>CM019824.1:111332442-112552262 GCA_009763385.1 Coix lacryma-jobi var. lacryma-jobi
ATACCAACTGTTACCATCTTAAAAAGAAGAGCTTGACACAATTGAAAATCTGAAAAGCAAATGCTAGTCCCTCAAGAAAGAGGCAAAGGCTTAACACAACTAGCAAAACCGCTCCAAACCAATTGAAAAGTCAAAACTCATCCAGAGCAAACTCCCCCTCGAATAGTGCGCATAACCAGGAGGATTCCCCTTAGTTCAACTCGGAAGCAATTGATTGCAATATCTCCCCTTAAGTTAAACGTTCGGAGAACACATGATTTGTCAAATTTCTCCCCCTTAGTTGAAAATGCACTTATCAATTAAAAAATGCTCCCCCTTAGCAAATGCACCAACAAAAGTGCAAAACAGCGAGTGTCTTCCCCTTCCAAAATGCATATGAGTCAAAATGCAAGTTAGCCGCTTCAGGAGTATACTCGAAAGAGTGCAAAGATGCTCTACGGAGTTTGGATCCGATGATGCAGAAAATGCACAGAATGCTAGCAAAGGCTCAAACTGATCACCAAATATGAAATATGAACGTGTGAGCAGTTTTCACAGCCGAAAAGGTATTCACCATCAAAATAGCACAAGACATGTATAGACAGGAAGTCCAACGAGTGCTAAACATGTATACAAGGTGAACTACCCCTAGCACAGTTCAATCATCAAGCTGATACCAATTTAGGGATCTACTTGTGATTT
This sequence comes from Coix lacryma-jobi var. lacryma-jobi, assembly GCA_009763385.1. Taxonomy (NCBI): domain Eukaryota; kingdom Viridiplantae; phylum Streptophyta; class Magnoliopsida; order Poales; family Poaceae; genus Coix; species Coix lacryma-jobi. The sequence continues at coordinate 111,333,124 of CM019824.1, forward strand.
CAAATTTTAGTCGGAGTTGCAGCGGTGAAATTACACATGTTCAGAAAACAGCATGTGACTGCGAGAGGTTGAATGCTTGTTATTGCCTAACTTTTCAACTGTGCGAAGCCTATGCAAAAGCAATCAGAAGCTTAAGCTACAGTTTCGGTCATACACTACACAGCTCAAGTTTAACCCAAAAGTGCAATGGGAAACAGTCTCGAAACTGTGAGGTGCTAACAAGCAACCCATCTCGATCTTTCCATTTCACTTAACTTGGTTCAGATTTTAGACAGATTATGAACAGACCAAGCAAGTGAATGACTCAACACTAGAGACATAGCAACCTAGCATATATGAAAGCAGAAGTGACCTCTACACATTATACACATGCTAGTTGCATATCTCAATGGTGAACATTTTCAAATTTTAGTTTCATTAAGCAAGTTCACCATTCAAAAATAGCTCAGCTGACAACATGTATTAGTGATCAGAAAGAGCATAAGCTATAGCATCATAAAGCATCGGAGTAAAAACTACACAGAGCATAGTACATTCTTCAGACTGTATTCATGAAGCTCTGAATGTAAAAGCGTATGCTGAAATGCAGAAGAAAATAAAGACAAACGAAAAAGAGTTAGTCAGAGTCAAAATGTTTCCCCCATCAAGCTCACCTCTCAACCGATTAAAGGTTGATTGGTCCAAAGGCTTGGTGAAAATATCAGCATGCTGATGATGAGTATCGGCATGGCGAAGGTCGATATCACCCTTCTCATAGTGGTCTCGCAGAAAATGAAAGCGCACATCAATGTGTTTGTCTTCGAGTGCAGCACGGGTGTCTTAGCAACGCTAATAGCACTCGTGCTGTCACAAAGCAAAGGGACGCGAGAAAAGCTTAGACCAAAATCACGCAAAGTGGCCATCATCCAGAGTAACTGGGAACAGCAGCTAGCCCCAGCAACATACTCAGCCTCCGTGGTAGACTGGGCGACACTAGACTGCTTGCGAGAAGACCATGATACAAGAGAAGAACCAATGAACTGGCAAGTCCCAGAAGTGACTTGCGATCAATCCCGCAACGAGCAAAATCAGCATCGGAATAACCACAAAGGGAATGGTTGGAGGAAGCAGAATACCAAATCCCAAATTCTGGAGTGAAGGATAAGTACCTCATAATGCGCTTGACAGCCTGACGGTGAGAAAGTGCACGGCGAAGATTGAAAACGCGCGCAGAGACACACCGTGAACTGAATGTCCGGGCGTGTCGCCGTCCGGTACAGTAGCGACCCGATCATACTCTGGTACTCCTTCTGGTCCACTGCTTCTCCTTCCTTGTCCGCATCCAGGGCCGTCGTGGTCGCCATGGTGTTGGAAGAGGCTTGGCCTCACCCATGTCGAACTTCTTCAGAATGTCCCGAGTGTACTTGCCGTGGTGCACAAACGTTCCTTCCCGGGATTGCTTGATTTGCAACCCGAGGAAAAATGTCAACTCGCCCATCATGCTCATCTCGAACTCCCTGCTCATAGTATCTGCAAACTTGGCAACCAAAGCGTGAGAAGAACCACCGAAAATGATTTCATCCACGTAAATTTGGACCAAGAGAGTATCAGTGCCTTGCTTGAGGAGAAAGAGCGTTTTATCTACACATCCCATTTTAAAACTCTTAGCAAGCAAAAAGGTTTTCAACCTATCATACCAGGCTCTAGGGGCTTGCTTCAAACCATACAAAGCTTTGTGAAGTTTAAAGACATGGTTTGAAACTTGGGATTTTCGAAACCGGGGGGCTGTCTAGCATACACCTCCTCTTCTATGTAGCCGTTTAGGAAGGCACTCTTGACATCCATTTGAAAAAATTTGAAACCTTTGGATGCAGCAAAAGCCAAGAGTATCCTAATAGCCTCCAAACGTGCTATAGGAGCAAATGTCTCCTCATAGTCTATCCCCTCCTTCTGACTATATCCCTGGGCTACGAGTCTGGCCTTGTTTCTCACAACATGGCCATCTTCTCCCTGTTCGTTTTTTGAAAACCCATTTTGTCCCAATTGGACGACACTCAGAAGGTGGAGACACTAGAACCCAAACCCGATTTCTCTCAAGTTCTCAAGCTCCTCATGCATGGTATGACCCAATCAATATCCGTCAAAGCATGTCCACACACGGGTTCAAAATCAGCAACAAACGCAGAATGCGCAAAGTGTGAGAATTTGCCTTGACCGGGTGACACGTTCGTCGATGCTATCGATCATCTGCTGAGGCGGGTGCTGGCGCTGAATGTGTCGTGGCGCCTCCCTAGCCGAAGTGGCCTCCCCCTCAACAACAGCTGGTGCCTCCACGGGTACAAAGGGTACCGCTCGAGGTGCGGATCCCCGGCCCCCAGGAAGATGATGTGTCGGGGCCGTGAGTCGTCGTAGAGGCCGCTCTTTGCAGCACAGTAGGCGGATCCTTCAGCACCTTCTTCTTCATCATCGAAAAGAGGTTCGCCAACCTCATGATCACCTGCACGCTCAAAGCGAGAAGAAGGACAAACCATGGTCTCGTCGAAGGTGACATTGGATGTCTCCATGACTCGGTTAGTGTCAAGGTTAAGTACACGATAAGCTCGAGTGTGAGTGCCATAACCCAAAACACACCGTCAGAAGAACGAGACTCAACTTGTCCAAGTTGCCCTTTTTGAGTATAAAACAATGGCAACCAAAGACTCTAAAATAACTCACCTTGGGGAGTTTTCCAAAATGCAACTCATAAGAGGTCTTTTTCAAGAATGCTCGAAGAAAAATACGATTGGAAATGTAGCATGCAGTGCTCATCGCTTCGGCCCAATATCGCCTAGGAGTCCTATGCTCATCGAGCATCGTCCTGGCCATCTCTACAAGGGTCCGATTCTTCCTTTCTACAACACCATTCTGAGGCGGTGGTGTAGGGGGAAGAAAACTGATGCTCTAACCCAAAAGTGTCACAAAACTTCTCAAAATCCGAATTCTTGAATTTGGAACCATTATCACTCCGAATTGCTCGCATAGAGTTCAAAGGGAACTCATTCTGAAGACGCAAAATCAGATTGCGAGCAAAGGAGAAAGTCTCGGTTTTCTCAGCTAAAAAGAAAACCTACGAATATCTCGAAAAATCATCGACAACAACAAGCACATACCACTTCCCCCCAACCGAGCTCGCCTGAGCCGGACCAACAAGGTCCATGTGCAAAAGCTCTCCAGGGCGCTTAGTCATGACCTGAGTCACTGGATGGTGGGGAGCGGCTACCATCTTCCCATGTCTACAAGAATGGCAAACAAGATCCTTCTTCATGGATAACTTGGCAATCCTCAGATTAAGCCAAGTGAACTAAGCCTTGCAAGCAAGTCGAAGCTCAGATGACCTAGTCTCCTATGCCACTTCAAGATCAGAGGAGGAAGGTCCAGCCAAAAGACAACGAGAAATTCTGAATGACTCCGAGATATCCGCACGAAAGATGTGACAGAACCAACCAATTTAGACCAGATTAAGCACCGAATCCCTGCTTTCACAGAGATTGCAAGTACTTAAGCTCATACAAAACCCGTAGTCCGGAAATCTTGAAGGTTTCAAGTCATTCAACTTTAACCAAGATCTTAATAGGAGATTAGCGTACATGCCCACAGATTACATTCAGTTCGCACATAATTCAAATACATCGGAGTTCAACAGTTATTACAAACCATAGTTCGAAATTCTGGAGCGGAAGCAACATAGTTTTGAAACACAAGTTTTATGTTCACAATACAGTGCCATTGCCTGATCAGTCCACAAAAGCATCAGGAGAGAATAAGAAGTGACCATGCCCTTGGTCTATTCATTGCCCGGGACGGGATACAGACAGTTCTCGCAATAGCCGTAGAAGCATTGCCCATCTGCAACAACAAAGGGATAGCACCCTGAGTACGAGAAGGTACTCAGCTAGACTTACCCGTCATAACCAGAAATAACTGACACCAAGGAGTATGCAAGGCTGTATCTGGGGTTGGCCATACTTACCTTGTGCGCAAAAGCATTTTATATTAATTAATCATCATTTGAGTGTAAGCACTCAATTTTATGTAATCACCTGGTTAACTAAATTTGCACCTGGTCTAGAGCAAACACTTGACTACTAATCAAGCAAGAGTGACTATTTCATCAATAGCCTTTCAGATTCAACATCATAACCATCATTAGTTCCATAAGTTACTACGGCAACACATGCTCAGTCAAGTTACTAACTATCCAGGAGTGATGGCGATTATAATCGATTCCTACCCAGCTGGGGATAAAATGTCGCACACTCGCCCGATCACACCTTGCCAGGCGGCTGTTGGCGACCAATTCAGGAGGTTCGAGAACAAACACGCGGGACGGTCATGGGCCCTCTACACCGGGGTTATCTCAATGCCAGGTCGCTCAAGCTATTAACTGCCCACGGTCATGCCAGGTCGATCAGGCCCTGCCTGCCCTCGGACCATGCCAGGTTGCTCAGAATAGTTGCCCACGGTACATATAAGGCCCGGGGTGTTAGGCGTCAACATCTCCATCACCGGCTCAAAAAAAACCTTACTCGGCTTCACGGGAGGTACCCGCACCTGCTCCGTTAAGTGATTGACGCGTTCAAAGTGACTGAGGTGTGCCTTCGTCGGGTCCTAATCGACACAGACGGGAGGACTACTAGCACACAGAACCTATGTCCTACTGCTCCTACATCCCGCCCGGCCTGAAATTAATTATCACACGGTTATCTCCATGATAGCACCAGGCTAGTCATGATCAGTATCCACCTATATGTGGGAGACAGGAAATCACCCGACTTTTACCGGTCTAAGCAGGGCTAAGCATAAACGAGCCTAGACTTAACAGGGATATCAAGATAATAATTGCAGGTGGACAAGGATAATTAATCAATGCAACAACGGTGTCACTCAACTCCTATAACCTAATGCAACAAGCATATCAGGTTAACTTTGTAAACAATAACTGCAAACCGTAGGAGTAAGATGCTCCGGGACTTGCCTCGCTCAAAGTCGAAGGTCGGTGATCGCGGCACTCCGGCAGATCTTTAACGTCTCCTCGTGGGACCTTCTCTTCCGGCGTCTCCTCCCGATACTGCTCCCGGGTGACGGATCCTGAACTTCCACTACCGACCCTGCATGATGCATGACAAGTATAAATAACACGAATGCACGGGGGATGCATGGTGATGCAATATGGAACAAGGCATTTCAGGAGATAAGCACATGTCATCTACTGCAACTCAACTGCTTAACCTCCCATAGTCAACTTGTTAAGCCATGTTGCCACCACATCAAAGTTACTTAATGGTTTCACTCCTCTCTAATTACTTGGTGAAATAAATCTAATTAAACAAGCCTATAACAGCAACCCATCATAGACAGCTTCTGAAAAATCTACAAAAATTACTGGAAGTTAACAACATGTAATCCCATCCCCTGTCCAAATTTCACCCCATTTGGACTTAAACTCCAATCTCTATGAAAAAAGACAAATTCTAGCATGGAAAGGTGGTTTGAACTACACCCCCTAGCAAAAAGTGTCAAACAACAGATTTCTCATTTTCTACTGAACTTCTTAGCACAAGAGCAGTGTGCATAAATTCTCAGGTTCATATTCATCATATTTTAATTACTACAAAATAAACAAAGGAAACAGCATTTAACCATTTTAATTACTACTGCCAAATTATTCCACAGAGTGACTTCATTTTACATTTTTCCCAGGAACTACTCCTCAACACAAATCTAACAAAACAAGAATCCATTTTTTCTGAGCTATACATAATTTACTAAGCATTTAACAAGATTTCAGCCTAAACATGAATTAAATATAACTACACAGAAATTTATCACAAACTGGGCATATTATATTTTTCACACATAGAACTCATCACCACAATCCTAACAAAACTTGTTTCACCATTTTAGCATTCACAGATTGCAAGATATGAATTAAACAAGCAATTCAACATTTTCTAAAAACATTTTTAACAAAACCCTGAAAAACACCCTAACTGAAACTGCTAGACACACCCTAACTATTGCACCCAGGCTCATGACAAGCGGGACCCTCAGGTCAAACTGACCCCACCTGTCATACACACGGAGCAGAGCCCGACGTTGACCATGCGCTGCTCGCCGTCGGCGACTCCTCCGGCGAAACTAACCCCACCGGCGGGACTCCTATTCTCCTTCCGCACCTGACGGTGCCCCTATCTAGCCCGGCGCATGCTCGGATAGAGCTCGCCGTGGACGATGGCGGACACGGCGGCGCGGGCGAGCTACGCCGGCCGACTCCGGCCACGACGAGCTAAACGGACTCCCCGAATCCTACTCCGACGACCTTCATAAACCTTACCCGAGGCTCAGAAGCCAGGTCTCCGGCTCCAAGCACCTGCGACCATGGCCGTGCATTTCCGGCGACCATGGCGAGCGGCGGACGGCGGGCGTACTAGCACTACCAAACCCTAATCGGCTTAACCGACACCTCCAACGCCTTCTACGAGCCTCGGCGATTCGCGAACACTAGCTAAGACCGACGGACGGCCACGGGAAGGAAGTTGGCCACGGCGGACCGAGCTTGCCGGTCATGGCGGACACGGCGAACGACGGCGTTCCGCGGGCAACTAACCCTAATCGGCTAAACCATCACCCTCTAACTGCTCCCCGGACCTCACTGTCCCCTAAACACGCGCTAGGGCAACATGCAACCACGGACGGGCGCCGGCCACGGCGGACCGAGCTCGGCGGTCATGGTGGCCATGGCGGCGGCTCATCCTGGGGCTTGCCTACGGTCTCTCATGGAGCGCTAAGGGTAGCACAAGGTGCGGAGCTCACGGCGAAGCTTGGTGGGTGGTTGGATGGATGGTGTGGTGGCGCAACGGCGGCGAACAGCGGCGACGCCTTGCTTTCTCCCTTTTCCGCTTGAGCGCCGGCGAGAGCAGAGAGCGGAGAGAGGGGACAGAAAGGAGGGAGTGCGGCGCGGTTTTGGACTGGCGAGGAGCGCGAGCGGGCGGCTTGAGCTCGCCAGCTGGCGTGCGCGGGCGCTGGCGCGGCCGGCCGTCGTGCGCCACGCGGCGGGCGATGCCTGACGCGGTCGGCCACGACGCCGGTGTGCGGTGCTCGGCCGAACGGCCGATTCAGTGGCCATCAGGCCGACTGACAGCCGATCTTTGGACGCTATCATCTCCTAAACCATTCGATGAAAAGCTAAACCACTTGCTCCACTGCTTAGAGCTACATGCCAGCTACAAACTTGATTACAAGATCAAGCTCCAATCGGCCTAGATTACTCCCGAAAAAATCTCCAAAGATGGCTAGATGAAAATATTTTGGACAGTTAGGACATAGAGAAATGTTCTAAGTCTAATCTTCCCCATTTTGCCTTGTGGGTCCTAAAACACCTTGTTAAACTCATTTTCATGAGTTGGGCCTTAAACAACTTTTGTTCTACTATAAATTCTACACACTTTCGGTTAAGGGCCCAGAGCCATGCAAAGCTTCTATCAATAAGGTCTTACTTAGTCAAACAAAAGGACTCCTAGAGCTCTATTAAGGCAGCTAGGGTTAAAGGCTTAGTTAGCAAAAATGACCAACACAAACCTAGCTTCATTTTGAATCCTCATCAAGGTTCAACTACTTAGGAGACTTAAACACTCCACAAACAAGTCAAACAAGCATCACTTCAAGCATAACATTATAAGTAAAACACATGAAATGACACTTATCACAAAAATGCAACATGGGATGATGATGCTTTATGCTTATGACATGTCAAGTTATGCATTAGGGTTGCTTAACACCTAGGGTGTTACAGCCCTCCCTCCTTAAAGGAATCTCGTCCGAGATTTGAGTTACTAACCAGTCTTTATAAATTGTGGATACACTTCCTTTAATAGTCTTCGCTTCCCAAGTGGCATCTCAGTCGTCTTGCTCACTCCAAGATACCTTATATTGCTTCACGATTCTCCGCGAGTTACTCTTTCTTTCTCATCATCAAGCACTCGATAAAGGCTTCACCGAGTAGGGTGAGGTCGGATTGCAACTTAATATTGGTTGGTTGCACTTCTTCTTCTGGAACTCGAAGACATTTCTTCAGTTGTGACACATGGAATACAGGGAATATAGCTTTCAAGTGTTCAGGTAATTGCAGTCGATAAGCTACTTCTCCTCTCCTTTCCATTATCATGTATGGTCCCACAAATCTTGGCACTAGCTTCCTTTTTACGCCAAAACGTTTGACACCTTTCATGGGCGATACCTTTAGATACACATAGTCACCTACATTGAATTCAAGCGGTTTCCTTCTCTTGTCGGCATAGCTCTTCTGTCAAGACAGTGCAACTGCTATGTGTTGTTGGATTATTCTAACTTGTTCTTCTGCTTCATTAACAAAGTCAATTCCATAGTAACGACGCTCTCCCGGTTCAACCCAATTCACCGGTGTTTCTACATCTTCTGCCATACAGAGCCTCGAAAGGTGCCATCTGAATGCTTTCCTGATAACTATTGTTGTAAGCAAATTCTGCTAAAGGCAACCATTTTTCCCAAGACCCCTTGGCTGAAATTACACAGGCTCTCAACATGTCTTCTAATACCTGATTTACTCTTTCAGTTTGTCCTGATGTTTTGAGGATGGTAAGCTGAGCTATGGTTAGCTTAGTGCCTAACTCTTTTGCAGTTTCTCCCAGAATGGTGCAGTAAACTGTGTTCCACGATCCGAAACTATGACCTTGGGTATACCATGTAATCGGACAATTTGATTGATATAGATCTCTGCATAGTTCGGTGCTCGATAACAGGTTTGAACTGGTATGAATTGAGCGGTCTTGGTGAGACGATCAACTATCACCCAAATCGAGTCATTTCCTTTCTGGGTGGTTGGTAAACCGGTGATAAAATCCATACCTATTTCTTCCCATTTCCACTCGGGTATTGGTAACGGTTGAAGTGTTCCCGCTGGCTTCAGATGAATAGCTTTCACTCGGCAACATGTGTCGCATCTGGCTACATATGCGGCAATCTCTTTTTTCATTTTGGTCCACCAAAATCTTGGATGCAAATCTTGATACATTTTAGTGCTCCCCGATGAAGAGATAGCTTAGAGAGATGGGCCTCATCCATAATCCGGTTTTTGAGTTCTCTGTTCTTGGGTACCACTAAGCGCTGGTCAAACCATAACACTCTTTATCATCCATTCAGAAATGCTTTACTGGCTCAGTAGCAGTTTTCAGCCTCTCTTTAATATGATAAATTCCCTTATCTGTTTTCTGCTCTTCAAGTATCTGATTAACCAGAGTGCTCTGCAGTTCAATGTGATGTAGAATTATAGGGTGTACAAGATTAAACTCGTCTTCCGATCGTAACCTCAAGTTGTTGCAGTGTGATTTCCGACTCAGAGCATCGGCAACCACATTTGCTTTTCCCGGGTGATAATGTATCTGCAGATTGTAATCCTTGATTAACTCAAGCCATCTTCTCTGCCTCATATTCAACTCCGATTGAGTGAAGATATACTTGAGACTCTTATGATCGGTGTACATGTTGCAGACATTTCCAAGCAAATAGTGCCTCCAAATTTTCAGAGCGTGCACCACGGCAGCTAATTCCAAATCATGCGTAGGATAATTTACCTCATGTTTTCTTAACTGACGTGAAGCATAAGCAATCACCCTGCCTTCTTGCATAAGAACACAGCCTAAGCCAACCTTCGATGCGTCGCAAAAGACATCAAACGACTTCTCAATATCGGGTTGAGCTAAGACAGGAGCAGTGGTCAACAATTTCCGCAAGGTACGAAAAGCTGTTTCACACTCCTCTGTCCATTCAAACTTTTGGTCCTTCTGTAACAAGCTTGTCATTGGTTTTGCAATCTTAGAGAAGTCAGGAACGAATCGGCGATAATATCCCGCTAAACCGAGAAAACTCCGGATTTCACCAACTGAAGTTGGAGCTTCCAATCCATTACTTCTTGGACCTTACTAGGATCTACAGAAATTCCTTCTTCTGACAGGATATGACCAAGAAATTGTACTTGATTCAACCAAAATTCACATTGCTAAACTGGGCATAAAGTTTATGCTCTCGCAGCTGTGACGTAACGGCCCTAATCCCATGGCCCACCGATCACTATCAACCACTGACAGTCGATCCGTACAGCCAAGAGATTAAGACCGGGTTCGCCACTGGGCTACGTCAGTGCCCGATGTCCGCAGGATCATCTCACAATTCAGTTACAATCTCTTGAACATTTTGACAAATAATATCGGAGTAAATAGCGGAAGACTTAAATAACAATAGTTTTACAAACCAGTGTTCAACATAAACTTAAAGTGAAGTTATTACAGACCATAGTTCAAATAGATAGAGTTGACAGGGTAGCAGATGACAACAACTAAAAGATATAGATACATCACCCAGCCTGAGGGTGAATAATCACTCATCGGCCTCATCGGCCTCTTCCTGAACCACAGTCACACAGCAGGGTCCCAGGCATACTGAGGGATCTGCCATACCTGCAACATGGGTAAAAGAACCCTGAGTACAAAGGTACTCAACAAGACTTAACCGACTAAAGAAAAGGGGAGGAGACTCAGGAATGAAGGCTTAGGGTAGTCAAGGTAAGGCTCAAGGCGTTAAGCAAGATCAAGTATTTGCCAGAAAAGCATTTTTGTAAATCTTATTTTATTTTGAAAGATTCAGTATTCCTCAATTCTTCATCCTCATGATTCAGTTTAATTTCAAAACATTCTAGTTGAGAACCACTCTCCGTTGAGAGTCAATGGAACAAGTCTCATAACCGAGGAGCAACGTTAATCCGGATAAAGAATACTCAGCTGAGGATCCCTATTCACACTGCATATGTAGCACCCAAGCTTGCATATGCCAACTCGTCTTCCACGATTCCTCCATTATTGGGCCCGGTCCTACGCCACCCGGGAAGTACAGTACACCACTCCAATCCGGGACTCTAACCCACGTGGGTACATGCTACTTCCGCCATCTCTCCACTCCCAGTGCGCGGTTGTCGGTCCAATAATGGATTTCTCGGAGCCAGAGCTTTCCGTAGTATGTGAATAGTTGCAAGTCCTGCCCAGCAGGCCCCCAACGGATGGTCCCTAATTTTCCAGCCAGCAACTGTGCCTTGGTTATATCTCACCCAAGCGCAACAGTCCTGTCAGTTTTTCAACCCGTCCCGGTCGGTGTCAACTGTCGAGTCCCGGACTACGACATGACGGCACCGTACGCAAGGACAAAACCTCCTTCCCATTGACTAAGTACGGATCAGATACTTAGCCAATAGTGGGAGTAAAGCCAAAAATCCCATAAAGATTCTTAAGTGATCACACTTTTGAAATTGGCATTTTTGCAAATCTTTATATAGCATCACTAAGCATTTTGCAAATAGTTTTTTAAAACAAGGGGGTGGATCCTTTGGTGAGGTAAATAATGCAGGAGGCAATAGGTCATCACAACAACTCCTATAACCTAATGCATAATTTAACTCAAAAGCATTTAAGGAAAACATTTATAAATGGAAGGGTTAAATGCACCGGGGCTTGCCTTGGATGGCAAAAAGAGTAGACTCGGGGTAGGTATAAGTCGGGAGCTCGGGGTTGCCTTGGGGACGGATCCTTCGGCGGCTACCTCGACTTCAGGGCCTTCTTCGTCAACTATACGGATGCAATGATGAATGCTCATGAGAATGATGATATGGACTTATGGTGCAAGACAATACCACTGATTCAAGATTACTCTTAGGCAAGGCATAAACGAAATCTAGGTTGAGCATAAAGTAACCATTTCTTCCTTAAGCAAAATTGATTAAACTAGACTTTATCATAACTATCCTAAGCATCACAAACATCATAGACCAAAGGGTAGGGGTCTATGAACATCACGCAATCCCAAAAGTCACTTCACAGGGCATTCACACTAACCCTAATCATTTCTTTCTATTTTTCTTAATTATTTAAAAAGGTCATTTTATGAAGGTGCTCCAAAAATTACCAAATTAATCACACAAGTTCATTAGAGTACAAGTATATGGCAAAACAAATTTCATAATTTTTGGAGGTCATTAAGGTGCTCAATTAAATCTAGACATTAATTAACAAAAGGCACTATTCCTAATTAAAATAAAGCTCAAAATCAACTGCTCCAAAAGACTTCAAAATTTTACCAGAGACTCAGAAAGGCATAACTAGCACATAGAAATTTATCTCCAGATTTTTGGAGTTATAGATCACTCTCCAAAAATACCAAAAACCTTCATTTTTCAATAAAAGGGGAATTTTACATTTTTAAATCTTTGCAGAAAAGTCAAGTTTTATATTTTTATAAAATACTCCAGAGCATAAAGAGTCTACTGTGAAATTTTCAGAATTTTTGGATCAACACAGAAAATCATACAAAAAGATGAAATATCAGAACTGTTCCCATTTTTAAAAGGAAAAGAGCACTGTGCTCGAGTCGGAACGGGGCTCGGGCGAATCGCGGAACTCTCGGCCGACCGAGGCCTGGTGGTAGGCTCGGGCGAGACGGAAACCAAACGTTTCGTCCGAGGCCTGGCTCGACGAGGGGGGTGCACAGGTTCTCTCGAGGCCTGGCTCGAGCGAAGTGGTGAGGGTCTGTCCGCCGAGGCTCGGGCTCGGGCGAGACGGAGTGGAAGCAGAGGCCGAGGCCTCGGGTGCTTACCACGGATCGGGACAGGGCTCGAGGGTGAGGCTCGGCACGCGCTCGAGGGTGAGGCTCGAGGGACGGTGGTTCGGTGGAGCTCCTTCGGCGGCGAGCGGCGAGCGGCGCTCCGGCGACCCTGCGCAACACACGAGACCGCAAGGGTCTGGTCAGAGTCGCACGGGACCGAGGAACACGACACGGGGGTCGGTGAGGGATGGTCGAGGCCGGAGGCGACGAATTTCACGAACCCGAGCTCGCCGGGTTCTGCCGGAGATGGGAACGGCGAGGTTACGCCGGGCGATTGGAGGCGGTAGAGGTAAAATTGGAGGGTGGTGAAGCAGCACAAGAAACACGGCGGAGCTTTTGAGCTAGGTGGTGGAGCGGCGGAGGCACTGGACTGTGCTGGCGACGGAGGCGGAGATGAGTGCGGAGGTCGGAGCTCCGGCGGCTTATATAGCCGCGGCCAGGGCCGGTAGAGACCTCGGGGTGGTGTGGATGAGGTTTGCGGAGGCGTGCGCACTCGATTGCGCTCTGGCGGATACGTGGGCGTGCAGCCGGGGCTCGGGCGCAAGCTCGGCGGCGATGGCCACGGGCGCGGCGCGGAGAGGACTGTAGGGGACGGGAGCGAGGGCCAGCGCTCGCGCGCGGGCGGAGGGAACAGGGCGACAGCGGCGGCAGGTTGGTGGCGCGTGGGGAGCAGCCGGGCGTGCGGCAGGCGCGGCGCGGGCGCCATGGCCGGGCCCCCCCTCTGTCGCTATGAAGAAGAGGAACAGTGTAGGGTGTAGGGTTTGACTTTTGGCTAGTTTCTGACTTTTGCAAAATGCTCCCAAAATTTGAACTGTGCGACAAAAACTCCCAATACCAAAGTTGTTCAGAAAAATGAGATCTACAACTTTGTCAAAAAGAACATTTTCAAATTCCAAACAGTTTTTGAACAAAATTCAAAAACAGAAAAAGGGGACACTTTTGAAATTTGAATCAATTCAAAATTACTTTGGATTTTATACTGAAACTAGAAAATCTTCAAACATGAAAGCTGTTCCTTTTATCAAAACCTACAACTTTGCTATAATACACTTTTCCAGAAACTCATTAGTTTTTGAACTCTTTTTGAAAACTGAAAAGGGAACAAAAGTTGGGGTTTGATTGAATTTGAAATAACTCAAAACTTTGTACTGCAACTTGAAAATTTGTAAATACCAAAGTTGTTTCTCTTTGACAGCTCTACAACTTTGCTTTTTGGACCAACCCCAAATTTTGAAATTTTTTAAATTACACCAGAGGGATAAAATCCAGGATTTGGAAATTAGGGTTTTGCAAAAGGGATTTGAAATCAAATTCTGATTTTTGAACTTTGGCCAACACAACAAAACTTCAAGACACCAAAGGAACAAGAATTACACAAAACTAATCACAGAGATGAAATTACCATTTTGCCCTAGTAGAGAGAAGTGGGCTAATTAGGATTTTTGCAATAGAGGTAATTCACATAAAATGATACACTTAGCAAAATGCATACACATGAAATCATGATCAAGATGCTTAATGATGATAATGATGATATGTCAAGTTAATTACAGTTAAACACCAGAGGTGTTACAGCCTCCCCCCCTTAAAGAAATCTCGCCCCGAGATTCCACGTCTTATGAAAGGACAAAGAAGGGATAAAGGCAAAACCTTACATGGACAGCGATTCGAGAAAGTCGGGGTAGTTCTTTGCTAAGAAGTCTTCAGATTCCCAAGTAGCTTCTTCTTCAGAGTGCTGGTTCCACTGGATTTTGTACCATCTTGTGGTGGTTCTTCGGGTAACGCGATCCTTGTGGTCCAACACGCGAACTGGATATTCTGAGTAGGACAGATCAGGCTCTAGCTCGACATCTTCAACTTCCACGACATGTTCAGGTATTCGGAGACACTTCTTGAGTTGGGAGACATGGAAAACATTGTGGACTGCGGAGAGATGATCGGGCAACTTTAGCTTGTAAGCTACCTTGCCACAACATTCCAAAATCTCAAACGGACCAATGTAGCGGGGTGCTAACTTTCCTTTAACTCCAAAACGAGTGACTCCTTTGGTTGGTGAGACCTTGAGATATACATAATCTCCAACTTGAAACTTCAGAGGTCGACGTCTCTTGTCAGCATAGCTCTTTTGTCGAGATTGGGCAATCTTCATGTTCTCTTGTATCTGCTTGACTTTCTCTTCCATATCCTTGACCAGGTCAACTCCAAAGAATTCCCTTTCTCCAGGTTCGGACCAACTGAGAGGTGTACGACAACGACGACCGTACAGTGTGCTTCAAAGGGTGCCATCTTGATGCTTTCTTGGTAACTGTTATTATATGAGAACTCTGCCAAGGGCAAACAGTCATCCCAAGTATCTGCGAAGGTGAGAGCACAGGCTCTCAACATGTCTTCCAGCACCTGGTTGACTCGCTCCGTCTGTCCATCAGTCTGAGGATGATATGCTGTGCTGTATAAGAGCTGGGTTCCAAGTGAGGTATGGAACGCCTTCCAGAACTTAGCAACAAACTGGGTACCGCGGTCAGAGACAATGGTCTTGGTATGCCATGAAGCTTCACTATGTTGTTCTTGTACAAGGCGGCATATGTGGGGACGGTGTAAATAGTCTTGACTGGCAGAAAGTGAGCTTGTTTGGTGAGTCGGTCCACGATTACCCAAATGGAATCAAAACCTTTCCGGGTCTTGGGTAGCCCATTAATAAAATCCATGCTGATATCTTCCCACTTCCAGGCAGGTACAGATAAAGACTGCAATTCTCCTCCAGGTTTCATGTGCACGGCTTTGACTTTCTGACAAGTATCACAGCGAGCGACATAGCGAGCGATTTCAATCTTCATCTTTGTCCACCAGAATCTCTGCCTCAGATCCTGGTACATCTTGTTGCTGCCGGGGTGGATGGAAAACCTAGACAGGTGTGCTTCATCAAGGATCAACTGTCTCAACTCAGGCACCTTGGGAACTACTAGACGGTTCTTGAACCAAACAACTCCTACATCATCGATCCTGAAACAATCAGCCTTTCCGGTCTGGACCTTTTCGATGATGTGCTTGATTCCAGGGTTATCTTTTGTGCAGCAATGACCTGTTCTCTGATAGAGGTCTCTATCCTGACATTGCTCAGAGTTCCTTGTGGTACCATTTCAATACCCATCCTTTCAAGATCATGGCACAAGGAAAGATCATAGGGCTTCGTCGTCAGACAGTTGCAGTATGACTTGCGACTGAGGGCATCGGCGACTACATTCGCCTTACCAGGATGGTAATGCACTTCGATATCATAATCCTTGATTAACTCAAGCCATCTTCGCTGCCTCATGTAACTCTTCTTGAGTGAAGATATACTTCAGGCTCTTATGATCGGTGTACACATTGCAAGCACTGCCCAACAGATAATGACGCCATATCTTCAAAGCATGCACCACTGCTGCTAATTCAAGGTCATGGGTTGGGTAATTCTCCTCATGTCGCTTAAGCTGCCGTGAGGCATAAGCGATCACTCGACCTTCTTGCATCAATACACAACCCAAACCAGTACCAGATGCATCACAGTATACATCAAAGGGTTTCTCGATATCTGGTTGAGCTAGGACTGGTGATGTAGTTAACAGTTCCTTCAAGGCTTGAAAAGCTTGCTCACAGGCTGGTGACCAAACAAAATCCACGGAATTCTTCAACAACTCTGTGATAGGCTTGGCAACTCTGGAGAAATCTGGGATGAAACGACGATAGTATCCAGCCATTCCCATGAAGCTGCGAACTTCGCGGACAGTGGTAGGTGGCTTCCAATCCAAGATATCTGCCACTTTTCCAGGGTCAACTGACACACCTTCAGCGGACAGGACATGACCAAGGAATTGAATTCGATCTAGCCAGAATTCACATTTACTGAACTTGGCATACAGCTGGTGATCTCTGAGACGAGAGAGAACGACACGAAGATGCTTGGCATGATCTTCAGGAGTTCTTGAATAAACAAGGATGTCGTCAATGAACACGACTACAAATTTATCGAGCTCTGGCATGAACACAGAGTTCATGAGATACATGAAATGAGCGGGTGCATTGGTCAAACCGAAAGACATGACCAAATACTCATATAGGCCGTATCTGGTGGTGAAAGCTGTTTTGGGAATATCTTCGGGACGAATCTTTATTTGGTGATAGCCAGATCTGAGGTCGATCTTGGAAAACACTCTGGCTCCAGATAACTGGTCAAAAAGAAGGTCAATGCGAGGCAAAGGATATTTATTCTTGATGGTGACCTCATTGAGTGGGCGATAGTCAACGCACAGACGAAGACTTTTGTCCTTCTTCTTCACAAAGATAGCAGGGCAACCCCAAGGAGATGAACTTGGGCGAATGAGACCCTTGTCCAATAGCTCTTGCAATTGGATCTTTAGCTCTGCCAATTCTCTGGGAGGCATTCGATAAGCTCTACGGGATATAGGAGCAGTCCCGGGCTTTAGCTCTATAGCAAACTCAACATCACGGTCGGGAGGTAGACCAGGTAGATCTCCTGGGAAGACATCAGGGAACTCACAGACTACGGGGATATCCCTGACTTCGGAACATAGGCAGAATTTAACTGGGTGGTTGTTGGTTTGAGGCATTGGAAGTTGGAGAAGGAGTTTGGAAGTGCTGTTAGGAATATCCACTCTCACAACTCTATTCAAGATGTCTATCATGGCTTTATGCTGACACATCCAAAGATTGCTTTTGAACGAAACTGACTGATAAGATTCATTGATGTAAGGGTAGATAACTGATACAGAAGTTCGATAAAAACCACTGACTGACAAAAGAAAGGTACAAGACAAGATACAGACTCGACTAAACAGAAGACCAACTAACGCCCCAAACCTAGACTAAGGCTTTAGGTAAGCAGATGGTACAGACACAAGGAGTCTAGTCATCATCGATGAAGATCAACTCTTCGTCATCATCATCATCCTCGATGATAAGCTCAGGCTCTTCCTCCTCATCTTCATCTTCAACGTGGACATCTTCTGCAGGTTCCACTTCTACATTCTGATCGGGCTCATGCTCCACTTCAGGTTCCTCCACGACTCCATCTTCTGGTCCTCAGCAACAGGGAATCATGGGGTGAAGTTGGTTGTACAGCTGATGTACCTCCTCATGAAGTATATCATTGTACTGCTCAACCTGAGCGGTGTGTACTGCTGTAGTCCATGGACTGGGCTCTGGCGACGTCCTCGCGGGTCCAAGCTCATTGCGCTGTTCGATAGCGCGAACCGTGTTCCGGTTGGCCTGCTCCAGGAAGCTCGTGCCTCATAAAACTCCATGCGGGAAAGGTAGAAGTCATGCTCCATGTTCTCCATTTCAGCCTTCAGATTCTTGATTTCCTCCTTCAGCTGTTTGCGGGTGCGGCGGGAAAAAACGACGACATTGGAGGATTCTCCAGTCTCTTCTCCGGTGCGTGGCGCCAGCTGGTGACGCGGCACACCATTTGGTCCAGTCGACTTGCGGGCAGTCCGCTTGATGATGGCCATATCTGGACAAGAGGGTATAGATGAGAAAGGCTAGCAAGAAAAAGGTAAAGGCATACTAACCAACCGATTTAGAGAGGAAGTTAACTTAAGTGATTATGACATGATGCATGATTCGTTCCTACGGACAAGGCAATGCAACTACTAAGGTAACGTACATAGGGCTATACAAAGTGTCTTGCTACTAGTTGCCAAAGACAAGATGAGATGAGAGAAGCAATTTGGACTCAAAAATAGTCAAGTTTAGTTTTGGACTTAAAAACTTTTGAAGTTTTCGCAAAAAGATTGCAACGTCGTAGTGAGATGCTCCGATACCACTCTGTGACGTAACGGCCCTAATCCCATGGCCCACCGATCACTATCAACCACTGACAGTCGATCCGTACAGCCAAGAGATTAAGACCGGGTTCGCCACTGGGCTACGTCAGTGCCCGATGTCCGCAGGATCATCTCACAATTCAGTTACAATCTCTTGAACATTTTGACAAATAACATCGGAGTAAATAGCGGAAGACTTAAATAACAATAGTTTTACAAACCAGTGTTCAACATAAACTTAAAGTGAAGTTATTACAGACCAAAGTTCAAATAGATAGAGTTGGCAGGGTAGCAGACGACAACAACTAAACGATAAAGATACATCACCCAGCCCGAGGGTGAATAATCACTCATCGGCCTCATCGGCCTCTTCCTGAACCACAGTCACACAGCAGGGTCCAAGGCATACTGAGGGATCTGCCATACCTGCAACATGGGTAAAAGAACCCTGAGTACAAAGGTACTCAACAAGACTTAACCGACTAAAGAGAGGAGGAGACTCAGGAATGAAGGCTTAGGGTAGTCAAGGTAAGGCTTAAGCAAGATCAAGTATTTTGCAGAAAAGCATTTTTGTAATCTTATTTTATTTTGAAAGATTCAGTATTCCTCAATTCTTCATCCTTCATGATTCATTTTACATTTCAAAACATTCCTAGTTGAGAACCACTCTCCGTTGAGAGTCAATGGAACAAGTCTCCATAACCGAGGAGCAACGTTAATCCGGATAAAGAATACTCAGCTGAGGATCCCTATTCACACTGCATATGTAGCACCCAAGCTTGCATATGCCAACTCGTCTTCCACGATTCCTCCATTATTGGGCCCGGTCCTACGCCACCCGGAAGTACAGTACACCACTCCAATCCGGGACTCTAACCCACGTGGGTACATGCTACTTCCGCCATCTCTCCACTCCCAGTGCGCGGTTGTCGGTCCAATAATGGATTTCTCGGAGCCAGAGCTTTCCGTAGTATGTGAATAGTTGCAAGTCCTGCCCAGCAGGCCCCCATACGGATGGTCCCTAATTTTCCAGCCAGCAACTGTGCCTTGGTTATATCTCACCCAAGCGCAACAGTCCTGTCAGTTTTTCAACCCGTCCCGGTCGGTGTCAACTGTCGAGTCCCGGACTACACATGACGGCACCGTACGCAAGGACAACCTCTCCTTCCCATTGACTAAGTACGGATCAGATACTTAGCCAATAGTGGGAGTAAAGCCAAATCCCATAAAGATTCTTAAGTGATCACACTTTTGAAATTGGCATTTTTGCAAATCTATTATATAGCATCACTAAGCATTTTGCAAATAGTTTTTTTAAAACAAGGCGGGGGATCCTTTGGTGGAGGTAAATAATGCAGGAGGCAATAGGTCATCACACAACTCCTATAACCTAATGCAGTAATTTAACTCAAAAGCATTTAAGGAAAACATTTTATAAATGGAAGGGTTAAATGCACCGGGGCTTGCCTTGATGGCAAAAAGAGTAGACTCGGGGTAGGTATAAGCGTCGGAGCTCGGGGTTGCCTTGGGGACGGATCCTTCGGCGGCTACCTCGACTTCAGGGCCTTCTTCGTCAACTATACGGATGCAATGATGAATGCTCATGAGATGATGATATGGACTTATGGTGCAAGACAATACCACTGATTCAAGATTACTCTTAGGCAAGGCATAAACGAAATCTAGGTTGAGCATAAAAGTAACCATTTCTTCCTTAAGCAAAATTGATTAAACTAGACTTTATCATAACTATCCTAAGCATCACAAACATCATAGACCAAAGGGTAGGGGTCTATGAACATCACGCAATCCCAAAAGTCACTTCACAGGGCATTCACACTAACCCTAATCATTTCTTTCTATTTTTCTTAATTATTTAAAAAGGTCATTTTATGAAGGTGCCAAAAATTACCAAATTAATCACACAAGTTCATTAGAGTACAAGTATATGGCAAAACAAATTTCATAATTTTTGGAGGTCATTAAGGTGCTCAATTAAATCTAGACATTTAATTAACAAAAGGCACTATTCCTAATTAAATAAAGCTCAAAAATCAACTTGCTCCAAAAGACTTCAAAATTTTACCAGAGACTCAGAAAGGCATAACTAGCACATAGAAATTTATCTCCAGATTTTTGGAGTTATAGATCACTCTCCAAAAAACCAAAACCTTCATTTTTCAATTAAAAGGGGAATTTTACATTTTTAAATCTTTGCAGAAAAGTCAAGTTTTATATTTTTATAAAATACTCCAGAGCATAAAGAGTCTACTGTGAAATTTTCAGAATTTTTGGATCAACACAGAAAATCATACAAAAAGATGAAATATCAGAACTGTTCCCATTTTTAAAAGGAAAAGAGCACTGTGCTCGAGTCGGAACGGGGCTCGGGCGAATCGCGGAACTCTCGGCCGACCGAGGCCTGGCTGGTAGGCTCGGGCGAGACGGAAACCAAACGTTTCGTCCGAGGCCTGGCTCGACGAGGCGGAGGGTGCACAGGTTCTCTCGAGGCCTGGCTCGAGCGAAGTGGTGAGGGTCTGTCCGCCGAGGCTCGGGCTCGGGCGAGACGGAGTGGAAGCAGAGGCCGAGGCCTCGGGTGCTTACCAGGATCGGAGACAGGGCTCGAGGGTGAGGCTCGACACGCGCTCGAGGGTGAGGCTCGAGGGACGGTGGTTCGGTGGAGCTCCTTCGGCGGCGAGCGGCGAGCGGCGCTCCGGCGACCCTGCGCAACACACGAGACCGCAAGGGTCTGGTCAGAGTCGCACGGGACCGAGGAACACGACACGGGGTCGGTGAGGGATGGTCGAGGCCGGAGGCGACGAATTTCACGAACCCGAGCTCGCCGGGTTTCTGCCGGAGATGGGAACGGCGAGGTTACGCCGGGCGATTGGAGGCGGTAGAGGTAAAATTGGAGGGTGGTGAAGCAGCACAAGAACACGGCGGAGCTTTTGAGCTAGGTGGTGGAGCGGCGGAGGCACTGGACTGTGCTGGCGACGGAGGCGGAGATGAGTGCGGAGGTCGGAGCTCCGGCGGGCTTATATAGCCGCGGCCAGGGCCGGTAGAGACCTCGGGGTGGTGTGGATGAGGTTTGCGGAGGCGTGCGCACTCGATTGCGCTCTGGCGGATACGTGGGCGTGCAGCCGGGCTCGGGCGCAAGCTCGGCCGGCGATGGCCACGCGGCGGCGGCGCGGAGAGGACTGTAGGGACGGGAGCGAGGGCCAGCGCTCGGCGCGGGGCGCGGAGGGAACAGGGCGACAGCGGCGGCAGGTTGGTGGCGCGTGGGGAGCAGCCGGGCGTGCGGCAGGCGCGGCGCGGGCGCCATGGCCGGGCCCCCCCTCTGTCGCTATGAAGAAGAGGAACAGTGTAGGGTGTAGGGTTTGACTTTTGGCTAGTTTCTGACTTTTGCAAAATGCTCCCAAATTTGAACTGTGCGACAAAAACTCCCAATACCAAAGTTGTTCAGAAAAATGAGATCTACAACTTTGTCAAAAAGAACATTTTCAAATTCCAAACAGTTTTTGAACAAAATTCAAAAACAGAAAAAGGGGACACTTTTGAAATTTGAATCAATTCAAAATTACTTTGGATTTTATACTGAAACTAGAAAATCTTCAAACATGAAAGCTGTTCCTTTTATCAAAACCTACAACTTTGCTATAATACACTTTTCCAGAAACTCATTAGTTTTTGAACTCTTTTTGAAAACTGAAAGGGAACAAAAGTTGGGGTTTGATTGAATTTGAAATAACTCAAAACTTTGTACTGCAACTTGAAAATTTGTAAATACCAAAGTTGTTTCTCTTTGACAGCTCTACAACTTTGCTTTTTGGACCAACCCCAAATTTTGAATAATTTTTAAATTACACCAGAGGGATAAAATCCAGGATTTGGAAATTAGGGTTTTGCAAAAGGGATTTGAAATCAAATTCTGATTTTTGAACTTTGGCCAACACAACAAAACTTCAAGACACCAAAGGAACAAGAATTACACAAAACTAATCACAGAGATGAAATTACCATTTTGCCCTAGTAGAGAGAAGTGGGCTAATTAGGATTTTTGCAATAGAGGTAATTCACTAAAATGATACACTTAGCAAAATGCATACACATGAAATCATGATCAAGATGCTTAATGATGATATGATGATATGTCAAGTTAATTACAGTTAAACACCAGAGGTGTTACAGCAACAAGCCTCAAAGCAAGGCTGCTCGTGAACGTCACCTGCAATAGGGGTTAACAACCCTGAGTACAAAGGTACTCAACAAGGCTTACCTGACAAGAAAGGAGAAGGAACGGGTATGCTGGTTTGGGTAGGCTCAACAGTACTTTTCATTTGCATAAAAGCTTACTAAAGTAATCCTAGATCCAAATTTTACTTAATCATTTAAGTACATGGTAAGAACTGAAAGTGAACACTAGTGAAATATCATTATCATTCTTTCTTAAACAAGTTCCATTTTATTCTACGATGCGGGTCGAGAGATTGAGTCTCCTTAACCGAGGAGCACGACGATTCGAACCGATTAAACCAGATCTAGGAGTTTTCCACGATCATACGATATATGTAGACCCCCGATCACACATATATCAACCCGAACCTCGGATCCTCCAAACAAGACCGGGTCCGCGCCACCCGAGAGTGCTTGTACACCTCCAATCCGGGACTTTAACCCACGAGGGTAGCAAGTACTCCCGCCATCTCTCCACTCCCAGTGCGCGAGTAGCCGTTCTCATCTAAGAACCACCAAAGTAGGGCTTACCGTAGCATATGATCGGTACTTCACAGTTTCTCAATCTAGCAGGCCAACAACGGTTAACCCTAAATCGACACATCCGGGTCACCCTATACCAACCCAAGGTTCGATGCATGTGCCCGTCTGGTCTTAACCATCATTCTTTCCCATTATCATTCCAAAACGATAAGTATTGAAAACATTTATCAAAAGCTTCATAAAGCAAGGCTAAGCATTTCTATCATTTGCATAAAGCAGGTATCAAGGAATGATATATCGATAACAAGGTTGATCATGCATCAATAGGTTTAAAGCATTTATTTGATAAACATCTAATGCATCAGGTTATCGAAAGTAAGTGTAATTGTAAATCCAAGGAAATGGTTAAATGAACCGGGGCTTGCCTTCGTTGACCGAAAAAGTCGGGAACTCCTGATATTCCGGATCAACAGGACACTCCGAACTCCCTGGACCAACCTCGTCCGGACAATCGACCCCTTCGGAAACTACACGATAAAAGGGTGCATGCTTGATGATATGCTCATGTCATGATCATGGTAAAGATGGAAAATTACTAAGTTATAAACATTTGACTTGTAACAACTTTCCCTCACAGTAAAGTTGCAAGCCAACAAAACCCACTTGCATAAACATACATGGTTTACATGAGTGACGCTTGCCTTCATCAAGCAGCAGATCAAGACAATTCACTCAGCAGATCAAGATAATTCACTTAACTTAACCTTCAAATCTACCATAAAGAAACTTAGGTTTTCATGTTTTACAACATTACTTATTCATAAAGAAAGCAATTTAATTAGCATGAAATTAAGTTGTGAAGCAAACTATGCTCAAACTAGTTCAAACTTTTTACACAGATTGGTTATGTTCCAAACAGTGCACAAAATAAATTTCAGCATTTTTGGAGTTAAACTCAATTTTATAAAAATCATTGAACAATTATTCAAGAATTAAAAGGCACAATTTTTACTGCACATCAGTATACAGAAACATGCATACATTATATTTTTCATAAAAACTACACATCTCAGAGAACATGTACGAATTTTTCCATGATTTTTGGATCAACAGATTAATTCATACAAAATTAACAAAATCAGCATTTGCATTCACATAAACAAAAATAGATTAATGTACTTAAATAAAAACAACCTTGTTAGGCCGAAACTGCCCAGCTCGGCCCAACTCGCACGCAAACCGGCCCAACTCGGGCCTACCCGCGTTGCACAGCCGGTTTGGCAGAAAAACCCTCCGGCTTTAACCAAACTACAACTAAGCCCTTGACACTATTGAGCACTATTCAACTGAGTCATGGACTTTGCACCTAGGCCCTCGGGTTTAGTCGAATTCCAATCGACAAGTCCCCGACTCCGCGGCTGACGGCGGCGAGCTCGGCTCGCGCACGCCGGAGCAACGGGACCTCCTCCAGCCAAACCAACCGGCTCAGCACCTTCCCCTTGCCCTCACGGCTCTGTTGAACCCTCAAACTCCCTCCCTCGACCTCTCTCTCTACTCCGACGATGACACCAGCGGACGCGGCGGCACGGCGGCGGCACGCCGGCCATCTGGGAGCTCTACCGAGCCCGCGGACGTGCGCATCAGCACCAGAGGCTCACCACGACTCTAGCGGGCTAGATCTCCGAGGCTGACACGGCTCCGAACAGTGAGGACAACGACGACAGCTAGTTCCAGCGGTGCGGCTCGACGGTGATGGTCTATTCCGGCTGTGACAGAGGGAGAAAAGGTCAAGGACCTGGTGTTAGAGCATCAGGAAGGGATGAGAAAGCGAGAACGAGGCTCAGGTGAGGACGAACGGATTCCGAGTTCGCTGACCACGGTGACGGCGTCGATGGCGGCGTCCGGGACCGGAGACGAAGACGACGGTTACGCCGGGCTATTGCGGGGGCGAGAGGGGTTGCGACCTAGCTCTATAGCTCTGCAACGACGAGGCGAGCTTGTTGGTGCGGTCAAATGGAGCGGACGAGCTCTCACACGGCCGGCGTAGCTGAGCAGAGGAAAGACGGCGGCGGCGAGCGAGTGGAGAAGAAAGACGAGACGCGGCGCTTCTGAGGGATGAGAGAGACGAAGGAGAGGATTGCGGGGTGTTGCACGTGCGCGCGAAGCTAGCAGGCAGCTCGCTGGCGCAGCGCATGCGCCCCAGCGCAAACTCTGCACAGGGGAAGCTGCTCGCTGGCCGAGCTCCAGATGCTCCCCCCCTTGGCACTATTCCTTGCTTCTCTCCCCTTTCCCTGAATTTTCGAAATTACTTTTGAAAATTGAACTACACTTCAAGATATGTCAAAATATGAAATGTAGAGTTTGAAAAGTTGTACAACTTTGCTTTAACACTCTTTGGCTGATTTCAAATGGAAATAGGTCAATTTGATCAAAACAGTTCAAACCGATTTCAAATTTGAAATTTGAAAAGGGGACAGAGTTAGGGTTTTACAGTAAAAGGAAAATTACTTTTGATTTTGCATTGACACTTGAAAAATGGTCAATGTATGAAATGTTCATTTTGAAATTCTATACAACTTTGATGTAGATCTCAAACTCAGATTTCAAATAGTTTTTGAAATGCAAGTTTAAAGTCAAAAGGTGACCATTTCCATGGTTTGAGTAAATTCAAAATTACTTTAAATTTTGTACAGAAACTTTGAAAACTTTGAATACTAAAGTTGTACCTCTCCTCAAGATCTACCAAAAATCTTTTAGGGTCAACCCCTAATTATGCATAGATTTTTAGTTAACTAGAAAGGGCTAATTAACTTATATAGGAATTTAATGATTTTCCCATTTTTAAGCTAAATAAATTTTATATTCTTTTGAATTGTTGAACTTGGATTCATGCCTTTACATGACTTTAGTCAAATGGGAATGAACACAAGTTACTTCATAATGACATTCTAAATTAGGTTTTTGAGTTGCATCACAAGCATATAAACAAAGATGCTCACATATTAGGAATTAAACTTATTTTAGTGAATGCATCTCAAGGTGAGCTAGCACATGATGCTATGAAATGCTTATGATGACATGACAACATTTTATTCATGTAAACACCTGAGGTGTTACATCCTTTCCCCCTAAAAGAAATCTCAACCCGAGATTTAACCACAAACCAAACCAACTACTAAAGTTGTGGGATACGGGGATAAAGATTACAAACTTTTTACAAAAACTAGGAACACGTTCTATTTGTCAACCTCTTTTACTGTCCTGACTGTATGGTTGCATAGAATTCAGGAAACTGCTCTATCAGAAGTTCTTCGGTTTCCCAAGTCGCTTCTTCCTCAGAATGCTGACTCCATTGAACTTTATAGAACCTGTTAGTGTGTCGTCGAGTCACTCTATCTCGCTGATCGAGAATTCTGATGGGATACTCTGAGTAAGTCATATCAGGCTTAAGTTGTACCCCTTCAACATCAATCACTTGGTCAGGAACTCGCAGACACTTCTTCAGCTGAGAGATGTGAAACACATTATGATCCTCTGACAGATGAGCTGGTAGTTGAATACGATATGCCACTTTGCCACACTTGGCCAGGACTTGAAATGGTCCGATGTAATGGGAAGCAAGCTTTCCTTTGACCCCGAAATGAAAAACACCCTTGATGGGTGACACCTTCAGATACACAAAATCTCCTTTGGCAAACGTCAAAGGCCTACGCCTTTTGTCTGCATAGCTTTTCTGTCGGGATTGTGCTATCTTCAGATTACTTTGTATGAGTTTGACTTTCTGTTCGGTCTCTTGAACTAGATTGACACCAAAGAACCATCTTTCACTAGGTTCGGACCAATGTAAAGGAGTCCGACACCTTCTGCCATATAAAGCTTCAAATGGTGCCATACGGATACTCTCTTGATAGCTATTGTTGTATGAGAACTCCGCTAATGGTAAGCACTCATCCCACTTAAATGGAAAGTTAAGAGCACATGCCCTGAGCATATCTTCTAATATCTGATTTACTCTTTCAGTCTGACCCCCTGTCTGTGGATGGTAAGCTGTGCTGTGTAAGAGTTTAGTGCCCAGAGACTCATGTAGACTTTCCCAGAATTTTGAAACAAACTGAGTACCCCTATCTGAGACAATAGTTTTCGGAACTCCATGCAAACTCATAATCCTCTGAAAGTATATCTTGGCATATGTTAATGCCGGGTAGACGGTATTGACTGGTATAAAGTGTGAAACCTTGGTCAGACGATCTACTATAACCCAAATAGAGTCGTAGCCCTTGGATGTTCTTGGCAAACCAACATTAAAGTCCATACTGATGTCCTCCCATTTCCAAGCAGGAATTGGCAATGGCTGCAGTTCACCAGCTGACTTAAGATGAATGGCTTTGACTTTCTGACAAGTATCACATCTGGCTACATACTTTGCAATTTCGATCTTCATCTTAGTCCACCAGAATCTTTGCCTAAGATCCTGGTACATTTTTGTACTCCCCGGATGAATCGCAAACGGGGTAAGATGAGATTCATCAAGAATTTGCTTTCTCAACTCAGGATTCTTCGGAATGACCAGTCTGTCTTTGAACCAGACCACTCCTGCTTCATCAACTCGGAAGCAAGAAGCTTTGTCTGCCTTGGCTTTCTCTTTGAGGTGAACAATACCCTTGTTTTCTTTCTGAGCAGCTACAATCTGGTCTTTGATAGATGACTGAACTGATATATTAGACAAACTGCCCTGAGTGATCATCTGAATACCCAGTTTTGCTAACTCGGAACAGAGAGCAAGATCTACTGGTCTGACAGTGGTACAGTTGCAACGAACCTTCTGACTAAGAGCATCGGCTACAACATTTGCCTTTCCGGGATGATAATGCACTTCAAGATCATAATCTTTGATTAGCTCTAACCATCTCCGTTGTGGCATATTCAGCTCTGACTGAGTGAAAATATATTTCGGACTCTTGTGGTCGGTGTATATGTGACATGTGTTGCCCAAGAGGTAATGACGCCAAATCTTTAAGGCATGGACAACTGCTGCTAACTCTAAGTCATGAGTTGGATAGTGTTCTTCATGACGCTTCAACTGCCTGGATGCATAAGCTATTACTCTGCCCTCTTGCATTAAAACACAACCAATCCCGATACCAGAAGCATCACAATACACATCAAACGACTTCTCAATATTGGGTTGGGCTAAGACTGGAGCTGTAGTTAAGAATTCCTTTAGCTTCTGAAAAGCTTCTTCACATTTATCTGACCAGACAAACTTGACTTCATTCTTTAACAACTCAGTTATAGGTTTGGCAATTTTGGAGAAGTCTGGAATAAACCTGCGGTAATAACCTGCCATACCCAGAAAACTACGAACTTGATGGACAGTCCTAGGGGACTTCCATTCAAGGATTTCTTGTACCTTGCCTGGATCCACAGCTACACCTTCAGCCGATAACACATGACCCAGAAATGGAATTCTGTCTAGCCAGAACTCACATTTACTAAACTTTGCATATAGCTGATGGTCTCTCAGACGGCCCAACACTACTCTAAGGTGTTCAGCATGTTCTTGTGGATTCTTGGAATATATCATAATATCATCAATGAATAAAACTACAAACTTGTCTAGCTCAGGCATGAATACGGAGTTCATCAGGTACATGAAGTGAGCTGGAGCATTGGTCAACCCAAAGGACATGACTAAGTACTCATACAGGCCATACCTGGTGGTGAAAACAGTTTTAGCAATATCTTCAGGCTTTATTTTTATCTGGTGATACCCAGATCTCAAATCTATCTTGGAAAATACCTCGGCGCCCGCGAGTTGATCAAACAGAAGATCAATCCGCGGTAATGGGTACTTATTCTTCACTGTTACTTCATTGAGCGGATGATAGTCCACACATAGCCTTAATGTTTGGTCTTTCTTTTTGACAAACAAAGCAGGACAGCCCCATGGTGATGAACTAGGTCTGATATAACCCTTATCAAGTAATTCTTGCAACTGAACTTTCAATTCTGCCAGTTCTTTAGGTGGCATTCTATAGGCTCGTCGAGATATTGGTGTTGTTCCTGGCTTTAGCTCTATGCTGAACTCAACATCACGGTCTGGTGGTAACCCCGGCAAGTCTTCAGGAAACACATCCGGGAACTCATAGACTACTGGAATATCCTGAACCTCTTTAACTGTTGTTGCACAGATGCTGCCGCACATCTGGTCAACGGTTCTCTTTGGAATAGGAAGTTGGATAAAGAGTTCAGAAGTACTATTAGGTATGATCAACCTGACTGTTCTATGCAAGGCATCTAATACTGCGTTATGTTGGTACATCCAGTTCATCCCTAGGATCACATCTATATCCCGATCCTTGATTACTATCATAGTAGTGGGATAAGTATGCCCGGCAAACTCTACGGGCACTTGATGCGCCACTTCTTTTGTGCATAAACGACCTCCAGGTGTGTGTATAAGGAAATTTTCTTGTGTTTCCCCAGTTGATATATGATGTTTTTCAACAAAACTCTTACTGATAAAGGTATGCGATGCACCAGAATCAAATAGTAATACGGCAGGATGGTGAGCGACTGAAAACATACTCATCATGATGGGTTCCCCTTCAGGAATATCTGCCGCTTGCGCATAATACACCTGGCTAGTCTTCTGGACGGTCTTATTCTTCTGATTATCATTGCGGCCTCGATTCTGCTGTGGCTGTTGCTGTGGCCGCTGCTGGGAATTCTGACTACCTTGTCCTTGCGGAGTATTTGGAGTACTCTTCCTGGGATACGGGCAGTCACGGGAGAAATGACCCGGTTTCCCACAGTTATAGCATGGGTAGTTGTGGTTCTGGGTTCGAATGCCAGGAGCATTCGGCTGTCGTGGATAGTTAGGGTTCACAACAGTTCTAGCAGATGACTGCTGTGAGCTGGCTTGTTGTTGCTGGGGTGGACGATACGGTGGACGGTTATGCTGGACTGGGTGGTATATGATACGCTGGCGCTTCTTATTGCCACCAGACGATCCGGTCGAACCCCCACCCTTCCTCTTCGTAGCTTCAAGATGCTCGAAATGCTTCTCTTCTGCAGATATGGCTTTATTCACCGCATCATTGAAGGATATATTATCGTCACACATTGCCATCATCTTCTGCATCTTCGTATTCAGCCCCTCATGAAGCAACTGCGCTTCTTGTCATCGGTGTTCACGTGATCCAGAGCATACTGAGACAGATGATTAAACTTGCCAATATACTGCTGTACTGGCTGATCCCCCTGCCTGAGGGCTAAGAACTCTTCGGCCTTCATCCGCATCACACCCGCTGGAATGTAGGGAGCTTTAAAAGCTCTCGAGAACTCATCCCAGGTAATGCGGTGTCCTGGAGTTTGGGCAGCTACAAAGTTTGCCCACCAAGTCCCCGCAGCTCCCCTCAACTGCTGGGCTGCGAAGGATGGCTTCTGAGTTTCAGTGCAGTGGATTAGCTCGAACTTCTGATTCATAGTACCGAGCCAATCTGCAGCTTCTAAAGGCTCATCAGCCTTTGTGAATACCGGCGGCCTGGTTTCTGTGAAATCCTAATAAGTACTTTCCTGGCCCTGCTGATGATGTCGGCCACGCTGCCCATGTGGTGCATTCTGAACTAGGCCCTGTAGCAGACGTGCATTTTCTGCTGTGGCATGCATGAGTGCAGCAATGGCTTCTGCCAGTGTTGGTGGAACTGGGGGTGCATTGGGAACACCCTCCCCATCATGAGACGAACCAGCACCATCAGCAGCACGGGTACGAGGCATCTGCTCATAAACAAACCAAACTTTATTGATTTCTGGGTTATGGTACAAAAACAGTAACTGCATACACACTTATGTTACATTATTCATGCATAACAGGACTGGTACATGGTCCAACTAGCTTAGGATTATGTTAAGTTAAACTATTACACAGCCCCTACCCCTAGGGTTCAAGATCCACGCCTGACACTCTGGTGGGAGATGACTCACTCGTCACACTCACTCTCACTGTCGCTGTCATCAGCAGACTCAACCATATCAGGATCTTCCTCACTCTGCCCATCTACCTCTCCATCATCGATGATCGTACCCATCTCATCTTCAGCTGCATCTGGAGGTGGAGGTGGATGGAGTTGATCGTACAACACATGGACTTCCTCATGCAATAGGTCATTGAATGCTTCTATATCTGTCACATACGCCTCCAAAGCATGCAAACGGGCTAAAGCGTCATCTTCTCGCTGCCAAGCTGTGTTCCTTTCTCCAAGCATGTTAGTCATGGCTTTTTCTGCATGGACCACGCTTCTGTTGGCCTCTTCCAGCTTGATTTTCATACCTCCAGCTTTGGCAAGTGCCAAGCTCTTCTCCCGAGAGGTGGCGGCCAACTGGGATTTCAGCGCATGGACCTCTGCCCATAAGTCCTCATTGATCCTCTGACTGCTGCTGGACCCTTCCTCCTTGCGGGATGCAAGTTGGTGCATGGGTACACCATGAGGACCCGTACTCTTGCGAGGTGTCTGCCTGCTGCGCGGCATCCTAGTGAGATAAGATTTTGAATTAGGCAGATAAAGGAAATACTTTTTGGATAGCAAGAAAGGATTGGATTCCAACCCTTACCCAACTATACCATTTATCATAAGTTAATTAAGCATGATGCATGAAACGTACTCACGCATAAAGCATATATAAAATTTAAATTATACTCCATTACATAAGAGTAGGAATTCAATAACAATTTCAAATTAAGGCTTAACTTAACATGCTGTTCCACTTAACAATCTACGATCTACTACTTAAGACAGAACATAGATCGAATAGCATGAACAGGGTAAGTCAAAAGCATTTTGGATCAAACTAAATTTCAATTAGTTTTGACTCAAATCATTTTGAAGTTTTGCAACAATACTCCAAGACTACTGCAATGATCGCTCTGATACCAGCTGTGACGGAACCTCCTGAATTATTAAGGCCCACGTGTACCTGTCCTTGTCCTACAGACCTCAGACAGTCATACCCTGTGCCCAATAACCCAAAAGACCCATCACGTGTCATCGGGTAACCCGACTCATCCACGTTTCCTTACACTCCCAGGATCATTGCAAGAGTCATTGCAGTATTACAACATTTCACAAATAATATACATCAGAGATAGAAGTGCGGAAGTATTACACTGCATGCTATATTTCCAATCGCATTTTTCTCTGAGCTTTCTTGAAAAAGACTTCTTATGAGTTGCGTTTTGGAAGACAACCCAAGGTGAGTTATTTTAGAGTTTTTGGTTGCCACTGTTTTATATTGAAGAAAGGCAACCTGGACAAATTTGAGTCTCGTTCTTCTGACGGTGTATTTTTGGGTTATGGCACTCACACTCGAGCTTATCGTGTACTTAACCTTGATACTAACCGAGTTATGGAGACATCCGATGTCACCTTCGATGAGACCATGGTTTGTCCTTCTTCTCGTTTTGAGCGTGCAGGTGATCATGAGGTTGGTGAGCCTCTTTTTGATGACGAGGACAAGGGTGCTGAAGGTATGGATGATCCAGCACCCCCTCCACCTGCTGTGCCGCAAGGAGCGGCTTCTACTACGACTCACGGCCCTGACACTTCTTCTTCTTGGGGGCCGTGGGATCCGCCACCTCGAGCGGTACCTTTTGTACCAGAGGAGGCACCAGCTGCTGTTGAGGGGGAGATCACTTCTGCTCGGGAGGCACCACGACACATCCAGCGCCAACACCCGCCTCAACAGATGATCGGCAGCATGGAGGAACGTGTCACTCGGTCCAGGTCACAACAAATCTCTCACTTTGCTCATTCTGCATTTGTTGCTGATTTTCAACCCCGAGATGTTGGACATGCTTTGATGGATCCGGATTGGGTCAATGCCATGCATGAGGAGTTAGAAAATTTTGAGCGAAATCGGGTTTGGGTTTTGGTTCCACCTCCTCCAAACTGTAATCCTATTGGGACAAAATGGGTTTTCAAAAACAAACAAGGAGAGGATGGCCACATTGTGAGGAACAAAGCGAGACTTGTGGCCAACGGTTATAGTCAGAAGGAGGTGGTAGACTATGAGGAGACTTTTGCTCCTGTAGCTCGTTTGGAAGCTATTAGGATACTCTTGGCTTTTGCTGCATCCAAAGGGTTTAAGCTTTTTCAAATGGATGTCAAGAGTGCCTTCTTAAACGGCTACATAGAAGAAGAGGTTTATGTTGAGCAACCCCCCGGTTTTGAAAATTCCAAGTTTCCAAACCATGTTTTTAAACTCCACAAAGCTTTATATGGTTTGAAACAAGCTTCTAGAGCCTGGTATGATAGATTGAAAACCTTTTTGCTTACTAAGGGTTTTAAAATGGGATGTGTGGATAAAACGCTTTTTCTCCTCAAGCAAGGCAGTGACACTCTCTTGGTCCAGATTTACGTGGATGATATCATTTTCGGTAGTTCTTCTCACGCATTGGTTGCCAAGTTTGCAGATACTATGAGCAGGGAGTTCGAGATGAGTATGATGGGCGAGCTGACTTTCTTTCTCGGATTGCAAATTAAGCAATCCCGAGAAGGGACGTTTGTGCACCAGGGCAAGTACACCAAGGACTTGCTGAAAAGGTTCGATATGGGTGAGGCCAAGCCTCTTCCAACACCCATGTCGACCACGACGGCCCTGGATGCGGACAAGGATGGAGAAGCTGTGAACCAGAAGGAGTACCGAAGCATGATTGGGTCGCTGCTCTACCTGACGGCGACACGCCCGGACATTCAGTTCGCGGTGTGTCTGTGCGTGCGCTTTCAGGCATCGCCGCGCACTTCTCACCGTCAGGCGGTGAAGCGCATTATGAGGTACCTTCGTTTCACACCTGAGTTCGGGATTTGGTATTCAGCTTCCTCCACCCTCTCCCTTTGTGGCTATTCCGATGCCGATTTTGCTGGTTGCCGAGTTGAGCGCAAGTCCACTTTTGGGACTTGCCAGTTTATTGGTTCTTCTCTTGTATCTTGGTCTTCGCGCAAGCAGTCTAGTGTCGCTCAGTCTACCACAGAGGCTGAATATGTTGCTGCGGCTAGCTGTTGTTCTCAGTTGCTTTGGATGATGGCCACTTTGCGTGATTTTGGTCTGAGCTTTTCTCGCGTGCCTTTGCTTTGTGACAGCACGAGTGCGATTAGCGTTGCTAAGAACCCCGTGCTGCATTCTAAGACCAAATACATCGATGTGCGCTTTCATTTTCTGCGAGACCATTATGAGAAGGGTGATATCGACCTTCTCCATGTCGATACTCATCATCAGTTGGCTAATATTTTCACCAAGCCTTTGGACGAATCAACCTTTAATCGGTTGAGGGGTGAGCTTGGTGTGTGTTTCCCCTTTTAGATGGGGGAAACATTTTTGGTTCTTGTATCATAGACTGACTATTGTTCATTTATCTTGTTTTCTTTTAGTTTAGTCTTTTGCATTTCAGCATACGCTTTTACATTCTGAGCTTCATGTATATAATCTTTAGAATGTGACTATGCTCTATATAGTATGCTCCGATGCTTTATATTGATGCTTGTAGCTTATGCTCTTTCTGATCACTAATACATGTTGTGAGCTGAGCTATTTTTGAATGGTGAACCTGCTTAAGGAACTTAAAATCTAAAAATTGTTCACCATCAAGATATGCAACTAGCATGTGTAGGGTGTGTTGAGTTCACTCGTGCTTTTCATATATGCTAGGTTGCTATGTCTCTAGTTCTGAGTCATTCACTTGCTTGGTTTGTTCATATTCTGTCAATAAAATTGAACCAAGTTTTTAGTGAATTGAAAAGATCGAGTTGGGATTGCTTGTCAACACATCATGGTATCGAGACTATTTCTCATTGCACATTTGAGTTAAACTTGAGTCGTGTAGTGTATGACCGAAACCGACGCTTTAAGCTTCTGATTGCATATGCATAGGCTTAGCTCGGTTGAAAAGTTAGACAATGACAAGCTTTCAACCTCTCGCAAACACATGCTAAATTCTGAACTTGTGTTATTTCACCGCTGCAACTCCGATCTAAAATTGAAATCACAAGTTTATGACTCATTCTATAGCATGATGTTTGAACTTTGCTTGGGGTAGTTCACCTTGTATACATGCTTAGCACTCGTTTGAATTTCTGCCTATACATGCGTAGTGCTATTTTGATGGTGAATACTTTTTGGCTAAAACTGCTCATTTTGCTCATATGTTCATATTTCGTATTTAGTGATCAGTTTGAGCCCTTGCTAGCTTGGTTGGATGTTGTTGAGTCATCGGAACAGAACTGTGTAGAGCATCTTTGCATTCTCTTGACTATATTCCTGAAGCTGCTAACTTGCATTTTGACTCATATGCATTTTCTGAGGGGGAGAACTTTTACTTGATTAGTGCATTTTCAACTAAGGGGGAGATATTGCAAATCATATGCTCTCTGGGTGTTCAACTGAGAGTTTTCCTGGTTGTGTGCACTATTTGAGGGGGAGTTTGCTCGTGATGAGTTTTGAAATTTCCAATTGGTTAGGAGCGTTTTTGCTAGCGGTGTTGAGCCTGTTCTACCTCTTCTTGAGGGCTAGCTTTGCTTTGCTTGGTTGTGTTGAGCCGTTGCCCATGTCTTTGGGGACCAAGTTGTCTTGCTCCTTCCACCTGACCTTCTTCGGCTTTGCTATGCTTTGGGGTCATTTGGTTGAGTTCTCTCTACTCCTTCTTCCTTCCTTCTTCTTTCCATTATGATTTGTGTGTGTAGTTGACAATGCACTCATCAAGGGGGAGATTGCGGATACATGGGTGTAAGCCGAGTCTTGAGTGATGAGTGATTGTCAATGGGTTTGATCGCATGTTCTTTGGCTTGTGTTGTGCAGGTGTCGAGCATGGAGACAGTGATCGATGGCAAGGTGAAGGTCAAGTAGAGACGTGTCGTGCCGACGGACCAGGAGCGGTGAAGGGCGGACGTGAGGCTTGGACTGAGGGACCGGTGGCCTGAGGATCAGCTGTGGTGGCTGACAGCCTGGGACAGCGATGAGCGAAGACTTGCGGGACATGGTGTTGCTTGGGTCGAGGACCTAGGGACAGGTGTCGGTGGACGGGGTGCACGGGCGGTGCATCCCCTCTACAGCTTCGGTTTGGTGGTTGAGCCACAGAAAAACCACCGAGTGGACGGTTTCCAGGTTTGGGCCTCAAAACCTGGGTGCGGATGGTTTCTGAGTTTGGCCACAAAACTCAGGTTGAGGACGGTTTCCAGGTTTGGGCCTCAAAACCTGGGTGCTGCGGGTTTGCTGAGTTTGGGCCTCAAAACTCAGGCCATGGATGGCTAGTTTCCCGGTTTGGGCCTCAAAACCGGGGGTTGGCTGTGAAGGCTGGTTTTCTGATTTGGGCCACAAAACCGGGGGTGCGACATCCGGGAAAAGGACAAGCAGAGCGGTGGCGGCACATGGCGGCAATCGGTGAGGTTGCATCGAGGCAACGCTACCAGTTGTGCGGGCGTGGCCGTCGGATCACCACCTACCATGAGTTGGTCCAGAATAACCCTAGGGTTTAGCTGGTTCGCTTTGTAATTAGTGAGGGGTAGAGTAGGAATTAGAATTAGGATAAGTAGAGGGAAACACCCTCCTCCCATTCTATCTCAGTCATTTGCTCTTTGCTTCTAGGGTTTCCTGCTCTCCCAATCCCCTGCGGTAGCTACTGAGATCCGCAGAGAACCATACCTCTGTGTACTGAAGATTTTGAGGAAGTGAGACCGTAATCTCACTGTTGTAGCGTGTGGTAGCCACACGGTTGCAGATCGATGACTTGATTCACGTTTTGTTCGTGTTCTTCGCGTTCTTCGTTTCTCCGTGATTTTCCCGTCACTCGATCTCCCTCTCTATTGCGTCTTTGCGAAATCCGTTTGAATCAACTTGTTCTTTATAGTGAGGAGATCATTTCCACCAAAGGAATTCATCTAACTCCTCACGAACAAGTAGATCGGGTTGATTTCGTTTTCGTGGGTCTTTTTCGTTCATACTCCTCCCCATTCGATTTCCCGGTGTTTGAGTTGATTTGAGCAGATGATTTCTTGGGGATAGTCTCCTAACTACCTCGTGATCATCTTCTCCAAGTTTGGGAACGTGGGATTGAGTTTTGTTTCAGATTCAAGAGGATTCGTGAGAGGGGCGACTGAAATCGCCCTCTCTGTTCATCCGCGGACAGTCCGCCACTGGGGGCGCGGACAGTCCGCGCATCGGGATCGAGCCAGGTCAGTGGCTGCGGGTCTCGGTCGCGTTACTGTTCCTTGACTGGCGGACAGTCCACCTTTGGAACTCGCGGACAGTCCGGGAACGTCTAGGGGACTTGCAGTAGCTGTGCAGTTTTGCACTTTCAGCCGGCAGACAATCCGCCACCTGCTCACGGACAGTCCACAGTAGGACCGGACAGTCCGGGACCGTACCGGCGGACAGTCCGGGATACTGCTGTTTGTTGTGGTTTAGTGCGTTCGCTCTCCTGGCTTCTCCGCTTGGTTTTCGGACTTCTCGTTTGGCCCTATAGTTAGCCAAGAAACATCTCTAAGTATCTTTGGTACTTGTTAGCATCGGTAATTGGGGATTTCTCGACGTAGCCTCCAATTTACGTTTGGGACTCGTTTTTCAAGGGGCAAACTTGTGTCGGTGCTTTTGGTGTTTGGTTCGCTATAGCTTTGTGGTGCCTCGCTGTGATCCTAGGGATCATCCACCCTCTTCCAAGGGTCGTGGGCATCACGTTTTCGGTCGTAGCTTTCGGGGGTTGATTTTGGGACAGTAGGCCAAAGTTTTGAGAGAAATTTTTGTGGCTCCCATTCACCCCCCCTCTGGTCGCCTTGTTATTGCATTCTTGGTCCTTCACTATGTGATGAGTATGGAATCAAACATCAATTCTCGGCCAAGTATACACCACAATCCAATGGGATAGTTGAAAGGAAGAATAGGACACTCATTGATATGTCAAGATCCATGCTTAGTGAATACAATGTGAGTGATTCTTTTTGGGCCGAAGCAATCAACACGGCATGCTACTATAGCAACCGGCTCTATTGTCACCCTCTATTGAAGAATACACCATATGAGCTCCTCAATGATAGAAAGCCCAACATTGCATATTTCCGGGTCTTTGGGTGCAAGTGCTACATATTGAAGAAGGGCACAAGACTTGGCAAGTTTGAAAAGAAATGTGATGAAGGGTTCCTACTTGGTTACTCCACTACAAGCAAGGCATATAGAGTGTGGAACAACACATCAAGAATAGTTGAAGAAGTCCATGATGTTGAGTTTGATGAAACAAATGGCTCACATGAAGAACAAGACAATCTAGATGATGTGAGAGGAACACAATTGGTGGAAGCTATGAAGAACATGGACATTGGTGATATAAGGCCAAAGCAAGTAATTGACATAGAAGATGACAAAGATCAAGTGCTCTCTCCAACCATGCAAGGAAATGATATTGCAAGCTCTAGTGGTTCTCATGATCAACAAGATGCAAATAGCTCTCAAGTGGCTCATCCAAGTGCAAGTTCCAACCACAAGAAATGCTCCAACCAACACATATTGCAAGAGATCATCCTTTAGATCAAATTGTTGGTGACATAAGGAGTGGTGTGCAAACAAGATCAAGATTGGCTTCATTTTGTGAACACTACTCGTTTGTATCATCTATTGAGCCAACCAAGATTGATGAAACTTTGATGGATGTTGATTGGGTAAATGCAATGCATGAAGAGTTGAATAACTTTACCCGCAATAATGTTTGGGAGTTAGTGGAAAGACCAAAGAACACAAATGTTATTGGCACAAGATGGGTCTTCCGGAACAAGCAAGATGAAGATGGGATTGTAGTTAGAAACAAAGCAAGATTGGTTGCACAAGGGTACACTCAATTGGAAGGCATTGACTTTGGAGAAACCTATGCACCGGTTGCTAGATTGGAGGCAATTAGAATATTACTTGCATATGCTTCTTCTCACAACATTAAGCTCTATCAAATGGATGTCAAAAGTGCCTTTCTCAATGGGTTCATCAATGAGCTAGTATATGTTGAGCAACCTCCTGGATTTGAAGATTTGAAGAAACCAAACCATGTGTACAAGCTCAAGAAGGCGTTATATGGGTTGAAGCAAGCTCCTAGAGCATGGTATGAAAGATTGAGGGATTTCTTGCTTTCAAAGGTTTTCAAGATGGGGAAGGTTGACACCACTCTCCTCGCCAAGAAGATTGGAAGTGACTTGTTTGTATTACAAATCTATGTGGATGATATTATCTTTGGATCAACCAACCAAGACTTTTGTGAAGAGTTTGGAGAAATGATGGCTAAGGAGTTTGAGATGTCTATGATTGGAGAGCTTAGTTACTTCCTAGGGCTACAAATCAAGCAAATGAAGAAAGGCACATTTGTTAGTCAAGGCAAGTACATCAAGGACATGCTCAAGAAGTTTGGGTTAGATGAAGTAAAGGCAATAACCACTCCAATCGGCACAAATGGTCACTTGGATAGTGACTCTAGCGGTGACATGGTGGATCAAAAGCTTTATCGGTCAATGATTGGAAGCCTACTCTATGTGACCGCATCTAGGCCGGATGCCATGTTTAGTGTGTGCATGTGTGCAAGGTTCGAAGCTTCACCAAGAGAAAGTCATGTGAAGGCAACTAAAAGGATATTGAGATTTTTGAAGCACACTCCAAATGTTGGATTATGGTATCCCAAAAGCTCTCAATTTGAATTGATTGGATACTCAGATTCCGATTATGCGGGATGCAAGGTGGATAGGAAGAGCACTTCGGGCACTTGTCAATTGCTTGGAAGATCACTTGTCTCATGGTCATCAAAGAAGCAAAATAGTGTTGCACTCTCTACCGCCGAAGCCGAATACATATCCGCGGGTAGTTGTTGTGCACAATTGCTATGGATGAAAGCAACATTACAAGATTATGGAGTCAAGTTTGGACAAGTCCCATTGCTATGTGATAATGAGAGCGCTGTCAAAATAGCCACCAACCCGGTTCAACATTCAATAACAAAGCACATTGACATAAGGCATCACTTCATTCGAGATCATCAAGCAAAGAAAGACATATCCATTGAGAGTGTGGGCACCGATGATCAACTTGTCGATATCTTCACCAAGCCACTAGATGAGAGAAGATTTTGCAAGCTAAGGAATGAATTGAATATCCTAGACTTCTCCAACATGAGTTGAATGCACCCCCACTTATGACATGCCTCTCCTCCAAGAAAGCAAAGGTGAATTTGTTTGGCATGTGCATTCATTCTTATTAGGTTGTGATCTAGTTCATATAGCCATCACATTGCTTATTTAGGCTCATTCATGGTAAAACAAATAAACTTAAAGTATATATGGTACCACTATTGCTTCTATGTTTAACTTGATCTAGTGGTAGCCTATAACTTGTTTGTGAGCTTGTAACTCTAATGTTTGATCTAGTAAGTGAACAATAGGTGTTTAACCAACGTGAGTAAGATAAAAAATTGAAAGATGTGTGAAGAAGCTTACTCTAGAGCAAACCGTGTTAAATATCCTATGCTCTTGAGCTAGATTAAACCACAACTTGACTTAGTTTGATCCCCACATATGAATCTCATAATGCAAAGATTGTCTCCTTTCATGAACACTTGCCCCTCTTTTATGCTAATTGTTGACAAAGGGGGAGAAAATGATGACAAAGATATGGGGGAGAGAAAATGAAAATACTAAGATACTAAGATAAAAGAAGAAACATGCTAAGTAAACCTTCAAGTGGGATCGAAGCATACAAATAGGGGGAGCAAGCATATGTGGTGAATACTAGTGTTAGAACATGATTGATGATATGACTGTTGACGTCTATTAACTATCATTATTTACTGTCAACAAGACTTGAATAGATGTCAAAAAGGATTGCCAACTTAGAAATAGGAGGTTTAAACTAACAAATTCCATGAGTTTTGGTGATTCTACATTTTCCAGGGATTAAACAGGAAAACCAACCACATTGCTTCCCCAAGAAGGAACCCGACGCAGATTTCTTCACCGCCACGTCGGGATAATTCTAGAAGACTCCAGAGGACACCACAAGACACCACGAGACGGGGCACCACAGGAGGCTTACCTGTGGGACCGACCGGTCCCACAGGGCCCACCGGTCGGTCGGCCATAGAGCCACCACGCCTCCGTCTTCTGCAAGCCACTTCCACCGACCTCTAGGATGCATCTCGACCGTACCTCGAGTCGGTTTGATCCAACGATCGCGATTCCTCGCCCAGGGCTATATAACCAGACCCCTGACCCCCCTCCAGAACATCATCAGATCAAGATCAGAAGACAAGACAGAAATTAGGGTTTCTAGAGAGAGAGTTAGAGCTCTACATCAAGATTAGAGTTTAGTCTAGTTAGATTCAAGTAGAGGTAGGCGACTTCGTCGGCATATCCATCTAGAAGCTTCGTCTGAGTCTCCGGATCATTGTCGAAGACTCGGTAATTTGTATCTTTATTCGACTTTATGCTACTTTAATATATTTCAGTTTATTCAGTTTTGGAGTTTATTCTAGTTGTATATTTAATATAGATCTAATTATGATAGAGTTTATGATCATGTTCGTAAAGTACTTAGCTTTATTCTAGATAGAGTTAAGTGGTCAAACTGGTGTCAACATGGTGTTTAGGCTAAGTTTACCTGCGAATACATCCTATGCTCCGGGTCGAGAGGTAGATCGTAGGAGTGACAGTCCTGTTGAGTCCATTGTAGTCCTCCCCCCGAGTGTAGATCTTAGTAGG
This sequence comes from Coix lacryma-jobi var. lacryma-jobi, assembly GCA_009763385.1. NCBI lineage: Eukaryota > Viridiplantae > Streptophyta > Magnoliopsida > Poales > Poaceae > Coix > Coix lacryma-jobi. The sequence continues at coordinate 111,375,128 of CM019824.1, forward strand.
ACGCGGTTGCAAGTTAGAATTCATTACTTTATTCTTGATTCTAATTTAGTAATGTCCCTTGATCATGGATGATAGATTAATTAGCTATAAATGATTGTATATTAACTAGAGTAATCACTAGGCTTAGTAAATGCGAAGTAACTTAGGATTCGAATCTCTTAATTAATCTCCTGACTCTCTGCTTGATCTATGTAGTTCGCTCTATCTCTAGAATTCCCATTTTTATCATTATCATTATTATCTTTACCTTGTCTTACCCCTGCTTAGACATGAGAGTAATGAATGAATGAATAATAATATCTGCCACCTTTGAATCATTACTAGTTCTCAGCTTCGTTACTATCTTCGGTAAAATATAAATAACGATACCTAGATAACCTGGGTGAAATGCTGCTACAACAGGTATATTTATCTGTGCGCTTGCGGATAAATATTTGTTTATATCTTTTGAGCTAGTGTCACATATAATTTACATTTCTAGTATCATGTTAGGGATGACAACTTGACTTTAAGTGATGCTAGGAGTGTCCTGTACATTTCTGAAGGCTTTTGTTAGAATCAGTTCATCAAAGTTTATTAAAAGCAATTGCATTAAGAAGTGTCAACAAGCATTTTTGGCGTCGTTGCCGGGGATATCTATTTAAGTAACGAAAGCCACAGAGATCTAAACAAAACTTATTAGGAATTTAACAAAGGAGATTATTCATTCATTCACTTGTACCTCTGTCTTGGCAGGCTTACCCTTGTTTTTCTTTGTTTATATCATATATAGGGTAACACAGGTTCAGTTGTAATCCATCACTTTCAAATCAGAAATCAACTTGATCGTGTGGAAGATCTACATTAGTAGTCAAGCCATGGCCAACAAGACTCTATTGGAGTTCTCTACTCCAAGTGTTAGGAACATTCGCACCGGACCTACACTCCAGACGAACAACCTTGAGTTCGAACTCAAGCCAAGTCTTATCAACATGGTGCAAGCTACTACATTTGGTGGAAAGGAAGAAGAAGATGCAACCGCTCATCTACAAGATTTCTTGGAGATTGGAAGCACCATCATCATCAAGGACGTTCCCTAGGACATTATACTTCTTCGTCTTTTTCCCTTCTCACTGAAAGGAAAAGCGAAGCAGTGGTTCTATTCAAACATGGACAACATCAAGACATGGGAGAAGTGTTCAGAGACCTTTCTATCAAGATTTTTCCCAATTAGCAAAGTCAATATCTTAAGGGAAAAGATATACAACTTTCAGCAACAAAAAGGAGAAACCATTCCAGAAACTTGGGAGTGTTTTCAGGAACAAATCTTAAGATGCCGACATCATGGAATAAGGAACGAATTGCTCATGCAACTGTTTTATCACGGATTATTACCAAGAGCAAGAGAGCAACTTGATGCCACTGCTGAAGGAACATTTATGTCACTCACTTTCGGAAAAGCAGAATGTCTAATGGATAAGATAGATGAAAATCAAAGCTGGAAACAAGTTACTACTCAACGCTGTCACCAAATTGAAGAATTTCCAGAAGAAGTGTGTGCACTGTCAACTAAGATGAATGTACTTATGGATCGACTCATTCAGAGAGCCGACTACAAGGAAGAACGTCAAGCTATTCAAGACGCATTTGATGCTCAAACTAGAAGTGGAGAATATTTAGGAATAGAATTTCCCGAAGATCAAGAAGAAGCTAACATCATCAACAACTCCACCAGTCTACACAAGCAAGGATTGCGTCAACAACAACCTTCCAAACCAGATAAGTACACCAGTAAATTCAGTTCCTCCGATTCTAAGCAACCTACTTTAAGAGATTTAATTTTAGAACAAGCCAGGATAAATGATAGCATTACTAAAAGACTTGCTTTAAATGATAAGACTCTTGAAAACATAAATGCGAAGATGGATGATTTTTCTTCTACCATTAAAGATCAACTCAATTATAATAAAAGAATAGAAACCCAAATATCACAATTGGTTGTTGTTTTGCCTGTTACCATTAACCATGAGCAGATTAAGGGGATCACCACTAGACATGGGAGGACCACTCGAGATCCACCATACCCAGAAGGAGCACAAAGAAGACAAACAGCACCAGTAACCCCTCCAAGGGCAGAAGAAAGTGATGATGAAGTTCAAGAAACTCAAGTACAAAATGAAGAAAGACCGATAGATTTTCAAGACACCAACGTTCTACCATTCCCACGCAGAAATCGGAACACCAAGCTAGATGCGCAGTTCAGTAAGTTTGTTGAAGTAATTCAGAAACTATATATCAATATTCCTCTGCTAGATGCATTACATGTACCTACCTATGCCAAGTATGTGAGGGATATACTTAACAACAAACGACCACTGCCAACTACTGAAGTAATCGAGCTGACAGAAGAATGTAGTGCGGCTATCCTCAATCAAATACCAGAAAAGAAGGACCCTGGATGCCCCACTATTGAATGCTCAATTGGAAATCAACGGTTTAGCAATGCACTGTGTGATCTTGGAGCTAGTGTTAGTGTGATGCCCGCATCAGTCTACTATAAGCTCAACCATTCAACACTTGTGTCAACACCAATGTGTCTTTAGCTAGCTGATCAATCACTCAGATACCCTATAGGAATTGCTGAGAACATCCCAGTCAAGATTAGAGAGTTCTTCGTACGAGTTGTCTTCGTGGTACTAGAAATGCATCCGGATTCAAAAGTGTCACTCATTCTCGGAAGACCATTTTTGAGCACCGCCAAGGCCCACATTGATGTCGGAGCTGGAGAAATCAAATTCACTATAAATGGGAAGGAAGAAAAGTTCTCATTCAAACCACGGCCCGAACAATGCTCAACTCTAGTAGACCATAAAGCTCAAGAGACAAAACTACTATCTCCGGTAGCGGAGATCCATCAAGGAGAATGAAGAAGACTGGAGAGTCCAATTCGGTGGACTTTAAACCCAGAACCTTCGCCAGAGGTAACTCGGTAATTATCAGCATTTACTTTTGCATTTCATAGAAAAATAAAATAAAAATTTATTTACATCATTACTGCATCATAAAATTGGCCTCATGTAATTAATATTTACGAATCCCGTAAGTATTATTTACTACGGCAACAAAAACTTATAAGAATTTCATCATTAGAATCCTCATTTTCTATAGTTTCATAAAAGCAATTTCTTTTATACTTGCATTGTACAAATACGGGAGACATACGGACCCACAGACACCTGGGACCCACATCATATCACTTCACATTATTACATGCACTCACAACCACTCATCTCACCTACCACCACATGCAACCGTCGGCATATAGTCCAAAGAGTGGGAACTTGAGCAAGGTAGGTGAGGGAGCAACAAGGAAGAAAGTGGGCCCCATAGGGGACCGGTCGGTCCCACCACTAGACCGACCGGCCATCCCCTTCTCCCTCTATAAAATGGCAAGCTTTCTTCACACTCTTCACACACTCCACTCTCCAGAAATACTAGCCTCACTTCAAAATTCAGAATTCCAATTTCGAGTTCACTTAGCACTTCATTTGGATAGTTTCTGAGTGAGAGAAGATATAAGAGTAGAGAGGAGGAAGCTTTGAGCAAATAGCAAGTAGGAAAGGGAAAGTGGGAACAAGCAAGAAAAATCAATAAGAGAGGGGAAGTGCTGCCCAATTAGTTAATAAACTAGGAGAAGTTGAAATAAAAAATTGTCAACTTGAACGACTGACTCCTGGACTACTGACTTTTGGACCACTAACTGTCTAACATTTATTTGCTCTAACCCTCACTTGTTCCACTAGTTTTGTTTGTATGTTCTCTTGTTTTTGCAGCAAAGATGAGCAACTTCTTGAGAAAGGCAAAGAACACGCTCACTTTTCGATCAACAAGAAGCCGTTCGCGAGCTGGCTCATCACAGGGAGGCTCGGACATGGATACTTCATCTCTGCCTCGATCCTCTACCACAAGCCGGTCCGAGCCACGTGATCTTCTTCATGAAAGGCACATCAAGCTCCAAACAGCCTACGAGAAGGACCTATTTAGGCATTACCGCGATAAAGAGTACACTCACACCCCCACCTTCGATTCACAATTTCTCCGAGACACAGGTATGGACTTTGAGTTCGATCTAGTCTTCCATAACATTGGGTGGGAGAACACTTGGGAGCTCTCCGAAGAGGGTTGTAGATTGCTCACTCTAGAATTTCTTTGCACTCTCTCTTCGGATGACACATATGTCTATTTTAGGCTGTACAATGAACCTTTCACTCTCACTTGGAAACAGTTCAGCCTAAATCTGGGTTTTCCTAAAACCTGCACTGTAGACTTAGATATAGCCTTAAGAAACTTTGACAGAAATAGCTTTTGGGAGGACATCACTGGTAAGAGAACAGATCATCACCCTTGCACCAATGATATACACAACCCCACATTAAGGGTGATGCACAAGTGGCTAGGCTTTACTCTCTTTCCTAGGCAAGAAGGTCGTATTGTTAGAACTGAGGGAGTTAAAGATTATGTACGCAATGGTTAAGAAAACTAAAATTTCACCTGTAAAACTTCTGGTAGACTACTGGCCTTACATTCACACTCTACAAGGCCCCATATCCATCACTTCTTGGGTTACTCGTCTTGCTGGAAATTTGAACTTGCACGGAAATATTATGTACATCTCCACTCCGCGTCCAGTCATAGGCTTCTACTTCTTCAGCCAAGCACATCTTATTAAGAAGAGAAATAACAAACTCTATATGCAATATAAAGGATATGCAAATGAATCACTTGGTCTGTATGTCGTGGAAACCTTTTTGCTTAACTTACAGAAACCTGGCGCGGGAGTAGGAAGAAGCCCCTCCGCAAGATTCACTAGAAATGCTGCCCCGAGATATCAAGGAGAAGATGCTACACCAGCCGGACCAGCCTATACTCACTATCAAGGATTCGAACGAGCTGGACCATCTTCATCACACCATCAAGCCTGGGAAGATACTACTGCCTATGAGCCACATACACCACAAGATTCATGGGGGCAAGGAATTTTTTGCAATACACTCCAGGGAGGATACGATGTATGACTTCCAGGGAGGACGAATGTCTTTCTCTGGGAGAGGTGTTCATGACGCCACTCATCATCCACACCCTTACCATGCCACCCATGGTTACCCAGAATACCAGCCACACCACCAGTTCCCGTACCACAGAGACCCCTACTTTCAGGGCATCGACACTCGTCTTACTCATCTGGAGACGGGTCAAGAAGATATGCGCCACACTCTTGAAGAGATACATCATCAAGGCGCCCAGACGAACGAGAATTTCTACTACCTCTTCGGGCAGATGGGAATCAATCCACCTCAGCCACCACCACCGTACGAGAGAAACTAGCTTGGGGGAGGACCCCCTATTCCCGAGGTAAGTATGTTGTACCCCTCTGTTGTTTATATTTAGTACTACTAGTTAGTTTTTGTTTAGTATTTTGAATAAAATAATCTTGATGTAGAATAATACCTTTCAATTTTTCAGAAAATCTCAAAACAATAATCTTAACCAAAGTTCGGATAGTTGAGAATTAGAGATGAAAAAGTCTAAGCTACTACTTATCTTGTTCTTAGTTTCAATGAATCTGCGGAATTTTAATTTTGAAAACTTCAAACATGTGATGAGAGCCTGTATGACATAATAACATAAGCCTGATAATAAATAATTCATACTTTGAGGCTGCTTGCTCTGTTTTTAAGTTTTAGCTATGGTAGAGAGGTTTATCATGCTCTAAAGATCAAGCTTCTATAAATGTAAAAGATTCACTCTTCCGAAGTAATATTGTGTTAGAGGCATGGGCTATGCAAATATATGATAAGGAGAAAAGAAAAAGGGACAAGTGTCCGACTACCTCAGAAAAAAAGAGAGAGAAAAGAAAAATAAAAATGTATGACAAAAATATGAAAAGGAAAAGAATGATAGCCCATGGTTCCTCTAACTACAATATGCCAGTAAGAGTTGACAATTTCAAAAAGTTTCAAACACTTGATCTAAGAGTATGACATTTCTCTCCCTAAGTTCTGAACTTCGACTTAGTAAGGTATGCTTTTTAAACTTAAAAATATATATGCAATTTGAAAAATGTCATACAGAGGATCTCTGAATTTTTATGAAAGTCATACAAAACTCCGGAGTAAAGTTGGAATAAAGAATTTGAGACATAGTGCTTGACTTGATTGCTTCTAACTTTCAATTATTCTGAACTAAGGTAAAAGATTGGCAAAAAGGAACATGAGAAAATTCTTCCAAACTCTTTTTAAGAAAGTTTTCAGTTGATGGCTTGTATCTTACTCTCCGAACCCGATGTTTGCTAAGGGACTAGCAAAAGTTTAGCTTGGGGGAGTTTGTTGACATCTATTAACTATCATTATTTACTGTCAACATGACTTGAATAAATGTCAAAAAGGATTGCCAATATAGAAATAGGAGGTTTAAACTAACAAATTCCATGACTTTTGGTGATTCTACATTTTCCAGGGATTAAATAGGAAAACCAACCACATTACTTCCCCAAGAAGGAACCCGACGCAGATTTCTTCACCGCCACATCGGGATAATTCTAGAAGACTCCAGAGGACACCACAAGACACCATGAGACAGGGCACCACAGGAGGCTTACCTGTGGGACCGACCGGTCCCACAGGGCCCACCGGTCGGTCGGCCATAGAGCCGCCACGCCTCCGTCTTCTGCAAGCTACTTCCACCGACCTCTAGGATGCATCTCGACTATACCTCAAGTCGGTTTGATCCAACGATCGCGATTCCTCGCTCAGGGCTATATAACCAGACCCCTGACACCCCTCCAGAACATCATCAGATCAAGATCAGAAGACAAGACAGAAATTAGGGTTTCTAGAGAGAGAGATTTAGAGCTCTACATCAAGATTAGAGTTTAGTCTAGTTAGATCCAAGTAGAGGCAGGCGACTTCGTCAGCATATCCGGCTAGAAGCTTCGTCTAAGTCTCCGGATCATTGTCGAAGACTCGGTAATTTGTATGTTTATTCGACTTTATGCTACTTTAATATATTTTAGTTTATTCAGTTTTGGAGTTTATTCTAGTTGTGTATTTAATATAGATCTGATTATGATAGAGTTTATGATCATGTTCGTAAAGTACTTAGCTTTATTCCAGATAGAGTTAAGTGGTCAAACTGGTGTAAATATGGTGTTTATGCTAAGTTTACCTGCGAATACATCCTATGCTTCGGGTCGAGAGGTAGATCGCAGGAGTGATAGTCCTGTTGAGTCCTTTGTAGTCCTCCCCCCGAGTGTAGATCTTAGTAGGACGCGGTTGCAAGTTAGAATTCATTACTTTATTCTTGATTCTAATTTAGTAATGTCCCTTGATCATGGATGATAGATTAATTAGCTATAAATGATTGTATATTAACTAGAGTAATCACTAGGCTTAGTAAATGCGAAGTAACTTAGGATTCGAATCTCTTAATTAATCTCCTGACTCTCTACTTGATCTATGTAGTTCGCTCTATCTCTAGAATTCCCATTTTTATCATTATCATTATTATCTTTACCTTGGCTTACCCCTGCTTAGACATGTGAGTAATGAATGAATGAATAATAATCTCTGCCACCTTTGAATCATTACTAGTTCCCAGCTTCGTTACTATCTTCGGTAAAATATAAATAACGATACCTAGATAACCTGGGTGAAATGCTGCTACAACAGGTATATTTATTTGTGCGCTTGCGGATAAATATTTGTTTATATCTTTTGAGCTAGTGTCACATATAATTTACATTTCTAGTATCATGTTAGGGATGACAATTTGAGTTTAAGTGATGCTAGGAGTGTCCTGTACATTTCTGAAGGCTTTTGTTAGAATCAGTTCATCAAAGTTTATTAAAAGCAATTGCATTAAGAAGTGTCAACAATGACTCACTAGCATGAATAGGTTGATAACTAGACATACTTGTATTTTTGTATTTTCAAGTGGTTCAAGAGCCTTATTATAAAGTTGATCTCACAGGGTTCTTGAGTTTTGATGTATGTCTAGTGATAAATGGTGCTAAGGATGGTATAACATGTGCACTCCGATTGGTATCACGCTTCAAAGGTCCATTCTTATGCCTTAGCATCATCATTGGTAGTATTGCTCATCCACATTTCATATCCATACATATGTGCCAAAATTTAGAACCAAACTCTATAGCACATATGTAGGGGGAGCTAATACAATCAATGTGGTTACTCTAATTTAAATCACATATCTTTGTATAGGTTGTCATCAATTACCAAAAAGGGGGAGATTGAAAGCCCTAGTTTGGTTTTGGTTAATTGATGAAACCTATTTGGTCTAATCCTATTGCTAAGCATGTGTGTAGCTTATAAGAAAGGATTGTGACCAAGCCAAGTGGTGGAGCTAGCAAAGTGGCAACCATGGAGGATGGTGATGGCCACAAGCACTCAAGAGATCAAGTGCTCTACTATTGGTGAAACATGAGAAGATGGGAAGAGATGAGCAAAGAGGCCCGAAGGCAAAGGTATAACCTATAGGGCTCTTTGTTTTGGTGATCAAGACACTTAGCGAGTGTGATCACATTTAGGATAGATAGCCGTACTATTAAGAGGAGATAATTCATGGCTTATGCGATGTTTAAGTGCCACTAGGAGTTCTCTAACCTATTGATGCTATAGACCTAGTGAGTGACTAACAAAACCCCTTGGAAAATGCTTTGCAAAATGCTAACACACTTGCATATGATGATATACACTTGGTGGTGTTGGCACTTTTGGGATAAGGGGGTGTTCCAGAGTTGTGGAGAAGTGGGAGAAACTAGTGTATAGTCCTTCTCCCTCCTGCCGAGCTTGCGAGGTAGGATTAAATGATTTTCGGAAATGGAGTGTTGTGCTCAGGGAGCATCGGACGCTGGTCCGAGGAGCATCGGACGCTGGCCCGAGCGTCCGATGGTTAACCCTAGTTTCTGTCAGAAGTTCAAGGAGCATCGGACGCTGAGGAATCACTGTTGCAAAGTCCGATGCAGGTGACGTGGTGAGTGCGTGCTTTCAAGGGAGCATCGGACGCTGGGCTGCGTCCGATGTGGTTTGGAGCGTTCTGGAACCTTTCTGTTGTGTCATCGGACGCAGGGGTTGAGCGTCCAATGCTAACGTTCTGGCGCGTCCGATGTGGAGTAGAAAAGAGCTGAATCAAGTAGTGGCACCGGAGCGTCCGATGTCTGGCATCGGCGCGTCCGATGTCACTTTAACCGTGGCATGAAGAGATATGACCGTTGGGATCTAACGGGCTGAATTCATAGCAGGAGGACACGTGGTGCTCATCGGAGCATCAGACACTGGGGTAGCGTCCGATGGCCCCGACACCGGCGCGTCCGATGCCCCTGTTTCGGGTCCAACGGCTAGGCCAACTTGTGTGGCCTATTTAAGGGGCTTGGCCGGCTTGCTAGGTATCTCTCTTGCACATTTTGATTCCTAAGCATTCTAGTGAGCTTTGGCAAGCCTCCCAACTCATCTCTCAAGTTGATTTGATCAAACCAAGTGAGATTGAGTGTTCTAGTGCGTGATTTGAAAGAGTTCAATCTAGTGGCACTAGTTCTTCGCATCGCCTTTGAGTTTTCTTGTTACTCTTGGCATTTGCCGGTGCCTAGACGGCTTGGAGGTGTTGAGGTGGTTGTTGGCAAGATTGGTGATTGTTCTTGGCCACCACCGCTCGAGATTGTGAGAGGTTTTGGAGCCTCACCTCGCCGGAGCGGCAAGAGGCATCCTTAGTGGATTTCTCGTGTCATTGAGCTACCTCACTAGTGGTAGACTCTTGTGGCACTCTTAGTGAGCTTGGCTTTGCGCCAATTAGCCACCGGGTCACCTAGTGTTGGTCGACACAACGGGGAGTAGCATGCCGGCAAGCACGTGAACCTCGGGATAAATCTTGGTGTCCCGTGTGCTTATTGTGATTGCTTCCACATCTTGGTGATTGGTCTTCATATTCACATTTTGGTGATTGGCTTCACAAGTGGATTTCACCGGTGATTGGCTCTCTACTAGGCGATCCCGAAGACTCGGTGAAACCACCTCTATCTTGCTCATTTACTTTGTGTATTTACATTGAGCTATTTCTCTTGTGTAGATACTATCACTTGTTGTACATCTCTTGTTATATTCCTTGTGTAGCTAGTTGTGATTAGCTTGCTTAGTCTATCTTTTGCACACACTTGTCTCATATACTTTTTGTATATCATACTTGTACTAGAACTAGTTAGTTTTATTCCGCATTAGATATTAGCTCTAATTGCTTGTGTGACATAGATATATTAGGTAGAATTGTTGGATAGGTGGCTTGCAACACACTATTACGCTAGCGCAAAAAGCTTCGCCATTTGTTATACTAATAGTGTTTGCCTAAGTATTTTTTGTAGAGTTTTAATTAGGCTATTCACCCCCCCTCTAGCCAATTTGGACCTTTCAGCTGACAGCCTCGGACAGCGACAAGTGAAGACTTGCGTGTGGACGGGGTGCACAGGTGGTGCATCCCCTCTACGGCTCGGTTTGGTGGTTGAGCCACAGAAAAACCACCGAGTGGACGGTTTCCAGGTTTGGGCCTCAAAACCTGGGTGCGGCCAGTTTCCGAGTTTGGGCCACAAAACTCGGGCTAAGGACGGTTTCCAGGTTTGGGCCTCAAAACCTGGGCGCTGACGGGGTTCTGAGTTTGGGCCACAAAACTCAGGCAACGGACGACAGGTTTCCCGGTTTCGGCCTCAAAACTGGGGGATGGCCCAGGTTTCCCGGTTTTGGCTTCAAAACCGGGGGGGAGGTCTGTGAAAAGGAAGAGCAGATCGGTGGCGGCAATTGGTGAGGTCGCGTCGAGGCGAAGCTACCAGTTGTGCAGGTGTGGCCGTCGGATCACCATCAACTTTGAGTTGGTCAGGAATACCCTTAGGGTTAGCCTGCTCGCTCATTAGCAGTAGGGGTAGAAGGGAATAATTGTATTAGGCTATATAAGGAGAGGCAACCCCTCCCTCCAGACTTATCTCAGCTATTGCTATTTTCATTCTAGGGTTTCCTGCTCTCCCACATCCCTGCTGTAGCTACTGAGATCCGCAGAGACGATAAATCATACCTCTGTGTATTTGCTTTTTGAGGAAACGAGACCGTAATCCCGTTGTCTCCTCATGTGGAGGAGTTTCGGCTGGAAACTTAGATCAAATCGCGTTCTTGCTTGTGTGTTCTTCGCGTTTTTGTTTTTGGCCCTCACGGAGATTTGCCTCGTTCTTTCTCTTCGTGAGTAGTTTTGCGATTCCGCTTGAATCACTTTATGCATAAACGGGTTTGTGATATTTTTGACCGAAGGAATTGCACTCCAATCACTTGTAGCAACAGATCGGCCAAGTTTTGGTTTGGATCGAGTTTCTTCTCTCTTTTCCCGAATCCCTTCGATTCATCAATTTGGAGATAGGTTCGAGCAATGATCTCCTAGGAGTAGCTCACTATGCTCCTTGTGACTCCTCTCACCAAGTTTGATCCTTAGAAGATTCATTTTGGGTGGGTTTGAATCGAATCGGTGGAAGAACTGCACTGCGTCGGGGTGACCGAACGCCCGAGTCGGGCTGACCGGACGCTAGGTAGTGAGTCCGATCGTTCAACACGTTCACAAGTTTTTGTTCGCGACTTGACCGGACTCTCACTCACAAAGTGACTGTTGGGTATTTTAAACGCACACAGAAAAATTCCGCAAGCGCATGGATACCAATGTAGCTTTCACCCGAGAGTATTCCAGGGTATCGATTTCCACGACGAACGTGAAGTGTACTAGAAGAATTAAGAACGTCCAAGAAAAAATGGTAATGTGGTTAGAGAGGGATATAGGGTTTTCTAAGCCGGACTATTTAATTAAAGGCTCACTATACTTTACTTAGGTTTTGAGGCCCAAACCTAGAAACCGTCCACTCGGTGGTTTTTCTGTGGCTCAACCACCAAACCGAAGCTGTAGAGGGGATGCACCACCCGTGCACCCCGTCCATCGACACGTGTCCCCAGGTCCTCGACCCAAGCAACACCGTGCCCGCAAGTCTTCGCTCATCGCTGTCCCAGGCTGTCAGCCACCACAGCTAATCCTCAGGTCACCGGTCCCTCAGTCCAAGCCTCACGTCCGCCCTTCGCCACTCTCGGTCCATCAGCACGACACGTCTCTACTTGACCTTCACCTTGCCTTCGATCACTGTATTCGTGCTCGACACCTGCACAACACAAGCCAAAGAACATGCGCATTATCCCAGTTGACAATCACTCATCACTCAGAGACTCGGCATACACCCATGTATCCGCAGTTGTATGCTAAGTTTAGCAAGTGTGAGTTTTGGTTGAAGAAGGTACCCTTTCTCGGACACGTCCTTTCAAAGGAAGGAATTTCTGTGGATCCCATGAAAGTACAGGAAGTTATGGATTGGCAAGCACCCACCAACGTACATGAGGTACGCAGCTTTCTAGGATTGGTCGGATACTACCGTCGGTTTATTCCGGATTTTTCAAGGATCGCAAAGCCTATGACTTGTCTAACCCAGAAGAACAAGAAGTTTGAATGGACTCCAGAGTGTGAAGCAGCATTTCGCACTCTGCGAACCTTGTTGACTTCTGCGCCCGTTTTGGCTCAAACGAATCTAGAGGAACCTTTTGATGTGTTTTGTGACGCGTCCAAGATTGGACTTGGATGTGTGCTTATGCAGAATGGAAGAGTTATAGCATATGCTTCACGCCAGTTGCGACCACATGAAGAAAATTACCTGACTCATGATTTGGAATTGGCAGCCGTAGTTCATGCACTCAAGATATGGAGGCATTATCTTATGGGCAACCTATGTCACGTGTATACGGATCACAAAAGTTTGAAATACATCTTCACTCAGCCAGAGTTGAATATGAGGCAGAGAAGATGGTTAGAGTTGATTAAGGATTATAACCTAGAAGTGCATTACCACCCTGGAAAAGCGAACGTTGTAGCAGATGCCTTGAGTCGCAAAACTCATTGCAACTCCCTACAACCTTTGTTGGAAGATGGATTCAACCTTATGCACCCCGTTATGTTGAACAATATCACCTTATGGTGCACTCTAGAAAGTGATATCATCGAAGGACAAAAGACCGATGAAGAGATCTGTCAGATTAAGAAGAGGTTGGAGACCAGTAGTTTGTTGAACTTCAGAACAGATGAACAAGGGATTTTATGGTATAATCAAAGGTTGGTTGTTCCCAAGAACACGGAGCTGAAAGAAAGAATTCTGAATGAAGCCCACAATTCAAAGTTGTCTATCCATCCAGGAAGTAGTAAGATGTACCAAGATCTGAGGATAAGGTATTGGTGGCCAAGGATGAAGAAAGAAGTTGCAGCCTATGTCGCGAAGTGTGATACTTGCTGCAGGATAAAGGCAATACACTTGAAACCCGCCGGACTGTTACAACCGCTATCCATCCCAGAATGGAAATGGGAAGAGATTAGTATGGATTTCATCACAGGTCTCCCAACCACCCAAAAGGGACATGACTCTATCTGGGTTATCGTGGATCGGTTATCCAAAGTGGCTCACTTCATCCCAGTCAAGACTACACATCGACCACACCAATATGTAGATTTGTACATACATAACATCTTAAGGTTACATGGAATTCCTAAAAGAATTGTTTCTGATAGAGGACCCCAGTTCATAGCACGTTTTTGGGAACAGTTGCACAAGGAGTTAGGAACTAAGTTGGTACGGAGTTCCGCCTATCACCCTCAAACCGCAGGACAAACTGAAAGAGTGAATCAAATTTTGGAAGATATCATCAGAGCATGTGTACTTTCTTCAGGAGAATCATGGGAGAAATGGTTACCCCTCACAGAGTTTTCTTATAACAACAGCTATCAGGAAAGTATAAAGATGGCACCGTTTGAAGTTTTGTATGGACGAAGATGCAGGACCCCGATAAATTGAGTTGAATCAGGAGATCGAGGATTTTATGGGTCGGATTATGTAAAGGATGCTTAAGAGATTGTGCGAACTGTACAATAACATATCAAGACAGCACAGTCCCGACAAAAAAGTTATCCTGATACGCGAAGAAGACCTTTGGAATTCCAAGTGGGAGATTATGTTTACCTTAAGGTCTCACCCATGAGAAAGGTCCAACGTTTTGGAATTAAGAAAAAGCTAGCACCCCGATATGTAGGACCATATCAGATCATAGCCAGAAAGGGAGAAGTAGCCTACGAAGTGCAGTTACCCCCGGAGATGAGCGCGATCTTTCCCGTGTTCCATGTATCGCATTTGAAGAAGTGTCTTCGAGTACCCGAACGAGAAGAGGTTCAAATCCCGGATGTCACTATCAGGTCAGATCTGGAATACTATGAACAACCTCAGGAGATACTGGATACCAAGACCCGAGTAACTCGCAACCATGAAGTGAAGACTTACAAGATTCTCTGGAGTAATCACGGACCCAATGATGCAACCTGGGAAACCGAAGAGTACTTGCGCGAGAATTACCCTGCTTTTTATAAGAAGTGGTACGTAACCTAAATCTCGGGACAAGATTTCTTTAAGGAGGGAAGGGCTGTGACACCCCAGTGTCAAGAATTGCATTAGGAACTACATTTAGCTACTAAAATTCATAAGCAATGCATTGCATCATTTCTTGTGCATGAAAGTGCTTTTGCCTTTTGTTTGTCTATCTGGATTTTGGTTTCTATAAGATTTGGTTGTCTAAATAGATTTCTGTTTTGACCAATAATTTTTCAAAATAGGTAATATTGAGTATAACACTTTCTATATAGACACCTTGACCTAGTTCAATATAGTTTAATAATTAAAAATGTGGGAACAAAATGATTTATGGCTCAAAAATTGGCTTTATTCACGTAGAGTCTGAGAAAATGATTTTTAGAAAAAGTGTCTTATATTAAAGTTGTAGAGAAAATTAATTTGAGCAACTTTTATTTTTGGGTCAAAGCCTAGTTTTGAGTTTTCGAAACTGTTTTGATTTGGTCAAAGTTTGGAAACAGATTTGAAAAAGAAAAACGGTTTTCTTTTCTCCCGCGCAAGCCTTTCGGCCCGCTTCGCGCTCACACCGGCCCGCTCAACCGCGCCGCGCCGCTCCCGCCTGCACGCTCGCCCACACCGCGCCGCGCCCGACACGGCCACGCCGTACGCCAGCCAAACCGCCGCGTGGCGGCTTTCCTCTGCTGCGTATCCGCTCCGCCCACTCCTCGCGCGATCCTCTCCCACCTGATCACGCAAACGATCTCACCCGGCTACTCACCGCTCGCCCCGGCCGCCGTGCCCACGCCACCGCCTGCTGCTGTGACCGCCTGCGCCGTACGCCGGTCGTGGCCCCCGCCACGACCGCCCGTCCGGCCAAGCCCGAGAGCAAAACTGAGCGATCCACACTCCTCTCCCTTTCACTCTCCACTCGCACTCCATCGCTCTAGCCAGCTCCCACTCTCTCCCTCGCTCTCGCACGCGAACGCCACCCCGAACGCGAACACCACCGCCACTCTCCTCGCCGTTCCAGCCCTAGCCGAGCCACCGCCGGTCGATTAACCTCGACCACCGCTCCGCCTTCATCTCGAACACACAGTGCGCACACTCGTACCCCCAGCCGAGCCCTGTCAACACCAGAACGCAAGGAGCCCCGCCGCGGTCGCCATCGACGCCGCCCGGAGCACAAGGCCGTTCCCCTCTGACCAAAGCTCCACTGCCTCCCTCCTTCACCCGCAAGCTTCACCAAGCAAAGGCAAGGTGAGAACACCCCACCGCTTGATCTCTACCGCTCCCGAGCTCCCTCTCTCTCTCGGCCAAGCGACATGGGCGTCCGCCATGGCCGCGCACGAGGCCAAGCTTCTCTGGAGCTTCACCGGCCGAACCAACCCCTCTAGTAGCCTCCCTAGGGTTCACTTAAGCTTTCGCCCTCGTCAATTTCACAGGTGACCACCGGAGACGGCGTAGCCAAGCCTCACAGCCGCCACTATCTGCCACGGCTCGCCGCCGGTGAGCTATGGCCACCCACTGGCCAAACCAACACCACCACCCGAACCGCCTAGCCAAGGGGGACACGCCAAGCCTAACCTCACCATCGGCGACCTCACCGTCGGCGAGCAATCATCGGTCCAAGTCGCCCCTGTTCGGCTTCCACTGGCAAGTGGGTCCGTTGACCCGCGGACCCCATGCGTCAGCCGCACAAGGCCCATGGACCGAGTCTGTGCAAGTTGGGCCGGGAAAGTTTCAAACGTTTTTCTTTTTCCTTTTATTTTCCAGAAAACCTTGTTTAATTTTTGTAGCACGTTTTAATAATCCAAATGAGGTGTTTTCAGTTTTGCTAGCTTGTTCATGAATAGATCTATCGGGGAAAATGTAAAAGTATTTTTGGTAAAAGTTTAATGTACTGTTTTTATTTAATCCAGTTTATGTGCTTTTGTTTAGATAAATGTGTTTATGTGTTTTCTGGTTGAATTAATTTATGGCAAAAATTGTGTAGGTTTCTTGTCAGGTTATATATCTGTGAAAAATTTATGAGGCCCTATTTCTATAGAAAAGTATTTGTTTAGGTTTAAATTCCTTTTTAGCTGTTTTCTTAGAATAATTGTTAAAATGATTTATATGGGAAAATAAAATGTGGAAAAATTTATGCAGTCTCTGTGTGTTATGTTTAAGCTGAGAAAAATGTCAGGCATAAGTTGTTGTATGGAAAAATAAAGAGTTGCTGTATAAATGTGCTTTTCTGTGTTTTTCTTAGAAAATTCATGCAAAAAGAATATAATGTTTCTGTTCATGGAACTTTCTTGATAAATATGAAATGTGGAGTAGAATCTGGAAAAAATATGAAAATGAGGATTTCACCCTTGTCCAGTAGGGTTGCAGTTCAAAGGGTTTATTTTGAAATAAACTTGTTTATTTTATGTAGATTTATATGTTCATGCTTTAGCAGTAAGTTTTCTGCAGTAGAGTGGTTATAGGTAAATAAAGCCAGGCAAAATATGAAATCTGTTGTTTGACACTTTTCATAAGAAAAGTTAGTTCAAAGCACCTTTTGGGCCGTTTGTTTCATCTTTTTGTATCTAATGTTCAGTAATTTATCTCTTGCTGAAATTTGTACAGTGAGGTCCAGTAAGTGTAAGTTACCTTCTGTAATTTTTGTGGATTTTTCTGAGTTCAGAAAGATGCACTTGCTGTTCAAACCTGGATTTCTATCGAATTAATAAATAGGAAATGATTAAAATAATGATTTTGTTTTACGAGGTAAATAAATGTTTTCCTCAATGTCAAAAGTGGTTCAACAAGTTGGTTTTGTTGGTTTGCAAGAAATGTTTACATTTCATACCACCATTTTGCACCTCGCATTATTTATTTATGTACCGCATTGCAATAGGCTCGACAGCCCCAGAGACAGAGCAAGAGCCGGAGACAAACGTCGAGGAGGAGATCCCAGAAGTGCTCAGGAGCGAGGAAGAAGAACCCGCAGCGGAAACTAACCTGCCCGAGTGCCCCTCTCACGAGGCATCGGTCTTCTCCCAAGGCAAGCCCCGGAGCATTCTAAGTCTCCCAGTTTTATAATTAATTTACTTGAGTATTTTATCTTGTGATGCATTAGGTATAGGAGTTGATTGGATCCCAATTGATTATTGTTTACACCTGCCTTGTTATCATGTACTTATTCACATGTAGAATTGCTTAGCCTGCTTAATAAAAGTAGTAGTTAAGGATGTTTCCGTAATACCCGGATGGGTAGTTACAGGATCACGGTTGGCTATATTTGCTGTCGTGGAAAAGAACCTGAGTAGTAGTGAAATACGGTCAACTGGAAGGCAAGGCACAAGTTTGGAAACTTGGGGCAGTCCGTCCATTGGATCGTGTAGGTTTGTATCGATGTTGGCCCTCGTTCATTTTTGAAAGCGCCCTTTTACTTAGGGATATGTCGGTGCTGTAATCATCGACCCCAAAGGCAGTTAGACGTTGTTCGGGCCGATCTCAACCCATGTCGCACCCTCTAGTATGGAAACACGATCTGCCGCGGAATGGCCATCGTATAGTTCCAATTGGGTGGTACGTGCTTGAACCGCGACGATTACCACCACGAACAAGCATCGAACGGTTACCCAATGCATGGACCCGACGGGGAAAGTGTGGGTTGGTATTAAAGGTTTATCACCAGCTGGTTTGGAATTCGATTCGAGTTGCCGTCTCCCCCGGTTAGTGGGAAACTATGGCGAGCTTCACTACGGTACAACTGCATGTGATGTTTTAAGGTTAAACTAAAATGTGGATTAAGTCAACTTGATATGGTTATATTATTGATTGATTAGACTCAAGTGTATGTAATAGTTTAGGTGCAAATCTAAATAAAGAGGTAGGTCTAAAATTTGACTGCTCACTGATATCATTAAATATTCCTTCTCTTAATTTGAGCTTTTCGCAACTCAAGATCCCAGCTCCACCCAAAAGCCATGCATACCCTTGGTGTCTTTATTTTCAGTTAGATGGGTAAGTCTAGCTGAGTACATTCCCGTACTCAGGGTTTATCCCATTTGTTGCAGATGGCCAAGTCTACTACGGCTATTGTAAGCACTGCCTCTACCTCGTGGAGGGTGATGAGGAGTAGGCCCAGGGCAGGGTCATCTAGAAGCTTCTCCTTTGCTTTTGCTGGGCTAAGACTATTGGTGGCACATTATGTGAAAAAGGAGGAGTGAGTTATCAAAAACATTGTTTATTCGGACCACATGTGTGGAGGTCGTGTTTCAAACTTATTTGAGCTTCCGCAATTTCAAACTCAGTATTGTAATAACTCTTTTAAGATTTCGCACTCTGATGTTAAATTCGGTTTCGATTATCGGCTATGTATCCTTACGAATGTGGTACTTGAACAATGTGATCCTGTATGTTGTATGATGTTTGAAATCCTTCGAGATTTCTGGACTACCGAAGTTATATGGGTTCAAGTATGAGTCGACGTCTGTCATTTGGCTAAGACGATACTTGAGCTCTTATAATTTGGACGGTTCCGCCATAGGCAGCGAGGTTGCTGTTTTCATTTTTGAACGGCGGACTGTCCGGGACTCATTCCCGGACTATCCGGGGTTCAATAGCGGACAGTCCGCGGTTCACTAGCGGACAGTCCGCCACTGCAGAGTTTCATTGTTTTCGTTCGTATCTTTTGCGTACGAGCTCCGATTTGAGATCCGTTTGTTTCGTTCGTTTTCTAACTTCTTAAGGATCATTCCAAAGTAATTTTGACACCATTGATCAAAGTATTTTTGGTCGGACACTTCCTTTTTCTCCATAGGAGTTAAGTGTTCCTCTTTCGGAGTTTCGTTGGTTCTAGCGTCCGTATCTTTTGCGTTCGAGCTCCGATTTGAGATCTGTCTATTGTGTTAGTTTCCTAACTTCATAAGGATCTTTCCAAGGTGCTTTTGCCACCAGTTGGCCTAAGTAGTTTTGGTCGAACACTTTCCTCTTCTCCATAGGAGTGGGGTGTTCCGTTATCGGAGGTTCGATTGTTCTAGGAGCTTGCTTGTGCAGTTTTTGCCCCGTTGCTTTGGCGCTTGGTTTTGGGGGTTCTTCGGTAGTTCCGTTGTACCTCTAGGACATCTCCTAGGGTATCCACCTATTCATATGTCGTGAACTCACCGGTTGTTTGAGTCTTCGCTTTTGGGGTGATTTTCTGGGACAAGGGTCATCATTTCTCGAGAAGAAATTTGAGGCTCCCGTTCACCCCCCCCACTGGTCGCCAATTCGGTCCTTCAGTAGCTTGCTTCGGTCAACGGGTGAAGTTGGTTTCCCAACCTATGCTGATACAGCTCTACCTGGAATCCCAAACATGGGTGGATTATGAAGGACGGACAGGGCTGTCACCACCTGCCGCCTACCTCCTCAACCGTGGAGACCCAGGCAACCTACCTGCAACCACTTAGCCTAAACACCGCGTTTACACTAAGGGCCACTACTCTAGCGGCGATCAGGGCTTGCACCCTCTTACTAGAGCACCCACCCAAAGGTGAACGATCGGTCCAGTAAACTAAGTTAGCGACAAGCTAGAACAAGATAAGAACTTGAATACAAAGATGAACATGAACCTTTATACTTCAAGAAGTATACAAGATCGTAGAGGTACAAGCGGAGTCACACCGGCGATCTCGAGTGTTCCTTGCGCGGAGGTAGCCGACAGCTCCGATACTTGTCCGACTCGCACTCACTCGCTCCCTATTCTAGTTAGCTACTAGAGCCAAGACATATGAGGCACTACTCCTTCTTCCATGGATCCCTCTTGAGATGTGATCAAATGAACTCTTGGATGATTTGTGAGGAGAGCATGATGAGCTCATCATCGCCACGCTGGACACACCGACGCCATGGTCTTCCCCATGTTCCAATCCGTCTCCAACTCAGCTACCTCGTCACCCTCGGAATTCAGGAGCAGTCCCGGGTAAAATCAATGCACCGGATGCATACGGACTCCGTTTTTGACGAACTAGATATGCTTGGAAAGATAATTTGATAAGCTAACCAATGGATTAAGAATCATGTCAAAATACGTCCGGAGTCAATAGGAATCGTCGAAACAAGTCAGCATCCAAAATCTGCCAGGGTGCTGCGACACCGTCTTTTGGTCCGATGGGTCGTGTATCGTCTTAGAGCCCATTAGGGGGCGCGTCCAGCAGGGGCGACGACCTAAACCCTATAATTAGCCGCCACCATCGTCGTTAGGTCTTGGGTTTTGTTTAGAGTTTAGTTTTCCATCGAGAAACTGAATCGTTCATTGTAACTGTGGTGTCGAATCCTTTTACAGTGATCCAGGGCCCCCATCCTTGATCTCCTCCACTGTGTCGATTAGTCCTTTGGAACCGAGTTCTTGAACCCTCCATATAAATTCATGAGATTCATATTTGCAATTTCAGATTGCGTGTTTTTACCTTCTTGCTTGTGTTCTTCGATTCGCTTGCAGGATTAGCCTTCTTGGCGAGGTCAATCAAGTTGTGCTTGGTTGATAACCAACTGAGCAGTGGTGTAACGGTTGCAGGGTTCGAATCGTGTCTGATTTAAAGCCGGATCGTCAACGTCGAGTTCTTCACCAATCGAACCTATCGCTACCTCTCGGAAGATCGGGCCGTCCCTCATCAATTGGTATCGGATATTTCAGGTTTCCCGCGAGGTATAATCTCGTTTGCCCTTAGATTCATTAGATTCATATTTGTTCATTACCTAGAGTCCACAAAAAGCCTAAAAAAATATTTCAATTTGTCGCTGTCCTATCGCCCTTTGTGTCTTTGCAATTTCGTTTCAGTTTCGCTTTGTTGAGTTTGTGTCCGTGGTCGAGTCTTGTTGCTGGTTTAGGTTGTGTTCGTCGTCGTAGTTCAACGTGCTCGTTGTTGTTTCTTTGTTTCCGCCGCTATCCCATCCACCGTTCCTAAACAACAAGTCGAAGCCACCACTTTACTCGACTTGCCCCGCTAGCCGCCTTGTGTAACTTCTCGCCGCCGCGCAAACCCTAGATAGGTTGCCAACCGCTCTAATTTTTTTGCCTGCATCGCAGCCCTCCTTACATCATCTGGCATCTACCTACTGCTGTTAGTCACAAGGACGCTTGCTCTTGTGATCGGTGTTGGAGTTTCGGGTCGCTTTGCCCTAACTGCCGCTGCCGAGTTGCCCTAACTTTTGTTTTCGTGTTGTGCCTTTCGGAAAACATAACTAGAGATACCTTCACTAAAACAGGCATAACTTTTCGCTCGTTTGTCCGAAAAATCTGAAAACTTTTGTGGAGATTCTTGACACCGTTTGGAGCCGACCCAAACTCGGCTTCACCCTGTTTGGTCCCCTCAAATTGCCAAAAAAATTCGGGAAAATAAAGAAAAAAAATTGACAAGGTTTCTGCACGCTTTTCAGAGAACATGCAAATTTTCTGTAGACCATATCTGACCTCGGTTGAAGGTGCCAATTTTTGTGGTTACATGTTTTGTGATCCTTGTTCAGGGAAAAATATAAAAAAATAGTGAAAAAAATAAAAAAGTTTGATTCCTACTAGTACCTTTTTGGAAAATCAAGGGAAAATTTAGAAAAAACAAAAATTCAGATTCTTTGCTTGTTCTGTGAGTTCTTTCCATCGTTCTTTATTTCATCTTGTTGCGCTACGTCTACACACGTCTTAGCCAGCAATTGTGACTTGTGCTTTGGATACTTATTGAACTTTGCTAATCTGTATTCGTTAATTGCTAATCCTTGCTGTCATATTGTGCCTACCTATAGCTCCACATAGATACTTCTGTCAGCACAGGTTCATCTTGCAACTGTTACCCACGCTCAACAACAGATTGCTTCGTCACTTTGGTTTGACCTTGTTTGGCGTTGGTAAGACTACAGGCAAGACGGTGGTAAGCCGCTTGTGATTTTGCATTCCACTTTCACCACCACCACCACTTGGTTCCTTTTAGTTGATAGGGATAATACTTTGCTGTTGTCTTTTTCTATCTTCTACCAATGGCAGGAATCCCGACGGACTTCAATGAGTGCATGTCCAAAGGCGAGCTTACAACATTCATGAATGAACAATGCAACCTCATGACCGAGCTGACGCGCAACGTGAACAATCTGGTCAACCGCATTGAACAGCTTGAACAACGCCCTCAACCTCATCATGATGACGAAGATGCGGATGCTTTTGGTGATGATGATGCGGATGCTGACGCTGGTCCACGTCGCCGCCTCAACTTCAACCGTCGCGGTATGGGAGGTAAGGCCAGTCTCAGTGGGGATTTCATGAGGGTGTCATGCACATTAATTAGGTGACACATCAGCAAAAAATGCAATATATGCATGAAACAAGGAAGAGAGAGAAGATCGTGTCGTGGCCACGAAACAAACGAGCGCAGTTACCAAGTCCTTGGTAACCGCACGACACCACCATTGAGGGGGAAAGTTTCATCCCCATCGATCCCATGCTCCAGCCGGCGCGCTCCAATTCTTCCCACCATGCACGCCATTCCTCCCGTGCTTTCTTCTTCCTCTTTCGCCCCCCGCGCCATCTTCTCCATCCTGTTCTATGCGCCGCCAAGCCCTATTCCCTGAACAGAGAGGTGAATTGGGAGCTATTGCCAGTGCCTAGATCTGGCGCCATGGATGTCGGTCGTCAGAGCTCCAGGCGGCGCGACAAAGGAAGGAAAGGGCGCAGGTGCAGCCGCCTTGGAATGAAGACGGCGTTCTCTCCTTCATCGCTACTGCCTCCGGCTTTGTCTCCGCCGCCGCCGACTTCCCTCTCTGAGCCGTCGGTCCCTCCATCTTCCTCCCTCTCTCCGGCTGTGCCAGCTTCTTCCCCTGTGCTTGCCCCTGCTCTGCGGACTTCATCCCCTACTGCTCCTACTTCAACTGTGCCGCTGAGGCCACTCCAACGAGCATCAGTGCCATCGAGACCAACACAAGGGGCAGGATTGGGGGCCATGCCCTCAAATTTTCCATCAGAAGAAGGAAATCAGCAAGTCCCAAATCTATGGTATGTGTTGATTTCAATCTATATGAGCAATTGATTTGGATCTAATACTGATTTGTATCATCTCGTACTTCAACGGGAAGTAGTTGATTTCTGTCAACTATGATTACAAACGGATGTGTGTGTGTGCACTAGTGAATACAGGTAGCTGATTTCTATCAGACTGCATGATTGTTGTACTAAACCTGAAAAAGCAGTGTATTTTTCCTCTTTTGTTCTGAAAACATTCAGATAGATTAATACGATATTGTTAGATGCAATAATTTTGATGTATCTCTGCGATTTTTAAGTGATGTTTCTTTGCAATTAGCTTGACGTATCTCCTCTTTTATTTCTGCAGGGTGAAAGCAACTATATGAATCGCAGTTATCTGTCTTGTGGAAGTGATAGTGTCCAGCAAGGTGAAACCAACCATATGAATCCTATGCTGCTGGCCTGAACAAAGAAGTAAATTGAGAGAGGCCTGATACTTGTGTGCACATGGTTGCTGCTGCTTCAGGCGATGAATGTTTCCTACTAGTATTTTGCTGTTGTTTAACATATAGAAATAGCTACACGATTACAAGGCCAGTGCAGGGCACTTTATTTGATCCAAACATACTAGTATGTGTGCAAATGGCCACACGAGCAATTGGTATATATGATCTCATCGTTCTATTGCAATTAAATGCTTTACTTATCTTTGGAATTGGTGAGGAATCGGTCAAATGAAACACTGCACTGTGAAGGCTAGTTTCATTCATTGTTTCATGCTGCTCCAGCTGATGTGGCATTTTGGTAACCGTGTAGTGAAACTAAGCATTGAGACTGGCCTAATAATCATAATAATGATCCTTTTGCTAAAATTAAATTTAGCCTACCTCCTTTTGCTCGTAATATGGATCCAGAGACATATTTAGATTGGGAACTTACTGTTCAACAAAAATTTGATTCTCATAATGTTCCTGCTGAGCATAGAGTTAGACTTGCTACTAGTGAGTTTACTAATTTTTGCTTTATTCTGGTGGAGTGATCTTTGCAATGCTAATAATGCTGTTGTTGTGCCTCAAACTTGGAATGCTTTAAAGCAACGTATGAAATCTCATTTTCTTCCTCCTTATTACCAACGTGATTTACGTTTGAAACTGCAAACTTTAAAACAAGGTGATAAAGGGGCAGAGGCATATTATCAAGAATTGCTTATTGGTTTAGCACGTTGTGGTATACATGAAGATGATGATGATACTAGTGCTAGATTCTTTGGTGGTTTGAATCGTGATATCCAGGATATTCTTGATTACAAAGATTGGAATAGGTTCAGCCAATTATATCATCTTGCTCTTAAAGCTGAACGAGAAGTACAGGGACGCAAACAACATCAACCTTTCAGGTATACCAATGGGAGGCCTTTTCAGCAACGTTCCGAGCCAGAGATGCCCACGCTTCCTGTAGCACCACACCCATCTACACCTTCAGGTGTAAGTAAATTGTCTAATGTGCAGATACCACAATTCAAGAAAGGTGCCACTTCGGGTGCTTCTACTAGATCTTCCTCGTCCAGTTCTACAATCATTTGCCACCGATGCAAAGGCATGGGAAATGTCATGATGGATTGCCCCAGTCGTCGTGCTTTCATTGCTACCGAGGATGGATATGTAAGTACTAGTGATGTTGAAGATGATTTAGCTCTTGCTGCTAACATTGCTGCAGATTCCACCGAGGACGATCAAGACAAGGAGACCATCACCATTGACTCTGTGGCTGCTGCTGTGGACTATCCTAGTCTTCTTGTGCAGCGAGCGTTGAGTACACGTGTGGGACATGAAGAAGAAGAGATGAAGATCCAACACCACAATTTGTTCCACATGTATCTCATTGTGCAGGGTTGTCGTGTTCTCACCATCATTGATAGCGGGAGTTGCAACAACTTGGTGAGTTCAGATTTGGTTGAGAAGCTTGGCTTGACCACACGAGAACATTCATATCCACATAAACTTCAATGGTTCAATAATAATGGTATGACTAAGGTAACTAAATCAGCACGCATTAGCTTTTTCACAGGTTCTTACCATGATACTGCTGATTTTGATGTTGTTCCTATGCAAGCTTCTTCCATTTTGTTAGGACGTCCATGGGAATTTGATAATGATGCTTTACACCATGGTAGAACTAATACATACACTATCACACATAAGGATAAGAAACTTACTTTGCTGCCTTTGTCTCCTACGGATATTATTAAACATGCTAAAGAGATTAAAAATAAAAATAAACCCCTGATAGACATTGCTAAAAATAATGAGATTAAGTTAAAAGGAGGTGCTTTTCTAGCTACAACTAATGATAATAATTATGCTCCTTGTTATACTATGCTTTCTTGACATGTTAGTGTTGCTGCACATATTCCTATGCCTTGTGTTTCGCGTTGTGCGATCACTAACCTTTTGCAGGAGCTTGGAGATGACATGGAGTCGCGGACGACTCCAATTCTAGAAGGAGGGAATGATGAGGACATCGCCAAGATGGAGTCGAGGACGACTATAAATCAAGAAGG
This sequence comes from Coix lacryma-jobi var. lacryma-jobi, assembly GCA_009763385.1. NCBI lineage: Eukaryota > Viridiplantae > Streptophyta > Magnoliopsida > Poales > Poaceae > Coix > Coix lacryma-jobi. The sequence continues at coordinate 111,401,153 of CM019824.1, forward strand.
GGAGGATGATGAGGACATCGCCACGCTGGACACACCAACGCCATGGTCTTCCCCATGTTGCAATCCGTCTCCAACTCAGCTACCTCGTCACCCTCGGAATTCAGGAGCAGTCCCGGGTAAAATCAACACACCGGATGTATACGGACTCCGTTTTCGACGAACTAGATATGCTTGGAAAGATAATTTGATAAGCTAACCAATGGCTTTGGAATCATGTCAAAATACGTCCGGAGTCAACGGGAATCGTTGAAACAAGTCAGCGTCCAGAATCTGCCAGGGTGCTGCGACACCGTCTTTTGGTCCGATGGGCCGTGTATCGTCTTAGAGCCCATTAGGGGGCGCGTCCAGCAGGGACGACGACCTAAACCCTATAATTAGTCACCGCCATCGTCGTTAGGTCTTGGGTTTTGTTTAGAGTTTAGTTTTCCATCGAGGAATTGAATCGTTCATTGTAACTGTGGTGTCGAATCCTTTTACAGTGATCCAGGGCCCCCGTTCTTGATCTCCTCCACTATGTCGATGAGTCCTTTGGAACAGAGTTCTTGAACCCTCCATATAAATTCGTGAGATTCATATTTGCAATTTCAGATTGCGTGTGTTTACCTTCTTGCTTGTGTTCTTCGATTCGCTTGCAGGATTAGCCTTCTTGGCGAGGTCAATCAAGTTGTGCTTGGTTGCTAACCAACAGAGCAGTGGTGTAATGGTTGCAGGGTTCGAATCGTGTCTGATTTGAAGCCAGATCGCTAACGTCGAGTTCTCCACCAATCGAACCTATCGCTACCTCTCGGAAGATCGGGCCGTCCCTCATCAGGGCGGAGGCCTCCTTTTATAGGTGAGGTGCCTTGGAGGGGTGGAGGACCTCTCCTCCTCATTTGGAAAGGCCAAACCGACGTTGCAGGGTTCATTGCACTTGGACACCTCGATAACCGATGTTAGATAGGCGGTATCTTGCAACCGACCAAAGTTGGGCTCGGTCGGTGCACCAAGTGGCACCCCTGGTGGCCCCTCTGAAAGGACCGTGACACCTAAGCGGGAGGGGGGTGAATTAGGCAACTTAAAACTTCTACTCTGAAATATGGCCTCTAATTTCCACCTAAGCAAAACCTATGCAAGAAAGTAAACTATCTAATGTGCAACTAAGGTTTTGCTAAGTGTGTTTGCTATCTCTACCGCAAAAGGAGTTATGCAACCTAGTTTCCAAACCTATCAACTAGCAAGAGTGAGCTAGGAAGGGTAAAGCACATAAACAATATAGCAATGTAAATGCGGAAGCTAAAGAGTGTGATAGAGATGCAAGCTTCCCCCTAGTCCTTGTTGGAGCCCCTCGCAAGGAATCCCTCGCAAGGGCCAAGCTCCCGGTCGGGTAACTCCATGGATAGCTCCGGTCTTCCCCACGCGCAAGTGGGTCTCCGGTTAAGCCACTCGTGGCAAAGCCTCTCCCGGATGCTCTCCGTCGTCTTCACTATCAAGTTTCCGGCCGAAGCGTCGCTGGTCTTGTTCCCTTCGGTATACGGAGGCGGCCACACCACAAACTCGGTTGGTATGATCTCGCAAGACTACAAGCCCCGCCGATGTACAACCACGGTGCGTGCAAGCACCGGTAGATGAGAGGTTTTCAACCTCACTAAACACTAGGCCTAACACCTAGAGCAAGCGCAAAGCGGTGGTCTAACTAGCTTAAGCACTTCGCAAAGCACCTCTACTAATCACCTAGTATATCTCTTAAGCACTTTGGTGGCTAGAGCAACTAAATATGTGTCTATACACTTGGTACACTTCCTTGAGCTCCAACCTTATTGTTTTGGCCGGCCATGGGGGTATTTATAGAGCCCCAACCAAATAGAGTCGTTGGGCAAAGGGATGGGCTTTTCCGCCATCGACCGGACGCACTCCACGTCCTGACCGGACGCGTCTGGTCCCTCCAACGGCAAGTTGCCAGCCTGCACAGGCACCGATCGGACTCTGGCATGAGTCCGATCGCAGACGATCGGACGCGTCCGGTCGCGTTTTCGTGCCTCTGGAACCTCTCTGAGTTCGATCGGACTCTGCTGAGCTCCAGCGTCCGGTCGACGTCGTAGCGTCCGGTCACGTGGTCACGCTGATGAACAGTCGCATTGTCGCGTCCGGTCCAACTAGCGTAGCGTCCGGTCGCTTTTGACGTGGCGCTGTTGGCTGGGTGAACTGACCGGACGCATCCAGGCCAGCGTCCGGTCACTGCGAAGCAGCGTCCGGTCACTCCTTCTTCTTCGTTTCTTCGCGGTTTCTTGCGCCGTCTTGGTTCCGTTCTTGTGCCTTGGACTTTGCTTGATCTTGAGAGTCTTCTATTGAGCTTCAAATGTCTTGCTTGAGGTGTTGATCATCGGATCACCACTTAGCCTTTGTCCAAGTCACACTTGCACCCTATTGGACTACAAAACAAACACTTGCAAACGCATTAGTCAAATTAGGTTATGTTGTTCATCAAACACCAAAATCCGAAGTTAAATGGTCCAAGGTCCATTTTCCTTACAATCTCCCCCTTTTTGGTGATTGATGACAACACGACCAAAACAAGCAAATAGAAGATAAAAAGTTTAAAATGCAATCTACTTGCTAGGATGCAATGCAAAGGCAAGATCATATGATGTTTAAAAGATATCAAATTGAAACACTTTTATCTTAACATATCTTGCCCTTGCCATAGAGTCCCTCTTTGTGACTTTATGGATTAAGTCTCCCCCTAACTCCATAAATCACTTCCTCCCTTTTTGAACCATTCCCATAAAAATAACCATAGAATTTTTGAAAAATGATTTTGGTTATTTTGTTTGTTTTAGTTTGGGCTTGATTTTGGTCCCTACACATTCTCCCCCTTTGGAATCAAACACCGAAAAGGAAGACATTAAAGCTCTAGAGAGGAAACATTATATAAGCTAAACTCCCCCTAAGTATATGCATACATATGATGTAAGGCTAAAGCATATGCATAACTGACAAAATAAAGCATAAAGGAGTTTAAACTATATAATGTATGGAGAGAGCATATAAGAGTATCAAAGTGAAATCAACATAAGGTTATCAGTTAGGAATACCATATGTAGATACCAAATGACTTCTCATCACATATGATGCTTGTCTCCGGGAACTCCATTTTCCTTGCAATGAGACTACTACACACATGATAGACTTGAAAGTAGTGTTAGTCTCAAAGTTTCCAAATTGTAGAGTAAACTCCCCCTAAAAGTGTGCATACAAGTTGGAATACTTGTGGGAGATATACACATTGACTTGTAAGGTCAAATTACCATTTTCCATATTGATATTACAAGAAATGTGACATCAATTGAAGATGGTAATTGGGGTAGTTTATCTATAATTTGGTCTTTGACACATATAAGATAAATACAAAGTAAAAGAAGCTATGTGTCGTGCTTCCAACCAATTAAGACCATGTGGAATTGCTCTAAGAATGTGAGAGATACCGAGCAAAACTACCATATGATAAAGCCTAATTTGTATGACAAAAGATATGAATATACTAATGCAAACATAGGCAAAGAAGGAACTAGATGCTAAAGAACTTGCAAGAGTTTAAACCAAATGAAAGTAAATGCATGAATTTAAATCTAGTTACCTAACATGGGTGGGGGAACTTGGGTACATAGTACTTACTAACATACCTGGCAATGACATGATCCAATGTGATGCACCCCATGATATGCACCCAAAACTTTGCCAAGTCTCCAAATTTCCCGTTGCCAAATTGGCAACTCACTTCCCTTTCGGGACCCAAACCTTTTTGGTGCTCTTCATGGTTGAGATGATGTCCTTAGGCACCCAAATACGTTTGGCCCCATTGTTGGCTTGCTTGTTCACCTTGATGGCCACCACCTTGTCATTCTTCTTCTTCTTCAAAAGATAAGGTGTGGAGGCCTTCTTGTTCACCTTGTTGGTGTAGGTGTTGGAGAGCTTGCTTGTTTGCTTTTTGTTTTTCTCTTTCTTCTTTTCTCCCCCATGCTTCACCTTGCACTCATAGGACTTGTGGCCTTCCTTGTGGCAAACATAACAAACCACGGTTTGCTCCTCATCAAGCTTCTTCACTCCCTTGACGGTGTTATCTTGATGAGTTCGGGTTTGCTTTGTCTTGCCTTTTGCTTGAGTCAAGTCCTTGGTGAGGCGAGCCACTTCTTGCTTTAGTAGCTCATTCTCCATTGCAACTTCTTGTGTGCATGTTTCTACAATGACATTCTCAACACAAGCTTGTTTGCACATGGGTGAGTCTAAATCGAGTAAATCAATGCAAGAAGTAGAGGCATCCTTTTTAGGCATATTAAAGATTGATTTTTCAATTTTAGGTGCCTCGGTGGGGTTTTCTCCGATGGTTTCAAGATTAGCAACTTTATTAGTTAGCTCATCACAATGTTTGCACATAATTTCCATTTTGGCAAGCAAACTTTTGTAAGCATCTTGTGTGCTAGCTAACTTTGCTTTTAGTTTTTCATTTTTCTTAGCAAGTTGCTCATCATTACTTGTGCTATCATATGTGCTTATACTAGCCTCAAGTTTCTCAATTTTATTAGATAGCTCAACATTTAAGTTTGAAAAAGTTTCATATTGATCTAGCATAGTATTGTAGGCTTGCTGAGAACTATCTAATTTTTCTTTTAAGACCTTAATCTTCTTTTGTTGGCTAGTACAAGCTTTAGCATATTTAAGATTATCTTGCACAAGTTGATTGTAAGAAGGTAGCTCATCATCACTATCACTATCTCTATCACTATCACTAGAGATAGGGCTTGTGTTACCTCGTGCCATAAGGCACATACGTGAGGAGCTTGATGATGAGTGCTTGCGGCCATGTCTCTTGTGATGGGCTTCATCATCACTTGATGAATCATCCCATGTCTTGATGGTGGTGAGAGCTTTGGCCTTGCATCCCTTCTTTTTCTTGTCCTTGGGTGTGGGCTTTTGCTTTGGGCAATCTTCCACAAAGTGCCCTCTTTTGCCGCATCCATAGCATCCCTTTTTTCTTTGCTCTCTTCTTTGATTGGTGAAGAGGCAATCTTCTATGGTGATGGGCACACCCTTGACATTGAGCTTGCGGATCATCCTCTTCACTCCTTTCATGAGCTTGATTGTTTCTTCTTCATCTAAGGAGGAGTCGGATGAGGTGGAGGCTTGATCATCATCACTAGATTCTTCATCTTCATCTTCATCATCCTCTTCTTCACTTGAGGAGCTTGAGCTTGTTTCAACTTGCTTTTTGCCCTTCATCTTTTTGTGCTCACATCTGAGAGCAATGTCTTTGCTTGATGAAGTGGCTTCTTCTTGACCCATCTTGCGTGACATCTCAAATGCCACCAATTTGCCAATGACAATGGCCGGGGTCATGGTGCTCAAGTCCTCCATGTTGTGGAGGATGGTGATGATGGTTGCATACTTGTTCTTTGGAAGCACAGAGATGATCTTCCTCACAATATCCGCATCACCTAGCTTTGTAATTCCTATTGAATGGAGCTCATTGATAATTAGATTCAAACGAGAATACATATCACGAACAAGCTCATTATCATTCATTTTAAAGGAATCATAGCTTGTTTTAGTTAGGTGATGTTTTTGCTCACGTACATTACTTGTACCATCATGGAGCTCATGAAGCTTTAACCAAATTTCATGAGATGTTTGCAAAGTAAAAACTTGGTTAAAGACATCCATGCTAATAGATTCAAACAAGCAATTTTTAGCTCTAGCATTAAGATGAATTTCTTTTTCATCACCCGCGGTAGGCTTCTCGGGATTCTTAATGGGTTTCATCCCATCGCGGGTGACTCTCCAAACACCTAGATCAACGGCTTCTAAAAAGCAAGCCATCCTAGCACTATAGTAAGGGAAGTTAGTGCCGTCAAAGTGCGGAGGCCTAGAGGTATCCATCCGAACCTCTCTTAGGGGCGTCGGCTCGAAGGCGATTAAGCCAAGAGTCCACAAGAGAGCCAACCGGCTCCGATACCAATTGAAAGGACCGTGACGCCTAAGAGGGGGGGGTGAATTAGGCAACTTAAAACTTCTACTCTAAACTATGGCCTCTAATTTCCACCTAAGCAAAACCTATGCAAGAAAGTAAACTATCTAATGTGCAACTAAGGTTTTGCTAAGTGTGTTTGCTATCTCTACCACAAAAGGAGTTATGCAACCTAGTTTCCAAACCTATCAACTAGCAAGAGTGAGCTAGGAAGGGTAAAGCATATAAACAAGATAGCAATATAAATGCGGAAGCTAAAGAGTGTGATAGAGATGCAAACTCCCGTCGATGACTCCGGTATTTTTACCGAGGTATCGAGAAGCGCGCAAGCTTCCCCCTAGTCCTCGTTGGAGCCCCTCGCAAGGAATCCCTCGCAAGGGCCAAGCTCCCGGTCGGGTAACTCCGTGGATAGCTCCGGTCTTCCCCACACGCAAGTGGGTCTCCGGTTAAGCCACTCGTGGCAAAGCCTCTCCCATATGCTCTCCGCAGTCTTCACTATCAAGTTTCCGGCTGAAGCGCCGCTGGTCTTGTTCCCTTCGGTACATGGAGGCGGCCACACCACAAACTCGGTTGGTGTGATCTCGCAAGACTATAAGCCCCGCCGATGTACAACCACGGTGCGCGCAAGCACCGGTAGATGAGAGGTTTTCAACCTCACTAAACACTAGGCCTAACACCTAGAGCAAGCGCAAAGCGGTGGTCTAACTAGCTTAAGCACTTCGCAAAGCAACTCTACTAATCACCTAGTATATCTCTTAAGCACTTTGGTGGCTAGAGCAACTAAATATGTGTCTATACACTTGGTACACTTCCTTGAGCTCCAACCTTATTGTTTTGGCCGGCCATGGGGGTATTTATAGAGCCCCAACCAAATAGAGCCGTTGGGCAAAGGGATGGGCTTTTCTGCCATCGACCGGACGCACTCCACGTCCTGACCGGACGCGTCCGGTCCCTCCAACAGCTAGTTGCCAGCCTGCACAGGCACCGATCGGACTCTGGCATGAGTCCGATCGCAGACGATCGGACGCATCTGGTCGCGTTTTCGTGCCTCTGGAACCTCTCTGAGTTCGATCGGACTCTGCTGAGCTCCAGCGTCCGGTCGACGTCATAGCATCCGGTCACGTGGTCACGCTGATGAACAGTCGCATTGTCGCGTCCGGTCCAACTGGCGTAGCGTCCGGTCGCTTTTGACGTGGCACTGTTGGCTGGGTGAACTGACCGGACGCATCCAGGCCAGCGTCTGGTCACTGCGAAGCAGCGTCCGGTCACTCCTTCTTCTTCGTTTCTTCACGGTTTCTTGCATCGTCTTGGTTCCGTTCTTGTGCCTTGGACTTTGCTTGATCTTGAGAGTCTTCTATTGAGCTTCAAATGGCTTGCTTGAGGTGTTGGTCATCGGATCACCACTTAGCCTTTGTCCAAGTCACACTTGCACCCTATTGGACTACAAAACAAACACTTGCAAACGCATTAGTCCAATTAGGTTATGTTGTTCATCAAACACCAAAATCCGAAGTTAAATGGTCCGAGGTCCATTTTCCTTACACCCTCTCGTGCCCGGCTCGCTCTGGTGGGTCCCCAAGGTGATGTGGGCCATGTCCATCGAGGTTTCCACGTCTAGTTTGTTGTTGTGATGGGCTTTGAGCTCCATTTCTCCCGTTTGGATGGGCTAGAAGTGCTGGGTATTGGGCCTATCTCCTTTGGGCTCATATTGGGTGCATTTGCATGTCATATGTCGTATGTGTTAGAGCCCGTTTGAAGTCATTTACACGAATGCCCTCCTATAATTGACCGAACACCAAAACTTGTGGAAATAGTTAGTTGCAAGCCCTAATTCTATGATTGGTGTTGGTTTTATGCGAGTCTTGGCGGCTATAAAGTATGAGTTAAGGACCGCCAACAAACTCCCCCACACTTACCTCTTTGCTCGTCCTCGTGTAAAGCTTTAGAGATAAAAGTAAACACAAGTGTTGACTCTTGCTAACGTCGTCACTAGGAGTAGACTATGGAATCTATTCCCGTCAACGGCGCCAAAAAGGTTTGTTGGTACTTCTTAATGTAAGAAGTATAACTAACTATTCGTATGACTATTGGTAGGTTCCGCAAGCGCACAGAATAAGTCTATTGTAGCACTTCACCCGGGAGTAACCGACTATCGTATTTATTTCCACAGGGAAGCTACTATGGCAGAACTAACACTAGGACTGCTATGAACAACTAGTGATTCTAGCAAAGTTGATCAAAATATATGAATGGGGGTTGATATCTATTACTACTAAAAAGAAAGAAAAACTAACTACTACTAAACTAAATCGGCGGGGTCTGGCCGATGAACAGATTAATGTTTTCCTACACACTTACAAACACAACTAACTTAGCAATAAAGAGTTTATCTAGTTCTTCGAACCGTACACACCCTCTGGACTATTTACCTCAGACGTGCACAACGAGGTTTATGATTTAAGAACTAACCCAACTACGTGGTGGAATTCAAGGCTCCCAGGGCTGTCACCACCTGTTTGCTACCACAGCTATCCGGGGGGCTAGCCACAAACTAAGGTATAATTAGTCTAAGCACCGCGCTCACACTACTATAATCTTGCGTCCAAAACTAGAGCACTGATTACTCAGCGAAGAACCCAAACTAGATACAAACTAAATACTAAGTTATCTATGATCGAAAGCACTCAACAAGAACAATAAGTAAAGAACTTAAAGTAAATGCTGAAAGTAGAAGAACATTAAGATAAATGAAGAAAGACTTGGAATTATACCAGAGACATGGAAGATCCTCTATTACAACTCCAGCTCTTCTCTTCTTCACTCTCGCTCTCACTCTAAGTCTCTCATCTAGAGTGTTCCTTCACCAGAGCTTCGCTTACAACAGAGTGGGACTAATGAGGTGAGGTCTGAGTACAAATGAGCTCGGGGGGTCCTATTTATAGCCTAAGGGACCTAGGGGGTACTTATGGACCTAGGGTTAGGTCAGGGGGGTGAGTGTGGTGGCAGCCGCCAGCCCTAGGTGGCGGCCGCCACCCCCCTGGCCCTTGGATCCACCGCCTTTGCTTCAACGGCATCCAGGAGCTCCAGAGAGGCGGTTCCAAGGTCGGTTGCATGTCCAAATAACCGTCACATGGGCAATTGGGTCATGATCCATGTGACATCCCTTCTTGGCCCTTGGATGCAATGACCTAAGTGATCAATGGCTGCAAATGAGTGTCGCATGCCTCCCCTGGATCAGTGACGTGGCAGGGGAGGAGTTTGGGCCTCACTCCCCTGGCGGCCGCCAGTGATGGGTGGCGGGCGCCACCCCACCTTGGCCCAAAGTGAGCCCAGGTGAGTGTGCTCGCCTCCTGGTGGGTCCTCTTGGTCATTTTGCTCAAAAACCCTACAATTTCCTACATTCAAATAAAACTCAAGGACAAGTGGAAATCGTTAGTTTATAAAAGGTTTTTTGGTGATTTTAGGTCCTTGTGTTACGTTATATGACCTTGTTGATGCTAAGAATATGACACTTAGTGAGCGTCAACAACGAGCATAACATTCCTAGGATATGCAGCTATTATAACGATCATTCCAAAACATTCCTTACACAGGTGGGATATGTGGTGTTGTCTAACATGTTTCCTTGGGATGTTGAAAAGTGGAATAGCACTCAAAGCAAAGTCATCTTCCCTGATTCACATCTTAGCAACTTGGAGTTTTTCAAGGTTTTATCAAGAAAGGCATAGTTCACTTTTATACTCCTCAAATGATGCTCTTAAATCTCTCATTGGTGTATGGTTCCTCACCAAGGCATAGCAAAGCTTTTGCCTTCTTTTGTTGTCCCTAGTTCTAAAAGGCGTTATGTGGAGCTCAGGTAGGGATAAACATGATTGCATACTTGTATTGCATATATTGTAAAGTCAAATCGAGGATCCATGGAGAGAAGTGTCATACTCTTAGATCAACATGTGCATGTGTGTGGACTATGATATGAAAAATACTCCTTTCGTGGATATGATTTCTCTCTATAACTTATTACCTTGAGACATAGCTATCTTTTTTTCTATTTTTTTCTAAGCATGAGCCTTCATGTGCTCATCATTTTTTTGTGGGTATTGAATATACCTCTAATTCTACTGTGGGCACTTGCTCATTTTTTTATTTTGGGACCATCATGTGTCCCTCTTCTTCTTTTTTATATATACTTGCATAGTCCATGTCTCTTCTAAAACATATATTGTAGAGAGAAATCATTACTCTAAATCATGGAGTATAAAAAGACTCTTTTTTTGTCTACCCCCAGTGTAGGAGTAGAGCTTTTCAGTGGAACTAAATGGAGGCATGTTTTTGTGCACTCCGAGTGTAGGAGAGGCAAGTATATGTGGAGTGTACGTAATCTTGATCTTGGGAGCATGATAAATCTCTCAACAAGGGTCAACAAGACTTGACCAAACTCAACACAATAACAAGCTGCGTATGTAGAAAGCTTAAAACTTTTTGCAAGATAATAAATTTGGCTTTGGTAGGAATTTCTCACCAAATGAGGAGTATGTGATACTATGGTTTTTATATCATTTTCAAAATAAATTCGCCAAGTACTTCGAATAGAAACGGTAGGATTCATAAGCCAGAACTATATCACACTTGACAACATCTTAGTCATCATGATTTTCCTATGAAAATATTTTCCAACAAGCATAAGTCAAGGAAAAAAATCTCGGCCGAAAATTTCGGAAATTTCCGATATATCGCGTCTACCGTTTGGGCCCGAGATTTGTCTGTTACCGCTCAAAATTTTCGGTATTTTGAAATGGCCCGCCTAAAAATTGGGCCCAAAGCCGCCGGAGCCCGCCAAAAGGCCAATTCCAGCCCCGTATATACTCCTCCAAACCCTAAAATCCTCATTCATTTCCCACTGCCTCGTACCCAGCTGCCGCTGCATCTTGCCTGTTGGTCCACGGTCTTTTCTACGGTCTTGCTCCAAGCCTCCACTCCCTCCACGGTCTTGCACCAAGCCTCCACTCCCTCCACGGTCTTGCTCACGGTCACGGTCGCGCCGTCGATCTCAGGCCTGGCGTTCGCCGTGGTCACCGCGGGAAGCGGTCGCAGTCACCGCGGTCACCGTTGCGGGGCAGGACCGTGACCGCTCTGACTCTGCTGCTTTGACGGTGCAGCACGGCCGTGGCTGCTCTGACGGATTAAAATCCAACTTCAAGAAGACCGCCCTCGCCACTCTCAAACTCAATCTCAATCAACAGGTTACAGGTCTAAGACACCTCTGTTCTTGATTCATCTGAGCTAGGTTAGATTTTTTTGTGTAGTTCCTAATTAGCTGAAGAATGTGAGTCACAAAAAAAAATTAGCTAAAGGATGTAGGGATCCTTTTTTAGGATTTTACTAGGCTGCTGAGATCTATGAGTGAGCTGCTTTGCTATTGTTCATTTTTGTCTCCTCATCTGCAGGTGTGTGATTTTTGCTAACATTATTCCTAATGGTGGTGTCTGCAGGTCTGTGATTTTAGTTAAGATTATTCCTAGAGGTGGTAAATCTTTAGATATTCTTGCTTGCTGTAAATTTTGACTGATTCTTGCTTGCTGATTTGCCTATAGTTTTTTAGCACTAGTAGATGCTTGCTAACTAGCTCCCTAATAGTTTTATAATAATATAGAGAATCAAATGATCAGTGATTGTAAATAATAGGACTATTAATTGTATTTTATCTCTATAATATTTATGTTTGTATTTTTCTTCAAATTTGATATTATGAAGTTGTGACTGTCTTCTATGGTTGTGCTACTAGTTACCACGATGGGTGGTGATGGAGCTGATGCGGGCGCTCGTCCATGTCCACAGCGTGCTTCGGCTAGTGCTAAAGGCAAGAGTATTGACATGGCGTCAGGCAGTGACACCGTGATTGACCTCACTAGTAGCAAAGGCGCCACTGTTGGCGGTGGGAGGACGGCAATGACAGACAACCCTGAGGTGGTTTGTCCAAATGGTAAAGATTAAAAATGCACTTGACATATGCTTGGATGCTTAATTTCTACTTAAATGCAGCACATGCATAAATGTATATATGTATAGGGTCTTTTAATCGTCTCTGTTTTCATTTAGCTATCATGAATCCATTAGCAGGAAGCCCATGCAGTCTTCCTTGGTTTATTATGCTTCATCACACTTTCTATTTTTTAAATTGGACTGGCCATGAAAATGCAGCTCCCCTGTTGTATCTTATTTTTGGTGTAGGGAGAAGGGTGAAACTATCGGGGCAATTTAAGTGACAGAAAACATAAAAATCTGCTTGATAGCACTTTGGAAGTAGTCACCAAAAGGCTTGATTATCTTTTAAAAGGTACCCTTATGGTTGCAGGTAATGGCTGAAATGAAACTTGTTAATTTTATGCACCTTTTTTCATACAATATCAATTATTAATATATCTGAACCTTTTCTCTTTTCTAGCTTCTGCACTTGATCCTAGAGGGCATTTTAATAACAAGTTTGGACCAAAATCAAAGACCAAACATGCTGTAACATGTGCCATAAGAAAGCTTGCACCTTCAGCTTCAAAGGCTTCTGCTGCAATTGATCAATATGTTCTCTTTAGAAAACATGGGAAGTTTGTTGTGGGAGATGAGGCTGGAAGATCGGCACTTTCTGGGCGTTTAAGTGCAGGTAATTTCCAATCATATATTTGTTGTCCCATCTTAGCTGAAATCTAAGAACATAGCCGATTTCCTTTGATCAATTTGATATATATTTGTTGTCTCTTTTCTAGCTGATTGGTGGGATCAATATGGCGGAGACTACCCAGATTTACAATACTTTGCAAAGCGTATTGTTGCTCAATGCATGTCTTCTAGTGGGTGTGAACGGAATTGGAGCACTTTTGCTCTTGTTCATACCAAATTGAGGAACCGCTTAAGTTATGACAAGCTCCATAAGTTAGTTTATGTGCACTATAATTTGAAGTTGCGCATCCAACAATTTGAAGCCGACATCCATAGCCTTCAAGATATGCAAACTCAACATGAAATGAATTCTGATCCTTATAGCATGCTAATGAATGTTGCTGTGTTTGATGACCGCAACGCAATCATGGATTGGTTGGTCAACTCTAGGAGTGAGTCCGTGCCTACTCTTGATGAAAATGTTGATGGTGAGACTGAATTTGTCAAACCCAGTACATTTATCCTTGAGGAGATGGGGCTCAGTGATGAAGATATTGCTCTAATCAATGAAATTTATTTTCCCGAAAAAGTTAGTAAAAAAAGGAAGATACAATTTGATGAAGAAGAAAGTGCTGAGGATATTGAATCAGATTCTATTCAAGGTAGCCCAACATATGCTGAATCAGAGGACAGTGGCTCCCACAAAGGTGAAATTGCCTATCTAGCCTGTTACATTATTTATTTGCTGATTCTTTCATGCTCAATAATTGTGTTAATTTCTCTATTTCTTATATAATCTGATTTTATAAAAGGTGATGGTAGTACTGGTACCACAAATGCACAGCCAGCCCGCTCCCCTCTTCGTCCAAGATCGAAAAGGGTGAAAAAAGTCTCTGTTAGGCAATTGTACTAGTGAAAAGGTTAGGCACATTTCTTACCCTTGTTTTATGAATTTGACTGAGAATGCTAGCTGATATATATCTGCCTATCTTGGCCCCTTTTTGTGTGAATTCTAACATCTTGTTTGCTAGAAATTGCAGTGATTTGGGAATGCAAGTACTATGGGATATGGACTGATTTATGATTAGATTTCACTACTGGAGAAATTGCCATTTTGGTGGTGCTTGTTATATTTTGGATTGTGCACCGATTCTATGTAATATTTGGCACTATGGACTTTGTAATATTTAGTGTCGACTATTCTATTTTTATGTAATGTATGGACTTTGGAGCCATGGATGGACAAAATATAATGTTTGGAACTGTGGACTATGTAGACATGTAGTGGCTGATGCTTTAGATCTTTATATTACATTTAGAATGCTGGTCTAGTCTTATCTAATGATATCTAGAACTATGAATGGACTGTAATATTTGAGACTTTCATTATCTTTGGTAGTATTTTAGATTATCTTTGTGTAATATTTATTTGGGATTTCATGATTTCCTGAACCATAACAATGAATGCGTTGTTCGTGCTCTTATATCATTGAATTGACAGTTTATAGTATATTATCATTTGTTTTTAAATCTAAAATCATATAGAAATGATGTATATAATTTCCTGAACAAAAAAACCAAATTTTATAAATTTTGTCCGAAATTTTTTTTGTATCACCGATAAATTTCCGATATATCTGATATTCCTGTTTATCGGTGACCATCGAGATTTTAAAAATACCGGTAGAAAAAACGTTGGCATAAGTACATGTATATGGAACAAACTTTATGCAAGCTTCTATCTCAAAGATGTTATGAACATGTCACTTTTCAAATTTTATGACGAAGTGTGGTTAAGTTCTTTACAAGGAAGTAAGGATTAGTTGTTGGTTCTTTGAGTTTAATTTTAGTGGTCAAGTTTTATGTATGTTTAAACTCAAGAACTAAGGAAGCTGAGGAGAGTGTTGCACAAACCATCGTTTGGAGATGAAGGATTGATGAAGATTCAAAGGTGGTTTGGCTAAATTGTAAGTTCAGCCAATCCCCCCTTGAGCTATTGACCCTAGCCTTTTTTATGTCAAGGCGATCGATGTTTGTTGCAACATGTGGGGGAGATCTCGAAAGTGTGGTTGTTGAACTTGAGAGATCTCCCCCACACTTTATTCTTGTACCTATTTTTATTTAGCACAAATAAAAGGGCTCTACCAGTTGGAAAATAGGGGAGCCTAAATTTATTTTATTATTATTAATTTATTTTATTAGTTTATTAATTTTTTTATTATGGCAACATTGAGAAAAAAATATATATGTCCATGCTTTAAGGAAAATGGAAAACATAAAGCTTAAGAAAACATGGATCAAGAAAGGTTGCTTTTATTTATTTTTAAAAGAGAGTTTCATATATATATATATATATATTTTCAAAAATATTCCCTTTTTTTCTTTTCTGTTCACCAAACTTCTTATCTTTGAAAAACAACTCAAACAAGGCTTAAGGTAAAACACGCAGTATAACTCTAGCCTTGGTTTATCTCCATCAAAACAATTGCTTCTATTGTTTATGAAAGTAACTCAAAGTTCATTAACCAAAATTAAACACCATGTTTAAACTTTGATTAAAGAAGGTCATTTTTACCTAAGCACCATACTTAATTTAAAAGACCTATGGGTATACCAATTGAATACACCCAAACCAGAGCATACGACATAAATAAGGGAAGCATGAATTTGAACGGAATAT
Organism: Coix lacryma-jobi var. lacryma-jobi; assembly: GCA_009763385.1. NCBI lineage: Eukaryota > Viridiplantae > Streptophyta > Magnoliopsida > Poales > Poaceae > Coix > Coix lacryma-jobi. Next base: position 111,416,482 of record CM019824.1, read on the forward strand.
GAAGACAAACATGAGTAAATGGGTAGGTGAGCATTTATTTACCTTTGCATACCTGAGTGTGTTCGCCGGCGGCATCGGTAGATTTGAGTTTTTGAAATTGCCGTAGCGGTGGCTTGAAGGTCCAACTCAGGTCATTAGCAAGGTAGTAGGAGTGGAATGCGGCGATGCAAGGCTTGTATGGAATGATAGGTGTACCAAGACTTGCATGCACGGGGTGGAGTCAAGTGGATGTTTGTGATGAAGAAATAGAACCACTCTGCTCCTCCTCTCTCTTCCACTCTCTTCTTTTTTCGCTCTTCTTTTTCTCTCTCCTCTTTTTTTTCTTCTTCTTTTTTTAATATATTTATAATTTTTTTTCTCTTTCTCTCTTTTTTTGGAAGGTACATGGGTGTTTGTGAAGGCATGTGGCACCACCCAGCTCCTTCGCTTCTCTCCACCATTTCCTTTCAACAATGTCGAGCTTTCCCCTTTCTGGATGGATGGAACCTGAGCTTCTCAACATCCTCCCCCACACTTGGACTTTTGTATAAAAGTCAAGTGTGACATGTTGAGGGACTCAGTGTTCTGTCACTGGTAGTGTAGCTCTTATGCTCCTTGTCATTGTATCTTCCCCCGATCTTCTTGATCTTAACCTGTAAGATTAGTGAACAGGAATACCCGAAGGTACATACAAACACGAGATAGCATGTTCTTGCTTTTATTGAAAAGGAAGATGATGCTTTGTTTTTTTATTATTATTTTAGCAAGGTGAGCTAGCATATCTTTTGATGTAAATGGAACGTGACATTCTTACCGTCCTCCCCCACACTTGGACTTTTGTGTAAAAGCCAAGTGTGCCAAGTCGGGGTCTCCTTTTGAGTGTGTTCCAGAACATTAGAATTGTGTAGTTGATGTAGCTCCATGTTATCGTGCATCGTCTGTCCCTTGTTCTTCTTAGTTTTAACCTGAAATGGTTATTGACCAAGAATACCCAAGGGTGCATTCTAGCCTGGCAACATGATCTTGCAATTTATTGGAGAACAAAACAACTTTTTTATATGTTTTTTATATGATAATCCGGGGTATCTCCCGGCAGTGCTTTGATTATGGTCATAAGCTTGACCTTGGGAAACCTTTGGAAATTCTTTTTATGTTGATGAGGTGGTTTCCCCTCCAACACCAACCTGATCTGCAGAACTCATAACAAGGTACTATGAAATTTGCAAGATTTATGATAAACAAAATGATCTACAATGACCCTTTTATTGTTTATAGGAATGGAGAGCAAAAGGGGTTTGAAGATTTTGCAAATGAAGTTGGAGTTGCAGATCAAAGCGAGAAATTCTTTTAATGAGCATGGACTTGGTGTGGTAGGAAGGAAGTAACTTCCATGCTCAGGAGCTTTTATTTCAAGGGGAGAGAAGGTAGAATTGATCTCTTCATGAACTGGCTCTCCCTCCTTGGGTTCGTTTGATGTCTTCTCCTTGACATGTTCTTGATGTTCCTTTGAAGTGCAAAAGGATGTTGAATTGGGAAGCTCAAAAGAGTCCCCTAGGTTGCCATCACTAGAATGATCATCCTCATATTTAAAGGAATACACACAAGGATGTGTCGGAGTTTCCTCCTTGGGAGGATCAAGAGTCTCGCCTAAATCATCCTTTTCTTGGATAAAAAGTTCATAATCATTTTCCAAGAATGACTCAGGGATCTCAAAAGGTTGCACCGACATAACCGTTTCGGGCTCGTGTGTATAGGAGGGAGGTTCAGCCATGGAATTTTTGGCTTGAACCGTTGCTTTCCCCTCTCTTTCTTGACAGCAAATTCCACCATTTTTGAAGATTCATTCAAATGTTTTTGTAGGGGAAGCCCGATCAAGACATCAAAGTCTTGAATGTCAAAGATATGAAAGTCTAGTATTAACTTGAAATTATCATACTTAAGTTGTATGTTATGAAGGATGCCTAGACTATTCACACTTGACTTTGAGTCTAGCCTGAGGTGCTTATTTGTTGGGGTGAAGGGCTCATGAACGAACGTGTTCGCAAAAGATGCGGACATGATGTTCACCCCAACAGTAGGATTGTAAAGCACTTCTATCCAGTCTCTACCTATTTTAGCGTGGATGAATGAATAAGAGGGACTAATCCGAATTTCTTCGGAAGAGAGTTCTACTTGTTCCACCCAATCGCTACTTATGATGGTTGGCAACTCCTCTGTATGAAGGATTTCTTCAGGAGTTTCAAGAGGAGTGGCAAGAACTGGAGGCTTGTTCTGGTATGAAGGTTTCGAGGTGTCTACGTAATTGTCAGGGCATTCTTCCTCGAAGAATGGAAAATCTGAAGGAAGGAAAGCTTCCTTCAGAGGTTCCGTTAGCGATGAGGGTCTCTGAGTTTGAATCTCAGGTTCGGTTTTAACCGAAGAGACCTCCTCATGCTTGGGTTCGTCTTCCACTTGGAGGGGATCAGGAGGTGGTGTGTTTTCTAAAATAAGGTCTAGCAGAGCTTCTCCTTCCTCTGGGGTTTTACACATGAATGATCCTCCAGCGGAAATGTCCAGCTGTAGGACAAACTCGTTGTTCAACCCTAACCAAAAGTGTTGTAACAACACGTGGTTGGGTAGAGACAAGTTTGGGCCTAATCGTGAAAGAGTTGTAAATCTCTCCCAGGCTGCACCTAATGTTTCCTTCTCTTTTTGTTGGAAGTTGAGTAACTCTAGTCGTAGGTTTGCAATACGAGATATGGGAAAGAATGTGAGACAAAATCTGTTCTTCAGTTCTTTCCAATCTCCGTTAACTTTTCCTATGATATTGTTGTACCATTGTTTCGCTCTCTCAGATAGAGAGAATGGAAACAATTTCCAACGCAATGTTTCTTGTGACATGCCCGCAATTGTCAAGCATGCACAGAGTAACTCAAACTCCTGTAGATGATGATTGGGGTTTTCATGATCGTACCCCGAGAAGGGTTGTTCATGAACCATGGCTATAAAGCCAGGGCGGAGTTCATAGCCAGAAGCTGTGATTGGCTTTGATTATTGTGGTGGCTCAAAGAACTCGGCCCGCGGAGCGGATAGGTTTTGGATAGTGGTTGGCTCCATAGGTAAGGTAATAAAAGAAAAGAAAGGTAAAGACAAGGACACACGGGCGAACTAGGTTCGGAGACTAAAGATGACAACCATTCCCCAGCAATGGCACCACAAATGCTTGTTGGTATTTCTTAGCGTAAGCAGAAAAGATCCGCAAGCGCACGGAAGTACCGTTGTAGCACTTCACCCGGAAGTATTCAGGGTATCCTATTTTCCACAGGGAATGGTGTGCTATAGTCTCTTGGTCTAGTTCTCCCAGATAAGTCAAGGAGAAGGGTAACAAGGGTAGCAAGGTTTCTCTAGGTAACGAGCCCTTAGGTGCTCTAACTCAACTAACGTAGCTTGCTTCGGTCAACGGGTGAAGTTGGTTTCCCAACCTATGCCGATACAGCTCTACCTGGAATCCCAAACGTGGGTGGATTACGAAGGACGGACAGGGCTGTCACCACCTGCCGCCTACCTCCTCAACCGTGGAGACCCAGGCAACCTATCTGCAACCACTTAGCCTAAACACCGCGTTTATGCTAAGGGCCACTACTCTAGCGGCGATCAGGGCTTGCACCCTCTTACTAGAGCACCCACCCGAGGGTGAATGATCGGTCCAGCAAACTAAGTTAGCGACAAGCTAGAACAAGATAAGAACTTGAATACAAAGATGAACACGAACCTTTATACTTCAAGAAGTATACAAGATCGTAGAGGTACAAGCGGAGTCACACCGGCGATCCCGGGTGTTCCTTGCGCGGAGGTAGCCGACAACTCCGATACTTCTCCGACTCGCACTCACTCGCTCCCTATTCTAGTTAGCTACTAGAGCCAAGACATATGAGGCACTACTCCTTCTTCCATGGATCCCTCTTGAGATGTGATCAAATGAACTCTTGGATGATTTGTGAGGAGGGCGGAGGCCTCCTTTTATAGGTGAGGTGCCTTGGAGGGGTGGAGGACCTCTCCTCCTCATTTGGAAAGGCCAAACCAACGTTGCAGGGTTCATTGCACTTGGACACCTTGATAACCGACGTTAGATAGGCGGTATCTTGCAACCGACCAAAGTTGGGCTCCGGTGGCCCCTCTCGTGCCCGGCTCGCTCTGGTGGGTCCCCAAGGTGATGTGGGCCATGTCCATTGAGGTTTCCATGTCTAGTTTTTTGTTGTGATGGGCTTCTAGCTCCATTTCTCTGAAGGACCGAGAATGCTACCAAAGGTGACCAGAGTGGGGGTGAATGGGAGCCTAAAAAATTCTTTCGAAACTTCGGCCTCTGCCCCCACAAATCAACCCCAAAAGCTTCGGACACGAATGTGATGCCCACGACCCTCTAGAAGAAGGTGGATGATCCCTAAGATCACAGCGAGCCACCACAAGAACGAACAACCCAAGACTCACAAACTCCGAGTCAAGTTCAAGCCCAAAAACCTACTCCCAAACATAGATGGAAGGCTACGTCGGGAAATCCCTAAATACCAATGCTAACAAGTAGCAAAGATACCTAGAGAGGTTCCTTGGTGAACTCTAAGAGCAAACGAGAAGTCCGGAAACAAAGCCGAAAAGTCGGGAGAGCGAACACACTGAAAATCAACACACAGCCGATTCCCGGACTATCCGCGGGTACGGTCCTGAACTATCCGCCCCACTGTCGAACTGTCCGCGGATGGATGGGGGACTGTCCGTCGGCCAAAAGTAGAAAACTGCAAGTCTGCTGAAACTCGCTGGTCGGGTCCCGGACTGTCCGCGACCCTCAACGGCGGACTGTCCGCTGGTCAATCCGAGCCCAAAGCGCCGAGACGCGCAGCCACTGGTCTGGCCGAGTCCTGATGCGCAGACTGTCCGTGCTCTAAACGGCGGACTGTCCGCGAGCACCCAGAGAGGGCGATTTTGATCGCCCCTCTCCCAAATCTCCCCAAATCTGATCCAAATCAAAATCCCTTGATCCCAAAATTGGAGAAGATGATCACTAGGTAGTTGGGAGACTAATCCTAAGAAATCATCTGCTCCAATCAACCCAAACTCCGGGAAATCGAAAGGGAAGGTGCAAGAACGAAAAAGTCGCCACGAACCTTGAATCGACCTGATCTACTTGTTCGTGAGGATTGAGATGAATTCCTTTGGTGGAAATGTTCTCCTCACTTCAAAGAACAAGTTGGTTCAAGTGGATTTGAAAAAGATGCAGCGAGGAGGGAGATCGAGCGATGGGAAAATTGAGACAAAAAGCAAAACGCGAAGAACAACTCAAGAACGCGAATCACAATCTCAACTGCCAGCCGGAAATCGTCCCCACAAGAAGACAACGGGATTATGGTCCCGTTTCCTCAAAATCTCAAGAACACAGAGGTATGATTAGCCGTCTCTGCGGATCTTAGTAGCTACAGCAAGAAACCCTAGAATGAAAATAGCAATGGCTGAGATTAGATGGAGGGAGGGGTTGCCACTCCTTATATAGCCTAATACAATTATTCCCCTTCTACCCCTACAGCTAATGAGTGAGCAGGCTAACCCTAAGGGTATTCCTGTCCAACTCGAAGAGTAGTTGATCCGACGGCCACGCCCGCACATCCGGTAGCTTCGCCTTGACGCGACCTTACCTGACGTCGCCATGTGCCGCCAACGCGCCGTTCGTCCTTTTCACGGACCTCCCCCCGGTTTTGAGGCCAAAACCGGGAAACCAGTCGTCCATCGGCTGAGTTTTGTGGCCCAAACTCAGAAACCCGCCAGCGCCCAGGTTTTGAGGCCCAAACCTAGAAACTGTCCTCAGCCCGAGTTTTGAGGCCCAAACTCAGAAACCCGTAGCACCCAGGTTTTGTGGCCCAAACCTAGAAACCGTCCACTCGGTGGTTTTTCTGGGGCTCAACCACCAAACCGAAGCCATAGAGGGGATGCACCGCCCGTGCACCCCGTCCACCGACACGTGTCCTCAGGTCCATGACCCAAGCCACACCGTGTCCCGCAAGTCTCTGCTCGTCGCTGTCCCAGGCTGTCAGCCACCACAGCTGATCCTCAGGCCACCGGTCCGTCAGTCCAAGCCTCACGTCCGCCCTTCACCGCTCCGGGTCCATCGGCATGACACGTCTCTACTTGACCTTCACCTTGCCTTCGATCACTGTCTCCGAGCTCGACACCTGCACAACACAAGCCAAAAAACATGCGCATCAAACCAGTTGACAATCACTCATCATCTCAAGATCCGGAATACACCCCATGTATCCACAATCTCCCCCTTGATGAGTGCATTGTCAACTACCAACACAAATCATATTGAGTAGAAGAAAAAGAAAGAAGATAGAATAGAGAACTCGTCCAAATGACCCAAAAGCATAGCAAAGCCAAGAGAAGGTCAAGTGGAGTGAGCAAAACAACTTGGTCCCCAAAGACATGGGCAACGGCTCAACGCAACCAAGCAAAGCACAGCTAGCCCTCAAGAAGAGGCAAAACAGGCTCAACACCGCTAGCGAGAAAATCAGAGCAAAGACGCCAGAACCTAAGTAAAACAGCTAGTCCCTCCAGAAAGAGGCTAAGGCTCAACACAACTAGCTGCAAAACTGCTCCAAAACAAGTGAACATACCATGGTAACAGGCAAAATCGAGCAAGAACCGAGCAAAACTCCCCCTGGACACAAGCACTCCCCCTTAGATAGTGCACACAACATCATGATTTGTCAAAATTTCCCCCCCTTAGATGATAATGCACATATCAAGAATGAACATGGGAGCCTAACACAAAGCTAGAAGGATGCAAAAGCTTCAAGAATATGCTATCCAGAGTGATAAAATGCTCTATTTGCACAAGTGAGTAAATAAAGAGCCCAAAAACTAGCATAAGCTCATCATGATCATATAGCTCAACAAGAATGGCAAAGCAGTTTTAGATTTGAATTTTAAGCAAAAGACTAAGTTCACCAAAGGAAATAGCATCTAGTATGAAAAAATAGATATGTCATCATCTAGAACTAACAAAACCACACCGGTGAACTACCTCAAAGCAAGTGCCAAATCAGCAAGCCACATACAACTCATTTCATTTAAATTTAACAGATTATACGAGAGTTATACATGTCAAGTGACTGCGAGGGGTTGAAAGCACCACAGAGCCTTACTTTTCAACCAAGCGAAGCCTAAGTCAAAAGACTATCAGAAGCTTAAGGCAATGGTTTCGGTCATACACTACACTGCTCAAGTTCATCCCAAAGTGCAAAGGGAAGCAGTCTCGATACAGTGAGGTGTTGTAGTGCAATCTCACCTCGATCTTTTCTTTATCTCTTAGCTTGGATTTCAGATTTTTAACATTTAAGCATTTCGGAGTATATACAATGGAAGCGATTTAAACTCCAAGCTAGAGACATAGCAACCTAGTATAGCCTACTCATACTAGTTGCCAAAGCAAATGGTGAACTGTTTTAGATTTAGACAGTTATTATACAAGTTCATCATTGCAAAATCCTACTTAGCTCATCAAGTTACATGATCATAAAGAGCTTAAACTGCATATCATACAAGCATGTGAAAATAGAGCATAGTATCATTCTGGACAAAATATAAATGAAGCTCAAAATGCAAGTATGATACATATGCAAATGCAAAAAATCTATGAAAGAACCTAAACTGTACATCATATGATACAACAAAGTGATCCCACATCTAAAATGGGAAACACACACCAAGCTCACCTCTCAACCTAGCAAAGGTTGATTGGTCCAAAGGCTTGGTAAAGATATCGGCCAACTGATTATGAGTGTCAACATGCCTAAGGTCGATATCACCCTTCTCAAAATGGTCTCACAGAAAATGAAAGCGCACATCTATGTGTTTGGTCTTAGAATGCAACACGGGGTTCTTAGCAATGCTAATCGCACTCGTGCTGTCACAAAGCAAAGGAACTCGAGAAAAGCTCAGACCAAAATCACGCAAAGTGGTCATCATCCAAAGCAACTGAGAACAACAGCTAGCTGCAGCAACATACTCAGCCTCTATGGTGGACTGGGCGACACTAGACTGCTTGCGAGAAGACCGAGAAACAAGAGAAGAGCCCAAAAACTGACAAGTCCCAGAAGTGGACTTGCGCTCAAGTCGGCAACCAGCAAAATCAGCATCCGAGTAACCGCAAAGAGAAAGAGTGGAGGAAGCTGAATACCAAATCCCAAACTCAGGTGTGAAACGAAGGTACCTCATAATGCGCTTGATCGCTTGACGGTGAGAAGTGTGTGGCGACGCCTAAAAGCGCGCGCAAAGACACACCGCGAACTGAATGTCCGGGCGTGTCGCCGTCAGGTACAGCAGCGACCCGATCATACTCTGGTACTCCTTCTGGTCCACAACATCTCCATCCTTGTCCCCATCCAGGGTCGTCGTGGTCGACATGGGTGTTGGAAAAGGCTTGGCCTCACCCATATCGAACTTCTTCAAAATGTCCTTTGTATACTTGCCCTGGTGCACAAACGTCCCTTCTTGGGATTGCTTGATTTGCAACCCGAGAAAGAAAGTCAACTCACCCATCATGCTCATCTCAAACTCCCTGCTCATAATATATGCAAACTTGGCAACCAAAGCGTGAGAAGAACCACTGAAAATGATATCATCCACGTAAATCTGAACCAAGAGAGTGTCATTGCCTTGCTTGAGGAGAAAAAGAGTTTTATCAACACATCCCATTTTAAAACCCTTAGCAAGCAAAAAGGTTTTCAACCTATCATACCAGGCTCTAGGGGCTTGTTTCAAACCATACAAAGTTTTGTGAAGTTTAAAAACATGGTTTGGAAACTTGGGATTTTCAAAACTGGGAGGTTGTTTCACATACACTTCCTCTTCTATGTAGCCGTTTAGGAAGGCACTCTTGACATCCATTTGAAAAAGTTTAAATCCTTTGGATGCAGCAAAAGCCAAGAGGATCCATTACTACGTTTTCACCCTTTAGCAACGTCCAAAATACTCCCTCCGTATCACAAATAGAGTTCGTTTTGGAAAAGCTTTCGGTCAAACATTGGGAATATAAATCATGAATAACTTTTAAATTATTGAGTTTAGAAATGTAAAAATCATATAAATAAATTTATCTTGAAAAGTACTTTCATAAAAGTATATATATACCACTTTATAACAAATATTTTTAAAGAAATAAGTGGTCAAAGTTATGCTTTGGAGACCGTGTCGCTGTCCAAAACGAACTATATTTGTGATACGGAGGGAGTATGTTGCAATATCCTTGTTTTTGGTGCAATAGCCGCAATTGCACCCACAAAATTTTGTAAACAGATGATGCATAAAGTCCCGTGATATTAACCTTCAACCACGAATGTCTTTTTGTCGTTGCAGTAGTTTGGTTATTGCAACAAAGTTAGGCGTTGAAACAATCATATATGGGCACGCTCGAGTTGGTTGCAAAGTATCCTAATGCGACGAATGAGGTGATGCCAGAGGCTTCAGTTGCATCCTACATAAAGCATTGCAATGTGTAAAATAAGGCGTTGCAAAAAATTGTATTGCAACACTCCAATTGTGGTGGCTATATGGGAAGCACCTCTATTGCGACCGAAATGCTTTGGGGTGTTATATGTGGTTCCCTCTTACCACGAAGTGGATTTCGGTGCAATATGTGGTGTCCTGTATTGCCACCGGATTTGTTTGGGTGCTAGAGGTGGATAACTCTATTGCCACCCACTAGGCGTTGGGTGTTATAGGTTGGTCATTCTATTCCAACCAAAATCGTCTGGAGGCTAGAGGTGGGACACTATTGATACGCAGTTTGTTTGGTTGTTAGATGTGATCTCCTCTATTGCTTCGACAACGTTTTGGTAGGCAAAAGCTCATGTGATAGGTATAAAAATATAAAACAATATGATATAGAAATAATAATTATGCATTTAAATATCATCCATCACACACGATTGACAAGTATAAAAATTCCATGACACACAGTACTGAAATACTAAAAAATTTCCGACACATTGTTTCCACGAAATCTAAAGGGTGACTTGATACGAAATAAATCATCCTAGGCTAATTTGATACGAAATGAAGCACTTGATCAGCAATCCTATCACTTGATAGGCAACCAGTTAGACTTCAAGACGATCCCATCACTTATTCGCTCCATTGAAATGTCTTACTTTTCTGAAAAGAATGAATGGCATTTGTTTTAGCATCAAGTAAACTAAAATTATCAAAAGGAGATAATAACAGCAAACACTAAACCAAAGTTTCATTGCTCATTATAAAAGAAATACATCAGGCTGCAGGTGCATGTGTATTTCTACTCGAGCTGATGTTGTTGTAATCTGAAATGTGGAGAGATGAATGCAGAACTGCTACTATTGTCAAGCTAGATGTGGTAACTAGAAGGAAAACCGAGTTCCACAAACAAACAGGTAGTTTAACGCTAGAGAAACACATGAACTGGACAAAATAACACTACATTTGACTGGTTTTAGTAACACTAGAATGTCGAAAGGTCACCCTTCGGCTTATGATACTTCATTGTTACAGTAAGAAAATATCTTAGAAGTGAACTATCAAAAGTTTCAGAAGTGAACTACCTATATATCCATAATTGGTAATTGACTTTTATTCCTTTAGGAATACAATAAGCAAAAATTCTAGATGTGAGAGCTATAAGACCGCATGTTCTTTACACTCAGATGTACATCACTGTGACAACACAATTGAAAAAACAAATGGCAAGACAAATATTTATATTACATTTTCTTTGGTCTAAAGGCGCATGAATATGTCATGTTCTTTACACTCAAATGTACATATCCAAAAGCATCTCTAAAATAGATGGTAAACAGGAAAGAGGTTAAAAACAACCTTTACCAAAAAGTTAAGTTCAGTATCATGAGAAATTGTGGAGAAAAAATTTGTTACCTTTTAGAAAGGAGATGTGTAATGGATCATGGAAATAAGGGAGGTTCTTCATGTATTTTACTCATCTGAGACCTTGTTGACCACTGAACACCAAAAAAATTGAAACTTTACCAGCACTTAGCATAAGAAATTATGGGCCTACGCAACAACAGATAAGTGTATCAAACATCTAAGACATACCTAACTATTTTTTATAGGTTCATCAAGCTGAAACACCTTCTTTAATGCTACTCCCCTTCCCCATGCAGCCATCCTCATCGCCCTTTGGAAAACCCACACTCCGGACACTGGAAACTCCCCTTCCGTATTGTTGTACGGGAAAGTGAAGAAATCGCTTGGCTGCCAGAAAAAATTCAGTTCTAGCCCCATTGTTCAAGTTGTAACTGCAGAGAATTTTTTTTATATGAGCTGACATGTTTTTTATATGAGCTGGCAAACTAACATGACTTTTATATCAGAGCTGACATTCTTCTTACTACAGTAATCATTGATGTGAAAAACAAGGACACATTAGATACAGCTAAGATTAAAAAAATCAATAGATAAAAAATAATCATAAAGCTAAAAGATATGATCTACCGAATCCATCATCTTTGTTGACAGTTGAGGGCGGTAAAGGTCTCCATCTCATCCTGACACCTAGAGACAGGAAAAATATTTAGTTTATATCAACCACTCATAATAAAATGCACAGCGAGGGCTAAAAACTATATCCATTATTATGTGTGAGCTAGTAAAACAGAGAGCATAGTTATCTTCTAAGCCAGACATTGATCAGAACCAATAAACCAAAGTTATTCCATACAATACTACTAACTTTCAGAGATTGAACAACCATAATTTGTTGAAGGAACATGTATAGCATTTAACTAAAACTTGCATTTCTGGCACACACATGGAGTCTTCGCACAAGCTCTTTGCAATGATTGGATTGTTGTAAGCTATGATAGCATCTCGCAAATTAAGGTCAATCTCAAATACAGTAACTCAAATTAAGTAACTTTAGTGTTATAAAATTTCAAAAAAAATCTCAGCTTTGCAATTAATTACCTTGTGGAGTTGATAAGGCATATTTATTCAACATGGTCTGGAAATCCATGCTGCTCTGCTTCTCACAATCACATTCTAGCACTCCTCTCCAGCCCAGTCACAAGATAGCAGTAGATCCATGCTCCCAATCATTAGTTAGCACTAGAAGGACCGTATCATTTTTGCCTGTTTCATCAACTATATATAAAAGCAACTTTATACACGAGCAGTCTCATCAGAAGCTAACATGCTAGATTACTAGCTAGTTGACGTTGTTCCTTCGTGGTACTAAAACAATGATGCTAACACAATTCTTGACTCAATGATATGGGTAGTAGTAGCACGTCACCTTTCGCAGTTTGCAGCCCTGGGTCGTGCATCGTAGAAGATGTTAGCCTGCCCTGGGTCGTGCTCGTCCTCGATCACCACCAGTTGCATGCTCGTTCTCGGCCGCCACCACGCCCCAGCCGCCTCTGCTTCCGTGCTCGTTCTCGACTGCCACCGCAACGCTATCGCCTCCAGGCAGATCTAGATCTGGATCTAAGTGACCAGCGGGGAGCGCGCCGTCGGCGACGGGAGGCGGAGGCAACGGCATGTGGGGGTTAAGCAAGGAGGGGCGGCGACCGGAGTCAAAGGCGCCAGCGTGAGGGAGGAGCAAGGATGGACGGCACTGCGAGAGAGATCGAGATTGACAGCTAGGGGAGAGTCGGAGTTAGGGAGCTCGTGGGAAAGAAGAATATAGGAGATGGGAAAGGTGGCTGTCGACATCGTCCTCTTCTATCTCTGATTTTTATTTCTTTTGTACTCCCTTCGTCCAACAAAACGTGCAATTCTCGCTTATCGAGAAGTCAAACGATTCGAACTTTGACCGAAGTTATATAAAAAAGTAGTAACATTCTTAATGCAAAAAATATATCATTAGATTAATAATAGAATATATTTTTATAATAATTTTATTTAGCGACATAAATACTAATACTTTTTATTATACTCTTGGTCAAACTTAAATTAATTTGACCGGCACGGATCCCATAATTGCATATTTTTATGGACAGAGGGAGTATTTCTTTTATTATTTGATTTCTTATAGCTATTATATAAGTCGTTGAGAGAAGATGCGTGTGTAACTGTGCTATGTTCTTTTCTTCTTATTTTTTTATTTCTTTTTTTATGCGATTATATTTCTTGTTTCTATTCAGAAAATTGTTTTAATTCTTTGGCTTTTGGGTGTCTCGCTTGAAAATCTTTCAACAATTTTTATTATCTCCATTTATATGTTAGTGATTAATATTAATGACTGCCTAATACCTAGGGTCTTATAATTAATGTGATTTTAAATTTACAAACAAAGGTGAATAATTGTTATATTGGGTATTTTTGAATTTGGTAAAGTTTGCATCATTCAAATTTTGAATTTTAAAATTTGAAAAATTCAAACCACAATTTGAAACCCTAAATGGTTTCAGCTGGAAATGTCATGAATACCTCTGTAAGTGACTAGGACATGTGTGAGAAATAAGTGCCTCCGTAAAGCAAGTGCATGACCACTTTTTCAGAATTGGTTGAAATTTTTTTCTCAGTACTACACACCTAAATTATATGACCATGCAAGTTTTTAGATTTTTCTAGGCACCTCAGGCATTTTTCCCATTTTCCCTTCAGAAAATCAACAAATAATTACAATAATAGGTAAACTTTGTCTAAAAATTCCCTAGGTGCACGCAACATCATTACACATGTACATAAACATCCCAAAAAAGTTTCAAGTGGTTTGGTAAAAGTTGTACTATGCATCCCCCAGGCGAGTGAACATCTCTTCGCTAAGTGAATAGGACATGTGTGAGAAATGAGTGCCTCTGTAAAGCAAGTGCATGACCACTTTCTCAGAATTGGTTGAAAATATTTCCTCAGTACTAAACACCTAAATTATCTGACCATGCAAGTTTTTAGATTTTTCTAGGCACCTCAGGTATTTTTCCCATTTTTCCTTCAGAAAATCAACAAATAATTACAATAATAGGAGGTGCACGCAACATCATTACACATGTACATAAACATCCAAAAAAGTTTCAAGTGGTTTGTGAAAGTTGTACTACGCATCCCACAGGTGGGTGAACATCTCTTCGCTAAGTGACTAGGACATGTGTGAGAAATGAGTGTCTCTGTAAAGCAAGTGCATGACCACTTTCTCAGAATTGGTTGAAATTTTTTTCTCAATACTACACAACTAAATTATGTGACCATGCAAGTTTTTAGATTTTTCTTGGCACCTCAAGTAGTTTTCCCATTTTTTCTTCAGAAAATCAATAAATAATTAGAATAGGTAAACTTTGTCTAAAAATTGCTCAGGTGCACACAACATCATTACACACCTACATAAACATCCCAAAACAGTTTCAAGTGGTTTGGTGAAAGTTGTGCTACACATCCCCAGGCGGGTGGACATCTCTTTGCTAAGTGACTAGGACATGTGTGAGAGATGAGTGTCTCTGTAAAGCAAGTGCATGACCACTTTCTCAGAATTGGTTGAAAATTTTTCCTCAATGCTACACAACTAAATTATGTGACCATGCAAGTTTTTAGATTTTTCTTGGTGCCTCAGGCATTTTTCCCATTTTTCCTTTAGAAAATCAACAAATAATTACAATAATAGGTAACCTTTGTCTAAAAATTGTCTAGGTGCACAAAACATCATTACACACCTACATAAACTTCCCCAGGCGGGTGGACACCTCTTCGCTTAGTGACTAGGACATATTTGCCTTTTTTAATGGAGATGCGGGTGCATCCCAAACAAGAAACAAACATAGCTCGAGTGGCAAGAGTTGGCTGCATGACCCCTATGGTTCCAAGTTCAATTCCTGGCTTGTTGCCATTTTTTGTTGGTGATGTGTGTGGTTCCAGGTTCGATTCCTAGCTGTGTTGCCATTTTTTTGCCACCAAAAAATGCGCTAATAGCAAAAAAAAAGCACCAGCACCAGGCTTTGAACCCAGCACCTCAAGTCTTATAGATTGTTACACTAACCGTTTGAGCTAACAAATATTCTCATTTAACTTGCACCTGCTGCTTTATTTAAAAGGTTATACTAAACCTCCCAACGACACGAGCCCGACAGGATGGTGAAACGATATCTAAAACCGTCACTGGTACGTGTATATCTTTGTGCCACCAATCCAAGCAACCTCATCGTTGATCTGGATCGGAATTTTGAGACTACACCCATCGATCTACATCTCTGCGCCGCCACTGATACGTAGGTTGTCTCGACCTAAACCCTAAATCTTAGTTCATGCTAGATCATGATCGATCTCGTTGCGCTCTTGTTATACGACTTTGGTATTAAAAAATTATTCAGCTGAGGTCATTTTGTGTGTCAAAATCTTTATTGAAGCTCTTGTTTATTTAAACTCACAATTTGAATTCGTCAAACAAAGTTGCATGAAAATATGTTTAACCCAATGGTAGTAACAATAAACCAAGATGATAGATCTTGATTTTAGAAAAATTTTGGAAAAACAATCACATTTGGAGTTAGTACGAGGGATAAAGACCAGTTACAAAATTCATCTATAGATTAAAAAAATAAAAGACACTTGTTCATCATGATGAACAACTGTCATTTGTTTTTTTAATCTTTAGCTGAATTTTGTAACTGGTCTTTCTCAAATTTTAAATGAATCATGTAACAGATGTAGATCTGAATGAGTTCTACAAACTTGGTATTCAAAAGTTTTTCATTTGAGGTCATTTAATGTCTTATTTGACCAAGTTAAATTTTGGATTTTTAAAAAATGACACTTTGACTCCAATTTTTAAAACACTAAATGGCTTCAACTAAGAAAGCTATGGATACCAAGTTTGTTAAACTCATCAAGACCTACATTTTTTGTAATGGTCAACTTTTCATTTGATAAAGTTTGAACATTCAAATTTTGAATTTTTAAATTTTGATAGCTCCAAACTAGTTTTCGAAACCAAATTTTGAACCTTCAAAAGTGATGAATACCAAAGTTATTAAACTCATGAAGATCTACAACTTTTATTTTGGTCATATTGTCATTTGAATAAATTTTATTAGTTTAAGTTTTGAAATTTGAAAGACTACAAATTTGAACTAAAATTGGGACTCCTAAATTATTTCAGCTAGAAAAGTGATGAATACCAAAGTTGTTTAACTCATCAATATCTACAACTTTTATTTTGGTATTTTCTTTGTTTGAGGGGAACGATTGGGCGGTAGGTCATATGAATTATTCGAAACTCTAATAAGAAGAGAAAGTTCCCATATTTAGACATGTCCAAACTTGTGTTCTGATGGTTAGCCAAGTCAGTGCTCAACTCAAAGGTGTTGGGTTTAATTCCTAGGCACTCCACATTTTTGCAACAAACGTCACTTTTATGACGAAAAAAATCTAACAGGTGGGACCTCAACGGTGAAACTAGTATGACGATATTTTTTATTTTTTTTAAACTATGCATCCAGAATACAGAGTACAAAAAAAATCGAATGCTACCTATGTCAATTATAGAACCTTGTCTCAATTGGTTAGCTTATTCTTGTAATATTAATAGGTTGTAGGTTCAAACCCTCTTAACCAATATTTTTTGAAGTTTTTTCTTTTAATCAATAGATTTTAAACTTGGGATGAATATTGTGGTCTAAATGGGATGAATTTAAAATCATGTTTTATAACGTTGGTTTTTTAAAACTACTAAAAATCATCAAATTAAAATATAACCAAAATAAAATGAGATTTTTCTTTTAATCAAGAATTTTTTGAGTTCAGGATGAATCTTTTGAGATCCAAATGGGATGATTTTTTCCAAAAATTTTCTAAAATCATGCTTTATCATATTTTGGTCATATTTGTATATGACTTTGTTTCAATAATTTTAAAATTTAAATTTGAAAGTATAAGAACTTGGAACCTAATTATTTAATAAAAATGACTTTGAATGAAAAGGTCATAAACAACAAAGTAAGACTTCATTGCAATAGACGTGTTCCAGTTGCAACGACTATGGACAGTATTACAACCACACAAAGGTTGTGGCAATACGTACATGCTATTGCATCTCGCGGCAAGAAAGGATGCAATAGCCAACTAGCTATTGCCACAACGCACTAAGAAACTTGCAACCTAAATCAATGGTTGCGATATTGCCCTTCATAAGCAACCAACGTTAGTATGGTTGCCATAGCGCTGTTCTATTGCAACAAACGAAATGCTAATGCAACTCAAAATTGTTGTAGCACTACGGCGAAACAGTTGCAACACAAATCCTAAAAATGGGTGCATTAGCGTCACCTTGTTGCAACCAAAACAAACAATATCACAACACACTTAAAGTGTAGCAATATGCACACATATTACTACCAATTCAGTGTTTGGGTGTCATAGTACCCCCTATTGCACCCAAATGAGTGGTGTTGCCAAAGTGTTTCGTGGTTAAAGGGTGAAAACCACGTAGTGATCCTAATTGCCTCCAAACGAGCTACAGGAGCAAAAGTCTCCTCATAGTCTATCCCCTCCTTCTGACTATACCCCTGAGCAACAAGTCTGGCCTTATTTCTCACAATGTGGCCATCCTCTCCTTGTTTGTTTTTGAAAACTCATTTTGTCCCAATAGGGTGACACTCAGGAGGAGGTGGAACCAAAACCCAAACCCGATTTCGCTCAAAATTTTCTAACTCCTCATGCATGGCATTAACCCAATCTGGATCCGATAAAGCATGTCCAACATCTCGGGGTTCAAAATCAGCAACAAATGCAGAATGAACAAAGTGAGAGATTTGTTGTGTCCTTGACTGCGTGACACGTTCGTTGATGCTGCCGATCATCTGTTGAGGAGGGTGCTGGCACTGAATGTGTCGTGGCGCCTCCCTAGCTGATGTGACCTCCCCCTCAACAGTAGCTGGTGCCTCCTCGGGTACAAGTGGTACAGCCCGAGGTGGTGGATCACACGGCCCCCAAGTAGTCGACGAAGAGGGGTAGGGGCCGTGAGTCGTCGTAGTAGAAGCCGACCCTAGCGGCACAACAGGTGGAGGTAGTGCTGGATCCTCAATCCCTTCAGCACCATCTTCCTCATCATCAAAAAGAGGTTCACCAACCTCATGATCACCTGCACGCTCAAATCTAGAAGGACAATGCATGGTCTCATCGAAGGTGACATCGGATGTCTCCATGACTCGGTTAGTATCCAGGTTAAGTACACGATATGCACGAGTATGATTACCATAACCCAAAAATACACTATCAGAAGAACGAGACTCAAACTTGTCCAAGTTGCCTTTCTTAAGTATGAAACAATGGCAACCAAAAACTCTACAATAACTCACTTTGGGCTGTCATCCAAAATGCAACTCATAAGAGGTCTTTTTCAAGAAAGCTCGGAGGAAAATGCGATTGGGCATATAGCATGCAGTGTTTATATCCTCGGCCCAAAATCACCTAGGAGTCCTATGCTCATCGAGCATCGTCCTGCCCATCTCAACAAGGGTCCGATTTTTCCTCTCTACAACAACATTTTGTGGCGGTGTGTAGGGGGAAAAAACTGATGCTCCAAACCCAAAGAGTCACAAAACTTTTCAAAATCCGAGTTCTTAAACTCGGAACCATTATCGCTACGAATAGCTCTCATCGAGTTCTTAGGGAACTCGTTCTGAAGTCACAGAACCAAATTGCGAACAAAAGTAAAAGTCTCAGTTTTCTCAGCTAAAAAGAAAACCCACGAATATCTCGAAAAGTCATCAACAACAACAAGCACATACCACTTCCCACCAACCGAGCTCACTCGAGCCGGACCTACAAGGTCCATATGTAAAAGCTCTCCAGGGCGCTTGGTCATAACTTGATTCACTGGATGGTGGGGAGCAGCAACCATCTTCCCTTGTCTACAAGAATGGCAAACAAAATCCTTCTCCATGTGTAACTTGGGCAATCCTCGGATTAAGCCAAGTGAACTAAGCCTTGCAAACAAGTCAAAGCTCAAATGACCAAGTCTCCTATGCCACTTCCAAAGATCAGAGGAGGAGGGTCCAGCCAAAAGACAACGAGAAATGCCAAAAGACTACGAGAAATTCGCACGAAAGACTTTCCCAAAGGGCGAAATCAAACATACAAGATTGCCTTGAGGATCCAAAATACGACTGAGATTCGGCTTAAAACGAATCTCATAGTCATCATCAAAAAGTTGTGAAACAGAAACAAGGTTAAAATGCAAGTTCGAAACAAGAGCAACATCACGCAACACAAAGTGCTCATTAACTCGCACAGACCCACGGGATAACACTTTACCTTTGCTATTATCGCCGAAGGTGATAAACTCCTTTCCGGCAACTGGACTAAGACTGGAGAACCACTTGGAGTTTCCAGTCACGTGCCTTGAACACCCGGAATCCACCAACCAAATGTCCTCCAATCATCTTACCTACATCAATAAAAAGACATAGGGTGAGCATAGGGTCCAACATTGGGGTGAGTAAAATGGGAAGAGTACCAGTGTTGTCCCGGCTGCTCAAAAGAACGGTTAGTAGAAAAACCATTCCTAGCACGTCTACGGGGAAAGCGATCACCAAGCACAGGAAAGCGTGGTCCGCTAGGAGGAGAGCGCTCACCACGACAGCCAAAACGCGGTGGGGGATAACGCTCAACAACAAAACCACCGCCACGGGGTCCATATCCTACAAAGTTAGGATCCCGCCGGGCAAAACCTCCATGTGGCCTAGGACCTTGAGGCATTGGACCTCTAGGCCTAGCAACTCTCCTTTGCATGTACACCATGGAAAGGATGGTACATGTCCGAGTTAAGACCCCTAAACCGACCAATGCTTTCCATGGCCACTAAACTCGGATTAAGACCACTAAACTCTTCAACCTTGCCAAAAGAAGCAGCACTCTCCAACCCTTGAGCAAAACCTACACCTGGACCTCCAGCAGCACGCTTGAATTGGACAATCATCATCCCAAGCTACGGCTCACCACAA
The DNA here is from genome assembly GCA_009763385.1 of Coix lacryma-jobi var. lacryma-jobi. Classification (NCBI taxonomy): domain Eukaryota; kingdom Viridiplantae; phylum Streptophyta; class Magnoliopsida; order Poales; family Poaceae; genus Coix; species Coix lacryma-jobi. The sequence continues at coordinate 111,436,413 of CM019824.1, forward strand.
TACACCCATGACAAGATGGTCTGAAGGTATGTGTTTTCTTCCTCGGTTTGCATCTTATCATGCTTCACATTCGCAATCTCCATCTCCAAGCCCTCACACAAGGCACACCTAGACACACAAGTGCTACCCGAGCTGACCTTCTCAAGAGACACAATCTTGGCATTCTTCTCTGCCAACTCGGATTGCAAGCCTGCACAAGACTTGCACGCACCAAGCAACACAGGTCTAGCCCTAAGCTCATCCACTTCTCCAACCAAAGCAACATACTTCCCTCTCAAAGTGAGAAGGTCAGTCATGTGCTTGGAGCACATCTCACACTCACCCTCCTCGGTGACTACAACAATGGACTTGGCAAACTCAAGTTCCTTCACCGCATCCTCCCACTTCTGCCTAAACTCCTTCCTCTCTCTAGCTGCACGTCTCAACAACTTGTCTTGACTAAGAAGAGCAGCAATAAGTTTATCGACCTTAGCAGAAAGCTCATCGGGAGTTTGAGATACCTGGGAGGAGTCGTTGTCGTCATCGTTCCGAGGGATTTCCTCCAGCTTGCTGTCGACCTCATCGCTGAGGGCCATGATACAGAAGCCCTGACCAAACCACTAGGGTTATTCCTGCAAGCAATCGAAGAACAAGCAAGAACAAGTAGAACAAGCACTCTATTGCAAAATAAGAGATGAAGGTTCAAATCTGATACACATGAAGGTGGGGTTCCGAAATCAAGTAGAACGGATGGTCTAGTCGACACAAACGTCTACCAGGAAGTAGCAATAGCTAAACTTACATCTAAACAAAACCCAATCTGTTTGTGGCGGCTATGGGGAGGTATTAGAGGAGGAGAGGACGACCAGGAGGGTGTTGGGGTCGTCCTCCAACCCTAGGACGTGTCCTTAATGGACCCAACTTGATACATGGGCCAATAGCCCAAGATATGGTGACGCAGCACCCTGGACAGCAAGATCTCTCGGTAATATTTGGATAATTGTCGCCGCTGTGTAGAAGATACGGACATGGGGCTGGATCCAAATGAAAGTAGACTTGTTAAGCTTTCCATCAAGTCCTGAACCATCCAAATCCGAGTCCGTTTGAAGTCGTGGTGACCGTAACAAGTTGGGACTTTTCTGCAGTCCGAATTCAACTTCCAAAACGTGTTGGACTTGGACTCTTTCCTTCCTTTTGCCAAAACTGACGTGGTGACTTTGTGGAGAACATTAAGAACACTTGGACTTGGTCCCCAATCAACTTCATTGATCTTCCAAACTTTCCTTATGCAATCAAACCTTCCCTTCATCCATGCAAGTAATTCTGAAAAAGACAATATACACATTTTATGGTGCAGCACCAATTCATCAAATGTATCAATAATAAGTCTCATATAGAATGGTTGCACCTTTGGTTTAGAAGTGGATAAGATGGTCATATTTGAACCGGTGATGCCCTCATCATTCTCCCCTTCTTGTCTGCAAGTCGTCCTCGACTTGCTCCAATGGCATACAAATGTGCTTACTTTGATATCGGAATACCGAAGGACGACCATATTGCATGGCCACAACAAACAATACTCCCCTTCTTTAGGATGGCCCTGTTGCATATAAGAAAAACTAGGGATACTTTGTTGGACATTATTAGTGTTAGTGCATCCCTTGATTTGATCATGGTATTGTAGCTCCAAAGTAGATTTCATATTAGAGCAAATATAAACTTTATGCACCAAATAATTTCCTTTGCTATCATATTTGCCAATTGCATAAAGTGAACATTGAATAAAGCTTGGCAAAACAGATTTCATAGATATATCATTCTCCAAACTATTCAGGTCACAAAGAAAATCAAATTCGATATAACCTAAGCAATTTAAAGATGATATGATATTCAGCTCCTCTTTCTCACTAGCAATGCGACAAACTCTCCTTACTTTAGCATGCATGTCATTAAGAATAGAATTATCATGTCCAAGCACTAGTCGTGTTGTAGATATAAGTGAAGCATGGTCATACTCACATGGAGTGATTGCAGCATCATATGTGTTGCTTTTCTCGCTCTCCTCTGACATGGTGGGTGTTGCACAAAAAGTCTTTTCCAACTTTTGTAGTGGGTGTAGCTGCTCAAATGGCTCAATGCATTCAATAGTATTGCTCTCATCCTCCTGCAAAATGTTATGGACAGCAAGGGGAAAAAGAGGGTGCTCTATCTCTAGTCGTGGTGATGAAGTTAGAGAAGAAGTATCACACAACTCTTCTTTGTCACAAGGTACAACAAGCAAATCATGTTGTGACAAAGGCATATCATCAACAAGTTCCACTATATTTTGCTCCCTTTCAACATTTAATGTAGATAATTGCTGGCTATAATGTGTCATACCATTCTTGCAAGTATTCAAAGATGAAAGAATCTGATTTTCAACTTTACAAGCAAGACAAAACAAGCAAGATATATGATTATATGTTTCACTGATGAGCAAAGTTTGAATTTCGGAATTGAGCCCTTTCATGAACCTACTCATAATATCTTCCATGCATTCATCCAGGCCACCAAACAGGATACAAATTTTAAAATCATGATAGTATTGTCTCACGGTCCTACTACCCTGTTTTAATTCCTCTAGTTTGGTAAGCAAGTAATCAGCATAATATGCAGGAACATATACACCTCTAAAATGCATTTTGAAGTCTTTCCATGTTTGCGGAACAATGTCATGCCTACAAAGATATTTCCATTCATACAAAGCATCCTTAGTTAAAGCATTAGAGGCAGCAAAAACCATTTGTTTCTCTGACAAATCATACTCAACAAATTCCTTATCTACAGCTAGCTCCCATTCAATATATGCATGAGGATCGTAGTTTCCTTCAAAGTAAGGTATTGCAGATTTTATTGTATCAAGTAAAACATTGCAAACCTCATGAGTGCCAAGCTTGTTACCATCCATTTGTTGAGCAAATTGCGAATACACAACCTGAGTAAGGCCATGCTTATTTTCCACGTGAATCCCTGCCATGATTAGAAGAAAACCAAAAACATCCACAATAATATCTATGCTCCAATCAACTACTAGGATGTGGTTGTTGTAAATATAATTCTCTCACTCTCAACCTGTTCAAACGAGCTCTTACCAATTCTTACCAAGCCAAACAAGAGGTGGCAGCAACCAACAAGTTGGAAACCCTGGAAAAAGTGTATCGGTGCCACAGCAACAATTCCTTTCAAGTTGTAGTTGGATATGTGGAGCTGTAGGAAGGCTGAAATTAATGTGCAAGGAAGTACTAGCACCACATTAGTCACAAAGCAAGTTGAGAAATCGTTCAACGGTGGTACCGTGCTGGTCCTAGGCTAGACCGTGCTAGAGACGCGAGCCTAGACACAAACAAAGTCACGGTACAATAGGAAACAAAAAAGAACAAGAACAGCAAGTTATCACTCCCTTTTTCTCTTCCTCCTCACTTTTTTTTTGCCTCTTTCTCTTTCTTTTTTCTTTTCTTTTCTTTCTGATTTTTTCTTCTTCTTTTCTTTTACTTTGCACAACTAGAACAAATCTGAATTTTGACAAATCAGATTTTAAAAGAAACGACTTACAATCTATTTCTCTTTCTTTTCAGGTAGTAACAAGAATAGAGCTAGCAACTCAGATTTTTAAATGTGCCCAAAACAGATTTGCTAGTGTTAAAAAAAAGCAGGGATAGATATGTGCAGCAAAGATGGTGATTACAACGGAGATGTATATGTTGTAGTGGATATTAATATGGTGGTGGTGATGGCAGCGGAGATGGGTATGATTGACAAAGACCGAAATGTGACGAGAACTCGAAACTCTAAAAGTCTAACCCTAAGACCAGCAACTTGACTCAACCGATGTAAACCAAACTCAATAAGCCCTAACTAAGAAGTACCAGCAAAGGCTCAAAAAGATTTATAGGATTATGGAAAAACTAATCTACTATTTTTTGGCTTTTTTGGACTATAGGAAAAATAAAACAGCGAAGGATTGGAAATCTCTCACCGATAAACCTTGCTCTGAATACCAACTGATGCGAACCCGCTAGGGTTTTTGCCCGATCTTTCGATGAGAAGCGGGGGATAACTTCGATTTGGACTGAAATAACGTTCACGACCCGACTACAACCATCCAAGGATGCTGCGCCTTAGCAATCGATACACCAATTCCAGCGGTTGCTCGCGATCTTGTGGATGCACGACCAACCAAACCACTAGGGTTATTCCTGCAAGCAATCGAAGAACAAGCAAGAACAAGTAGAACAAGCACTCTATTGCAAAATAAGAGATGAAGGTTCAAATCTGATACACATGAAGGTGGGGTTCCGAAATCAAGTAGAACGGATGGTCTAGTCGACACAAACGTCTACCAGGAAGTAGCAATAGCTAAACTTACATCTAAACAAAACCCAATCTGTTTGTGGCGGCTATGGGGAGGTATTAGAGGAGGAGAGGACGACCAGGAGGGTGTTGGGGTCGTCCTCCAACCCTAGGACGTGTCCTTAATGGACCCAACTTGATACATGGGCCAATAGCCCAAGATATGGTGACGCAGCACCCTGGACAGCAAGATCTCTCGGTAATATTTGGATAATTGTCGCCGCTGTGTAGAAGATACGGACATGGGGCTGGATCCAAATGAAAGTAGACTTGTTAAGCTTTCCATCAAGTCCTGAACCATCCAAATCCGAGTCCGTTTGAAGTCGTGGTGACCGTAACAAGTTGGGACTTTTCTGCAGTCCGAATTCAACTTCCAAAACGTGTTGGACTTGGACTCTTTCCTTCCTTTTGCCAAAACTGACGTGGTGACTTTGTGGAGAACATTAAGAACACTTGGACTTGGTCCCCAATCAACTTCATTGATCTTCCAAACTTTCCTTATGCAATCAAACCTTCCCTTCATCCATGCAAGTAATTCTGAAAAAGACAATATACACATTTTATGGTGCAGCACCAATTCATCAAATGTATCAATAATAAGTCTCATATAGAATGGTTGCACCTTTGGTTTAGAAGTGGATAAGATGGTCATATTTGAACCGGTGATGCCCTCATCAAGCCCTCGTTGTCGGCGAAGAAGCAAAGACCGTTCAACTTGTCCTCGATCTTCTTGTCAGACTCATCGTCACTTGATGCAGTGGAATCGTTGTCTGAGTCATCGACGTCGCTGAGCGTGGCAAAGAAAGCACGCTGCTCGGCCTGGGCTTTTTCCAAGTACTTCTTCTTGATGTACTCCTTGTTGAAGCCACCCTTCCGCTTGTGCTTGACGGGGCTGTACTTCTCCTTAAGCTTGTCGGAGTCGTACTTGAAGCCTTGGTCACCCTTGCCAAACGCCTGCTTGTTCTTCTTGGGGCAGTTGGCGATGAAGTGGTCGGAGTTGCCACACTCAAAGCACCCAGCTCGTCCTCGTCCGTGGCGACGGTTCATGCGGTTGTTGTGGAACTGCGAGAACCGGTTGGCAAGCAAAGCCAACTCGTCATCTCCCATGAACTCCAGCTGCTCCTCTGTGACAGAAAGAAGAGAAGAAAGTGCAGAGCCTGCAGAGGGGTTAGCAGAAGAGCCAAAAACCAAAGCCATCGACGGGCCAGAAGGATTCTCATAAGAAGCCCTCGTCATGGCATCAATCTCACTGGACTTGAGCTTTCTAAAGAGCTCGTCACACGTGAGAGTCTCATAGTTAGGCGATTCGATGATCGCCTGAACTTTAGAGTCCCACACCGACCAATCGAGAGTGTGAAGAAGCTTGAGAGCCCTCTCATGATCGTCGTATGGCAACAGCTCCTTGTTAGCCCTCATCCTGTTGACAATAACCTGAAAGCGAGCGAATAAACTTTCTATGCTCTCGCCAGGCATGTGTCAAAAGTTCTCATACTCCTGCTTATGCGACTCGTAGAGATGGGTTTCGACTTGAGTGGTTCCCTCATGAAAGCGCATGAGGGTTGCCCAAATCTCCCGAGCAGTGGGGAGGTGAGAAACGCGATCAAATTCTGTCATGCTCAGACACTGCTCTTGCTCGCCAATGCCAAGTGCCAGCTACCATAGCTAGTCCTCCGGCCTCCCGGTCCGTCGGTCCAAGCCTCACGTCGGCCCTTCACCGCTCCCGGTCCATCGGCATAGCATGCCTCTACTTGACCTTCACCTCGCCATCAACCACTGTCTCCGAGCTCCACACCTGCACATCAACACAGCCAAGAAACACATGTTGCCACTCACCCCTTCTGATGAGCCTGTTGACCGATCGCTCATCACTTAGGAAAGAAACCACAAGGGCACATATCAACCTGGTGTTTGCATTGCTTGCTAACTGGAAATCATGTGCAAACATTGTGATGAACTAACTAGCAAAGTTGCTAATCTTGAAGCCATTGGAGCAAACCCCACCGAGGCTTCTAAATTTGAAAACTCAATTTTTTGAAATATACCTAAGAAGGATGCCTCTACTTCTTGCATTGATTTACTTGATTTAGACTAAACCCTATGCAAACAAGCTTGTGTTAAGGATGTGATTATAGAAACATGTACACAAGAAGTTGCAATGGAGAATGAGCTACTAAGGCAAGAAGTGGCTTGTAACACTCTAAGTGTTAAGCAGACTAAAACCTGACATGTCATCATATGCACTGGCATTTCATCTGAGTTGATAACCTGAATATGCATTCACTAAAAACAAGTTTTATTTTTCATACTTGTGCTTAGTGGATAAGAAGTGCTTAAGTTGAAACCCTAGTTATGCTTTCTTATGTGGTGAATAGTGCTTTTATATATATAAGGGTAGTATGGTAATTTCTTATATAGTAATTGAACTTTTGACCCAACTTTGATATTATGTCTCAAAGGTGTATTTGGAACATGTTTCGAGTCACCATTGAGGTATAATTCAAATTGGATTGAAATTCAACTAATTTGTTTATTTAATTTAAAAATCCTCTTTTATCCCCTTTATTAGCAATCAAAATCTAAAAAGAATTTGAGTATGTTTCAAAAAGCAAAGTTGCTCAATTTTTTATAAGGATCAACTTTGGTGTATAAAGTTTTTCAAGTTCTTATTTGAAATCAGAAGTAATTGTGAAAATACCCTTTTGCCCTTTTTGTCCCCTTTTGATTTTCAAACTCTAATTCAAAAACTAAGTATATTTTGCTTATGTTGCAAAAATAAAAGATGTTCAGTATTGAATTCTGAACATTTTGTAACACCCCTGGTGTTTAACTGTAATTAACCTGACATGTCATCATCATTAGTCATTAATCATCCTTGCCTTGCATTTATGTTTGCTTAGTACTTGTGTAGCAATCTCTTTTCAAAAACCCTAAAAGCCCAAATCTTCCTATAAGGGCAAAAATGGTAATTTCACCTCTGTGCCTAGCTTTGTGTAATTCTTGTTCAGTTGGATGTCTTGAAGTTTTGTTGTGTTGGCCAAAGTTCAAAAACCAAAATCAGATTTCAAATCCCTTTGCAAAACCCTGATTTCCAAACCCTGGATTTTATCCCTCTTTTTGTAATTCTAAAATTATTCAAAATCTGAGGTTGGTCCAAAAAGCAAAGTTGTAGATCTGGCCAAGAGAAACAACTTTGGTATTTACAAATTTTCAAGTTTCTGTACAAAGTTTGAAGTAAATACAAATTCATTCAAATTCCAGTTTTGTTCCCTTTTCAGTTTTCAAAATTTATTTAACAACTATTGAGTTCCAGAAAAAGTGTATATTAGAAAAGTTGTAGGTTTTGTCAAATGGAACAACTTTCATATATAAAGATTTTCAAGTTTCAGTTTGAAATCCAAAGTAATTTTGATTTGAATCAAATTTGAAAAGTGTCCCCTTTTCTGTTTTTGAATATAGTTCAAAAACTATTTGGAATTTGAAAATGTTCATATTGACAAAGTTGTAGATCTCTTTTTTCTGAGCAACTTTGGTATTTTGAGTTTTTGTCGCACAGTTCTAATTTTGGGAGAAATTTGCAAAATACAGAAACCAGCCAAAAGTCAAACCCTAAACCCTAGCCCTGTTCATCTTCCTCGCGTAGGGGGGAGGGCCCCGGCCGTGGCCGAGCCTCCGGCGCTGCGTGCGCCACGCGTTTGGCAGCCGCTCGTCTGTCCCCGACCAGCCGCCTGCGTCCGCGCCATCATTCCGCCCCCGCACGCGCACGCGCTGACCTCCACACCCGTCCCCTACAGTGCCCAGGGCGTCGCCGCCGCGTGGCCATCGCCGGCGAGCCTTCGCCCAGGCCCTGCACGCACGCCTGTCCTTCCCGCCAGAGCGCAATCGAGTGCGCACGCTCTCGCCGAGCTTATCCACCCCACCCCGTGCTCTCTACCGGCCTCTGGCCGCGGCTATATAAGCCCGCCGGAGCCCCGAGCTTCTCACTCAGCTCCGCCTCCGTCGCCAGCACAGTCCACAACCTCCATCGCTCAACCACCTAGCCCGAAAGCTCCGCCTTGAGCTCGTGAAGCTTTCCCACCCTTCAATTTCACCTCCCCCGCCTCCAATCGCCCGGCGTAACCCCATCGTTCCCATCTCCGGCGGAAACCCGGTGAACTCGGGTTCGTCAAATACTCCCTCTCCGGTCACGGATACCTTCCTCTGACCCCTGTGTCAGCTTCCTTGGTTCCGTGCGACTCTGACCAGGCCCTTGCGGTCTCGTGTGTTGCGCAGGGTCGTCGGAGCGCCGCTCGCCGCTCGCCGCCGAAAGAGCTCCACCGAACCACCGCCCCGCCGAGCCCTGTCTCCGACCGTGGTAAGCACTCGAAGCCCCCTCGGTCTCTGCCTTTTAACGGCGCAAAGCTCGAGCCAGGCCTCGGGCGCTCGCGTTCACTGTGGCTCGAGCCAGGACTCGAGCACACGTTTCCGTCTTGCCCGAGCCCAAGCCTCGAGCGGACAGACCCTCACCACTTCGCTCGAGCCAGGCCTCGAGCGGACTTGCGCACCCTCCGTTTCGCCGAGCTAGGCCTCGGACGAAACGATCATTTTCCGTCTCGCCCGAGCCTCCCGGCAAGGCCTCGGACGGACGCTTGCTTTTCCGTCTCGCCCGAGCCTTCCGTCTCGCCCGAGCCTTCCGTCCCGCCCGAGCCCGTGCGATTCGCCCGAGCCCGCGCGATTCGCCGAGCCCTTCATAGAAGGAGCACAGTGCTCTTTTCTTTTTCTGAAAGATGTGAATAGTGTTCTGTTTTCTCTTTTTTGTGTGAATTAATCTGTTGTTCCTTAAATCCTGATAAAATTATGGTATGCTCCTTGCACTGTGTAGTATTTTATAAAAATATGAAATTTGACTTTTCTGCAAGAATTTAAAAATGTAAAATCCCTCTTTAAATTAATAAATGGATAGTTTCAGATTTTTAGAAAATTATTTATAACTCCAAAAATCATGAGACTAATTTTTGTGAGCTTCCTGTGTCATGTTTAGTCTCTGGTGAAATTTTGAAGTCTTTTAGAACAAGTTGATTTTTGAGCATTTATCTTTAATTGTTAAATAGTGCCTTTTGTTAATTAATGTCTGGAATTATTTGAGCACCTTAATGACCTCCAAAAATTATGAAATTTGTTTTGCCATCTATCTACACCATAATGAACTTATGTGATTAATTTGGTAATTTTTGGAGCAACTTCATAAAATGACCTTTTTAAATAATTAAGGAAAATAGAAAAAGTGATTAGGGTTCATGTTGTATGTCCTGTTTTGCATTGTTCATGCTAGCATACTCATGTGCACGCATCATTGCATTCGTATAGTCACCGAAGAAGGAGTCAAGATCGAGGCAGCCGCCGACGAACCTGTCCCTGAGGCTACCCCGAGCTTCGACCTCTGCACCTCCAACCCTGAGCCAGCTGTCTTTGCTCTTCAAGGCAAGCCCCGGTGCATTTAACCCTTTCCTTGAATTTATAAAATGATTTCCTTAAATGCTTTTGAGTTAAATTATTGCATTAGGTTTATAGGAGTTGTGTGCTATCCTAATTGATGCACTATCCACCTTGACCACGGATACACCTGATACCTGCTTTTCAAAAGTATTTGAAAAATGCTTAGCAATGCTTATTGAATTAGACTTTGCAATAAAATGCCAATTTCAAAAGTGTGATCACTTACGCAATGTTTATGGGATTTTGGTCTTACTCCCCGGCTGTTGGCTAGGTATCTGATCCGTACCTAGTCAATAGCGAGGAGAGGTTGTCCGAGCGTACGGTGCCGTCATGTTGTAGTCCGGGACTCAACAGTTGACACCGACCGGGACAGGGTTGAAAAACTGACAGGACTATTACGCTTGGGTGAGATATAACCAAGGTATAGTTCTGGCTGGAAAATTAGGGACCATCCGTATGGGGGCCTGCTGGTCAAGACTTGTAACTATTCACATACTTCGGAAAGCTCTGGCTCCGAGGAATCCTTTATTGGACCGACAACCGCGCACTGGGAGTGGAGAGATGGCGGAAGTAGCATGTACCCACGTGGTCGTCGTACCTGGAAAGGTGTGGTGTACTGTACTTCCGGGTGGCGTAGGACCGGGTCCAATCTTGGAGGAATCGTGGTAGACGAGTTGGCATATGCAAGCTTGGGTGCTACATATGCAGTGTGGATAGGGATCCTCAGCTGAGTATTATTTATCCGGATTAACGTTGCTCCTCAGTTATGGAGACTTGGTCCACTGACTGTCAACGGAGAGTGGTTCTCAACTAGGAATGTTTTGAAATGTAAAATGAATCATGAATGATGAAAAATTGAGGAATACTGAATCTTTCAAAATAAAATAAGGTTTACAAAAATGCTTTTCTGCAAAATACTTGATCTTGCTTAAGCCTTACCTTGACTACCCTAAGCCTCTCATTCCTGAGTCTTCTCCCTTTTTCTTTAGTCGGGTAAGTCTTGTTGAGTACCCCAGTACTCAGGGTTTGTTACCCATGCTGGAGGTATGACAGAGTCCCCGATGTGTCTTGCACCCTGCTGCGTGACCATCGTCCAGGAAGAGGCCAATGAGGCCGAAGAATAGTTGTACACCCTCGGGCTGGGTGATTATAAGTATCTTTGCTGTTCTCCACTATGTTGCCTATGTCTATTTCTATTATCAGAACTTGGTTTGTAATAACTGCACCTAAATTTCTATTTGGAACCCTGTTTTGTAAAACTAATGTTATTTAAGTCTTCCGCTCTTTATTCCGATGTTATTTGTAAAAGTATGAAATGCTGTAACCGAATTGTGAGATGATCCTGCGGACATTGGGCACTGATGTAGCCCGGTGGCGAACAGGTCTTAATCACATGGAACATGGGTTCGGCTGTCAGAGGTTGACAGGGACACGTGGGCCATGGGATTAGGGTCGTTCCGTCACAGAGTGGTATCGGAGCATCTCACTTTAACGTTGCAGTGTTCGTTTTTGCGAAAACTTCAAAAGACCTTTTTAGTCCAAACAAACTAAACTTGACTATTTTGAGTCCAAATTGCTTCTCTCATCTTGTCTCTCATATGGCAACACTAGCTAGTGGAACAACATGTTTTAAGCCCTATGTACTTTATTTATTTATTGCATTGCTTTGTTCCGTAGGAACGATTCATGCATCATGTCATAATCACTTAAGTTAACTTCCTCTCTAAGTTCGTTGGGGTAGTATGCCTTTACCTGTTCTTGCTAGCCTTTCTCATCCATCTTCTCTTATCCAGACATGGCCCGTATCAAGCTGACTGCCCGCAAGTCGACTGGACCGCATGGTGTGCCACGCCACCAGCTGGCACCTCGCGTTGGAGAAGAGACTGGAGAATCTTCCAACGGTCGTCGCTTTCCCCGCCGCACCCGCAAGAATCTGAAGGAGGAAATCAAGAATCTGAAGGCTGAAATAGAGAACATGGAGCATGACTTCTACCTTTCCCGCCTGGAGTTTTATGAGGCACGAGCTTCCCTGGAGCAGGCCAACCGGAACACGGTTCGCGCTATCGAGCAGCGCAATGATGCTTGGACCCGCGAGGACGTTACCAGAGCCCAGCTCCACGGACTGCAGCAGTACACAGCTCAGATTGAACAGTTTAATGATATGCTTCATGAGGAAGTGCATCAGCTGTATGATCAACTCCACCCCTTGGTACCCCCGGTTATGGAAGACCCTGAGGACGGAGTTGTGGAGGAACCAGAAGTGGAACAAGGGCCAGGCGAGAACGAAGAAGTTGAACCTGTCGAAGATGTCTACGCTGAAGACGAGGACGAGGAGGAGGAGCCTGAGCTCATCCTCGAAGAAGACGACGACGAAGACATGATCATCATCGACAACGACTAGACTCGTAGTGTCTGTACCATCTGCTTACCAAAAACCTTAGTCTAGGTTTGGGGCGTTAGTCTGTCTGTTGCCAAGTCTGGCATGTATCTTTCTTTTCGCATCTTTTCCCTTTATCGGTCTGTATCATCTGTCAGTCACCTTATCAAGTCATCAGTCTTTTATCAGAAGAAGCTATCAGTCTGTTGTTTTCAGAACCCTATCTATGAATGCTAAGTTCCAAGTTGCTTAACAGATGCCTGTGAACACTCGCACTGGAGCTGGAGGTTCTGATGATGCCAACATCCCAAACCCTCCACCTGTCCCAGCTACCCTAGCAGATGCCATTGCAGCCTTGGCCGCCGCTGCCAACCTAATGGCTCAAAACCAAGGACAGCAGAACTTTCATCGTGGTCGCCACAACATCAACCAAGAGACCACCTATGTGGAATTCACCGAAACTCGTCCACCGGTCTTCACCAAGGCCGATGAACCCCTCGAAGCTGATGATTGGCTCCGCACCATGGAGCAGAAGTTTGGTCTTATCAACTGCACCGATATCCAGAAACCACGGTTCGCTTCACAGCAGCTTCGTGGTCCGGCAAGTGCTTGGTACGCCAACCTGTTGGCTGCCCAGCCAGAAGGTCATCGGTTGACCTGGGAAGAGTTCTGCACTGCCTTCCGCGCTCATCACATCCCTTCCGGATTAATGAAAATGAAGCTTGATCAGTTCCTGGCTCTCCAACAGAAAGACTCCACAGTCATGCAGTGTGTGGGTCAATTCAATCATCTCAGCCAGTATGCCTCAGAGTATGTCAACACAGATGAGAAGAAGAGGGATTGTTTCCTCAGAGGACTGCACCCAAAGATCCGCAGGAGCTTGTCCAATAACCTGACTGGGTCTTATCACGATGTTGTTGACCGGGCTGTTGCTTTTGAAGAAAGCAATCGCCAGTACCAGGAAGAGAAGAAGAAGAAGAAAGCAGGGTCAAGCAGCTTCTCTGGCGGTCACAAACGCCAGAGAATCATCTATCACCCCAGCCACCACCACAATCGTCTACCTTACCCCAACCAGCAAGTGGTCGTCCGTACCGCGGCCACCACCCATAATGCCAACCAGCAGAGTGCCACACAGCCGAACGCCCCAGGTGTTCGTATCACCACTCCACAAACAGCCTACAACCATCCCTGCTACAACTGTGGACAGCTTGGTCACTGGTCTCGTGAGTGCCCAAAGCCCAAGAGGTATGCCCAGAATGCTCAGAAGAATCCTGGAGGATCTCAGCAGCAGCACCACCGTGCACCGCAGCAGCATGCTCAGAAGGGCAAGATTGTCAAGAAGCACGAGCAAGTCTACTACACCGCTGTCAGCGATATACTAGAAGGGGAGCCCGTCATGATCGGTAGGTTTCCTGTTGCCAATCACCCTGCAGTTGTGTTGTTTGATTCTGGTGCATCGCATTCCTTCATCAGTCGTACTTTTGTCATCAAGCATGAAATAACAATTGAGGATTTAAAAGAAAGTTTCTGCATATTTTCGCCTGGAGGGCGTATAAGTACTAAGGAAGTGGTTCGCAGTATACCAGTAAGGTTGGGGGAACATGTATTTCCCACCACCATGATAGTGCTTCATGATCAGGAGATAGATGTCATCCTAGGCATGAATTGGATGTGTCAGTATAAAGCCATGATCAACATCCTGAATAGAGTTGTGAGAGTGGATATTCCTAACAGTACCGCCAAACTCCTTCTCCAACTTCCAATGCCTCAAAAACCAGCAGCCACTCAAATAAACACCGCCTATGTTCTGGAAACCCGGGACATCCCCGTGGTTTGTGAATTCCCTGATGTTTTTCCTGAGGATTTGCCTGGTCTGCCTCCTGACCGTGACATTGAGTTTGCCATAGAGCTAAAGCCCGGGACTGCTCCTATATCCCGCAGAGCTTATCGAATGCCTCCCAGAGAGTTGGCAGAACTAAAAATCCAGTTACAAGATTTGTTGGACAAGGGTTTCATTCGCCCAAGCTCGTCTCCTTGGGGCTGTCCTGCAATCTTTGTAAAGAAGAAAGACAAGACTCTCAGAATGTGCATTGATTATCGCCCACTCAATGAGGTCACCATCAAAAACAAATATCCCTTGCCTCGTATTGATCTTCTCTTTGACCAGTTAGCTGGAGCCAAAGTATTCTCCAAGATCGATCTCAGATCTGGCTACCACCAAATAAAGATTCGTCCTGAAGATATTCCTAAAACAGCTTTCACCACCAGATACGGCCTATATGAGTACTTGGTCATGTCCTTCGGTTTGACCAATGCCCCTGCTCATTTCATGTACCTCATGAACTCTGTGTTCATGCCAGAGCTTGATAAATTCGTGGTCGTGTTCATTGATGACATCCTTGTCTACTCAAAAACCCCTGAAGATCATGCCGAACATCTTCGTATCGTTCTATCCCGTCTCAGAGAGCATCAGCTGTATGCCAAGTTCAGTAAATGTGAGTTCTGGTTAGATCAGATACAGTTTCTAGGTCATGTCCTTTCCGCTGAAGGTGTGTCAGTTGACCCTGGTAAAGTGGCAGACATTCTGGATTGGAAGCCACCTACCACTGTTCACCAAGTCCGCAGCTTTATGGGAATGGCAGGATATTATCGTCGATTCATTCCGGATTTCTCAAGAATCGCCAAGCCTATCACTGAGTTAGTAAAGAATTCTGTGAAGTTTGTCTGGTCACCAGCTTGTGAGCAAGCCTTTCAAACTTTGAAGAAACTGTTGACCACATCACCAGTGTTAGCCCAGCCAAACATCGAGAAGCCCTTTGATGTCTACTGTGATGCATCTGGTACTGGTTTGGGCTGTGTTTTGATGCAAGAAGGTCGAGTGATCGCTTATGCCTCCCGACAGCTTAAGCGACATGAAGAGAATTACCCAACTCATGATCTCGAGTTAGCAGCAGTAGTGCATGCCTTGAAGATCTGGCGTCATTATTTGTTGGGCAGTACCTGTAATGTGTACACTGATCACAAAAGACTGAAGTATATCTTCACTCAAGAAGAGCTGAATATGAGGCAGAGAAGATGGCTTGAGTTAATTAAGGACTATGATCTTGAAGTGCATTACCATCCGGGTAAGGCGAATGTGGTCGCCGATGCGCTCAGTCGCAAGTCTTATTGCAACTGTCTGATGAAGAAACCCTATGATTCTTCTTTGTGTTATGAGCTGGAAAAGTTAAATATTGAAATGATTCCACAAGGAACTCTGAATAATATCAGAATAGAAACCCCTATCAGAGAGCAGATCATCGCTGCACAGAAAGATAACCCTGGAATCAAGCACATCATCGAAAAGGTCCAATCCGGAAAGACTGATTGTTTCAGGATCGATGATGCAGGAGTAGTATGGTTTAAGAATCGGTTAGTAGTTCCTAAAGTGCCTGGGTTAAGAAAGTTAATCCTTGATGAAGCACACTTGACTAGATTCTCCATCCACCCCGGCAGTAACAAAATGTACCAGGATTTGAAGCAGCAATTCTGGTGGACAAAGATGAAGATTGAGATCGCCCGGTATGTCGCTCAGTGCGATACCTGCCAGAAAGTCAAAGCCGTGCACATGAAGCCCGGAGGAGAATTGCAACCTTTACCTATACCTGCTTGGAAATGGGACGATATCAGTATGGACTTTATCAACGGTCTACCCAAGACATCAAGAAGTTTTGATTCCATATGGGTGATCGTGGATCGCCTCACTAAGCAAGCTCACTTCCTGCCAGTGAAGACCAGTTACACCGTCCCCACTTATGCCACTTTGTACAAGAACCACATAGTGAAACTCCGTGGCATACCTAAGAGCATTATCTCTGATCGTGGTACCCAGTTTGTCGCCAAGTTTTGGAAAGCGTTCCATACCTCACTTGGAACCAAGCTCTTGCATAGTACGGCATATCATCCGCAAACCGATGGACTAACTGAGCGAGTCAACCAAGTGTTAGAGGATATGTTGAGAGCATGTGTGCTCACCTTCGCAGATACTTGGGATGACTGTTTGCCCTTGGCAGAGTTCTCATATAATAACAGTTACCAAGAGAGCATCAAAATGGCACCCTTTGAAGCACTGTACGGCCGCCGTTGTCGTACACCTCTCAATTGGTCTGAACCCAGAGAAAGGGAATTCTTTGGAGTTGACCTAGTAAAAGATATGGAAGAGAAAGTCAAGCATATACAAGAGAACATGAAGATTGCACAGTCTCGACAGAAAAGTTATGCTGACAAGAGACGTCGACCTCTGCAGTTCGAGATCGGGGATTATGTGTACCTGAAGGTCTCACCCACCAAAGGAGTCACTCGTTTTGGAGTCAAAGGAAAGCTAGCACCCCGCTACATTGGTCCCTTTGAGATTCTGGATCGTTGTGGCAAGGTAGCTTACAAACTGAGTTTGCCCGATCATCTTTCAGCAGTTCATAATGTGTTTCATGTCTCCCAACTCAAGAAGTGCCTTCGAGTACCTGAACATGTGGTTGAAGTTGAAGGCGTTGAGCTAGAACCAGATCTGTCATACACTGAGTATCCAGTTCGCGTGTTGGATCACAAGGATCGTGTTACCCGAAGAACCACCACAAGATGGTACAAGATCCAGTGGAACCAGCACTCTGAAGAAGAAGCCACCTGGGAATCCGAAGACTTCTTAGCAAAGAACTATCCCGACTTTCTCGAATCTCTGTAGATGTAAGGTTTTGCCTTTTCCTTCTTAAGACGTGGAATCTCGGGGCGAGATTTCTTTTAGGGGGGAAGGCTGTAACACCCCTGGTGTTTAACTGTAATTAACCTGACATGTCATCATCATTAGTCATTAATCATCCTTGCCTTGCATTTATGTTTGCTTAGTACTTGTGTAGCAATCTCTTTTCAAAACCCTAAAAGCCCAAATCTTCCTATAAGGGCAAAAATGGTAATTTCACCTCTGTGCCTAGCTTTGTGTAATTCTTGTTCAGTTGGATGTCTTGAAGTTTTGTTGTGTTGGCCAAAGTTCAAAAACCAAAATCAGATTTCAAATCCCTTTGCAAAACCCTGATTTCCAAACCCTGGATTTTATCCCTCTTTTTGTAATTCTAAAATTATTCAAAATCTGAGGTTGGTCCAAAAAGCAAAGTTGTAGATCTGGCCAAGAGAAACAACTTTGGTATTTACAAATTTTCAAGTTTCTGTACAAAGTTTGAAGTAAATCCAAATTCATTCAAATTCTAGTTTTGTTCCCTTTTCAGTTTTCAAAATTTATTTAAAAACTATTGAGTTCCAGAAAAAGTGTATATTAGAAAAGTTGTAGGTTTTGTCAAATGGAACAACTTTCATAAATAAAGATTTTCAAGTTTCAGTTTGAAATCCAAAGTAATTTTGATTTGAATCAAATTTGAAAAGTGTCCCCTTTTCTGTTTTTGAATATAGTTCAAAAACTATTTGGAATTTGAAAATGTTCATATTGACAAAGTTGTAGATCTCTTTTTTTTCTGAGCAACTTTGGTATTTTGAGTTTTTGTCGCACAGTTCTAATTTTGGGAGAAATTTGCAAAATACAGAAACCAGCCAAAAGTCAAACCCTAAACCCTAGCCCTGTTCATCTTCCTCGCGTAGGGGGGAGGGCCCCGGCCGTGGCCGAGCCTCCGGCGCTGCGCGCGCCACGCGTTTGGCAGCCGCTCGTCTGTCCCCGACCAGCCGCCTGCGTCCGCGCCATCATTCCGCCCCCGCACGCGCACGCGCTGACCTCCACACCCGTCCCCTACAGTGCCCAGGGCGTCGCCGCCGCGTGGCCATCGCCGGCGAGCCTTCGCCCAGGCCCTGCACGCACGCCTGTCCTTCCCGCCAGAGCGCAATCGAGTGCGCACGCTCTCGCCGAGCTTATCCACCCCACCCCGTGCTCTCTACCGGCCTCTGGCCGCGGCTATATAAGCCCGCCGGAGCCCCGAGCTTCTCACTCAGCTCCGCCTCCGTCGCCAGCACAGTCCACAACCTCCATCGCTCAACCACCTAGCCCGAAAGCTCCGCCTTGAGCTCGTGAAGCTTTCCCACCCTTCAATTTCACCTCCCCCGCCTCCAATCGCCCGGCGTAACCCCATCGTTCCCATCTCCGGCGGAAACCCGGTGAACTCGGGTTCGTCAAATACTCCCTCTCCGGTCACGGATACCTTCCTCTGACCCCTGTGTCAGCTTCCTTGGTTCCGTGCGACTCTGACCAGGCCCTTGCGGTCTCGTGTGTTGCGCAGGGTCGTCGGAGCGCCGCTCGCCGCTCGCCGCCGAAAGAGCTCCACCGAACCACCGCCCCGCCGAGCCCTGTCTCCGACCGTGGTAAGCACTCGAAGCCCCCTCGGTCTCTGCCTTTTAACGGCGCAAAGCTCGAGCCAGGCCTCGGGCGCTCGCGTTCACTGTGGCTCGAGCCAGGCCTCGAGCACACGTTTCCGTCTCGCCCGAGCCCAAGCCTCGAGCGGACAGACCCTCACCACTTCGCTCGAGCCAGGCCTCGAGCGGACTTGCGCACCCTCCGTTTCGCCGAGCTAGGCCTCGGACGAAACGATCATTTTCCGTCTCGCCCGAGCCTCCCGGCCAGGCCTCGGACGGACGCTTGCTTTTCCGTCTCGCCCGAGCCTTCCGTCTCGCCCGAGCCTTGCGTCCCGCCCGAGCCCGTGCGATTCGCCCGAGCCCGCGCGATTCGCCGAGCCCTTCATAGAAGGAGCACAGTGCTCTTTTCTTTTTCTGAAAGATGTGAATAGTGTTCTGTTTTCTCTTTTTTGTGTGAATTAATCTGTTGTTCCTTAAATCCTGATAAAATTATGGTATGCTCCTTGCACTGTGTAGTATTTTATAAAATTATGAAATTTGACTTTTCTGCAAGAATTTAAAAATGTAAAATCCCTCTTTAAATTAATAAATGGATAGTTTCGGATTTTTAGAAAATTATTTATAACTCCAAAAATCATGAGACTAATTTTTGTGAGCTTCCTATGTCATGTTTAGTCTCTGGTGAAATTTTAAAGTCTTTTAGAACAAGTTGATTTTTGAGCATTTATCTTTAATTGTTAAATAGTGCCTTTTGTTAATTAATGTCTGGAATTATTTGAGCACCTTAATGACCTCCAAAAATTATGAAATTTGTTTTGCCATCTATCTACACCATAATGAACTTATGTGATTAATTTGGTAATTTTTGGAGCAACTTCATAAAATGACCTTTTTAAATAATTAAGGAAAATAGAAAAAGTGATTAGGGTTCATGTTGTATGTCCTGTTTTGCATTGTTCATGCTAGCATACTCATGTGCACGCATCATTGCATTCGTATAGTCACCGAAGAAGGAGTCAAGATCGAGGCAGCCGCCGACGAACCTGTCCCTGAGGCTACCCCGAGCTTCGACCTCTGCACCTCCAACCCTGAGCCAGCTGTCTTTGCTCTTCAAGGCAAGCCCCGGTGCATTTAACCCTTTCCTTGAATTTATAAAATGATTTCCTTAAATGCTTTTGAGTTAAATTATTGCATTAGGTTTATAGGAGTTGTGTGCTATCCTAATTGATGCACTATCCACCTTGACCACGGATACACCTGATACCTGCTTTTCAAAAGTATTTGAAAAATGCTTAGCAATGCTTATTGAATTAGACTTTGCAATAAAATGCCAATTTCAAAAGTGTGATCACTTACGCAATGTTTATGGGATTTTGGTCTTACTCCCCGGCTGTTGGCTAGGTATCTGATCCGTACCTAGTCAATAGCGAGGAGAGGTTGTCCGAGCGTACGGTGCCGTCATGTTGTAGTCCGGGACTCAACAGTTGACACCGACCGGGACAGGGTTGAAAAACTGACAGGACTATTACGCTTGGGTGAGATATAACCAAGGTATAGTTCTGGCTGGAAAATTAGGGACCATCCGTATGGGGGCCTGCTGGTCAAGACTTGTAACTATTCACATACTTCGGAAAGCTCTGGCTCCGAGGAATCCTTTATTGGACCGACAACCGCGCACTGGGAGTGGAGAGATGGCGGAAGTAGCATGTACCCACGTGGTCGTCGTACCTGGAAAGGAGTGGTGTACTGTACTTCCGGGTGGCGTAGGACCGGATCCAATCTTGGAGGAATCGTGGTAGACGAGTTGGCATATGCAAGCTTGGGTGCTACATATGCAGTGTGGATAGGGATACTCAGCTGAGTATTATTTATCCGGATTAACGTTGCTCCTCGGTTATGGAGACTTGGTCCACTGACTGTCAACGGAGAGTGGTTCTCAACTAGGAATGTTTTGAAATGTAAAATGAATCATGAATGATGAAAAATTGAGGAATACTGAATCTTTCAAAATAAAATAAGGTTTACAAAAATGCTTTTCTGCAAAATACTTGATCTTGCTTAAGCCTTACCTTGACTACCCTAAGCCTCTCATTCCTGAGTCTTCTCCCTTTTTCTTTAGTCGGGTAAGTCTTGTTGAGTACCCCAGTACTCACGGTTTGTTACCCATGCTGCAGGTATGACAGAGTCCCCGATGTGTCTTGCACCCTGCTGCGTGACCATCGTCCAGGAAGAGGCCAATGAGGCCGAAGAATAGTTGTACACCCTCGGGCTGGGTGATTATAAGTATCTTTGCTGTTCTCCACTATGTTGCCTATGTCTATTTCTATTATCAGAACTTGGTTTGTAATAACTGCACCTAAATTTCTATTTGGAACCCTGTTTTGTAAAACTAATGTTATTTAAGTCTTCCGCTCTTTATTCCGATGTTATTTGTAAAAGTATGAAATGCTGTAACCGAATTGTGAGATGATCCTGCGGACATTGGGCACTGATGTAGCCCGGTGGCGAACAGGTCTTAATCACATGGAACATGGGTTCGGCTGTCAGAGGTTGACAGGGACACGTGGGCCATGGGATTAGGGTCGTTCCGTCACACATTTGATATATTAACATATTTTCAACTTATATTCAAAAATCTGAAGTAATTTCTTATAAACTGAATGGGTATAATGGTCAAAGGGGGGGATAAGCTCTTACTCCTGTTCATGGCGGCAGAAGAGCCGATCTTTTGATCGCCTGCTCTCGCGCGTGGACGACGATCTCTCTCGAACAAGCGCGCGACCGAGTCCGTGGCAAGGTTGAGCTATGCTGGCGCTCTCCCTCGCGTCGTGGCGTCTCCTCCTGTGCTCGCCGTCGTCAAGTTGCCACCCAAGCACCGACGGGAACCATCTAACCCCAATCCTCAAATTCACCGCACTCAAGCATCCTCATCCCAATTGACCGCAGCTATAACCTCCTTACCTCCTTACACATCTCCAGAACCCATCCATTCTACCGCTACTGTCTCAAAGCGCCTGTGCTCGCCGTTCTTCTTCCGCTGGGCAAAATCACCGCCGCGCTCTACCTCACCGTGGCCAGCTCCACCGGGCACTCCTCTACTCTCCCTGTCTTTTGTTTCCGTTTCACCTTGACCCCAGGGTGCTCATCGTCTCGGTGGTTTTCCTTTTTGTGCTCAGGTCTCGCCGGAACACCGCTTGTCTCGCCGGAGTTTGCCGTCGCAAGCCACTGCTCCGTGGAACTTTCTTCTCCGTCCATCTTCCGCTCGAACCAGCTACACAGCCAGCATCAGGGTGAGCTACTGGAGCTTCCTACCCCTCTGTTTTCTTGCTACCAGTCTGGGTTCGCCGGAACAGCTCCGTCGCGGTTCGGTCCGCCGCCGTGCGTGGCCCGACCTCTCTGGAGTAGTAGCGTTTAGGGTTAGAGGCTCTATCGGCCGCGGGTGACTCGCCGGTGCTGGTGCTCGCGTCCGTTAGGTCTCTACTGGCCGGAGTTGGCCGGCGTAAGGCTCGCCGGCGCTCGGTGCGCCGCCGTTCGCTCGGGCCAGGGTCGGGGACCTCCCGTTTGCGAAGACGACTTTTTACAGGGTGTTGGTTGCAAAGTCCGTGACTCAGGTGAATAGCGCCATGGACTGCGGGTTAGTTTCGTTCAAGCCGAAGGGCTTTCTGCAAAAGTGCCGAGGCGCGCGGGCGGGAGCCAGGCCGGGCCTGTTTTCGAGCGCGCTGGGCCGCGCTAGACTGGGCCGAAAGCCCAGTTTGGGCTAGAATGGTGTTTTTCTTTTTATGGCTCAATGCACAGTAGCTAGTTTTGTTCTTTTTGCTATAATTTTTCTATAGCTCTGTTAATTATGAAATTTGACATGATAGATGATAGCATGTCTGTGCTAATATAAAAGTTATGAAACTTATGTTTGGAGCACTTTTACTATGCCAATAAAATCTGTACTTTAATTAATAAATGCAACTTTGATGAATTATGTAATTTTCTGTGTTTCTCCAAAAATCATGAAATTTGACATGTGAGTTTATGTCACTGATATCTACCTTCATGATTAATTTCAGCTCTATTTGAATAAGTATGATTTGTGTATAAATAAAGGGCTAATTAAAATGGCTTATAAAATAAAAAGAAATAGTTAATCACTTTGGATTTGTGTGACTTTTGGAATTGTTTGACAACCAGGGTAACATTAGCATGATTTGCTCCCTGGTTATGGATTCCTTTATGCTAATGACCTTTTGTTGCTTGTTAGTTACCTAACCTTGCTTAATAGAGATAATAAAATTTGCTTAAGTAATAATATGTAGTTTAATAGTTATTTTGGTTTTGTTGATTTGCAACTTTACCGTGATGAAAGATTGTATGAATAAATGTCTACAGCTTAGAAAATTTCCATCTTTACCATGATCATGTCATAAGCATCTCATTGATCATGCATATGCACTTCTACGTGTAGATCTCGTTTCGGAAGGACCGGATCCTCAGTGGGTTTCTCCTGAGTGTGTGGATCCTTCTGGATTTTCAGAATCTCCGGACTTCGCTAATCAACAAGGCAAGCCCCGGACATTAAACCTATCCTTGTATTTTTTTATAAAGTTATTTATATCACTTGAGTTAATATGATGCATTAAGTGAATAGGAGTTGAGTGAACCCTATTTGATGCATTACCAACCTTGATGATTCCAATACTTAACCTTGATACCCGTTTTATGAACATACTTAGTATGCTTAGCCATGCTTTACTTACTTCATAATAGTAAGTGTTTTTAAAAATGGTTGCTATGTTATGGAAAGAATGAATCTTGAGACAACAGGATAATGATAGTAACTTACATCAAGAATGGAGTCTTGTTGTAAGGTTACTCAACCTAGGACCTTATCGTTGTTGGCCTGCTGTGATTGAGACCTTTGAGTACAGCCCACATGCGGTGTTAAGCCTCGTCTATAGCTATTCCGATACTTGAGAACGGATAACCGCGTACTGGGAGTGGAGAGATGGCGGGAGTAGCGTGTACCCTCGAGGCTATGAGATAGTCGGGTTCGAGGTGTACTGTACTCTCGGGTGACGCTGGACCCGTTCTTGTATGGGAGGATCTATAGATAGGGTTGACATATGCAAGATTAAGTTCTACATATGTCGTGTGGTACTAAATCCCCAGCTGGGTTTAAACGATTCGAATCGCCGTGTTTCCTCGGATATGGAACCTCAATCCACTGACCTGCACCATAGTAATGAATGGAATCTTGATGAAATGAGAACGAAAGATGTGGTATGCGTATGAAGGTTTGAGAATCTTTGGATAGTTACAAAGTTTAATCTTGAGTTAAAACTTGAAAATAGGCTTTACTTTTAATAAGCTTTTATGCAAAAGAAATGTTTGGATCTTGCTAAAGCCTTACCTTGAATCCCTATAGCCTTCATACCTGAGTCTTCTCCTCTTTTTAGACGGTTAAGTCTTGTTGAGTACTTTTGTACTCAAGGTTTGTTAACCTTTGTTGCAGGTGAGTTCATTGATCATCCTTTTGGTGGTCAATGTTTCTTCACTCTTGTGGAGGAGAGTGATAATGACTCTGATGTTTGACCTTGGGCAAGTAACAAAAATTTGTGTGGTATATGTAATATGAAGTTCCGAACCTTTTATGCAATAAGTACTTATGGGTTGTAAACTTTTGAACCTAAGTTTCGATCTATGTTATATAACCTTTCCGCTTTTACTCTGATTTATCTTATCTATAAAACTGTTGTAATACTGTGATGCTTGACGAGGGAATTCCTGAGAAGAATGTAACGTGGATGATTCGGGTTTCCCGAGGACACCCGACAGATCTCTTGAGTCATTTGGAACTCATGCACGCCAATCAGAAGTCTTTAGAACGATGATGGGTGCATGTGGGCCACTTAATTCAGGAGGTTCTGCCACAGCTGGTATCAGAGCTGGTTCCCTTAGAAAGTATAACAGTATTTATTTTTGAAAACTTCAAAAGTTTTGAGTCAAACTAAATTTCAAATTAGTTTAAGTCCAAATTGCTTCTAAGACTTGTCTTATTCTTCTAACTTACCTTAATTCGTTCTTTAGACTTATCATTCTATCTAAATGAATATGTTTTTAATATAGTTATGGTGATATTTATATCTAAGGAACAATGCTTATAACATTATAATATGGCCCTAAGTGTGAAAAGAAAGTTTATTCACTTTTATTATAAGTGACTACTTTAAAGTAATTATTTGTTTGATGTGTGTTTGTTCGTAAGTACGATTCATGCATCATGATTGATAACATATAATTAACTTTCCCTCTTAGGAGTTGTATTTAAATAGAGTCTATATGTCTACCTAATTATAAAACTCTGTCTCTTAATCTTGGAACATATATAGTTCTAATATTCAAAATATAAATATTTTGGCAGATGGTCCGTACCAAACAGACTGCACGCAAGTGTATCGGACCTCGAGGTGTTCCGCGACACGTTCTTGCCCCAAGAGATGATGAACCCGCAGATAGTGTGGGAAGCAACCAACCAGTGGTTGCTTATGAAGAAGGTGAAGGAAGTAACAGTGCCTCGTCACAACTTCAGGCGGAAGTAGACCGCCTGTACATGGAGTTGGCAAGGGCAAATGGAGAAAGGATGAGGGGCACCAGAGAGAAGGAAGAGTTACGTGAGCAGTTGCAATACCACCACGAGCAACATCAAGAGTATGAGTGTAAGTGGAGGAAGGCCGTTGAACAGAGGAATCGGGCACGAACCCTAGTAGATGTAATGAGGGACAATCAGAACCTCATGCAGATCCACCATGCTGACCTACATAGGCAGGTGGAGGAGCTGACTGCACAGTTGCAGCCAGAACCTGCTACGCCACCTACTCCTGAGATGGAATCTGAGGTGGAAGCAGAGGAAGAAGAAGATGAGGAGTTAGAGCCGGTGGAGTATGAGGTCTTATCTGGGGAAGAGTGATGGATCTAGAGGTTGAGTAGACATGAGATGTATCATAGTGTGATCTTTCTGACTTTGTAACCTAGTTAGTCAGAAAACCTCTAGTATGGTCAGTTGTGCAAGATAGTGGTTTCAGTAGTCCTGCCCAAGAGCAGACTTGTATGATAAATAAGTTGAGCTTGGTATGCATGTTATGATGTATAAATATGAATGTTAATCAAAGTATGGTTTGTTTTAAACAGATGCCTGTGAACACTCGTGGTGCTAGTTCTTCCCATGGTGGGGATGATATCCCTAATGCACCACCAGTTCCACCCTCTTTGGCTGATGCTATTGCAGCATTGGTCAATGCAACAACTCTGTTAGCACAAAATCAGAATGGTGGTCAACGTGGTCGTGGCCGTAATAACAGGGAAGAGACAACATATGTCAATTTCACTGATACCCGTCCTCCAGTGTTCACTAAAGCTGATGAACCTCTTGAAGCTGATGATTGGCTCCACACCATGGAACAAAAATTCAGTCTTATCAACTACACTGAAGTCCAGAAGCCAGCTTTTGCAGCTCAGCAACTTCGAGGAGCCGCAGGGGTTTGGTGGGCAAATTTACTAGCTGTTCAACCAGCCGGCCATCGAATCACTTGGGCTGAATTCAAGGAGGCCTTCAGGGCTCATTATATTCCAGATGGAGTTATGAAGATGAAGCTTGAAGAGTTCTTAGCTCTCCGTCAGGGAGATGAGCCAGTTATGCAGTACATTGGGAAGTTTAATCATCTGTCCCAATATGCCTTTGACCAAGTCAACACTGATGAGAAGAAGAAGTCATGTTTTATGAGAGGATTGAATACAAAGCTTCAGTCTATGATGACAACTTGTGGTAATATGAATTATCATGAGACAGTGAATGTTGCTATAGCTAGTGAAGAAAAGAACCGCAAGCATAAGGAGGCTAAGAAGAAGAAGGGATTTGTGTCAGGGTCTGGATCGTCTGGCGGCAACAAGAAGCGTCAGAGGCTTGTATATCATCCAGTCCATCAGTTCCGCCCATCCTATCGTCCATCTTACCGTCCGCCTCAGCAGCAGAATTCTCAGAGGACTTTTGCAAGGCCTGCTATGCCTTTTAATGTTCAACGTCAGCAGAATGTTCCTGCTATTCGTCCACCAGTACCACAAGCTACAAGTTATCCATGTTATAATTGTGGAAAGCCTGGACATTTCTCTCGTGATTGTCCTTATCCAAGGCAGAATGTTCCCAATGCCAATATACCAAGACCCGTGGGAAATCAACAAGTAAACCAGAACAAGGGAAATGCACAGAACAATCAAAAGGGTAAGGGTATTCAAAAAACAGGAAAGGTTTTCCATACTCAGATAGAAGCTATCCCTGAAGGAGAACCTGTTATGGTATGTTCCCTGTTGCTCAATACCCAACAATTACACTTTTTTGATTCTGGTGCATCACATACTTTCATGAATAGAACATTTGCGGAAAAGTATAATATACCTATTGGTGAAACCAAAGATAAATTCTTTATACAGTCGCCTGGGTGTCGACTATGTACTAAGGAAATGGTACATCAGGTACCTATAGATCTGGGTGGAAATATATTTCCAACATCCATGATAATTTTAAAAGATCCAAGTATAGATGTGATCTTGGGTATGAACTGGATGAACCAGAAAGGTGCAGTGTTAGACACCTTGAATAGAACCATCAAGATCAACTTACCTAATAGTAAGTCTCAACTTCTTATCCATCTTCCTACTCTTAAGAAAGCAGTTGAGCGAGTATGTGCTACCTCTGTCAAGGAAATCCAAGACATTCCTGTGGTCTGTGAGTTTCCTGATGTGTTCCCAGAAGATTTACCTGGTCTGCCACCTGATCGTGATGTGGAGTTTGAAATAGAACTCAAGCTAGGAACAGCACCCATAGCCAGAAGAGCTTATAGAATGCCACCAAAAGAGTTAGCAGAATTGAAAACTCAGTTGCAAGGTTTGATAGATAAAGGTTTCATTCGACCCAGTTCATCACCATGGGGTTGTCCAGCGATCTTTGTGAAGAAGAAGGACCATACCTTGAGGCTATGTGTTGATTATCGTCCCTTGAATGAAGTGACAATCAAGAACAAGTATCCTTTGCCCCGTATTGATCTTCTTTTTGATCAACTTGCTGGTGCAAAGGTATTCTCGAAGATAGATTTGAGATCGGGGTATCATCAGATTAAGATCAAACCAGAAGATGTTCCGAAAACAACATTTACTACCAGATATGGTCTATATGAATATCTAGTCATGTCCTTTGGTCTGACTAATGCCCCAGCACATTTCATGTACTTGATGAATTCAGTGTTTATGCCAGAGCTAGATAAGTTCGTGGTTGTGTTTATTGATGACATTCTCATCTACTCCAAAACCAAAGAAGAGCATGCAGAACATCTCAGAATAGTGTTGACTCGGCTGAGAGAATATCAGTTGTATGCTAAATTCAGTAAATGTGAGTTTTGGATAGATGAAGTTTAATTCTTGGGTCATGTTCTATCAGCTGAAGGTGTTGCAGTAGATCCAAGCAAAGTCCAAGAAGTTCTTGACTGGGAGTCACCAATTTCAGTACATCAAGTTCAGA
The DNA here is from genome assembly GCA_009763385.1 of Coix lacryma-jobi var. lacryma-jobi. Classification (NCBI taxonomy): domain Eukaryota; kingdom Viridiplantae; phylum Streptophyta; class Magnoliopsida; order Poales; family Poaceae; genus Coix; species Coix lacryma-jobi. Next base: position 111,464,510 of record CM019824.1, read on the forward strand.
GTTTCTTAGGATTAGCAGGGTATTATCGTAGATTTATCCCTGACTTCTCCAAGATCTCTAAACCAATAACAACATTGTTAAAGAATGACACCAAGTTTGTGTGGTCATCGGAATGTGAAGAAGCTTTTCAAACTCTGAAAAAGTTATTGACAACTGCACCAGTATTAGCTCAGCCAGATATTAAAAAATCCTTTGATGTTTATTGTGATGCTTCAGGCAAAGGCATTGGGTGTGTACTGATGCAAGAAGGCAGAGTCATTGCCTATGCTTCACGACAGCTTAAGCGGCACGAAGAACATTATCCAACACATGATCTAGAGTTGGCAGCTGTAGTCCATGCTCTGAAGATCTGGCGGCATTACTTGTTGGGTAATATTTGTCACATATACACTGATCATAAAAGCCTGAAATACATCTTCACTCAGTCCGAGTTGAATATGCGTCAGAGAAGATGGTTAGAACTGATAAAAGATTATGATATTGAAGTGCACTATCACCCAGGTAAAGCCAATGTAGTGGCAGATGCACTCAGTCGAAAGAATCATTGCAATTGTCTGGAAGTCAAGTCGATAGATATTACCTTGTGCTATGAGTTTGAAAGGTTAAGCCTTGAAATGATTCCACAAGGAAATCTTGCAAATGTGACCGTTCAATCATCCATTAAAGTTCAGATTATTGCAGCCCAGAAGGAAAGCAAAGGTATGATCCATCTAAAAGAAAAGGTTCACTCTGACCAGGATTCCAATTTCAAAATACATGAAGCTGGAGTGATTTGGTTCAAGGATCGGTTAGTGGTTCCAAAGGTTCCTGAGCTCAGAAAGGAGATTCTTGATGAAGCTCATGCAACAAGATTTTCAGTACATCCAGGCAGTAATAAGATGTATCATGATCTGAAACAGAGATTCTGGTGGACTAAGATGAAACTTGAAATTGCTAGTTATGTAGCTAAATGTGATACTTGTCAGAAAGTGAAGGCAGTGCATCTTAAGTCTGCTGGAAAGTTGCAACCATTGCCAATTCCATCTTGGAAGTGGGATGACATTAGTATGGACTTCATAGTGGGTCTGCCCAAGACATCCAAAGGGTTTGATTCCATATGGGTCATTGTCGATCGTCTGACCAAATCAGCTCATTTCATACCTGTTAAGACAGCATACCCTGCATCTACCTATGCCAAGATATATTTTGACCAAATTGTAAGTCTGCATGGTGTTCCAAAGACTATCATGTCTGATAGAGGGACACAGTTTGTCAATGTTTTCTGGAGGCACTTACATAAGTCCTTGGGTACCGAGCTTCTGCATAGTACAGCTTATCACCCACAGACTGGGGGCCAAACTGAAAGAGTTAATCAGATCCTAGAAGATATGTTAAGATCCTGTGTACTCAGTTATTCAGAGAAATGGGATGAATGTTTGCCTTTAGCAGAGTTCTCTTACAATAATAGTTATCAAGAGAGCATTAAGATGGCACCATTTGAAGCTCTGTATGGCAGAAGATGCAGAACACCCTTAAGTTGGTCTGAACCTGGAGAGCGTAGTCTTTTTGGAGTTGACTTAGTTAAAGAAGCTGAAGAAAAAGTTAAGTTGATTCGAGAAAACATGAAGAAAGCACAATCCAGGCAAAAGAGTTACGCCGATAAGAGACGACGGTCTCTTACCTTTAAAGTTGGTGATTATGTCTATCTCAAGGTGTCACCAATGAAAGGAGTTACTCGGTTTGGAATCAAAGGAAAATTGGCACCTCGATATATAGGTCCCTATCAGATCCTTAAAAGATGTGGAAAGGTGGCATATCAACTTGATTTACCGCCACAACTATCATTAGTTCATAATGTGTTCCATATCTCTCAGTTAAAGAAATGTCTTCAAGTGCCTGATCATGTCATTCATGTTGAAGAGATTGAATTAGAGCCTGATTTGACATACTCAGAATATCCTATCAAGATTCTGGACCAAAAAGATCGAGTCACTCGAAAAAGAACTGTCAAGTTCTATAAGGTTCAATGGAATCAACATACGGAAGATGAAGCCACATGGGAGTCAGAAGATTTCTCTTAGAAAGTTTTCCTGAGTTTCTTTATTTTGTGTAGTCTTTGTAATCTGTTATATGATGACCTATCCCCTGCTTTATGTAAAGGTTAGTAATGGAAGTGCCTGACACATTTCCTTTTCCATTAGTTAGCCTACAGGTTAAATCTCGGGACGAGATTTCTTTAAGGGGGAAAGAGCTGTAACACTCTAAGTGTTAAGCAGACTAAAACCTGACATGTCATCATATGCACTGGCATTTCATCTGAGTTGATAACCGGAATATGCATTCACTAAAAACAAGTTTTATTTTTCATACTTGTGCTTAGTGGATAAGAAGTGCTTAAGTTGAAACCCTAGTTATGCTTTCTTATGTGGTGAATAGTGCTTTTATATATATAAGGGTAGTATGGTAATTTCTTATATAGTAATTGAACTTTTGACCCAACTTTGATATTATGTCTCAAAGGTGTATTTGGAACATGTTTCGAGTCACCATTGAGGTATAATTCAAATTGGATTGAAATTCAACTAATTTGTTTATTTAATTTAAAAATCCTCTTTTATCCCCTTTATTAGCAATCAAAATCTAAAAAGAATTTGAGTATGTTTCAAAAAGCAAAGTTGCTCAATTTTTGATAAGGATCAACTTTGGTGTATAAAGTTTTTCAAGTTCTTATTTGAAATCAGAAGTAATTGTGAAAATACCCTTTTGCCCTTTTTGTCCCCTTTTGATTTTCAAACTCTAATTCAAAAACTAAGTATATTTTGCTTATGTTGCAAAAATAAAAGATGTTCAGTATTGAATTATGAACATTTGATATTTTAACATATTTTCAACTTATATTCAAAAATCTGAAGTAATTTCTTATAAACTGAATGGGTATAATGGTCAAAGGGGGGGATAAGCTCTTACTCCTGTTCATGGCGGCAGAAGAGCCGATCTTTTGATCGCCTGCTCTCGCGCGTGGACGACGATCTCTCTCGAACAAGCGCGTGACCGAGTCCGTGGCAAGGTTCAGCTATGCTGGCGCTCTCCCTCGCGTCGTGGCGTCTCCTCCTGTGCTCGCCGTCGTCGAGTTGCCACCAAAGCACCGACGGGAACCATCTAACCCCAATCCTCAAATTCACCGCACTCAAGCATCCTCATCCCAATTGACCGCGGCTATAACCTCCTTACCTCCTTACGCATCTCCAGAACCCATCCATTCTACCGCTACTGTCTCAAAGCGCCTGTGCTCGCCGTTCTTCTTCCGCTGGGCAAAATCACCGCCGCGCTCTACCTCACCGTGGCCAGCTCCACCGGGCACTCCTCTACTCTCCCTGTCTTTTGTTTCCGTTTCACCTTGACCCCAGGGTGCTCATCGGCTCGGTGGTTTTCCTTTTTGTGCTCAGGTCTCGCCGGAACACCGCTTGTCTCGCCGGAGTTTGCCGTCGCAAGCCACTGCTCCGTGGAACTTTCTTCTCCGTCCATCTTCCGCTCGAACCAGCTACACAGCCAGCATCAGGGTGAGCTACTGGAGCTTCCTAGCCCCTCTGTTCTCTTGCTACCAGTCTGGGTTCGCCGGAACAGCTCCGCCGCGGTTCGGTCCGCCGCCGTGCGTGGCCTGATCTCTCTGGAGTAGTAGCGTTTAGGGTTAGAGGCTCTATCGGTCGCGGGTGACTCGCCGGTGCTGGTGCTCGCGTCCGTTAGGTCTCTACTGGCCGGAGTTGGCCGGCGTAAGGCTCGCCGGCGCTCGGTGCGCCGCCGTTCGCTCGGGCCAGGGTCGGGGACCTCCCGTTTGCGAAGACGACTTTTTACAGGGTGTTGGTTGCAAAGTCCGTGACTCAGGTGAATAGCGCCATGGACTGCGGGTTAGTTTCGTTCAAGCCGAAGGGCTTTTCTGCAAAAGCGCCGAGGCGCGCGGCAGGGAGCCAGGCCGGGCCTGTTTTCGAGCGCGCTGGGCCGCGCTAGACTGGGCCGAAAGCCCAGTTTGGGCTAGAATGGTGTTTTTCTTTTTATGGCTTTATGCACAGTAGCTAGTTTTGTTCTTTTTGCTATAATTTTTCTATAGCTCTGTTAATTGTGAAATTTGACATGATAGATGATATCATGTCTGTGCTAATATAAAAATTATGAAACTTGTGTTTGGAGCACTTTTACTATGCCAATAAAATCTGTACTTTAATTAATAAATGCAACTTTGATGAATTATGTAATTTTCTGTGTTTCTCCAAAAATCCTGAAATTTGACATGTGAGTTTATGTCACTGATATCTACCTTCATGATTAATTTCAGCTCTATTTGAATAAGTATGATTTGTGTATAAATAAAGGGCTAATTAAAATGGCTTATAAAATAAAAAGAAATAGTTAATCACTTTGGATTTGTGTGACTTTTGGAATTGTTTGACAACCAGGGTAACATTAGCATGATTTGCTCCCTGGTTATGGATTCCTTTATGCTAATGACCTTTTGTTGCTTGTTAGTTACCTAACCTTGCTTAATAGAGATAATAAAATTTGCTTAAGTAATAATATGTAGTTTAATAGTTATTTTGGTTTTGTTGATTTGCAACTTTACCGTGATGAAAGATTGTATGAATAAATGTCTACAGCTTAGAAAATTTCCATCTTTACCATGATCATGTCATAAGCATCTCATTGATCATGCATATGCACTTCTACGTGTAGATCTCGTTTCGGAAGGACCGGATCCTCAGTGGGTTTCTCCTGAGTGTGTGGATCCTTCTGGATTTTCAGAATCTCCGGACTTCGCTAATCAACAAGGCAAGCCCCAGACATTAAACCTATCCTTGTATTTTTTTATAAAGTTATTTATATCACTTGAGTTAATATGATGCATTAAGTGAATAGGAGTTGAGTGAACCCTATTTGATGCATTACCAACCTTGATGATTCCAATACTTAACCTTGATACCCATTTTATGAAAATACTTAGTATGCTTAGCCATGCTTTACTTACTTCATAATAGTAAGTGTTTTTAAAAATGGTTGCTATGTTATGGAAAGAATGAATCTTGAGACAACAGGATAATGATAGTAACTTACATCAAGAATGGAGTCTTGTTGTAAGGTTACTCAACCTAGGACCTTATCGTTGTTGGCCTGCTGTGATTGAGACCTTTGAGTACAGCCCACATGCGGTGTTAAGCCTCGTCTATAGCTATTCCGATACTTGAGAACGGATAACCGCGTACTGGGAGTGGAGAGATGGCGGGAGTAGCGTGTACCCTCGGGGCTATGAGATAGTCGGGTTCGAGGTGTACTGTACTCTCGGGTGACGCTGGACCCATTCTTGTATGGGAGGATCTATAGATAGGGTTGACATATGCAAGATTAAGTTCTACATATGTCGTGTGGTACTGAATCCCCAGCTGGGTTTAAACGATTCGAATCGCCGTGTTTCCTCGGATATGGAACCTCAATCCACTGACCCGCACCGTAGTAATGAATGGAATCTTGATGAAATGAGAACGAAAGATGTGGTATGCGTATGAAGGTTTGAGAATCTTTGGATAGTTATAAAGTTTAATCTTGAGTTAAAACTTGAAAATAGGCTTTACTTTTAATAAGCTTTTATCCAAAAGAAATGTTTGGATCTTGCTAAAGCCTTACCTTGAATCCCTATAGCCTTCATACCTGAGTCTTCTCCTCTTTTTAGACGGTTAAGTCTTGTTGAGTACTTTTGTACTCAAGGTTTGTTAACCTTTGTTGCAGGTGAGTTCATTGATCATCCTTTTGGTGGTCAATGTTTCTTCACTCTTGTGGAGGAGAGTGATAATGACTCTGATGTTTGACCTTGGGCAAGTAACAAAAATTTGTGTGGTATATGTAATATGAAGTTCCGAACCTTTTATGTAATAAGTACTTATGGGTTGTAAACTTTTGAACCTAAGTTTCGATCTATGTTATATAACCTTTCCGCTTTTACTCTGATTTATCTTATCTATAAAACTGTTGTAATACTGTGATGCTTGACGAGGGAATTCCTGAGAAGAATGTAACGTGGATGATTCGGGTTTCCCGAGGACACCCGACAGATCTCTTGAGTCATTTGGAACTCATGCACGCCAATCAGAAGTCTTTAGAACGATGATGGGTGCATGTGGGCCACTTAATTCAGGAGGTTCTGCCACATGGCTCGCCTCACCATGGACTTGACCCCAAGCAAAAGGCAAGATGAAGCAAACCCGAACTCATCAAGATAACACCATCAAGGGCAAGTCCTATGAGTGCAAGGTGAAGCATGGGGGAGAGAAAAAGAAGAAAGAGAAGAAAAAGCAAACAAGCAAGCTCTCAAACACCTACACGAACAAGGTGAACAAGAAGGCCTCCACACCTTATCTTTTGAAGAAGAGAAAAAAGACAAGGTGGTAGCCATCAAGGTGAACAAGCAAGCCAACAACAGGGCCAAACGCATTTGGGTGCCTAAGGACATTATCATAACCATGAAGAGCACCAAAAAGGTTTGGATCCTAGAAGGGAAGTGAGTAGCCAAATCAGCTTCGGGGAATTTGGAGACTTGGTAAAAATTGGGTGCATGTCATGGGGTGCATCACATTGGATCATGTCATTGCCAAGTGTGTTAGTGGCTACTATGGACCCAAGTTCCCCATCCCATGATAGGTGACTAGATTTAGTTCATTTCATTGCCTAGGTTTGCATTTGCATATTTAAAACCTTTATCATGCATACACTAGGCTTATCATATGGTAGATTTGCTCGGCATCACTCTTATTCTTGGAGCAAACCTACATGGTTTAAATTTGCTTAGGAGCATGACACATAACTTCTCTTACTTGTATTTATCATATATGTGACAAAATCCAAATAGTAGATAAACTACCCCGATTACCATCTTCAATTGTTGTCACATTCTAGTGATGCCAACTTGCAAAATTGTAGTTTGACCTTACAAGTCAATGTGCACACTTTTAGGGGGAGTTTACTCGACAATTTGGAAGTTTTGAGACTAACACTACTTTCAAGTTTATCATGTGTGTAGTAGTCTCATTGCAAGAAAAATGGAGTCCCCAGAGACAAGCGTCATGTGTGGCGACTGAAAGAGCATTGGACTCTTTAATGAGTTTTGGTTGATTGTATGACAATATGATTAAATGGCTAATGAGTTTGCTAAGTGTGAAGCAGGTGATTGCTTATCTCACATACACTTACATATTCTATAATAAGCCAAAAGTGGTGCATTGTTGGGAGGTTTGAATTAAGTCATTCATGAGAAACAGCAATGCACATGGAATTCTTGATCTGGCTCATCTCTCTTAAACATGGATATGTTGATGATCACATCTACTATTTCTTGGATGATATATTCTTGTGGTGGAGAGGACATGTTGGTTATCGTGTCCAGTATCTCTCCAATGACAGATTCTTGTGATGAGATGAACATATTGGTTATCACATAGAATATTTCTATATGTTGCACTCTTATGATATGATAGAATGGTCGTCACGTGGATTACTTCTCTATAGAGTGGATCTTTATAACATCATGAATAGACATATTGATGATCACATGGACAATCTCTCCAATGTCATATTCATGTATTGTGGTGAATGTGATGGTTATTACTTGGACTATCTCTCAGATGGTGTATTCTTATATTGAGATTGATATATTAGCCATCACACAGGCTATCGTTATATATGAGGGTCCTTTATAGCATGATAGATACATTTGGTTATCACATGGACTTCAGTTGATGATTCAAGAAAAACAAGACTTGGTAAGAATGGTTTGAGAAAGTGAAGATAGCAAGGAAAGACTTCAAGGTACTAAGCAAAGGTGAAGCAAGCAAAGGCTTGGTGACCGAAGGACCTAGCTAGAGTGAAGAAGAAAGTACTTGCATTTAGTCGAGGAACGAATCAAGCCACAACGGTCAAGTTATTGTGAAGGGTCAAATCTTTGTTGATAAACCAAATGAATAGTGACTCGGTGTATTTGGCAGTTTTCATATGTATGATGAATCAAACCAAGTCACAAGCTCAAGAAGGCTTTGCTCAAATAGAAGTTGTTCAAGGATGACATGTTTGACTCCCTCGTCTGATGAAGATTGGAAGTTACGGCAATGTTCAGAAGGTTTCAACTCAAGAAGGTCTATGATCATATCTCTCTATTTTTGAGTTAATAGGTATGTCGTACTATTAAGAGGGATGCAACATGTGATAGACCTAGTTTCTCTAGTGCTCAAGTCAACCCATGAGAGTTTGAGAGAAAGGAGAGTGTTGCAGGAGGTGGATGTGTGAAACTCGAGCAACCCGGACATGTCCGGGTGGACTACCGGACATGTCCGGTAGGTGCGAGCTTGAGGCCGTCGGTAGTACCGACTTCGTGCTCGGTAGTACCGACCTCCAGGGTCAGTTTGCAGGGCTCTCTATTTAGCTTTTATTTTGACCTAGCGGTAGTACCGCTATTAAAGTTGGTAGTACCGAGGTTTGCTGGGTAAGGCTCTACCGGACATGTCCGGTAGTCCTACCGGACATGTCCGGTAGGTGCTCAGCCCAGCCATCTTCCTTCTCCTCTGATTTCTCTCTTCCTTAAGGGTTGTCTATCCCATTCCTTCTCATGGATACACTCTCTTTTATCTCTTGAGTGGAATGGGACTTAAGCCGCTTGATTTTTTCAAGTGTTGGTCATGTCCGGTAGGTGTCCAACGGCTACTAACGGCTAGTTTAAAGGGGGGCTGTTTAAATACCCCCAAGCCTCCACTTTTGGGGGCTGCTGATTCTGCTGACTTCCTAGAGCACCTGTGAGCTTTGTGAGCACTCCCAAACCCTCTCTTAGTGAGTGAAGCTTCAAATCCCAAAATCCATATTGTGGGTTGAGTGAAATTTGAATTAGAGAGCAATCCCTTTCTTGAGCACTTGAGCTTTCCTGTCAATCTCGTGTGTTGCATTTGTTACTCTTGGACTCCGCGGTCCTAGACGGCTAGGCGTCGCCGGAGAGAACTCAAGAGCTTTGTGGTTTGCCTCAGAAAGTTTGTAAAGGTTCGATCTCTCCTCAAAAGAGATCAACTAGTGGAAGGAGCATAGCGGGTGAAATAGACCGCGGCTAGAGTGACCTGTGGTGTCCTCTAGAGCCCACCTTTGTGGTAGCTCGCAGCCGGCTCAACGGAGAGTAGGACCCGAGGGGGTGCCGAACTTCGGTGAATCAAATTCCGTGTCATCTTGTTTATTTCATTCTATACTCGCTGTCTTCTGTGTCTCTTGTATCACCCGTGCAGGTCACCTAGGTGGTGGGATTCAATAGAGGCATCTGGGAGCATAATCCGCAGCCGTCGAGCAACCCGGACATGTCCGGGTGATATACCGGACATGTCCGGTAGAGCTGCCTGCTGCAGATCGAACTGCGCTCGGTGCTAATCTTTGTGATTGCTGGTGTTTGGCTCCTAGGGGTTATTTCATATTGTCACATACTCTGATTATCCATACCTTTGTGGTTGAGGTTATTTGTGCGGAGTTTTCTTAGAAAACTCCAAATCTAAATCGTTTCCGCCTTTTGAAAGGTTAATTTTGTAATTGCCTATTCACCCCCCTCTAGGCGACCACTTAGGTCCTTTCAATTGGTATCAAAGCTTGGACTCACGTTTGAGCTTCACCGCTTGTGAGAACTAATGGATTCGCCTATGGAAATGGAGCCGTTACTTCTAAAAAAGGATGGTTCAAACTTTCGATCTTGGTCATCTTATATACTCAATGCATTTCGGGCTATTAGCCCCATTGTTGAGCATATTGTGGATGCAAGCATATCTCTTTCTATAGTTGATTGGAGCAACTATAAGAACTTGACAAAGGAGGAAGAGATGTGTGTGCAACTCAATGCTCATGCGTGTTTAATCCTCTTAAACTCGTTGAGTGTAGAGGTTCTTAAGGAGGCCATTACAATGGGCAACAACCACCGGAGAGCGCTCATCTCATTTGGACCAAACTTACTGAGTTATATGGTGAATCCAAATGTGATGAGGCACTTGAAAATGATTCAAACAAGATGATGCCCATGATGATCTCAAGTGAGAACGATACCTCAACAAGCTAATAGCAAGGCAAGTCGAACATGGAGGCGCTGTCCGAGACAGCTCTGTTGTCTGACCAGTGCTACCGGACATGTCCGGTAGCCCTACCGGACATGTCCGGTAGGTCCAGGCCAGCAGCAGTACAAGCAGACAGCTGCAACAATGCTCAAACTCACTGGATACAAGGTAATGAGTCAACTTCCACATCTTATGATTCTCACCACTTGTGTTTCATGGCCAAGAGAAACAAGAAGAGAGCAACCAAGAAAGATCAAGAGAAGATTCTTGATTTAATCAAGGAGAAGGCATCAGGAGACAATCAAGTTGAGAGTGATGAAGACATTGAAGATGATGACTCTCTTGACTATCTCAAATACGAAGACAAGCTCTTGTTCGTCAAAGTAATGAAGAAATATGATGAGCTAGAGAAGGAGGTGGAGGAACAAGAGCAATCGCTACAAAATCAAGAAAAGTTCCTCATATCCAAGTTAGAAGAACTAAAGGCATTAGAAGCAAGGTATGAAAAATTGTCAATTGAACATGCCTTAGCTACTAACTCTCTTTCTAATGTGGAAAAGCTAGAAAAGGAGAATTATATGCTTAAGGCAAAAATGAGTGATCTCTCAGTTGAGCACAAGCTCCTTCAAGAGGATTACTCCCATCTCAAATGCTCACATGATAAGCTAGTAGAATCAAATGCCATGCTTGAGATAGCACATGAGGTTGTGATTGCTAAGGTGAAATCCTCTCAACCTCACACAACTACACTCACTAGCAAACCATCTCATTTAAATATTACTTGTGCTAATGAGTGTGCCTCTCAAGCGAGCCAATCTTCGATTGAGCAAACTCTTAAAGAAAATGCTAGGCTCATCGAAGAAGTGGAAGATCTAAAGAAGGATGTGATTAGTTTGAAGGATGAGGAGACAACACAACCTTCTCAAGATAACTGTGACAACATGGTGAAGAAGCTTGAGAAGGGTTCAAACCTTGCTTTCTCCAAAGCCCAACAATCTAGTCACACATCAAGTCATGAGAAAGCAACCAAGGGCAAGAAACAAAAGAAGAGATTATGCTATGGTTGCGGATTGTATGGACATGAGTGGGCTAGGTGTCCACACGAGACTTGGGTCGACAAATGTGAAGCAGCCGAACAAAAGGCATCAATCAACTTGGCCAAGCAAGTGAAGAATGATGGGCCAAGACCATGCCTCAAATGCAACAAGTTGGGTCACCTCACCAAGAGTTGCCCCACATACAAAGAGGCAAGAAAGATGGCTCAAGTTGCGACAAGAAGATGCTATGCATGCAATGAGCCAGGACACTTGGTTGATGCTTGTCCAAACAAGCAAGTCAAGCAAAAAGCAAACAATGGGCGTATTTGCTATGCTTGTAGGAGAAAGGGGCATCTAAGCTATGATTGCCCAAATGGTATGCATTCTAAGCTGAAAACGCTCGCAAATGTTATTGTGCTTAGGAAGACCACAAGGAAACTTATTACTAGTAAGGTGATGTGTTCATCTCATACTAGTACTAAGGCCATTTGTGTGCCTAAGCACTCTTTGACTAACATTGGTGGACCCAACAAGAGTTGGGTACCAAAGTATGCTTAGAATGTTGATGTAGGTACTTGGTGAGATGATGTTCTTCGGGGTGGTTGAGCAAGTTTGAGTGCATATTCCATCTCAATCTGTCAACCTATTAGTCTCATGATTCTTCATATGGTTGACCCGAAGCAAATTTCATGGTCTATCCTATCAAACTTATTCTCACCATAGTAGTAAGAGCTCAAAACATGGTAGGCTAGTCACTTTACCCTTGAAAAGGACCAATAACCTTCATATGAGTCATTTGAGTGATGTTTGAAACTTTTTGAAAAATAGCTATCACTTCTTAAATCATGATTCAAAAGTTTCTGCCATTCGATGTTTTTAATATCTCTCCAGTAGAACAATATGTTTGTGAAGATGTAGGTGACTGAATGAAATCAATCTAAGTAACAGAAAGGAAAACAGCCAGCAGAGCAGGTTCTGTCCAGGTCCTACCGGACATGTCCGGTAGGTAAAGGACAGAGACAAGTTCATCCAAAGCATCTCATCCACACCCATGAACATTATACTATGGGATAAATTACTAGTGTTGTTCATATTCCATATGCTTTGTGAGAGCTCCTTTCCATCATCTTCATTCTGGAAATTACTATGACATAGGGCCAAAATAGCATTTTGATCTCTAAAGTTCTCAAAAAGGATTGTGGTGAATGTGATGGTTATTACTTGGACTATCTCTCAGATGGTGTATTCTTATATTGAGATTGATATATTAGCCATCACACAGGCTATCGTTATATATGAGGGTCCTTTATAGCATGATAGATACATTTGGTTATCACATGGACTTCAGTTGATGATTCAAGAAAAACAAGACTTGGTAAGAATGGTTTGAGAAAGTGAAGATAGCAAGGAAAGACTTCGAGGTACTAAGCAAAGGTGAAGGGCAAGCAAAGGCTTAGCGACTGAAGGACCTAGCTAGAGTGAAGAAGAAAGTACTTGCATTTAGTCGAGGAACGAATCAAGCCACAACGGTCAAGTTATTGTGAAGGGTCAAATCTTTGTTGATAAACCAAATGAATAGTGACTCGGTGTATTTGGCGGTTTTCATATGTATGATGAATCAAACCAAGTCACAAGCTCAAGAAGGCTTTGCTCAAATAGAAGTTGTTCAAGGATGACATGTTTGACTCCCTCGTCTGATGAAGATTGGAAGTTACGGCAATGTTCAGAAGGTTTCAACTCAAGAAGGTCTATGATCATATCTCTCTATTTTTGAGTTAATAGGTATGCCGTACTATTAAGAGGGATGCAACATGTGATAGACCTAGTTTCTCTAGTGCTCAAGTCAACCCATGAGAGTTTGAGAGAAAGGAGAGTGTTGCAGGAGGTGGATGTGTGAAACTCGAGCAACCCGGACATGTCCGGGTGGACTACCGGACATGTCCGGTAGGTGCAAGCTTGAGGCCGTCGGTAGTACCGACTTCGTGCTCGCTAGTACCGACCTCCAGGGTCAGTTTGCAGGGCTCTCTGTTTAGCTTTTTTTTAACCTAGCGGTAGTACCGCTATTAAAGTCGATAGTACCGAGGTTTGCTGGGTAAGGCTCTACCGGACATGTCCGGTGTCCGGTAGGTGCTCAGCCCAGCCATCTTCCTTCTCCTCTGATTTCTCTCTTCCTTAAGGGTTGTCTATCCCATTCCTTCTCATGGATACACTCTCTTTTATCTCTTGAGTGGAATGGGACTTAAGCCGCTTGATTTTTTCAAGTGTTGGTCCTACCGGACATGTCCGGTAGGTGTCCAACGGCTACTAACGGCTAGTTTAAAGGGGGCTGTTTAAATACCCCCAAGCCTCCACTTTTGGGGGCTGCTGATTCTGCTGACTTCCTAGAGCACCTGTGAGCTTTGTGAGCACTCCCAAACCCTCTCTTAGTGAGTGAAGCTTCAAATCCCAAAATCCATATTGTGGGTTGAGTGAAATTTGAATTAGAGAGCAATCCCTTTCTTGAGCACTTGAGCTTTCCTGTCAATCTCGTGTGTTGCATTTGTTACTCTTGGACTCCGCGGTCCTAGACGGCTAGGCGTCGCCGGAGAGAACTCAAGAGCTTTGTGGTTTGCCTCAGAAAGTTTGTAAAGGTTCGATCTCTCCTCAAAAGAGATCAACTAGTGGAAGGAGCATAGCGGGTGAAATAGACCGCGGCTAGAGTGACCTGTGGTGTCCTCTAGAGCCCACCTTTGTGGTAGCTCGCAGCCGGCTCAACGGAGAGTAGGACCCGAGGGGGTGCCGAACTTCGGTGAATCAAATTCCGTGTCATCTTGTTTATTTCATTCTATACTCGCTGTCTTCTGTGTCTCTTGTATCACCCGTGCAGGTCACCTAGGTGGTGGGATTCAATAGAGGCATCTGGGAGCATAATCCGCAGCCGTCGAGCAACCCGGACATGTCCGGGTGATATACCGGACATGTCCGGTAGAGCTGCCTGCTGCAGATCGAACTGCGCTCGATACTAATCTTTGTGATTGCAGGTGTTTGGCTCCTAGGGGTTATTTCATATTGTCACATACTCTGATTATCCATACCTTTGTGGTTGAGGTTATTTGTGCGAAGTTTTCTTAGAAAACTCCAAATCTAAATCGTTTTCGCCTTTTGAAAGGTTAATTTTGTAATTGCCTATTCACCCCCCCCCCCCTCTAGGCGACCACTTAGGTCCTTTGAGCGACAATTCAATTTGTATCTACATGTGGTATTCCTAACTGATATCATTATGTTGATCTCAATTTGATACTCTTATATGCTTTCTACGTGCATTATATAGATTAAACTCCTTTGAGCATTGTTTTGTCAGTTATGCATATGCTTTGCCATACACCATATGTATGCATACACTTAGGGGGAAATAGTTTCTATAATGTGAAGAGTCAAGTTTTGTGATCAATATCACTCCACACAAAAAGTATCACAAAATTTGACCCTCCCTTGTGCCACTAATTTTTCCTTTTTGGTGTTTGATTCCAAAGGGGGAGAATTTGAAGGACCAAAAGCAAGCCCAACTCAAAAAAATAAGCCAAACCAAAATTCAAATTTTTGGTGGTTATTAATTTGGGAAGTTTCCTGTTTTGGGAATGGTCCTAGAAAGACAGGAAGTGGATTATGGAGTTAGGGAGAGACTTAAATCCATAATGTCACAAAGGGACCCTATGGCAAGGGCAAGATAAGTTATAAAAGTAGTTTCAATATGACATCTTTTAGAATCATATGATCTCGTCTTTGCATTGCATCCCAGCATGTAAATTGCACTTTAAATTATATATCTATTATTTGCTTGCTTTGGTCATGTTGTCATCAATTACCAAAAAGGGGGGTATTGTAAGGAAAATAGACCTCGACCCATTTAACTTTGGATTTTGGTGTTTGATGATCAACATAACCAAATTGGACTAATGTATTTGCAAGTGTTTGTTTTGTAGTCCAATAGGATGCAAATGTGACTTGGACGAAGGCATCATGGTGATCCGATGATCAACACCTCAAGAAAGACTCTTAAAGCTAAGTAGAAGACTCACAAAGATCAAGCAAAGTCCAAGGCACAAGATTGGAACTAAGACGGCACAAGAAATCATGAAGAAATTAAGCAAAAGGTACATTAGACGCTGCATCGGACACTGACCGTATAGGCGTTGGATGCATCGATGGTAAACCCTAGCTCAAGTCAACGCCACCAGAAGTATCAGACACTGACACCGAGCATATCAGACGCGACAGTAACACTATGCATGTTGCACAACATGCATCGGACGCGTCAGATGCACATCGGACACTACAGTACCCGAGCGTCCGATGCCTATGCAGAGAGGTTCCAGAAAGGCTCTAAAGAAATCGAACGTGTCAGATGGTGCCACATCGGACGCTGTCCGAGTCTGATGTGACTAAGAGCCAGGTTGGCAACTAGCCGTTATGGAGCATCGGACGCACGTTCGATGGTCACGACTTCAGCGTCCGATGCTACACTGTGAAGTCCAATTCACTCTCCAACGGCTCTATTTGCTCAGGGCTCTATAAATACCCCCATGGCCGGCCAAAACAGATAGTTGGAGATCAAAGAAGTATACCAAGTGTTGAGACACATATTTAGTTCCTCTAGCCACCAATATGCTTAAGGGAATACTAGGTGATCAGTGTAGGCGCTTTGCGAAGTGCTTAGGCTAGTTAGACCATCGCTTTGCGCTTGCTCTAGGTGTTTGCGTACCTCTTACCTATCGGCGCTTGCGCGCACCATTGTTGTATATCGGAGGGGCTTGTAGTCTTGTGAGACCACACCAACCGCGTTTGTGGTGTGGCCACTGGGTACCGAAGAGAATAAGGTCCGCGACGGTTCGGCCGGAAACTTGACAGTGAAGACGGCGGGGAACGGTCCAGGAGAGGCTTTGTCACGAGTGGCTTAATCGGAGACCCACTTGCACGTGGGGATGGCCTGAAGCTATCCATGAGTTACCCGACTGGGAGCTTGGCTCTTACGAGGGGCTCCAACGAGGACTAGGGGAAGCTTGCGCGCTTCTCGATACCTCGGTAAAAATACTGGAGTCATCGATGGGAGTTTGCATCTCTACCTCACTTTTTAGCTTTTGCATTTACTATTGCTACCTTGGTTGTCTTCTTTATCTTTCTTAGCTTGGTTGATAAGCTAGTTGATAGCATTGAAACCTAGGTTGCATAATTCTTTTGCGGTAGAGATAGCAATACACCTAGCAAAATCATAGTCGCACAATTAGATAGTTTACCTTTTTGCATAGGTTTTGACTAGATGGTAATTAGAGGCCATAGTTTAGAGTAGAAGTTTTTAAGTTGTCTAATTCATCCCTCCTCTTAGGTGTCACGGTCCTTTTAAGATGGACCTGTCAACTAAGAGGAAGGACATCCTTTGGATGTGATTTGGAGGGTGGAGATGAAGAAAAAGTTATGTTGTAACTTACAGAGCAAAGTAACTCAATCTCAGTCCAATATTCACAGCCTAGGAACCTTTTACACTGTTCAATATATTTCTCCAAGAGAATATGAGTATTTAATGAAATGTTTCTCATCGAATTTCATATGAGAATCGAATATCCTGCCATGTACTCCGTACTTCCTCAATGAATCGATCAACAAAAATGGATCCTCTTGAAATAATCTAAGGTGGCTTTAGATCCCTTTATTTTGGAGAAATTTAAATCCACTCAATAAACTAGGCTATTTGGCTAACATTCTATCATTTTCTAAAGTTCACACATAAACCTATCTCAAATTCATACGATGAGAGAGAAAAATAGATTCTATAGATCACCCTATTATATTTCTATTTTGCAACTTATAACACTTTCTTCAACTCACTCCCCCTACGATAGCAATACAACACATGAGCATATCTCTCATATAGCCAATAACAATATACAAATATAATCCATATAGAATCATATTAGGAGCCTTTTGAATCCCTTCATTTTGGATCCACTTAATAAACTAGACTATTTGGCTTGAAATTTCACATTCTACCACTATTCAAAGTTTAGATATAAGCCTGAATTCATACAGTGGAAGAGGGAAATAGATTCTATAGATCCTCATGCTATATTTCTACTTTGCAACTTATAATATTCTTTTCAACTCACTCCCCTATGGTAAAAATACTAACACATGGGTATCTTTCACGTATAGCCAACAATAATACACAAATATAATCCATATACAACCATAGTTGCTTAATAATATATGTGTAAATTATGATTCTTAAAATAAATTCAATTCCAAGATCCAAACATGTCCTTAGCTTAATTAATATATGTCTAAATTATGATTCTTAAAATGAATTAAAATCCAAGGATCCAACGGGTCCTAAGGCTCTTCGCTTGAACTACTCTGTTGATCTTAATTCTACTAGTCTTAATTCATAGAAATCAGCCATTGTACAAATCAACAGAAGCCGCTTGTAGCACAAGAGAACATGACCTAAAGGTGTGACTAGTTGTTTGCATTAGCCTTAGAATATATTGACCTCATGCAGCACAATCCAAACCAGCACAAATATAGCAAATGTCTTTTTTTTAATATATATAATGTCTTATTTGGCTGTCATCCATAGACAAACTGCGTTTAGTTATTGTTGTTTCGGGTCCGAGGCCCCGAAACAGCGGGTTGTCGCACGAACGAAAGCACGAAGCGAAAGCGGAAAACGAACGGGAAAGTAGAGAAACAGTTGAAGTGAATAGTGTTCTCCCCCCTCCCCCTGGGAGTACGGGAGCCTTTTATATCATTCAAATCCGTTTGAAAGTACATGAATGCCCTTCCAACTACTCCCGACGTAATTACAAAAATGCCCTATCCAAACGCCTCGCGGCCTTTGCCGCGTCCTCCTGCTTGAGGGGTGTTGTCGTCATTCCATCTCCCGGCGGGCTCGGAGCTGCCTGGGCCCTCCCCCTCCGTAGATGTGGGCCCGGCCCTCGCGACGAAAGCCCTTGGCGCACTGTGAAAACCTGCAGAAAGCAAAACGAGGACTCGGACAGCGCAAGCTTACTTCTAGCGAAATCCTCTGGAAATCACCCGCGGCTTGCTTCGCGCGAAAGGAGCACGATTGGCGAACCCGCCCGCTCGATTACGCTCCTTTCGCGCGAGAGGTCCGTCACGGGCCAGGGCTCGGGCCGTCTGCTGACCATCCGCGCGAATGCGACAGCCCAAGCTTCCCATCCGCGCGGAAAGGCCACTTCCGCCCGTAAACAACCACCTTTTCGATCACCGAGCGCTCATGCGCGCATTCGTGCGAAAGCGAAGCTTCGCCCGGCCGACTCTTTTGCGCGAAAACCCCACTCCCTGTCCGGCTAGCGGGCCGGGGGTGCCGGCGCCGTGGGTATCGCCCCAACAATAGCCCCTCACGGTCGAATCTTGCAAGCCGGCGAAGTTCGACCGTGCCTAACCGCAAGGCGCCCGCGCCCGCCCGCGAAAGGACGGGGAAAGCTGGAAGCGGTTTTCGCTCGTCCTTGAAGCTTTTTAGCTTTTTAGCTTTTTTTGACCTCTTTATTTTTCTTTATTGACATTTGCGCGTACTGTTTTGTGGGCCTGACGGTCGGCTCAAGTTTTGAGGATTAACGGCTTGTTGCTCCTCGTTACGCGCGCCTTGCCGTTCACACTTAGAGGCGACGGTTCGATTTTCAAGACGCAACGGTTACCTTTTTCTGCAACTTCTCGGGTCTCGTGCCCGCTCGCGTGCTCGCGTGCTTGTATATAGGGGGGGCTAGCCCACGGACGACTTACACGCTGGCTGCCTCCGCACTCTTGTCGGCTTTCATCTTGCCTTCGCGGCATTTTGTTTCTTTCGACTTCCTCAAGCTTTCGGGCCTTTGGTTTCGCCTTGCACCGACCCTTCGCTTACTTGGTAAGTCAACTCCCCTCGGTGAGCTGAAGTTATGCTTTCGCTTGCCTTAGCAGTTTATGCTTTTTAGGTTTGCACTTTTTCCTTTCTTGTTCATTATTTTCTCGCTTTTCGCCGCCATAATAGATGGCGTCCACGAGTTCGTCTTCATCTACTTCCAGTTCTTCTAGCGAAAGCTCGATCACCTCGTTGAGCGATACCAACTCAGTGGCGCACGAACCCAGTCAGACGGTGTCTATCGGGTCTGGGATCGCTGAAGCACGCATGGAACCCCAGTCTGAGGGCGAAAACTCGGATGCGGGGGAATCATCATCGATTTCAATTTCGGACGATTGTTCCTTCTATGTTGGCTACTCGCGTGTGACCCCTTCGGTTTTACGGAGTTACGCCGACAAAGGGATCTTCACAGAGCACGTGTTTTCTCTTTGCCGTGCCCCTGGGGACGAGGCGATTGCGATGCCCCGGCCGTATGAGGCCATAGTATTTCGCGATTACTTCGTCGTTGGACTGGACTTCCCGTTGGAGCGGTTTGTCGCCGAGGTGCTTGACGCTTTCAAAATTCAGATTCACCAGCTCACACCTAACGCGTTTTCGCGATTAAGCGTTTTCGCTATGGCTTTGAAAATGATGGGGCACCGACCATGAGCCGATGTTTTCGTTAAGTTTTACGATATACATCGCCGCCGCAGCCAAGTGACTGATTACTTTCTTAAGAAGAGGCTGCCGAGCGAGATTGGGTCTGTGAATTTTGTTCCTCACAAGGCCAGAGGCAATGTTTCTATTTCGCCTACATATAAGAACAAGTGGCCGCAATGGTCGGATTTTTGGTTTTACATCCGCGTCTGCTCAAATGATGCCGTTCGGGAAGCCAAGTGAAAACACCTTGGCAAGGCCTCTTCTCTCTCGTCCAAGTTGGAAGAAAATGCTGGGGTCCATGCACGGCCCGCCGCTCTAATGGACGACGAAGGTATCAGCTGTGCTGACACTCTTGCCCTTACCTCCCGCTATCAGATTAGCCGGGATCTCGTTGAGGAATGGGTGAGCATAGGACAAAACCCCCTCTGCTCCGATACGGAGTTCTGAGATTTTGTTGTTCGGAACGGGTACTGCGGGCCGACGCTCATGATTGAACGACCCGCTGACTTTGGTGACGACGCCTCTTACGTGAGCCACGTCGAAAAAGAGGCAAACAAGATTTGTGGTCCTTATCTGACGAAAGAGAGCCAATTCAAGCTTAATTCTATTAGGGGCCGGAAACGCCTGAACAGGGCTTTCGACGCGATGGGGGTTTCTTACGGGGAGCGCCCTTTGCCCGCAGACGATGATGCCGGTGGTGTTGACGCGAAAGGCAAAAAATCTGTGAGTAGTCGCGCCAAGGTTGGGGCTAAACGCAAGCCTAAGGAGCCCGGGGATATTCGCTTGGGACGATCGACCTCGAAACTGCCGAGCGAAGTTGGTTGTAGGTCCTCGGGACAAGTTCACAATTTCGTTCCTCCGGGGGACGCTGAGGTAGCGAAAACAGCGTTCGCTGCTAAGTTGAACTGACCATCTCGCCTTGCCTTGGTGTTACGTGTGGGTTCCTTAATTAACTTTCTCCTGCACTTTTCAGGTTTTGCTGGCATCTGCATTCATGAGATCCCGCAAAGCTGTGGTGATGAGGACATCAACACCAGCGATACATCCTCTCCGACACAACCTATAGCTGGTCCTCTTACTCGTGCTCGTGCTCGTCAACTTAATCATCAAGTGAGTTCCATGATAAGCTCTTGTCCATCTTGTTTAGACAATGGAAACGCGTGCACTCTTGTTTTGATTAGGAACCAAGGAGAAGACCGAAAGGGAGAAGGACTCGCGCTAGCTGGATTCGGACTGCAGCAAAACACCAACTTGTGACCGCCACCACGGTTGCATACGGATTCGGATTCAGGCGCTTCAGGACTTGTTGGAAAGCTTATCAAGTTTACTTTCATATGAATCAAGTCTCACGTCAATATCTGTTCGGCAGCAGCGGCAATGATCCAATTACCGTCGACAGGTCTTGCTGTCCAGGGTGCTGCGTCACCTCATTTTGGGCTTATGGCCCATGTATCAAGTTGGGTCCATTAGGGACACGTCCTAGGGTTGGAGGACGACCCCAACACTCTTTTGGTCGTCAATCCATCTACTTATATCCCTCTATAGCCGCCATGGTCGGGTTGGGTTTTGTTTAGATCAAGTTTAGCCTTAGCTACTTGCTTGTAGGCGCGCGTGCAGGATCAGCCGCCCGTCTCCCTGTCTTCGGAACCCCATTGTTGATTAAGATTCAGTTTGAAACCTTCAATTTCATCTTGCAAATTCAGTGCTTGTTTCCTCGTTCTTGCTAGTTCTTCGATTGCTTGCAGGACGGGAGCCCTAGGGGCTGGTTGTCGCGCTCCACAAGATCGTGACGGCTATTGGACGTGGTGTATCGGTTGCTAAGGCGCGGTCTTGAGGGCTGTAGTCGGGCCGTGAACGTCATCTCCATCCACCAATCGAGTTATCCCCGTTTCTCATCGAAAGATCGGGCAAAAACCCTAGCGGGTTCGCATCAGTTGGTATCAGAGCAAGGTTCTTCGGTGAGAGGCTTCTAATCCATTGCTGTTTTTAATTAATTTCCTATAGTCCAGAAAAGCCAAAAAAAAATATAGTAGATTAGTTTTTCCATAATCCTATTAAACCTTTGTGCCTTGGCTAGTACCGTTTAGTTAGGGCTTGTTGAATTTGCGTTGCTTCGGTGTGTGTAGCGAATTGCTCCTTTGTATTCTTTTGTTCATATAATCAGTTTTTGAGGTTGCCCAAAAAAAAAAAAAAAGAAAAGAAAAGAGAAAAGATTCAAAAGAAAAGGGGCTGTTTTTCATATTGATTTTAGGTTTGTTCCACCTTGTTTTCAGCGGTGTGCTGTGGTTTTCCTTTGTGTCCAGGCTCGCGTCTCTAGCACGGTCTAGCCTAGGACCAGCACAGTACCATCGTCGAACGTTTATTCAGCTCGCCTTTATAACTAACGTGGTGCTAGTTCGTTCCTTGTTTCAGCCCACCTATAGCTCCACATACTCTACAGCTTGACAGGTCTTGTGCCGCAGCACCGATACACTTCATCCATTGCTGAAGACTTGTTGGTAGACGACCCCTCCTGTCAAGCAAGGTAAGAATTGGTAAGAACTTGTGTAACAAGTTGAGTGTGAGAGACTTGCTGTAGCTACATCCTAGTAGCTGTAGGGCTTTTATTTCTTCACTTGCCTTTCTTGTTGTCTTTGTTTTTGAACCATGACAGGGGGAGATGATGACAACGAAACACTACATACACCTCGCACTAAGGGCATCATACAGCATTTTGAAAGGAAAGTGAAGCTGCACACAGAGGGACTTGATAATGACTTGCAGGTGACAAATGAAAAGCTGGGGCAGTTGGAGGCTACGCAGATGGCCACAAACAACAAGCTTACAAGTTTGGAGGAATCCGTTGCTAGTGTGGACAAAAGCCTTGCTGCTCTCCTAAGGCGATTTGATGACTTCCACACCGAAGATAAAGAGAAGCATAAAGAAGAAAAGGAGGGAGATCGAGAGCACGGTAGTCATGAAGATGACTACACTGCTGATACTGAGCATGATGATCAAGACGCTCGTGATCGACGACGCCTACGTCACAACCGTAGAGGTATGGGTGGCAACCGCCGACGCGAGGTACACAATAATGATGATGCTTTCAGTAAGATTAAATTTAAGATACCTCCTTTTGATGGTAAATATGACCCTGATGCCTACATTACTTGGGAGATTGCTGTTGATCAAAAGTTTGCATGTCATGAATTTCCTGAGACTACACGTGTTAGGGCTGCTACTAGTGAGTTTACAGATTTTGCTTCTGTTTGGTGGATAGAATATGGCAAGAAAAATCCTAATAACTTACCTAGAACTTGGGATGCGCTGAAACGAGCCATGAGAGCTAGATTTGTTCCATCTTACTATGCCCGTGATATGATAAATAAGTTGCAGCAATTGAGACAAGGTGCTAAAAGTGTAGAAGAATATTATCAGGAATTACAAACGGGTATGTTGCGTTGTAACCTAGAGGAGGATGAGGAACCGGCTATGGCTAGATTTTTGGGTGGGTTAAATCGGGAAATTCAGGACATCCTCGCTTACAAGGAATACAATAGTGTAACCCGTTTGTTTCATCTTGCTTGTAAAGCTGAAAGGGAAGTGCAGGGACGACGTGCTAGCGCAAGGACTAATATTTCTGCAGGGAAGGCTAATTCATGGCAGCAACGCATGACTACAACTCCATCTACACGTATGTCTACTCCATCATCTAGTGACAAGACTCGAGCTGCTCCCACAAATTCAGTTGCAAAGACGATGCAAAAGCCTGCTGCGAGTACTTCATCCGTGGCATCGACGGGTAGAACAAGCAACATACAATGTCACCGGTGCAAGGGATATGGACACATGATGCGTGACTGTCCAAACAAGCGAGTTATGATTGTCAAAGATGATGGTGAGTGCTCATCTGCTAGTGATTTTGATGAAGACACGCTTGCACTGCTTGCGACTGACCATGCAGGTAATGAAGAACAAATAGAAGAACATATTAATGCAGGTGAAGCGGACCACTATGAAAGCTTGATCGTGCAGCGAGTGCTTAGTGCACAAATGGAGAAGGCGGAGCAAAATCAGCGACATATTTTATTCCAAACAAAGTGTGTCATCAAAGAGCGTTCCTGCCGCATGATCATTGATGGAGGTAGCTGCAACAACTTGGCAAGCAGCGATATGGTGCAGAAACTTGCCCTCAACACCAAACCACACCCGCATCCCTACTACATCCAATGGCTGAACAACAGTGGTAAGGCAAAGGTAACTAGACTTGTGAGAATCAATTTTTCCATCGGATCCTACAAAGATATTGTTGAATGTGATGTTGTGCCTATGCAAGCTTGTAACATTCTGCTAGGTAGACCTTGGCAATTTGATAGAGATTCTATGCATCATGGTAGATCAAATCAGTATTCTTTTCTATACCATGATCGCAAAATTGTGCTGCATCCTATGTCCCCTGAAACTATTATGCAAACTGATGTTGCAAGGGCTACTAAAGCAAAGAGCGAGAGCAATAAAAATGATAAATCTGTAATTGGTAACAAAGATGAGATAAAACTGAAAGGACGTTGTATGATAGCTACCAAATCAGATATTAATGAGTTCAATGCATCCACTTCTGTTGCTTATGCTTTGATATGCAAGGATGCTTTGATTTCAATTGAGGATATGCAATGTTCTTTGCCCCCTGCTGTTGCTAACGTTTTGCAGGAGTATTCCGATGTGTTTCCAAGTGCGGTACCAGCGGGGCTGCCACCACTACGCGGGATTGAGCACCAAATTGATCTTATTCCTGGTGCATCTTTGCCAAACCGTGCGCCATACAGGACAAACCCGGAAGAAACAAAGGAAATTCAGCGACAAGTGCAAGAACTACTGGACAAAGGTTATGTGCGAGAATCCCTTAGCCCTTGTGCTGTTCCAGTAATTTTAGTGCCTAAGAAAGATGGAACATGGCGTATGTGTGTTGATTGTAGAGCTATTAATAATATCACCATTCGATATCGACACCCTATTCCACGATTAGATGATATGCTAGATGAACTGAGTGGTGCTGTTGTGTTTTCAAAAGTTGATTTACGTAGTGGGTACCACCAGATTCGTATGAAATTGGGAGATGAATGGAAAACTGCTTTCAAAACTAAGTTCGGTTTATATGAGTGGTTAGTCATGCCTTTTGGGTTAACTAATGCACCTAGTACTTTCATGAGATTAATGAACGAGGTTTTGCGTGCTTTCATTGGGAAATTCGTTGTCGTATATTTTGATGATATATTAATTTACAGCAAATCATTGGATGAACATCTTGATCATTTACGTGCTGTTTTTAATGCACTACGCGAGGCACGCTTATTTGGTAACCTTGAGAAGTGCACCTTTTGCACCGATCGAGTGTCTTTTCTTGGTTATGTTGTAACTCCACAGGGAATTGAGGTTGATCAAGCCAAGGTGGAAGCTATACAGGGATGGCCTGTTCCAAAGACTATCACCCAGGTGCGGAGTTTCCTAGGACTTGCTGGATTCTATCGCCGTTTTGTGAAGGATTTCAGCACCATTGCTGCACCATTGAATGAGCTTACCAAGAAGGGGGTGCCTTTTGAGTGGGGCAAAACACAAGAGAATTCATTCGACATGTTGAAAGATAAGTTAACTCACGCGCCTCTCCTACAACTTCCTGATTTTAATAAGACTTTTGAGCTTGAATGTGATGCTAGTGGAATTGGTCTGGGAGGTGTTTTGTTACAAGAGGGAAAGCCTATTGCATATTTTAGTGAGAAATTGAGTGGGCCTGTTCTCAATTATTCTACTTATGATAAAGAACTCTATGCTCTTGTTCGAACATTAGAGACATGGCAGCATTATTTGTGGCCCAAAGAGTTTGTTATCCATTCTGATCATGAATCTTTAAAACATATTCGTAGTCAAGGAAAACTGAATCGTAGGCATGCAAAATGGGTTGAATTTATTGAATCTTTTCCTTATATTATTAAACACAAGAAAGGGAAGGAGAATATTATTGCTGATGCTTTGTCACGGAGATATACTTTGCTGAATCAACTTGATTATAAGATCTTTGGGTTAGAAACAATTAAGGACCAATATGTTCACGATGCTGATTTTAGAGACGTGTTGCTGCATTGTAAAGATGGAAAAGGATGGAACAAATTCATCGTTAGTGATGGTTTTGTGTTTAGAGCTAACAAGCTATGCATTCCAGCTAGCTCTGTTCGTTTGTTGTTGTTGCAGGAAGCACATGGAGGTGGCTTGATGGGACATTTTGGAGCAAAGAAGACCGAGGACATACTTGCTGGTCATTTCTTTTGGCCAAGGATGAAGAGAGATGTGGAGAGGTTTGTTGCTCGTTGCACAACATGTCAAAAGGCAAAGTCACGGTTAAATCCCCACGGTTTGTATCTACCTCTTCCTGTTCCTAATGCTCCTTGGGAGGATATATCTATGGATTTTGTGTTGGGATTACCAAGGACTAGGAGGGGACGTGATAGTGTGTTTGTGGTTGTTGATAGATTTTCTAAGATGGCACATTTCATACCATGTCATAAAACTGATGATGCTACAAATATTGCTGATTTGTTCTTTCGAGAAATTGTTCGCTTACATGGTGTGCCCAACACAATTGTTTCTGATCGTGATGCTAAATTTCTTAGTCATTTTTGGAAGACTTTGTGGTTTAAATTGGGGACTAAGCTTTTATTTTCCACCACTTGTCATCCCCAAACTGATGGTCAAACTGAAGTAGTAAATAGAACTTTATCCACTATGTTAAGGGCTGTTTTAAAGAAGAATATTAAGATGTGGGAAGAATGTTTGCCTCATATTGAGTTCGCTTATAATCGTTCATTGCATTCTACTACAAAAATGTGTCCTTTCGAGATTGTCTATGGCTTCTTGCCACGTGCTCCTATTGATTTAATGCCTTTGCCAAGTTCTGAAAAAATGAATTTTGATGCTAAGCAACGTGCTGAATTGATGTTAAAATTGCATGAAGCCACTAAAGAAAACATAGAGCGCATGAATGCTAAGTACAAATGTGCTGGAGATAAAGGTAGAAAGCAATTGATTCTGGAACCTGGGGATTTGGTTTGGTTGCATTTGCGAAAAGATAGATTTCCAGAACTGAGAAAATCCAAATTGATGCCTAGAGCTGATGGTCCTTTTAAAGTGCTGCAACGAATTAACGAGAATGCATATAAGCTTGATCTTCCTGCAGATTTTGGGGTTAGTCCCACATTTAACATTGCAGATTTGAAGCCTTATTTGGGTGAGGAAGATGAGCTTGAGTCGAGGACGACTCAAATGCAAGAAAGGGAGAATGATGAGGACATCAACACCAGCGATACATCCTCTCCGACACAACCTATAGCTGGTCCTCTTACTCGTGCTCGTGCTCGTCAACTTAATCATCAAGTGAGTTCCATGATAAGCTCTTGTCCATCTTGTTTAGACAATGGAAACGCGTGCACTCTTGTTTTGATTAGGAACCAAGGAGAAGACCGAAAGGGAGAAGGACTCGCGCTAGCTGGATTCGGACTGCAGCAAAACACCAACTTGTGACCGCCACCACGGTTGCATACGGATTCGGATTCAGGCGCTTCAGGACTTGTTGGAAAGCTTATCAAGTTTACTTTCATATGAATCAAGTCTCACGTCAATATCTGTTCGGCAGCAGCGGCAATGATCCAATTACCGTCGACAGGTCTTGCTGTCCAGGGTGCTGCGTCACCTCATTTTGGGCTTATGGCCCATGTATCAAGTTGGGTCCATTAGGGACACGTCCTAGGGTTGGAGGACGACCCCAACACTCTTTTGGTCGTCAATCCATTTACTTATATCCCTCTATAGCCGCCATGGTCGGGTTGGGTTTTGTTTAGATCAAGTTTAGCCTTAGCTACTTGCTTGTAGGCGCGCGTGCAGGATCAGCCGCCCGTCTCCCTGTCTTCGGAACCCCATTGTTGATTAAGATTCAGTTTGAAACCTTCAATTTCATCTTGCAAATTCAGTGCTTGTTTCCTCGTTCTTGCTAGTTCTTCGATTGCTTGCAGGACGGGAGCCCTAGGGGCTGGTTGTCGCGCTCCACAAGATCGTGACGGCTATTGGACGTGGTGTATCGGTTGCTAAGGCGCGGTCTTGAGGGCTGTAGTCGGGCCGTGAACGTCATCTCCATCCACCAATCGAGTTATCCCCGTTTCTCATCGAAAGATCGGGCAAAAACCCTAGCGGGTTCGCATCATGTGGCGGCCACTTTCTTCCACGAAGATGTGTCGGATATGCCAGCGGTCGCAAAGCCTGGGGTTCGAAAGCCCATCCGGCCTGAAGACGAGCGCGAAACGAAACGCGCCCGCGCCACATCAACGGCCGCGCCCGTTCGCGCCCCGACGAAGGTACCAGCGGAAACTTCCGCCGGTAAAGGTAAGAGCAGGTTCTATCGCGAATCCGTCCGCTTGACCCAAGCCATGGTCGATAACCAATTGTTGGGTCACGGCCGGTTGGTGCTTGACTCTCGACCTGGGGACTACAAGAACCCACAGTTTTACATTGGTGCAAGCTCATTGAGCGAAATGGACGAAGCGCGGGAGGAATCTTACAGGATCACTCGTTTTTTGGGTGCAGCTTCCGAGTCCCAGCTTGCATGCCGTTTCGACAGTCGCCGGGTGGGCATTTTACCAGCCGCGTCTGACGAAGCGGCGAAATTTATTGAGTTCGCCGATAAGGCTTTCGTCGCCCCGGAAGTCGAGCACGACCTTCTTTCCGTTGAAGATCAAGCGCTAGGAGAGGCGATGTCGTTCCACCTTGCCAGTGTGAGCGTTTGTGCAGCTTTCGCTTGCGTTATTGGTTTATTTTCACCCTTGCTTAACTGCATTTGTTGCCTATCCCGTTTTTTGATTATAGGCACTGCTGATCGCACGGAGCCAGGGCCGCCGGCAAGATCTCGTCAGCCGAGAATCCGATACTCAGCGGCGTGAAGTGGCGCGCCGGTTGAAGAGCTTGGAGGAATCGAACGAAAACCTGAAGAAGAAGGCTGAGGAGGAGAAAGAGACTCGTCGCGCTCTTCAGCGCGAAAATGAGCAACTAAAGAGGGAACTTGTTGGGTTGAAGCCTGCTGCGGACGAGAAAGACAAGCGAACCCTCGCTACCGCTTCTGATCTGGCTGCCCGCTATCACCGCGCATTGCAATATCTCGGCGTGCACTCCAGCGGTCCAGGCGAAAGCACGGCTGATGCCTCGTTCGCTTGGCTTGGAACTGAAATTGACTCGCTGGAGGGATACGTTTCGCTTTCGCGAGACTATGCCGCCGCGGCGGGTATAAAAGCCATAGGACACAGTCTTGTTGACGCAGGCTGCATGCACATGCTTGACTTGCATGTAAAGGACGTCGATTCGTACTGGCGTTCCCCGAGCGAGGCGAAAGCGCTGGGTGCGAAATTCTTTGAAGAGTTCTGGCTGGCGGGGGCAACGACATGGCGCTGATTCAGTCGACTGTGAGTCGTGGCAAGGTTCGGCACATCTCCGTACTTCGTACTTCGCGGTACTTTTCGCACTTTTTGTTTTTCTTTGTGCTTTTTTTTTATTTCCCTTCTGCTATTATAGACTTCGGAGGAGCGGGCACAGATCAAGCAAGCATTCGCCGCATACATTGCGGAGCGCTGGGGGCGTGAGGCCGAAAAGGACGCGGAAAGGGGCATCGGGTCGACTCCTGCTGAAAATCCCGAAAGCTCAACTGCCGGAGCGTCGCGTGCTGGCGAGGAAGCTCACGATGGGGTAGCCTGAGTCTTGTTGAAATCTGGAAGTTTTTGTGTAATTTTCTGGAGCGAAATGAATGCTAAGGACTTGTAATGCGGTTAATGAACCTTTAGTACTGTTGTGAATCAGGTTTCGGATGCGGGAACTGCGGAGGTTCTCGACGTCAGCCCTTTAATGATTAAATTCGGCAATTTGTATGTTGGCGGCGATTTGTGGCGGAGTTTTCACGCGAAGTTTCCTACGGCAACGCTTTCGTCTTACTTGAGAAAGCGCGCCGACAAGCTTTGCCAGACCGAAGAAAAACTTCGGGAATTTTATGAGCACTTCGATCGCCGGGAGCTGGAAGTGCGGCGGAAACAGCGAAACGACTCCCGCGCGAACTTAGCTGCTTTCGAGGAGATTACCGTGAAGGAGGAGCCGGAGGACTTTTCGTTTTCTCCCGACTCCCGTCGGTTTAGCATGTCGCTCGGCGGGGCTAGTGGGTCTTAGGTCCGCTTTTTAGCGGGCTTTTGTTTTTATTTTGGGGAATTGTAACTTTTCGCGGTAATCAAGATGCAGGGTTTCGTCATTGGTTTTCGGTTGTTGCTTTTCCTTTGTTTCTCGGGTGACGTTTTTTCGATTACTGCGTTTCGTCTCGTCTGTTCGAGGGGAGAGGGGGGGGTATGCTTCTTTCCGCGCAAGAACGCTTTCGCCTCAACCCTGGGTTATTGCATTACTCACCCGCCCCTTACGCACCTAGGCAAAGGGCAGTGCTAATCGCGCGAGGGCGCTTTCGGTGCGAGCCCCTCGGCCGATAGTAAACACGCGCCCGCCCCCACTCACTTTAGACGAGGGGCGGTGCTAATCGCGCGAGGGAGGTTTCGGTGCGAGCCCCTCGGCCGATAGCAAACACGCGCCCGCCCCCACTCACTTTAGACGAGGGGCGGTGGCATTCGCGCGAGGGAGGTTTCGGTGCGAGCCCCTCGGCCGATAGTAAACACGCGCCCGCCCCCACACACTTAGACGAGGGGCGGTGGCCTTCGCGCGAGGGAGCTTTCGGTGCGAGCCCCTCGGCCGATAGTAAACACGCGCCCGCCCCCACACACTTAGACGAGGGGCGGTGGCCTTCGCGCGAGGGAGCTTTCGGTGCGAGCCCCTCGGCCGATAGTAAAGACGCGCCCGCCCCCACTCGCTTAGACGAGGGGCGGTAGCATTCGGGCGAGGGCGCTTTCGGTGCGAGCCCCTCGGCCGATAGTAAAGACGCGCCCGCCCCCACTCACTTAGACGATGGGCGGTAGCATTCGTGCGAGGGCGCTTTCGCGAGCCCCTCGGCCGATTGTAAACACGCGCCCGCCCCCACACACTTAGACGAGGGGCGGTAGCATTCGCGCGAGGGCGCTTTCGGTGCGAGCCCCTCGGCCGATAGTAAAGACGCGCCCGCCCCCACTCACTTATACGAGGCGCGGTAGCATTCGCGCGAGGGTGCTTTCGGTGCGAGCCCCTCGGCCGATAGTAAAGACGCGCCCGCCCCCACTCACCTAGACGAGGGGCGGTAGCATTCGCGCGAGGGTGCTTTCGGTGCGAGCCCCTCGGCCGATAGTAAAGACGCGCCCGCCCCCACTCACTTAGACGAGGGGCGGTAGCATTCGCGCTAGGGTGCTTTCGGTGTGAGCCCCTCGACCGATAGTAAAGACGCGCCCGCCCCCACTCACTTAGACGAGGGGCGGTAACATTCGCGTGAGGGCGCTTTCGGTGCGAGCCCCTCGGCCGATAGTAAAGACGCGCCCGCCCCCACTCACTTAGATGAGGGGCGGTGGCATTCGCGCGAGGGTGCTTTCGGTGCGAGCCCCTCGGCCGATAGTAAAGACGCGCCCGCCCCCACTCACTTAGACGAGGGGCGGTAGCATTGGCGCGAGGGTGCTTTCGGTGCGAGCCCCTCGGCTGATAGTAAACACGCGCCCGCCCCCACTCACTTTAGACGAGGGGCGGTGCTAATCGCGCGAGGGAGGTTTCGGTGCGAGCCCCTCGGCCGATAGCAAACACGCGCCCGCCCCCACTCACTTTAGACGAGGGGCGGTGGCATTCGCGCGAGGGAGGTTTCGGTGCGAGCCCCTCGGCCGATAGTAAAACACGCGCCCGCCCCCACACACTTAGACGAGGGGCGGTGGCCTTCGCGCGAGGGAGCTTTTGGTGCGAGCCCCTCGGCCGATAGTAAACACGCGCCCGCCCCCACACACTTAGACGAGGGGCGGTGGCCTTCGCGCGAGGGAGCTTTCGGTGCGAGCCCCTCGGCCGATAGTAAACACGCGCCCGCCCCCACACACTTAGACGAGGGGCGGTGGCCTTCGCGCGAGGGAGCTTTCGGTGCGAGCCCCTCGGCCGATAGTAAAGACGCGCCCGCCCCCACTCGCTTAGACGAGGGGCGGTAGCATTCGGGCGAGGGCGCTTTCGGTGCGAGCCTCTCGGCCGATAGTAAAGACGCGCCCGCCCCCACTCACTTAGACGAGGGGCGATAGCATTCGTGCGAGGGCGCTTTCGCGAGCCCCTCGGCCGATTGTAAACACGCGCCCGCCCCCACACACTTAGACGAGGGGCGGTAGCATTCGCGCGAGGGCGCTTTCGGTGCGAGCCCCTCGGCCGATAGTAAAGACGCGCCCGCCCCCACTCACTTATACGAGAGGCGGTAGCATTCGCGCGAGGGTGCTTTCGGTGCGAGCCCCTCGGCCGATAGTAAAGACGCGCCCGCCCCCACTCACCTAGACGAGGGGCGGTAGCATTCGCGCGATGGTGCTTTCGGTGCGAGCCCCTCGGCCGATAGTAAAGACGCGCCCGCCCCCACTCACTTAGACGAGGGGCGGTAGCATTCGCGCAGGGTGCTTTCGGTGTGAGCCCCTCGACCGATAGTAAAGACGCGCCCGCCCCCACTCACTTAGACGAGGGGCGGTAACATTCGCGTGAGGGCTCTTTCGGTGCGAGCCCCTCGGCCGATAGTAAAGACGCGCCCGCCCCCACTCACTTAGACGAGGGGCGGTAGCATTCACGCGAGGGTGCTTTCGGTGCGAGCCCCTTCGCCGATAGTAAAGACGCGCCCGCCCCCACTCACTTAGACGAGGGGCGGTAGCATTCGCGCGAGGGTGCTTTCGGTGCGAGCCCCTCGGTCGATAGTAAACACGCGCCCGCCCCCACACACCTAGACGAGGGGCAGTAGCATTCGCGCAAGGGCGCTTTCGGTGCGAGCCCCTCGGCCGATAGTAAAGACGCGCCCGCCCCCACTCACTTAGACGAGGGGCGGTAGCATTCACGTGAGGGTGCTTTCGGTGCGAGCCCCTCGGTCGATAGTAAAGACGCGCCCGCCCCCACTTACTTAGACGAGGGGCGGTAGCATTTGCACGAGGGTGCTTTCGGTGCGAGCCCCTCGGCCGATAGTAAACACGCGCCCGCCCCCATTCACTTAGACGAGGGGCGGTAGCATTCGCGCAAGGGTGCTTTCGATGCGAGCCCCTCGGCCGATAGTAAACATGCGCCCGCCCCCATTCACTTAGGCAAGGGGCGGTAGCATTCGCGCGAGGGTGGTTTCGGTGCGAGCCCCTCGGCCGATAGTAAACACGCGGCCGCCCCCACTCACTTAGACGAGGGGCGGTAGCATTCGCGCGAGGGCGCTTTCGGTGCGAGCCCCTCGGCCGATTTGACCGCGAGATCGGGTGTTAGCGGTCTGCTGAAGTTAGTGAAAATTGATTGACAAAAGTGCCTTTATATAGTGCTGAGGGGAGGTTTACAACCGGCTATAACTACGACATTGCTCTTATTGTCATCCGGCAGCGTGCACGGCCTGGTTCATCTCGTAGCCGTAGTTTGAGATGGGATTGCCACTCGAAGGAACTTTCGCCTATAGTTACTGGATTGGTGACGATAGGTGGACGCGATGTCGATGACACAATCATCAAAGCGAAAGTGTGGCTCCTGATGCTTCCTATTCGTATTTTTGCTAATGAGCCGAGTGCCTGGGACTAACATTTTGCAGAGACACGACGGTTTTGGATGCTTGGGAGGCTTGCACCCTGGTGTCTATTTATATTGCCTTACCCTTGTTGTGGGAGGACTGCATTTACTCCCTTGGCTGTACTTTGTAGGCGTTTGGTAGGTGAAATGTTATTATGGCATTTATGCTTGATCCTTGCGGCTACTGGGGCCTGCCAGCTGTCCTTGTCGCCTGGCAAGGGCTGCTCGACTTGCTTGCTGGCTTTCGTTCGGCCCTCGCGTTTTGTCGGAGGGTCGGTTTTCACATAGCCTATAGGCTTTCGTTCCGCCCTCTCATTTTATCGGAGGGTTGGTTTTTTCACATAGCCCGTAGGCTTTCGTTCCGCCCTCTCGTTTTGTCGGGGGGTCGGTTTTTGTATAGCCTGCAGGCTTTCATTCCACCCTCACGTTTTGTCGGAGGGTCGGTTTTCACATAGCCCGCAGGCTTTCGTTCCGCCCTCGCATTTTGTCGGAGGGTCGGTTTTCACATAGCCCGCAGGCTTTCGTTCCGCCCTCGCGTTTTGTCGGAGGGTCGGTTTTCACATAGCCCGCAGGCTTTCGTTCCGCCCTCGCGTTTTGCTAGAGGGTCGGTTTTCACATAGCCCACAGGCTTTCGTTCCGCCCTCGCGTTTTGTCGGAGGGTCGGTTTTCACATAGCCCGTAGGCTTTCGATATTATCGCTGGATGTGAAGGGTCTCTTTCGCCCTACCTCCCCGACATTCTCTTTTCATCACATTTTAATGACGAATGTCTCAACCTTATGTTTGGTTGACTTCGTCTTTTTCCGAGCCACGCGATATTTTTTGGGGGAATTACGTTTACTTTCGCAATGTAGCGATTACATTCGGCTGCCTCGTTAAAAAACCTCGCACCCCGATGAAGGGCTTCCCCGGCGAGGAAAAAGAGTGCAGCCGACCTTTGATTACAAAAATGGTGAAAGAGGGAAAAGAAATTTACATCAAAGTACAAAAAGATAAATTACGGGTAAAAACGGCGCAGATTGCTCGCGTTCCATGTGTGGGCTGACTCTTCGCCCTTGTCATCCCGCAACCGGAATACACCGGGTGCTGCCATGCTTGCCACGATGAAGGGGCTTTGCCATTGCGATTGCAGCTTGCCTTGCTTGTCTGGCTGCCGAATGGTGACCATGTCTCCAGGCTTGATATCCTTTCGGACTATCGTCTTGTCCCTGTGATGCTTCGTTTCGGCATGGTACTTCTCGAGATTATCTACAGCTTGCAGTCTTATTTCTTTGATAGTGTCGAGTTCGAGGTGTCTTTGCTCTTGAGTAGTTGAGGCCATTTTGGTTCGGAAGGATCCCAACTTTACCTCTTCCGGGGTGACTGCTTCCTCGCCGTAAAGTAACCTGAACGGGGTGAAGCTGGTAGCTGTAAAGTAACCTGAACGGGGTGAAGCTGGTAGCTCTGGACCGTGAGATGTTGTGTCCCCACACAGCCGTTGTTAGGGTGTTGGCCCACTTGCCTTTCGGCGAGTCGTATAAGGTTTTCGAAATTGCCGAGAAGATTAGGCCATTCGCTCTCTCGACAGCCCCGTTTGCCTGCGGGTAATTTACTGAGGCGAAGTTAAGCTTTATGCTGAGCTCATCACAGAAACTCCTGAATTCGGCGCAATCGAACTGCTTCCCATTGTCGCAGGTGATGAATGACGGAACACCGAAACGACAAATTATCCTCTGCCAGATGAATTTGGTTAAGGAAGTGGAAGTTATGCTAGCAAGGGCCTTCGCTTCCACCCACTTGGTGAAATACTCGAGAGCAACTGCTGCGAAACACAAGTTGCCCGGAGCTGCCGGTAGCGGGCCGACTATGTCGATGCCCCATCTCTGCAAGGGCCAGGTTGGTACTATCGGCGTGGATTCATTTGCTGGGGCTTTCTGGTTTTTGGCGAACATCTGGCAACCTTCGCAACATTTGACCAGCTCTCTGGCGTCTGATGCGGCGGAAGGCCAATAAAATCCTTGCCTCATTGCTCTGTGTGCTATTTCGTGAGGCCCTCTGTGCGCTCCGCACATTCCGGCGTGCATTTATTCGAGTAGCTGAATGCCTTCGCGCTTGCTTATGCATTTTAGAAGAGGAGCTGTTATCCCATTTTTGAACAACTGCTCTCCGATGATTGCGTAACCTTTCGC
This sequence comes from Coix lacryma-jobi var. lacryma-jobi, assembly GCA_009763385.1. NCBI lineage: Eukaryota > Viridiplantae > Streptophyta > Magnoliopsida > Poales > Poaceae > Coix > Coix lacryma-jobi. The sequence continues at coordinate 111,500,042 of CM019824.1, forward strand.
TCTGCTGGCCATCCTTTCGGCATCCTTCCTAGACTCCGGCTCGTATGTCCCGGCTAGATAAGCGAATATCTGCGACCTCCAGTCATCACTGACGATAGCGTGTACCGAACTCGGATGATCTTCCTCCTCTTTCACGGCTCTGGCCGAAAGGACTTGATAGAACACGTCTGGTGGTAGTGGCAGATTTTGTGCTGTGGCTTTGGCTAGTTCATCTGCCTCTGTGTTTTCGGCTCTTGGAATGTGACGTAAGGTGAAACCGGCGAAATACTTCTCCATTCTTCTGATTGTTGCCAGAAACTTGGCTAACTCTGGTTCTCTTGCTGTGAAATCCTTTTCGGCGTGACCAACAACGACTTGGGAATCTGACTTCACTATGCATCTTCTCGCTCCGATTGCTCGGAGCTTTCGTAATCCTAATAGCACGGCTTCATATTCGGCGGTGTTGTTGGTTGTGAGGAATTGTAGCCTTGCGGCGAATTTGACCTTCGGTCCTCTTGGCGGGGTTGGGATCGCAGAGATTCCGGCTCCAGCCATTCCCCAGGCGCCATCACAATTTACGGTCCATACGGGCTCCTTGAACTCGAGAGTTGTGCCGAAGGCCGCGGGAGTCCAGTCTGCTATGAAATCTGCCAACGCCTGCGACTTGATTGCAGACCGGTGTTGGAAGTCGATCACATATTCGTTTAGCTCCGCCGCCCATTTGCCGATTCGGCCGATAGCTTCGTTGTTGCGGAACAAGGCTTCCAATGGCTGAGCCGATAGGACTATGATGTGGTGGGATTGAAAGTAGTGCTTTAGCTTCCTGGAAGCCATTACCACCGTATAAGCTATCTTCTCTAGCTCTGAATAATTCAGTTTTGCTCCCGACAGGGCCTCAGAGACGAAGTAGATCGGGAACTGCATCATCTTGTTTTCGTGTTCCCTCTCTTCCACCAATACTGCGCTTACAGTGGTGTGAGATGCTGCGAGATACAACAAAAGTGTCGCTTCCGGCGATGGTTCAGATAGCGTGGTTAGCTTTGTTAGGTACTCCTTAAGTTGCTGGAAAGCCTGCCGCTGCTCTTCTCCCCAATCGAAAGGATCGGAGCTGCGCAAAGTTCTGAAGAATGGTAGCCCTTTTTCGGCGGACCTTACGATAAATCTGTTCAAAGATGCCAGCCTTTCTCTCAACCTTTGCACTTGCTTTCGGCTTGAGGGCGGTTGCATGTTGACGATTGCCGCTATCTTGTCGGGATTGGCTTCAATTCCTCTTGCCGAAACTAGGCAACCGAGGAGCTTGCCTTTCTTGATGCCGAAAATGCACTTGTCAGGGTTGAGCTTCAAACCACTTTTTCGGAGATTGCCGAAAGTCTCGAGTAAGTCTGCTTGATGATCTTCTTGTCTGTCGCTCTTGACCACTATATCGTCAACGTAAACTAACAAGTTTTTCTTTTGCTTCTGGCTTTCGAACACCTTGTCAGTCATCCGTGAGAATGTAGGGCCTGCATTGCGCAGCCCTTCCGGCATCCGCCGATAGCAATATGTGCCTGTTGGGGTGATGAAACTGGTTTTCACCTCATCGTCGGGATGGAGCCATATCTGGTGATAACCTGAAAAACAATCTAGTGAACTCATTATTTCACAACCGGATGCGATGTCGATGAGCTTGTCGATACGAGGCAAAGGGTATGGATCCTTCGGGTAGCATTTGTTGAGGTCGGTGAAATCGACGCACATTCGCCACTTTCCATTCTTCTTTTTCACCAAGACAACGTTCGCCAGCCATTCGGGGTACTGGACTGGTCGGATTACTCCTGCATCGAGTAATCTTTGCACTTCGACTTTCGCCGCATCTGCCCTTTCGTTTGACATCTTTCTCAGTTTTTGCTTTCTGGGTTTAGCGCCGCTTGCGACGTTCAAACTGTGTTGGGCGAGATCTCTGCTAACGCCTTGCAAGTCGTTTGCTGACCAAGCGAAAATGTCATTGTTGTTCGCGAGGAAAGATGCCAGAGCGCTTCTTTCTTCTTCCGGCATGCTGGACCCAATGTGCACAGTTCTTTCGGGCCTGGAGGCCGTGAGCGGAATCCATACTGTTTCTTCGGCTGTCCCAACCTTGCATTCCGACGGGCTGACTATGGCTTGCTCTTCGGTAGTTGGCTGCCTTTCGTCTTTCTTTGCCACTTCATTTACGAGGCTGTAACCTAGAGTTGGCCTGCCTTCTATTCTTCTGGAGGCTTGCTGATCTCCGTGCACGGTGATAATGCCGAAAGGGGATGGCATTTTCATGCACAAGTAACTTGGCTTGATTATGACATTGAACTTGTTGGTGAAACCTTTGCCGAAAATGGCGATGTATGGGTAGTCCATGTTAACTATGTCGAACGTCACCATTTCGGTGCGCACTCTTTCTTCCTCGGTGAAAGATACCGGGATTTGTTTCTTGCCGATAGCGTCGATCTTTCTTCTTCCGAAACCGTACAAGGAATTGCCGGCGGGGTCCAAACTGCGCCTGTCCATCCCCATCGCTTCGAAAGCTTTGACGAACAAGATGTCTGCTGAGCTTCCGGTGTCAATCAAAATGTTGTGCAAGGTGAAACCGGCCACATTGGCCGTGGCGACGAAAGCGTCACAATGCGGAAAATCGCGAACTTTGAAATCCGACTCATCGAAACATATCGGCGCTAGCGACCAAGCTGGTCTGTTCAGCGGAAGCCTTGGTGATACCGTCTGGACCCTTCGATGATAGTCCTTTCTTGCCCTTTTACTTTCGTGTTCCAGGTTGGATCCGCCCGTGATGGCGAAAATATGGCCTCGTGACGGAAGAATGTTGTTGATTGCGCTAGTTTCATTTTCTATCTCCTGCCCCTGCTGGTAGCTGGGTTGTGCTTGCTGCCCCTGGGGTTGGGCCTGAGCTGGAAGCGCTGGTGGTGGTGTTGGCTGGCGCTGGAAGTGCATAGGTGACGAAACTGCCACTGACTGGGGCGCAAAGACCGGGAACTGGTAACCCTGATATGCCGGATTGTACCAGTGTAAATTTTGGGGAGGCATGTACTGTGGGGGATGCATAGGCGTGCTTGCGTAGTTGCCGCACGCTAACGCCCCTGCTGCCGGGTCTTGCGAGTTGTGAAAAACATGCTTGGAGCTTTCGGCAGAAGCTGATGCTTGATCCTTGTCTTTTAGCTCTTTCGCCATCTTGCTATATTTGCAGTCTCGGGTGGTATGGCCGAAATTGCCGTCGCAGATGACGCAATACGGAGGCTTGGCTCCTCTTCCGCGGCCTCGCCAATGTTGTTTCGGGTCCGAGGCCCCGAAACAGCGGGTTGTCGCACGAATGAAGCACGAAGCGAAAGCGGAAAACGAACGGGAAAGTAGGGAAACAGTTGAAGTGAACAGTGTTCTCCCCCCTCCCCCTGGGAGTACGGGAGCCTTTTATATCATTCAAATCCGTTTGAAAGTACATGAATGCCCTTCCAACTACTCCCGACGTAATTACAAAAATGCCCTATCCAAACGCCTCACGGCCTTTGTCGCGTCCTCCTGCTCGAGGGGTGTTGTCGTCATTCCGTCTCCCGGCGGGCTCGAAGCTGCCTGGGCCCTCCCCCTCCGTAGATGTGGGCCCGGCCCTCGCGACGAAAGCCCTTGGCACACCGCGAAAACCTGCAGAAAGCAAAACGAGGACTCGGACAGCGCAAGCTTACTTCTAGCGAAATCCTCTGGAAATCGCCCGCGGCTTGCTTCGCGCGAAAGGAGCGCGATTGGCGAACCCGCCCGCTCGATTACGCTCCTTTCGCGCGAGAGGTCCGTCACGGGCCAGGGCTCGGGCCGTCTGCTGACCATCCGCGCGAATGCGACAGCCCAAGCTTCCCATCCGCGCGGAAAGGCCACTTTCGCCCGTAAACAACCATCTTTTCGATCACCGAGCTCTCATGCGCGCATTCGTGCGAAAGCGAAGCTTCGCCCGGCCGACTCTTTCGCGCGAAAACCCCACTCCCTGTCCGGCTAGCGGGCCGGGGGTGCCGGCGCCGTGGGTATCGCCCCAACAGTTATGTCTAGTAGAAATTAGGGAGGTCTGGAGGTGAGAATGCTTAGGTCTCTCATCTGGACTATTTAGGGGGTGTTTGGTTCCACCCCACGAGAATGTTTTAGGTCTCTCATCTGGACTACTAAAATTTAGTTCCTTTTAGTGGCTAAAATGTCAAACACCCTCACTAAAAGAGACTAAAGTTTAGCGACTAGAGTTTAGTGGGGTGGAACCAAACACCCTCTTAGTTGGGACCAAAAATTTGTTAAATTAGTTAGGGTTAGCTAGCGAGTTGACTAAACATATAGTTGTGATCTTGGCTAACAAATTTGCCCAGCTATTAGCCCCTATTATAGCTAAAAATAAGCTAACACTAGCTAATACCTTTTTTATCTGCTTTGAACGCTACGCTAGCCTACATAATAGCTTCTGTGAGCAACCAACTATGTACAAACAGCATTGCTTGGATAGAGGATAATGCAGATAAGCAAACACGCCTACAAACCAATGTACATCGAAATGATAATACACGGCAGCATTTCATTTGTATATTTACAAGATCTTCGAGAGCCTCCCTTGCAACAAGCAAGGGTCACTTATTTGCAAATATACAACAGGAGAGAAAGAGAAAGCATGTCACTTGGTGCGACTAAGAGAAAAAGAAAGCAAGTCCCTGCCCATAAATAAGGGCATGGTTCACAGCTTCATGCCCCAAATTCTCTGTTTTGTCTTGAGCTTCTTCTGTTCGCTGTTAACATAGTCTGTGTGAACTTCGCACGAGCATAAGGATAGAAACCTGCAATTGCAAGATAGCTTTATCAAAGACCAACTCAGAAAACCCAAAAAATAGTACATAAAAAAGGGGTTAATTTTAGAAACCCACCATAATTTTGGTCTAAATGGTCACAAACTACTTCTTGAGACTATTTGAGAAACCTGACACTATTTGGGTTTTCTTCTCACAAATTTAGACAAGAATTTCCATGACCACTTGCAATCCTCACCACACAGGCCCACATGTCAGTAATAGATCACTTGAAACACACCCTATTCTATGCATAATGTCAGCCGATGTCGTTTGCCACCCTATGCCAACTATGCTGCACGTAGGGGGAAGAGCACCATAAATGTGCGAAGACCACACCAGAAATAGAAGACAGAAAACAAAGGATCGTTTTGTGAAAAAAACCCCGGCCCTGAGTAGTGGTAGAATTATGAAATGGGCTTAACCCTAAGTTCTTTGTGACTATCAAAATGGTTGTAGGTTTGTGAGATTTACTCAATGAAGAAACTAAATTTCCATTTGAAACTTCTAAGTGGCAGCCTGGCAAAAATCAGCATAACATAACTCATCTAGTTTGTGTTATGTGGCCTGCCATTGTAAATTTCAGAAGATGGCTGTGTTATGTGGATAACCATCGCTAACCCTAAACACTTGCAGAAAAAACCACACAGATGCGGTTCAAGATTCCTTCAAACTTCCACAACTACTTGTCTGATGATAATGAAAATGACTCGTGACAACAGCCAATAAACAGCCTCCTAAATAGAGAAGGGTGTGAGAGACAGAGAGGCTGCTCAAGATTATGGAGAACTTTGCAACTTTGGAATTTTTATGGCAGTTAATATATCTATATTTGCCAGTCAGTGATATTCATGGATACTTATTCCTAGACTAGATACTGCTTAACACAATCTCCATCATGATCAAACAGAATAGAATTTATCAATTCAATACTGTAGCCCTCAACAGGCACCTGGAACAGTAGTACAAACAACAACCACATTTCAAACATTTAAGTCAAATTCTGGGGATATTAATGACCAAAGGAATAAAATCGAAACCTACTGTGAACAGAAAACAAAAGCGTAAGTAATAATTATCCAATAAAAAATTATGAAAAGTAATCATACATTAATCACATCATTCTCCAACATAAACTCCACTGGAAACATTACACTCCAACATTTAGCCAAATTGTAGCAGTGGTATTAATGTTTAAAGATTATAATATTAAGAAACAAAAGGCCACAACGATGCCTAACAATATATGCAGAAATAAAATAGTTGAATAAACTAATTAGCAATAAGTGAAGTAAAAGCCAAGTGTTTTATTTTTATCTGTTATAAAACAAAAGCAGGCAGCATTTATATGTCTAGAAAGCCTAATTAAAACCACCAAATTTCTACATTGAATACTACATAGAATACCAGATGATGAAATGCATGTGGTTTTATTACTCCCTTCCTTTCATTCAAGCTGAAATCCAGAAACAAACAGGGATAAAGGTAAACATAATTGATAGGAGATAATAGTACTGACACCTGCTAAGTTTGATACAAAAGTAGGATCTATTGCAAATTAATCTGTTGAAAAGAATTTATTCTGAAATCAACAGGCTACTCAAAGATGTTAGAAATATTTCTTCGATGGAATTTTCAAGAAAATAATATGTTCTTCAAAATAGTATTGTAAAATGATTGATTGGACAATAATAGTCCAAATGGATAATATCGAAACCTTCATTGGCCAAAAACCACCTCAAGTTCTGATCACCCAATGAAACGATCATGACCTTCAAAATAAATCTCAAATTGATCAAGGCATACTCACTTGGGAATATTACTTATTAATTACTTTACTGTAAACAATTACTTCAATATCAAATCCATTTAATATCCAAATGTAATATTCCCGAGCACTCTACAGTAATCATAAACTCATATTCCCATGAGAACTCTAGAGTAATCATCCCACTGGTATGGCTCAAGCGATCAAGATGCATCTCCATTGATGATACTAGCCCATGGCTATCTGGACCCTGAAGCCCCTTTGTACTCCGCATGCACCCATAGTTCACATAGTGGTAAAACTTCAATTCATGCTTGGAATTTCCCCGAATATAAACACTTGCAGCAATCAACTTTTTAGTACTGAAAGTTTAACAATATATCAACAGGAATTTAGTCATGCATCTAAGCAAACGCAGAACATTCTACGCCGACCAAATTTCTTTCTTGACAAATGGAAATCTTATCTTATCTTATTAATAAAAAGAAAAAAAAACTAGTTTCCAGAAAAACACATACAATTCGAAATGTTCCCAGTAAAGAACCAATAGATCCAACAGTAAGAACGAAGAGATGGATTTCACCATTCGCCAGTCAACTGTCCTCCTTAGCGACGGATTTGCCGTTGGCGTCGTGCTGCGGCTCGGCCCGGGACGGAAGCGGGTTTGACCCCTTGACAAGCCATCCGAGAGCGAAGAAGACGGCACCGGCGAGGATGGCGGTGCCCCAGGCGTGGGAGTACCAGCGGCTGTACTGCCGCACGGCGAACCGCCACTGCTCCCGAAGAGTCGCCGCATCGGGGATCGCTGCGTCTGGAGGGTTTGGGTACCCAGCGCTGCCCGCGTGCGCGCTGCTGCCGCCGGGCAAGCGGGGGCGAGCGACGCCGCCCTCCGGCGGCGGGGGCGTGATGGGCTTCTCCTGGTGGTTTGCCATTCCGGCCTTACTGATCGACCACCCACCACCGCTCGACGAAGAGAGGAGACAGGAGAGGCAGGCAAAATTGCGTACTGGGCCGAGCCTGAAACGAGCTTCGATGTGGAGGCCCGCACATAGCTGATGTATTCCTCCTCTAGGCCTTATTTGGTTTCATATAAATTCACTCCCATCCATGTCCACGTGGATTGAGGTAGATTAGAGTAGAACATAAATTAAATTTTGTCCCAATCTCTCTTAACTTATATAGATTGAAGTAAATTTATGTATAGCCAAACAAAATTTTAATAGAAAAAAGTAAATTTTTAAACTTTCTCAACTTTTGAAACCATCTAATTTCACTCTCTAAACGATTTTAGCTGCACAAGGCTCGATAAGGGATGTAAATTAGGCTTTCGTGATAGTTTAGGAATCAATTAAACTTACTAAAAAATTATAGAAATAATTTTAATTGTCCAAATTTATTACAATAAATATGCATTTAAAAGTACTAAAAATAAGATTGGTTAATTTATAGAATATTTTTACTCAAAAGAATATGAAACCAGTTTTATATTTTATAGAATTATGCTTTATATTTTTCTGAGCTAGGTACCTGTTGACAACCAAAAATGTCTGAAGTATATAATGGATTCCACTATCATGTTTATATCATCAAGACGATCCGAAAACATATTTGGATCATCTCATTTGGAGTTCGGATGAAGAAATAGCAATTTTGGAGTTTGGCAGATGTGGAACCAGCTAGGTCAGTTCTGAAACCGACCAGGTCGGTTTCGCCAACTTTCTCAAATACAGGTTTGGTCTGCACCATTGTATTCCTCTCGTCGAGCTGATCAAAAAATATATATGGTTTACCCTGTTTGGAATTCAGATAAATTAATTAGCATTTTCAGAAGGTTTTTCTGATTCATGTGCACCGACTAAGCCGGTTCTGGAATCGACTAAGTCGCTTTGGCCCCCGAAGAACCAACTAAGTCGGCTCTAGTTGGCTCTAGAACCGACTTAGTCGGTTTGCCTGTTGCTATCTAGGTTTGGCCGCGCCGAGCCCATAAGAACCGGCTTAGCTGGTTTGGGAACCGGCTAAGCCGGTTTTAGACTATTCTAATCCGAGTTGGACTCTTTTAATTTTATATTTTGATGGGATTTCGAGTAAGAAACTTGGAGATCATGATCTGAGGATGTTTTATATTGGGGTGAGACCACCCCCTCTATATATATGAGAGGATCACGGACGATTGAAGGATCCAACCCTAAATCGTCAAAATACACTATCCAAACCCTATTTTCTCTACATTCTCTCTACCTTGTTGTTCGTCACGTCCCCCAGCCGAATTTGGCGGCGTTCTAGGCGGTCTTGCTGGTCATAGGACACTCTCTGTTGACACTTACTACCGTCGCTACCAAGAGCGACCTTGGCAACGACACTAGAAAGGCTTAGGTATGTTATCAGAACACTAGAGATAAATCTGCAAGCGCACATATTAGATACCCGCACTTCACCGGATGTAGACCTAGTTTTATATCGAACCCAAAGGAACAGGGTGATTGTCTTAAGTCTATTGTTTAAACCCTGAGCACTAGCAAAGATGAGAACACAAAAGATAAAGGGGATAACTAAGGTTTTCAGCTCTAATCTCAGAAAGCTATGCGATTAGTATTCTACTGTGGATTACGTTGGGAGACCACATCCAGAGTATGGCTATTCCCAAGTAATATACTTCTGCTCGTCCTATAGACGAGAGGTGGACTATGGAAGATTCAACAAGACTATAAGAGTCACCCTCGCGAGCTACCACCGGTCCGGAATATAGGATGCACTATGCAAGTAATCGAGTCTAAGCAACTGCGAACACAAGGCTGATATGTGCCCTTGTGGTTCCATTCCTGAGTGATGAGCGATTAGTCAACAAGCAACATGTGTCTCTTGGTTGTGTTGATGTGCAGGTGTGTAGCTCGGAGACAGTGGTCGATGGCGAGGTGAAGGTCAAGTAGGGACGTGTCGTGCCGATGGACTGGAAGTGGTGAAGGGCGAACGTGAGGCTTGGACCGACGGACCGGGAGACCAGAGGACCAGCTATGGTAGCTGACACGTGGCATCGGCGAGCAGGAGCACATGGGGATGTGCGGTGCATCGGCCGAGTCGGGACGAAGACGATGGCATCGTGACACTTGGCGGGAGGCCGAGAAGGAAGGCGAATGTGTTATGCCCGGCGTGGAGGGTGGACATGCATCGGCATCGGTCCTGGTGGTCGGGGTGTGAGAACCACATCCCGTCTGTGGCGTGGGTTTGGTAGTTGAGCCTCAAAAAACTACCCTTGATGGTTTCTGAGTTTGGGCCTCAAAACTCGGGGTGGCGGGTTTCCGAGTTTTGGCCTCAAAACTTGGGGTGAATGGTTTTCTAGGTTTGGGCCTCAAAACCTAGTTTGGCGGGTTTCTGAGTTTGGGCCACAAAACTCAGCCTGAGGATTGGTTTCCCAGTTTCAGCCTCAAAATCGGGGGGAGGTCCAAAAAGGATGGTCGACGTGTGGCAGCGCCGAGAGGCTTGCGTTGCGGCGAAGCTATCAGCGAGGAAGACGCGGCGGTCGAAAGGACGGCACGTGGCGGCATCCTGAGGCTTGCGTCGAGGCGAAGCTAAGGATGAGGAAGGCACATGGCCGTTGGATCAAGACTCCGCAGAGTTGGACCGGGATACCCCTAGGGTTGGCCTGTTCGCTCTTGTATATAGGGGTAGAAGGGGAATCGGTGTATTAGGCTATAAATAAGAGAGGCAGCCTGTGGCAGAACCTCCTGGATTAAGTGGCCCACATGCACCCATCATTGTCCTAAAGACCTTTGATCGGCGTACACGCGTTCCAAATGACTCAAGAGGTCTGTCGGGTGTCCTCGGGAAACCCGAATCATCCACGTTACCTTACTTCCAGGAAAATTCCTCATCAAGCATCACAGTATTACAACAGTTTTATAGATAAGATAAATCAGAGTAAAGCGGAAAGATTATAATACATAAGTTAAAAACTTAGAGTTTTACAAACCATAAGTACTTATTACATAAACGGTTCGGAACTTTATAATACATATATCACCCAAATTCTTATAACTTGCCCAAGGTCACACATCAGAATCGTTATCACTCTCCTCAACAAGAGTGAAATAGCACTGTCCATCAAAAGGTGGATCCATGTACTCTCCTGCAACAAGGGTAACAAACCCTGAGTACAAAAGTACTCAACAAGACTTGCCCGCCAAAAGAAAAGACTTCAGGTCATGCTAGCTTTAAGGGATGTAGTGGGGATAGCAATAGAGAAGGAATTTGCAGAATAAACATTTTTAACAAAACATTCTTCTTTTCCTTCCAAACATACCATCAAAAGTACTCTTTTAGGATGAAACATCAATTCCCAAAAGCTTTGGTTTTGAAAACTCTACGTTGAGAGTCAGAGATCGAGTCTCTTTTTATCGTAGAGCAACGACGATTCGAACCGCTTTATCTACCCAGCTGGGGGTTCCCAATCACACAATATGGCAGGACTCTAACCTGCAACATATTGCACAACCATAAGTGATTTGTATGGCAGGACTCTAACCTGCAACATACCAAAGCACCACGGCGTTGTATGGCAGGACTCTAACCTGCAACATACTAACCCGTATCCCGTGATTGGTACTATCATGCTCTCGATCAAGGACCAACAACGGACGGTTCCTAATTGACACAGACGGGATTAGCACGACTAGGGAGTCCCTGCCTGCCATCTTTCCATGAACGGTTTCCCGTCTGGTCTGAAATTCATTTTTTCATCCATTTATCAGTTTATACCTGAGAGAGGTATCCTAACAATGATGACTCATCATCCCTTAGTTTGCTCAAGGCCTAAGCGGAGGATGATCTCATCACCGTGCATCTTGGCTAAGCATTTATAAACAAAAAGGTAACAAGGATAGGGTAAAGGTAACCAACTGGTAATGCAACTACTGGTGTCATCCAACTCCTATTACTTAAATGCAGTTGATAAATCATTGTATAAACTTTACAATAGAAACAGAAAGGTTAAATGCACCGGGGCTTGCCTTGAGGATCAGTGGAGTGCGAAGATTCTGAAAATCGAGAAGGGTCTACACCCTCAGGAGGAATCCACTGAGAGTTAGGGCCTTCCGAAGCGAAATCTACACGTAGAAGTGCATATGCATGAATAATGAGATGCTTATGATATGATTATGGTAAAGATAGAAATTTTTTTAAATTATAACTTTTATGGAGTACAACTTTCCTTCACAGTAAAGTTGCAAACCAACAAATTAACTTTAGCTATTAAAATTACTAAACAAGTTTTGTTATTTTCTGTAAATATGGTTATGCAACTTAACAAGCAACAAAAGGTTATTTTCATAAAAGAATCCATAACCAGGGAGCAAATCTTGCTAGTTTTCCACTGGTTGTCAAACAATTCCAAAAGTCACACAAATCCTAAAGTGATTAACTAAATTTATTTATTTCCTAAGCCACTTAGAATAGCTTTCTACACAAACATAACTTATACTTATTCCAACAGAGCTGAAATTAATCCTGAAGATTGATATTAATGATACAAACTTACATGTCAAAATTCATGATTTTTGGAGAAACACAGAAATATACATAATTCCTCAAAGTTGCATTTATTAATTAAAGTACAGATTTTATTGACATAAAAGAAGTACTCAAAACTCAAGTTTTATAATTTTTATATTAGCACAGACATGTTATCAACTATCATGTCAAAATTCATAATTAACAGAGCTATAGATTAATTATAGCAAAAACAACAAAACTGATTACTGTACATAAAGCCAGAAAAAGAAAAACTTGAACAAACCCAAATTGGGCTTTCGGCCCAAACCAACGCGGCCCAGCGTGGCGCAAGCGCACGGCGGCAGGTGCGGTTGCGTTCGCTCGAGGCTCGGCGCGAGCGAGGCAACGCCCGAGGGTCCGCTCGAGGCCTGGCTCGACCGAGACGATAAACACTAAACACTCGTCCGAGGCCTGACCCTCGGCTCGGGCGAGACGGAAAAAGGCTCGGCCGTCCGAGGCCTAGCTCGGCTGAAACGATAAACACCAGACGCCTGCCCGAGGCCTGACTCTCGGCTCGGGCGAGACGGAAAACCCTCTACCGTCCGAGGCCTAGCTCGGGCGAAACGATGAACACGTTCGCCCGAGGCTTGGCTCGAGCGAAGCGGAGGAGGCGCCTGCTCGAGGCATAGCTCGAGACGTGAGCACGTGTCCACATGTCCGCTCGAGACCTGGCTCGAGCGAGACGGAGCGCCCTGACAGCTTTGCAGAAAAGCCCTTCGGCTTTCGCGAAACTAACCCGCAGTCCAAGGCGCTATTCACCTGAGTCTTGGACTTTTCAACCAACACCCCGAGAAGATTTGTCTTCACAAAAGCTAGGTCCCTGGCCATGGCCCGAGCGCACGACGGCGAACCGAGCGGCGACTGTCCTTACGCCGGCCAACTCCGGCCAGTAGAGACTTAGACGACGCGCGCATCACCACCGGCGTGTCACCCGCGGCCGACAGAGCTTCTAACCCTAAACGCTACCGCTCCGGTGAGGTGTGGCCACGCACGGCGGCGGACCGAGCCACGGCGTAGATGTTCCGGCGAACCTAGGTCGGTAGCAGTAGAACGGAAGGGCTAGGAGCCTTCAGTAGCTCACCCTGGTGCTGCCTGTGTAGGCGGTTCGAGCGGAGGATGAACGGAGGGAAGGTGTCCACGGAGCAGTGGCTTCCGGCGGCAAGCTCTGGTGTAAAGGCGATGGTTCCGGCGAGACCTGGGCACCACACATGAAACCAGTGAGCCTAAGAGGTTTCTGGGATCAAGGTGAAGCATAAACGCGAGATAAAGAGAGTAAGGAAGTGCTCAGTGGATCGGACCACGGCGAGATCGAGCTCGGCGGAGCTTTCTTGCCTGGCGGGAAGAAGAACAGTAGTTCCTGGCTCTCTGAGTGAGTAGAGGTTGCAAGAGTGAACTCTGGAGATGCGCAAGGATGCAGGGTTTTTATACCCGCGGTTAAACTGGGATAAGAACGATCGGTGTGCGGTGAATCGGAGATTGAGCCGAGAAGGTGCTCGTCGGGGCTTCGTGGCAAGAGGTCGACGGCGAGCACGAGAGAGGACGCCACGACGTGAGAGAAAAGGGTCAGCAGCTGAGTAACCGCGCCACGGAGACGGTCGCACGCTTAATCGAGAGGGAGCGATACCCAGAACGCTGGCGTCGCCGATCAAGGCTTCGGCGGCCACCGCCATGAACAGCGCCAGAAGCTTATCTCCCCCTTTTCCCACTTCCTTTTCTACCCTTTCTGTAAATTTAAAAATTACTTTGAAATTTTGAATATAAGTTGAAAGTATGCTAAAATATCAAATGTTCAGAATTTAAAACTGAACATCTTTTATTTTTGCAACATTTTCAAAATATGCTCAACATTTGAATTAGAGTTGGAAAAACAAAAGGGGATAAAAAGGGCAGAAAAGTATTTTCCAAATTACTTTTGATTTCATATGAAAACTTGGAAAACTTTATACATCAAAGTTGTTCCTTATTAAAAATAGAACATCTTTGCTTTTTAAAGCATACCCAAATTCTTTCAAAATTTTGATTTATAGAAAAGGGGATAAAATAGGGTTTTTGAATTATTTAAACTATTCATTTGAATTTCATTCCAAACTGGAATTATACCTCAAAAGGTAACTTGAAACATGTTCTTACTACACCTTTGAGACATAATACCAGAGTTGGGTATAAAATTCGACTACTATACATAAGATTACCATAATATCTTTATAAAGCCTAAAAGCATTATTCTTAACAAGAAAGCATAAACTAGGATTGCAAACTTAATCACTCCTTATCACTAAGCACAAACATGAAAATTAAACTTGTTTTAAGTGAATGCATAATCAGGTTATTAACTCAGATAAAATGCCAGTGCATATGATGACATGTCAGGTTTTAGTCTTGCTTAACACCAGAGTGTTACAGCTCTTTCCCCCTTAAAGAAATCTCGTCCCGAGATTTAACCTGAAGACTAACTAATGGAAAAGGAAATGTGTCAGGCACTTCCATTACTAACCTTTACATAAAGCAGGAGATAGGTCATCATATGACTGATTATAAGGACTATACAGAAGAAAGAAACTCAGGAAAACTTTCTGAGAGGAACTCTTCTGACTCCCGAGTGGCTTCATCTTCCGTATGTTGATTCCATTGAACCTTGTAGAACTTGACAGTTCTTTTTCGAGTGACTCGATCTTTCTGGTCAAGAATCTTAATAGGATACTCCGAGTATGTCAGATCAGGTTCTAACTCAATCTCTTCTATATGAATAACATGATCAGGCACTTGAAGACATTTCTTTAACTGAGAGACATGGAACACATTATGGACTGATGATAACTGTGGTGGTAAATCAAGTTGATATGCTACCTTTCCACATCTTTTAAGGATCTGATAGGGACCTATATATCGTGGTGCCAACTTTCCTTTGATTCCAAATCGAGTAACTCCTTTTATTGGTGACACCTTAAGATAGACATAATCACCAATTTCAAAGATAAGAGACCGACGTCTCTCATCGGCATAACTCTTTTGTCTGGATTGCGCTATCTTCATGTTCTCTCGAATTAACCTGACTTTTTCTTCAGCTTCCTTAACTAAGTCAACTCCAAAAAGACTACGTTCTCCCGGTTCAGACCAGTTTAAAGGTGTTCTGCATCTCCTGCCATACAGAGCTTCAAATGGTGCCATCTTAATGCTTTCTTGATAACTGTTATTGTAAGAGAATTCTGCTAACGGCAAACATTCATCCCATTTTTCTGAATAATTGAGCACACAAGATCTTAGCATATCTTCTAAGATCTGATTAACTCTTTCAGTTTGACCTCCAGTCTGTGGATGATAAGTTGTACTATGCAGAAGCTTGGTACCCAAAGACTCATGTAAGTGTCTCCAGAAAACATTAACAAATTGTGTCCCTCTATCAGACACGATAGTCTTGGGAACACCATGCAGACTTATAATTTTGTCAAAATATATCTTGGCATATGTAGATGCTGGATATGTGGTCTTAACAATATGAAATGAGCTGATTTGGTCAGACGATCAACAATGACCCATATGGAATCAAACCCTTTTGATGTCTTGGGTAGACCTACTATGAAGTCCATACTAATGTCATCCCACTTCCAAGATGGAATTGGTAAAGGTTGCAATTCTCCAGCAGACCTAAGATGAATTGCCTTCACTTTCTGACAAGTATCACATTTAGCTACATAACTAGCTATTTCAAGTTTCATTTTAGTCCACCAGAACTTCTGTTTCAGGTCATGATACATCTTATTACTGCCTGGATGCACTGAAAATCTTGTTGCATGAGCTTCATCAAGAATCTGCTTTCTGAGCTCAGGAACATTTGGAACCACTAACCGTTCCTTGAACCAAATCACTCCAGCTTCATCTATTTTGAAATTAGAATTCTGCTCAGAGTGAATCTTTTCTTTTTAAATGGATCATTCCCTTGCTTTCCTTCTGGGCTGTAATGATCTGATCTTTAATGGATGATTGAACGGTCACATTTGCAAGATTTCCTTGTGGAATCATTTCAAGATTTAACCTTTCAAATTCATAGCATAAGGTAACATCTATTGGTTTGACTTCCAGACAATTGCAATGACTCTTTCGACTGAGGGCATCTGCAACTACATTGGCTTTACCGGGGTGATAATGTACTTCAATATCATAATCTTTTATCAGTTCTAACCATCTTCTCTGACGCATATTCAACTCAGACTGAGTGAAGATGTATTTCAAACTTTTATGATCAGTATATATGTGACAGAGATTACCCAACAAATAATGTCGCCGGATTTTTAGAGCATGGACTACAGCTGCCAATTCTAGATCATGTGTTGGATAATGTTCTTCGTGCCGTTTAAGCTGTCGTGAAGCATAAGCAATGACTCTGCCTTCTTGCATCAATACACACCCAATGCCTTTGCCTGAAGCATCACAATAAACATCAAAGGATTTTTCAATGTCTGGCTGAGCTAATACTGGTGCAGTTGTTAAAAACTTTTTCAGAGTCTGAAAAGCTTCTTCACATTCCATTGACCATAAAAACTTGGTGTCATTCTTTAATAGTGTTGTCATCGGCTTAGAGATCTTGGAGAAGTCAGGGATAAATCTACGATAATACCCTGCTAATCCTAAGAAACTTCGAACTTGATGTACTGACATTGGTGACTTCCAGTCAAGAACTTCTTGGACCTTACTTGGATCTACTGCAATACCTTCAGCTGACAGAACATGACCCAAGAATTGAACTTCATCTATCCAAAACTCACATTTACTGAATTTAGCATATAACTGATGTTCTCTCAGGCGAGTCAACACTATCCTGAGATGTTCTGCATGCTCTTCTTTGGTTTTGGAATAGATGAGAACATCATCAATAAACACAACCACGAACTTATCTAGCTCTGGCATAAACACTGAATTCATCAAATACATGAAGTGTGCTGGAGCATTAGTCAGACCAAAGGACATGACTAAATATTCATATAAACCATATCTGGTAGTGAATGCTGTTTTCGGAACATCTTCTGGTTTGATCTTGATCTGATGATATCCGGATCTCAAATCTATCTTCGAGAATACCTTTGCACCAGCTAGTTGATCAAAGAGGAGATCAATACGGGGTAAAGGATACTTGTTCTTGATTGTCACTTCATTCAAAGGACGATAATCCACACATAGCCTCAAGGTATGGTCCTTCTTCTTCACAAAAATTGCTGGACAACCCCATGGTGACGAACTAGGTCGAATGAAACCTTTATCTAGCAAACCTTGCAACTGAGTTTTCAATTCTGCTAACTCCTTTGGTGGCATTCTATAAGCTCTTCTGGCTATTGGTACTGTTCCTGGTTTAAGTTCTATTTCAAATTCCACATCACGATCAGGTGGAAGACCAGGTAAATCTTCTGGGAACACATCAGGAAACTCACAGACCACTGGAATGTCTTGGATTTCCTTGACAGAGGTAGCACATACTTGCTCAACTGCTCTCTTAAGAGTAGGAAGATGGATAAGAAGTTGAGACTTGCTATTAGGTACATTGAGTTTGATGGTTCTATTCAAGGTGTCTATTACTGCACCTCTCTGATTCATCCAGTTCATACCCAAGATCACATCTATACTTGGATCTTTTAATATTATCATGGAGGTTGGAAATATATATCCACCCAGATCTATAGGTACCTGATGTACCATTTCCTTAGTACTTAGTCGACCCCCAGGTGACTGTATAAAGAAGTTATCTTGGGTTTCATCAATAGGTATATCATGTTTTTCCGCAAATGTTCTATTCATGAAAGTATGTGATGCACCAGAATCAAAAAGTGTAATAGCTGGGTGTTGAGCAACAGGGAACATACCAAGCATAACAGGTTCTCCTTCAGGAATAGCTTCTATTTGAGTGTGGAAAACCTTTCCCGTTTTCGGAACACCTTTGCCCTTTTGATTATTCAGTGTATTTCCCCGGTTCTGATTTGCTTGCTGATTTCCTACTGGCCTTGGTGCATTGGCATTGGAAACATTCCGCCTTGGATAAGGACATTCACGAGCAAAATGCCCCGCCTTTCCGCAATTATAGCATGGATAGCTTGCAGCTTGTGGCACTGGTGGACGAATAGCAGGAATATACGGCTGACGTTGAGTATTGAAAGGCATAGTAGGCCTTGCAAACGTCCTCTGAGGATACTGCTGCTGCTGAGGCGGACGATACGGTGGACGATAAGATGGGCGGAACTGCTGGACTGGATGATATACAAATCTCTGACGTTTCTTATTACTGCCAGATGATCCAGACCCTGATACAAATCCCCTCTTCTTTTTGGCCTCCTTATGCTTGCGGTTCTTTTCTTCACTGCTTATAGCAATATTCACGGCCTCATTAAAATTCATATTGCCACAAGTGGTCATCATAGATTGAAGCTTTGTATTTAATCCACGCATAAAACATCCTTTCTTCTTCTCATCAGTGTTAACTTGATCAAAAGCATATTGGGACAGATGGTTGAACTTCCCAACGTACTGCATGACTGGTTCATCTCCTTGACGAAGAGCTAAAAACTCTTCAAGCTTCATCTTCATAACTCCATCAGGAATATAGTGAGCCCTGAAGGCTTCCTTGAACTCAGCCCACGTGATTCGGTGGTCAGCTGTTGAACCGCTAATAGGTTTGCCCACCAAACTCCTGCAGCGCCACGAAGCTGTTGCGCTGCAAAAGCTGGCTTCTGGATCTCGGTACAATTGATAAGACTGAACTTCTGCTCCATAGTACGGAGCCAGTCATCCGCTTCCAGAGGTTCATCTGCTTTTATGAATACAGGAGGACGAGTATCCGTGAAGTCCATATATGTTGTCTCTTCCCTATTATTTCGACCACGACCACGTTGACCACCGTTCTGATTTTGTGCCAACAAGGTGGTTGCGTTGACCAATGCTGCAATCGCATCGGCTAAAGAAGGTGGAACTGGAGGTGCATTGGGATGTCATCCCCATTATGAGAAGAACTAGCTCCTCGAGTGTTAACAGGCATCTGTTTAAACAAACATACCTTAATTAACATTCATATATATACATTATGACATGCAGATCATGGTCAACTTATTTTTCATACAAGTCCGCGCTTGGGCAGGACTACTGATACCACTATTTTACACATCTGACCATATTAGAGGTTTTCTGACTAACTAAGTTACAAAGTCAGAAAGATACTATGATACACCTTATGTGTATCCAACCTCGAAACCTATGACTCTTCCTCAGATGTGACTTCATCTTCCACCGGCTCTAACTCCTCATCTCCTTCTTCTTCTTCTTCTTCTTCTTCTTCTTCTTCTTCAGAAGCATTTTCAGGATGCGGTGGTGTGGCAGGTTCTGGCTGCAACTGTGCGGTCAGCTCCTCTATATGCCTATGTAGGTCGGCATGATGATTTGCCATGAGGTTCTGATTATCCCTCATTACATCTACCCGGGTTCGTGCCCGGTTCCTTTGCTCAACGGCCTGCCTCCACTTGCACTCATACTCTTGGTGCTGCTCGTGGTGGTATTGTAGCTGCTCACGCAACTCTTCCCTATCCCTGTTGCCCCTCATCCTTTCTCCATTTGCCCTTGCCAATTCCATATACAGGCGGTCTACTTCCGCCTGCAGCTGTGAAGTGGCAGTGTTACTACCTTCCCCTTCTTCGTAAGTAACCAGGGGCTGGTTACTTCCCTCACTCTCAGTAAGGTCATCATTCCTTGGGGCAAGGACGTGTCGAGGAACACCTCGTGGTCCAGTACACTTGCGTGCAGTCTGCTTGGTACGTACCATCTGCTAAAATATATACATTTTGAACATTAGAACTATATATGTTCCAAGATTAAGAGATAGAGTTTTATAATTAGATAGATATATTAACTCTATTCAGATACCACTTCTAAGAGGGAAAGTTAATTATAGGTTATCAATCATGATGCATGAATCGTACTTACGAACAAAGCATATATCAACAAATAATTAACTTTAAGGTAATCACTTACCATAGAAGTGAATAAACTTTCTTTTCGTAAATAGGGCAATATTATATTGTTATAAGTATTGTTCCTTAGATATAAATATCACCATAACTATACTAAAAACATACTTATTTAGATAGAAAGATAAGTCTAAAGAATGAATTAAGGCAAGTCAGAAGCATAAGATAAGTCTAGAAACAATTTGGACTCAAACTAATTTGAACTTTAATGTGACTCA
Organism: Coix lacryma-jobi var. lacryma-jobi; assembly: GCA_009763385.1. NCBI lineage: Eukaryota > Viridiplantae > Streptophyta > Magnoliopsida > Poales > Poaceae > Coix > Coix lacryma-jobi. Next base: position 111,520,377 of record CM019824.1, read on the forward strand.
AAACTTTTGAAGTTTTCAGAAATAAATACCGTTATACTTTCTAAGGAATTCCTGCTCTGATACCAGCTGTGGCAGAACCTCCTGGATTAAGTGGCCCACATGCACCCATCATTGTCCTAAAGACCTTTGATCGGCGTACACGCGTTCCAAATGACTCAAGAGGTCTGTCGGGTGTCCTCGGGAAACCCGAATCATCCACGTTACCTTACTTCCAGGAAAATTCCTCATAAGTATCACAGTATTACAACAGTTTTATAGATAAGATAAATCAGAGTAAAGCGGAAAGATTATAATACATAAGTTAAAAACTTAGAGTTTTACAAACCATAAGTACTTATTACATAAACGGTTCGGAACTTTATAATACATATATCACCCAAATTCTTATAACTTGCCCAAGGTCACACATCAGAATCGTTATCACTCTCCTCAACAAGAGTGAAATAGCACTGTCCATCAAAAGGTGGATCCATGTACTCTCCTGCAACAAGGGTAACAAACCCTGAGTACAAAAGTACTCAACAAGACTTGCCCGCCAAAAGAAAAGACTTCAGGTCATGCTAGCTTTAAGGGATGTAGTGGGGATAGCAATAGAGAAGGAATTTGCAGAATAAACATTTTTAACAAAACATTCTTCTTTTCCTTCCAAACATACCATCAAAAGTACTCTTTTAGGATGAAACATCAATTCCCAAAAGCTTTGGTTTTGAAAACTCTACGTTGAGAGTCAGAGATCGAGTCTCTTTTTATCGTAGAGCAACGACGATTCGAACCGCTTTATCTACCCAGCTGGGGGTTCCCAATCACACAATATGGCAGGACTCTAACCTGCAACATACTAACCCGTATCCCGTGATTGGTACTATCATGCTCTCGATCAAGGACCAACAACGGACGGTTCCTAATTGACACAGACGGGATTAGCACGACTAGGGAGTCCCTACCTGCCATCTTTCCATGAACGGTTTCCCGTCTGGTCTGAAATTCATTTTTTCATCCATTTATCAGTTTATACCTGAGAGAGGTATCCTAACAATGATGACTCATCATCCCTTAGTTTGCTCAAGGCCTAAGCGGAGGATGATCTCATCACCGTGCATCTTGGCTAAGCATTTATAAACAAAAAGGTAACAAGGATAGGGTAAAGGTAACCAACTGGTAATGCAACTACTGGTGTCATCCAACTCCTATTACTTAAATGCAGTTGATAAATCATTGTATAAACTTTACAATAGAAACAGAAAGGTTAAATGCACCGGGGCTTGCCTTGAGGATCAGTGGAGTGCGAAGATTCTGAAAATCGAGAAGGGTCTACACCCTCAGGAGGAATCCACTGAGAGTTAGGGCCTTCCGAAGCGAAATCTACACGTAGAAGTGCATATGCATGAATAATGAGATGCTTATGATCTGATTATGGTAAAGATAGAAATTTTTTTTAAATTATAACTTTTATGGAGTACAACTTTCCTTCACAGTAAAGTTTGCAAACCAACAAATTAACTTTAGCTATTAAAATTACTAAACAAGTTTTGTTATTTTCTGTAAATATGGTTATGCAACTTAACAAGCAACAAAAGGTTATTTTCATAAAAGAATCCATAACCAGGGAGCAAATCTTGCTAGTTTTCCACTGGTTGTCAAACAATTCCAAAAGTCACACAAATCCTAAAGTGATTAACTAAATTTATTTATTCCTAAGCCACTTAGAATAGCTTCTACACAAACATAACTTATACTTATTCAACAGAGCTGAAATTAATCCTGAAGATTGATATAATGATACAAACTTACATGTCAAAATTCATGATTTTTGGAGAAACACAGAAATATACATAATTCCTCAAAGTTGCATTTATTAATTAAAGTACAGATTTTATTGACATAAAGAAGTACTCAAAACTCAAGTTTTATAATTTTTTATATTAGCACAGACATGTTATCAACTATCATGTCAAAATTCATAATTAACAGAGCTATAGATTAATTATAGCAAAAACAACAAAACTGATTACTGTACATAAAGCCAGAAAAAGAAAAACTTGAACAAACCCAAATTGGGCTTTCGGCCCAAACCAACGCGGCCCCAGCGTGGCGCAAGCGCACGGCGGCAGGTGCGGTGCGTTCGCTCGAGGCTCGGCGCTGAGCGAGGCACCGCACGAGGTCCGCTCGAGGCCTGGCTCGACGAGACGATAAACACTAAACACTCGTCCGAGGCCTGACCCTCGGCTCGGGCGAGACGGAAAAAGGCTCGGCCGTCCGAGGCCTAGCTCGGCTGAAACGATAAACCCAGACGCCTGCCCGAGGCCTGACTCTCGGCTCGGGCGAGACGGAAAACCCTCTACCGTCCGAGGCCTAGCTCGGGCGAACGATGAACACGTTCGCCCGAGGCTTGGCTCGAGCGAAGCGGAGGAGGGCGCCTGCTCGAGGCATAGCTCGAGACGTGAGCACGTGTCCACATGTCCGCTCGAGACCTGGCTCGAGCGAGACGGAGCGCCCTGACAGCTTTGCAGAAAAGCCCTTCGGCTTCGCGAAACTAACCCGCAGTCCAAGGCGCTATTCACCTGAGTCTTGGACTTTTCAACCAACACCCCGAGAAGATTTGTCTTCACAAAAGCTAGGTCCCTGGCCATGGCCGAGCGCACGACGGCGAACCGAGCGGCGACCGTCCTTACGCCGGCCAACTCCGGCCAGTAGAGACTTAGACGACGCGCGCATCACCACCGGCGTGTCACCCGCGGCCGACAGAGCTTCTAACCCTAAACGCTACCGCTCCGGTGAGGTGTGGCCACGCACGGCGGCGGACCGAGCCACGGCGTAGATGTTCCGGCGAACCTAGGTCGGTAGCAGTAGAACGGAAGGGCTAGGAGGCTTCAGTAGCTCACCCTGGTGCTGCCTGTGTAGGCGGTTCGAGCGGAGGATGAACGGAGGGAAGGTGTCCACGGAGCAGTGGCTTCCGGCGGCAAGCTCTGGTGTAAAGGCGATGGTTCCGGCGAGACCTGGGCACCACACATGAAACCAGTGAGCCTAAGAGGTTTCTGGGATCAAGGTGAAGCATAAACGCGAGATAAAGAGAGTAAGGAAGTGCTCAGTGGATCGGACCACGGCGAGATCGAGCTCGGCGGAGCTTTCCTTGCCTGGCGGGAAGAAAACAGTAGTTCCTGGCTCTCTGAGTGAGTAGAGGTTGCAAGAGTGAACTCTGGAGATGCGCAAGGATGCAGGGTTTTTATACCCGCGTTAAACTGGGATAAGAACGATCGGTGTGCGGTGAATCGAGATTGAGCCGAGAAGGTGCCTCGTCGGGGCTTCGTGGCAAGAGGTCGACGGCGAGCACGAGAGAGGACCCACGACGTGAGAGAAAGGGTCAGCAGCTGAGTAACCGCGCCACGGAGACGGTCGCACGCTTAATCGAGAGGAGCGATACCCAGAACGCTGGCGTCGCCGATCAAGGCTTCGGCGGCCACCGCCATGAACAGCGCCAGAAGCTTATCTCCCCCTTTTCCACTTCCTTTTCTACCCCTTTCTGTAAATTTAAAAATTACTTTGAAATTTTGAATATAAGTTGAAAGTATGCTAAATATCAAATGTTCAGAATTTAAAACTGAACATCTTTTATTTTGCAACATTTTCAAAATATGCTCAACATTTGAATTAGAGTTGGAAAAACAAAAGGGGATAAAAAGGCAGAAAAGTATTTTCCAAATTACTTTTGATTTCATATGAACTTGGAAAACTTTATACATCAAAGTTGTTCCTTATTAAAATAGAACATCTTTGCTTTTTAAAGCATACCAAATTCTTTCAAATTTTGATTTATAGAAAAGGGGATAAAATAGGGTTTTTGAATTATTTAAACTATCATTTGAATTTCATTCCAAACTGGAATTATACCTCAAAAGTAACTTGAAACATGTTCTTACTACACCTTTGAGACATAATACCAGAGTTGGGTATAAAATTCGACTACTATACATAAGATTACCATAATATCTTTATAAAGCCTAAAAGCATTATTCTTAACAAGAAAGCATAAACTAGGATTGCAAACTTAATCACTCTTATCACTAAGCACAAAACATGAAAATTAAACTTGTTTTAAGGAATGCATAATCAGGTTATTAACTCAGATAAAATGCCAGTGCATATGATGACATGTCAGGTTTTAGTCTTGCTTAACACCAGAGTGTTACACAGCCCCTCCTCTCTCCCTATCCTTGCAACTTTCATTCTCTAGCCTTCACTTAGGTTTTCAATCATACCGCGCTTCCTGTGATCCATAGAGACACAGCAATCATACCTCTGTGTATTTGGGATATTGAGGAAACGAGACCGTAATCTCGTGGTTGTCTCGTGGGTTAGAGACATGGCTGAAATCGAGATCGATTTGCACTTTGTTCGTGTGTTCTTCGCATTTTCGGTTTTTGCCGTCCCGGAGATTTGCCTAGTTCTCCCTCTCCGAGAAATGGTTTTCGATTCCGCTTGAATCCGCTTGTTCTAGATCGTGTGGTGCATCTTTCCACCGAAGGAATTCTTCTCTAACCTCACGAGCTAGTAGATTGATCGATTTTTGTTTCGGATCGTGTTCTTCTCCTTTTTTCCCTGAACTTCTTTGATTCACCAATTTGGAGTTAGGTTCGAGCCATGATCTCCTAGGAGTAGCTCACTAACCTCCTTGTGACTTCCCTCACCAAGTTTGAGCCTTAGTGCTTTCGATCTGAGGGAGATCAAGTCGAATTGGTGGATGAACTGTGCGTATGCGAGGTGACCGGAGGTAAGGATCGGGCCGACCGGACGCTCGTCAGTGAGTCCGGTCGTTGAAGGTTTTGCGCAGCAGTTTCTTCTTCTGTCTGAACCGGACGCACACTCAATTGTGTGACCGGACTCACAGGTGCTATTGTTCATTGCCGTTGTGCTGACCGGACGCTCACCGTGTTGTGACCGGACGCTCTGAGCCCCTGAGTTTGGTCCAACACAGAGAAGTCCTAGAACCGCTTTGAGCTGACCGGACGCGTCCGGTCACTGTTGATCGGACACTAGTCAGAGTCTGATCAGTGCTGTTCAACACGTTTTCGTCCGCGGTTCATTCGTCCATTGTCGGATTTGGTTTTCGGTTTTTGCGTTGGACTTCTTGGATTGTGTAGTGTCCCGCTGTGCTTCTTGGAAGCATCCACCCTAGATCTAGGGTCATGGACACTACCATGTCCGTGTCTTGCTTTTGGGGTGACTTTCTGGGACAAGGGCCATCTATTTCTCGAGAAGAAATTTGAGGCTCCCATTCACCCCCCTCTGGTCGCCAATTCGATTCTTCAATTGGTATCGGAGCCGGTTAAGGATCTTCTCTACCTTAATCGGTTTTAGATCCTAAGGGCAACATGGATCGAGGGAACGCAAAGGCTCCCTACTTCGATGGGACGAACTATCTGATGAGGACATTAACACCAGCGATACATCCTCTCCGACACAACCTATAGCTGGCCCTCTTACTCGTGCTCGTGCTCGTCAACTTAATCATCAAGTGAGTTCCATGATAAGCTCTTGTCCATCTTGTTTAGACAATGGAAACGCGTGCACTCTTCTTTTGATTAGGAACCGAGGAGAAGACCGAAAGGGAGAAGGACTCGCGGTAGCTGGATTCGGACTGCAGCAAAGCGCCAACTTGTGACCGCCACCACGGTTGCATACGGATTCGGATTCAGGCGCTTCAGGACTTGTTGGAAAGCTTATCAATTTTACTTTCATATGAATCAAGTCCCACGTCAATATCTGTTCGGCAGCAGCGGCAATGATCCAATTACCGTCGACAGGTCTTGCTGTCCAGGGTGCTGCGTCACCTCATTTTGGTTATGGCCCATGTATCAAGTTGGGTCCATTAGGGACGCGTCCTAGGGTTGGAGGACGACCCCAACACTCTTTTGGTCGTCAATCCATCTACTTATATCCCTCTATAGCCGCCATGGTCGGTTTGGGTTTTGTTTAGATCAAGTTTAGCCTTAGCTACTTGCTTGTAGGCGCGCGTGCAGGATCAGCCGCCCGTCTCCTTGTCTTCGGAACCCCATTGTAGATTAAGATTCAGTTTGAAACCTTCAATTTCATCTTGCAAATTCAGTGCTTGTTTCCTCGTTCTTGCTAGTTCTTCGATTGCTTGCAGGACGGGAGCCCTAGGGGCTGGTTGTCGCGCTCCACAAGATCGTGACGGCTATTGGACGTGGTGTATCGGTTGCTAAGGCGCGGTCTTGAGGGCTGTAGTCGGGCCGTGAACGTCATCTCCATCCACCAATCGAGTTATCCCCGTTTCTCATCGAAAGATCGGGCAAAAACCCTAGCGGGTTCGCATCAGTTGGTAATCAGAGCAAGGTTCTTCGGTGAGAGACTTCTAATCCATTGCTGTTTTTAATTAATTTCCTATAGTCCAGAAAAGCCAAAAAAAAATATAGTAGATTAGTTTTTCCATAATCCTATTAAACCTTTGTGCCTTGGCTAGTACCGTTTAGTTAGGGCTTGTTGAATTTGCGTTGCTTCGGTTTGTCGAGTTGCTGGTCTTAGTGTCTAGTCCTTTAGAGTTTCGAGTTCTTGTCACCATCTATACACAGCCGAGTATTACCATATCTTCTCTCTGTCGAATCTGTTGTGAAGTCGGAATTGAACTGTCTGTGGTCTTGGTCCGGATCGAGTTGAGTTCCAATCTGAGTTCCACCAACGTGATAAAAAAAAAGGAAACCGAGTAGAACTCGGCAATAGGTGGAATCCGTTTGTGGTTGGTTCTGAGTGGAAACCGAGTAGAACTTGGAGTCCGCTTGTTAATATATTCTGAACTCCGTCTACGTGAGTCTTTCTGTGATCCAAAGAAAGATAAGATACTACTCCATACTTGTTCGGCCTTACTCTAGAGAGAGAGAGAGAGAGAGTATCTTCTTCTTACCGGAATACCCCTGTACTTTCGGAAAAGTGTGTGTACCGAATTGCTCCTTTGTATTCTTTGTTCATATAATCAGTTTTTGAGGTTGCCCAAAAAAAAAAGAAAAAAAAAAAGAGAAAAGATTCAAAAGAAAAGGGCTGTTTTTCATATTGATTTTAGGTTTGTTCCACCTTGTTTTCAGGGGTGTGCTGTGGTTTTCCTTTGTGTCCAGGCTTGCGTCTCTAGCACGGTCTAGCCTAGGACCAGCACAGTACCGTCGTCGAACGTTTATTCAGCTCGCCTTTATAACTAACGTGGTGCTAGTTCGTTCCTTGTTTCAGCCCACCTATAGCTCCACATACTCTACAGCTTGACAGGTCTTGTGCCGCAGCACCGATACACTTCATCCATTGCTGAAGACTTGTTGGTAGACGACCCCTCCTGTCAAGCAAGGTAAGAATTGGTAAGAACTTGTGTAACAAGTTGAGTGTGAGAGACTTGCTGTAGCTACATCCTAGTAGTTGTAGGGCTTTTATTTCTTCACTTGCCTTTCTTGTTGTCTTTGTTTTTGAACCATGACAGGGGAGATGATGACAACGAAACACTACATACACCTCGCACTAAGGGCATCATACAGCATTTTGAAAGGAAAGTGAAGCTGCACACAGAGGGACTTGATAATGACTTGCAGGTGACAAATGAAAAGCTGGGGCAGTTGGAGGCTACGCAGATGGCCACAAACAACAAGCTTACAAGTTTGGAGGAATCCGTTGCTAGTGTGGACAAAAGCCTTGCTGCTCTCCTAAGGCGATTTGATGACTTCCACACCGAAGATAAAGAGAAGCATAAAGAAGAAAAGGAGGGAGATCGAGAGCACGGTAGTCATGAAGATGACTACACTGCTGATACTGAGCATGATGATCAAGACGCTCGTGATCGACGACGCCTACGTCACAACCGTAGAGGTATGGGTGGCAACCGCCGACGCGAGGTACACAATAATGATGATGCTTTCAGTAAGATTAAATTTAAGATACCTCCTTTTGATGGTAAATATGACCCTGATGCCTACATTACTTGGGAGATTGCTGTTGATCAAAAGTTTGCATGTCATGAATTTCCTGAGACTACACGTGTTAGGGCTGCTACTAGTGAGTTTACAGATTTTGCTTCTGTTTGGTGGATAGAATATGGCAAGAAAAATCCTAATAACTTACCTAGAACTTGGGATGCGCTGAAACGAGCCATGAGAGCTAGATTTGTTCCATCTTACTATGCCCGTGATATGATAAATAAGTTGCAGCAATTGAGACAAGGTGCTAAAAGTGTAGAAGAATATTATCAGGAATTACAAACGGGTATGTTGCGTTGTAACCTAGAGGAGGATGAGGAACCGGCTATGGCTAGATTTTTGGGTGGGTTAAATCGGGAAATTCAGGACATCCTCGCTTACAAGGAATACAATAGTGTAACCCGTTTGTTTCATCTTGCTTGTAAAGCTGAAAGGGAAGTGCAGGGACGACGTGCTAGCGCAAGGACTAATATTTCTGCAGGGAAGGCTAATTCATGGCAGCAACGCATGACTACAACTCCATCTACACGTATGTCTACTCCATCATCTAGTGACAAGACTCGAGCTGCTCCCACAAATTCAGTTGCAAAGACGATGCAAAAGCCTGCTGCGAGTACTTCATCCGTGGCATCGACGGGTAGAACAAGCAACATACAATGTCACCGGTGCAAGGGATATGGACACATGATGCGTGACTGTCCAAACAAGCGAGTTATGATTGTCAAAGATGATGGTGAGTGCTCATCTGCTAGTGATTTTGATGAAGACACGCTTGCACTGCTTGCGACTGACCATGCAGGTAATGAAGAACAAATAGAAGAACATATTAATGCAGGTGAAGCGGACCACTATGAAAGCTTGATCGTGCAGCGAGTGCTTAGTGCACAAATGGAGAAGGCGGAGCAAAATCAGCGACATATTTTATTCCAAACAAAGTGTGTCATCAAAGAGCGTTCCTGCCGCATGATCATTGATGGAGGTAGCTGCAACAACTTGGCAAGCAGCGATATGGTGCAGAAACTTGCCCTCAACACCAAACCACACCCGCATCCCTACTACATCCAATGGCTGAAGAACAACAGTGGTAAGGCAAAGGTAACTAGACTTGTGAGAATCAATTTTTCCATCGGATCCTACAAAGATATTGTTGAATGTGATGTTGTGCCTATGCAAGCTTGTAACATTCTGCTAGGTAGACCTTGGCAATTTGATAGAGATTCTATGCATCATGGTAGATCAAATCAGTATTCTTTTCTATACCATGATCGCAAAATTGTGCTGCATCCTATGTCCCCTGAAACTATTATGCAAACTGATGTTGCAAGGGCTACTAAAGCAAAGAGCGAGAGCAATAAAAATGATAAATCTGTAATTGGTAACAAAGATGAGATAAAACTGAAAGGACGTTGTATGATAGCTACCAAATCAGATATTAATGAGTTCAATGCATCCACTTCTGTTGCTTATGCTTTGATATGCAAGGATGCTTTGATTTCAATTGAGGATATGCAATGTTCTTTGCCCCCTGCTGTTGCTAACGTTTTGCAGGAGTATTCCGATGTGTTTCCAAGTGCGGTACCAGCGGGGCTGCCACCACTACGCGGGATTGAGCACCAAATTGATCTTATTCCTGGTGCATCTTTGCCAAACCGTGCGCCATACAGGACAAACCCGGAAGAAACAAAGGAAATTCAGCGACAAGTGCAAGAACTACTGGACAAAGGTTATGTGCGAGAATCCCTTAGCCCTTGTGCTGTTCCAGTAATTTTAGTGCCTAAGAAAGATGGAACATGGCGTATGTGTGTTGATTGTAGAGCTATTAATAATATCACCATTCGATATCGACACCCTATTCCACGATTAGATGATATGCTAGATGAACTGAGTGGTGCTGTTGTGTTTTCAAAAGTTGATTTACGTAGTGGGTACCACCAGATTCGTATGAAATTGGGAGATGAATGGAAAACTGCTTTCAAAACTAAGTTCGGTTTATATGAGTGGTTAGTCATGCCTTTTGGGTTAACTAATGCACCTAGTACTTTCATGAGATTAATGAACGAGGTTTTGCGTGCTTTCATTGGGAAATTTGTTGTCGTATATTTTGATGATATATTAATTTACAGCAAATCATTGGATGAACATCTTGATCATTTACGTGCTGTTTTTAATGCACTACGCGAGGCACGCTTATTTGGTAACCTTGAGAAGTGCACCTTTTGCACCGATCGAGTGTCTTTTCTTGGTTATGTTGTAACTCCACAGGGAATTGAGGTTGATCAAGCCAAGGTGGAAGCTATACAGGGATGGCCTGTTCCAAAGACTATCACCCAGGTGCGGAGTTTCCTAGGACTTGCTGGATTCTATCGCCGTTTTGTGAAGGATTTCAGCACCATTGCTGCACCATTGAATGAGCTTACCAAGAAGGGGGTGCCTTTTGAGTGGGGCAAAACACAAGAGAATTCATTCGACATGTTGAAAGATAAGTTAACTCACGCGCCTCTCCTACAACTTCCTGATTTTAATAAGACTTTTGAGCTTGAATGTGATGCTAGTGGAATTGGTCTGGGAGGTGTTTTGTTACAAGAGGGAAAGCCTATTGCATATTTTAGTGAGAAATTGAGTGGGCCTGTTCTCAATTATTCTACTTATGATAAAGAACTCTATGCTCTTGTTCGAACATTAGAGACATGGCAGCATTATTTGTGGCCCAAAGAGTTTGTTATCCATTCTGATCATGAATCTTTAAAACATATTCGTAGTCAAGGAAAACTGAATCGTAGGCATGCAAAATGGGTTGAATTTATTGAATCTTTTCCTTATATTATTAAACACAAGAAAGGGAAGGAGAATATTATTGCTGATGCTTTGTCACGGAGATATACTTTGCTGAATCAACTTGATTATAAGATCTTTGGGTTAGAAACAATTAAGGACCAATATGTTCACGATGCTGATTTTAGAGACGTGTTGCTGCATTGTAAAGATGGAAAAGGATGGAACAAATTCATCGTTAGTGATGGGTTTGTGTTTAGAGCTAACAAGCTATGCATTCCAGCTAGCTCTGTTCGTTTGTTGTTGTTGCAGGAAGCACATGGAGGTGGCTTGATGGGACATTTTGGAGCAAAGAAGACCGAGGACATACTTGCTGGTCATTTCTTTTGGCCAAGGATGAAGAGAGATGTGGAGAGGTTTGTTGCTCGTTGCACTTTGCCACAACATGTCAAAAGGCAAAGTCACGGTTAAATCCCCACGGTTTGTATCTACCTCTTCCTGTTCCTAATGCTCCTTGGGAGGATATATCTATGATGATTTTGTGTTGGGTTTACCAAGGACTAGGAGGGGACGTGATAGTGTGTTTGTGGTTGTTGATAGATTTTCTAAGATGGCCATTTCATACCATGTCATAAAACTGATGATGCTACAAATATTGCTGATTTGTTCTTTCGAGAAATTGTTCGCTTACATGGTGTGCCCAACACAATGTTTCTGATCGTGATGCTAAATTTCTTAGTCATTTTTGGAAGACTTTGTGGTTTAAATTGGGGACTAAGCTTTTATTTTCCACCACTTGTCATCCCCAAACTGATGGTCAAACTGAAGTGTGAATAGAACTTTATCCACTATGTTAAGGGCTGTTTTAAAGAAGAATATTAAGATGTGGGAAGAATGTTTACCTCATATTGAGTTCGCTTATAATCGTTCATTGCATTCTACTACAAAAATGTGTCCTTTGAGATTGTCTATGGCTTCTTGCCACGTGCTCCTATTGATTTAATGCCTTTGCCAAGTTCTGAAAAAATGAATTTTGATGCTAAGCAACGTGCTGAATTAATGTTAAAATTGCATGAAGCCACTAAAGAAAACATAGAGCGCATGAATGCTAAGTACAAATGCGCTGAGATAAAGGTAGAAAGCAATTGATTCTGGAACCTGGGGATTTGGTTTGGTTGCATTTGCGAAAAGATAGATTTCCAGAACTGAGAAAATCCAAATTGATGCCTAGAGCTGATGGTCCTTTTAAAGTGCTGCAACGAATTAATGAGAATGCATATAAGCTTGATCTTCCTGCAGATTTTGGGGTTAGTCCCACATTTAACATTGCAGATTTGAAGCCTTATTTGGGTGAGGAAGATGAGCTTGAGTCGAGGACGACTCAAATGCAAGAAAGGGAGGATGATGAGGACATTAACACCAGCGATACATCCTCTCCGACACAACCTATAGCTGGCCCTCTTACTCGTGCTCGTGCTCGTCAACTTAATCATCAAGTGAGTTCCATGATAAGCTCTTGTCCATCTTGTTTAGACAATGGAAACGGTGCACTCTTCTTTTGATTAGGAACCGAGGAGAAGACCGAAAGGGAGAAGGACTCGCGGTAGCTGGATTCGGACTGCAGCAAAGCGCCCAACTTGTGACCGCCACCACGGTTGCATACGGATTCGGATTCAGGCGCTTCAGGACTTGTTGGAAAGCTTATCATTTTACTTTCATATGAATCAAGTCCCACGTCAATATCTGTTCGGCAGCAGCGGCAATGATCCAATTACCGTCGACAGGTCTTGCTGTCCAGGGTGCTGCGTCACCTCATTTTGGGCTTATGGCCCATGTATCAAGTTGGGTCCATTAGGGACGCGTCCTAGGTTGGAGGACGACCCCAACACTCTTTTGGTCGTCAATCCATCTACTTATATCCCTCTATAGCCGCCATGGTCGGTTTGGGGTTTTGTTTAGATCAAGTTTAGCCTTAGCTACTTGCTTGTAGGCGCGCGTGCAGGATCAGCCGCCCGTCTCCTTGTCTTCGGAACCCCATTGTAGATTAAGATTCAGTTTGAAACCTTCAATTTCATCTTGCAAATTCAGTGCTTGTTTCCTCGTTCTTGCTAGTTCTTCGATTGCTTGCAGGACGGGAGCCCTAGGGGCTGGTTGTCGCGCTCCACAAGATCGTGACGGCTATTGGACGTGTGGTGTATCGGTTGCTAAGGCGCGGTCTTGAGGGCTGTAGTCGGGCCGAGAACGTCATCTCCATCCACCAATCGAGTTATCCCCGTTTCTCATCGAAAGATCGGGCAAAAACCCTAGCGGGTTCGCATCACTATCCCTATTGGAAGATTCGGATGCGTGCTTATCTCAACAACATCGGATCTTCTGTTTGGGAGATATGCAAGAATGCTGAGTACGAGGTCCTTGCGGCTCATGTGGGTCAGATCCAGATTGATCAGCACGAGGTGAATGCTAAGGCTCGTAACGCACTTTTGGCCAACATTGTAACACCCCGGTGTTAAGCAATCCCTAAATGCATAATTTGGCATGGCATAAGAACCCGGAGCTCTAGCATTCATTTCAGCTTTCAACATACACTTCATAATGGCTGATTAGTCCTTTAAGCTGTTCCTTGCTTAATAGCATCTATCATTTCATGCATATGCTTGTTAAGTGCTTAAGTCCTTGTTTGGTCTCTAGTGTAACCTTGTTATGCTTTTTGTTTCTGACCAAGTGCCTTATAACAAAGTTGTAGATCTTGATGAAAGGAACAACTTTGCTTTAAAGCACTTTCTCAGAAAAAGCTTTTCAAAATGTGATTTCTTGCATTAGAAAAATGGATTAGAAGTAAATTTCTTTTTCTAAGCAGAATTTGGACTTGAGCCTTAAAGATGATTTGTTCCTTACAAAATTCTAAGCAACTTTGCTTTTAGGACCTTCTCCTGTTTCGGCTTAGTTGGGAGTTATGGAGCATCAAAGTTTGAAACAAAACTTCATTAGTTTAAACCCAGTGGACCCCGCCTGTCAGTCTCTCCTTCTTCTCCTTCGCGGACGCCGCTCCCTCCGCGCCGGCAGAATCCGCCCCGCAGCCGCGAGACCGCCTCGCCGGCGGCCAAACCACCGGCACCGCCGCCCGTGGTTTGCGCCCGAACTCGCCACGTCGCTCCATGCACCGCGTCCTCGCCCGCCGCGTGTCGCGCGCGCCTGACGCCGCCGCGTCCGGTCGGGAGTTCCCCGACGGGAACCGGCCAGGTGCAATGCACCTAGCACTTCGTTCCTTTTGCCTTCGCTCCGCCCCGTGCTTGCAACCAGAGGAGCATTCCATTGCTCACTCTCTCCCTCGCTCCACTCCACTCCATCTTCACCAGAGCTCCGCGCCGCCGCCGCCCGCCGAACCTCGGCGAGCGATTACTCGCTCCACCGCTCACCGCCGTTCGATTCCTCCCGCCAGTTTCTCCGCCCTAATCTCCTCTTTCTCCGGTAAGGGTTGGTTTCCCCTCTCTCCCTCTCTAGCCGCCGGAACAGCGGATGCCATCCGCAAGCTCCCGCCATGGCCGCCACCGTGACCTTCATGTGGACCGGTCATCTCCGGCCAAGCTATCCCAAGCCGAGCCATGTTCTAGTCTTCTCTACCTCCGTAGTAGCTTAGAGTTAGTTGGAGACCTCTCTTTCGCCGTGTTTCAGCCGGAACCGAGCCGTGTCGCCGCCGTGTCCGCCATGGACCGCCGCCGTGCATAGCTCCGAGCAATGCTGCGGTTACGAGGCTCGAAGGTTGCCCGAATAGGTCGCTTAGGTCTTGCTTGGGCTAGTGCTAACCTCGCCGAGTCGCAAGCCGCCGGAAAGAGTTCCGCCGCCGAGTCGCAGAGCCGCCGCTCCGCCATGGCCGCCGTCGAGCTTGCTCCGGTATCCCTCTGGCTCAGCGAGTCGGTTAGTTGTGTTCGCCTCACAAACCCGCATCCAGTGATGGTCTCAGTGTCACCAGAAGCGTCGCCGTCGACGAGCTAGGGCCGGTCAACGACCACGGCGCCAAACTCCGCCGTTGACTGCCGAGCTGGCCTCGCGCGTGGTAACGTTGCCGAGCTTGGTCGCCCTGACCAGCGGGCCCCGACTGGCAGTAAGAAAGAGAGAAAGGAAGAGCTTGGGTGCCGTAGGCCTCGGAAAGCCGGATGCGCCGAGCCTTCGCCTCGAGCCTCGACCGAGTCGGTTGAGTTAGTCTCGGTTGAGTCAGTAAGCCTCGGTTGAGTCAGTAGCCTCGGCTGAATAGGTTAGCCTCGGCTGTCAGTGTGCCCCCTCGGCCGAATCGGTATTAGAGTGTGTCTGAGCCTCGGCCAATCGGTCGAGTACGTCTAAGCCTCGGCTGAGTTGAGCCGGGTGTGCCGAAGCCTTCGCCTCGAGCCTCGGCGAGTCGCGCCGGGTGTGCCGAGCGTCTGTCTTGTGCCTCGGCCGAATCAAGAAGGGAGTCCGTACGTTAGGATTGAGTTTTCTTTTTAATGTGTTTTGCAGAATCATGTAAGGCTTCAAAAATTCATACAAGGCTCATTTTAAGTCCAAATCCTGTGAAACAAATTTTGTTAGGTCAAGCATGTTTAGATCTATCAGTGAAAACTGTTGAATGCATTCTTGGTGATATTTTTATGTGTAGATTTATTTAATTAGAAAAGTGCTGATAACTTGGAAAATGCATAACTAATTATATATCAGTCAGAAAAATGTGATTCCAGTTTTGTTAGGTTTGTATGAAGTGTAGTTTCAGAGAAAAATATAATATGAGGTTGTTCTGTGAATTAATTTGACAGTAGCTTTTAAAATGGTTAAATGTTGTTTCCTTGTTTATTTTGTAGTAATTAAAATATGAGGAATATGAACCTGAGAATTTAAGCACATTGCTCTTGTACTAGGAAGCTCAGTAGAAAAATAAGAAATCTGTTGTTTGACACTTTTTGCTAGGGTGTGTAGTTCAAAGCACCTTTCCATGATAGAATTTGTCTTTTTCATAGAGAATGGAGTTTAAGTCCAAATGAGATGAAATTTGGACAGGGAGCTAGATTAGGTGTTGTTAACTCCCAGTAATTTCTGTAGATTTTTCTGAAGCTGTCTAGGTTAGGTTGCTGTTTAAAGCATGTGTAAATAGATTTATTTCAGCAAGTAATTAGAGGGTAATAAACTCATTAAGTAAACTTTGAGGTGGTGACAACATAGCTTAATCAATTGACTATGTTAGGTTAAATAGTGGGATGATGTTGACTACCTTGTTGAAGAGAATGCAGTAGATGACATGTGCTTATCCCCTGATTGCTGTTGATCATGTGCATCACATATGCATTCTATGTGCATTCATCCTATTCATGCGCACTATGCATCATACAGGATCAGCGGAGGAGATCCAGACCCAGTCGTTACTGGAAGAGCCCAGTCCGGAGGAGAACCTGACAGAAGAAGCGGAGGGACCGACGCCGACGAGTTACCCGAGTGCCGCGATCACCGTCCGTCGGACTTTGAGAAAGGCAAGCCCCGGAGCATTCTAACTCCTACGGTTTGCAAATGTTTCTAATTAACCTGATGATGGATGTTGCATTAGGTTATAGGAATTGATTGCTACCGTTGATGCATTATTACTTATCCTTGTCCACCTGCAATATATCTTGATATCCCTGTTTAGGTCTAGGCTCGTTATATGCTTAGCCCTGCTTAGACCGGTAAAAGTCGGGTGATTTCCTGTCTCCCGCAATAGGTGGATACTGATCATGTTTAGCCTGTGCTATCATGAGATAACCATGTGATAATTAATCTGAGACGGAGGCGGGATGTAAGAGCAGCAGGACATGGGTTCTGTGTGCTAGTAGTCTCCCGTCTGTGTCGCATAGGACCCGTTCGGGAATGTCCCTTCAGTCAAATTGAACGCGTCGATCACTTAACGGAGTGGTCTGAGTACCTCCCGTGAAGCCGAGTAAGGTTATTCGAGCCGGAGATGGAGATGTTGACGCCTAACACCCAGGGCCTCAGCTGTACCGTGGGCAACTATTCTGATCGACCTGGCATGGTCCGAGGGCAGGCAGGGCCTGATCGACCTGGCATGACCGTGGGCAGTTATAGATTGAGCGACCTGGCACTGAGATAACCCCCGGTGTAGAAGGGCCCATGGCCGTCCCGCGCTTTGTGTTCTCGAATCTCCTGACTGGTAGCTTACGACTGCCGTAGCCGGAATGTGCCGGGCGAGTGTGAGACATTTTATCCCCAGCTGGGTAGGAATCGATTATAATCGCCATCGCTCCTGGACAGTGAGCAGTTGACTTTAGATCATCTCCCGTAGAACTTATGGAACTAAAATGGTTATGGAATCTGAAAGGCTATTGATGAAATAGTCACTCTTGATTGATTAATTAGCAAGTGCTTGTTTAGTACAGGTGCAAATCTAGTAAGGTAGAGTTAATGACTAAAAGCAATTGCCAACATCTGAAACTGAGTTTTATTACTAAAGCTTTCATGCAAAAGAGAGTATGTACAGCCAACCCCACTCATATAGCCTACATGATCCTTGGAGTCTCATTATTTTTGGTTATGACGGGTAAGTCTAGCTGAGTACCTTCTCGTACTCAGGGTTTTATTTCCCTTGTTGTTGCAGATGGCCAGTGCTTTTATGGTTACTGCGAGAACTGCTTGTACCCGGTAACGGGTGATGACTAGACCAAGGGCATGGTCAACACTTATCTCATCTGTTGCTTTTGTGGACCCAGTCAACTGATGGCACCGTATTTATGAACATCCAAACTTATGTTTTAAAGACTATGTTGCTTCCGCTACTACTATCAAACTATGGTTTGTAATATTATTTCGTACTCCGATGTAATTTGAACTCTATGCAACTGTGATGTAACCCGTGAGCATGTTCGTGGAACAAGTACGATCTTGGCTGGATGTCGTTGAATGATTTGAAATCCTTCGAGATTTCCGGACTACCGGGTTTGTACGAGCTTAAGTACTCGATGATTTCTGCGAGAGCGGAGGTTTTCAGTGCTTAATCTGGTGCAAATTGGTCGGTTCTGTTACAGCTGGCATCGGAGCAAGTTCTGCGTTACTGTTCATGGGTGTATTTAAAAACAATATTTTATAAAGGATAAAGCTATATTTGCCAACTTATAGTTATATTAGGATTTGGAAAATCTTAAGGATTAAAGCTAAGGTGTGCCAGTGACCAAGTCCTTATGCCCAATAGGAATTTAGGTGGCTATTTAAGTACTAACTTGGGGGTTGTGCATCATATTTAAATTCTGTTATTTCTGTCGTCCATACGGCAAGGGTGAAATTGTATGGGTGCTATTCTTCGGAATAGTAATGTATGGATCAATTGCCTCTACGCCAAGGTAATAAGTGAGTTGTGAGAGCATGATTGGACAACCGCCAATCTAGGGGAGTGCTTGAATGATGCTGACATGTATACCTGTTGCACACAAGTATATGTGAAAGTATTAATTGTGGGAGTAATACTTCTCTGATGGGTGCATATACTGCTTACGTGTATACTGGGTGTGCACCTAAGCCAGTATTAGATTTAATTTTCAGCAATGCATGATATTCATATTGTGGGCAGGGCTGAAATGAACTTTCTGCAGGTACGCTAACTTGCGAACGTGTAGTACGCTAGTTAACGCTATGAGTGAACGTTGTATGCCACCGTCTAGCCGTTAGATTGTTAGGCAGTGAGGACGTATGTTACGCTCATGCATCATGATCATATAATCTTGCATTAATTTACTTCCTTCCTTATGTTATCCGTCCCGATCTTAAATAAAAGTTGTTCTCAACTAATTAAAAACTATGTGGATACACTTCTTTCAGATGGCCCGCACTAAGCGTACCGCCCGCAAGTCGACTGGAGGCAGGAGGCCCAATTACATGCTGGGTCCTTGGACCGAGGAGGGATCCGAGGATTTTCTGGAGGAGTTCGGCATGCCTACTCTTTTGTGGAGGGTGCTGCACTTAGTCGGATACCAGGAGGGCCAGGAGCCGCAGTATGAGTGGCATCGAGTTCAGTTTCAGAGGATCGCTACATGTACACAGTTGAGGTGGACGTGCCCAGCCGTGATCCGCAGGATCATGTGTGGTGCCGCAGAGTGTTTGCTCTTCAGGGCAGGACTCCTTGGGATGGAGCCAACCAAGTTGCGTACACTGTTCTTCGGGATATCATGGAGGATCATCCAGAGGTAGTTGCCCAGGCCACAGCCGGTGTCTTCCCTACAGCAGATCCGTACCAGTCCGTGTGGCGTCAGCCGGGTGCTACGGTGTTGGAGGCTAGTTCTTCAGAGCGTGAGCACTGCGCAGGGCCAGCTGGGAGTGCGATGGCTGCACTCATGGCTACCTACGGGTGTCTGTCACGTAGCTACGACCACCTGGACCACATCCTCAGTGAGGAGATAGCTGCACATCACCAGGGTCAGGAGGCGCATGCTACAGAGGTCGACCTTCTTACCACTCAGCTAGCTCACTTGACCGTTGAGAGAGACCAGGCTCGTCAGAGGGAGCAGGAGACGGCACAGCAGCTTAGTGACCAGCAGGGTATGACGACCTTCTTATCCACCATCATGGCCGAGACTGAGGAGTCGCTACGTAATGTTTGTCTCGAGGGTATGCGTGCGACTGAGCAGAACAGGCTTCTCAGGCTACAGGTGGGAGATTTGGAGCTGCAACTTCATCATCTCCAGGACTACAATGATCGCCTACATGAGGAGATTCATCGCCGTGAGAATGAGAGGAACCCTATCCTTCCTCAGGAGGACCCGGATTCTCATGCTTCGTCCAGTGGTTCTTCGAACATCTCGAGTGATGATGATGACAACGACGATGATGACGATGGTGCCAGTAGGGAGTAGACTAGTTAGTGTTAGCGCGTAGTGGTCTTATCTCATATCGTAGCGCTTGATCTTTTGGGTAACATGTGGATGTAAGAATGTGTGTTGGACCTATGTGCGTATGGCGCAAAACTTTAAAAGTCCCATATGTATGGGCACCTATGGATGTTATGTTGACTTTTGTATGTTATGTGATGAGCACTTTTTATCATGTGATGATGCGTTGTGGATCGAAATTTATTATGCCTCTGTAATTGTTTGGTGAATTCGTTTTCCGAATAATTTCTGTTGGCATGGTTTATTGTTCTCCGCAATTTTGGCAACGTCGTTTAATGATTATTGCTATCGCTACATGCAGATGACGATGACTCGCAGTGGAGCGGGTGGTGGTAGTGGTGGTAATGATGGTAGCAGGAGAACCGCAATCCACCACCTCCTCCACCACCCACGGCCGAGCAACTCTTCGCTCAGTTCTTGGGAAGCCAACGCAACATCGAGGCGCTTCTGCGAGAGAATTTGGCGCATAGCAATCAACGCCCTGAGCCGAATCAGTACAGCTCGTTCAAGGATTTTCTGGACACAAGGCCGCCAATTTTCAAGGAAGCCACAGAACCTCTAGAAGCAGAAGAATGGCTGCATACAATAGAGCAGAAGTTTCGACTGCTCAGGCTTACAGAGAATTAAAGGCAGAGTATGCTGCACATCAGCTACAGGGGCCAGCCGGAATTTGGTGGGGACATCACCGTACCACTTATCCAGCTCGTACACCTGTCACTTGGAGAATGTTCGCGGAAGCTGTTCGCGGGCACTATATTCCGCCAGGCTTGACTCAGATGAAGATGGCTGAATTCATGAGCTTAACACAAGGAACTCGATCAGTGACCGAGTATCATCACTTGTTCAACTCTTTATCTCGCTATGCACCAGACTTTGTGACCGATGCTAAGAAGATAGCTAGCTTTAAGAGAGGACTGAATACTAAGATGGGAAAATCAGTGGGTACTTCATCCCGCACAGTTTTCAATGACTTCATCAGTGACTGCCTGATCCAGGAGAATCACAACAATAAGCATACTGCAAGCAAGGCTAGGAAGAGGACCCTGGAATCTGGATCATCTCAGTTTAGAGGACCACCAGCCCAGCGTTCTCAATACCGACCACCAGCACCTGGGGCTCGTTTCAGGCCGCCTCAGAAGAAGAAAGGCAGCAACAAGCTCAGCGTGGTCAACGACCATACAAGGTGGCAGCAAGTCAGGCTCGAGCAGGACAAGGCAGCTCAACTGGGACCAAGCCAATAGTTCGGGGGCCGTGCTTCAATTGCAACCAAGATGGGCACTTTGCAAGGTATTGCCCACACCCCAAGAAGCAGCAGGCTAATTACCCAGCGCGTCTGCATAACATGACTGCTGAAGAAGCTCGTGCAGGAGAACCCGTGACTGCCGGTATGTGTCTCGTGAACCATCATCCTGCAGTTGTTTTATTTGATACTGGATCATCGCATTCTTTCATGAGCAAGGCATTTGCACAAAAGCATAATCAAGAAATCTCTGAAATGGATTATGGGTTTCGCGTGAGCTCCGTAGGGAGTAGCGTGTTATCTAGACAGATGGTGTGTAATGTGACCATCGATATTGGAGGGCATAAATTTGGAGCCAACTAGTAGTTTTGCCGGGACTAAGTATGGATGTAGTCTTAGGAATGAGTTGGATGACCATGTGGAGTGCGGTGTTAGACACTGCAAACAGAACTCTTACCTTATCTGATATCGGACAGGTAACAAGCTTCGCGTATCTCTTCCTCGAGGTGCCGATCTTGTTGACTTATCTTGTACTCTTGCTATAGAAGACCTCTCCAAAATTCCAGTTGTTAGGGATTTTCCGGACGTTTTTCCAGATGAGTTACCAGGGTTACCACCGAAGAGAGCAGTGGAGTTTGTGATAGAGTTGTTACCAGGAACTGCACCAATCTCTAGGAGACCGTATCGAATGCCGCCCAATGAGCTGGCAGAACTCAAGACCCAGATCAAGGAACTCTTGGACAAGGGATTCATTCAACCTAGTGTATCAGAATGGGGTTGCCCAGCTTTGTTTGTCAAAAAGAAGGATAAGTCCTTGCGCATGTGTGTGGATTATCGTCCACTCAATGCCGTGACTGTTAAGAATAAGTATCCGTTACCTAGGATAGACATCCTTTTTGATCAGTTATCAAGGGCCAAGGTGTTTTCTAAGATTGATCTAAGGTCAGGGTATCATCAGATTCGAATCAGACCACAGGATATTCCAAAGACCGCTTTCTCAACCAGATACGGGTTATATGAGTATCTTGTTATGTCCTTTGGATTAACCAATGCTCCAGCATATTTTATGAGTTTGATGAACTCCGTGTTCATGCCAGAATTGACAAGTTTGTGGTAGTGTTCATTGACGATATTCTGGTTTACTCGGAAAATGCAGAAGATCATGCAGAACATTTGAGGGTTGTCTTATCTAGACTCAGGGAACACAAGCTCTATGCTAAATTCAGCAAGTGCGAGTTTTGGATGAAGAAAGTACAATTTCTTGGTCATATTCTGTCAGAAGAAGGAATTTCAGTTGACCCTAGTAAAGTACAAGAAGTCATGGACTGGGAAGCTCCTACTTCAGTTGGTGAGATTCGTAGTTTCTTGGGCTTAGCAGGATATTACCGCCGTTTTATTCCAGATTTCTCCAAGATTGCAAAGCCAATGACCAGTTTGTTGCAAAAGAATCAGAAATTTGAATGGACAGAGAAGTGCGAAACTGCTTTCCGTACCTTGCGGAAGCTGTTGACCACTGCTCCTGTTTTAGCTCAACCGGATGTTGAGAAACCCTTTGATGTCTTTTGTGATGCGTCAAAGGTAGGCCTAGGTTGTGTTCTCATGCAAGAAGGCAGAGTGATTGCTTATGCTTCGCGGCAATTGCGAAAGCATGAAGTGAATTACCCGACCCACGATCTGGAATTAGCTGCAGTTGTACATGCTTTGAAGATTTGGAGACACTATCTGCTTGGGAATGTCTGCAATATGTACACCGACCACAAGAGTCTTAAATATATTTTCACGCAAGCAGAATTGAATATGAGGCAAAGAAGATGGCTGGAATTGATTAAGGATTATAATCTTCAAATTCACTATCATCCAGGCAAGGCGAATGTTGTGGCCGATGCTCTGAGCCGGAAATCACACTGTAATGCTATGAAGCTTCTACCAGAGGATGAGTTCAGCTTAACACATGCTGCAGTGCTACATGATTTAGAGTTGCGCAATGTGTTAGTTGACCAAATTATAGAAGGCCAGAAAACCGATAAAGGGATCTATCATATTAAGGAAAGGCTCAAGGATGAAAAAGAGGCCGATAAGCATTTTCGAGTTGACGAAAATGGAGTTCTATGGTTTAACCAGCGATTAGTGGTGCCTAAGGATAGAGAACTCAGGAATCGGATCATGGATGAAGCACATTTGTCCAAATTATCTATTCATCCTGGAAGTACAAAAATGTACCAAGATTTGCGTCCGAGATTTTGGTGGACCAAAATGAAGAAAGAAATTGCTGCTTATGTTGCAAGATGTGACACGTGTTGTCGAGTAAAAGCTATTCACTTGAAACCAGCTGGAATGCTTCAGCCATTAGCTATACCTGAATGGAAGTGGGAAGAAGTAGGAGTATGGATTTATCGTTGGTTTACCCACTACTCAGAAGGGTAATGATTCAATTTGGGTAATTGTGGATCGTCTCACAAAGACCGCACATTTCATTCCAGTCAAGACCAACTATAAGGCCCCAGATTATGCAGAGATCTACATAAGTCAGATTGTGCGACTGCACGGTGTACCAAGGGTTATAGTCTCTGATCGCGGACCGCAGTTTACTGCACCATTTTGGGAAAAGTTGCAGAAGGAGTTAGGCACGGATTTAGTCCGAAGCTCAGCCTATCATCCGCAAACATCAGGGCAGACAGAGAGAGTGAATCAAGTTCTAGAGGATATGTTAAGAGCCTGTGTTTTATCAGCAAAAGGTTCTTGGGAGAAATGGTTACCATTGGCAGAG
Organism: Coix lacryma-jobi var. lacryma-jobi; assembly: GCA_009763385.1. Taxonomy (NCBI): domain Eukaryota; kingdom Viridiplantae; phylum Streptophyta; class Magnoliopsida; order Poales; family Poaceae; genus Coix; species Coix lacryma-jobi. The sequence goes on from CM019824.1 coordinate 111,544,011, forward strand.
TTTGCTTATAACAACAGTTATCAAGAAAGTATACAGATGGCTCCTTTTGAAGCTCTGTATGGTAGAAGATGCAGGACACCGATAAACTGGGTAGAACCAGGGGAACGTCGGTACTATGGTATTGACTTTGTGAAAGAAGCAGAAGAACAAGTTAGAACGATTCAGCAACATATCGCGTCTGCACAATCTCGCCAGAAAAGCTATGCTGATAAACGAAGGAAACCGCTTGAGTTCAATGTTGGTGACTATGTCTATTTGAAGGTTTCACCAATGAAGGGTGTAAAACGTTTTGGAGTCAAAAGGAAGTTAGCACCAAGGTTCGTGGGACCTTATAGAATTGTGCAAAAGAAGGGAGAAGTGGCTTATCAACTGCAATTACCAGAGCATTTGAAGGCTATTTTTCCAGTGTTCCATGTCTCTCAACTGAAGAAATGTCTTCGAGTACCAGAAGAAGAGGTACAACCAGCTCGTATCAAATTGCAATCTGATCTCACTTACTCAATTACACCATGTCGAGTGCTCGATGAAAAAGAAAGAGCGACCCGCGGAAGAATCGTGAAGCAATATAAGGTATCTTGGAGTGAGCAAGATGACCGGGATGCTACCTGGGAGACGGATGACTATCTAAAGGAAGTATACCCACACTTTTATAAGAAATGGTTCGTAACCCAAATCTCGGGACGAGATTTCTTTTAGGAGGGGAGGGCTGTAACACCCCGGTGTTAAGCAATCCCTAAATGCATAATTTGGCATGGCATAAGCATAGCATCTCATCATTTCATGCGCATATGCTTGTTAAGTGCTTAAGTCCTTGTTTGGTCTCTAGTGTAACCTTGTTATGCTTTCTGTTTCTGACCAAGTGCCTTATAACAAAGTTGTAGATCTTGATGAAAGGAACAACTTTGCTTTAAAGCACTTTCTCAGAAAAGCTTTTAAATGTGATTTCTTGCATTAGAAAAATGGATTAGAAGTAAATTTCTTTTCTAAGCAGAATTTGGACTTGAGCCTTAAAGATGATTTGTTCCTTACAAAATTCTAAGCAACTTTGCTTTTAGGACCTTCTCCTAATTCGGCTTAGTTAGGAGTTATAGAGCATCAAAGTTTTAAACCAAACTTCATTAGTTTAAACCCAGTGGACCCCGCCTGTCAGTCTCTCCTTCTTCTCCTTCGCGGACGCCGCTCCCTCCGCGCCGGCAGAATCCGCCCGCAGCCGCGAGACCGCCTCGCCGGCCGGCCAAACCACCGGCACCGCCGCCCGTGGTTTGCGCCCGAACTCGCCACGTCGCTCCATGCACCGCGTCCTCGCCCGCCGCGTGTCGCGCGACCTGACGCCGCCGCGTCCGGTCGGGAGTTCCCCGACGGGAACCGGCCAGGTGCAATGCACCTAGCACTTCGTTCCTTTTGCCTTCGCTCCGCCCCGTGCTTGCAACCAGAGGAGCATTCCATTGCTCACTCTCTCCTCGCTCCACTCCACTCCATCTTCACCAGAGCTCCGCGCCGCCGCCGCCCGCCGAACCTCGGCGAGCGATTACTCGCTCCACCGCTCACCGCCGTTCGATTCCTCCCGCCAGTTTCTCCGCCCTGATCTCCTCTTTCTCCGGTAAGGGTTGGTTTCCCCTCTCTCCCTCTCTAGCCGCCGGAACAGCGGATGCCATCCGCAAGCTCCCGCCATGGCCGCCACCGTGACCTTCATGTGGACCGGTCATCTCCGGCCAAGCTATCCCAAGCCGAGCCATGTTCTAGTCTTCTCTACCTCCGTAGTAGCTTAGAGTTAGTTGGAGACCTCTCTTTGCCGTGTTTCAGCCGGAACCGAGCCGTGTCGCCGCCGTGTCCGCCATGGACCGCCGCCGTGCATAGCTCCGAGCAATGCCGGGGATGCCGAAGCCCGAGAGTTGCTCCAATAGGTCGCTTAGGTCTTGCTTGGGCTAGTGCTAACCTCGCCGAGTCGCAAGCCGCCGGGAAGAGTTCCGCCGCCGAGTCGCAGAGCCGCCGCTCCGCCATGGCCGCCGTCGAGCTTGCTCCGGTATCCCTCTGGCTCAGCAGTCGGTTAGTTGTGTTCGCCTCGCAAACCCGCACCCAGTGATGGTCTCAGTGTCACCGGAAGCGTCGCCGTCGACGAGCTAGGGCCGGTCAACGACCACGGCGCCAAACTCCGCCGTTGACTGCCGAGCCTGGCCTCGCGCGGTAACGTGCCGAGCTTGGTCGCCCTGACCAGCGGGCCCCGACTGGCAGTAAGAAAGAGAGAAAGGGAAGAGCTTGGTGCCGTAGGCCTCGGAAAGCCGGATGCGCCGAGCCTTCGCCTCGAGCCTCGACCGAGTCGGTTGAGTTAGTCTCGGTTGAGTCAGTAAGCTCGGTTGAGTCAGTAGCCTCGGCTGAATAGGTTAGCCTCGGCTGTCAGTGTGCCTCGGCCGAATCGGTAGAGTGGTCTGAGCCTCGGCCGAATCGGTCGAGTACGTCTAGCCTCGGCTGAGTTGAGCCGGGTGTGCCGAAGCCTTCGCTCGAGCCTCGGCCGAGTCGCGCCGGGTGTGCCGAGCGTCTTGTCTTGTGCCTCGGCCGAATCAAGAAGGGAGTCCGTACGTTAGGATTGAGTTTTCCTTTTAATGTGTTTTGCAGAATTCATGTAAGGCTTCAAAAATTCATACAAGGCTCATTTTAAGTCCAAATCCTGTGAAACAAATTTTGTTAGGTCAAGCATGTTTAGATCTATCAGTGAAAACTGTTGAATGCATTCTTGGTGATATTTTATGTGTAGATTTATTTACATTAGAAAAGTGCTGATAACTTGGAAAATGCATAACTAATTATATATCAGTCAGAAAAATGTGATTCCAGTTTTGTTAGGTTTGTATGAATGTGTAGTTTCAGAGAAAAATATAATATGAGGTTGTTCTGTGAATTAATTTGACAGTAGCTTTAAAATGGTTAAATGTTGTTTCCTTGTTTATTTTGTAGTAATTAAAATATGAGGAATATGAACCTGAGAATTTAAGCACATTGCTCTTGTACTAGGAAGCTCAGTAGAAAAATAAGAAATCTGTTGTTTGACACTTTTTGCTAGGGTGTGTAGTTCAAAGCACCTTTCCATGATAGAATTTGTCTTTTTCATAGAGAATGGAGTTTAAGTCCAAATGAGATGAAATTTGGACAGGGAGCTAGATTAGGTGTTGTTAACTCCAGTAATTTCTGTAGATTTTTCTGAAGCTGTCTAGGTTAGGTTGCTGTTTAAAGCATGTGTAAATAGATTTATTTCAGCAAGTAATTAGAGGGTAATAAACTCATTAAGTAAACTTTGAGGTGGTGACAACATAGCTTAATCAATTGACTATGTTAGGTTAAATAGTGGGATGATGTTGACTACCTTGTTGAAGAGAATGCAGTAGATGACATGTGCTTATCCCTGATTGCTGTTGATCATGTGCATCACATATGCATTCTATGTGCATTCATCCTATTCATGCGCACTATGCATCATACAGGATCAGCGGAGGAGATCCAGACCCAGTCGTTACTGGAAGAGCCCAGTCCGAGGGAGAACCTGACAGAGAAGAAGCCGGGGACCGACGCCGACGAGCTACCCGAGTGCCGCGATCACCGTCCGTCGGACTTTGAGAAAGGCAAGCCCCGGAGCATTCTAACTCCTACGGTTTGCAAATGTTTTCTAATTAACCTGATGATGGATGTTGCATTAGGTTATAGGAATTGATTGCTACCGTTGATGCATTATTACTTATCCTTGTCCACCTGCAATATATCTTGATATCCCTGTTTAGGTCTAGGCTCGTTATATGCTTAGCCCTGCTTAGACCGGTAAAAGTCGGGTGATTTCCTGTCTCCCGCAATAGGTGGATACTGATCATGTTTAGCCTGTGCTATCATGAGATAACCATGTGATAATTAATCTGAGACGGAGGCGGGATGTAAGAGCAGCAGGACATGGGTTCTGTGTGCTAGTAGTCTCCCGTCTGTGTCGCATAGGACCCGTTCGGGAATGTCCCTTCAGTCAAATTGAACGCGTCGATCACTTAACGGAGTTGGTCTGAGTACCTCCCGTGAAGCCGAGTAAGGTTATTCGAGCCGGAGATGGAGATGTTGACGCCTAACACCCAGGGCCTCAGCTGTACCGTGGGCAACTATTCTGATCGACCTGGCATGGTCCGAGGGCAGGCAGGGCCTGATCGACCTGGCATGACCGTGGGCAGTTATAGATTGAGCGACCTGGCACTGAGATAACCCCCGGTGTAGAAGGGCCCATGGCCGTCCCGCGCTTTGTGTTCTCGAATCTCCTGACTGGTAGCTTACGACTGCCGTAGCCGGAATGTGCCGGGCGAGTGTGAGACATTTTATCCCCAGCTGGGTAGGAATCGATTATAATCGCCATCGCTCCTGGACAGTGAGCAGTTGACTTTAGATCATCTCCCGTAGAACTTATGGAACTAAAATGGTTATGGAATCTGAAAGGCTATTGATGAAATAGTCACTCTTGATTGATTAATTAGCAAGTGCTTGTTTAGTACAGGTGCAAATCTAGTAAGGTAGAGTTAATGACTAAAAGCAATTGCCAACATCTGAAACTGAGTTTTATTACTAAAGCTTTCATGCAAAGGAGTATGTACAGCCAACCCCACTCATATAGCCTACATGATCCTTGGAGTCTCATTATTTTTGGGTTATGGGTAAGTCTAGCTGAGTACCTTCTCGTACTCAGGGTTTATTTCCCTTGTTGTTGCAGATGGCCAGTGCTTTTATGGTTACTGCGAGAACTGCTTGTACCCGGTAACGGGTGATGACTAGACCAAGGGCATGGTCAACACTTATCTCATCTGTTGCTTTTGTGGACCCAGTCAACTGATGGCACCGTATTATGAACAATCCAAACTTATGTTTTAAAGACTATGTTGCTTCCGCTACTACTATCAAACTATGGTTTGTAATATTATTTCGTACTCCGATGTAATTTGAACTTATGCAACTGTGATGTAACCCGTGAGCATGTTCGTGGAACAAGTACGATCTTGGCTGGATGTCGTTGAATGATTTGAAATCCTTCGAGATTTCCGGACTACCGGGTTTGTACGAGCTTAAGTACTCGATGATTTCTGCGAGAGCGGAGGTTTTCAGTGCTTAATCTGGTGCAAATTGGTCGGTTCTGTTACAAACATGTCCCTTCCGAGTTCCAGCGTGTCTCGAGCTTGAGAACGACACGAGAGATCTAGGTGAAGCTTCAAAGCTATCACGAGGGGATCATTCAGGTCAAGACCAGGACTCTTCGGACCTACAAGCGGGGAGTACGAGAGAACTTTGTTCAGATGGGGAAGAGACGATTGAGCTGCTATGTTCGCTCATTTCCAAACGATTGTGAACAAGATGCGTGCTAATCGGGCCAACCACCTTATTCTTGATGATCATGAGAGGGCACTCAAGTTGCTATATGCCCCTGGACGGAAGGTATGGGAGGTGAGGTGTCAACCTCATAGAGTCTCCAGCCTATGCCAACCCTCACCGTGGGACGAAGCTATTCAGCAAGCTAAGTCCACCAAGATCGATCATTGACTCAGGCCAAGCTGAGGAACCCATCTTCACATTCCTGGCTTTGGTCTCAGGCAAGGGTGGTGGATCGACTCTTTCTGCTGACGCTTCACAACCTCTCTTTGCATTGTCTTCTTTGCTTTCAATGACAGAGGAGCAGGTGGAGGCGTTGGGCGACGATGAGCTCGCCCTCATCATCACCCGGTTCTCGTGGTTTCACAACAACCACTTGAATCGCTGGCGTGGTGGTGCACGTGAGGGCTGCTACGGGTGTGGAGACCTCGATCACTTCGTCATGAGCTGCCCCAAGCGCGACAAGAGCTTCCCTGGCAAGAACCGCAACTCCAGGCGCAAGGCCAAGCCGGAGAACAAGGCCAGAAAGAAGAAGACCAAGGGCGGCTACCGCAGGGAAGATCTGGAGAAGGCTTTCGACACTGGCAGGCGTGCCTTCATCGCCTCCATCAGTGACTTCGAGAAGAGCTCCGACGATGACTCCAGCGATGATGAGTCCGAGCGCAAGACTGAAGATCGCTTCAACGGACTCTGCTTCTTTGGCAACTCCACCAATGGCTTCTGCACCATGGCCTTGGATGAAGAGGATGGCAAGTGCCAGGTCAAGCACGCCGACACCGACGACGACGACGACACTTCAGAGGTTTCGAACTCTTCTCTTGTCGAGCGTATTTCCGGTGAGCGTGATGCTTTGGCCGATATAGTTCTCGGCCTGGATAAGCAGCTTAAGCGTGCCGCTAGAGAGTGCAATGAGTTTAAGGCCAAGCTAGGCGAGGTGCTTAAGGAGCTTGAGAGTTCTAGGTCCGAGGTGAAGGTGACCGATGAGGAGGAGTGCGATGAGTGCACAACACACATGACAAACTTTACCACCCTGCAAACCAAGTATGCCTCTTTGATCGAGGATTATGATGAGCTGAAGAGTAGGCTAGACTTGGTGGGTGATCGTCAAGAGTGTGCCTCCCTGAAGGAGTTGGAGGAAGTGAAGGCGAGGTCTTCTTTGCTAAGTGCGTGCAAGCTCTGCCCGAGCTTGCGAACTGAGTTGGCAGAAGTTAGAAGTTAGTGTCAATCTGCTGAAGCTATGAAGGCCAGCTCAGTTAGCACCGTTTCCGCTCCATGCGAGCGATGCGCGGGGATGAAGCTTGAGATTGCCAACTGTCGGCATGACAGGATGCAAAATGAGGAGGAAAACACATACCTTCAGTCCATCCTGAGTTGGGTGTCATGCAATGTGACGCAGCTGGACATGATGATCAGTGTTGACACTGGTTATCTATCATAATTAAGGGATAAATAAATATGAAAAGGGAAAGAATTTGATCACCAACAAAGGTTTAGGGTTTCAACTGACAATATTCCACGAGTTTTGGTGAGTTATGATTCTGTAGGGACTAAACCAGGAAATCAGCACCGATAGCTTCCCATAGAAGGAAACCGATGGGAGATAACGCAACCACCACGTAAGGATTATTCTAGAGGACTCCAGAGGACGCAAGAAGACACCAGGAGGTCGACCACCGCGAGAGGCCGACTGGTGGAACCGACCGGTCCCACCAGGTGACCGACCGGTCGCCCCCTAGGCCCGCTGGGTTCCGTCCTCTGCAAGCTATCTCCACCGACCTTTAGGATGCATCTCAGCCGTACCTTGAGTTGGTTTGATCCAAGGGCCACGGTTCATCGCCCAGGGCTATATAAACAACCCCTGACCCCCCTCTTCAACAATCAATCAGGGTTTGATCATTAGACATCATCAATCAGAGCGCTTCAGAAGGAGATCAATCGGAAGCCCTAGAGCTTCATCTACCTAGATTAGTAGATAGAATAGGATTAGAGGAGGCAAGCTTCGCTTGGATTCTTGATCTAGTCACGAGAAGGCTCGGTAAACCCAAGATCTTCTCTCTTGTATTAACATTATGGATCTATTTCATAATTGCTCTTCTACTTCATCATTGTTCTTCATAGTTCATCGTCTAGTTCATGTTCATCGTCTAGTTCATCGTCTAGTTCATAATCTTGTTCTAGTTCATGTTCTAGTTCGTACTTTAGTTCTTCTCGATGATCTAATTCACCTTATTGTTCATCATTGTGTTCTAGATAGCAATACAATTGATATGATTAAGACATCAATGATTATATTCTTAGTTATAATGCTTATAGTCTGCTTTGATTATATATTTGGCATAGATAGTTCATCTTTATGTTTATACTCATGTTCGTGTAGCGCTCATCTTAAAGTACAACAGGTGGGTGATAGATGCTGTGTAGGCGTGGTGCCTATACATTATTTATCTACGAATGCGTCCTATGTTCCGGATAGAGTGGTAGATCGCGGGTGTGACAGACCTGTTGAGTCCTCTGTATTCCACCTCCCGAATATAGTGTTCAGTATGGCTCAGTTAACTCATGGTTTAAGGGTTACTTTGTTTGACACTTTTACTATGGAGTTGCCTCTTGATTATAAATATGATGTGACCTAGCCAATGATTGCCAAATATAATTGCACTAATCAATGTATGCTATGACTTGTAATTAGAATAACTTAGGAATGTTTCTTATTAATACCTGTTCTAATCATCACTTGCTAGGTAGTACTGTTCTAAGTTTATCCTTGATTGATCTGATCTCTGTTATCCTTTATCAATTATTTATCATATCATTTACTCTATAACCTGATTCCTGTTTGAAGTAATTAGTGTGTTATCAGTCTTATTATAAGTGTGCCATATTAAATGCTGTTAAGTCCTTACAGTGCCATCATATCTTGAATTGATTAGTCTCTAGGCTAAATATAATAACGATACCTAAGACTAGCTTGGGTGAAATGCTTCTACAACGGGTATGTTTATCTGTGCGCTTGCGGGTAAATATCTATCTTTAAATCCAGTGCCCTGATATTTTTACATTGCTAGCTTCATGTTGGGGATGACAACTTGACGTTAAGTGGAGTTAGTAGTGTCCTGTACACTCTTTAGTGCTTTCTTAGTGATTCCATTAAGGAGTGTCGACAATCAGTCAGTTCAAGAGGGGAACTGGTGGTCTAGGAGTAGGCTTTGCTTCAGGTGGTGACGGCTCTAGTGCTTTTGGCAAGATCGGTGAGTTTAGTGGAGTGAACTAGAGTGAGAAACCATCCGCTCTCCCTAAGCTAACCAAGATCACCCCACCTGAGCCTATTACCAAGGATGGCATCCTGGTTGAAACTCCCAAGGCTCCACCTCACAAGCAAGTGTGGGTTCCCAAACCTAACCATATTAGGAACACACTTGACACCCTTCCTAGCATCTCTAGTGATCCCCTTCTGAAGGGCAAGCAGCCAGCCAAAGTGAACAACCCCCCACCAAGCAAACCAACAACCCAAGAGAGTGGTGAGGGGTTTGAGTGTGAGTATTGCCACCGCGAGGGTCACCTAGCTGAGTTTTGCTTTCGGAGGAAGAGAGAGGCTAGGAGGGACTTGGAACTGAACAACCAGGCCAGGCACCACCCTCTCCATGGTGTGCAGGGTCAGGGAGTTCAGAGGCAGAGGGCTAGGCCTGGAGGTGCACCCCCTCAAGCAGCTAGGCCCCAGGCAGCTAGACCACGGGGTGGTGGTCGTGCCCTCGCAGTTCCGGTCGTCCTCAATACGATTGTGAGCCGGGTGTAAGAGGCTTTGCTGCACAGTCCCATAGCGGACCACCTTTTCAGCATGGTGGTGATCTCTTTGCTCAAATGGGACATGGAGGTGAGTTTGGAGGTTTTCCGTTCCATAGCAGACCACCCTTTCAGTTTGGTGGTGATCACTATCCACCCATGGGATGAGGTCAGTTTATTGTTTCTCCTAACACTTTTTCTAGGCCTATGACACAACACTGGTATCTTTCTTAGTATACTAACCCCAGTGTTGTGCCATATGCTCATTTCCTGCCTTTCTATTGATGCAAGTACTTCGGCTAGAGAACATGTGGCTCATGGATTCTGGGTGTTCGCGCCACATGACCGGAAAGAAGGAATGGTTCTCCAGCCTAGATCTCGTTGTACATAAGGAGTACATCACTTTTGGGGATAGTGGTAGAGGTAAGGTTGTTTCTCGTGGGTCTATCCGACTTAATGAGAACTTTGTGCTCAACGATGTTGCTTTGGTTTCTAACTTGCATTTCAATTTGCTTTCTATTTCGCAACTTCTTGAGGATGATTTTGAAGTGCGCTTTAAGAAAGGCCTGAGTAGAGTTTTGGATTCTCAGGGAGACCTTGTTTGTTGGGTCATCCCTTTTGGCCGTGTTTCCGAGCTGATTTTTCTCATTCTTTCAGCTCTTCTAGATGTTTGATGGCAGGTCCTTCCTCTGATTTGTGGAAGTGGCATAGGAGGCTTGGTCACTTGAGTTTCGACTTGCTTGCAAGACTTAGCTCACTTGGCCTAATCCAAGGATTGCCCAAACTTAAGTTTCAGAAGGACCTTGTTTGCCATCCTTGTCGTCATGGGAAGATGGTTGCTGCTTCTCACCCACCTGTTAATCAGGTGATGACAAAGCAACCCAGCGAGCTTTTACACATAGACACTGTTGGTCCAGCTTGGGTTTGCTCAGCGGGTGGGAAGTGGTACGTTCTAGTGATCGTGGATGATTTTTCGAGGTACTCTTGGGTGTTCTTCATGGAGGCTAAGGATGAAGATTTTTCTTTTGCTCGAGATCTGATTTTGAGGTTGAAAACTGAGTTTCCCCCTGATATTATTAGAGCTATTCATAGTGATAATGGTACTGAGTTTGTTAACTCGCAGTTTGCCTCTTTCTGTTCTTCTCATGGGATCGAGCATCAGTTGTCTTCGCCCTATGTCCCCCAGCAGAACATGTTGTTGAGCGCAAGAACCAGACCCTTGTTGAGATGGCCAGGACGATGCTCGATGAGCATAGGACTCCTAGGCACTTTTGGGCCAAGTGAAAGCCCTAGTTTGGTTTTGAGTAATTGATGAAACCTATTTGTTCTAATCTTATTGCTAAGCATGTGTGTAGCTTATAAAGAAAGGATTGAGACCAAGCCAAGTGGTGGAGCTAGCAAGGTGGCAACCATGGAGGATGGTGATGCTCATATGCAACTAAGTGATCAAGTGCTCTACCATTGGTGAAATGAAGAAAAGAAAAAAATGGAGCATAGAGGCCCGAAGGCAAAGGTATAACCTATAGACCTCTTTGTTTAGTGATCAAGACACTTAGCAAGTGTGATCATATTTAGGATACATAGCCGTACTATTAAGAGGAGATTATTCACGGCTTATGCGATGTTCAAGTGCCACTAGGTGTTCTCTAACATATCGATGCTATAGACCTAGTGAGTGACTAACAAAATCCTTGAAAATGCTTTGCAAAATGCTAACACACGTGCACAAGTGTTGGAACACTTTTTGTGTTGGCACATGGAAGCAAGGGTAGAAGTTAGAAAGTGAAAGGTGCTGAGTAAGTAGCATCGGAGCTGAAGGCGGCAGCATCGGACGCTAGGCCGAGCGTCCGATGGCTAACCCTAGCTACAGACAAATGTTGAAGAAGCATCAGACGCTGGCAACGGACGCTGAGGAATCACTGTTGCAGAGTCTGATGCAGGTGACGTGGCGCGAGCGTGCTTTACAGGAAGCATCAGACGTTGGCCTGCGTCCGATGCCAATCCATCAAACGCGTCCGATGTGATTTGACCCTTTCTGGAACCTCTCTGCATAGTCATCAGACGCAGGGGTTGAGCGTCTGATGTAAAGGTGTCGGCGCGTCCGATGTGGCGCAGAAAAGATATGAAATGAGCTGTAGCGTCGGAGCGTCCGATGTCTGGCATCGGCGCGTCCGATGTCATTTTAACTATGGTGCGAAGGGATTCGACCGTTGGTATCTGACGGACTGAATTCATAGCAGGGGGACACGTGGTGCTCATCGGAGCCCCCCCGACACTGGCGCGTCCGATGCTCGGGTTTTTAGCCCAATGGCTAGGCCGACTTGAGTGGCCTATTTAAGGGTCTTGACCGTCTCACATGGGTTCTCTCTTGCACATTTTAATTCCTAAGCATACTAGTGAGCATTGGCAAGCCTCCCAACTCATCTCCCAAGTTGATTTGATCAAACCAAGTGAGATTGAGTGACCTAGTGTGTTGATTTGAAAGAGTTCAATCTAGTGGCACTAGTTCTTCGCATTGGCATTGAGTTTTCTTATTACTCTTGGCATTTGCCAGTGCCTAGATGGCTTGGAGGCGTTGAGGTGGTTGATTGACAAGATTGGTGATTGTTCTTGGCCACCACCGTTCAAGATTGTGGGAGGTTTTGGAGCCTCACCTCGCCAGAGCGGCAAGAGGCATCCTTAGTGGATTGCTCGTGTCTTCGAGCTACCTCACTAGCGGTAGATTCTTGTGGCGCTCTTTGTGAGCTTGGCTTTGTGCCGATTAGCCACCGGGTCACCTAGTGTTGGTCGACACAACGGGGAGTAGCGTGCCGGCAAGCACGTGATCCTCAGGATAAATCTTCGTGTCCCGCGTGCTTATTGTGTTTGCACATTCATCTTGGTGATTGGTCTTCATACTCACATTCTTGGTGATTGGCATCACAAGTGGATTTCACCGGTGATTGGCTCTCTACTAGGCGATCCCGAAGGCTCGGTGTAACATCCCGACCCAGGGCTTAATAGGAAACCAACAAGTTGCAACTTCTTTTCGGAAGCCCATCTCCAAAGAACTCTAAAGTTAAGTGTGCTTGACCTAGAGAATTTAGGGATGGGTGACCGACCGGGAAGTTCTTCCCGGGTGCGCACGAGTGAGGACAAAGTGTGCAGAAAAGACTGGTGTTGGTCTATGAGGGAAGTCTATGTCCTAGAAAAGTTGCCAGATATAAGTGGGCCGGGCTCGTGGAGGCGGGACATTATAGATTGGTATCGGAGTCGACTCTCGCGGTTTCACGGGCGCGTGTGTCTGCTGGCACTGGACACACGGACATGGCCAAGAGAGGACGTTCCTGGCTTGGGGTTGACCGACGAGGACGTCGGTCTCTTAAGGGGGTGAGGTTGTAACATCCCAACCTAGGGCTTAATAGGAATACTAGGATACTCATACCAACAAGTTGCAACTTCTTTTTCGGAAGTCCATCTCCAAAGAACTCTAAAGTTAAGCGTGCTTGACGTAGAGAAATTTAGGGATGGGTGACGACCGACGGGAAATTCTTCTCGTGTGCGCACGAGTGAGGACAAAGTGTGCAGAAAAGACTCGTGTTGGTCTGTGAGGGAAGTCTATGTCCTGAAAAAGTTGCCAGATGTAAGTGGGCCCGACCTCATCAAGGCGGGCCATTACACTCGTTGAAACCACTTCTATCTACCTTGTTTACCTTGTGTATTTACTTTGAGCTATTCCATTTGTATAGATACTATCACTTGTTGTATATCTTTTGTCATATACCTTGTGTAGCTAGTTGTGATTAGCTTGCTTAGTTTATCTTTTGCACACACTTGTCTCATATATATGCTTTGTATATCATACTTGTGCTAGAGCTAGATTGTTTTATTCCGCATTAGATACTAGCTCTAGTTGATTGTGTGACATAGTTTTATTAGGTAGAAATTGTTGTATAGATGGCTTGCAACACACTATTAGGCTAGTGCAAAAAGCTTCTCCATTTGTTATACTAATAGTATTTTGCCTAAGTGACTTTGTAGATTTTTAATTAGGCTATTCACCCCCTCTAGCCAATTTGGACCTTTCAACTGGTATCAGAGCTGTGGTCACCGTTTGTTTGAGGCTTAACATCCTCCAGTATTATAATGGCTCAAATCAACTATATGGGGAAGGCACCACATTTTGATGGCACCAACTTTGATTGTTGGAAGAGGAAGATGTGTGCATTCACAAGAGGAATGAATAGAAAGATATGAGATGTGATTGAGCATGACTTTGTGGTAATTGATCCCGCGAGTCCCACTCCTAGAGAAGAAGAGAAGCTTCAATGGAATGATGTGGCCATAAACTTGTTCTATGAAGCATTTGACACCAAGGTGTTTGAGCAAATCAAGAACCCTGAGAGAGCAAGTGAGATTTAGGAGAGATTGGAAGAGACCTATGAGGGCACCAAGGCGGTCAAGAGTGCCAAGCTCTACATCCTCAAAGACAAGCTTGCCACCTTCAAGATGCAAGATGATGAAAGCATACCAGAGATGTTCCACCGGTTGCAAGTGATTATAAATGATTTGAAGGCATTGGGAGAGAAAGTGGAGGACAAGGACTTCTCTCACAAGTTTTTGAGATGCTTACCACCAAGGTTTGACACTTTGGTGACCATCCTAGTGAGGGAAGGATTGGATACGGTGACCCCAAACCAAGTACTAGGTGATATGGTCACACAAGACACATACCGTGTGAAACGGGATGAGGGAGCCCAAGAGGAAGAAAAGAAGAAGAAGACCGTGGCATTCAAGGCTTCATCCTCCAAAAGCAAGAGCAAGGGCAAAGCAAAGAAGGAGGAAAGTGATGATGAAGCTAGCACAAGTGATTGTGAAGTGGATGATGAAGAAATGGCTCTCTTGTGAAGAGGTTTGGCAAGTTCATGAAGAGAAGGGCTTTGGAGCAAGAAAGAGAAGAGATACAACCAAGAGCACAACTAAAAGGTGCTATAGATGCAAGAGCAAGGATCACTTCATTGCGGATTGCCCATACTCTAGTGATGGAGATGATGATAACAAGAAGAGCAAGAAGAAAGACAAGAAAGAAAGAAAAGAGAGAAAAGAAAGAGAAGAAGGAAAAGAAGAAGGGTGGTTCCTATGTTGTGACATGGGATAGTGATGCTTCCTCAAGTGATGATGATGATTCTAGTGATGATGAGAGGAAGACCACAAGAAGAAGGCTATGGCTAGTATTGCTATCTCAAGCAAGCCTTCTATCTTCAACACTCCATCGACATGCTTCATGGCTGTTGACGTTTGTTAGTGCAAATAGAATATGAAAGATTCCGCAAGCGCACAGAACACCATTGTAGCATTTTACCGGGAGTATTCCAGGATCATTATTTATATTTACCACAGGGAAGCTAGGGTTAAGAATCTGATAACTCACTATCATGCATCTACTAACTCAGAGTACTTATTAGACTAAAGCAGGAGTGAATGATATATGATATGATAATAAATGAAAGCACATAAAAGATAATTCAATGATAACTAGATAACTATAGTGGGAGGACAACGGGAGAGATCAAGGTTCCTATATACTTCTCTATTACTTGGGTTCTAAGGTAACAAGGATGAAAAGATATAGTAGTCATAAACATTGGCACTTTGGAGCAGCAGGTCCTTTCCAACTCTCGAAGAAGACTGGGAAAAAGGTAGTTGGGAGAAGGCTGCCAAAAGCTCTACGAAACATCAATCTGAACGTGGTGGACTACGAAGGCCTAACAGAGCAGTCACCCCTCGGGCTACCACAACTATTCCGTGGGATTGAGCGCAACCTCAGGTAACCTATAGACTAAACACCATGTCTAATCTATCGATTACTACTCTAATTACCTAGGATAACTAGAGCACTCAATACGAACAAAGATCCCATGCCAAGATATAACAGCTACACTAATCATATAATAAAGCATAAAGTAAATAGAGAAGATAAATATATTAAAGCATAAGTCTTATAAAGAAAAGATACAAAGACATACCAAAACTCTGAAGACTCCTCCAGAACCGGAGCGCAGCTCCGCTCTCCCTAACTCCCGACTAGAGCTAAGCTATTACATTGGAAAATCTAAACCTAATTACATAGAGAAGAAAGGTTATCCATTCGAGGGACGCCTCTACAATTCCATGATGATGATGTGTTGCCTCAGGGGGGTCTTGGGTTTATTATATAGGGGCTCCTGGCCTCCCCTCCACCTTGGGCAAGCGATGTGATACTAAATCCTTCGTCATATGCACTTGGGCCTAAATGGGCCAAAACGCGTTGGAGAGGTCGGTTGGAGTGCGTCACGCGAAGGGGGGCAAGATTGGGCCCTGTACCAGACCGGTCGGTCCAGCAGGGAGACCGGTCGGTCTGCCCCTATGACAGGTGGGCCCCGCCTTCCATGGGTCGTCTTCTCGTGTCTTCTGGAATGTTCCGGAATGTTCTAGAATCTTCCAAGTCGTATCCATCGAGGACTCTCGCTCTGGGACTCCAAATATAGCAAATCATATGTCCGTTTCGATCGTCTCGATGAGGTCTTCGCAATGGTGTGCTCTATTTCATCACTTGAGATATTTTTATATGGTAAAACTTGAATGTCCTACAAAACAAGTGAGAGCACCAAAACTCGTGGAACTTGTTAGAATCAAACCCTACAACTATGCTTTATGGTTTATTCAATATCATTCTATGCATTAGTTGATGGTATAATATTGCCATTAAGGACCGTCAACAAGTTCCCCCAAGCTTACCCTTTGCTAGTCCCTTAGCAAAGCCAAACTCAACTATGGATCAAGAGTTGCTGCAATATCTGCACTTCTAACAAGTACACATGCATTCAAACAAAAGTCATAATTTGGATTAGAAAAAGATATCATATTATTTATCACGGGGCTTAGTACTTTACCTTGAATCTTGAGTAATTGAACGATAGAACGATCAAATCAAGCACCATGTCTCTAGTTCTTTCACTTCACCATTATCCCTGAGTTTTTATGATTTTTCAGAAAAAATTAAAAACATATGTTGCCAAATTAAACAATGGATCCAAATAGAAAGTCAACCACACCATTGAATCGAGAAGTGCATGTGTACAAAAAATGGAGTCGGATGCTCTTTTGAAATATATCACTCTCTTTTGTTTATCAGAGACACATGGCTATCAGGCTAATTCTACTATCGGACACGTGCCCATTTTTTCTGATATTCATATATTTTTTTCTATTCTCTCTTTTTTTTTCTTTTTTTCTTCGAGGTTCCGGACACTTGTCTCTTTTTATTTCCTCGGTATCTATCTTTTTAAGGTTTCGAACACTTGTCCCTTTTATTTCCTCGGATTTTTTTCTTTTCTCTTTTTTTTCAATAGCCACATGCTTCCAACAAACTTTTGAGAGGATAGCAATAGATAATCATGAGCATTTATGCGGAGGATGGATGAAATGTGTAAGTGATCTCAATTCAAAAGTATGATAACTTCTCACAGGGTCAACACAGCTTAATTTAACTCAATGCAATTATTGATCATATTAATATTAGAAATTCTCCGGAACTCTAGTGTCGTTTAGAACAAGATAATAGCAGCTCAGATCATCACATGTCATATCTGTCAAGTACTTAGACTCTGGATCAAGCATTTGCTACCCATATATTTAATTTCATTTTAAGGCATCATTAATTTTTAAACTTAAGAGAACTCATGCTTAAAGGCTAGGTACTAGAAAGAAATACAATAGAGCAACCATTCATCATTTCCATTTTAGGAAATTAGAGAGAGAGTTCTTCAGATTAAACATGCTTTATTTATTTAATCTAACACATACTATAACCTATTACTTAAAAAACACTAAGATAATAGTAAGACATACCTGAATCACGAAGATAACAGGGTGCTCCTCCCCCAAGCTCGATGTTGTTGTAATAGTGTTGAGCCTTCATGTGCTCATATTTTTTTTGTATTTTGAATTTATTTATAGAAAGAAAAACTTAAGAGGATAAGGATACTTACCTGGATACACAGGGGTGCTTCCCCCAAGCTGAATGTTGACATAGTCATTCGATCTTGCAATGTAGCGGGCTGGCAGTGAAAATGTTCTTCCTTTATCGGAGCATTGACTGATATTGATGGTTGTTGAAATAGTGCTCCAACAGTGTTTGAAACATCCACTTGCTCGTCAGCTTTTCTTGGTCATTCAATCCTATGAAATTCTAATAGACAACAAAACTTGTGGAATAGATTAAGCATTAGTGGTTGGCCACTGAAGCCTTAGTTGTCCAGAGTTTCAGTAAGATCTCTTTCTCAATATTTTTATATTTTAATATTTTTTTATGATGCAAGAGAAAATACAACATGATGACTGTATGCATATTTATTTTTATTTTTATGCCACCACAGTGAATTTCATGTGGGTTTTTACACACCACAAAATTATTCACATGGGGCTTTAGGTTTTACTATGCAGTGCAACAAGTAAAATATTTTATTTTCTTTTTTATGTAATGCTGATGTAGCGGAAGTAAATATGCTATGGAGAGATGATGATGGAAAGTAAATATGCAAACTGGAAACTAATGCAGAAAAGATAAATAAATATGGATAACTACCGATTTACGTTTCGGCGAGGGTTCAATGTTTTAAGTCCTCTGAACATGACTTCTCACCATGTTCATTCCTGAGGTGCGTCATTTGATCCTGATATGTAGACCTTGATAACTAGACCTCTTGATATGGTGTCACTCATATTCTTTGTTCGTCCAGCAATTTGTAGTGAAGCATTAATTGAGGAAGCTGACAGCATTTTGCTCAGTGTGCATGTTCTTGTAGATCCAGGACCTTCACTCTGTAGAATTTGGGAGTTGACAAACTCCTCCATGTTTTGCTCAAGAGTGTGTCCTACTCATAAAGACAAGGTAGGGATAAGTGCATGGGCTCGGTTGGTGGAAAAAACACCAACAGAACCAAAAGTTTTGTTCATTCCTCTCTAACCTTAGGCACATTGCACAATATAAACTCGTTGCTTATGTGTTCAATTCAATTTTAACATGAGTGATAGGATCAAAAGATGATAAGCATTAAAGTAGCATCTTAAAAATATTTAATAGATCGGATTGTTTAACCCAAGGAAGGATAATCTATAATGTGTCGATCATAATTGTGATATATCATCTTCCAAGGTTGGATGCATAACATTTTAGTTCATTGGTTAAGATAGTGAGATTCAAGAGAGTAAAGCTAAGAACAAAGATTAAAGAACTGAACATGTTGAGTTGATTAGGTTGGATCAAGTGAGGTGCAACTTAAACATGTTTGGTTCTTTATGTATGCGCATACCAGAATCAAAGAGAAGCTTTTAAAGTGATGGTCACTTACCTTGAAATGATACTTTATCATTGAAGAGTGATTGCGTCGAACCACCTTGTGGAAGCATCTCTTGTCTAGCTGGTTGTGTTCATGAATGGCTTGTCTTCTCTTGTCTATCTCACTGTGGGCCAGCTGAGTCTTGTTCTTAACAGGTCCAGATGATGGAGACTTGTCAACTATTCTCTTGATTTTTAGGCTCGGGTACTATCTCTCCATCTTTGAATTCGTGCAGTGCAGTGGCTTCATCTTTCATGATGTCCCCCTCAATTCCTGGCAGTTGGTTCTTCCTTTGTCGGCTGAGTCAACATCTTCTCTTGGTTCTCTTTGGCTGCTCATAAGTGGTGTAGTTGTTGAAGAAGCAGCAATCCTTTTGATCGAAGATCCAAAAGTGGGCATCTCTAGGTCCGACATAGATGACACATTGGTGGTGTTCAAGAACGATCTTCCAAGAATGAGTGATGGATCATATTCTTCTCCTTTATTGGGATAGCGTCCAGTGGCTTGTACTGATCAAAGTGTTGAAGCTGGATTTCTCTTTCCTCTCCTTGATCGTGAAGCACATCTAGACAACAGAGTTGTGTCTCCCCCAAGCTGGCTTGTGAAGTAGGTGGATGCCCAAACTTCTCCAACAACATGTTCATGAGTTGAAATTGTAGACCTTGTGGTTGTTGAAGTTATTCCATCTCATCCCCCAAACTAGCTCTTGTGTTTAGAAGTGAGAAGGACTTCCACTGCTTGTCTTCATATTGAACCACCAACAGACTTCCTTGGACGACTCATAGATGTTATAATGCAGTGGCATATCGTCACCCTAATATTTGTTGTTGGTGTCGGTGTTGATGTTTTTGACAATGATGAGCGTAGGCATAGATTGACCCATACAGGGTGAGTTGCATCCTGCTCATCACCAGTGTCCTAGCTTAAGCCTTCACAGCTTGGCTGCCTTCGACATCACTAGTGACTTGTCTAATGATGAGTTTTGTCTATCCACGGGTTGGGTTTTGGATCTTTAAGTTCACACCATGAATAAGCAAACCTCATCTCCTACAAAATGTTAGTGGACACATACCCGAAGGATTGCACTGAATTTGAAACATGAGTTGTTATCCACAACTTATGTGTTATTCATCCATGCTAATGAAAAGATGATTTTAGGATTACTTTAGCATAGACTAGTGTTTTATGTGTTGGCTGCATTTTAACATGGTTCAAGGCAAAAGATAACTTGCAGTAGAAGATAGACTTTAATACTCACAGTTCTTTCATCCATGATGAATGAGCTGAGTCTTCATTATGCAACTCATCGAATGCCTTGCTTCATCTCTGATGTGAATTCATCTCAGGACTTTCCCAAATTGTATTGAGAGTTTTCTGCAGGGGTTAGTCCAACAAAATATCCAATGTCTACACAAGCTAATTTCAGATCAATAGTCAAACCAAACTCCGTGTCTAATTTGATTAAGCTAGACTATTTAACCTAAGCACCATGCTTAATTTAAAAGCCTATGGAAGTACCCATGAAGTACTTTCAAACCAAAATATACTAGCATATACAAAGGTAGCATGGAAGCGTAAAGAGATTTATTCAAAAAGAGATGAAAGAGTATGATCACAGTGAGGAATATTTTATTTATATTTTTTTTTCTTTTTTAATATTTTTTGTTTAGATGCAGATGACATGAATGCATGCAAGGAATTAACATGATGAGGATTTGATAAAAGAAAACCTAAACTAAATGGAGTGGATGCAAGGATGATTCAAAGTAAACATGCAGTGGAATGCAAGGAATTAAAAATATAACTACTCATAATTTTTAAAGTCCATGAGCAAGACTGTCTCACCTTGATCATACTTACCATGACTCACAACTGAGGATTTGTGAGTGGAGCAGCGTAAACATCCGTCACATGGGATGGATGAGAGTTGAATTCTTGTGACGGCGACCTTTTCTCCAATCTACACATGGTTAGAATAATAATATATGTATACACAAACCTGTGAGATGGCAGGGTTCCAAGATTAATGATGGATCTTGAATATTCAGGCACCCTGGGTTCTTCAATCTTGTGGAAGCTTGCCATAAGGTCGAAATGGCATTTGATGTCCTGTCTATTCCACATTCAACAGAACAAGGGGTAATCCTACTAAAGCTAGTGGTACACTAAATTAGCAGACATCAAGATCATTATCAAAATCTTTACACCAATTGCTTCCCGCAACGGTGCCAAAAATGCTTGTTGACGTTTGTTAGTGCAAATAGAATATGAAAGATTTCGCAAGCGCACAGAACACCATTGTAGCATTTTACCGGGAGTATTCCAGAATCGTTATTTATATTTTACCACAGGGAGCTAGGTTAAGAATCTGATAAACTCACTATCATGCATCTACTGACTTAGAGTACTTATTAGACTAAAGCAGGAGTGAATGATATATGATATGATAATAAATGAAAGCACATAAAAGATAATTCAATGATAACTAGATAACTATAGTGGGAGGACAACGGGAGAGATCAAGGTTCCTATATACTTCTCTATTACTTGGGTTCTAAGGTAACAAGGATGAAAAGATATAGCAGTCATAAAACATTGGCACTTTGGAGCAGCAGGTCCTTTCCAACTCTCGAAGAAGACTGGGAAAAAGGTAGTTGGGAGAAGGCTGCCAAAAGCTCTACGAAACATCAATCTGAACGTGGTGGACTACGAAGGCCTAATAGAGCAGTCACCCCTCGGGCTACCACAACTATTCCGTGGGATTGAGCGCAACCTCAGGTAACCTATAGACTAAACACCATGTCTAATCTATCGATTACTACTCTAATTACCTAGGATAACTAGAGCACTCAATACGAACAAAGATCCCATGCCAAGATATAACAACTACACTAATCATATAATAAAGCATAAAGTAAATAGAGAAGATAAATATATTAAAGCATAAGTCTTACAAAGAAAAGATACAAAGACATACCAAAACTCTGAAGACTCCTCCGGAACCAGAGCGCAGCTCCGCTCTCCCTAACTCCCGACTAGAGCTAAGCTATTACATTGGAAAATCTAAACCTAATTACATAGAGAAGAAAGGTTATCCATTCGAGGGACGCCTCTACAACTCCATGATGATGATGTGTTGCCTCAGGGCGTCCTAGGTTTATTATATAGGGCTCCTGGCCTCCCCTCCACCTTGGGCAATTGATATGGTACTAAATCCTTCGTCATATGCACTTGGGCCTAAATGGGCCAAAACGCGTTGGAGAGGTCGGTTGGAGTGCGTCACGCAAAGGGGGGCAAGATTGGGCCCTGTACCAGACCGGTCGGTCCAGTAGGGAGACCGGTCGGTCTGCCCCTATGACAGGTGGGCCCCGCCTTCCATGGGTCATCTTCTCGTGTCTTCTGGAATGTTCTGGAATGTTCTAGAATCTTCCAAGTCGTATCCATCGAGGACTCTCGCTCTGGGACTCCAAATATAGCAAATCATATGTCCGTTTCGATCGTCTCGACGAGGTCTTCGCAATGGTGTGCTATGTTTCATCACTTGAGATACTTTTATATGGTAAAACATGAATGTCCTACAAAACAAGTGAGAGCACCAAAACTCGTGGAAACTGTTAGAATCAAACCCTAAAACTATGCTTTATGGTTTATTTAATATCATCTATGCATTAGTTGATGGTATAATATTGACATTAAGGACCGTCAACAATGGCTAAGGCCATAAGGTATCATCCGATGAGAGTGAGAGTGAAAGTGACGATGATGAGGAATACTCAAAGGAGGGCCTCATGAGCTTGCTACAAGATGCTCACTCTTACATTGAGACTAAGAGGAAGGAGTGCAAAGAATTGCGCAAGGCCTACAAGGCTCTTGTAACATCCCAAATTTGCATCAATTTAAAAATAGGCAATATGATTTAATTATGCATTTTATGTGTTGCATGGAACCTAGTTAATAAATTATTTACAAAAGCTAAAATGAATCCTAGGCCAAAGATCATGTTGATGCATACATGCTGGTGCATGTTTTAAATTGTGATGATTGGGTTTACTCAATTTTGGTTTGAATCAAAATGGATTTGAAAATGCATTTGAAAAATCAAATCTGAAATTGGAAAACAATTTTCCTTCTCTCCTTCCCCTCTCTCCCCTTTTGGCCCGGCCGGCCTACCCCGGCCCGCGCCCCTCCCCTCTCCCGGCCTGTTCGGCCTGCTGCCGTTCCACCGCGCGTGGCCCGGCCGCCGTCTTCTCCTCCGCTTGGGCCGCCAGCGTCCGGCCCAACTCCGCGCTCGCTCGGCCGCTTGCAAACCGCGCACGCCGTCCGCCTCTCCCGTCGCTGACAGCTCGACCCTGCCTGTCAGTCCCACCGCTCCTTCTCCCTCTCGTATCCGGCTCGGACTCCATGGCCGGGATCGAGTCCATCCTCGCTTCGCGTCCTTGCTTGCCAAAACGACCGAACCGACTCTCTTATAAGATCCCAGGAACCCGCCGCCTCTCCCCGCGAAAAACTCTCGCTCTCGTGCTCTACACGCTCCCGCGACAAGCTCCGTGGCCGCCGACGATCCGCCGTCGTCGACCCGACGCTCCACCGAGTTCTAGTGCCCGCAAGAGGTTCTAGAGTTTCTCCTTGATCTCTCGAAGCTAACCGAGTGTTTTCTCCTCTTTCTCCTCTTCGTTTGATGCCTTAATCGCTCGCCGTCGCTTTCCAGAGCCGCCGTCCGCCTCGTCGAGCGATACGCCGCCACCAGATCGTCTCCGACCTCGTCTGTGCCTCGGGGTGAGTTCGCCTTGAGCCCCTCTTTCGATTGGATCTTTTCCCGAGGTCTCTCTACCGCTCTGTAGCGGAATCCCGATCGCGCCGCCGTATTCCGGCCATGGCGCCGCCGCACTCTCTCCTCTCCGGCGACACAGCGCCACCAGCCCCTCCCAGAGCTAATCTGAGCCGTCCATCTGGGAAATCGACGATCTCCATCAGTCGGTACCCCTTCGCCGGTCATTTTACAGAAAGGCCATTACAATTATTCGAGCCTCAACCCGCGGTCCTTTTGGGCACTGTGCTCTGAGTCTGCAGAAACTTGCTTCTAAGCCCCTGCGTTTCATCCAAATTGAGGCGCAGTCCAGCCAGATCTGAAATTCGTTTTAAATCAATTTAAAATCAAAATCAATTTCAGTTTATTTACAGATTTGCCATCAGTTTCAAATGCTTATAACTTCTACGTTTTAGTCCGATTTAGTCCGTTCAAGTTGCGTTAGATTCGTTTTGAAAAGATCTATCTATCTGTACAAGGATATCTACTGTTTTCAGTAACTAAAATTGGAGTTAGGTTTATCTACTAATTAAGGTTTTGTAACTTGTTAGCTCATAACTTTCGCGTTATAATTCCGTTTTTCGTGATCTTCGAGTTTATGTGATCGTGTTGGATCGTAGTTTCTGTTTTCAAACTTTCTATATTATTTTCTGCTGTTGTGTAATGTTCTAATTATAGCTTGTTTGTCTTGCATGATTGTTGTCCCGTTGATTGTGTGTTGATGTGATAATCGAGTATAGACGGTGAGACATACGCTGGTGATCAGGAGCCCTACTTCGACAACCAAGAGCAACCAGAGTACTCTGAATCAGGCAAGTATAGCATGGGATCATCCTGTTGACCTATTCACCCTGAAGCATCTAAATTCATATGCATGTGTCTAATTTTGACTTCCTATCTAGTTTATCCTAGATTTTTGACCTGTTACCTTGTTAACCTTGGGATGCTATGCATATGGGTAGAGTTTTGCTAGGGCTTTACTTAAACCAAACATGATCTAATAACGGTGAATAAAACTTGATCTTTTTAGCAAACATGGTTTAGGACCTCTGTCAGAAAAAGCTTGGGACATACAGTGCAACCATGAGGGTTATATGGCTCTGACCTTAGCTCAGTATAAGGACCTTTTCTAGCTTGTTAGTGGTTACCGAAAGGGCGCATAAGGCGCTTGACGAGCTGGATTTAGGGCGGCTACTTCACCTTGCCTGCGTTGCCGTAAGGTTGGGAGACCCTTCTTCCCCTGCCTTAAGACCTAGCGGCCCCTAACTTGTTAGACGAACCTTTGAAAGGCTTTGCGTGTATCCTGCCCACTCACCTGGAAGTGTTATGGGAGTAATTAACCCGGGCATTTGGATATCACGACTCATGGGTAAAGTGTACACCTCTGCGCAGAGTTTAATAAACTGATATATCAGCCGTGCTCACGGATACGAGCGGCCCGGAAAACTCACAGACTTAGTTGTTATATGTTGTTTATTTATGTTGCTCATGTTGATTACCTTATTACTGTGTTTCAGTTATTATGATCATGTGGATTGGGGTTTTAAGCATTCATATATGTTCACCTTAATGTTAAAATGTTGCCAACTAAAAGCTACTGCAGTCCTAACCAGTGTCAGCCTTATTTGAGCCTCATGAACCCCATGTTACACTTGTTAAGTACGAAAAGTACTTATGCTTGTTTATTTTCTTTCTACTTGGATAAAAATCCCGGATGGGTAACAGATTGCTATGGTAATGACGACTTCCCTGAAGAGTTCTAGACTTGCTGTCAACCAGTCATCTTCCCTGTGATGGAGCTACCGCGAGAGATACTTTATTTATCCGCTGCTATGTTAAGACTTTGAATATTATTCGTTATGTAATAAACATATGTGATGGTACTTTTTAAATTTGTGGCTTATGTGTGTGATTGATCTCTGGGCACACATGAGTTATTGCATTCAATTTTGTTCTTAAAATTGGGTGTGACAAATTGGTATCGGAGCTATGTTGACTGTAGGACGCAAGCCTAGTTAGTTATGGTCGTTTTAGTGGTCCTTGCTTCTCAATTTGCTATTTATCTTAGCCTTGTTAATTTATCAAAACTATATGCTTCTCTTTACTTGCTCTATTACACAAATATATTGATTCTATTGTATCTGTCTCTTGGTCTACTCCATAGATGGCTCGTCGTACCACCCGCAGAACCGTCGGTGGACGCAGGAGGGCAGGCAAACCCCGTTCCGCAAGCACCGCAAGCACCCCAAGAGCCAGAACAGCAGGAGCAGGGGGTAGCGCCGTAAGAGCCAGTACTGCAAGAACAAGCACCTCAAGAGGTGGAACCACAAGCTCCAGTACCTCCCGCGCCAGTGCCCCCAGAAGTGCTGGAGGTGGTTGAAGACGATGAAGAGCTTCCAACGGGTTGGGACGTGGACTCGGGTATCTCGTCGGAGCGCCCACAGCTGCCCCAGAGTCCCACACATCACAGGCTGATGGGACTTTTGATGCCTACTACCCCGACAAGAACATCATCGTACAGTACACCCACTGGAGGTACAGTCATCCCATGGAAAGGACCTATTGGAAGGCAAGAGTGACTGTCGCCGTCCGAGAACAGAGAGTGGCCTATACCTACATGAGATGGGTGATGGCCACAGGGCTCGTCGGTCCACTCTAGCGTCAGCCTTGGAAGCCGTGGCAGTTGAAGCCTACAAAGCGTTCCGGGGCGTCGCATTGAAGACATGAGGGATGATGCATACCGCTATCTGCCTATTGGAACCGTGAGAATAAGGAGGCTATGGTAGAAGACCCCAATGCAACTCCAACCGAGAAGGCCACACGAGATTTTCTCCTGACAGGGAAAGGTCTAACGCGGACTTGGAAAAGGAGGTGATATCCCTGGGAAAAGATCTCAAAAGATGCTATAGCACCATTGATGGGCTCTGGAACTTCTCAACCAACCCCCTATGTACAAGAGGCTCGCGAACCGCTCTACAAATAGGCATAGGTCACCCTTCTATGTAATGAGACGATATTAGTAGCGTTTTGTCGAGTCTAGTTAAACTTTGTGCTAGTGTGCTTCTTTATGTGTGAGTTGGATTATCATTATACTTATGTGTGATTTGGTTCTTTGTAATGAGTGTTGAGATATTGTGGGCTTGTCTACAAATCTCATAGTTAGACATAACGTTCATGAATAAAAGAGGGTTAGGTTGCATCTTGTCCTATGCTGTTTTCTGGAACAACCTGTGATATTTTGGTTATATCTCAAGTTCTGATCGTGCAGTTGCAACAGGCTGAAAATTTTATGGTGGAAAATAGACTCCTATATCTAACCAATGCCTCTGGAATCACTTCAATAGCTGTTATGGTTTGTGAGATATGGCTGTTTCAAGTTAGAGTTTCTGCGCAGTTTTGAGCTCTGGACAGATCTGTTTGTTCTCTGTTTTAACTAAATTAACGACAGAATCTGGGAAAGTCACTTAAATAAAAGTTGTAGATAATTTCGTTATCTTTCCAACCGTGTATCACACGCCCTGTTTGGATTTCTGGAACTCCGTATATGACTGTTTTTCTGTACTGCTGTTACCGGATCTCGCCCAGAAATTTTCAGATCTCCTGTTTCCTCTCATACAAGTGATCTTTTCATGAAAAGTTCGCTAACCTGGATCCTTATTGGAAACACAGATGGCCGCCAGAGGAGGTGGAGCTGGAGGTGGACGTGGACGTGGCCGTGGTCGTGGAGCACCTGTTAACCCACCACCACCACCCCCAGTTAACATTCAGCAGTTGATGGGCATCCAAGCCCAATTTATGCAAACCATGATGCAACATATGCAGAATCAGCCAGTTGGAGGAGCACCACTGATGCAAGTGAGGGACAAGAGGGGTGAGTTTTTGAAGGGTCACCCGCCAGTGTTCTCTCATGCCGCTGATCCCCTGGAGGCTGATGACTGGCTTCGTGCTATTGAACGCCAGCTTACCATCGCGCAATGCAATGACCAGGAGAAGGTGCTCTATGCTTCTGGTCAGTTGCAAGAAGCTGCTCTGGATTGGTGGGAATCGTTTCAGTTCGGTCAAGCCAACGATGCTCCACCTGTCACCTTTGAAGAATTTAAGACCAACTTCAAAGCATACCATATCCCTGCTGGTCTGATTGAATTGAAGCAGGAAGAGTTTAGATCTCTGCGCCAAGGAGCCATGACCGTTGCAGAGTACTGTGACAAGTTTGCTCAATTGTCACGCTATGCTCCCGCTGATATTGCTCAGGATGCCGACAAGCAGCGTCGCTTCCTCAAGGGTCTGAATGACGGACTGGCACTGCAGCTTATGTCCAATGAGTATGCCAGCTACCAGACTCTAGTCAACCGTGCTATTGTGGTTGACAACAAACACAAGGAGATGGAGGCTAGAAAGAGGAAGCTCCAAGGTCAGTCTTCTGGAAATAACAACCGCCCTCGTTCCAACTTCGCACCAGGCAATCAGCAGAGGTACCAAGGACCGACTACTCAGTGGAACCGCAACCAGGGACAGCAACGTCCTTCATACCCGCAACAGCAGCAGAACAATAATCAAACTCAGCGCCAAGGCACCCCCAACAATGCTCCCATGAAGAGTAGTGCACCCAACACCCCCGTCAAGAATGGAACACCCAATGCCTGTTTCCGTTGTGGTGATCCCGGTCACTATGCCAACCGCTGTCCGAAGAGGCAAGATCAGCTCCCACCTCAGAATAGTGGGCAGAAAGGAAGGCAGCAAGTACCCCCTAATTCGGGCAAGGTGAATCATGTGTCCACAGAGACCGTGCAGGAAGCGCCAGAAATTATGCTTGGTACGTTCAACATCAGTTCCATCCCCGCTACAGTTCTTTTCGATTCTGGTGCATCGCATACTTTCATATCACATACATTTGTTAGAATGCATAATCTACCTGTTAGTCTCATGAAAACCCCCATAATGGTTACCTCACCGGGTGGAGGTTTGCAAGCTACGCTTTAGTGTATGCCTATACATGTGTCCCTAGGGGGGGTAGATTTCTCAGTATCCCCAATTGTGCTGAGAACAGCTGGTATTGATTTGATACTGGGTATGGATTGGCTGACGAAAACCAAGACAGGCATTCAGTGTCAAGATAAGGTTGTAACAGTTACTACAGCTAAGGGGGACAGAATCAGTGTGAATGTAGTGCTACAACCAACACCGACTGCAACCGTGAATCAGATGAATGAAGAGGTTTTCCCGGAAGATCTAGTGATGGATGAGTTCCCGGATGTGTTCCCCGATGACCTGCCAGGTATGCCACCTGATCGCGACATTGAATTTATTATTGAACTTTTACCTGGAACTGCACCCATAGCTAAAAGACCATATAGAATGGGAGTACCTGAATTAGAAGAACTTAAGAAACAAATTAAAGAGTTACAAGAAAAAGGGTTTATTCGTCCTAGTTCATCACCTTGGGGAGCTCCTGTTATTTTTGTTGACAAGAAGGATGGTGGTCAACGGATGTGTGTTGACTATAGATCGCTTAATGAAGTTACCATCAAGAACAAGTACCCGTTGCCAAGGATTGATGATCTGTTTGACCAGCTTAAAGGTGCATGTGTGTTCTCTAAGATTGATCTGCGTTCTGGTTACCATCAGTTGACGATTCGAGCATCTGATATTCCAAAGACAGCTTTCACTACAAGGTATGGGTTGTATGAGTATACAGTCATGTCATTTGGATTGACCAATGCACCTGCCTACTTTATGTATTTGATGAACAAGGTGTTCATGGAATATCTCGACAAGTTCGTTGTTGTGTTTATTGATGATATTCTAGTATACTCTAAGAACAAGGAGGATCATGTTGAGCATCTGAGGTTAGTACTACAGAAACTCAGAGAGCACAAGTTGTATGCCAAGCGCAGCAAGTGTGAGTTTTGGTTGAAGGAAGTTTCTTTCCTTGGACATGTTATCTCTAATGGAGGCATCTCAGTAGATCCGGGCAAGGTTGAAGATGTATTGAACTGGGAGCCACCAACAGATGTGACCGAGATTCGTAGTTTCCTTGGATTGGCCGGTTACTATAGAAGGTTCATTGAAGGATTCTCCAAACTTGCTAAGCCAATGACAGCTCTGCTAGAGAAGAATGCTAAGTTTGTCTGGTCCGATAAATGTCAAGCTAATTTTGAGGAGTTGAAGAAACGTCTGACTACAGCTCCAGTGTTAATTCTGCCAGATCTGAGTAAGGATTTCTCTATTTATTGTGATGCATCCCGTCAAGGTTTGGGTTGTGTTCTTATGCAAGAAGGCAGAGTGGTAGCATATGCATCAAGGCAGTTGAGAAAGCATGAGCTGAACTATCCCACTCATGATTTAGAATTAGCGGCTGTTGTCCATGCATTGAAAATTTGGAGACACTATCTAGTGGGTCACAAGACAGACATCTATACCGATCATAAGAGCTTGAAATACATTTTCACTCAGTCTGATCTGAATTTGAGGCAGCGCAGATGGTTGGAATTGATTAAGGATTATGATTTGGAAATACACTACCATCCCGGGAAGGCTAATGTTGTAGCAGATGCCTTGAGCAGAAAAAGCCATGCCAATGAGATCCGAATTGCTTCTATGCCAGAAGAGTTGTGTGCTGAATTTGCACATCTGAACTTGGGAATTATGATCAACAGAATAGAGTTAGAACTTGAACCAGTATTGATGCAAGAGATACGTAAGGGACAGATGTCAGATGAAAAGTTAAAGCAGATAGCCGATAACATTGTTCTTGGCAAAGCATCAGGTTTTCGGTTAGATGATGATGGTACATTATGGCATGGGAATAGATTATGTGTACCTGCAATCAAAGAGATACGTGAGTCTATACTGCGAGAAGTGCATGAGTCAGCTTATTCCATTCATCCTGGAAGCACTAAGATGTACCTTGATCTGAAGAAAAAGTATTGGTGGGATGGACTGAAGCGAGATGTAGCCGAGTACGTCGCTTTGTGTGATACATGTCAGAGGGTAAAGGCAGAACATCAGAGACCCGCTGGTTTGTTACAGCCGATGAAGATACCTGAATGGAAGTGGGAAGAAGTTGGTATGGACTTTATAGTTGGGTTACCTCGTACTCAGAGAGGTTACGACTCCATATGGGTAATAGTCGATCGATTGACCAAAGTTGCTCACTTTATACCGGTCAAAACTACCTATACTGGAGCTAGATTGGCATAATTGTATATGGAACGCATAGTATGTTTGCATGGAGTGCCAAGAAAGATTGTGTCAGATCGTGGTACTCAGTTCACCTCTCACTTTTGGCAGATGATACATCGATCATTGGGTACAAGGTTGAACTTCAGTACTGCTTATCATCCACAGACTGATGGACAGACAGAAAGAACAAATCAGATTCTAGAAGACATGTTGAGAGCTTGTGCATTACAGTATGGCACCAGTTGGGACAAGAATTTGTGTTATGCAGAGTTCTCCTACAACAACAGCTATCAGGAGAGTCTAAAGATGGCACCGTTTGAAGCTTTGTATGGAAGATCGTGCAGAACACCGTTGTTCTGGGATCAGACAGGTGAAAGTCAAGTGTTTGGACCTGATGTGTTGAGGAATGCCGAGGAACATGTCAGGATAATCAGAGATAACCTGAGAGCCGCTCAGTCTCGGCAGAAGAATTATGCAAACAACCGTCGTCGAGATCTAACTTTTGCAGTAGGTGATTATGTCTACCTAAAGGTGTCACCGATGAGAGGGGTGAAAAGGTTCAATAAGAAAGGAAAGCTAGCACCCAGGTATATTGGACCATTCAAAATTCTTGAAAGACGTGGTGAAGTGGCATATCAGTTAGAGTTACCTGAAAGCTTGTCAGGAGTGCATGATGTGTTTCATGTTTCTCAGTTGAAGAAGTGCCTACGAGTGCCCGAAGAGCAGATACCGTTGGAAGAACTCACAGTCAAGGAAGATTTGACTTATGATGAGTACCCAACAAAAATTCTAGAGACAGCTGAAAGAGTTACCAGGAGCAGAGTAATAAAGATGTGCAAGGTTCAGTGGAATCGGTACTCCGAAGCAGAGGCAACTTGGGAAAGAGAAGAGGATTTGAGAAAGTCATACCCGCAGTTGTTTGAGTAAGCATCGCTGGAATCTCGAGGACGAGATTCTTTAAGGGGGGTAGAACTGTAACATCCCAAATTTGCATCAATTTAAAAATAGGCAATATGATTTAATTATGCATTTTATGTGTTGCATGGAACCTAGTTAATAAATTATTTACAAAAGCTAAAATGAATCCTAGGCCAAAGATCATGTTGATGCATACATGCTGGTGCATGTTTTAAATTGTGATGATTGGGTTTTACTCAATTTTGGTTTGAATTCAAAATGGATTTGAAAATGCATTTGAAAAATCAAATCTGAAATTGGAAAACAATTTTCCTTCTCTCCCTTCCCCTCTCTCCCCTTTTGGCCCGGCCGGCCTGCCCCGGCCCGCGCCTCCTCCCCTCTCCCCGGCCTGTTCGGCCTGCTGCCGTTCCACCGCGCGTGGCCCGGCCTCCGTCTTCTCCTCCTCTTGGGCCGCCAGCGTCCGGCCCAACTCCGCGCTCGCTCGGCCGCTTGCAACGCGCGCACGCCGTCCGCCTCTCCCGTCGCTGACAGCTCGACCCCGCCTGTCAGCGTCCCACCGCTCCTTCTCCCTCTCGTATCCGGCTCGGACTCCATGGCCGGGATCGAGTCCATCCTCGCTTCGCGTCCTTGCTTGCCAAAACGACCGAACCGACTCTCTTATAAGATCCCCAGGAACCCGCCGCCTCTCCCCACGCGAAAAACTCTCGCTCTCGTGCTCTACACCGCTCCCGCGACAAGCTCCGTGGCCGCCGACGATCCGCCGTCGTCGACCCGACGCTCCACCGAGTTCTAGTGCCCGCAAGAGGTTCCTAGAGTTTCTCCTTGATCTCTCGAAGCTAACCGAGTGTTTTCTCCTCTTTCTCCTCTTCGTTTTGATGCCTTAATCGCTCGCCGTCGCTTTCCAGAGCCGCCGTCCGCCTCGTCGAGCGATACGCCGCCACCAGATCGTCTCCGACCTCGTCTGTGCCTCGGGTGAGTTCGCCTTGAGCCCCTCTTTCGATTGGATCTTTTCCCGAGGTCTCTACCGCTCTGTAGCGGAATCCCGATCCGCGCCGCCGTATTCCGGCCATGGCGCCGCCGCACTCTCTCCTCTCCGGCGACACAGCGCCACCAGCCCCTCCCAGAGCTAATCTGAGCCGTCCATCTGGGAATCGACGATCTCCATCAGTCGGTACCCCTTCGCCGGTCATTTTACAGAAAGGCCATTACAATTATTCGAGCCTCAACCCGCGGTCCTTTTGGGCACTGTGCTCTGAGTCTGCAGAAACTTGCTTCTAAGCCCCTGCGTTTCATCCAAATTGAGGCGCAGTCCAGCCAGATCTGAAATTCGTTTTAAATCAATTTAAAATCAAAATCAATTTCAGTTTATTTACAGATTTGCCATCAGTTTCAAATGCTTATAACTTCTACGTTTTTAGTCCGATTTAGTCCGTTCAAGTTGCGTTAGATTCGTTTTGAAAAGATCTATCTATCTGTACAAGGATATCTACTGTTTTCAGTAACTAAAATTGGAGTTAGGTTTAATCTACTAATTAAGGT
Organism: Coix lacryma-jobi var. lacryma-jobi; assembly: GCA_009763385.1. Classification (NCBI taxonomy): domain Eukaryota; kingdom Viridiplantae; phylum Streptophyta; class Magnoliopsida; order Poales; family Poaceae; genus Coix; species Coix lacryma-jobi. Next base: position 111,576,975 of record CM019824.1, read on the forward strand.
TTTGTAACTTGTTTAGCTCATAACTTTCGCGTTATAATTCCGTTTTTCGTGATCTTCGCGTTTATGTGATCGTGTTGGATCGTAGTTTCTGTTTTCAAACTTTCTATATTATTTTCTTGCTGTTGGTGTAATGTTCTAATTATAGCTTGTTTGTCTTGCATGATTGTTGTCCCGTTGATTGTGTGTTGATGTGATAATCGAGTATAGACGGTGAGACATACGCTGGTGATCAGGAGCCCTACTTCGACAACCAAGAGCAACCAGAGTACTCTGAATCAGGCAAGTATAGCATGGGATCATCCTTGTTGACCTATTCACCCTGAAGCATCTAAATTCATATGCATGTGTCTAATTTTGACTTCCTATCTAGTTTATCCTAGATTTTTGACCTGTTACCTTGTTAACCTTGGGATGCTATGCATATGGGTAGAGTTTTGCTAGGGCTTTACTTAAACCAAACATGATCTAATAACGGTGAATAAAACTTGATCTTTTTAGCAACATGGTTTAGGACCTCCTGTCAGCAAAAGCTGGGACATACAGTGCAACCATGAGGGTTATATGGCTCTGACCTTAGCTCAGTATAAGGACCTTTTCTAGCTTGTTAGTGGTTACCCGAAAGGGCGCATAAGGCGCTTGACGAGCTGGATTTAGGGCGGCTACTTTCACCTTGCCTGCGTTGCCGTAAGGTTGGGAGACCCTTCTTCCCCTTGCCTTAAGACCTAGCGGCCCTAACTTGTTAGACGAACCTTTGAAAGGCTTTGCGTGTATCCTGCCCACTCACCTTGGAAGTGTTATGGGAGTAATTAACCCGGGCATTTGGATATCACGACTCATCGGGTAAAGTGTACACCTCTGCGCAGAGTTTAATAAACTGATATATCAGCCGTGCTCACGGATACGAGCGGCCCGGAAAACTCACAGACTTAGTTGTTATATGTTGTTTATTTATGTTGCTCATGTTGATTACCTTATTACTGTGTTTCAGTTATTATGATCATGTGGATTGGGTTTTAAGCATTCATATATGTTCACCTTAATGTTAAAATGTTGCCAACTAAAAGCTACTGCAGTCTAACCAGTGTCAGCCTTATTTGAGCCTCATGAACCCCATGTTACACTTGTTAAGTACGAAAAGTACTTATGCTTGTTTATTTTCTTTCTACTTGGATAAAAATCCCGGATGGGTAACAGATTGCTATGGTAATGACGACTTCCCTGAAGAGTTCTAGACTTGCTGTCAACCAGTCATCTTCCCTGTGATGGAGCTACCGCGAGAGATACTTTATTTATCCGCTGCTATGTTAAGACTTTGAATATTATTCGTTATGTAATAAACATATGTGATGGTACTTTTTAAATTTGTGGCTTATGTGTGTGATTGATCTCTGGGCACACATGAGTTATTGCATTCAATTTTGTTCTTAAAATTGGGTGTGACAGCTCTTGAGCAATCCTTTGATGAGCTCAAGTCCACTCATGAGAGGCTAGAGGAAGCCCATGAGAAGCTTGATCAAGCTCACACTAGGCTTAAGGAAGCCCACTCCTCCCTCCTTGATCAAAGTAAGATTGAAGATGTTGTAGAGACATGCAATGTAGGAGTTACATGTGATATACTTGATGAATCTTTTTATGCTCCTATTATTGTTGCTCCCACAAATGCATCATCATCATCTAGCTCAACTAAAATGTCTACTTCTACTACTTGTAACTCATCATTAGTGGTAGAAAATGAGAACCTTAAGAACAAGGTTAATGAGCTCACTCATGCATTAGGCAATGCCTATGGTGGAGATGCCCGCTTGCTAAAGTGCTTGGGTAGCCAAAGGTGTCCACTCAATAAGGAGGGACTTGGTTATACCCCCAAGAAGGGAAAGACGGCTTTTGCTCCTCACAAGACTTGTTTTGTGAAGAGCATTGGTCGGTTTTGCCATAATTGCAAGCAATCCGGGCATATAGAGCAAAATTGTTTGAATAAGAACAAGAACAATGCTCTTGTTTCATCTATTAGACTTGATTCTTGTTATATGCTTACAAAGGGCACTAATGGTGTGAAGGCTAAGTACATTGGTGCACCCATGGTTGGCCCAAAGAAGAAGGCAATTTGGGTGCCCAAGAGCTTGGTGACTAACCTTGGAGGACCCAAAAATATTTGGGTACCTAAAAAGAATTGATCTCTTTTGTAGATAAACTATAAAGCGGGAGGAAGGCATTGGGTGCTTGATAGTGGGTGCACTCAACACATGACAGGAGATGGTAGAATGTTCAAATCAATCAACACTAGTGGCAATGATCTTGCGAATGCTATCACATTTGGTGACAACAAGAAAGGCAAGGTCAAAGGCTTGGGCAAGATTGCTATATCCAATGACTTGAACATCTCCAATGTGCTATTAGTAGAATCTCTCAATTTTAACCTATTGTTTGTGGCACAATTGTGTGATTTGGGATTCAAATGCTTTTGGGAGATTTGCAACTTCGTCGATTACGTGGTCTTGGCTGCTCGTGTAACTCAACAACAGATCAATGAGCACGATGCCAATAGCCGAGCCCGTAATGCTCTTTTCTCGTGTTTGAGCATGACTGAGTTTGATCGCGTTTCTCACCTCCCCACGGCTCGGGAGATTTGGGCAACACTCATGCGCTTTCATGAGGGAACCACTCAAGTCAAAACCCATCTCTACGAGTCGCATAAGCGGGAGTATGAGAACTTTCGACACATGCCTGGCGAGAGCATAGAAAGTTTATTCGCTCGCTTTCAGGTGATTGTCAACAGGATGAGGGCTAACAAGGAGTTGTTGCCATATGACGATCATGAGAGGGCTCTCAAGCTTCATCATACTCTCGATCGGTCAGTGTGGGACTCTAAAGTACAGGCGATCATCGAATCGCCTAACTATGAGACTGTCACGTGCGACGAGCTCTTTAGTAAGCTCAAGTCCAGTGAGATTGACGCCATGACGAGGGCTTCTTATGAGAATCCTTCTAGCACGGCGATGGCTTTGGTTTCTAGCTCTTCTGCTAACCCCTCTGGAGGCTTTGCACTTTCTTCTCTTCTTTCTGTTGCAGAGGAGCAGCTGAAGTTCTTGGGAGATGACGAGTTGGCTTTGCTTGCCAACTAGTTCTCGCGGTTCCACAACAACCGCATGAACCATCGCCGCAGAGGAGGACGAGCTGGGTGCTTTGAGTGCAGCGACTCCGACTACTTCATCGCCAACTGCCCCAAGAAGAACAAGCAGGCGTTGGGCAAGGGTGACCATGGCTTCAAGTACGACTCTAGCAAGCGCAAGGAGAAGTACATCCCCGCCAAGCACAAGCGGAAGGGTGGCTTCAACAAGGAGTACATCAAGAAGAAGTACTTGGAGAAAGCCCAGGCCGAGCAGCGTGCTTTCTTCACCACGCTCAGCGACGTTGATGACTCGGACAACGACTATTGCGTCAAGCGATGATGAGTCCGAGAAGAAGAAGATCGAGGACAAGCTGAACGGTCTTTGCTTCTTCGTCGACAATGATGGCTTTTGTACCATGGCCCTTGGCGATGAGGTTGACAACAAGTTGGAGGATATCCCTCAAAACGGCGACGACGACGATACCTCCCAGGTATCTCAAAATCTCGATGAACTTCTGCTGAAGTCAAGAAACTTACTGCTACTCTTGTTAGTCAAGACAAGTTGCTGAGACTTGCAGCTAGAGAGAGGACGGAGTTTAGGAAGAAGTGGGAGGATGCGGTGAAGGAACTTGAGTTTGCCAAATCCACTGTTGTGGTCACCGAGGAGGGTGAGTGTGAGATGTGCTCCAAGCACATGACTGACCTTCTCACTTTGAGAGGGAAGTATGTTGCTTTGGTTGGAGAGGTGGATGAGCTTAGGCTAGACCCATGTTGCTTGGTGCGTGCAAGTCTTGTGTAGGCTTGCAATCCGAGTTGGCAGAGAAGAATGCCAAGATTGTGTCTCTTGAGAAGGCCAGCTCAGATAGCACTTGTGTGGCTAGGTGTGCTTTGTGTGAGGGTTTGGAGATGGAGATTGCGAATGTGAAGCATGACAAGATGCAAACTGAGGAAGAAAACACATACCTTCGGACCATCTTGTCATGGGTGTCTTGTGGTGAGCCGCAACTTGGGATGATGATTGCCCAATTCAAGCATGTTGCTAGAGGTCCAGGTGTAGGTTTTGCTCAGGGGATGGAGAGTGTTGCTTCTTTTGGCAAGGTTGGAGAGTTTAGTGGTCTTAATCTGAGTGAGAAGCCTAACTCCACCACTACTCCCAAACTAACCAAGATTCCACCCAAAGAGCCTCTCAAGCCTAACACCAAAAATGGAGTATATGAGGAACCTCCGAAAGCTCCACCAAAGAAACAAGTGTGGTCTCCTAAGCCCAACCACCTGAGAAACAAGCTAGACACCATGCCACCAATCCAAGAGGAGCTCATGCCACAAAAGAACCAAGTGATCCACACCCAATACTGTGAGTACGAACAACCCCCTATGAGAGCGGTGAGGTACCATTGTGAGCAATGTGGGAGAGATGGACACTTGAGGGAGTTTTGCTTTCGGTGCAAGAGAGAGGAGCGTCGTGCAAAGGAGATGAACAACTCGGACATGTACCATCCTTTCCATGGTGTACATGCAAAGGAGAGTTGCTAGGCCTAGAGGTCCAATGCCTCAAGGTCCTAGGCCACATGGAGGTTTTGCCCGGCGGGATCCTAACTTTGTAGGATATGGACCCCGTGGCGGTGGTTTTGTTGTTGAGCGTTATCCCCCACCGCGTTTTGGCTATCGTGGTGAGCGCTCTCCTCCTAGCGGACCACGCTTTCCTGTGCTTGGTGATCGCTTTCCCCGTAGACGTGCTAGGAATGGTTTTTCTACTAACCGTTCTTTTGAGCAGCCGGGACAACACTGGTACTCTTCCCATTTTACTCACCCCTGTGTTGGACCGTTTTTTCACCCTATGTCTTTTTATTGATGTAGGTAAGACGATTGGAGGACATTTGGTTGGTGGATTCTGGGTGTTCAAGGCACATGACCAGAAACTCCAAGTGGTTCTCCAGTCTTAGTCCAGTTGCCGGAAAGGAGTTTACCACCTTCGACGACAATAGCAAAGGTAAAGTGTTATCCCGTGGGTCTATGCGAGTTAATGAGCACTTTGTGTTGCGTGATGTTGCTCTTGTTTATAACTTGCATTTTCAGCTTCTTTCTGTTTCGCAACTTTTTGATGATGACTATGAGATTCGTTTTAAGCCAAATCTCAGTCATATTTTGGATCCTTAGGGCAATCTTGTGTGTTTGATTTCGCCCTTTGGGAAAGTCTTTCGTGCGAATTTCTCGGAGTCTTTTGGTATTTCTCATTGTCTTTTGACTGGACCCTCCTCCTCTGATCTTTGGACATGGCATAGGAGACTTGGTCATTTAAGCTTCGACTTGCTTACAAGGCTTAGTTCACTTGGCTTAATCTGAGGATTGCCCAAGTTACACATGGAGAAGGATCTTGTTTGCCATTCTTGTAGACATGGGGAAATGGTTGCTGCTCCCCACCATCCAGTGAATCAAGTTATGACCAAGCGCCCTGGAGAGCTTTTGCATATGGACCATGTAGGTCCAGCTCGGGTGAGCTCGGTTGGTGGGAAGTGGTATGTACTTGTTGTTGTTGACGACTTTTCGAGATATTCGTGGGTTTTCTTTTTAGCTGAGAAAACTGAGACTTTCACTTTTGTTCTCAATTTGATTTTGCGATTTCCGAACGAGTTCCCTAAGAACTCGATGAGAGCTATTCGTAGCGATAATGGTTCCGAGTTTAAGAACTCGGATTTTGAAAAGTTTTGTAACTCTTTGGGTTTGGAGCATCAGTTTTCTTCCCCCTACATACCGCCACAAAATGGTGTTGTAGAGAGGAAAAATCAGACCCTTGTCAAGATGGCTAGGAGATGCTCGATGAGCATAGGACTCCTAGGCGGTATTGGGCCGAGGCTATAAACACTGCATGCTATATTTCCAATCGCATTTTTTTTCAAGCTTTCTTGAAAAAGACTTCTTATGAGTTGCGTTTTGGAAGACAGCCCAAAGTGAGTTATTTTTGAGTTTTTGGTTGCCATTGTTTCATACTTAAGAAAGACATCTTGGACAAGTTTGAGTCTTGTTCTTCTAACGGTGTATTTTTGGGTTATGGTAATCATACTCGTGCATATCGTGTACTTAACCTTGATACTAACCGAGTCATGGAGACATCCGATGTCACCTTCGACGAGACCATGCATTGTCCTTCTTCTAGATTTGAGCGTGCAGGTGATCACGAGGTTGGTGAACCTCTTTTTGATGATGAGGAAGAGGGTGCTGAAGGCTTTGGTGATCCAACACTTCCTCCACCTGCTATGCTGCTAGGATTGGCTTCTTCTATGACGACACACGACCCCTACCCCTCTTCGTCGACTACATGGGGGCCGTGTGATCCACTACCTCAGGCGGTACCAATTGTACCTGAGGAGGCACCAGCTACTGTTGAGGGGGAGGTCACATCAGCTAGAGAGGCACCACGACACATTCAGCGCCAACACCCTCCTCAACAGATGATCGACAAAATCAACAAATGTGTCACTCGGTCAAGGTCACAACAAATCTCTCACTTTGCTCATTCTGCATTTGTTGCTGATTTTGAACCCCGAGATGTTGGACATGCTTTATCTAATTCGGATTGGGTTAATGCCATGCATGAGGAGTTAGAAAATTTTGAGCGAAATCGGGTTTGGGTTCTAGTTCCACCTCCTCCTGAGTGTCACCCTATTGGGACAAAATGAGTTTTCAAAAACAAGCAAGGAGAGGATGGCCACATTGTGGGAAACAAGGCCAGACTTGTAGCCCAGGGGTATAGTCAGAAGGAGGGGATAGACTATGAGGAGACTTTTGCTCCTGTAGCTCGTTTGGAGGCAATTAGGATCCTCTTGGCTTTTGCTGCATCCAAAGGGTTTAAACTTTTTCAAATGGATGTCAAGAGTGCCTTGCTAAATGGCTACATAGAAGAAGAGGTGTATGTGAAACAACCCCTCGGTTTTGAAAATCCCAAGTTTCCAAACCATGTTTTTAAACTTCACAAAGCTTTGTTTGGTTTGAAACAAGCCCTAGAGCCTAATATGATAGGTTGAAAACCTTTTTGCTTGTTAAGGGTTTTAAAATGGGATGTGTCGATAAAACTCTTTTTGTCCTCAAGCAAGGCAATGACACTCTCTTGGTTCAGATTTACGTGGATGATATTATTTTCGGTGGTTCTTCTTACGCTTTGGTTGCCAAGTTTGCAGACATTATGAGCAGGGAATTTGAGATGAGCATGATGGGCGAGTCGACTTTCTTTCTCGGGTTGCAAATCAAGCAATCCCGAGAAGGGACGTTTGTGCACCAGGGCAAGTACACCAACGACATCTTGAAGAAGTTCGATATGGGTGAGGCCAAGCCTTTTCCAACACCCATGTTGACCACGACGGCCCTGGATGCGGACAAGGATGGAGAAGCTATGGACCAGAAGGAGTACCAGAGTATGATCGGGTCGCTGCTGTACATGACGGCGACACGCCCGAACATTCAGTTTGCGGTGTGTCTTTGCGCGCGCTTTTAGGTGTCTCCGCACACCTCTCACCGTTAGGCGGTCAAGCGCATTATTAGGTACCTTCATTTCACTCCTGAGTTTGGGCTTTGGTATTCTGCTTCCTCCACTCTTTCACTTTGTGGTTACTCGGATGTTGATTTTGCTGGTTGCCGAGTTGAGCGCAAGTCCACTTCTGGGACTTGTTAGTTTTTGGGTTCTTCTCTTGTTTCTTGGTCTTCTCGCAAGCAGTCTATTGTCGCCCAGTCTACCACAGAGGCTGAGTATGTTGCTGCAGTTAGCTGCTGTTCTAAGTTGCTTTGGATGATGGCCACTTTGTGTGCTTTTGGTCTGAGCTTTTCTCGAGTACCGTTGTTTTGTGACAACACGAGTGCAATTAGCGTTGCTAAGAACCCCGTGCTGCATTCTAAGACCAAACACATAGATGTGCGCTTTCATTTTCTGCGAGGCCATTTTGAGAAGGGTGATATCGACCTTAGGCATGTTGACACGCCAATCAGTTGGCCGATATTTTTACCAAGTCTTTGGACCAATCAACCTTTGCTAGGTTGAGAGGTGAGCTTGGTGTGTATTTCCCATTTTAGATGTGGGATCATTTTGATGTATCATATGATGTACAGTCTAGGTTCTTTCATAGTTTTCTGCACTTGCGTATGTATCATACTTGCATTCTGAGCTTCAATTATATTCTGTCTAGATTGATACTATTCTCTATTTTCACATGCTTGTATGATACTTAGTTTCGGTAGTTTGAGCTCTTTATGATCATGTAACTTAACTTGATGAGCTAAGTATGATTTTGCAATGTTGAACTTGTGTAATAACTGTCTAAATCTAAAAACAGTTCACCATTTGCTTTGGCAACTAGTATGAGTAGATTATGTATTCTTGAGCTTGCATTGCCATACTAGGTTGCTATGTCTCTAGCTTGGAGTTTAAATCGCTTCCATCGTATATACTCCGAAATGCTTAAATGTTAAAATCTGAAATCCAAGTTTAGAGATAAAAGAAAGATCGAGGTGGGATTGCACTACAACACCTCACTGTATCGAGACTGCTTCCCTTTGCACTTTGGGATGAACTTGAGCAGTGTAGTGTATGACCGAAACTATTGCATTAAGCTTCTGATAGTCTTTTGACTTAGACTTCGCTTGGTTGAAACGTAAGGCTTTGTGGTGCTTTCAACCCCTCACAGTCACTTGACATGTATAACTCTTGTATAAACTGCTTAATTCAAATGAAATGAGTTGTATATGGCTTGTTGATTTGGCACTTGCTTTGAGGTAGTTCACCGGTGTGGTTTTGTTAGCTATAGTTGATGACATGTCTATTTTCATACTAGATGCTATTTCTATTGGTGAACTTGATTTTTTGCTTAAACTTCAAACCTAAAACTGCCTTGCCATTCTTGTTGGGCTATATGATCACGATGAGCTTATGCTAGCATTTGGGCTTTTTATTTATTCATTTGTGCAAATAGAGCATTTTATCACTCTGGTTAGCATATCTTTGAAGCTCTTGCATTCTTCTTGCTTCCTTTTAGGCTCCCAAGCTCCTTCTTGATTTGTGCATTATCAACTAAGGGAGAGAATTTTGACAAATCATGATCTAGTTGTGTGCATTATTTGAGGGGGAGTTGCATGCTCGTTTTGCTTGTCGAGTTTTTAGCTTGAGGGTTTTATACTTGGTTTGGAGCGTCTTGCAAGCTAGTTGTGTTGAGCCTTTGCCTCTTTCTGGAGGGACTAGCTGTTTTACTCAGGTTTTGGTGTCTTTGCTCCGATTTTCTCGCTAGTGGTGTTGAGCCCGTTCTGCCTCTTCTTGAGGGCTAGCTTTGCTTTGCTTGGTTGCGTCGAGCCGTTGCCCATGTCTTTGGGGACCAAGTTGTTTTGCTCACTCCACTTGACCTTCTTTTGTCTTTGCTATGCTTTTGGGTCATTTGGACGAGTTCTCTATACTACCTTCCTTCTTCTTCTTCCTTCTACTCCATATGATTTGTGTTGGTAGTTGACAATGCACTCATCAAGGGGGAGATTGCAGATACATGGGTGTATTCCGGGTCTTATGATGATGAGTGATTGTCAACTGGTTTGATGCACATGTTCTTTGGCTTGTGTTGTGCAGGTGTTGAGCACGGAGACGGTGATCAAAGGCAAGGTGAAGGTCAAGTAGAGACGTGTCGTGCCGATGGACCCAGAGCGGTGAAGGGCGGACGTAAGGCTTGGACTGACGGACCGGTGGCCTGAGGATCAGCCGTGGTGGCTGACACACTGGGACAACGACGAGAGGAGACTGCGGGACATGGTGTGGCTCGGGTCGTGGACCTGAGGACACGTGTCGGTGGACGGGGTGCACGGGCAGTGCATCCCTCTACGGCTTCGGTTTGGTGGTAGAGCCCCAGAAAAACCACCGGATGGACGGTTGCCAGGTTTGGGCCACAAAACCTGGGTGTTGCGGGTTTCCGAGTTTGGGCCACAAAACTCGGGCTGAGGACGGTTTCCAGGTTTGGGCCTCAAAACCTAGGCGCTGGCGGGTTTCTGAGTTTGGGCCACAAAACTCTGTCGATGGACGACTAGTTTACCGGTTTCGGCCTCAAAACCGGGGGGAGGTCCGTGAAAAGGACGAATGGCGCGGTGGCGGCACGTGGCGGCATCGGGTGAGGTCACGTCAAGGCGAAGCTACCTGATGTGCGGGCGTGGCCGTCGGATCGACTACACTTCGAGTTGGACAGGAATACTCATAGGGTTTGCCTGTTCGCTCATTAGCTGTAGGGGTAGAAGGGGAATAATTGTATTAGGCTATATTAGGAGAGGCCACCCCTCCCTCCATTCGATCTCAGCGATTGCTATTTTCATTCTAGGGTTTCCCGCTTCCCATTCCCTGCTGTAGCTACTGAGATCCGCAGAGACAACTAATCATACCTCTGTGTTCTTGAGATTTTGAGGAAACGGGACCGTAATCCCGTTGTCTCCTCGTGGGGACGATTTTCGGCTGGCTATTGAGATTGTGATTCGTGTTCTTGAGTTGTTCTTCGCGTTTTGCTTTTGGTCTCAATTTTCCCGTCGCTCGATCTCCCTCTACGCTGCGTATTTTTTGAATCCACTGGAACCAACTTGTTCTTTGAAGTGAGGAGATCATTTCCACCGAAGGAATTCAACTCAACCCTCACGAACAAGTAGATCGGGTCGATTCAAGTTTCATGGTGACTTTTTCGTTCTTGCACCTTCCCTTTCGATTTCCCGGAGTTTGATTTGATTTGAGTGGATGATTTCTTAGTATTAGTCTCCCAACTGCCTAGTGATCATCTTCTCCAATTTTGGGATCAAGGGATTTTGATTTGGATTGGATTTAGGGAGATTTGGGGGAGAAGCGATCGAAATCGTCCTCTCTGCAAGGTCGCGGACAGTCCGCTGCTATAGGCGCGGACAGTCCGGGCGTCGGGGTCCGGCCAGTTCAGTGGCTGTGAGCCTTGCTGTTTTGGCTTTTTGGTCAGCGAACAGTCCGCCACCAGACCGCGGACAGTCCGACAGTGGGGTAGACAGTCCGGGACCGTACCCGCGGACAGTCCGAGATCCTGCTGTGTGTTGGTTTTCAGTGCATTTGCTCTCTCGGCTTTTCGGCTTTGTTTCCGGACTTCTCGTTTGCTCCTAGAGTTCACCAAGGAACCTCTCTAGGTATCTTTGCTACTTGTTAGCATTGGTATTTGGGGGAATCCAGACGTACCTCTCTATCTACGTTTTGGAGTGGGTTTTTGGGCAAGGACTCTATTCAGAGTTTGTGAGTTCTGGGTTGCCTTGTTTGGTGGTGTCTCGCTGTGATCCTAGAGATCATCTACTCTCTTTCTGAGGGTCGTGGGCATCACGTTTTGTGTCCGAAGCATTTGGGGTTGAATCGTGGGATAGAGGCCAAAGTTTTGAAAGAAATTTTTAGGCTCCCGTTCACCCCCCTCTGGTTGCCTTTGGTAGCATTCTCGGTCCTTCAGATTTGACAATACTCAATGCATATGCAAGCAGTAAATATAAAGAGTGGACGTCCTAGTCTATCAGGCATGTATATCAGGTTGTGGTAGAAATTTCAAACACTCATCATAGAGGATCTCATCATGTTGCATTTTTAAGTTTTCAAAGGATAAATCTTCAGAACTCTAGTATCACTAGGAACAAGATAAATAGTAGTTCAACCTTTTCATATCATACTCGTTAAACACCAAGACTTATGTCAAACTTTTGCAACCCACAAGTTTCAGATTCAAAGTAAATTTTCATGTTAAAACAATCTTATCCAAAACTTGGGAGAATTTAAGACTGAACACTGGGCACCTGAAAAGAATTACAGCAGAGTAACTATTCATCATCTGCATCCAAATTATTTTTATTATCCTAGAGCTCAATTATTCAGGGTAAGCTTTTATTCCAGATCATCATTGTTCATTTATTGACTCTAATATTAAATACACACACTCTAAGATATAAGATATAATATAAAGACTAATAATAATAATAATAATAATAAAGACATACCTTAATCACGAAGATAAGAGGGTGTGTCTCCCCCAAGCTAATCCCTTCGATAGCGTCAAGCCTTCATGTGCCCGAATATTTTTTGGTTTCTTTTTTTCTTTTTAAGGGTGAGCCTTCATGTGCTCACATATTTTTGGGTTTTTGTTTTTAAGAGTGAGCCTTCATGTGCTCACATATTTTTGGTATTTTTTGTTTTTAAATGAAATATGAATATATATATATATATATATATATATATATATTACCTCGGGTAACTGGGGAGTCTTTTCCCCCAAACTAGATGCTTACGTGTTCGTTGTATTGGTGGCATCGATGTACTTCACTCCTCTTGTTTTTAATAGAAGATTGTTGTTTTAGTCCCTCCAGAGTGGCCTTCTCATTGATTCCTGCTAAACTCAAATAGACAACAAAGCTCGTGGAACTGATTAAGCGTTAGTGGTAAAACCATATATGTCTTATCGAGCCTTATAGATGTTTAAGCAAGCATGATTCAACAAGAGTTTAATATTTTTGGATTTTCTATTTTTATATGCAGATGCAAAATAAGTAAGAAATATTTTTTTGTGCCTCCATAGTAAATAGTTGAATATTCACATGGGGCTTTAGGAGTTTTTTTTATGCAATATGATAATGCAACATGATTATTTTTATTTTATTTTCTAATGCAATACAGAAATTAAAATGCTTATGGATAAAATATGATGATGCAATGATTATGTGTGATGATGCAATGAAATGACTATGGATTAAATATGAGAAATATGCAGGAAATTAAATATGAAGATAACTACCGTTTTTTACCTTTTGGCGAAGGTTCAGGTATTTAGGTCTGACGAACCAAACCTTTACTTGGTTCAGACTTCCCAGGGTGTGTCAGATGTTTGGAAAGTTGTTTCTAATTGTCCATCTTCGATTGTGGACTTTTTCTTCCATACTTTCTTGGTCTGAGTCTTTACTTCCCGTGCTTCATTGTCTTAAGTTTCTATTCTTGTTTCCTTTTTGGGACAGTGTCACTAGCTTCTTCATTGTGATTGGCCTTCCCATTCTTGATGGCTTGTCTTTTTTGGCATTGAGAGCGGCGGCTTTTACTTCTACTCTTCTTGGGTGCTTCATTAGGTATGTAGTTGATGAAGTAGCATCATACCTTCTCTCCAGGAAAGTGAAAATGGATTTCCCGTTGCTTTATGTAGATGATTGCACTTGTAGTGTACATGAACAGTCTTCCTAGGATGAGATGGACATCATCTTCTTCTCCCATGTCGAGAACCAAGATGTCCGTAGGGACTTCATGACCTTTAATTCTGACAATGACTATGACCTCGCGATCAGACGGCCACGACGATAACGAACTCCAAGATCTGACGGCGCAGATCCGTTTCTAACCTCGTATATAGTCAGCCTCATCCCAACCGAGCTCCCTCTCTTTTCCGCCCTCCACCCCTCGCGAGCCCATACAGTATACAGAGATATATTGATAGACATGATGTTGACAATTGAGCCGATGTCGCAGAACATGTTGTAGAAGGTACTCTCCTTCATCATACAGTCAATGGTAGACAGTCAATGGTAGGTACTCCTGGATCGTACATCTTGATAAAGACACGCCCCCTACGATGCCCAATTAATTATCCCGATCTTTCACGGTGCTAGTTAAACTACAATAAGAATTTCTGAAATTTTTGTTCTGAAATAATTAGCACAAGAAATTCAGTTGATCTTTTTCCCACACGAACGACAACTGAATAATTTTCAAGTATTGAATAATATGTGACAACAGTATGGATGAGTTTCCTAATGAACAGACTAGCAGTAATTCAGACTTTCATTACGAACACAATCCGATAGCAATATCAATTTATCCCCACACCTGACACAAGCACGTGTACAGCAACAAGGAGAACACTTGACCACGACCAATAATAAAGAGGCGCAAGCAACTTCACGTCAACTGAATAATCAATTATTGAATCACGGTAAGAAACTTGTTCCCAACAAGATAGGATATAAGACGGTCAAATAATTCTTCCGACGAATCAATACAAGCAGTGTTGCAAGAATAATGATAATGGGATCGGCTTACAATGAGATGCAAACCAAACCTAGGTAATTTCTTCCACCCATGGCAACGACAAACCACGATCAAAAGATGGGGGAACTCCTAGAATTTCAAGCAATGTACCTAAGCAGTAGCGGCTTGATCACGCACTCCACACAGATCCACAAGAATCCCGAAGATAATCTTCAAGACGAAGAACCTGTAAAATGCATCGCCTAGGGTTTCATGAGCGGCGACTCCACGAGGAAATAATCCCACAAAATAAAATCCAATCTAATCTGATTTCCCGCCCGACCAAACCTTTTAAGTGCACGCAGGCACGTTACACCAAACCGGACATGGACTAGAGAGTTTTGGTCAAGTCAGACTCCACCCTGACTCACAAAAATAAAACTTGTACTTGACTGGACCATGGCACTATACTAAATAAAACAATTTAGGAAATACTAAAATAATGCAGCCATGATGCCAATCACGTCATTAGCATTATGAACCTGCGTACTAACAGTTCGCATGTAGCAAATTCGGTCCAAATAATGGCTCATGTGACGTCCACCTGAATATAGTTTCTTCACTTCATATTTTCTTCTTTTAGAAACATTGCACCACCAATAAATATATTTGAAGACAAGCTGACAGCAGTAAATTTATCAATATTCTTGCTATATGTCTCATCAAAAGCAATTGCTCCAAATTTAAGACTAGAGGATTTCAAGGAATTACCGACTACTATATTCGAAATAATGCTAGATTTGTCTGGATGACTATCTCGATGAGCCATGGGCTCATGACATATTCTCAAGGTGTAGTGGAGGAAGAGTGGGATCTCCTGATGGTTCAACAGTGTTGACCATCCATACTGGATCTTGTTCTTGTGGCTTCGTCTTGTTCCTCCTCCTTCTATTGTTGTTCTTCTTCGGGGCAACATGTGGATACTGGTACTCATATGGTGACTGAGGGTGTATACGAGTATTGAGTGTGCGATTCTTGAAACTGAACCTCTCCTTCCTATTATTGATCGTGAATCAGATCTTGGCGCTTTCGCTGTAAATGATGGCTTTAGTTGTACTCAAGAATGGTCTTCCCAAAATGATGGGTGCTCTTTCATCTCTTTCTGTTTCCACAATCACAAAATCTATAAGGACAGGTGAGTGTCCAACTTGTACTTGAACATCTTCAAGGATTCCCTTGGGCTAGCACAATGTTTGATCTACAAGCTGCAAACACATGGTTGTGTACAACAATGGTTGACCATGAATTTTCTCATAAATTACCTTAGGCATAATATTGACACTTGCTCCAAGGTTGCGGACGGCTTCGTCAAAGGTATGGGGTCCAATGGTGATAGTGATGACAGGTGTCCCTGGATCTCCTTTCTTATCGGGCAAATTCTCATCTCCCCATCCTCTATACTTTGGCCTTGGCGGAGCTGTGAAGTAATCCCTTGCATTGAAAATATCTACAAGAATTGCAATTTCTAATTCTTTTAGATTCCCCAGAATCTTACCTTTTTAGGTCACAGGTACCAAAGCGGCTAGCTGAGAAATTTGTGATTCTGTCATCTTGTTAAAGCTAAGCTGATTCTTAATAGCAGAAGTAAAACTTTCCATTCTATTATTAATGGTTTCAAGTATTTTATCTTTGGAAGATATCTTTTTGGACATGTTATCAATAACTTTATTTTGAAATCTGGAAAACTTGAAATCTTTGTTCGTAGGGCATTTGTCTTGTCTACGGGAAACAACTTTGCTAGGAAAGTAGTGGAGCAGATCTCCCATGTAGTATTTTTGTCTATGTTGGAGTAGAACCATTGCTTCTCTCTTCCCAAAAGTGAGAATGGGAATAGGCGGAGGTATATAGCATCCTTAGTGACTCCTTTGATAGTGAAAGTGCTGCAGATCTCCAGGAAGTGTTGGAGATGGGCACTCGTGTCTTCATGTGCTTTCCCATAAAACTGGCTGGCTTGCACCATGCTGATGAGAGATGGCTTGAGTTCGAATCTCTCGGTTCCCACATTGACTGTTGGTCCAGTCCTGATGTTGGCAGTGGTTGGCGTGGAGAAATCATGGAGAGTCTTATCAGCCATGTCTTCTAACACTGGTGTTAGGCTTCTTGCCTGAGTGTCTTTGGTCAACGTGGTTGGAGATTTCCTGAGCTTGGCTTTGACTTTGGCTTTTCGGATCAAAACTTTAAGATCATCAACGTAGTTTTTCGGTCGATCAAATCCAGTCATACATCACCCTGCAATAAGATATTCAAGATATAGACAAAGTCTGTTTGAGTGAAGATCATTAGTGTGTCTGGATTATCATAAACTTGTGTGTGGAATTTTTTCTAGGTATTCAACTTATATCCTATTATCTCCTGGTCTTCTCTAAGAAACTTAGAAAACTAGGTGAGATGGTTCTGGTAGTGGGATTTCCTTATTGGATTTCCCAAACAATGGGGAATGTGCTTTTGGAGTTACACATTTTGTTCCCTCAACAACAGAGCCAGAAATGCTTGTTGACATCTCTTAGCATCACTTTAGATAACGACGCCAGAAATGCAGGTAGACAAATCTAACAACATTACCTTTAACGCTAGGTTGTCACCACTAGCAGCGACACTAGAGATGTGGATTGTATTTATGATCATGCCCTTATAAAATATGAAATGAGATTATCCGTAAGCGCACAGATAAAATACATCAGTTGTAGCATTTCACCTAGGAGAGTTTCCAAGGTATCGTTATTTATATTATTGCCTTCCACCTCTAAGTCTTAAAAGAGTGGCAAGCGATAAACATCTACAACTATAACACACACATGTATGATTATGATAAGAGTTCCACTAGATCTACTCAACATAGGAATCAATCATATATGATAAATAAGGTAAATAAGATAAATGAAATAGAACACAGTAAACCGAAAAGAGTTCCAAAGAGCATTCCCATCCAAGGTTAGATCATAACTAGAACTAGAAAGAGACATATTAACTTCCTAATATGGTTCTAACTATAGGTCATAGACTACGTCAATTAGTACGATTATGTTTAGCAATAATGGTTAGAATAACTTATATTTATACATAGGAGACATCATGCATGGAGGACCAGATCCAGAGTTTATCCCCTTCGGGTGACCTGGTCTTACTTGGCCTATATTCGGGGATTGGGCTACAGAGGAATCAACGAGGCTATAAGAGTCACCCTCGTGAACTACCACTTGCTGACCCAGAATATAGGGTTCATTCGCATGTAAACAACGTATAAGCACCACGCTTACACAATGTTGACCACTCACCCCGCGATCGACAAAATGAGAGTTATACGAACAAGAGCATAAACATAAAGATACCCTAGCTATGCTAGACATATAATCAAAGTAGACGATGAACATTATAATTATGAACACGAAATAGTAACAAGTAATGACAAGTATCAACTAGAACAAATAAGAACTAGAAGAATAATTAGAAGTAGATTAGAAACTCAAGGATGACCTAGAAAGGTAATTAGAACTAGATTAGAACACAAAGATGAACTAGATGAATTAGAAGATGAACTAGAACACAATTAGAACACAAAGATGATGAACTAGAAGACAATTAGACAAATAGAAGAACAATGTTGATAGAAGAGAGAAGTTACAAGGCTAATTACCTAGCCTCCTCTTGACTAGATCCGGAATCCAAGCTTCCCTCGACTCTTCTAATTCTATTCTAGCTACGCCCTTGGATGGTGGAGCTCTTGGTTGTCCTCTCAAGGCTACCTCTGAACTAAATGATTGAAGACTAAATTATGAAGCGATTGCCCAGGGGGGTCTGGGGTTTCTTATATAGTCATGTGGGATGAACCATAGCCCTCGGATCAAACTGACCTTGAACAACGGTCAAGATACAAAGTAGAGGTCGGTTAGGTCACATCGCATGAAGGAGGGGAGGCTGCCAGGTGGGCCCAGGCCGCCCCGCCTAGGGTTGAGGCCAGCCGGCCTCCCCTGGCCACTGTCAGCCTCCCCCTTCGGTCGGGAGTCTTCTAGTACCTTCCTTCTTCGCCTAGAGTCCTTGTTCAATTGGTTTGCGCAACGAGTCGTAGCATGGTTGGATTCCTTATCGTCATCTTCCTGTCTGGTCCCTAGATAATTCTAGTATTCTGTAGCTAATGAAATCTTGTCTGTTACACCCCTGATCTTTATATGGATAATGCTTCTAGAGGGTTCCAAAGTCTTCCAGGTCGTATTCATCGAGGACTCTCGCTTCGGGACTCCAAATATGGCAAGTGATATGTCCGTTTCGATCGTCTCGATGAGCTTGTCACAATGGTGTGCGCTGATTCTTCACTTGAGATACTTTCTTATGATGAAATATTGAATATCCTGCAAAACAAGTGAGAACAACACAATTCATGGAACTCGTTAGAATCAAACCCTATAGCTACACTATTTGGATCCTTGCAGGTCATTTATGGGGTTAGTTGACAGTTTAAAATAGGAGTTATCTTTCGTCAACATTAAGCACCGCAATTTGAAGTCTTATGTAAACAACCTTTCACGAACCGTAGCTAACCACCTCAAGTAGTGAGAGAGTTCAGTAGTAATAATAAGTTAAGGCACATGTGTTTAGAGTTTTAAAAGTCTTATAGTTTCTTTAAAGAGTGTTTAGTTTATTTTCAACCTGTTTAGTTGCGGATACATGGGTGTATGCCGAGTCTTTGAGTGATGAGTGATTGTCAACTGGGATAATGCGCATGTTCTTTGGCTTGTGTTGTGCAGATGTCGAGCACGGATACAGTGATCAGAGGCAAGGTGAAGGTCAAGTAGAGATGTGCCGTGCCGATGGACCGAGAGTGGCGAAGGGCGGACGTGAGGCTTGGACTGAGGGACCGGTGGCCCGAGGATCAGCTGTGGTGGCTGACAGCCTGGGACAGCGACGAGCGAAGACTTGCGGGCACGGTGTTGCCTGGGTCGAGGACCTGGGGACACGTGTCGGTGGACGGGGTGCACGGGCGGTGCATCCCCTCTACGGCTCGGTTTGGTGGTTGAGCCACAGAAAAACCACCGAGTGGACGGTTTCCAGGTTTGGGCCTCAAAACCTGGGCGCTGATGGTTTCCGAGTTTGGGCCACAAAACTTGGGCTGAGGACGGTTTCCACGTTTGGGCCTCAAAACCTGGGTGCTGCGGGTTTGCTGAGTTTGGGCCTCAAAACTCAGGCGATGGTCGGCTGGTTTCCCGGTTTGGGCCTCAAAACCAGGGGTTGGCTGTGAAGGCTGGTTTCCCGGTTTGGGCCATAAAACCGGGGGTGCGACGTCCGAGAAAAGGACAAGCAGAGCGGTGGCGGCACGTGGCGGCGATCGGTGAGGTTGCGTGGAGGCAACGCTACCAGTTGTGCGGGCGTGGCCGTCGGATCACCAGCATCCTTGAGTTGGTCCAGAATAACCTTAGGGTTTAGCTGGTTCACTCTGTAATTAGAGAGGGGCAGAGTAGGAAATAGAATTAGGATAAGTAGAGGGAGACACCCTCCTCCCATTTAATCTCAGTCATTTGCTATTTTGCCATCTAGGTTTTCCTGCTCTCCCCATCCTCTGCTGTAGCGAACTGAGATCCACAGAGAAGAGAACAATACCTCTGTGTCCGTGAGATTTTGAGGAAGTGAGACCGTAATCTCACTGTTGTAGCGTGTGGTAGCCACACGGTTGCAAATTCATGGTTGTGATTCGCGTTTTGTTTCTGTTCTTCGTGGATTGCTTTTCTCCACGTTTTTCCCGTTGATCGATCTCTTTACTCGGTACGTCTCTTGCAAATCCATTTGAACCAAGATGTTCTAGATCATGAGGCACTTCTTTCCACCGAAGGAATTCTCCTTTCACCTCACGAGCTAGTAGATCGATCGATTTTCGTTTCGGGTCAAGTTTTTCTCCTTTTCCCCCGAAACTCTTTGATTCATCGATTTGGAGATAGGTTCGAGCCATGATCCCTTAGAGATAGCTCACTATCCTCCTTGTGACTCTTCTCACCAAGTTTGATCCCTAGAGGATTTATTTTGGGTGAGATCGAGTTGAATCGGTGAACGAACAGTGCAGTTTCGGGGTGACCGGACTCTTGGCTCGGGTTGATCGGACGCACCTCCAGAGTCCGGTCGTTGAAAGTTCTTCGCAGCACTTTTCTGTGTGTTGACCGGACTCTTCTTTGATCACTGACCGGACGCATAGGTTCTACTGTTCATCAGGGTTTTTCAGACGACCGGACGCCAGGCTGTTTGGGACCGGGCACTTCCTCTGTGAGTCCGGTCAGAAATAGTAAGGATCCAAATCCGTTTTTGCTTGACCGGACGCGTCCGATGCCTACTGACCGGACGCACCCGAGAGTCCGGTCAGTGCTGTTTCGTGCAGTTTCGTTCGCGGTTCGTTCGATCGTTGACAGATTTGGTTTCCGTCTTTTGCGTTGGATTTCTAGGGTTGTGTAGTGTCCCGCTATGCTTCTCGGAAGCATCCACCCTACATCTAGGGTCGTGGACACTTGCAAGCTCTAGGTTTGCTCTTGGGGTTGATTCTCGGGACAAAGGCTTAAGGTTTCCGAAAGGAAAATTTGAAGCTCCAATTCACCCCCCCTCTGGTCGCTTTCTGGTAGCACTTTCGATCCTTCAATTGGTATCGGAGCAGGTTAAGGATCTTCCACCTTAGCCAGTTCCAGATCCACCGAAGGCGACATGGATCGCGGCGTGGGCAAACCGCCGTTTTTCGATGGGACGAACTATGCGTATTGGAAGATACGCATGTCGGCCTATCTGCAGAGTATGGGTGCTTCCATCTGGGATATTTGCAACTCTGCTGATTACGTGGTCTTGGCTGCACGTGTGACTCAATGTCAGATCGATGATCACGATGCCAATAGTCGAGCCCGTAATGCTCTTTTCTCATGCTTGAGCATGACGAAATTTGATCGTGTTTCTCACCTCGCTATGGCTCGGGAGATTTGGGCATCCCTCATGCGTTTCCATGAGGGAACCTCTCAAGTCAAAACCCATCTCTATGAGTCGCACAAGCGAGAGTACGAGAACTTTCGACATATGCCTGGCGAGAGCATAGAGAGTTTATTCGCTCGCTTTCAGGTGATTGTCAACAGGATGATGGCTAACAAGGAGCTGTTGCCTTTCGACGATCATGAGAGAGCTTTGAAGCTTTTGCATACTCTCGATCGGTCGGTGTGGGATTCCAAGGTTCAGGCGATCATCGAATCACCTAACTATGAGACCCTCACGTGCGACGAGCTCTTCAGTAAGCTCAAGTCCAGTGAGATCGATGCCATGGCGAGGGCTTCTTATGAAAATCCTTCTGGCCTGTCGATGGATTGGTTTCTGGCTCTTCTGCTAACCCCTCTGGAGGTTTTGCACTCTCTTCTCTCTTTTCTGTCACAGAGGAGCAGCTGGAGTCTTTGGGGGATGACGAGCTGGCGTTGCTCGCCAACCGGTTCTCGCGGTTCCACAACAACCGCATGAACCGTCGTCGCGGAGGAGGACGCTCAGGATGCTTTGAGTGCGGCGACCCCAACCACTTCATCGCCAATTGCCCAAAGAAGAACAAGCAGACCTTCGGCAAGGCGGATCATGGGCACAAGTACGACTCCGGCAAGCGCAAGGAGAAGTTTGTCCCCGCGAAGCACAAGCGGAAGGGCGGCTTCAACAAGGAGTACATCAAGAAGAAGTACTTGGAGAAGGCCCAGGCTGAGCAGCGTGCGTTCTTCGCCACGCTCAGCGACGTTGACGACTCGGATGACGACTCCGCTTCCTCAAGCGACAATGAGTCCGAGAAGAAGAAGAGGATCGAGGACAAGCTGAATGACCTCTGCTTTTTCGCCGACGACGACGGCTTCTGCACCATGGCCCTCGGTAAGGAGATCGACAGCGAGCTGGAGGACACTCCTCGGAATGACGACGACGACGACACCTCCCAGGTATCTTAGACCCCTGACGAGCTTTCTGCTGAGGTCGAGAAGCTTATTGCCGCGCTCCTTAGTCAGGATAAGTTGCTTAGGCGTGCTGCTAGAGAGCGCAAGGAGTTTAGGCAGAAGTGGGAGGATACGGTGAAGGAACTTGAATCTGTCAAGTCCACCGTAGTTGTTACCAATGAGGAGGAGTGTGAGAGGTGCACCACACACATGACTGACCTTCTCACTTTGAGAGGTAAGTATGTTGCGTTGGTAGGAGAGGTGGATGAGCTGAAGGCTAGATCCTCGCTGTTGGGTGCGTGCAAGTCCTGTGCGGGCTTGTAATCTGAGTTGGCAGAGAAGAATGCCAAGATTGTGCCTCTTGAAGAGGCCAACTCAGGTAGCACATGTGTGGCTAGGTGTGTTCTTTGTGAGGGTTTGGAGATGGAGATTGCGAATGTGAAGCATGACAAGATGCAAACCGAGGAAGAAAACACATACCTTCGGACCATCTTGTCATGGGTGTCTAGTGCTGAGCCGTAGCTCGGGATGATGATCTCCCAATTCAAGCGAGCTGCTGGAGGTCCAGGTGTAGTTTTGCTCCGGGTGTTGATGTTTCATCCTTTGGCAAGATTGGAGAGTTGAGTGGTCTTAACCCATGTGAGAAGCCCAACTCCACCCCTACTCCCAAGCTTACCAAGATTCCACCCAAAGAGCCTCTCAAGCCTAACACCAAGGATGGGGTCTTTGTTGAACCTTCGAGAGCTCCACCAAAGAAACAATCATGGGCTCCAAAACCAAACCACCTCAAGAACAAGCTTGACACCATGCCACCCATCCAGGAGGAGCTTATGCCACAGAAGGGAAAAGTGATCCATACCCACTACCGTGAGTACCAACAACCTTCTATGAGAGCGGTGAGGTACCATTGTGAGCACTGTGGGAGAGATGAACACCTGAGTGAGTTTTGCTTTCGACGCAAGAGAGAGGCGCGCCGTGCAAAGGAGATGAACAACACGGACATGTACCATCCTTTCCATGATGTACATGCGCCTAATGTTCAGAGGCGTGCTGCTAGGCCTAGAGGTCCAAAACCTCAAGTTCCTAGGCCTAGGCCGTGAGGAGGTCGTGCCCAGCGGGAGCCTGCAATTGTAGGCTATGGACCCCATGGCGGTGGCTTTGTTGTAGAGCGTTTTCCCCCACCGCGTTTTGAGTATCGCAATGGACGCTCTTCCCTTAGCGGACCACGTTTTCCTCAACATGGTGATCGCTCTTCCCGTAGGTGTGCTAGGAATGGTTTTTCTGCTAACCGTTCTTTTCAGCAGCCGGTCCAACACTGGTATTCTCCCTACTTCACTAACCCCAGTGTTGGACCATATGCTCACCCTATGTCTTTTTATTGATGTAGGTAAAACGATTGGAGAACGTTTGGTTGGTGGATTCCGGGTGTTCGAGGCACATGACCGGAAACGCCAAGTGGTTCTCCAGTCTTAGTCCGGTCGCCGGAAAGGAGTTTATCACCTTCGACGACAATAGCAAAGGTAAGGTATTGTCTCGTGGGTCGGTGCGAGTTAATGAGCATTTTGTGTTGCACGATGTTGCTCTTGTTTCTAACTTGCATTTTAACCTTCTTTCTGTTTCGCAACTTTTCGATGATGACTATGAGATTCGTTTTAAACCGAATCTCAGTCGCATTTTGGATCCTCAGGGTAATCTTGTTTGTGTGATTTTGCCCTTTAGAAAAGTCTTTCGTGCGGATTTCTCGGAGTCATTTGGAATTTCTCGTTGTCTTTTGGCTGGACCTTCCTCCTCTGATCTTTGGAAGTGGCATAGGAGACTTGGTCACCTGAGCTTCGACTTGCTTGCAAGGCTTAGTTCACTTGGCCTAATCCGAGGATTGCCCAAGTTGTCTATGGAGAAGGATCTTGTTTGCCATTCTTGTAGACATGGGAAGATGGTTGCCGCTCCCCACCATCCAGTGACTCAGGTCATGACCAAGCGCCCTGGAGAGCTTTTGCACATGGACCTTTTTGGTCCGGCTCGGGTGAGCTCGGTTGGAGGGAAGTGGTACGTGCTTGTTGTTATTGACGACTTTTCAAGATATTTGTGGGTCTTCTTTTTAGCTGAGAAGACCGAGACTTTCTCCTTTGCTCACAATCTGATTTTGCGTCTTTAGAACGAGTTCCCTTTGAACTCGATGCGAGCTATTAGGAGTGATAATGGTTCTGAATTCAAGAATTCAAATTTTGAGAAGTTTTGTAACTCTTTGGGTTTAGAGCATCAGTTTTCTTCCCCCTACACACCGCCTCAGAATGGTGTTGTAGAAAGGAAGAATCGGATCCTTGTAGAGATGGCCAGGACGATGCTCGATGAGCATAGGACTCCTAGGCGATATTGGGCCAAAGCGATGAGCACTGCATGCTATATTTCCAATCGCATTTTGCTCCGAGATTTCTTGAAAAAGACGTCTTATGAGTTTCGTTTTGGAAAACTGCCCAAGGTGAGTTATTTTTGAGTTTTTGGTTGCCATTGTTTTATACTCAAAAAGGGCAACCTGGACAAATTTGAGTCTCGTTCCTCTGATGGTGTGTTTTTGGGTTATGGCACTCATACTCGTGCATATCGTGTACTTAACCTTGACACTAACCGAGTCATGGAGACATCATATGTCACCTTCGACGAGACCAAGGTTTGTCCTTCTTCTCGTTTTGAGCGTGCAGGTGATCATGAGGTTGGTGAGCCACTCTTTGAGGACGAGGATGAGGGTGCTGAAGGTATGGATGATCCAGCACCCCCTCCACCTGCTGTGCCGCAAGGAGCGGCTTCTACTACGACTCACGGCCCCGACACTTCTTCATCTTGGGGGCCGTGGGATCCGCCACCTCGAGCGATACCCTTTGTACCCGAGGAGGCACCAGCTGCTGTTGAGGGGGAGGCCACACCAGCAAGGGAGGCACCACGACACATTCAGCGCCAACACCCGCCTCAGCAGATGATCGGCAGCATCGCCGAACGCGTCACTCGGTCAAGGTCACAACAAATCTCTCACTTTGCTCATTCTGCATTTGTTGCTGATTTTGAACCCCGAGATGTTGGACATGCTTTATCTGATCCAGATTGGGTCAATGCCATGCATGAGGAGTTAGAAAATTTTGAAAGAAATCAGGTTTGGGTTCTAGTTTCTCCTCCCTCTGAGTATCACCCAATTGGGACAAAATGGGTTTTCAAAAACAAACAAGGAGAGGATGGCCATGTTGTGAGAAACAAGGCCAGACTTGTAGCCCAGGGATATAGTCAGAAGGAGGGAATAGACTATGAGGAGACTTTTGCTCCTGTAGCTCGTTTGGAGGCTATTAGGATACTCTTGGCTATTGTTGCATCCAAAGGGTTTAAACTTTTTCAAATGGATGTCAAGAGTGCCTTCTTAAACGGCTACATAGAAGAGGAGGTGTATGTGAGACAACCCCCCGGTTTCGAAAATCCCAAGTTTCCAAACCACGTTTTTAAACTTCACAAAGCGTTGTATGGTTTGAAACAAGCCCCTAGAGCCTGGTATGATAGGTTGAAAACCTTCTTGCTTGCTAAGGGTTTCAAAATGGGATGTGTGGATAAAACGCTCTTTCTCCTCAAGCAAGGGACTAATACTCTCTTGGTCCAGATTTACGTGGATGATATCATTTTCGGTGGTTCTTCTCATGCTTTGGTTGCCAAGTTTGCAGACACTATGAGCAGGGAATTTGAGATGAGCATGATGGGCGAGTTGACGTTTTTCCTCGGGTTGCAAATCAAGCAATCCCGGGAAGGGACGTTCGTGCACCAGGGTAAGTATACCAAGGATATCTTGAAGAAATTTGATATGGGTGAGGCCAAGCCTCTTCCAACACCCATGTCGACCACGACGGCCCTGGATGCGGATGTGGATGGAGAAGCTGTGGACCAGAAGGAGTACCGGAGTATGATCGGGTCGCTGCTGTACCTGACAGCGACACGCCCGGACATTCAGTTCGCGGTGTGTCTTTGCGCGCGCTTTCAGTCGTCGCCGCGCACTTCTCACCGTCAGGCGGTCAAGCGCATTATGAGGTACTTATCCTTCACTCCAGAATTTGGGAGTTGGTATTCTGCTTCCTCCACTCTTTCCCTTTGTGGTTATTCCGATGCCGATTTTGCTGGTTGCCGTATTGATCGCAAGTCCACTTCTGGGACTCGCCAGTTTATTGGTTCTTCTCTTGTATCGTGGTCTTCTCGTAAGCAGTCTAGTGTCGCCCAGTCTACCACGGAGGCTGAGTATGTTGCTGCGGCTAGCTGCTGTTCCCAGTTACTTTGGATGATGGACACTTTGCGTGATTTTGGTCTGAGCTTTTCTCGTGTTCCTTTGCTTTGTGACAGTACGAGTGCGATTAGCGTTGCTAAGAACCCCGTGCTGCACTCCAAGAGCAAACACATTGATGTGTGTTTTCATTTTCTGCGAGATCACTATGAGAAGGGTGATATCGACCTTCGCCATGTCGATACTCATCATCAGTTGGCTGATATTTTCACCAAGCCTTTGGACCAATCAACTTTTGCTAGGTTGAGAGGTGAGCTTGGTGTGTGTTTCCCCTTTTAGATGGGGGAAACATTTTGGCTCTTGTCTTATAAACTGACTTTTTGTTCTTCTTTTGGATTCTTATGCATCTTTGAATTTCATCTTGCATACTTTCATTCAGAGCTTCATGTATATAATCTGAAGAATGTAACTATGCTTTGTATATTATTTGCTCCAATGCTTTATGATGATGCTGTAGCTTATGCCCTTTCTGATCACTGATACATGTTGTGAGCAGAGCTATTTTATGAATGGTGAATCTGATTAATATAAAACTTGAAAATGTTCACCATTGAGATATGCAACTAGCATGTGTAGAATGTGCTGAAATCACTTGTGCTTTTCATATATGCTAGGTTGCTATGTCTCTAGTTCTGAGTCATTCACTTGCTTGGTCTGTTCATATACTGCTTTAAATTTGAACCAAGTTAAAGTAAAATGGAAAGATCGAGATGGGATTGCTTGTCAGCACATCACAGTTTCGAGACTGTTTCTCATTGCACTTTGAGTTAAACTTGAGCTGTGTAGTGTATGACCGAAACTGTTGCTTTAAGCTTCTGATTGCTTCTGCATAGGCTTCGCATAGTTGAAAAGTTAGGCAATGACAAGCTTTCAACCTCTCGCAATCACATGCTGAAATTTGAACTTGTGTAATTAAACCGCTGCAACTCCAATAAATTTTGATACACAAGTCTATGTTTCATTCTATAGCATGATGATTGAACTGTGCTAGGGGTAGTTCACCTTGTATACATGTTTAGCACTTGTCGGATATCCTGTCTATACATGTTTTGTGCTATTTTGATGGTGAACCTTTTTGGCTGTAAACTGCTCCTTTGCTCTCATGTTCATATTTCGTATTTGGTGATCAGTTTGAGCCTTTGCTAGCTTCTTATGGATATTGAGCATCCTTGCACTCTCTCGATTATATTCCTGAAGCTGCTAACTTGCATTTTTACTCATATGCATTTTTGGAGGGAGATATTCTAGCGAGGGTGAGACATTTGAGTGCGTATGCACATTTGCTTGCTGGTGCATTTTCAACTAAGGGGGAGAAAATATTGACAAATCATGTGTTCCCTGGGTTGGGTGCACTAATTGAGGGGGAGTTTGCTAGTTGTGTTGAGCCTTTGTCTCTTTCTTGAGGGACTAGCAAACATTTTCAGCTCTTTTTCAGCTCTTCAATTGGTATCAAACTCTTTTGGTCTTGAGTTGGTAACAGTTGGTACTGAGCTACTTTGCTAGCGGTGTTGAGCCCGTTTTGCCTCTTCTTGAGGGTAGCTCTGTTTTGCTTGATTTTCAGTTGATTTTCCAATTGGTATCGAGCTTTCTCGCTAGTGGTGTTGAGCCTGTTCTACCTCTTCTTGAGGGCTAGCTTTGCTTTGCTTGGTTGCGTCGAGCCGTTGCCCATGTCTTCGGGAACCAAGTTGTCTTGCTCTTTCCACTTGACCTTCTTCGGCTTTGATATGCTTTTGGGTCATTTGGTTGAGTTCTCTCTCCTTCTTTCTTCCTTCTTCTGTTTTCATTATGATTTGTGTTGGTAGTTGACAATGCACTCATCAAGGGGGAGATTGCGGATACATGGGTGTATGCCGAGTCTCTGAGTGATGAGTGATTGTCAACTGGGATAATGCGCATGTTCTTTGGCTTGTGTTGTGCAGATGTCGAGCACGGATACAGTGATCAGAGGCAAGGTGAAGGTCAAGTAGAGACGTGCCGTGCCGATGGACCGAGAGTGGCGAAGGGCGGACGTGAGGCTTGGACTGAGGGACCGGTGGCCCGAGGATCAGCTGTGGTGGCTGACAGCTTGGGACAGCGACGAGCGAAGACTTGCGGGCACGGTGTTGCCTAGGTCGAGGACCTGGGGACACGTGTCGGTGGATGGGGTGCACGGGCGGTGCATCCCCTCTACTGCTCGGTTTGGTGGTTGAGCCACAGAAAAACTACCGAGTGGACGGTTTCCAGGTTTGGGCCTCAAAACCTGGGCGCTGATGGTTTCCGAGTTTGGGCCACAAAACTCGGGCTGAGGACGGTTTCCAGGTTTGGGCCTCAAAACCTAGGTGCTGCGGGTTTGCTGAGTTTGGGCCTCAAAACTCAGGCGATGGTCGGCTGGTTACCCGGTTTGGGCCTCAAAACCGGGGGTTGGCTGTGAAGGCTGGTTTCCCGGTTTGGCCACAAAACCGGGGTTGCGACGTCCGGGAAAAGGACAAGCAGAGCGGTGGCGGCACGTGGCGGCGATCGGTGAGGTTGCATCGAGGCAACACTACCTGTTGTGCGGGTGTGGCCGTCGGATCACCAGCATCCTTGAGTTGGTCCAGAATAACCTTAGGGTTTAGCTGGTTCGCTCTGTAATTAGAGAGGGGTAGAGTAGGAAATAGAATTAGGATAAGTAGAGGGAGACACCCTCCTCCCATTTAATCTCAGTCATTTGCTATTTTGCCTTCTAGGTTTTCCTGCTCTCCCCATCCTCTGCTGTAGCGAACTGAGATCCACATAGAAGAGAACAATACCTCTGTGCCTGTGAGATTTTGAGGAAGTGAGACCGTAATCTCACTGTTGTAGCGTGTGGTAGCCACACGGTTGCAAATTCGTGGTTGTGATTCGCGTTTTGTTCCTGTTCTTCGCGGATTGCTTTTCTCCACGTTTTTCCCGTTGATCGATCTCTTTACTCGGTACGTCTCTTGCAAATCCATTTGAACCAAGATGTTCTAGATCGTGAGGCACTTCTTTCCACTGAAGGAATTCTCCTTTCACCTCACGAGCTAGTAGATCGATCAATTTTCGTTTCGGGTCAAGTTTTTCTCCTTTTCCCCCGAAATTCTTTGATTCATCGATTTTGAGATAGGTTCGAGCCATGATCCCTTAGAGATAGCTCACTATCCTCCTTGTGACTCTTCTCACCAAGTTTGATCCCTAGAGGATTTGTTTTGGGTGAGATCGAGTTGAATCGGTGAACGAACAGTGCAGTTTCGGGGTGACCGGACTCTTGGCTCGGGTTGACCGGACGCACCTCCAGAGTCCGGTCGTTGAAAGTTCTTCGCAACACATTTCTGTGTGTTGACCGGACTCTTCTTTGATCACTGACCGGACGCACAGGTTCTACTGTTCATCAGGGTTTTTCAGACGACCGGACGCCAGGCTGTTTGGGACCGGACGCTTCCTCTGTGAGTCTAGTCAGAAACAGTAAGGTTCCAAATCCGTTTTTGCTTGACCGGACGCGTCCGATGCCTACTGACTGGACGCACCCGAGAGTCCGGTCAGTGCTGTTTCGTGCTGTTTCGTTCGCGGTTCGTTCGATCGTTGACAGATTTGGTTTCCGTCTTTTGCGTTGGATTTCTAGGGTTGTGTAGTGTCCCGCTGTGCTTCTCGGAACCATCTACCCTACATCTAGGGTCGTGGACACTTGCAAGCTCTAGGTTTGCTCTTGCGGTTGATTCTCGGGAAAAGGCTTAAGGTTTCCGAAAGGAAAATTTGAAGCTCCCATTCACCCCCCTTTGGTCGCTTTCTGGTAGCACTTTCGATCCTTCATTAGTTATTTTGTTTAATTGTGTAATAAAGTGCCCTATAAGTTAATCAATAAAGTTATCTACTCTCTCTCTACTTTTGTTTTGGATATATGTCTTGTCTCCACATGTTGTGTACAAAGGTATAATAGGAACAAGTGTGGGGGAAGGACTTACAAATAAATGGAAGATCAACTACGAAAATAGAAGCAATCAACAACAAGACCACACATGACAGAGCACTTTCGTTCATCCACGATCTATTACGTATCGCATACTCTCTATCTTCATATTGCTCTCTGTTTCAAATCAGAATTGAAATCCACTTGAAACAAGATTTAAGATGAGTCCCGCATAAAACTTGATAATAACATGAGATAGCTCACATGTACTATTCTTAGAATCTCTTGTTACTGTTGGGAATAATTAATTGCTTATCATAATGCTTGACTCTACAAGTCTTGTCTTTGGAGAATTTATTTCAAAAAGTTTAAAATCAAATAGCAATTCTTCTCCTCAGTGGTAGAAACATTTTTTTTCCTCCTAAAGCCATAATAATCATCATTCTGTTACTTTAGCTACTTACCTTTGTAATGATGCTAAGTTAACTCTTATGGCTTTGGTTGAGAGATGTATCGTATTCCCAAAATCAAGATCTTTTAAAAGGTTAAAAAGAGAGGCATGAGCTATGCAATATATAAATATCCGAGGAAATAAAAAGGGGCAAGTGCCCAAAACCTCAAAAAGATTGATCATGAGGAAATAAAAAGGGACAAGTGTTCGGAACCTCGATTAAAAAAAGAAAAAAGAGAACAAAATGGGCACGTGCTCTCATAGCTCATGGTGCCTCTGACACAATATGCCAAACAAGAGAGGACAAGTTTTTCAAAAATAAATCTTGATTAGGAGTATGACACTTCTCTCCCCAGGCCTAAGTGTTGACCTAGTGACATGATCGAAGGATGAGTGCTACAAAACTTCTTAAAGCTCCAGATATAATTAATAATTTTGAAAATAAGGCAATGTCTCATGTGAGGAGATAAAAACTTTGAGTGACATTGAAAGTACCACAGGAAGAAGAAGGAAGGCTATGTTTTTCAGAAAATTTTACAAAACTCTCCATCTAGCAAGGCTGAAGGATAAAGGTAATAAAATTGTTTCAACACTTCTAATCCCAACAGTGCAGATTTTTCTATGAACAGTAAGTGTGAAGTTATACTTTCCTCAGGGACGAGTAAAGACCTAGTGTGGGGGAGCTTGTTGACGGTCACTAACTCATATCTTATACCATCAATAAGTCATCAAAAAGAGAATAAAAGTGACCATCAACCTAGAATAGGGTTTGATTCTAACGAGTTCCATGAGTTGTGTCATTCTCACTTGTTTTGCAGGAATATCCATATTTCACTACATAAAAGAATCTCAAGTGCTGAATCAGACTACACCATTGCGAAGAGCTCTTCGGGACGATCGAAATGGACATATGGTTTGCTACATTTGGAGTCCGACGAGAGAGTCCTTGTTGGTTACAACTTGGAAGCTTCTAGAACAACTTGGAGTGATCACCAAGCAACATAATTCAAGGGCTAAACCGACAAATTTCACAGCTCTGGTGAATTACTGTTTTCCAGGGACTTTTTCAGCAGATGGAAAGAGATATAATCCTACTCCAACATGATGGATTGCACAACAAGGTCGAAAGCCATGCTAGGGCAACACGGAAGGTTCCAGAAGACAACTCAGCGAAGACGGCACCTGGTGGCTGCCGGGTGGGACCGGCCAGCCCCACCCTTAGGCCGACCGGCCTGGGCCAAGACTCAACTCGGCCCATCTTCGTGGAGCATGCCCTAATCGGCCTCTCGACACATCTCAACCCTTGTTCATGGTCAGTTTGATCCGAGGGTCACGGTTCATCCCACCGGGCTATATAAGCAGTCCCTGTGTAACACCCCGGTGTTAAGCAATCCCTAAGTGCATAATTTGGCATGACATAAGCATAGCATCTCATCATTTCATGTGCATATGTTTGTTGAATGCTTAAGTCCTTGTTTGGTCTTTAGTGTAACCT
The DNA here is from genome assembly GCA_009763385.1 of Coix lacryma-jobi var. lacryma-jobi. NCBI lineage: Eukaryota > Viridiplantae > Streptophyta > Magnoliopsida > Poales > Poaceae > Coix > Coix lacryma-jobi. Next base: position 111,609,194 of record CM019824.1, read on the forward strand.
TGTTATGCTTTCTGTTTCTGACCAAGTGCCTTATAACAAAGTTGTAGATCTTGATGAAGGGAACAACTTTGCTTTAAAGCACTTTCTCAGAAAAAGCTTTTGAGTTAGGATTTCTTGCATTAGAAAAATGGTTTAGCACTAAATTTCTTTTAAACAACAGAATTTGGACTGGAGCCTTAAGGATGATTTGTTCCTTACAAAATTCTAAGCAACTTTGCTGTTGGGACCTTTTCCTAGTTCGGCTTAGTTTAGAAGTTATGGAGCATCAAAGTTTGTAACCAAACTTCATTAGTTTAATCTTGACCGTGGACCCCACCGGTCAGTCTCTTTCTTCTTCTCCGCGCGCTCGCCGCTCCCTCCGCGCCGACCGAAACCACCCGCCGCCGCGAGACCGCCTCGCCGGCCGGCCAAACCACCGTCATCGCCGCCCGTGGTTTGTGCCCGAACTCGCCACGTCGCCCAGGAGCTCGGGGCATGCTTGCCGCGTGGAGCGCAACACCTGACGCCGCCGCGCCGGTCGGGAGCTCCCCCGACGGGAACTGGCCAGGTGCGACGCACTCAGGCACTTGTTCCTTTTGCCTTCGTCCGCCTTGCGCTTGCAAGCCAGAGAGCATTCGCTCACCAGCGCGCCAGCCACTCCACTCCATCTTCACCCGACCAGAGCTCCGCCGCCGCCCGCCGAACCTCGGCGAGCGATTGCTCGCCACTCACCGCACCACCGTTCGATTCCTCCCGCCAGTTTCTCCGCCGTGACCTTCTCTTTCTCCGGTAAGGGTTGGTTTCCCCTCTCTTCCTCTCTATCCGCCGGAACAGCGGACGCCATCCGCAAGCTTCCGCCATGGCCGCCACCGTGACCTTCACGTGGACCGGTCATCTCCGACCATGCCACCCTAAGCTGAGCCATGTTCTAGCCTTCTCTACCGCCGTAGCAGCTTAGAGTTAGCTAGAGACCTCTTTTTCGCCGTGTTTCAGCCGGAACCGAGCCGTGTCGCCGCCGTGTCCGCCATGGACCGCCGCCGTGCATCGCGCCGGACAATGCCGGGGATGCCGAAGCCCGAGAGTTGCTCCGATAGGTCGCTTAGGTCTTGCTTGGGCTAGTGCTAACCTCGCCGAGTCGCAAGCCGCCGGGAAGAGTTCCGCCGCCGAGTCGCAGAGCCGCCGCTCCGCCATGGCCGCCGTCGAGCTTGCTCCGGTATTCCTCTGGCTTAGCGAGTCGGTTAGTTGTGTTCGCCTTGCAAACCCGCACCCAACGATGGTCTCAGTGTCGCCAGAAGTGTCGCCGTCGACGAGCTAGGGCCGGTCAACGACCACGGCGCCAAACTCCGCCGTTGACTGCCGAGCCTGGCCTCGCGCGGTAACGTGCTGAGCCTGGCCTCGGAAGCTTGGTCACCCTGACCAGCGGGCCCCGACTGGCAGTAAGGAAGAGAGAAAGGGAAGAGCTTGAGGGCTGAAGGCCTCGGTAAGTCGGGTGCACCGAGCCCTCGCCTCGAGCCTCGATCGGGTCGGTTGTGTAAGCCTCGGTCGAGTCGAACCAAGTCAAGTGTTCGGTCGAGTCAGTAAGCCTCGGTTGAGTCAGTAAGCCTCGGTTGAGTCAGTAGCCTCGACTGAATGGGTTAGCCTCGGCTGCCAGTGTGCCTCGGGCGAATCGGAGAAATGGGTCTGAGCCTCGGGCCTCAGCCGAATCGCGCTGAAGGCGCCGAAGCCTTGCCTCGGAGCCTCGGGCGAATCGCGCTGAGTGTGCCGAAGCCATGTCCTATGCCTCGGCCGAAGTCCGTATATAGGTTTGAGTTTTCTTTTAAATGTGTTTTGCAGAATCCGTGTAAAGGCTTCAAAAATTCCTACAAGGCTCATTTTATGTCCAAATCCTGTGAAACAAATTTTGTTAGGTCAAGCATGTTTAGATCTATCAGTGAAAACTGTTGAATGCATTCTTGGTGATACTTTTATGTGTAGATGCTTTTAATTTAGAAAAGTGCTGATAACTTGGAAAATGCATAACTAATTATGTATAAGTCAGAAAAATGTGATTCCAGTTTTGTTAGGTTTGTATGAATGTGTAGTTTCAGAGAAAAATACAATATGAGGTTATTCTGTGAATTAATTTGACAGTAGCTTTTAAAATGGTTAAATGTCGTTTCCTTGTTTATTTTGTAGTAAATAAAATATGAGGAATATGAACCTGAGAATTTAAGCACATTGCTCTTGTACTAGGAAGCACAGCAGAAAAATAAGAAATCTGTTGTTTGACACTTTTTGCTAGGGTGTGTAGTTCAAAGGACCTTTTCATGATAGAATTTGTCTTTTTCATAGAGGATGGAGTTTAAGTCCAAATGAGTTGAAATTTGGACAGGGAGCTAGATTAGGTGTTGATAACTTCCAGTAATTTCTGTAGATTTTTCTGAAGCTGTCTAGATAAGGTTGCTGTTTAAAGCATGTGTAAATAGATTTGTTTCAGCAAGTAATTAGAGGGTAATAAGCTCGTTAAGTAGACTTTGATGTGGTGACAACATTGCTTAACAAGTTGATCTTGATAGGTTATATAGTTGGGATGATGTTGACTACCTTGTTGAAGAGTAGCAGTAGATGGCATGTGCTTATCTCCTGAATTGTTACTCCATGTTGCATCACCGTGCATCCCATGTGCATTCATGTCATTCATTCATGTACCGCATCACGCAGGGTCGGTAGTGGAAGCCCAAGACACGCAGGAGGAGCAGCGTCAGGAGGAGACACCCGAGGAGAGGATCCCGGAAGGAGACGCTGAGGACCTGCCAGAGTGCCGTGATCAACGCCCCGCCGACTTCGAGCGAGGCAAGCCCCGGAGCATTTTTCTCCTACGGTTTGCAAATTACCGTTTACAAGTTAACCTAATATGTTTGTTGCATTAGGTTATAGGAGTTGTGTGATACCGTTGCTGCATTGATTAATTATCCTTGTCCACCTGCAAATATTATCTTGTGATCCCTGTTAGGTCTAGGCTCGATTACATGCTTAGCCCTGCTTAGACCGGTAAAAGTCGGGTGATTTCCTGTCCCCCGCATATAGGTGGATACTAAACATGTTTAGCCTGGTGCTATCATGGAGAGAACCATGGGTTAATTAATCTGAGACCGGGCGGGATGTAGGAGCAGCAGGACATGGGTTCTGTGTGCTAGTAGTCTCCCGTCTGTGTCGATTAGGACCCGACGAAGGCACACCTCAGTCATTTTGAACGCGTCAATCACTTAACGGAGCAGGTGCGGGTACCTCCCGTGAAGCCTAGTAAGGTGTTTCGAGCCGGTGACGGAGACGTTGACGCCTAACACCCAGGGCCTTATATGAACCGTGGGCAACTATTCTGATCGACCTGGCATGGTCCGAGGGCAGGCAGGGCCTGATCGACCTGGCATGACCGTGGGCAGTTAATAGCTTGAGCGACCTGGCATTGAGATAACCCTCGGTGTAGAAGGGTCCATGGCCGTCCCGCGAATTGGGTTCTCGAACCTCCTGAGTGGTCGCCAACGGCCGCCTGGCAGGGTGTGTCGGGCGAGTGTGCGACATTTTATCCCCAGCTGGTAGGAATCGATTATAATCGCCATCGCTCCTGGTTAGTGAGTAACTTGACTGAGCATGTGTTACCGTAGTAATATATGGAACTAAATATGGTTATGGTTGGTGAATCTGAAAGGCTATTGATGAAATAGTCACTCTTGCTTGAATAAGTAGTCAAGTGTTTGCTCTAGATCAGGTGCAAATCTAGATAATCAGGTTGACTACATAAAATTGACTGCTAATGCTCTAATAAAGATTGTTTAATAATAAAATGCTTTTATGCAAAAAGGTAAGTGTGGCCAACCTCAGATACAGCCTTGCATAATCCTTGGTGTCAATTATTTCTGGTTTATGACGGGTAAGTCTAGCTGAGTACCTTCTCGTACTCAGGGTGCTATCCCTTGTTGTTGCAGATGGGCAATGTTTCTTCGGCTACTGCGAGAACTGTCTGTATCCCGTCGAGGGCAGTGACTAGACCATGGGCACGGTCAATCCTTATCTTTCCTGATGCTTTTGTGGACGGATCAGGCATATGGCACTGTATTGTGAACTAAGGACTTGTGTTTCAAAACTATGTTGCTTCCGCTTTGAATTCAAAACTATGGTTTGTAATAACTATCGAACTCCGATGTATTTGAACTATGTGCGAACTGGATGTACCTTGTGGGCATGTACGCTAATCTATTACGATCTTGGTTAAAGTTGAATGACTTGAAATCCTTCGAGATTTCCGGACTACCGGGTTTGTACGAGCTTAAGTACTTGTAATCTCTGTGAAAGCAGTGATTCGGTGCTTAATCTGGTGCAAATTGGTCGGTTCTGTCACAGCTGGCATCGGAGCGTGGTTAGCGTTACTGTTCACAAGTGTATTTGAAAAACCGTATTTTCAATTAAAAATTTCCTATTTGACAAGAACTTATAGCTATATTAGGATTTGAAAAACCTTCTTGACCAAGAGTAAGGTGTGCCATTGATCAAGTCCTTATGCCCAATAGGAACTTAGGTGGCTATTTAAGTACTAACTTTGGGGGTCGTGCATCATACTTATTTTCTGTTTATTCTGTCGTCCATACTACAAGGGTGAAATTGTATGGATGCTATTCCTCGGAATAGTAATGTATGGATCAATTGCCTCTACGCTAAAGGTAATGAGAGTTGTGAGAGCATGATTGGACAACCGCCAATCTAGGGGAGTGCTTGAAGGATGCTGACATGTATACCTATTCCACACAAGTATATGTGAAAGTATTGATGGTGGGAGTAATAATTTCTGATGGGTGCATGTACTGCTTACGTGTATACCGGGTATGCGCCTAAGTAGTATTAGATTTAAATTTCAGCAATGCATGATATTCATATTGTGGGCAGGGCTGAAATGGTTTTTCTGCAGGTACGCTAACTTGCGAACGTGTAGTACGTTTAGTTAACGTTATGAGTGAGCGTGTATGCCACCGTCTAGCCGATAGATTGTTAGGCAGTGAGGACGTATGCTACGCTCATGCATCATGATCATACAACTTTGCATTAATCTTACTTCCTTCCTTATGGTTTCTGTCCCGTTTTTCTAATAAAAGTTGTTTCAACTAATTTAAAACTGTGTGGATAAACTTCTTACAGATGGCACGCACCAAGCGCACTGCTCGCAAGTCCACGGGAGGCAAGAGGCCTAACTACATGCTGGGGCCATGGACTGATGAGGGATCAGAGGACTTTCTAGAGGAGTTTGGGATGCCCACTATTCTTTGGAGAGTTCTGCACCTGGTGGGATACCAGGAGGGTCAGGAGCCGCTGTACGACTGGCACCGTGTGCAGTTGTCAGAGGATCGTCACGTGTACACGGTGGAGGTCGACGTGCCTAGCCGTGAGGACCAGGATCACGTCTGGTGTCGACGGGTGTTTGCCTTGCAGGGGAGGACTCCCTGGGATGCAGCCAACCAGGTTGCTTATACCGTTCTTCGGGACATCATGGAGGATCATCCGGAGGTGGTTGCTCAGGCTACTGCTAGTATCTTCCCGACGACAGACCCTTACCAGGCAGTGTGGCGTCAGCCAGGCGCTACCGTACTCGAGGCTAGCTCTCTTGAGAGGGAGCATTGTGCTGGACCAGCAGGGAGTGCTATGGCTGCTCTGATGGCTACTTATGGGTGCCTATCGCGCAGCTACGATCATCTGGATCATACCCTTAGTGGGGAGATAGCTGCACAGCATCGCCGGCAGGAGGAGCATACTACAGAGATAGACCTCCTCACTACACAGCTAGCTCAGTTGACAGTGGAGAGAGACCAGGCACTTCAAAGGGAGCAGGAGACGGCACAACAGCTTAGTGACCAGCAGGGTATGACGACCTTCTTATCCAACATCATGGCCGAGACTGAGGCTTCGCTACGTCGTGTTTGTCTCGAGGGTATGCGTGCGACTGAGCAGAACAGGCTTCTTAGGCTACAAGTGGGAGATTTAGAGCTGCAACTTCATCATCTCCAGGACTACAATGATCGTCTACATGAGGAGATCCACCGCAGGGAGAATGAGAGGAACCCCATCTTTCCCCAGGAGGATCCGGAGCCGAGTAGTTCTTCTAGTGGTTCTTCAGATGTGTCTAGTGAGGACGGTGACGTTGGTGAGGTCGCTAGAGAGTAGTCTAGATCGTATGCTTAGCACTTAGAGATCTTTTGCGTATGTTGGCACGCCCGATCTTTTGTTTTGTTATGGGCTGGATGTAAGCACGTGAGGCAGACTTATGTGATGTGTGTGAGACCTTGGAAAGTCCCATATGTATGGGCAAAACTTTGGATGTTATGTTATCTTTTGCATGATGTGTTAAGTGATCTTGTTATGTGTTGATGCGATGTGGACTGAAATTTATTATACCTCTGTCATTGTTTGGTGAATCGTTTTTCCGAATAATTTCAGTGGGTATGATTTATTGTTCTCTACAAGTTGCAACTTCGCCTAATGGTCGCTTACTATACTATATGCAGATGACGACAACTCGTAGTGGAGCGGGCGGTAGTGGTGGAAATGAGGACCCCAGGGAAAACCGCAATCCACCACCTCCTCCACCACCAACGGCTGAGCAGCTTTTTGCTCAATTCCTTGGAAGTCAGCGCAATATTGAAGCTTTGCTGAGGGAGAACTTGGCGCAAGGACACCAACGCCAAGAGCCAAACCAGTATAGTTCCTTCAAGGATTTCCTGGATACTAAACCACCAATCTTCAAGGAAGCTATGGAACCATTGGAGGCAGAAGAATGGCTGCATACTCTGGAGCAGAAGTTCCGTTTGCTGAGGCTCACAGAGGAGCTGAAAGCAGAATATGCCGCGCACCAGTTGCAGGGACCAGCCGGGATTTGGTGGGGACATCACCGCACCACCTATCCTGCTAATGTTCCTATCACTTGGAGAATGTTCACTGCTGCTGTTCGAGGTCATTACATTCCGCCAGGCTTGACCCAGATGAAGGTGGCCGAGTTCATGAACCTAACACAGGGGACTCGATCTGTTACAGAGTACCATCACCTGTTCAATTCACTGGCTCGCTATATCCCAGACTTCGTTGATACAGACGCTAAGAAGATTGCTAGTTTCAAGAGAGGTTTGAACACTAAAATGGGAAAGTCAGTGGGTACATCTTCCCGTACCAATTTCAATGACTTCATAAGTGACTGTCTAATTCAAGAGAATCATAACAACAAGCATGCTGCTAGCAAGGCCCGGAAGAGAACCTTTGAATCAGGATCATCACAACCCAGAGGACCACCAGCTCAGCGAAATCAGTATCGACCACCAGCACCGGGGGCACGTTTTAGGCCGCCGCAGAAGAAGAATCAGCCACAAGCTCAGCGCAATCAGAAGCCATACAAGATAGCTGCTGCTCAGGCTCGTGGAGGTCAAGGCAGTTCTTCAGGAAATAAACCTATAGTTCGGGGACCATGCTACAACTGCAACCAAGAGGGGCACTTCGCAAGATATTGTCCCTACCCAAAGAAGCAACAGACCAATTACCCCGCACGCCTGCACAACATGACCGCTGAAGAAGCTCGTGCTGGAGAGCCCGTGACTGCTGGTATGTGCCTTGTTAATCATCATCCTGCAATCGTTTTGTTTGATACTGGATCATCGCATTCGTTCATGAGTAAAGCATTTGCACAAAAGCATGATCAAGAGGTGTCCGAAATGGATTATGGGTTTCGCGTAAGCTCTGTGGGGAGTAGTGTGTTGTCTAGGCAGATGGTTCGTGATGCAACCATCGACATCGGAGGGCATAAGTTTGGGGCTAATTTAGTAGTTTTGCCAGGACTCAGTATGGACGTAGTCCTAGGAATGAGTTGGATGAGTATATGGAAAGCGGTGTTGGACACTGCAAATAGGACTCTTACCTTAACCGATCCAAGGAGGAACAACAAGTTACGTATCTCTCTTCCTCGAGGGGCTGATTTTGTTGATCTATCTTGCACCTTATCTATAAAGGACCTATCAAAAATTCCAGTTGTTCGGGATTTCCCAGACGTCTTTCCAGATGAGTTGCCGGGTTTACCGCCCAAGCGGGCTGTAGAGTTTACCATTGAGCTGTTACCAGGGACTGCACCGATCTCGAGAAGACCTTATCGCATGCCGCCCAATGAGTTAGCTGAACTCAAGACTCAGATCAAGGAACTTTTGGACAAGGGTTTCATTCAACCCAGTGTGTCAGAGTGGGGATGTCCAGCCTTGTTTGTTAAGAAGAAGGACAAGTCCTTGAGAATGTGTGTGGATTATCGACCGCTTAATGCCGTGACCGTTAAGAATAAATATCCGTTGCCACGGATAGATATTTTGTTTGACCAGTTATCTAGAGCCAAAGTATTCTCCAAGATCGATCTGAGATCCGGTTATCATCAAATTAGAATCCGACCACAAGATATTCCAAAGACTGCTTTTTCAACCAGATATGGCCTATACGAGTATTTAGTCATGTCGTTTGGATTGACAAATGCTCCGGCTTACTTTATGAGTTTGATGAACTCGGTATTCATGCCAGAACTAGATAAGTTTGTAGTGGTATTCATTGATGACATTTTGGTGTATTCTGAGAACCCGGATGATCACGCAGAACATTTGAGGGTTGTTCTGACAAGGCTACGAGAGCACAAACTTTATGCTAAGTTTAGCAAATGTGAATTTTGGTTGAAGCAAGTACAATTCCTTGGTCACATCCTGTCAGAAGAAGGAATCTCTGTGGACCCTAGCAAAGTCCAAGAAGTAATGGATTGGGAAGCGCCAACTTCGGTTGGGGAGATTCGGAGTTTTCTCGGTTTAGCGGGATATTATCGTCGTTTCATTCCCGACTTCTCCAAGATTGCCAAGCCCATGACAAGTTTGCTTCAGAAGGATCAGAAGTTTGAGTGGACAGAGAAGTGTGAAACAGCTTTCCGTACCTTGCGGAAACTGTTAACCACTGCCCCTGTCTTAGCTCAACCAGATATCGAGAAGCCGTTTGATGTCTTCTGCGACGCATCAAAAGTTGGTTTAGGGTGTGTTCTTATGCAAGAAGGCAGAGTGATTGCTTATGCTTCACGACAGTTAAGAAAACATGAGATAAATTATCCCACGCATGATTTGGAATTAGCTGCTGTGGTGCACGCTCTGAAGATCTGGAGGCACTATCTGCTAGGAAATGTCTGCAATATGTACACTGATCATAAGAGTCTCAAGTATATCTTCACTCAACCGGAGTTGAATATGAGGCAGAGAAGATGGCTTGAATTGATTAAGGATTATAATTTGCAGATACACTATCACCCTGGAAAAGCAAATGTGGTTGCTGATGCTTTGAGTCGGAAGTCGCATTGTAATAACTTGAGGATACAACCAGAAGACGAGTTTAGTCTCGTACACCCTGTGATCTTGCGTCACATCGAGTTGCAGAGCACCTTAGTTGACCAGATTCTAGAAGGGCAGAAAACAGACAAGGGAATCTACTATATCAAAGAAAAGCTAAGGGCTGCCACGGAACCCGTAAAACATTTCCGAGTTGATGATAAGGGAGTGATATGGTTTGATAATCGCCTAGTGGTACCCAAGAATAGGGAACTGAAAAATCAGATCATGGACGAGGCTCATCTGTCTAAATTGTCTATCCATCCCGGGAGCACTAAGATGTATCAAGATTTGCGTCCAAGATTTTGGTGGACCAAAATGAAGAAGGAAATTGCCGCATATGTAGCCAGATGCGACACATGTTGTCGGGTAAAGGCTATTCACCTGAAGCCAGCAGGAACACTTCAACCTTTATCAATACCTGAATGGAAATGGGAAGAAGTGAGTATGGATTTTATCACCGGTTTGCCTACCACTCAGAAGGGAAACGATTCGATTTGGGTAATTGTAGATCGTCTCACCAAGACCGCTCATTTCATACCAGTTAAAACTTGTTATCGAGCACCGGACTATGCGGAGATTTATATCAATCAGATTGTACGATTACATGGTATACCCAAGATCATAGTTTCGGATCGTGGAACGCAGTTTACTGCACCATTCTGGGAGAAACTGCAAAAAGAGTTAGGCACTAAGTTAATCCATAGCTCAGCTTACCATCCTCAGACATCAGGACAAACTGAAAGAGTAAATCAGATCTTAGAGGATATGTTAAGAGCCTGTGTAATTTCAGCAAAGGGATCTTGGGAGAAGTGGTTGCCATTAGCAGAATTTGCTTACAACAATAGCTATCAAGAAAGCATTCAGATGGCACCTTTCGAAGCTCTGTATGGCAGAAGATGCAGAACACCAGTAAGTTGGGTTGAACCAGGAGAACGTCGTTACTATGGAATTGATTTTGTCAAGGAAGCAGAAGAACAAGTGAGAATAGTTCAACAACATATCGCAGCGGCACAGTCCCGACAGAAGAGCTATGCCGATAAGCGAAGAAGGCCGCTTGAATTCGAAGTAGGTGACTATGTGTACTTGAAAGTATCACCCATGAAAGGAGTTAAACGTTTTGGCGTAAAAAGGAAGTTAGCGCCAAGGTTTGTGGGACCCTATAGGATAATGGAAAGGAGGGGAAAAGTGGCTTATCAACTACAGTTACCTGAACATTTGAAGGCTATATTCCCAGTATTCCATGTGTCACAATTAAAGAAATGTCTTCGAGTTCCAGAAGAGGAAGTACAACCGGCCAATATCAAGTTACAATCCGACCTTACCTACTCGGTGAAGCCATATCGAGTACTCGATGAGAAAGAAAGAGTGACTCGCGGAAAGGTCGTGAAGCAATATAAAGTATCCTGGAGTGAGCAAGACGACCGAGATGCCACTTGGGAAACGGAAGACTATCTAAAGGAAGTATATCCACAGTTTTCTAAGGAATGGTTAGTAACTCAAATCTCGGGACGAGATTCCTTTAAGGAGGGGAGGGCTGTAACACCCCGGTGTTAAGCGATCCCTAAGTGCATAATTTGGCATGACATAAGCATAGCATCTCATCATTTCATGTGCATATGTTTGTTGAATGATTAAGTCCTTGTTTGGTCTTTAGTGTAACCTTGTTATGCTTTCTGTTTCTGACCAAGTGCCTTATAACAAAGTTGTAGATCTTGATGAAGGGAACAACTTTGCTTTAAAGCACTTTCTCAGAAAAAGCTTTTGAGTTAGGATTTCTTGCATTAGAAAAATGGTTTAGCACTAAATTTCTTTTAAACAACAGAATTTGGACTGGAGCCTTAAGGATGATTTGTTCCTTACAAAATTCTAAGCAACTTTGCTGTTGGGACCTTTTCCTAGTTCGGCTTAGTTTAGAAGTTATGGAGCATCAAAGTTTGTAACCAAACTTCATTAGTTTAATCTTGACCGTGGACCCCACCGGTCAGTGTCTTTCTTCTTCTCCGCGCGCTCGCCGCTCCCTCCGCGCCGACCGAAACCACCCGCCGCCGCGAGACCGCCTCGCCGGCCGGCCAAACCACCGTCATCGCCGCCCGTGGTTTGTGCCCGAACTCGCCACGTCGCCCAGGAGCTCGGGGCATGCTTGCCGCGTGGAGCGCAACACCTGACGCCGCCGCGCCGGTCAGGAGCTCCCCCGACGGGAACTGGCCAGGTGCGACGCACTCAGGCACTTGTTCCTTTTGCCTTCGTCCGCCTTGCGCTTGCAAGCCAGAGAGCATTCGCTCACCAGCGCGCCAGCCACTCCACTCCATCTTCACCCGACCAGAGCTCCGCCGCCGCCCGCCGAACCTCGGCGAGCGATTGCTCGCCACTCACCGCACCACCGTTCGATTCCTCCCGCCAGTTTCTCCGCCGTGACCTTCTCTTTCTCCGGTAAGGGTTGGTTTCCCCTCTCTTCCTCTCTAGCCGCCGGAACAGCGGACGCCATCCGCAAGCTTCCGCCATGGCCACCACCGTGACCTTCACGTGGACCGGTCATCTCCGACCATGCCACCCTAAGCTGAGCCATGTTCTAGCCTTCTCTACCGCCGTAGCAGCTTAGAGTTAGCTAGAGACCTCTTTTTCGCCGTGTTTCAGCCCGAACCGAGCCGTGTCGCCGCCGTGTCCGCCATGGACCGCCGCCGTGCATCGCGCCGGACAATGCCGGGGATGCCGAAGCCCGAGAGTTGCTCCGATAGGTCGCTTAGGTCTTGCTTGGGCTAGTGCTAACCTCGCCGAGTCGCAAGCCGCCGGGAAGAGTTCCGCCGCCGAGTCGCAGAGCCGCCGCTCCGCCATGGCCGCCGTCGAGCTTGCTCCGGTATTCCTCTGGCTTAGCGAGTCGGTTAGTTGTGTTCGCCTTGCAAACCCGCACCCAACGATGGTCTCAGTGTCGCCAGAAGTGTCGCCGTCGACGAGCTAGGGCCGGTCAACGACCACGGCGCCAAACTCCGCCGTTGACTGCCGAGCCTGGCCTCGCGCGGTAACGTGCTGAGCCTGGCCTCGGAAGCTTGGTCACCCTGACCAGCGGGCCCCGACTGGCAGTAAGGAAGAGAGAAAGGGAAGAGCTTGAGGGCTGAAGGCCTCGGTAAGTCGGGTGCACCGAGCCCTCGCCTCGAGCCTCGATCGGGTCGGTTGTGTAAGCCTCGGTCGAGTCGAACCAAGTCAAGTGTTCGGTCGAGTCAGTAAGCCTCGGTTGAGTCAGTAAGCCTCGGTTGAGTCAGTAGCCTCGACTGAATGGGTTAGCCTCGGCTGCCAGTGTGCCTCGGGCGAATCGGAGAAATGGGTCTGAGCCTCGGGCCTCAGCCGAATCGCGCTGAAGGCGCCGAAGCCTTGCCTCGGAGCCTCGGGCGAATCGCGCTGAGTGTGCCGAAGCCATGTCCTATGCCTCGGCCGAAGTCCGTATATAGGTTTGAGTTTTCTTTTAAATGTGTTTTGCAGAATCCGTGTAAAGGCTTCAAAAATTCCTACAAGGCTCATTTTATGTCCAAATCCTGTGAAACAAATTTTGTTAGGTCAAGCATGTTTAGATCTATCAGTGAAAACTGTTGAATGCATTCTTGGTGATACTTTTATGTGTAGATGCTTTTAATTTAGAAAAGTGCTGATAACTTGGAAAATGCATAACTAATTATGTATAAGTCAGAAAAATGTGATTCCAGTTTTGTTAGGTTTGTATGAATGTGTAGTTTCAGAGAAAAATACAATATGAGGTTATTCTGTGAATTAATTTGACAGTAGCTTTTAAAATGGTTAAATGTTGTTTCCTTGTTTATTTTGTAGTAAATAAAATATGAGGAATATGAACCTGAGAATTTAAGCACATTGCTCTTGTACTAGGAAGCACAGCAGAAAAATAAGAAATCTGTTGTTTGACACTTTTTGCTAGGGTGTGTAGTTCAAAGGACCTTTTCATGATAGAATTTGTCTTTTTCATAGAGGATGGAGTTTAAGTCCAAATGAGTTGAAATTTGGACAGGGAGCTAGATTAGGTGTTGATAACTTCCAGTAATTTCTGTAGATTTTTCTAAAGCTGTCTAGATAAGGTTGCTGTTTAAAGCATGTGTAAATAGATTTGTTTCAGCAAGTAATTAGAGGGTAATAAGCTCGTTAAGTAGACTTTGATGTGGTGACAACATCGCTTAACAAGTTGATCTTGATAGGTTATATAGTTGGGATGATGTTGACTACCTTGTTGAAGAGTAGCAGTAGATGGCATGTGCTTATCTCCTGAATTGTTACTCCATGTTGCATCACCGTGCATCCCATGTGCATTCATGTCATTCATTCATGTACCGCATCACGCAGGGTCGGTAGTGGAAGCCCAAGACACGCAGGAGGAGCAGCGTCAGGAGGAGACACCCGAGGAGAGGATCCCGGAAGGAGACGCTGAGGACCTGCCAGAGTGCCGTGATGATCGCCCCGCCGACTTCGAGCGAGGCAAGCCCCGGAGCATTTTTCTCCTACGGTTTGCAAATTACCGTTTACAAGTTAACCTAATATGTTTGTTGCATTAGGTTATAGGAGTTGTGTGATACCGTTGCTGCATTGATTAATTATCCTTGTCCACCTGCAAATATTATCTTGTGATCCCTGTTAGGTCTAGGCTCGATTACATGCTTAGCCCTGCTTAGACCGGTAAAAGTCGGGTGATTTCCTGTCCCCCGCATATAGGTGGATACTAAACATGTTTAGCCTGGTGCTATCATGGAGAGAACCATGGGTTAATTAATCTGAGACCGGGCGGGATGTAGGAGCAGCAGGACATGGGTTCTGTGTGCTAGTAGTCTCCCGTCTGTGTCGATTAGGACCCGACGAAGGCACACCTCAGTCATTTTGAACGCGTCAATCACTTAACGGAGCAGGTGCGGGTACCTCCCGTGAAGCCTAGTAAGGTGTTTCGAGCCGGTGACGGAGACGTTGACGCCTAACACCCAGGGCCTTATATGAACCGTGGGCAACTATTCTGATCGACCTGGCATGGTCCGAGGGCAGGCAGGGCCTGATCGACCTGGCATGACCGTGGGCAGTTAATAGCTTGAGCGACCTGGCATTGAGATAACCCTCGGTGTAGAAGGGTCCATGGCCGTCCCGCGAATTGGGTTCTCGAACCTCCTGAGTGGTCGCCAACGGCCGCCTGGCAGGGTGTGTCGGGCGAGTGTGCGACATTTTATCCCCAGCTGGTAGGAATCGATTATAATCGCCATCGCTCCTGGTTAGTGAGTAACTTGACTGAGCATGTGTTACCGTAGTAATATATGGAACTAAATATGGTTATGGTTGGTGAATCTGAAAGGCTATTGATGAAATAGTCACTCTTGCTTGAATAAGTAGTCAAGTGTTTGCTCTAGATCAGGTGCAAATCTAGATAATCAGGTTGACTACATAAAATTGACTGCTAATGCTCTAATAAAGATTGTTTAATAATAAAATGCTTTTATGCAAAAAGGTAAGTGTGGCCAACCTCAGATACAGCCTTGCATAATCCTTGGTGTCAATTATTTCTGGTTTATGACGGGTAAGTCTAGCTGAGTACCTTCTCGTACTCAGGGTGCTATCCCTTGTTGTTGCAGATGGGCAATGTTTCTTCGGCTACTGCGAGAACTGTCTGTATCCCGTCGAGGGCAGTGACTAGACCATGGGCACGGTCAATCCTTATCTTTCCTGATGCTTTTGTGGACGGATCAGGCATATGGCACTGTATTGTGAACTAAGGACTTGTGTTTCAAAACTATGTTGCTTCCGCTTTGAATTCAAAACTATGGTTTGTAATAACTATCGAACTCCGATGTATTTGAACTATGTGCGAACTGGATGTACCTTGTGGGCATGTACGCTAATCTATTACGATCTTGGTTAAAGTTGAATGACTTGAAATCCTTCGAGATTTCCGGACTACCGGGTTTGTACGAGCTTAAGTACTTGTAATCTCTGTGAAAGCAGTGATTCGGTGCTTAATCTGGTGCAAATTGGTCGGTTCTGTCACACCCTGACCCCCTGAGGCAAAGCAACAGAGATCCAATTCAGAAACCCTAATTCATATTTTTCAGGAGAGGATCTGATCCTAGCTAGCAATTAGAAGCCTAGTACCCCTCTAATTAGGGATTAGATCTAGTCTTCTCTAGAATTAGAAGAGAGAGAGAGAGAGAGGTAGAAGATCTAGAAGGAGCTCTGGCCTGTCAGATCTACTTCTTCACCTTGTACCTGCGGATTCAAGTTGTTCAAGAGCTTGGATCAGGATATTATTCGGTCATCAACTTCTAATTATCAGTAAGCATTATTGTTCTTATTATTAGAGGAGTCATCGTCGTGTAAGCGTGGTGCTTAGACTCGATTACTTGCATAGTGTACCCTATATTCTAGACCAGTGGTAGCTCGCAAGGGTGACTCTTATAGCCTTGTTGAATCTTCTATAGTCCACCTTCCGTCTAGAGGCCGAGCAGGAGTATATTACTTGGGAACAACCATACTCTAGATGTGGTCTCCCAACTGCGGATACATGGGTGTATGCCGGGTCTCTGAGTGATGAGTGATGGTCAACTGGTATGATGCGCATGTTCTTTGGCTTGTGTTGTGCAGGTGTCGAGCACGGATGCAGTGATCGACGGCGAGGTGAAGGTCAAGTAGAGACGTGCCGTGCCGATGGACCAAGAGTGGCGAAGGGCGGACGTGAGACTTGGACTGAGGGACCAGAGGCCCGAGGATCAGCTGTGGTGGCTGGCAGCCTGTGACGATGACAAGTGAAGAAGTGCGGTCATGTGTTGCCTGAGTCGTGGACTCGGGGACACGTGTCGGTGGGCGGGGTGCACGGGAAGTGCATCCCCTCTACGACGTCGGTTTGGTGGTAGAGCCAGAGAAAAACCATCAGATGGACGGTTTCCAGGTTTGGGCCTCAAAACCTGGGGGTGGACGGTTTCCGAGTTTGGCCACAAAACTCGAGCTGAGGGTTTCCGAGTTTGGCCACAAAACTCGGGCTGAGGGTTTCCGAGTTTGGCCACAAAACTCGGTCTGAGGACGGTTTCCAGGTTTGGGCCTCAAAACCTGGGCTCTGAGGGTTTGCTGAGTTTGGCCTCAAAACTCAGATGCTGGTGGGCTGGTTTCCCGGTTTGGGCCTCAAAACCGGGGGTTGGCTGGAAAAGGCTGGTTTCCCGGTTTGGGCCACAAAACCGGGGGTGCAGAGCGAGGGCGGCACGTGGCGGCGATCTGGAGGTTGCGTCGAGGCAACGCTTCGAGTCGAGCGGGCGTGGCCGTCGGATACACCTACCACTCGAGTTGGTCCAGACTAACCCTAGGGTTTGACTGGCTCGCTCTGTAATTAGAATAGAGAGGGGTAGAGTAGGAATTAGACTTAGGTTAGAATTAGGATAGGTAGTAGGGAGACACCCTCCTCCCATCCATCTCAGTCATTTGCTCTTTCGCACTTAGGGTTTCCTGCTCTCCCATTCCCCGCTGTAGCTAGCTGAGATCCGCAGAGAGACTTGCCTCTGTGTACTGTTGATTTGAGGAAGTGAGGCCGTATCCTCACCGTTGCAGTGCAGATCGATGACTTGATTCGCGTTTTGATTCGTGTTCTTCGCGTTCTTCGTTTCTTCGCGATTTTCCCGTCACTCGATCTCCCTCTCTAGTGCGTCTTTGCGAAATCCGTTTGAATCATTTTGTTCGTATCATTGAGGAGGTCATTTCGACCAAAGGAATTCATCTAACACCTCATGATCGAATAGATCGGGACGATTTCATTTTCGTGACGCTTTTTTCGTTCATCCACCTTCCCTTTTGATTTCCCGGTGATTTGGTTGTTTTGAGCGGATGATTTCTTGAGGATAGTCTCCTAACTACCCCGTGATCATCTTCTCCAAGTTTGGGAACTTGGGATTTTGAGTTGGATCGGATTTGGAGAGATTTGGAGAGAAGGCGTCCAAAATCGCCCTCTCTGCAAGGTCGCGGACAGTCCGCGCCTAGGACCGCGGATAGTCCGGGCATCGGGGGAGAGCCTGATCAGTGGCTGCGTCCCTCGGCTGCCCTAACGGATTTTGACCGGCGGACAGTCCGCAGTGGAAATCCGCGGACAGTCCGGGAACATCCAGGGACTTTGCAGCAACTCTGCTGTTTTGGGTTTTCTGCCGGCGGACAGTCCGCCAGTGAACCGCGGACAGTCCGGCGGTACCGCGAACAGTCCGGGACCCCAGGGCCGGACAGTCCGGGAATTGCCTGAGTCTTCCGGTTTAGTGCGTTTGCTCTCCCGGCTTGTTCGCTTGGTTTTCGGACTTCTCGTTTGGCCCTGTAGTTGACGAAGGAACCTCTCTAGGTATCTTTGCTACTTGTTAGCATAGGTATTTAGGAGTTTCTCGACGTAGCCGTCTATCTATGTCCGGGACTTGGTTTTTGGGGTTGTGTTCGAGCCGGAACTTTTGGAGTTTGGTTTGTTTCTTCTTGGTGGTGCTCCGCTGTGATCCTAGGGATCATCCACCCTCTTCCAAGGGTCGTGAGCATCACGGTTTCGGTCGTCGTTTCTTGGGGTTGATTTTGGGACATTTGGCCAAAGTTTCTGATGGAAATTTTTGAGCTCCCATTCACCCCCCCTCTGGTCGCCTTGCTAGTGCCTTCTCGGTCCTTCAATTGGTATCGGAGCGGGTTAAGGATCTTCCACCTTAGCCGGTTCCAGATCCACAGAAGGCGACATGGATCGTGGCGTGGGCAAACCGCCGTTCTTTGAGGGGACGAACTATGCGTATTGGAAGATACGCATGTCGGCCTATCTTCAGAGCATGGGCTCTTCTGTTTGGGAGATTTGCAACAGGGACGATTACGTTGTCTTGGCTGCTCGTGTCACTCAGCTCCAGATCGATGAGCACGAGGCCAATAGCCGGGCACGTAACGCCTTGTTCTCCTGTTTGAGCATGTCTGAGTTCGATCGCGTTTCTCACCTCCCCACGGCTCGTGAGATTTGGGCTACCCTCATGTGCTTCCATGAGGGAACTTCTCCAGTCAAATCTCGCCTCTATGAGTCGCACAAGTGGGAGTATGAGAACTTTCGACATATGTCTGGCGAGAGCATAGAGAGTTTATTCGCTCGCTTTCAGGTCATTGTCAACAAAATGAGAGCGAACAAGGAGCTGTTGCCTTTTGACGATCATGAGAGGGCTTTGAAGCTTTTGCACACTCTTGATCGGTCGGTGTGGGACTCAAAGGTCCAGGCGATCATCGAATCGTCTAACTATGAGACCCTCACTTGCGACGAGCTCTTTAGTAAGCTCAAGTCTAGTGAGATTGACGTCATGTCGAGGGCTTCTTATGAGAATCCTTCTGGCCCGACTATGGCTTTGGTTTCTGGCTCTTCTAACCCCTCTAGAGGTTTTGCTCTTTCGTCTCTCTTTTCTGTCACAGAGGACCAGCTTGAGTCCTTGGGGGATGATGAGTTGGCATTGCTCGCCAACCGGTTCACGCGGTTTCACAACAACCGCATGAACCGTCGCCGCGGAGGAGGACGCTCAGGATGCTATGAGTGCGGCGACCCCGACCACTTCATCGCCAACTGCCCCAAGAAGAAGCATTTATCTGGGAAGGGCGATCATGGGCACAAGTACGACTCCGGCAAGCGCAAAGAGAAGTACGTCCCCGCGAGGCACAAGCGGAGGGGCGGCTTTGACAAGGAGTACATCAAGAAGAAGTACTTGGAGAAGGCCCAGGCTGAGCAGCGTGTGTTCTTCGCCACGCTCAGCGACGTCGACGGCTCGGATGACGACTCCGCTTGCTCAAGCGATGACGAGTCCGAGAAGAAGAAGAAGATCGAGGACAAGCTGAACGGCCTCTGCTTCTTCGCCGACGACAACGGCTTCTGCACCATGGCGCTTGGTGATGAGGTCGACGGCAAGCTGGAGCACTCCCCTCACGACGACGACGACGACGACACCTCCCAGGTATCCCTCACTCACGACGAGCTTTCTGCTGAGGTTGAGAAGCTTACTGCCGTGCTTCTTAGTCAAGATAAGTTGCTTAGGCGTGCCGCTAGAGAGCGCAAGGAGTTTAGGCAGAAGTGGGAGGACACGGTGAGGGAGCTTGAGTTTGCCAAGTCCACCGTGGTCGTGTCAGAGGAGGTTGAGTGTGAGATGTGCACCACGCACATGACTGACCTTCTCACTTTGAGAGGTAAGTATGCTGCGTTGGTAGGAGAGGTGGATGAGCTGAAGGCTAGACCTTCTCTGTTGGGTGCGTGCAAGACTTGTCCTGTCTTGCAATCTGAGTTGGCAGAGAAAAATGCAAAGATTGTGTCTCTTGAGGAGGCCAACTCAAGTAGCACCTGCGTGGCTAGGTGTGCCCAGTGTGATGGTTTGGAGATGGAGATTGCGAATGTCAAGCATGGCAAGATGCAAACCGAGGAGGAAAACCCATACCTTCGGACCATCCTGTCATGGGTCTCTTGTAGTGAGCCACAGCTCGGGATGATGATCTCCCAATTTAAGCGAGCTGCTGGAGGTTCTGGTGTAGGTTTTGCTCAGGGCGTTGATCTTTCTTCTTTTGGGAAGATTGGAGAGTCGAGTGGTCTGAATCCTAGTGAGAAGCTCAACTCAACCACTACTCCCAAACTGACCAAGCTTCCACCCAAAGAGCCCGTCAAGCCTACCACCAAGGATGGGGTATTTGAGGAACCTCCGAGAGCTCCACCCAAGAACCAAGTGTGGCATCCCAAACCCAACCACCTAAAGAACAAGCTGGATACAATGCCACCTATCCAGGAGGAGTTGCCTCAGAAGGGCAAAGTGATCCACACCCACAGCCATGAGTACCAACAACCCCCTTTGCGTGCGGTGAGGTATCATTGTGATTTCTGTGGGAGAGATGGACACTTGAGCGAGTTCTGCTTTAGGCGCAAGAGAGAGGTGCGCCGTGCTAGGGAGATGAACAACACGGACATGTACCATCCTTTCCATGATGTACATGTGCCAAATGTTCAGAGGAGTGCTCCAAGGAGAGCAGCTAGGCCCAGAGGTCCAGAACCTCAAGTTCCCAGGCCTAGGCAGCAGAGAGCTCCGAGGAGAGATGCTAGGCCTAGAGGCGCAGTGCCTCAAGTTGCTAGGCCTAGGCCTCGTAGAGAGAGTGCCCGGCAGGAGCCTGCAGTTGTAGGCTATGGACCCCGTGGCGGAGGCTTTGTAGTTGAGCGTTTTTCCCCACCGCGTTTTGAGTATCGCGATGGACGCTCCTCCCTTAGCGGACCACGTTTTCCTCTACGTGGTGATCGCTCCTCTCGTAGACGTGCTAGGAATGGTTTTTCTGCTAACCGTTCTTTTGAGCAGCCGGCCAAACACTGGTATTCTTCCTACTTCACTAACCCCAGTGTTGGACCGTATGCTCACCCTATGTCTTTTTATTGATGTAGGTAAAACGGTTGGAGGACATTTGGTTGGTAGATTCCGGTTGCTCGAGGCACATGACCGAAAATGCCAAGTGGTTCTCCAGCCTTAGCCCTATTGCCGGAAAGGAGTACATAACCTTCGGCGACAATAGCAAAGGTAAGATATTGTCTCGCGGGTCGGTGCGAGTTAATGAGCACTTTGTGTTGCGCGATGTTGCTCTTATTTCTAACTTGCACTTTAACCTTCTTTCTGTTTCGCAACTTTTTTATGACGACTATGAGATTCGTTTTAAACCGAATCTCAGTCGTATTTTGGATCCTCAGGGCAATCTTGTGTGTTTGATTTCGCCCTTTGGAAAAGTCTTTTGTGCGAATTTCTCGGAGTCCTTTGGCACTTCTCATTGTCTTGTGGCTGGACGTTCCTCCTCCGATCTTTGGAAGTGGCATAGGAGACTTGGACATTTGAGCTTCGACTTGCTTGCAAGGCTTAGTTCACTTGGACTAATCCGAGGATTGCCCAAGTTGCATATGGAGAAGGATCTTGTTTGCCACTAATGTAGACATGGGAAGATGGTTGCTGCTCCCCACCATCCAGTGACTCAGGTCATGACCAAGCGCCCTGAAGAGCTTTTGCACATGGACCTTGTTGGTCCGGCTCGGGTGAGCTCGGTTGGGGGGAAGTGGTATGTGCTTGTTGTTGTTGATGACTTTTCGAGATATTCGTGGGTCTTCTTTTTAGCTGAGAAGACCGAGACTTTCTCCTTTGCTCGCAATCTGATTTTGCGTCTTCAGAACGAGTTCCCTTTGAACTCGATGCGAGCAATTAGGAGTGATAATGGTTCCGAATTCAAGAATTCGGATTTTGAGAAGTTTTGTAACTCTTTGGGTTTAGAGCATCAGTTTTCTTCCCCCTACACACCCCCTCATAATGGTGTTGTAGAGAGGAAGAATCGGACCCTTGTTGAGATGGCCAGGACGATGCTCGATGAGCATAGGACTCCTAGGCGATATTGGGCCGAAGCTATGAACACTGCATGCTACATTTCAAATCGCATTTTTCTTAGAGCTTTCTTGAAGAAGACCTCTTATGAGTTGCGTTTTGGTAGACAGCCCAAGGTAAGTTATTTTAGAGTCTTCGGTTGCCATTGTTTTATTTTGAAGAAAGGCAACCTGGACAAGTTTGAGTCTCATTCTTCAGACGGTGAGTTTTTGGGTTATGGCACTCACACTCGAGCTTATCGTGTACTTAACCTTGACACTAACCGAGTCATGGAGACATCCGATGTCACCTTCGACGAGACCATGGTTTGTCCCTCTTCTCGTTTTGAGCGTGCAGGTGATCATGAGGTTGGTGAGCCTCTTTTTGATGACGAGGATGAGGGTGCTGAAGGTATGGATGATCCAGCACCCCCTCCACCTGCCGTGCCGCAAAGAGCGGCTTCTACGATGACTCACGGCCCCGACACCTCTTCCTCCTGAGGGCCGTGGGATCCGCCACCCCGAGCGGTACCATTTGTACCCGGGGAGGCACCAGCTGCTGTTGAGGGGGAGGCTACTTCAGCTCGGGAGGCGCCACGACACATTCAGCGCCAGCACCCGCCTCAGCAGATGATCAGCAGCATCGACGAACGGGTTACTCGGTCCAGGTCACAACACATCTCTCACTTCGCTGATTCTGCTTTTGTTGCTAATTTTGAGCCCTGAGATGTTGGACACGCTTTGACGGATCTGGATTGGGTCAATGCCATGCATGAGGAGTTAGAAAACTTTGAGAGAAATCGGGTTTGGGTTCTAGTTCCTCCTCCTCCTAACTGTAATCCTATTGGGACAAAATGGGTTTTCAAAAATAAACAAGGAGAGGACGGCCACATTGTGAGGAACAAAGCGCGTCTTGTGGCCAAGGGTTATAGTCAGAAGGAGGGGATAGACTTTGAGGAGACTTTTGCTCCTGTAGCTCGTTTGGAGGCTATTAGGATACTCTTGGCTTTTGCTGCATCCAAAGGTTTTAAACTCTTTCAAATGGATGTCAAGAGTGCCTTCTTAAACGGCTACATAGAAGAAGAAGTGTATGTTGAGCAACCCCCGGGTTTTGAAAATCCCAAGTTTCCAAACCATGTTTTTAAACTTCACAAAGCTTTATATGGTTTGAAACAAGCCCCTAGAGCCTGGTATGATAGATTGAAAACTTTTTTGCTTGCTAAGGGTTTTAAAATGGGATGTGTAGGTAGAACGCTCTTTCTCCTCAAGCAAGGCAAAGACACTCTCTTGGTCCAGATTTACGTGGATGATATCATTTTCGGTGGTTCTTCTCACGCTTTGGTTGCCAAGTTTGCAGATATTATGAGCAGGGAGTTCGAGATGAGCATGATGGGCGAGCTGACATTCTTTCTCGGGTTGCAAATTAAGCAATCCCGAGAGGGGACGTTTGTGCACCAGGGCAAGTACACCAAGGACTTGCTGAAGCGGTTCGATATGGGTGAGGCCAAGCCTCTTCCAACACCCATGTCGACGACGACTGCCCTGGATGCGAATGTGGATGGAGAAGCAGTGGACCAGAAGGAGTACCGAAGCATGATCGGGTCGCTCCTCTACCTGACGGCGACACGCCCGGACATCCAGTTCGCGGTGTGTCTGTGTGCGCGCTTTCAGGCGTCGCCGTGCACATCTCATCGTCAGGCAGTGAAGCGCATATTCAGGTACCTTCGTTTCTCACCTGAGTTCGGGATTTGGTATTCTGCTTCCTCCACCCTCTCCCTTTGCGGTTATTCGGATGCCGATTTTGCTGGTTGTCGTATTGAGCGCAAGTCCACTTCTGGGACTTGCCAGTTTATTGGTTCTTCTCTTGTTTCGTGGTCTTCTCGTAAGCAGTCTAGTGTCGCTCAGTCCACTACAGAGGCTGAATATGTTGCTGCGGCTAGCTGCTGTTCCCAGTTGCTTTGGATGATGGCCACTTTACGTGATTTTGGTCTGAGCTTTACTCGTGTTCCTTTGCTTTGTGACAGCACGAGTGCCATTAGCGTTGCTAAGAACCCCGTGCTTCACTCGAAGACCAAACATATTGATGTGCGCTTTCATTTTCTGCGAGACCACGAGGAGAAGGGTGATATCGACCTTCGCCATGTCGATACTCATCATCAACTGGCTGATATTTTCACCAAGCCTTTAGACGAATCAACTTTTAATCGGTTGAGGGGTGAGCTTGGTGTGTGTTTCCCCTTTTAGATGGGGGAAACATTTTGGATCTTGTATAGTAGACTGACTTTCTTTCGTTTGTCTTTCTTTTCTTTTACTTTTTAGCATACACATTTACATTCTGAGCTTCATGTCTATAATCACTAGAATGTAACTATGCTTTATGTAGTATGCTCTGATGCTTATGATGATGCTTGTAGCTTATGCTCTTTCTGATCACTAGTACATGTTGTGAGCCGAGCTATTTTAAAATGGTGAATTTGCTTAATAACTTAAAATCTGAAAATGTTCACCATTGAGATATGCAACTAGCATGTGTAGGATGTGTTGAGTTCACTCGTGCTTTTCATATATGCTAGGTTGCTATGTCTCTAGTTCTGAGTCATTCACTTGCTTGGTCTGTTCATATCTTGTTTAAAATTTGAACCAAGTCTTAGTGAATTGAAAAGATCGAGATGGGACTGCTTGTCAACACATCACGGTATCGAGACAGTTTCTCATTGCACTTTGAGTTAAACTTGAGCCGTGTAGTGTATGACCAAAACCGCAGCTTTAAGCTTCTGATTGCTTCGGCATAGGCTTCGCTCGGTTGAAAAGTTAGGCAATGACAAGCTTTCAACCTCTCGCAATCACATGCTAATAATTGAACTTGTGAATTTTCACCGCTACAACTCCGATCTGAATTTGAATTCACAAGTGTATGTTACTTTCTAAAGCATGATGATTGAACTTTGCTAGGGGTAGTTCACCTTGTATACATGTTTAGCACTTGCTCAGACTCCTGCTTATACATTGCTAGTGCTATTTTGATGGTGAATACCTTTTTAACTCAAAACTGCTCCTTTCTGCTCATATGTTCATATTTCATATCTGGTGATCAGTTTGAGCCTTTGCTGAGTTGAAGTTATACTGTTTAGAGCATCTTTGCATTCTCCTGAATATATGCCTGAAGCTGCTAACTGGCATTTTGACTCATATGCATGTTGGAAGGGGGAGAACCTCCCTTGTTAGCACTTTTGTTGGTGCCTTTTCTGATAGGGAGAGACGTTTGCTTGATTCGTGCATTTTCAACTAAGGGGGAGAATTTGCAAATCATTTGTGCTTCCCGAGTGCTCATTTGAGGGGGAGTGTTTTCTTGGTTGTTTGCACTAATCGAGGGGGAGCTTGATCTTTGCTGTCTCTTGTTGGCCGAAAGGCATCGGTATCGAGCTTTCTTTGCTAGTTGTGTTGAGCCTCTGTGCCTCTATCTTGAGGGACTAGCATTTTGCTTCGATATTTTCGATTGGTGTTTTGCTAGCAGTGTTGAGCCTGTTCTACCTCTTCTTGAGGGCTAGCTTTGCTTTGCTTGGTTGCGTCGAGCCGTTGCCCATGTCTTTGGGGACCAAGTTCTTTTGCTCTTTCCACTTGACCTTCTTCGGCTTTGCTAGGCTTTTGGGTCATTTGGTCGAGTTCTCTCTTCTTCTTCCTTCCTCTTTTCTTCTTTCCATTATGATTTGTGTGAGTAGTTGACAATGCACTCATCAAGGGGGAGATTGCGGATACATGGGTGTATGCCGGGTCTCTGAGTGATGAGTGATTGTCAACTGGTATGATGCGCATGTTCTTTGGCTTGTGTTGTGCAGGTGTCGAGCACGGATGCAGTGATCGACGGCGAGGTGAAGGTCAAGTAGAGACGTGCTGTGCCGATGGACCAAGAGTGGTGAAGGGCGGACGTGAGACTTGGACTGAGGGACCAGAGGCCCGAGGATCAGCTGTGGTGGCTGGCAGCCTGTGACGATGACAAGTGAAGAAGTGCGGTCATGTGTTGCCTGAGTCGTGGACTCGGGGACACGTGTCGGTGGACGGGGTGCACGGGAAGTGCATCCCCTCTACGACGTCAGTTTGGTGGTAGAGCCAGAGAAAAACCATCAGATGGACGGTTTCCAGGTTTGGGCCTCAAAACCTGGGCGTGGACGGTTTCCGAGTTTGGCCACAAAACTCGGGCTGAGGGTTTCCGAGTTTGGCCACAAAACTCGGGCTGAGGGTTTCCGAGTTTGGCCACAAAACTCGGGCTAAGGACGGTTTCCAGGTTTGGGCCTCAAAACCTGGGCTCTGAGGGTTTGCTGAGTTTGGCCTCAAAACTCAGATGCTGGTGGGCTGGTTTCCCGGTTTGGGCCTCAAAACCGGGGGTTGGCTGGAAAAGGCTGGTTTCCCGGTTTGGGCCACAAAACCGGGGGTGCAGAGTGAGGGCGGCACGTGGCGGCGATCTGGAGGTTGCGTCGAGGCAACGCTTCGAGTCGAGCGGGCGTGGCCGTCGGATACACCTACCACTCGAGTTGGTCCAGACTAACCCTAGGGTTTGACTGGCTCGCTCTGTAATTAGAATAGAGAGGGGTAGAGTAGGAATTAGACTTAGGTTAGAATTAGGATAAGTAGTAGGGAGACACCCTCCTCCCATCCATCTCAGTCATTTGCTCTTTCGCACTTAGGGTTTCCTGCTCTCCCATTCCCTGCTGTAGCTAGCTGAGATCCGCAGAGGGACTTGCCTCTGTGTACTGTTGATTTGAGGAAGTGAGGCCATATCCTCACCGTTGCAGTGCAGATCGATGACTTGATTCGCGTTTTGATTCGTGTTCTTCGCGTTCTTCGTTTCTTCGCGATTTTCCCGTCACTCGATCTCCCTCTCTAGTGCGTCTTTGCGAAATCCGTTTGAATCATTTTGTTCGTATCATTGAGGAGGTGATTTCGACCAAAGGAATTCATCTAACACCTCATGATCGAATAGATCGGGACGATTTCGTTTTCGTGACGCTTTTTCCGTTCATCCACCTTCCCTTTTGATTTCCGGGTGATTTGGTTGTTTTGAGCGGATGATTTCTTGGGGATAGTCTCCTAACTACCCCGTGATCATCTTCTCCAAGTTTGGGAACTTGGGATTTTGAGTTGGATCGGATTTGGAGAGATTTGGAGAGAAGGCGTCCAAAATCGCCCTCTCTGCAAGGTCGCAGACAGTCCGCGCCTGGGACCGCGGACAGTCCGGGCATCGGGGGAGAGCCTGATCAGTGGCTGCGTCCCTTGGCTGCCCTAACGAATTTTGACCGGCGGACAGTCCGCAGTTGAAATCTGCGGATAGTCCGGGAACATCCAGGGACTTTGCAGCAACTCTGCTGTTTTGGGTTTTCTGCCGGTGGACAGTCCGCCAGTGAACCGCGGACAGTCCGGGACCCCAGGGCCGGACAGTCCGGGAATTGCCTGAGTCTTCCGGTTTAGTGCGTTTGCTCTCCCGGCTTGTTCGCTTGGTTTCCGGACTTCTCGTTTGGCCCTGTAGTTGACCAAGGAACCTCTCTAGGTATCTTTGCTACTTGTTAGCATAGGTATTTAGGAGTTTCTCGACGTAGCCGTCTATCTACGTCCGGGACTTGGTTTTTGGGGTTGTGTTCGAGCCGGAACTTTTGGAGTTTGGTTTGTTTCTTCTTGGTGGTGCTCCGCTGTGATCCTAGGGATCATCCACCCTCTTCCAAGGGTCGTGAGCATCACGGTTTCAGTCGTCGTTTCTTGGGGTTGATTTTGGGACATTTGGCCAAAGTTTCTGAAGGAAATTTTTGAGCTCCCATTCACCCCCCCTCTGGTCGCCTTGCTAGTGCCTTGTCGGTCCTTCACCAACCTAATCCACAGTTGAATAATAATTGCATAGCTTCCTGAGATTAGAGCTGGAAACTCTAGTTATCCCCTTCATCTTTTGTGTTCTCAACTTTGTTAGTGCTCAGGGTTTAAGCAATAGACTTAAGACAATCACGCTGTTCCTTTGGGTTCGATATTAAAACTAGGTCTACATCCGGTGAAGTACAGGTATCTAATCTGCGCGCTTGCAGATTATCTCTTGTGTCCTCATAACATACCTAAGCCTTTCTAGTGTCGTTGCCAAGGTTAGGGCTTATCTCTACCCTTGGTAGCGACGTTAGTAAGTGTCAACAACTTGCAGGTGAACAGGAGCTAGGAGAGACAATCTTTGTGGAGGAGGAGCAGTAGAATGTCGATTGGGGTGATCCCAAGCTGACTCCACCGGCTGCCCCCGTCGACCCTACGATGACGACATCAACTCACAGACCCGATCCCTCTACTTCCACAACTTGGGGTCTGTTCGAACCACCTCTCCAATGAGCACGAGCTGCACCTGAGGGAGAGACAGCATCCAGCGAGGGGGAGGCGACTTCGGCGAGGCAGGCGCCCCGGAGCGTTCAGCAGATCCACCCTCTGCAGTAGATGATCAGCGGTATCGACCAGCAAGTCATGCAGTCGCGCTCGTATCTCTTGCTTTGCTCATCCTGCATTTGTTGTGTATTTCGATCCCAAGGATGTTAGACATGCACTTTCTAATCCTAATTGGGTCAATGCCATGCATGAGGAGTTAGAGAACATTGAGCGAAACCATGTCTGGGCACTAGTTCCACCTCCACCAGAATGCCACCCTATAGGTACCAAATGGATTTTCAATAACAAACTGGGTGAGGATGGGATGGTACTAAGGAACAAAGCAAGATTAGTAGCCCAAGGCTTTTGTCATTAGGAGGGTATAGATTATGAGGAGACCTTTGCCCCTGTAGCTCGTTTAGAGGCCATACAGATCCTTTTAGCTTTTGTTGCTTCAAAAGGGTTCAAACTTTACCAAATGAATGTCAAGAGTGCCTTCCTAAATGGGTATATAGAGGAAGATGTCTATGTTAGGCAACCTCCTGGTTTTGAGAACCCCAAGTTTCCAAACCATGTGTATAAACTTCAGAAAGCTTTGTATGGTTTGAAATAAGCCCCTAGTGCGTTGTATGAGCGTCTTAAGACCTTTTTGCTCTCCAAGGGTTTTAAAATGGGGTCGGTGGATAAAACTTTGTTTGTCCTCAAGCAAGGTAACATCACCCTTTAAGTTTAGATTTACGTAGATGATATCATCTTTGGTGGCTCTTCTCATGCACTTGTTCCCATGTTTGCAGATCTTATGAGCAGGGAGTTCGAGATGAGCATGATGGGTGAGTTGGCCTTTTTCCTCGGGTAGCAAATCAACCAAACCCGAGAATGGATGTTCATGCATTAACGCAAGTACGCGAAGGACATCATGAAGAAGTGATGAGGACATCAACACTATCTATACATCCACACCTACACCATCTCCAACACCATTTGGCCCTCTTACTCGTGCTCGTGCCCGTCAACTCAACCATCAAGTAAGTTCATTCTTAAACTCTTGTCCATCATATTTAGACAATGGAGACGCGTGCACTCTTGTTTTGCTTAGGAATGATGGAGAGGACCAGAAGCATAGGGGACTGGCGCAGGCTGGATTTGGACAACAAGACAGCACCAACTTACAACAACCGCCATGACTTCATACGGAGTCCATTTTGGGCTTTCAAGAACTTGATGGAAAACTTGTCAATTCTATTATTAGATGGATCCATCAGCTGTGAGGTGGCCGCAATTATCTAATAACTCCATGAACCTTTCTCCAGAGACCAACTTTTAGTGCATGTTACGGTCAATATGGATCTCATGCAACCAAGCAATGGTTGCCATTGTTTCTCTTTTATTTTTAGTGAGTCGAGAGCACCGCCAAGCACTGCTCTCTCTTGTATATATGGCTCCTACATGCCACCACCACCAATTTGGGATTTTGTTTAATCGAGTTAGCCATTTGCTACCACATTTCAACGCATGTTTTGAATAAACTGCCCGTCTGATTGTAAACGGAACCCCACCATCTTGTGATTTCAGATTGAGAGCTCAATATATATATATTGCAGTTGTGCTTGTCAACTTGTTCTTTCTTGTTCTCGATTGCTTGCAGGATGAGTGCCCTTGTGGCCGGGTCGCGCATCACAAGAACGCCACGATCCTTGGAGTCGGTGTATCAGTGGCTAAGGCGCATCATCCTTGGATGGTTGTAGTCGGATCGTGAACGTCGTCTCCTTCCACTAAATCAAAGTTATCCATCTCCACCAAAAGATCGGGACAGCCTTGTTCTTATAATGTGGCATCACAGCAAGGTTTGATTGATGAGAGATTTTAGTTTACAATTTTTTCCTATAGCCCAAAAAAGCCAAAAAAAAATACTAATTTCATTTCCAACATCCTATAGACCCTTTGAGCCTTTTACTAGTACTGCTTAGTTCGGGATAGTTGAGTTTGATTTACATCTGTTGAGTCGAATTGCTGGTCTTAGGTTTAGACTTTTAGAGTTTCGAGTTCTTGTCACGTTTTAGTCACTGCCATTGTATAATCTCTGCTGCCATCACTATTATCATATACATTTGGACTACACTATATATATCTAAACTATCATCACCACCCTACTTGTGCACCGTGTAAACTCCATCCACCACTATCTCCTTTCTCTCACGCGCACCCTATATTTTTAGGCCATTGCATGCACCATTTCACTTCCACTCGTTGCATGGTCCTTTCTTCCACTCATACATCCTATTCTAAGCGCTTGTGCACATCCTATTTTGAGCATCCTATTGCAACCACTAGATTTCATCCACTCTTGTGCATCTAATTTTAGAACATTACATTCTTCCGTCCACTACCAGCAGCATGCATCCTATTGCCTCTCCTCCACTCTTCTTTCACATCTTATTTTTAGCATCCCCATTGCAATCAGTACTACCGCGACACCATCCCAATCTGCTAGTTGTATTTTTGTTACACTTGAAAAAAGGCATTCTGTGTATTCTGAAATCTAATCCATCAAGATTCAGATTTGTTTTAGTTGTGTAAAGAAGAAGAAAAGAAAAAAAAATCAGAAACAAACAAAAGAAATCAGAAAGAAAAGAAATGGAAAAAAAGGAAAGAAAAGAAAAGAAGAGTAAAAGAAGGGGAGCTATCTCTTGATGTTCTTAATATTATTCTTGTTGTATCGTGACTTTGTTTGTGTCTAGGCTTGTGTCTCTAGCACGGTCTAGCCAAAGACCAGCATAGCATCACCGTTGAATGATTGCTCAACTTGCTTTTGTAACTAATGTGGTGTTAGTATTACCTTGCTACTTTCTGCCTTCCTACAGCTCCACAAAATTCAACTATAGCTTTACAGGGATTGATGTTGTGGCACAGATACACTTGCTCCTTGAGTTGAGTTGCTGAATTGTTGGTTGTCGTCCCCCTCCTGTTGAGCTTGGTAAGAACAGATAAAAACATGCATGGACAAGTGTTGAGAGTGAGAGGATTATAATAACCACATTCTAGTAGCATTAGGGCAGTTTTTCTTTCACTATTTTTTTTTGTTTTTTTGTCTCCTCTCTTGTGATCATGATAGGAGAATCAGATCCAACCCCACCACAATCACCATGAACAAAGGCCTTTATGCAACACTTTGAACGCAAAGTGAGGGAGCACACTAATGGCCTCAATGAGGATGTACATGTGACCAATGAAAAGGTTGGGCAATTGGAGGCAGCCCAAATTACCACCACCAGCAAGCTTACAGGGTTGGAGGCATCTATTGCTCGTATGTACAAAAGCCTTGCTGCCCTTTTGAACCGTTTTGATGACTTCCACACGAAACACAAAGAGCAGAATAATGAAGACAAGTATGAAGAGCGAGCCGAAGATAATTATGATGATTATACTATTGATACTGAACATGATGATCATGATGCTCGTGATCGGCATCGCCTACGCCATAATTAAAGTGGTATGGGCAGTCACCGTCAATGTGAGGTACGCAATAATAGTGATGCTTTCAGAAAGATTAAATTTAAAATACCTCCTTTTGATGGCAAGTATGACCCTGATGCATATATTTCTTCAGAAATTGCAATTGACCAAAAGTTTGCATGTCATGAGTTTCCTGAGAATACACGTGTTAGGGCTGCTACTAGCGAGTTTACTGACTTTGCTACTATTTGGTGGAATGAACATGTCAATAAAAATCTTAATAACATACCACAAACTTGGAATGCTTTAAAACAAATCATGAGGGCTAGATTTGTTCCTTCTTACTATGCACAAGATTTGTTACATAAATTGCAATAGCTGAGACAGGGAGCTAAACTGTAGAATAATATTATCAAGAATTGCAAATGGGCATGTTGTGTAGTAATATAGAAGAGGACGAGGAACCTGCTAAGGCTAGGTTTTTGGGTGGACTAAATCGTGAAATTTAGGACATACTTGATTATAAAGAATACAATAAAATAACCCATTTGTTTCATCTTGCGTGTAAAGCTGAAAGGGAAGTGCAGGGACGACGTGCTAGTACCAAGAATACTATTTCTGCAGGGAAGACTAATACATGGCAGCCTCACACAACTACTATTCAACCTACACGTGCTCCTATACCTTCACAAAGTGACATGTCTCATGCTACTCCTGCAAACCCAGTGGTGAAGACAATTCAAAAGCCTACGGCAAGTGCTTCATCCATGGCATCTACAGGTAGAAAAAAAGACATTCAGTGTCTCCGATGCAAGGGATATGGACATGTGATGCATGAATGTCCCAACAAGCGTGTTATGATCATCAAAGATGATGGTGAGTGCTCATCTGCTAGTGATTTTGATGAAGATACTCTTGCATTGCTTGCAGCTGATCATGCAGGTAGTGAAGAACATTTAGAAGGACATATTAATGTCGCTGAAGCAGACCGCTATGAGAGCCTTATTGTGCAGTGTGTGCTTAGTGCACAAATGGAGAAGGTGGAGCAAAATCAGCAACATACATTGTTTCAAACAAAGTGTGTCATCAAAGAACGTTCATGTCATATGATCATTGATGGAGGTAGTTGCAACAACTTGGCCAGCAGTGACATGGTCGAGAACTTGCGCTTACCACTAACCCACACCCACATCCATTGTAACACCTCTGGTGTTAAGCAACCCTAAATGCATAACTTGACATCTCATGAGCATAAAGCATTCTCATATGTTTTCCCTCTTTCATGTAAAGTGTCATTTCATGTGATAATTGCTACTGATCATGCAATGGCGTGATGCTTGCTTGGCTTGTTTGTGGAGTGGTTTGAGTTTCTTAGTAATCTAACCATGTTGAGAAGTCAAAATGAAGCCATGTTTATGTGGACCATTTTGGTTAATCAAGTCTCTAACCCTAGTTGACCAAATAGAGCCCTAGGAGTCCTTTTGTTTGACTAACAAAGACCTCCTTGATAGAAGCTTTGTATGGCTGAGTGCCCTAAACCAAAAGTGTGTAGAATTTAGAGTAGAACAAAAGTTGTTTTGGGTCAACTCATGAAAATGAGTCTAACATGGTGTTTTGAGGCCCACAAGGCAGAATTGAGGGAGTTTAGACTTGGAAAATTTTCCTAAGACTTGAACTGCAAACCGGTTTCATCTAGTGAACTTTGGAGCTTTTCTGAGAAATATCCAAGCCGAACCAGTGCTCAAGCCTATAACCAAAGTTGTAGTTTACATGTAGCTCTACTCAATGGAACAAGTGGTTTAGCGTTTCATCTAGTGGATTAAGAGTTAATAGCGCGCAAAGATCGGCCGTCAGTCGGCTGATGACCGACTGAATCAGTCGATTCAGTTTCAATCGGCTGGCGTCGGTGGCCGACCGCACCAGGAACCGTTCGCCGCGTGGCGCGTGAAGGCCGGCCGGGCAGCGTCCGCGCACGGTGTGGCGAGCACAAAGCCCACCCGCACGCACTCGCCCAGCCAGACGCCTCCTCCCCTTTTGCCTTGCCTCCTCCTTGCTCTCGCCGGCGCTCGGGCGGAAGAAGGGCAAAGCCGTGCATTCGCCATCGTCTCGCCGCGCCACCGCCCACCCGACCACCCAGCCAGCTTCTCCTTGAGCTCCCGCATCGTTTGCCTTAGTTAGCGCTCCGTGAAAAGCCCTAGGTAAGCTAGGGGTGAGCTCCCGCCATGGCCGCCATGACCGCCGAGCTCGGTCCGCCATGGTCGGCCCTGTCTCCGTGCGAATCCTTCCGTTCTAACTCACGTTCGTGGGTCAGTGAGGCTCGTGGATGGAGTAGCGGGTGTTGGTGTAGCCAATTAGGGTTTGGTGGTAGCGGTACGCCATCGTCCGCCGTCCGCCATGGTCATCGTGGAGGGCATGGTCATGGTCTCGGGTGTTCGGAGTGGAAACCCTAGCTTCCAAGCCTCACGTTAGATTCGTGGAGGTCGCCGGAGTGGGAATCAAGTGTTGGTTTGCCGTGAGATGGCCGGAGTCGGCCGCGTGGTGGAGCCACGCCGCCATGGCCACCATTTCCGATGGCGAGCTCCGTCCGCTGTGGCGCTAGGCTAGTGAGGGGTATCAATCGACGCGGGAGGTTGAGAGGAGTCCGGTGGTGGTGTTGGTTTCGCCGGGGAGGCCGCCGTCGACGAGCTCCAACGAGGTCAACGACCTCCCCTGCTCTGTGAGTATGGCAGGTGGGGTCAGTTTGACTCAGGGGCCCGCTGGTCAGTTGCTTGCGTGGGTTGAAACCGTGTGCGTGTAGCAGTTTGAGTTAGGTTTTGTTTGATTAAATGTTTCTCAGAAATAGGAATAATGCTTGTTTAATGTACATCTAGAGTTGTAGTGATCCAAATGAGGTGAAGTAAATTTTGTTAGATTTGTCTTGATATGATCTACCTAGGAAAATTATGATATGTCCAGTTTGTGATGATTTTATATGCAGTTGCAATTAAATTGTATTTGAGATGATATCTTGTTTAATGCATAATAAATGGTATATTGCTCAGAAAAATGTGATTCTTATTTTGTTAGGTCTGTGTTGATGAATAGTATCTGGGAAAAATATAATATGAGTATGTTCTATGAAAAATATTGGCAGTAGCATTTAAAGTGATTAAATGTTGTTTTCTTGTATGATTTTTAGTAAATAGAGTATAAGTGATATGAGCCTAGAAATTTTTACAGACTGCTCTTGTGCTCAGAAGTTCAGAAGAAAAATTATGAAATCTGTTGTTTGACACTTTTTACTATGATGTGTAGTTCAAAGCACCTTTTCACCATGTTGTTTGTCTTTTTCATAGAGAACAATGCTTAAATCCAAATGGCTTGAAATTTATACAGTGAGCTAAATTTCATGCAGTTAACCAACATTAGTTTTTGTAGATTTTTCTGAGGTTGTTAACTAAAGGTTGCTGTTGTAGGCTTGTTTGAATAAATTATTTGGTTAGGCAAATAGTTAACGGGTAAGGTTGAATAAGTTGAGTAATGCTGTTATGTTAAAGTGTATTAACTGGTTGTGTAGAAAAGTTAAATAAATTATTAGATGGTAAAGTAGTAGCAAGGTAGTTAATGGTCAACAGGATGATGTGGACTACCTTGTTGCAGAAAATAAAGTAGATGACATTTGCTTAACTCCTGAGTGACTGTATTCTATGTTGCACCATGTACGCATTCCCTATGCATTCATCATTTTTTTACATGTTTACGCATCATACAGGACCGATAGAGGAGACTTAGAACCCGCTGTAGCAGGAGGAACCGAGTCCGGAGGAGACCCTGTTCGAGAAGACCGAAAGAGTGGACGTCGAGGACTTGCCCGAGTGTCAAGACCACCGACCATCTGACTTCGAGAAAGGCAAGCCCCGGAGCATCTAACTCCTTATGGTTTGCAAATTAATTACTAATGAACCTGATATGTTGTTGCATTAGGTTTATAGGAGTTGATTGCTACCGTTGTTGCATTAATTACTTATCCTTGTCCACCGCAATTAATATCTTGATATCCCTGTTTAAGTCTAGGTACGAATATGCTTAGCCTGCTTAGACCGATAAAAGTCGAGTGATTTCCTGTCTCCCGCATATAGGTGGATACCAATCATGACTAGCCTGGTGCTATCATGAAGATAACCATGTGATAATTAAACTGAGACCGAGCGGGATATAGGAACAGCAGGACATGGGTTCTGTGTGCTAGTAGTCTCCCGTCTGTGTTGCTTAGGACCCAATGAAGGCACACCTCAGTCATTTTGAATGCGTCAAGCACTTAACGGAGTAGGTCCGGGTACCTCCTGTGAAGCCGAGTATGGTTATTGAGCCGGTGATGGAGATGTTAACGCCTAACACCCAGGGCCTCAGATGTACCATGGGCAACTATTCTGAGAAACCTGACATGGTCCGTGGACAGGCGGGGCCTGACTGACCTGGCATGACCGTGGGCAGTTATAGCTTGAGCGACCTGGCATTGAGATAACTCCCGGTGTAGAAGGTGAACGCATCTTGGCCCCTAGTGGGTTTCGGTGATTGGATGAAACACAAGATTACTGTGACTAACGTGTGTTTTGCAGAAACAGGATTGAGTTATGTCACGGTAATGGCGACGATACGGGCATATGGAGTTCATGTGCCCTGGCGATGTATATCGTTTCGGTTTTCAAAGGACGGACGACGAAGACGGTGGTAGGCTAGGCTAAGTGTCACATGGTGTTGGAGGACACTTAGGTAGTTTTAGGTCATTGTTTTTCCTTTGGCCGTACTATAAAGGGGAGCGTGAATCAGTAGCTTGACCTAGATGAGTCTATTGAGGTAGGTGTGGTGCACACTTGTTATTTCATAGCCCTAGGTAGCTCAGAGAGATGCCATATGTCGAGAGGATCAAAAGTCGTTAAGGCCGCGTCGCGATCCGAGTTGGTTTTGGCCGATGCTCACTCAGACTAGGGTTTTGTCTGGTGCGTGTCATCAGACGCGCCGATGTGTTCACATCGAACGCGCCCGTGCCACTGTTCACGTGCGCATGAACTGGAGGTTGCATCGGACGCTAGCATCGGACGCTGAGGGCTAGCGTCTGATGTCCATGCAGAGAGGTTCCAGAGAGGGTAAATCCACATCGGACGATGTGGTGGCATCGGACGCTGCCCAGCGTCCGATGCTCCTTTAATAGGTGTGACAAGAGGGTACAGTCGACCATTGGTCGAGGTCATCGGCGCGTCCAATGCCTAGCATCGGCGCGTCCGATGCCTAACATCGGAGCGTCTGATGCCCCCGCAGTGAGCCCTGTTCGGTGCTCTTTTGGATGGCCGGTTGGGGGAGTATTTATACTCCTCCTCCTCATCCATTAGAGTGTTCTTGCCACTTCCATCTGCTGAGAGACACATTGTGAGTGTGAGATAGTGGAAGAGCCCTAGTGAGGTTGAGTGAATTGCTAATTGAGAGAATTAGTGACCTCCTAGTGAGAATTGAGTAGCAAGTGTGCATCCATCCATCTCTTTGGCCTTGTCTTGGTCAAGTGAGAGTTCTAGCTTGTTACTCTTGGTGATCGGCATCACCTAGATGGCTTGGTGGTGATCGAAGAGCTTGGTGATCATCCAGAGGCTTTGTGGATGACCCAAGTCAAGTTGTGACCGGTAGCGAGCGATTCACCGGGCCGGAGTGGCGAAGAATCAGCTCGTAGTGAGCACTTGATCCTTGCGCGGATCAAGGGGGAGCGATACCCTTGCGCGGGTGCTCCAACGAGGACTAAGGGGTGTGCCGACACCTCGATACCTCGGGAAAAAGATCGTCGTGTCATCTCTACTCTCTTTACTTACGCATTTACATTTGAGCAATTCAATTCCGCAATTTACTTGTTGTTCATCCTTATTTGAATTGCCATGCTAGAGTAGAATTGGTTTAGCGATAGTCTTTTGTGCGGTTGTTGTTAGTGAGACACACTTCTAGGCACTAGGGGGTTAATTGGGGCTTGATAGGTTTTAATACTTGCAAGAAGTTTTAGAAAAGCCCAATTCACCCCCCCTCTTGGGCATCTTGATCCTTTCAATTGGTATCGGAGCCTCGTGCTCTTGATTTAGGCTTAACCGCCTAGAGTTAAGATGTCCGGAGGTGATGGACCACCTCCCATGTTTGAGGGAGACAACTTCCCATATTGGAAAATCCGTATGGAGTCATACCTAGAAGCGGTTGATGTTAAATGCCGCGAAGCCGCGATCACCGGCTTTGCCAAGCCCAAGGAAGGCACAAGCCTTACTCCTAACGAGGAGGAAAATGAGAAATGGAATCCAAAAGACAAAAACATCCTTTTTAGAGGCATTTGCAAGGATGTGTTCAACCGCGTCCGGAACCACAAAAATGCCCATGATCTATGGGAAAACATTTGTGCGATCCGTGAGGGAACCAAGAGTCAGCGTGAGGAACGCTATCATTTAGTTATGCAAAAGCTTCATTCTTTTGATATGCATCTAATGAAAGTGCAAATGAAATGTACTCACGCTTAAATGTTCTTGTAGAAGAGCTAAATGGACTTGGCCTCACACAAATGCAACCATCCAATGTTGTGAGGAAAATTCTTTGTGTCCTCCCAATTGACAAATATGGGCACATTGTGACGGTGCTACATCAAAGCGATCTTTCCACCGCTACACCAACTCAAATCTTAGGAAAGATCAATGCGCATGAGATGTACATGCACATCACACCAAGTGGTGGCTCCTCCACTGACAAGAAGAAGGACTTGGCCTTCAAAGCAAGTCATGACAAGAAAGGCAAGTCCAAAGCTATCGAGGTGCATCATGAGAGCTCAAGTGATGAAGAGGATGATTCCAACATCGCTCTTATGGTGAGGAAGACCACCAAGATGTTGAAGAAGCTTCACAAGAACGGGGTCAACTTTGACTCAAGAAAGAAGTTCTTCACAAGTAGCAAGAGGAGGCCAATCTCCGAAATGGATTGCTACAATTGCGGTGAGCTTGGCCATCTTGCTCACCAATGCACCAAGCCCAAGAAGGATAACTACAAGAACAAGAACAAGGGCAAGAAGTATGATTCATCAAGCGAAGATGTGAAGAAGAATGAGAAGCCCTACAAGAAGAAAGATGGCAAGAAGAAGGAATACCACAAGAAAGGTGGTAAAGCATACATTGTTGGTGATTGGCTCACCGACATTGACTCCTCCGGTGGCTCATCCGATGAAGATAGTGATGATGAGAAGGAGAAGGTGGCCGCTCTAGTCATTGGGACTTCCACTCCACCACCACCACCGTCGCCATCATCATCGCCTCATGGCTAAAGGTGATCGAAAGGTACAAAGCGATGATGACTCTAGTGATAGTGATAGTGATGGTGAGTTTGAGGCACCCTCTTATGATGAGCTTGTTAAATTGCTAAACAACTACTCTAAAATCATAAGAAAGATTAGAGCTAAAAATGAAAAGCTTGTTGATGAAAATGAATCTCTTGTTGAGAAGTATGATCATGCTATACATGCTAGTGATGAGCTAAAAGATGAACTTGCTACTATGTCATCATCTATCAAGGAGCTCAAGTCCTCTAACAAGGAGCTCAAAGCTAAAAATGAAAAACTTGATAAGATGCATAGTGACCTTACCACTAGTTATGCTTTTCTCAAAGAACAATACACTCAAGTGAAAGTGGATTATGATACTATCACCGTTGCTTATGATATACTTTCACATGAGACACATGATGCCCCTAACCTTGTTGTTAAGTGTGACATAGCAACATCTTGTGAGGACTTGGTTAGTGAGCATGACGAGCAAAGAGCTAGTGGCAAGGGCAAGAAAGTGGTTGTGGCCGATCACTATGATGACTATATCAAGATCAAGAATGAGAATGCAAAGCTCAAGGTTGATCTAGAGAAGCTTACAACCACCAAGCAAGTTGTCCTTGAAACTCATGATGATGACTATAGCATGTCACTTGAGCTAGACATGCTAAAAGAAGAAAACAAGAGATTGAAGATGGAGAGGGACTACAAAATGACACCATCTCAATTAGAGCTCCAACAAGAGAATGACAAGCTCAAGAAAGAGAAGGAGCACCTCACCACCGGATTGAAGAAATTCACCAAGGGTCAATGTCTTCAAAGTGAGCTACTCATGAACACCGTGATGAAGACACATAGAAATGGCATTGGCTTCCTTGAAGAGAAGATGAAGCAACGCAAGAGCATCACTAAGCCAAATAAGAAGAAGATTGGAAGATGCTATGAGTGTGGAAAAGAAGGTCATTTTGCTCATGATTGTGAAGAGCCAAAACCCACACCCTTGCTCAAGCATGCTAGGCCCTTTGCTTTCAATGCTCACTACATGCTTAGACAAGACTCTAGTGGCAAGATGAAAGTCATGTTCATGGGGCCTCCTAACAAGAATAGGCCAAAGCAAATATGGGTTGCAAAGTCACTAGTTGAGAAGGTTAAGGGACCTCAACAAGTTTGGGTCCCAAAAGCTCAAGCTTGATTTCTTGTGTGTGTAGGTGAACTACTAGACCGGTGGATCTCATTGGGTGATTGATAGTGGTTGCACACAACATATGACCGGTGATCCCCGGATGTTCACCTCACTAGAAGAGAATGTCAATGACCAAGAAAAGATAACATTTGGTGACAACTCAAAGGGCAATGTCAAGGGATTGGGCAAAGTGGCAATATCAAATGAACATACCATCTCCAATGTGCTTCTTGTTGCATCATTGAGCTTCAACTTGCTATCCGTTGGGCAACTATGTGATCTTGGCTTTCAATGTTTGTTTACCGACAAAGAAGTGGTTGTGACCAAGAAAGATGATAGACAAGTGATATTCCAAGGCTTTAGATACAACAATCTCTATCTAGTGGATTTCTCCTCCGAAGATGCCAACTTGAAGACATGTTTGTTCACTAAGCAATCACTTGGTTGGCTATGGCATAGAAGATTGGCACATGTAGGAATGAACACTCTCAACAAGCTATTGAAGAAGGATTTGGTTAGGGGCTTGAAGGATGTCAAATTTGAGAAGGACAAATTGTGTAGTGCATGTCAAGCCGACAAGCAAGTTGCAAATACTCATCCAACCAAAGCCTTTGTGTCAACATCAAGAGAGTTGGAGCTACTTCACATGGATCTATTTGGGCCAACAACATATGCTAGCTTGGGTGGAGATCTCTATTGCCTAGTGATTGTTGATGACTATTATAGATACACTTGGGTATTCTTTCTTCATGACAAATCCGAAGCAACCCTTTTATTCAAGAAGTTTGCCAAGAGAGCCCAAAATGAATTTGACTTGAAAATCAAGAAAATAAGAAGTGATAATGGAAGAGAATTTGACAACACCCACATTGAGGAATATTGTGATGAAGTTGGGATCAAGCATGAAGTCTCCGCAACCTACACACCACAACAAAATGGGGTAGTTGAGAGGAAGAACCGGACACTAATCACCCTAGCAAGGACTATGTTAGATGAGTACACTACACCGGAAAGATTTTGGGCGGAAGCAATCAACACCGCTTGCTATGCATCAAACCGGTTGTTCCCCCATCGTCTCCTTGGCAAGACCCCCTATGAGCTACTCAACAACAAGAAGCCGGACATATCATTCTTTAGAGTGTTTGGGTGCAAATGCTACATCTACAAGAAGTGCCAACACCTAGGGAAGTTCCAACGCCGATGTGATATTGGTTTTCTTGTTGGTTACTCATTGAAGTCCAAAGCATATCGAGTATTCAACCATGCCACCGGGATGGTAGAAGAAACATATGATGTGGAATTCGATGAATCTAATGGCTCTCAAGGAGAGCATGAAAATCTTGATGATGTAGGTGATGAACCATTGAGGGAAGCAATGAAGAACATGCCGGTTGGAGCCATCAAGCCTAAAGATGATGATGATGATGTGCAAGTCATTGACAAGCCATCCTCATCCAATGTACCACTAGATGATGAAAAAAATGGGAGGGATCCATTTGAAGATACTCATGTCTCCCATGATCAAATGGTGGTACAAGCTTAAGATGTTGATGCTCCTCAAGCGGCCCCTCAAGTGGTTGATTGAAGGACTACTCCTCTACTACAAGCTCATCCTCAAGATCTCATCATAGGGAGTCCAACAAGGGGTGTAATGACTCGATCTCAAAAACTTGCTTTATTTATTGAACATTACTCCTTTGTGTCTCTTGTTGAGCCTACCATTGTAGATGAAGCTCTAGGTGATCCGGATTAGGTGAATGCCATGCATGAAGAATTAAACAACTTCACCCGCAACCAAGTTTGGACACTTGAAGAATGACCCAAAGGCGCAAGAGTCATTGGAACAAAATGGGTGTTTAGAAACAAGCAAGATGATCAAGGCAAGGTTGTTAGAAACAAGGCAAGGCTAGTAGCAAAGGGGTTCTCTCAAGTTGAAGGATTGGATTTTGGAGAGACCTTTGCACCAGTTGCAAGACTCGAAGCCATTCGTATCCTCCTTGCATATGCATCACATCATGACATTAAATTATATCAAATGGATGTGAAAAGTGCATTTTTAAATGGCTTCATAAATGAACTAGTCTATGTTGATCAACCTCCCGGGTTTGAAGACCCTATATATCCTAATCATGTTTATAGGTTGTCCAAGGCGTTATATGGGCTCAAGCAAGCCCCAAGAGCATGGTACGAGCACCTCCGGGACTTCCTCATTGAGAAGGGCTTCACCATTGGAAAGGTCGACACCACACTATTCACCAAGAAGCTTGATGGAGAGATCTTCATTTGTCAAGTCTACGTTGATGATATCATCTTCGGGTCAACAAATGAAGCCTATTGCAAGGAATTTGGTGACTTGATGTCGAAGGAGATCAAAATGTCCATGATTGGCGAGCTCACATTCTTCCTAGGCTTCCAAGTCAAGCAATTGAAGGAGGGAACTTTCATATCTCAAGAGAAGTATACAAAAGACCTCCTGAAGCGCTTCAACATGGATGATTGCAAGCCTATCAAGACTCCAATGCCAACAAACTGACATCTCGACCTAGATGTGGGAGGTAACCCGGTTGATCAAACTCTCTACCGCTCTATGATTGGTAGCTTTTTATATTTGACCGCATCTAGGCCCGACATCATGTTTAGTGTGTGCATGTGTGCTCGCTTTCAAGCCGATCCTAGGGAATCACATCTCATAGCGGTGAAGAGAATCGTTAGGTACCTAAAGCACACCCCAAGCATTGGCCTTTGGTATCCCAAAGGAGCTAACTTCCAACTCGTTGGGTATTCTGATTCGGATTACGCGGGTTGCAAAGTAGATAGAAAAAGCACATCCGGAGGGTGCCATTTGCTTGGGAGATCACTAGTTTCATGGAGCTCGAAAAAGCAAAATAGTGTGGCCTTGTCTACCGCCAAGGCGGAATACATAGCCGCAGGTGCTTGTTGTGCACAAATCCTTTACATGAAACAAACCCTTATAGTGTAGTTCTAGAAAGGGTACCTTTGTTGTGTGATAATGAGAGCGCGGTTAAGCTTGCTAACAACCTGGTTCAACACTCTCGCACAAAGCACATAGATATTCGCCATTACTTTCTTAGAGATCATGTTTCAAAGAAAGACATATCCTTAGAGGGAGTTAGAACCGAAGATCAATTGGCGGATATCTTCACAAAACCCCTAGATGAAAACACTCTTTGTAGACTGCGAAGTGAGCTTAATGTGCTTGATCTAAGTAACTTTGTCAAAAGGTGAAAGGGGGTTGTCTTTGCATTGCATTGTATCATATGCCATGTTGAAATTATGTTATGCATATAGGCTTGTCAGACGTGGTTAAGATAACCGCCCTAAAAAGTGTGTGAAGAAGCTTACTCATGAGCAAACTTGACAAGCAACCTAGATTCAAATTCTGTATTGCATTGCATATGCATGTGTGTTGCTTTGTCGTTTCTTTTCGGTTAATCTTTGAGCAACCGCTGTGTTCGTCCACCGTTAGGGGGAGCATTTGAGGCTCCTAATGGTTGAGACCCCTAGTTTTGGTGGCCACATGTTGTCTCTTCGGGATTTATTGCCTATTTTCCCTAAAAATGATATATAGCCTATGGCAAAATATTTCTAAAATAGAGGGTTTATGCGAGGATACTCATACTAGGTTCCAACTGGTGTTTATTTGCCTCTTATTTGAGTTGGAACTTGGTTGGGAGAGGGAGCTGCAACAGAAATCTTCAAAACATCTCAAAATGTGGCATCGGACGCTGCATCGGATGCTCCCCCAGCGTCCGATGCCCTACACTGTAGACAGCTCTGGCTGGAACAGTGTCAGGGTAGCGTCCGATGTGTCCCCATCGGAGCATCCGGTGCTCCATCGGACGCTGCCCAGCGTCCGATGTCGAGGCAAAGGACGTGTTCGATGTGATTTTGGTCATTCTGGAGCTCCCTGGATAGGCATCGGAGCGTCCAATGTGTTTACATCGGCGCGTCCGATGCCCCTTTAAGCGGCGCATTGAGTTCTTCTCATTTACATATCGGCCCCATGCGTCATATTCCTTCATTGTCTTCCTTGTCGCGCCCTCGCCCGAACCCGAGCCCGCCGCCGTTCGCCCGAGCACCAAACCCTAATCCCCATCGCCGGCTGCCGCACCCCCCACCTCCCTCGCCGCCGGTCGCTGTGCGCCGCCGCGACCACCCGCGTCCACAGCCGTGTGTCCCTCCCCCGCAGCCGATTGCACA
Source organism: Coix lacryma-jobi var. lacryma-jobi (assembly GCA_009763385.1). NCBI lineage: Eukaryota > Viridiplantae > Streptophyta > Magnoliopsida > Poales > Poaceae > Coix > Coix lacryma-jobi. The sequence continues at coordinate 111,653,494 of CM019824.1, forward strand.
CGCCCGCGGTTCGACTGCCCGCCGCCGGGGCTGCGCGTCTGTTCGCCGGAGTCAAACTCGTGCTCGCCGGAAGCTCGCCGGAGATCATCATCCTCGTCCCCGAGCCAGTCTTCGTCTCCGGCAACCTTTCCTTGGCCGGCAAATCACACCAGTGAGCTTCACCACCCTCCTCAATCACTCCTGCGTCCAACATGCTCGATGAAATGCCTCAATAGCCGTTCCACCCAGTTTTTGACCCCGTTTTCACTCTAACTCGTTACAGTTCCCCTTGGCGTGGTTTGTGGGTGCCAGAACGTCAGTGCTTCCCTTCCCTTGAGTTTGTTTCGTCGGATCGTCAGGTAGCGAAGCCAAATTCCCCTCTTTATCCACTATGCTTTGCTTCCGATAGGATTTCTCGTCTCTAGAATATATGTTCTTATATATCCCATCTATTCTTGCAGCGAGTCAGTAGCCGTGATCAGTTGTCAGTTGTTAGTGCCAGCTAACCTGGGGCCAAGCCCGCGGGTACGGATCGAGGCCAAGCCTCGCGAGTGACAGCGGCAGAGGATTAGTGACAGGGGGAGTCTTTGGTTCGTCAGTTGGCCAGCGGATTTCTTGTCAGCTATTTGCCAGGGGTTTTCAGTGTCAGTTTGGGTTGTTCAGCGGCAGTCCAGAGCTTTCAGTGTCAGTGCTTCTCATTCTAGTCAGCTATGCGCTGCAAGAACGTCGGTGGTGCTCTGGGGGACTCTCCTCCACGTCCCCCCTTCCGGTCAGAGGCCCGGGAAGGGGAAGCTGATTACGCGCAGGTAGCGCACTCGGGAGCAGAGGGAGGAAGACCAAGCACGAGAGGTTGCAGCCGCCGCAGAGCATGCAGAGCAGGGTGGCCGTGGTGGTGGCTTACTGATTGAGGACCAGCTGTCGCCAGAGCAGAGGCGTGCAGTTGAGTAGGTTGAGCGGTTCCACCACTCACCGACTGGCACGCTTATGGCTGTTGGTCGCCGGACGACGTTCACGTCTTCGGGCGTGGAGCACGAGAGCTCCGGGCAGGGCCGGGTAGAGGCCGAGGCAGCAGAGGCCCTAGAGGCACCCGAGGTAGAGGCAGAGGCTGAGGAGGAGGTTCCTGTGGCGGTTCCCCGGCGCCGGTCCACTCGTCGCAGGACTGCGGTGCCACCCCGGCCCGACGTCCCTCTACGGGGAGCACGTGCTCCATCGAGGCGTGCGCCCCCGCCGATCCCACGACTGGACCTCCGGGCTGCCACATGCTCTCAGATATAGAGACTCAGGCTCGTCCTAGTCAAGAAGTGGTTCCCAAGGGAGAGGCAGCAGCAGGCCGACGCAGACTTCTATACAGTGCTGTAGGAGGATTTCTATCAGGGCTACAGGAACGCCGGTATCTGCTTGCGTTCACAGCGAGTCTGTCTGCTAGAGGCAGTCGTCACGGCAGCTGGAGAGCAGATCCGCCCCATACTCACCTATCTACCTGGTCTGGCGGACATTCTGGGGCGGTCTGGCTCGTATATTGAGCACTGGGTTTTTCAGTTCTACGCTTCTCTTTGGGTGCACCCGGACAGGGAGACTATAGAGTTTGCGTTTGAGGGGGAGCACTACAGACTGTTTTCTTCTGAGATCCGGAGTTGGTTTGGCTTGAGACACTCACATACCCAGATCCACGACCTGTGCTATGACAGGATGGAGCCACCCCGCCGCCCTCACGGTGGTGCACAGCCGTCGACGGACTTGGTTCTCCCATGCTTCACAGAGCCCTTCGGCGAGGGTTCAAGTCGTGCGCCTAGGGATCTCACCCCTATGACTCAGATCCTCAATGAGGTTCTTCGGCGGACCTTGCTTCCTAGGGTGGGCTTCCGAGAGGGACTCTCTCGTCTGCAGCTGTGGTTACTTGCTTATATGGTCAGACAGTAGGAGTTTGATGTCTGGGACGTCATCTTGTGTGAGATGGAGGACACCGTCGCAGAGGGCATCAAGACCCGCAGGCAGCTACCTTATGCTCATTGGATCTCATATATTCTATGGAAGGTAGCTGCCACAACTGGATCTCACCCCAGTCAGTCCCTCACCGGCTCCGCGACTGTGTTCCCTGAGTATAACATGAGTCAGTTGTTGGGACACGGTCGGGACCGTAGACAGCAGGAGCAGCAGGCACCGTCCAGTTCACGATAGCGGCCAGAGGTCCCCGAGTCAGCTTAGGAGCAGGACGAGACAGTCCGGGCCCTCGCCGAGCAGGAGCTAGTAGAGTTAGAGGGTGTGGCCACCTTCGTTGCCGAGGACCCCACCGACAGCTCCGACGAGGACTACCAGCTCCCGCCCCACTTTTAGCCTAGAGCTCACGACTCACAGGCCAGGATGTCTGGTACTGCTTCCTCCGACCCCGCGCTCCTCGCGATACTCTCTCGGATGGAGGAGCAGCAGCGGACAGTGACACAGGATGTCCATAGGCTAGCACAGGAGCAGCAGCGCCTCGCTCAGGCTCAGGCCTTGGCACAGCAGCAGGCCTAGGAGAGGTCAGATGCCCTGCTGTGCCAGATGATGGAGCTTCAGCAGCAGACTCTGAGTTTCATGGAGAGGGTCATGAGTGGTCCACCTCAGTGGCAGTGGCAGCAGCCCCCTCCTCAGCACCAGCAGATTCAGTGGCAGCCACCGGTACCACCTCAGCCGCAGCAGCAGTTTGGCCAGCCGCCACAGTTTCAGCAGCACCAGCAGCTTGCGGGCCCTAGCACTTCGCGGTTTACGAGTTTCACCACTCCTCTAGGCGGGGCCCTGCTCTTCAGTCCACTGCACACCGACTTTACTCCCCGACCGACAGAGTCCCTATATGCGACGACTACTACAGTGACTCGGGATCTGTCGGCCAGTTTCAGTGAGCTTACTGGATTTCCCACGCTCGATCTTCAGGATCCAGTCCAGACGATGACGGCTTCAGTGACTTCCACCACTGAGACCCTCCCGAGCTCCGTCGCGTCCTCAGAGCAGACAGAGCCTGTCCAGTCAGAGACGACCACGACTGTACATCCTGAGCTATCTCTGATACTTGAGCTTCCGCACTCCGACCCTCAGGTTGCTACATCCATAGAGAATGCGACAGAGCCAGAGCAGACAGAGCAGTCAGTGCCAGAGTCGACCCGGACCGCTTCGCCACAGCTTCCAGCTTCAGAGGGTCAGCAGGCTACGGGCTCCTCTTCTTCAGACTCCGAGGCCATCCTTCAGCAGTTTGAGTTCACTCAGCGGTCTCCAGAGTCTGCACCTGGCTCGTCTGCACCACCTCCGCCCTCCGACGCTTAGTTTGGCGCTTGTTGTCAAAGGGGGAGAGTGGATGAGTATAGCGATAGGGGGAGCGGTGTGAGAGGGATTTGCGTCTTTTGATGTGTTATGTTCACATACGCTCTTTACTTATCGCATCTTTTGGCACTATATTTTGTTATATACTTGTGCTATGGATCTCATGACATGTGTTGTGCTCACTATGATATATTATATGAAATGTCATTTCGTTTTGCTCATTACTTGCGCTTAATTCTCACTTGATTATGTATATGAGCTATTTACTCTTGCACTTGCAATTCACTCTAATTTGTTGAGTGCAGGATGATGGCATGATATGTATGAGCTTGCCCCTAATCACTTTCTCTTATTCTTTGCAAGTTCATACATGTCATGATTTAAAAACCTTTTCTATCTATACTCGATCCCGTGTTGTCATCAATAACCAAAAAGGGGGAGATTGAACGCATCTTGGCCCCTAGTGGGTTTCGGTGATTAGATGAAACACAAGATTACTGTGACTAACATGTGTTTTACAGAAACAGGATTGAGTTAGGTCACGGTAATGGCGACGATATGGGCATATGGAGTTCATGTCCCCTGGCGATGTATATCGTTTCGTTTTTCAAAGGACGGACGACGAAGACGGTGGTAGGCTAGGCTAAGTGTCACATGGTGTTGGAAGACACTTAGGTAGTCTTAGGTCTTTCTTTTTCGTTTGGCCGTACTATAAAGGGGAGCGTGAATCAGTAGCTTGACCTAGATGAGTCTATTGAGGTAGGTGTGGTGCACACTTGTTATTTCATAGCCCTAGGTAGCTCAGAGAGATGCCTTATGTCGAGAGGATCAAAAGTCGTTAAGGCCGCGTCGCGATCCGAGTTGGTTTTGGCCTTGTAATGGGCATCGGACGCTGGCCTGGTGAGCATCGGACTAGGGTTTTGTCTGGTGCGTGGCATCGAGTGCGCCGATGTGTTCACATCGGACGCGCTCGTGCCACTGTTCACGTGCGCGTGAACTGGAGGTTGCATCGGACGCTAGCATCGGACGCTGAGGGCCAGCGTCCGATGTCCATGTAGAGAGGTTCCAGAGAGGGTAAATCCACATCGGACACGTCCGATGTGGTGGCATCGGACGCTGCCCAGCGTCTGGTGCTCCTTTAACAGGTCTGACAAGAGGGTACAGTCGACCGTTGGTCGAGGTCATCGGCACGTCCGATGCCTAGCATCGGAGCGTCCGATGCCCCCGCAGTGAGCCCTGTTCGGTGCTCTTTTGGATGGCCGGTTGGGGGAGTATTTATACTCCTCCTCCTCATCCATTAGAGTGTTCTTGCCACTTCCATCTGCTGAGAGACACATTGTGAGTGTGAGATAGTGGAAGAGCCCTAGTGAGGTTGAGTGAATTGCTAATTGAGAGAATTAGTGACCTCCTAGTGAGAATTGAGTAGCAAGTGTGCATCCATCCATCTCTTTGGCCTTGTCTTGGTCAAGTGAGAGTTCTAGCTTGTTACTCTTGGTGATCGGCATCACCTAGATGGCTTGGTGGTGATCGAAGAGCTTGGTGATCATCCAGCGGCTTTGTGGATGACCCAAGTCAAGTTGTGACCGGTAGCGAGCGATTCACCAGGCCGGAGTGGCGAAGAATCAGCTCGTAGTGAGCACTTGATCTTGCGCGGATCAAGGGGGAGCGATACCCTTGCGCAGGTGCTCCAACGAGGACTAGGGGGGTGCCGACACCTCGATACCTCGGGAAAAAGATTGTCGTGTCATCTCTACTCTCTTTACTTACGCATTTACATTTGAGCAATTCAATTCTGCAATTTACTTGTTGTTCATCCTTATTTGAATTGCCATGCTAGAGTAAAATTGGTTTAGCGATAGTCTTTTGTGCGGTTGTTGTTAGTGAGACACACTTCTAGACACTAGGGGGTTAATTGGGGCTTGATAGGTTTTAATACTTGCAAGAAGTTTTAGAAAAGCCCAATTCACCCCCCCTCTTGGGCATCTTGATCCTTTCAGAAGGGCCCATGGCCGTCCCGCGCGTTGTGTTCTCGAATTTCATGAGAGGTAGCCGACGGCTACCGAGCGCAGGTGTGATCGGGTGAGTGTGCGACATTTTATCCCCAGCTAGGTAGGAATCGATTATAATCGCCATCGCTCCTGGACAGTGAGTAACTTGACTGGGCATGTGTTACCGTAGTAACTTATGAAACTCTGATGTTTTTGAATTATGTGCGAACTGTGATGTATCTTGTGAACATGTACGCTAAATTATTACGATCTTGGCTATTGTTGAAATGTTTGAAATCCTTCGAGATTTCTGGACTACCGGGTTTGTACGAGCTTAAGTACATGATAGTCTTTGTGAAAGCAGAGATTTCAGTGCTTAATCTGGTATAAATTGGTCGGTTCTACCACAGCTGGCATCAGAGCATGGTTTAACGTTATTGTTCATGAGTATATTTGAAAACCAGTATTTTTCCAAATAAGATTTGTATTTGTCAACTTATAGTTATAATAGGATTTGAAAATCTTAAGGATAAAAATTAAGGTGTGCCATTGATCCCTTATGCCCAGTTAGGAGTCTAGGTGGCTAATTATGTACTGACTTGGGGGCTCTGCATCATATTTAAATCCTGTTGTATACTGTCATCCATACGGCAATGGGGAATTGTATGGGTGCTATTCTTCGGAATAGTAATGTATGGATCATTTTGCCTCTACGCCAAGGTAATAAGTGAGTGGTGAGTGCATGACCAAACAAACGTTGGTCTAGGGGAGAGCTAGTTTGGTACTGAAACCTGTACACGTAAGCACAAGGGTACAAGTGAAAGTATTTAATTGTGGGTAGATTAAGAAATGGGTAGAGTAAAGTGAGTGAGAGCATGATCGGACAACCGCCGATCTAGGGGTGTGCTAGATTGGTACTAGAACGTATACATGTTACACACAGGTATATGTGAAGGTATTTAATTATGGGAGTAATATTATTTTGATGGGTGCATGTACTACTTACGTGTATACGGGGTGTACACCTAAGTTAGTATCTAGATTTAAATTTCAGCAATGCATTGTATCCATACTGTGGGCAGGGCTGAAATGTTCTTCTGCAGGTACCCTAACTTGCGAATGTGTAGTTCGACTAGTTAATGCTATGAGTGAACGTTGTATGCCACTGTCTAGTCGTTAGATTGTTAGACAGTGAGGACGTATGTTACGTGCATGCATCATGATCATATAATCTTGCATTAATCTTGCTTACTTCCTTATGGTATCCGTCCCGTTTTTCTTAATAAAAGTTGTTCTCAACTAATTAAAGTCTATATGGATAAACTCCTTTCAGATGGCCCGTACCAAGCGGACCGCTCGTAAGTCTGCTGGAGGCAAGAGGCCTAACTACATGTTGGGACCATGGACTGCTGAGGGCTCGGAGGACTTCCTGGACGAGTTTGGCATGCCTACCATCCTTTGGAGGGTGCTGCACCTGGTTGGATACCAGGAGGGTCGGGAGCCACAGTACGTCTGGCATCATGTGCAGTTCTCTGAGGACCGCCACATGTACATAGTGGAGGTGGACATGCCTAGCCGTGACGAGCAGGATCACGTGTGGTGCCGCCGGGTGTTCGCACTGCAGGGTAGGACCCCGTGGGATGGAGCTAACAGGGTTGCCTATACTGTTCTTCGGGACATTATGGAGGATCACCCGGAGGTGGTTTGCGCAGGCCACTGCTAGCATCTTCCCGACGGCGGACCCTTACCAGTCAGTGTGGCGTCAGCCGGGAGCCGCCGTGCTTGAGACTAGTTCACTTGAGAGGGAGCACTGTGCTGGACCAGCCGGAAGTGCTATGGCTGCGCTCATGGCTACATATGGGTGTCCGTCGCGCAGCTACGACCAGTTGGACCATATTCTCAGTGAGGAGATGGCTGCACAGCATCGGACGCAGCAGGAGCATACCACAGAGATAGACCATCTTACTGCAGAGCTATCACATGCGGATACATGGGTGTATGCCGAGTCTCTGAGTGATGAGTGATTGTCAACTGGGATAATGTGCATGTGTTGTGCAGGTGTCGAGCACATATACAGTTGTCGAAGGCAAGGTGAAGGTCAAGTAGAGACGTGTCGTGCTGATGGACCGAGAGTGGCGAAGGGCGGACGTGAGGCTTCGACTGAGGGACCGGTTGCCTGAGGATCAGCTGTGGTGGCTGACAGCCTGGGACAGCGACGAGCGAAGACTTGCGGACATGGTGTTGCTTGGGTCGAGGACCTGGGGACACGTGTCGATGGATGGGGTGCACGGGCGGTGCATCCCTTCTACGGCTCGGTTTGGTGGTTGAGCCACAGAAAAACCACCGAGTGGACGGTTTCCAGGTTTGGGCCTCAAAACCTGGGCGCTGATGGTTTCTGAGTTTGGGCCACAAAACTCGGGCTGAGGACAGTTTCTAGGTTTGGGCCTCAAAACCTGGGTGCTGCGGGTTTCTGAGTTTGGGCCACAAAACTTAGGCGATGGTCGGCTGGTTTCCTGGTTTGGGCCTCAAAACCGGGGGCGAAGTCCGGGAAAAGGACGTGCATAGCGGTGGCGGCACGTGGCGGCAATCGGTGAGGTTGCGTCGAGGCAACGCTACCTGTTGTGCGGGCGTGGCCGTCGGATCACCACCTACCACGAGTTGGTCCAGAATAACCTTAGGGTTTAGCTGGTTCGCTCTGTAATTAGTTAGGGGTAGAGTGGGAATTAGAATTAGGATAAGTAGAGGGAGACACCCACCTCCCATCCTATCTCAGCCATTTTCCTCTTTGCCTTCTAGGTTTTCCTGCTCTCCCAATCCCCTGCTGTAGCAACTGAGATCCGCAGAGAACCATACCTCTGTGTACTGGAGATTTTGAGGAAGTGAGACCGTAATCTCACTGTTGTAGCGTGTGGTAGCCACACGGTTGCAGATCGATGACTTGATTCGTGTTTTGTTCGTGTTCTTCGCGTTCTTCATTTCTTCACGATTTTCCCGTCACTCGATCTCCCTCTCTACTGCGTCTTTTCGAAATCTGTTTGAATCAACTTGTTCTTTATAGTGAGGAGATCATTTCTACCGAAGGAATTCATCTAACTCCTCACGAACAAGTAGATCGGGTTGATTTCGTTTTCGTGGCATTTTTTTCATTCATACTCCTTCCCTTTTGATTTCCCGGTGATTGAGTTGATTTGAGCGGGTGATTTCTTGGGGATAGTCTCCTAACTACCTTGTGGTCATCTTCTCCAAGTTTGGGAACGTGGGAGTGTGATTTGATTCGGATTTGGCAAGTTGTGTGTGAAGGGCGACTGAATTCGCCTTCACTGAGTGGTCGCGGATAGTCCGCGGTTTGACCGGCGAACAGTCCGCGCGTCGGGGGCGAGCCGGACCAGTGGCTGTGTTCCTCGACTGTGTTGCTTCGGTTTGAACGGCGGACAGTCCGCAGTTGCAGGTCGCGGACAGTCCGGGAGTCGAGCAGAAGGGTTCAGCGACCTTGCTGTTTTGATCTTTCGGCCGGCGGACAGTCCGCCACAGGTTTGCGGACAGTCCTCGGTAGGCGCGGACAGTCCGGGACTTGGAGTCCGGACAGTCCGGGAATCGGCTGTAGGCTGAGCTTTAGTTCATTCGCTCTCCCGACTTCTTCGCTTGGTTTTCGGACTTCTTGTTTGGTCCTAGAGTTGACCAAGGAACCTCTCTAGGTATCTTTGCTACTTGTTAGCATTGGTATTTGGAGATTTCTCGATGTAGCCTTCCATCTACGTTCGGGACTTGGTTTTCGAGGGTCGAACTTGTGCCGGTGCTTTTGGCGTTTGGTTCGCTATCTCTTTGTGGTGCCTCGCTGTGATCCTAGTGATCATCCACCCTCTTCCAAGGGTCGTGGGCATCACGGTTTCGATCTAAGCTTTTGGGGTTGATTTTGGGGACAGAAGGCCAAAGTTTCGAGGGAAATTTTTGAGCTCCCATTCACCCCCCCTCTGGTCGCCTTGCTATTGCATTCTCGGTCCTTCAATTGGTATCAGAGCGGGTTAAGGATCTTCCACCTTAGCCGGTTCCAGATCCACCGAAGGCGACATGGATCGCGACGTGGGCAAACCGCCGTTTTTCGATGAGACGAACTATGCGTATTGGAAGATACGCATGTCGGCCTATCTACAGAGTATTGGTGCTTCCATTTGGGATATTTGCAACTCTGCTAATTACGTGGTCTTGGCTACTCATGTGACTCAGCGTCAGATCGATGAGCACGATGCCAATAGCCGAGCCCGTAATGCTCTTTTCTCCTGTTTGAGCATGCTCGAGTTTGATCGCGTTTCTCACCTTGCTACGGCTCGGGAGATTTGGGCTACCCTCATGCGTTTCCATGAGAGAACCACTCAAGTCAAAACCCGTCTCTATGAGTCATTCAAGTGAGAGTATGAGAACTTTCGACATATACCTCGCGAGAGCATAGAAAGTTTGTTCGCTCGCTTTCAGTTGATTGTCAACAGGATGAGGGCTAATAAGGAGTTGTTGCCTTTCGACGATCATGAGAGAGCTTTGAAGCTTTTGCATACTCTTGATCGGTCGGTGTGGGACTCGAAGGTTCAGGCGATCATCGAATCTCCTAACTATGAGACACTCACATGCGACGAGCTCTTCAGTAAGCTCAAATCTAGTGAGATTGATGCCATGGCGAGGGCTTCTTATGAAAATCCTTCTGGCCCGTCGATGGCTTTTGTTTCTAGCTCTTCTGCTAACCCCTCTGGAGGCTTTGCACTCTCTTCTCTTCTTTCTGTCATAGAGGAGTAGCTGGAGTTCATGGGGGATGACGAGTTGGCTTTGCTCGCCAACCGGTTCTCGCGGTTTCACAACAACCGCATGAACCGTCGCCGCAGAGGAGGACGCTCGGGATGTTTCGAGTGCGGCGACCCCAACCACTTCATCGCCAATTGCCCGAAGAAGAACAAGTAGACCTTCGGCAAGGCGGATCATGGGCACAAGTATGACTCCGGCAAGCGCAAGGAGAAGTACGTCCCCGCAAAGCACAAGCGGAAGGGCAGCTTCAACAAGGAGTACATCAAGACGAAGTACTTGGAGAAGGCCCAGGCTGAGCAGCGTGCGTTCTTCGCCACACTCAGTGACGTCGACGACTCGGATGACGACTCCGCTTCCTCAAGCAACGACGAGTCCGAAAAGAAGAAGAGGATCGAGGACAAGCTGAACGGCCTCTGCTTCTTCGCTGACGACGATGGCTTCTGCACCACGGACCTCGGCAAGGAGGCGACGGCGAGCTGGAGGACATCCCTCGGAACGACGACGACGACACCTCCCAGGTATCTCAGACCCCCGACGAGCTTTCTGCTGAGGTCGAGAAACTTACTGCCACCCTTCTTAGTCAAGATAAGTTGCTTAGGCGTGCTGCTAGAGAGCGGAAGGAGTTTAGGCAGAAGTGGGATGATACGGTGAAGGAACTTGAATCTGTCAACTCCACCGTAGTTGTCACAGATGAGGAGGAGTGTGAGATGTGCTCCACACACATGACTGACCTTCTCACCTTGAGAAGTAAGTATGCTGTGTTGGTAGGAGAGGTGGATGAGCTGAAGGCTAGATCCTCACTGTTGGGTGCGTGCAAGTCCTGTGTGGGCTTGCAATCCGAGTTGGCAGAGAAGAATGCCAAGATTGTGTCTCTTGAGAAGGCCAGCTCGGATAGCACGTGTGTGACTAGGTGCGTTCTTTGTGAGGGTTTGGAGATGGAGATTGCAAACGTGAAGCATGACAAGATGCAAACCGAGGAGGAAAACACATACCTTCGGACCATCTTGTCATGGGTGTCTAGTGGTGAGCCGCAGCTTGGGATGATGATCTCCTAGTTCAAGCGTGCTGCTGGAGGTCCAGGTGTAGGTTTTGCTCAGGGTGTTGAGTGCGCTTCATCTTTTGGGAAGATTGGAGAGTCGAGTGGTCTAAACCCATGTGAGAAGCCCAACTCCACCACTACTCCCAAGCTTACCAAGATTCCACCCAAAGAGCCTCTGAAGCCTAACACCAAGGATGGTGTATTTGTGGAACCTCCGAGAGCCCCACCCAAGAAACAATCATGGGCTCCAAAACCAAACCATCTCAAGAACAAGCTAGACACCATGCCACCCATCCAGGAGGAGCTTATACCACAGAAGGGCAAAGTGATCCACACCCACTACCGTGAGTACCAACAACCCCCTATGAGAGCGGTGAGGTACCATTGTGAGCACAGTGGGAGAGATGGTCACTTGAGTGAGTTTTGCTTTCGGCGCAAGAGAGAGGCGCGCCGTGCAAAGGAGATAAACAACACGGACATGCACCATCCTTTCCATGATGTACATGTGCCGAATGTTCAGAAGCGTGCTGCTAGGCCTAGAGGTCCAAAACCTCAAGTTCCTAGGCCTAGGTCGTGAAGAGAACGTGCCCGGCGGGAGCCTGCATTTGTGGGCTACGGACCCCGTGGCGGTGGCTTTGTAGTTGAGCGATTTCCCCCATCGCGTTTTGAGTATCGCGATGGACGCTCCTCCCTTAGCGGACCACGTTTTCCTCTACGTGGTGATCGCTCCTCTCGTAGGCGTGCTAGGAATGGTTTTTCTGCTAACCGTTCTTTTGAGCAGCCGGCCCAACACTGGTATTCTCCCTACTTCACTAACCCCAGTGTTGGACCGTATGCTCACCCTATGTCTTTTTATTGATATAGGTAAAACGATTGGAGAACGTTTGGTTGGTGGATTCTGGGTGTTCGAGGCACATGACCGGAAACGCCAAGTGGTTCTCCAGTCTTAGTCCGATCGCCGGAAAAGAGTTTATCACCTTCGGTGACAATAGCAAAGGTAAGGTGTTGTCTCGTGGGTCGGTGCGAGTTAATGAGCACTTTGTGTTGCACGATGTTGCTCTTGTTTCTAACTTGCATTTTAACCTTCTTTCTGTTTCACAACTTTTCGATGATGACTATGAGATTCGTTTTAAACCGAATCTCAGACGCATTTTGGATCCTCAGGGCAATCTTGTATGTGTGATTTCGCCCTTTGGAAAAGTCTTTCGTGCGAATTTCTCGGAATCATTTGGAGTTTCTCGTTGTCTTTTGGCTGGACGTTCCTCCTCTGATCTTTGGAAGTGGCATAGGAGACTCGGTCACCTGAGCTTTGACTTGCTTGCAAGACTCAGCTCACTTGGCCTAATCCGAGGATTGCCCAAGTTGTCCATGGAGAAGGATCTTGTTTGCCATTCTTGTAGACATGGGAAGATGGTCGCCGCTCCCCACCATCCAGTGACTAAGGTCATGACTAAGCGCCCTGGAGAGCTTTTGCACATGGACCTTGTTGGTCCGGCTCGGGTGAGCTCAGTTGGGGGGAAGTGGTACGTGCTTGTTGTTGTCGACGATTTTTCGAGATATTCGTGGGTTTTCTTTTTAGCTGAGAAAACCGAGACTTTCTCCTTTGCTCGCAATCTGATTTTGCGTCTTCAGAATGAGTTCCCTATGAACTCAATGCGAGCAATTCGGAGTGATAATGGTTCCGAGTTCAAAAACTCGGATTTTGAGAAGTTTTGTAACTCTTTGGGTTTAGAGCATCAGTTTTCTTCTCCCTACACACCGCCACAAAATGGTGTTGTAGAGAGGAAAAATGGGACCCTTGTAGAGATGGCCAGGACGATGCTCGATGAGCATAGGACTCCTAGGCGATATTGGGCCGAGGCTATGAGCACTGCATGCTACATTTCCAATCGCATTTTTCTCTGAGCTTTCTTGAAAAAGACTTCTTATGAGTTGCATTTTGGAAAACTTCCCAAGGTGAGTTATTTTAGAGTTTTTGGTTGCCACTGTTTTATACTCAAGAAAGGCAACCTGGACAAATTTGAGTCTCGTTCATCAGACGGTGTATTTTTGGGTTATGGCACTCACACTCGCGCTTATCGTGTACTTAACCTTGATACTAACCGAGTCATGGAGACATCAGATGTCACCTTCGACGAGACCATGGTTTGTCCTTCTCGTTTTGAGCGTGCAGGTGATCATGAGGTTGGTGAGCCTCTTTTTGATGATGAGGATGAAGGTGCTGAAGGGATGGATGACCCAGCACCTCCTCCACCTATTGTGCCGCAAGGAGCGGCTTCTACTACGACTCACGACCTAGACCCTTCTTCCTCTACAACTTGGGGGCCGTGGGATCTGCCACCTCGAGCGGTACCCTTTGTACCCGAGGAGGCACCAGCTGCTGTTGAGGGGGAGGCTACATCAGCTCGGGAGGTGCCTCGACACATTCAGTGCCAACACCCGCCTCAACAGAAGATCGGCAGCAATGGCAAACGTGTCACTCGGTCAAGGTCACAACAAATCTCTCACTTTGCTCATTCTGCATTTGTTGCTGATTTTGAATCCCAAGATGTTGGACACGCTCTGACGGATCCAGATTGGGTCAATGCCATGCATGAGGAGCTTGAAAACTTTGAGAGAAATCGGGTTTGGGTTCTTATTCCTCTTCCTCCTGAGTGTCATCCTATTGGGACAAAATGGGTTTTCAAAAACAAACAAGGAGAAGATGGCCATGTTGTGAGAAACAAGGCCAGACTTGTAGCCCAGGGGTATAGTCAGAAGGAGGGGATAGACTATGAGGAGACTTTTGCTCTTGTAGTTCGTTTGGAGGCAATTAGGATACTCTTGGCCTTTGCTTCATCCAAAGGGTTTAAACTTTTTCAAATGGATGTCAAGAGTGCCTTCTTAAACGGCTACATAGAAGAGGAGGTGTATGTGAAACAACCCCCCGGTTTCGAAAATCCCACGTTTCCAAACCATGTTTTTAAACTTCACAAAGCTTTGTATGGTTTGAAACAAGCCCCTAGAGCCTGGTATGATAGGTTAAAAACCTTTTTGCTTGCTAAGAGTTTTAAAATGGGATGTGTGGATAAAACGCTTTTTCTCCTCAAGCAAGGCAGTGACACTCTCTTGGTCCAGATTTACGTGGATTATATCATTTTCGGTGGTTCTTCTCACGCTTTGGTTGCCAAGTTTCTAGATACTATGAGCAGGGAATTTGAGATGAGCATGATGGGCGAGTTGACGTTTTTCCTCGGATTGCAAATGAAGCAATCTCGAGAGGGAACATTTGTGCACCAGGGTAAGTATACCAAGGATATCCTGAAGAAATTCGATATGGGTGAGGCCAAGCCTCTTCCAACACCCATGTCGACCACGACGGCCCAGGATGCGGACAAGGATGGAGAAGCTATGGACCAGAAGGAGTACCGAAGTATGATCGGGTCGTTGCTGTACCTGACGGCGACACGCCCGAACATTCAGTTCGCGGTGTGTCTTTACGCATGATTTCAGTCGTCGCCGTGCACCTCTCACCGTTAGGCGGTCAAGCGCATTACGAGGTACTTATGCTTCACTCCTGAGTTTGAGATTTGGTATTCTGCTTCGTCCACCCTCTCCCTTTGCGGTTACTCCGATGCCGATTTTGCTGGTTGTCGCATTGAGTGCAAGTCCACTTCTGGGACTTGTCAATTTATTGGTTCTTCTCTTGTATCGTGGTCTTCTCGCAAGCAGTCTAGTGTCGCCCAGTCTACCACGGAGGCTGAGTATGTTGCTGCGGCTAGCTGCTATTCCCAGTTGCTTTGGATGATGGCCACTTTGCGTGATTTTGGTCTGAGATTTTTTCGTGTTCGTTTGCTTTGTGACAGCACGAGTGCTATTAGCGTTGCTAAGAACCCCGTGCTGCACTCTAAGACCAAACACATTGATGTGCGCTTTCATTTTCTGCGAGACCACTATGAGAAGGGTGATATCGACCTTCGCCATGTCGATACTCATCATCAGTTGGCTGATATTTTCACCAAACCTTTGGACCAATCAACTTTTGCTAGGTTGAGAGGTGAGCTTGGTGTGTGTTTCCCCTTTTAGATGGGGGAAACATTTTGGTTCTTGTATTATAAACTGACTTTGTGTTTTTCAGTTGGTTTCTTCATGCATCTTTTAGTTGCTCCGATGCTTTTATGATGATGCTTGTAGCTTATGCTCTTTCTGATCACTGATACATGTTGTGAGCCGAGCTATTTTATGAATGGTGAATTTGTTTAATGAACATAAAACTTGAAAATGTTCACCATTGAGATATGCAACTAGCATGTGTAGAATGTGTTGAAGTCATTTGTGCCTTTCATATATGCTAGGTTGCTATGTCTCTAGTTCTGAGTTATTCACTTGCTTGGTATGTTCATATGCTGCTTTAATTTTGAACCAAGTTAAGTGAATTGGAAAGATCGAGATGGGATTGCTTGTCAGCACATCACAGTTTTGAGACTGTTTCTCATTGCACTTTGAGTTAAACTTGAGCTATGTAGTGTATGACCGAAACTATTGCTTTAACCTTCTGATTGCTTCTGCATAGGCTTCGCACAGTTGAAAAGTTAGGCAATGACAAGTTTTCAACCTCTCGCAATCACATGCTGAAATTTGAAATTGTGTAATTTAACCGCTGCAACTCCGATAAAATTTGGATACACAAGTCTATGTTTCATTCTATAGCATGATGGTTGAACTGTGCTAGGGGTGGTTCACCTTGTATACATGTTTAGCACTTGTTTGACTTCCTGTCTATACATGCTTCGTGCTATTTTGATGGTGAATACCTTTTTGGCTGAAAACTGCTCTTGTTGCTTCATCAAAATGCTAGCCCCCTTAGTTGAAAATGCACCATCAACCAAATTTCTCCCCGTTGACAGAAGAACTCTCCCTCCAAATGCATATGAGTCAAAATGCAAGTTAGCAGCTTCAGGAATATAGTCAATAGAATATGAAGATGCTCAACAGAGTGCTGATCCGATGACTCATAATTGCACGGAAATGCTAGCAAAGGCTCAAACTGATCACTAAATACGAAATCTGAACTGCATTTTGCCTCATATGCATTTGGAAGGAGATTTCTTTTGTCAAGGGGGAGAAAATTTGTTTGATGGTGCATTTTCAACTAAGGGGGAGAAAATATTGACAAATCAAGTGTGCTCTCTGGTTGTGTGCACTACTTGAGGGGGAGTAGCTAGTTGTGTTGAGCCTTTGCCTCTTTCTTGAGGAACTAGCACTTTTGCTTATATGCTCTTCAGTTGATATCAAGCTTTCTTTAGTTGGTATTGAGCTTCCTCGCTAGCGGTGTTGAGCCTGTTCTACCTCTTCTTGAGGGCTAGCTTTGCTTTGCTTGGTTGCGTCGAGCCGTTGCCCATGTCTTTGGGAACCAAGTTGTTTTGCTCTTTCCACTTGACCTTTTTTGGCTTTGATATGCTTTTGGGTCATTTGGTCGAGTTCTCTCTCTTTCTTCCTTCCTTCCTCTATTCTATTATGATTTGTGTTGGTAGTTGACAATGCACTCATCAAGGGGGAGATTGCGGATACATGGGTGTATGCCGAGTCTCTGAGTGATGAGTGAATGTCAACTGGGATAATGCGCATGTTCTATGGCTTGTGTTGTGCAAGTGTCGAGCACGGATACAGTGATTGAAGGCAAGGTGAAGGTCAAGTAGAGACGTGCCGTGCCGATGGACCGAGAGTGGCGAAGGGCGGACGTGAGGCTTGGACTGAGGGACCGGTGGCCTGAGGATCGGCTGTGGTGGCTAACAGCCTGGGACAGCGACGAGCGAAGACTTGCAGACATGGTGTTGCTTGGGTCGAGGACCTGGGGACACGTGTCGGTGGACGGGGTGCACGGGCGGTGCATCCCTTCTACGGCTCAGTTTGGTGGTTGAGCCACAGAAAAACCACCGAGTGGACGGTTTCCAGGTTTGGGCCTCAAAACCTGGGCGCTGATGGTTTCCGAGTTTGGGCCACAAAACTCGGACTGAGGACGGTTTCCAGGTTTGGGCCTCAAAACCTAGGTGTTGCGGGTTTCTAAATTTGGGCCACAAAACTCAGGCGATGGTCGGCTGGTTTACCGGTTTGGGCCTCAAAACCGGGGGTTGGTCGTGAAGGCTGGTTTCCCGGTTTGGGCCTCAAAACTGGGGGCGAAGTCCGGGAAAAGGACGTGCGGAGCGGTGGCGGCACGTGGCGGCAATCGGTGAGGTTGCGTCGAGGCAACGCTACCAGTTGTGCGGGCGTGGCCGTCGGATCACCACCTACCACGAGTTGGTCCAGAATAACCTTAGGGTTTAGCTGGTTCGCTCTGTAATTAGTTAGGGGTAAAGTGGGAATTAGAATTAGGATAAGTAGAGGGAGACACCCACCTCCCATCCTATCTCAGCCATTTTGCTCTTTGCCTTCTAGGTTTTCCTGCTCTCCCAATCCCCTATTGTAGCAACTGAGATCCGCAGAGAACCATACCTCTGTGTACTGGAGATTTTGAGGAAGTGAGACCGTAATCTCACTGTTGTAGCGTGTGGTAGCCACACGGTTGCAGATCGATGACTTGATTCGTGTTTTGTTCGTGTTCTTCACGTTCTTCATTTCTCCGCGATTTTCCCGTCACTCGATCTCCCTCTCTACTGCGTCTTTTCGAAATCCGTTTGAATCAACTTGTTCTTTATAGTGAGGAGATCATTTCCAGCGAAGGAATTCATCTAACTCCTCACGAACAAGTAGATCGGGTTGATTTCGTTTTCGTGGCGTTTTTTTCGTTCATACTCCTTCCCTTTTGATTTCCCGGTGATTGAGTTGATTTGAGCGGATGATTTCTTGGGGATAGTCTCCTAACTACCTCGTGATCATCTTCTCCAAGTTTGGGAATGTGGGAGTGTGATTTGATTCGGATTTGGCAAGTTGTGTGTGAAGGGCGACTGAATTCGCCTTCACTGAGTGGTCGCGGACAGTCCGCGGTTTGACCGGCGGACAGTCCGCGCGTCGGGGGCGAGCCAGACAAGTGGCTGTGTTCCTCGACTGTGTTGCTTCGGTTTGAACGGCGGACAGTCCGCAGTTGCAGGTCACGGACAGTCCGGGAGTCGAGCAGAAGGGTTCAGCGACCTTGCTGTTTTGATCTTTCGGCCGGCGGACAGTCCGCCACAGGTTTGTGGACAGTCCTCGGTAGGCGCGGACAGTCCGGGACTTGGAGTCCGGACAGTCCGGGAATCGGCTGTAGGCTGAGCTTTAGTGCATTCGCTCTCCCGACTTCTTTGCTTGGTTTCCGGACTTCTCGTTTGGTCCTAGAGTTGACCAAGGAACCTCTCTAGGTATCTTTGCTACTTGTAAGCATTGGTATTTGGAGATTTCTCGACGTAGCCTTCCATCTACGTTCGGGACTTGGTTTTCGAGGGTCGAACTTGTGCCGGTGCTTTTGGCATTTGGTTCGCTATCGCTTTGTGGTGCCTCGCTGTGATCCTAGGGATCATCCACCCTCTTCCAAGGGTCGTGGGCATCACGGTTTCGATCTAAGCTTTTGGGGTTGATTTTGGGGACAGAAGGCCAAAGTTTCGAGAGAAATTTTTTAGCTCCCATTCACCCCCCCTCTGGTCGCCTTGCTATTGGATTCTCGGTCCTTCATCACGTATGACTGTGGAGAGAGACCAGACACTTCAGAGAGAGCAGGAGACCGCCCACCAGCTCAGTGTGCAGCAGGGCTCAGCGACCTTCTTGGCCTTAGTGTATGTGTTGAAGAGGCTCTTCGTGGTGTATGTGTTGAGGGCATACACACTATAGAGGTGAACAGGCTTCTGAGGCTTCGAGTGGGAGATTTAGAGCTGCAGCTTCACCATCTCTAGGACTACATTGACTGCTTGCATGAGGAGATCCATCGCCGAGAGAATGAGAGGAACCCCACCTCTCCTCAGGAGGACCCAGATCCATGTGACTCTTCTAGTGGTTCTTCGGATGTGTCTAGTGATGATGGTGACGATGACGATGCCGCTAGAGAGTAGGCTGGATCGCGTGTCTTAGTACCTAGCACTCTTTTGTGTCAGGTTGCCTGAACTTGATCTTTTGTTGTTGTCATGGGTTGGATGTAAGGTTGAGTAGTTTACCTATGTGCACGTGGTGCAAGACCTTTGGAAAGTCCCATATGTATGGGCATCTATGGATGTTTTTATGTTGGCTTTTGCATGTTATGTTAATGAGCGATCTTATTATGTGATGCTGTGATGTGGATTGAAATTTATTATGCCTCTATAATTATTTGGCGAATTTGCCTAATAAATTCAGTATGGCATGGTTTATTGTTCTCTACAATTACTGCAACATCACCTAATGATCACTTGCTATCAGCATATGCAGATGACAACAACTCGCCATGGAGCTGGTGGTAGTGGTGGTAATGAGGATAACAGAGACAACTGCAATCCACCACCTCCTCCACCAGCCACTCCTGAGCAACTCTTCGCCCAGTTTCTGGGGAGTCAGCGCAATATTGAGGACTTGCTACGTGAGAATCTGGCACATGGCCACCAGAGCCCCGAGCCGAACCAATACAGCTCTTTCAAGGATTTTCTAGATACCAAGCCACCCATTTTCAAGGAAGCTACTGAACCTTTGGAAGCAAAAGAATGGCTGCATACCATGGAAAAAAAGTTTCGGTTGCTCAGGCTCATAGAAGAGCTCAAAGCCGAATATGCCGCGCATCAACTGCAGGGACCGGTCAGAATTTGGTGGGGACACCACCGTACCACCTATCCTGCCCGCACGCCTGTCACGTGGGAGATGTTCTCGCAAGCTGTTCGAGGGCATTATATTCCGCCCGGATTGACTCAGATGAAAGTGGCAGAGTTTATGAGCTTGACACAGGGAACCCACTCAGTCACCAAATATCACCATATGTTCAATTCCTTATCTCGTTATGCTCCAGAGTTTGTGGACATTGAAGCTAAGAAGATAGCCAGTTTCAAGAGAGGACTGAATACCAAAATGAGAAAGTCCATGGGCACATCATCTCGTACCACTTTCAATGACTTTATCAGTGACTGTCTGATCTAAGAGAATCATAACAATAAGCATGCAGTGGGCAAGGCCCAAAAGAGAACTTTGGATTCTGGACCATCTCAGCCTAGGGGACCACCATCTCAGCGTTCCCAGTATCGACCACCAGCGCCTGGAGCTCGTTTCAGGCCACCCCAGAAGAAAGGTCAGCCACAGGTTCAACGTAACCAAAGGTCGTATAAGATAGCAGCAACTCAAGCTCGAGTGGGTCAATGCAGCTCGATAGCAGGCAAGTCTTTGGTTCGTGGACCGTGCTTGAATTGCAATCAAGAGGGGCATTTCGCGACATATTGCCCACACCCGAAGAAGCAACAGGCTAACTATCCCGCACGTCTGCATAACATGACCGCTGAAGAAGCTCGTGCAGGAGAGCCCGTGAATGCTGGTATGTGTCTTGTTAACCATCATCCTGCCATTGTTTTATTTGATACTGGATCATCGCATTCCTTCATGAGCAAAGCATTTGCACAAAACTATAACCAAGAAATGTCTGAAATGGACTATGGGTTTCGCGTAAGCTCTGTGGGGAGTAGTGTGTTATCCAGACAGATGGTTTGTAATGCAACCATCGAGATTGGAGGGCATAAATTCAGAGCTAATCTCATAGTTTTACCTGGACTAAGCATGGATGTAGTCTTAGGTATGAGTTGGATGAGCATGTGGAACGCAGTGTTAGACACTGCCAATAGGACTCTTACCTTATCAGATG
Organism: Coix lacryma-jobi var. lacryma-jobi; assembly: GCA_009763385.1. Taxonomy (NCBI): domain Eukaryota; kingdom Viridiplantae; phylum Streptophyta; class Magnoliopsida; order Poales; family Poaceae; genus Coix; species Coix lacryma-jobi. Next base: position 111,674,342 of record CM019824.1, read on the forward strand.
GACGAACCAATAACAAGCTTCGTATATCTCTTCCCCGAGGTGCTGATTTCGTTGACTTATCTTGTACTCTGTCCATAGAGGACCTATCTAAAATTCCAGTTGTTCGAGAGTTTTCGGATGTCTTCCCGGATGAGTTATCAGGGTTACCACCCAAGAGGGCAGTAGAGTTTGCAATTGAGTTGTTACCAGGAATGACACCAATCTCTAGAAGACCATACCGTATGCCACCCATTGAGCTAGCCGAACTCAAAACTCAGATCAAGGAACTCTTAGGCAAGGGATTCATTCAACCTAGTGTATCAGAGTGGGGTTGCCCAACCTTGTTTGTTATAAAGAAGGATCAGTCATTACGGATGTGTGTGGATTATCGGCCACTCAATGTCGTGACTGTCAAGAACAAGTATCCGTTGCCGCGGATAGACATTCTGTTTGACCAGTTATCCAGAGCCAAGGTGTTTTCCAAGATTGATTTAAGGTCGGGTTACCACCAGATCAGAATTCGGCCACAAGATGTCCAAATATTTGTTTCTCGACCAGATATGGGTTATATGAGTATCTTGTCATGTCTTTTGGATTGACAAATGCCCCAGCATACTTCATGAGTTTGATGAACTCAGTATTCATGCCAGAATTGGACAAGTTCGTAGTGGTGTTCATTGATGATATTCTAGTATATTCTGAGAACCCGGAAGACCATGCAGAACATTTGAGGATTGTTCTGACCAGGCTTCGAGAGCATAAACTTTATGCTAAGTTTAGTAAATGTGAGTTATGGTTGAAGAAAGTACATTTCCTTGGCCATATCCTGTCAGAGGAGGGAATTTCAGTGGACCCTAGTAAGGTGCACAAAGTAATGGATTGGAAAGCTCCTACTTCTATTGGTGAAATTCGAAGTTTTCTCAGGTTAGCAGAATACTATCGTCGTTTGATCCCTGACTTTTCCAAAATTGCAAAACCAATGACAAGCTTGCTACAGAAGGATCAAAAGTTTGAGTGGACAGAGGAGTGTGAAATCGCTTTCCGTACCCTACGGAGGCTATTGACCACTACTCCTATTCTGGCTCAACCAGACATTAAAAAGCCCTTTGATGTCTTTTGTGACACCTCAAAAGTTGGTTTAGGTTGTGTCCTTATGCAAGAAGGCAGAGTGATTGCTTATGCTTCTCGTCAGTTGAGGAAACATGAAGTAAATTATCCTACACATGATTTGGAATTGGCTGCGGTGGTGCACGCTCTGAAGATCTGGAGACATTATCTACTTGGTAACGTCTGTAATATGTACACAGATCACAAAAGTCTCAAGTATATCTTCACTCAACCTGAGTTGAATATGAGGCAGAGAAGATGGCTTGAATTAACCAAGGACTACAATCTGCAGATACATTATCATCCAGGAAAGGCAAATGTAGTTCCGATGCGCTAAGTCAGAAATCACATTGCAACACTCTAAGGTTACTACCGGAAGATGAGTTCATTCTTATGCATCCAGCAATTCTGCACAATATCAGGCTGCAAGGCACGTTAGTTAACCAAATTCTTGAAGGGCAGAAAACAGATAAGGGGATTTATCATATCAAAGAGAAGATGAAAGCCGCAACTGAAGCAGTAAACATTTTCGAGTTGATGACAATGGAGTTCTATGGTTTGACAAGCGCTTAGTAGTACCCAAGAATAGAGAGCTCAGAAATCAGATTATGAATGAAGCGCATTTGTCCAAGTTATCTATTCATCCTAGTAGTACCAAGATGTATCAAGATTTACGTCCAAGGTTTTGGTGGACTAAGATGAAGAAGGAAATTGCTGCTTATGTAGCTAGATGTGATACGTGTTGTCGAGTAAAAGTTATTCACCTGAAGCCAGCCGGAATGCTTCAACCATTGTCAGTACCTGAGTGGAAATGGGAAGAAGTGAGTATGGATTTTATCACCGGATTACCCAGAAATGGTTATCGAGCATGGTATAGTGGATCACCCAGAAAGGAAATGATTCAATTTGGGTAATAGTGGATCGTCTTACCAAGACCGCACATTTCATTCCAGTCAAGACTCGTTATCGAGCGCCAGATTATGCGGAGATTTATATCAATCAGATTGTTTGACTGCATGGTATACCCAAGACCATAGTCTCAGATCAAGGATCATAGTTTACTGCGCCATTTTGGGAGAAACTGCAAAAGGAATTAGGCACAGAACTAGTCCGTAGTTCAGCCTATCATCCACAAACATCAAGACAAACAGAAAGAGTGAACCAAGTGTTGGAAGATATGTTAAGAGCCTGCGTAATTTCAGCAAAAGGTTCTTGGGAGAAATGGTTACCGTTAGTAGAATTCTCCTACAACAATAGTTATCAAGAAAACATCCAGATGACACCTTTTGAAGCTCTATATGGTAGAAGATGCAGAACACCGGTAAATTGGGTTGAACCTGGAGAACGTCGATACTATGGAATTGATTTCATTAAAGAAGCAGAAGAACAAGTTAGAACAATTCAATAGCATATAGCAGCTGCATAGTCTCGACAGAAGACCGCTTGAATTCAGTGAAGGTGATTATGTTTACCTGAAAGTTTCACCCATGAAAGGTGTCAGACGCTTTGGAGTTAAAAGAAAGTTAGGACCAAGATTTGTGGGGCCGTATAGGATTGTGGAAAGGAGGGGAGAAGTAGCTTATCAACTACAATTGCCAGAACATTTGAAAGCTATATTCCCTGTATTCCATGTGTCGCAACTGAAGAAACGTCTTCGAGTACCAGAAGAAGAGGTGCAACCAGCTAACATCAAGTTGCAATCTGACCTTACTTACTCTGTACAGCCGCACCGAGTACTTGATGAAAAAGAGAGAGTAACTCGCGGGAGAGTGGTTAAGCAGTACAAGGTAACATGGAGTGAGCAGGACGATCGAGATGCCACTTGGGAAACGGAGGACTATTTAAGAGAAGTGTATCCACAATTTTACAAAGACTGGTTAGTAACTCAAATCTCGGGACGAGATTTATTTAAGGAGGGGAGGGCTGTAACACCTGTGGTGTTAAGTAACCCTAAATGCATAACTTGACATCTCATGAGCATAAAGCATTCTCATTTGTTTTCCCTCTTTCATGTAAAGTGTCATTTCATGTGTATATAATAAAAAAAGTTAGGTTTTTTTGATTTTTCCTTTCTTAAAAAAGAAAAATAAATATATAGTCAAGAAAGAAGATCTAGAATATACCCAAATTCAATATTTATATAAAATGTAACCCTTCCTTTTTTTGAATCTCCTTTTTTCTCTTATTGAATCGTGGTAAAGTATTCTAATCCAATAAGGATTTCGCGGGCGAATATTTACTCTTTCCTGTCTTATTTGTTAATTTAGAACCTTATCAAATAAAGCAATTTTTTTGGTTTGTTCCGCCATCCCACCCAATGAAGTGTTAGGATTCTTTTCAATAAAATCCTATGTAGTCATAGGTTATGTGTTGGGTGGTGTTTTGCCGTGCCTTCGGGTGCGCTTACATCTTTATCGGGGAGGTGTAAGTGTTCTTCATGTGCGCAAGAGTGGTTCTCAGGTATATGGAGATGGGTGAATGCCTGGCTTAGTCCACGGTTGAGGGGTAGGCGACAGGTGGTGACAGCCCTGTTCGTCCCTTGTAATCCCCCACGTTCGGCTTTGGGGTAAGAGTCTAAATTGCCTAGTGTATCCTGCTGGCAGATCAGTGTTCCCGGGTCTCCTAATCCATCCAGTACTTAGCACTAATGTTAACTTGATCATAACCATGTATACTCAATTCATTTACATAACCGTGTTAAGATCCATGCTCCTAAGGATATTCTTTATTCTTTTATTCTTTCTTCTATCCTCGTAGAAGCTCCATGTATCTTAGGCGATGTGTGTGTGTTGATCCCACTATCCAAACTACCGTTTATCCACCTGCTATGGCTAATTAGTCAACTATGCACTTATTATGTTCTTGTCATGGATATATCTCGAATCCCTTCGCACCTAGCCTACCTACTGGTAAAATATAAATAATGACACCTGGAATACTCCCGGTGAAATGCTACAATGGTAACCCCGTGCGCTTGCAGACCCTGTCTGTAAATGAATTGGTTTACCAGGTGTTGGTATAAATCAACGCACACTCTACTTTATCCGCAAGCGCACAAATAAAATCTACTGATGTAGCACTTCCCCGGAGTAACCCAGTTTTAATATCGAACCCAAAGGAACGGATAGTGTTAAGTCTTAAAGTCTAACCCCTGAGTAGCTAACAAGGATGGAGAATCTAGAAGCACTAAGGTTGTCTAATTCCAATTTAAGAGTGATATGTTTATATTATTCTTAGTGGGGAAGTTGCCATAAAAGGTCACAAACAAAGTATGAGTCTTTTATGCAAATGTATACTCCTACCGAGCCTACACACGGGTAAGTGGACTATAGAAGAATCAACAAGGCTATAAGAGTCACCCTTGCGAACAACCACTACTACCGGCGTTATAGGAGGCATTTATGAGCTATCAAGTCTAAGCACCATGCTTACACTATCCAACTACTCTAACTCTAGAATGACTAAAATTAAAGTACTCAAAAGAGAGTCATAAACCTTAAGAATAATAAGAACAATGTCTCAAACTTAAATATAGACATTGATTACCAAAACAATCGCTAAAGCAAGTTGAAGATAAACTTGAATCCGCAGGTACAAGATGAAGAAGTTGATCTGACAGGCCGAAGCTCCTTCTTGATCTCTTCCTCTCTCGCTCTTCTAGTTCTAGTATAAGACTAGGTTCTAAACCTAAACTAGAGGGGTAACTAGTCTTCTACTTGAAAGCTGGCTCTTGAAGTCTCTTCTAGGGTTTCTGAATGAGGCGTAGTCTTTTCTGAAGAGGGGCTTGTTCTCCCCTAGGGCCTGGGGCCTGTTTATATAGCCCTGAGGGATCAACCATGACCGTTAGATCAAACCGACTTCACGTAGGGCGGAGATGGATCCTAGGATGCGGTGGAGGAAACTTGCAGAAGACGGAGTCCAGCGGGCCCAGGGGCAGACCGACCGGTCCTAGTGTGGGACCGGTCGGTCGCACCTGGAGGCCTCTCGGGGTGTCCTACCTCGTGGTGTCCTCTGGTGTCCTCTAGGTCCTTCTAGAATATTCCTTACGTGCCAGTTCCGTAATCTTCCGTCGGTTTCCTTCTAGGAGAAGTAATCTGTGCTGGTTTCCTAGTTTAGTCCCTGCAGAATCACAATTTACCAAAACTCGTGGAATATTTTCAATTAAAACCCTAAACCTTTATTGGTGATTGAATTTATGCCCTTTTCATATTTATTTATCCTTTAATTTTGATAGATAACCAGTGTCAACAACTCCCCCAAGCTTACCCTTTGCTACTCCCTTAGCAAAACCAAAAATTAACAATGGATGAGGAGTTGCTACAAAATCTTCACTTCCAACAAGTACACCTGTTGTTAAACAAAAATTCTCCGAAACATATCATGATATTCTTCATGGGGCTTATTACTTTTACCTTAGATCTTGAATAATCGAGAGATTGAAGGATCAAATCAAGCACTATGTCTCTAGTTCTTTCACTTCACTTTTATCCCGGAGTTTTAATTAATTTTTAAAAGCTTTAATACATGTGTTGTCAAATTAAACAATGGATCCAAAGAGAAAGTCAACCAACCATTGAATCAAGAAGTGCATGTGTATGGAAAAATGGAGTCGGATGCTCTTTTGAATATATCATTCTCTTCTGTTTATCAAAGACATATGGCTCTTAGGCTAATTCTACTGTCGGGCACGTGCCCATTTTTTTCTGACACATTTTTTTTTCTTCGAGGTTCCGGACACTTGTCCCTTTTTATTTCCTCGGGATCTATCTTTTTGAGGTTTCGGACACTTGTCCCTTTTTATTTCCTTAGATTTTTTTTCTTCTTTTTTTCTCTTTTTTTTAATAGCCACATGCTTCCAACAAACTTCTGAGAGGGTAGCAACAGATAATTATGAGCATTTATGCGAAAGATGGATGAAATCTGTAAGTGATCTCAATTCAATGGCATGATAACTTCACACAGGGTCACAAAGCTTAATTTAACTCAATGCAATTATTAGTCATATTTATATTTCGAAATCTCTGGAACTTTAGTGTTGTTTAGAACAAGATAATAGCAGCTCAGATCATCACATGTCATATCCCAATTACCTGGACCATAGATTAAGTATTTACCATCCATGCATTTAATTTTAAGGCATCATTATTAATTAGGAGAACTCATGCTTTGAAGACTAGGTACTTGGAAGAAATTAGATAGAGCAACTATTCATCATTTCCATGCAAAAGATTAGAGAGAGAGGGTTCTCTTTTAGTCATCAACTTCTTAAAACACACTATTTTATTTATTTAATCTAACACACTTTAAGATATAATATAAAAGCTAATAATAATAGTGGTAGTAGTAATAATAAAGACATACCTGAATCGCGAAGATAACGGGGATGCGTCTCCCCCAAGCCGGTTCCCTTAATAGCGTTGAGCCTTCATGTGCCCATATATTTTTGTCTCTTTTTAATTAATGATGAGCCTTCATGTGCTCATATTTCTTTGTTCTTTTTTTTAATTAATGGTGAGCCTTCATGTGCTCACATTTTTTTGAATTTGTTTATAAAATGAAAAACTTAAGAGGATAAAGATACTTACGTGGATACATGGGGATGCCTTCCCCCAAGCTGAATGTTGACGTAGTCGTTCGATATTGCAATGTAGCAGACTGGCAGTGGATATGTCCTTCCTCTATTAGAGCTTTGATTGATGTTGATGTTTGTTGAGACAGTGCTCCAACAGTGGATGGAGTATTCACTTGCTCGTCAGCTTTTCTTGGCCTTTCAAATCCTGTGAAACTCAAATAGACAACAAAACTTGTGGAACAGATTAAGCATTAATGGTTGGCCACTTAAGCCTTAGTTGTCTAGAATTTTAGTAAGATCTCTTTTCTCAATATTTTTGTATTTTATATTTTTATGATGCAAGAGAAAATGCACAAGATGAATGCATGCATATGTATTTTTATTATTTTTATGCCACCACGATGAACATTCCCGTGGGGTTTTACACACCATAGAATTATTCACATGGGGCTTCATAGTTTATGATGTAGTGTAACAAATGCAATATTTTTATTTTCTTTTCTAATGCAATGCAGAAATTAAAATGTTTGTGAATTAAATATGATGATGCAAGAAATGATTATGAATTAAATATGAGAAATATGTAGGAAAATAAATATGAGGATAACTACCGATTTTTACCTTTTGGCGAAGGTTCGGATATTTAGGTCCGACGAACCGGACCTTCCCTTGGTTCAGACCTCCCAAGGTATGTCAGACGTTTGGAAAGTTGTTATTGATTGTACCTCTTAGGTGCAGACATTTTCTTCCATACTTTCTTGGTCTGAGTCTTCACTTCCTGTGGTTCACTGTCTTGAGGTTTCTATCCTTTCTTTTCTGGGACAGTGTCGATAGCTTCTTCTTTGTGATTGGCCTCTCTATTCTCGATATCTTGTCTTCTTTGGATTTGAGAGCAGCGTCTTTCACTTCTATTCTTCTTGGGTGCTTCATTAGGCATTTAGTTGATGAAGTTGCATCGTGCCTTTTCTCCAGGAAAGTGAAAATGGATTTCCTCTTGTAAATGATTGTACTTGTAGCGTAGAGGAATGGTCTTCCTAGGATAAGGTGGACATCATCGTCTTCTCATGTCGAGGATCAAGAAGTCTGTGGGGACTTCATGACCTCTAATTCTGACTACGATGTCTTCCATCATTCCTTCTTGTTTATGCCTCTTGATATGGTGTCACTCATGTCATTTGTTCGTCCAGTAGTTTGAAGTGGAGCGTTAATTGTGGACGCTGGCAGCATCTTGCTCAGTGTCCATGTTCTTGTAGATCTAGGACCTTCACTCTGTAAAATTTGGGAGTGACTTCTCCATATTTTGCTCAAGAGTGTGTCCTGCTCATAAAGACAAGGTAGAGATCAAGTGCATGGGCTCTGTTAGTGGAAAAACACCAACAGAACCAAAAGTTTTGTTTATTCTCCTCTAACCTTAGGCACATTGCACAAGACAAACTTTTTGTTTATGTGTTCTATTCAATCTTAATATGAGTGATAGGATCAGAGGATGACCATGAAGGTAGCATCTTAAAATATTTAACAGATCAGATTACTTAACCCAAGGAAGGATAATCTATGCATAAAGTGTCGATCTTTTCATGATTGAGAAAAATCATCTTCCAAAGGTTAGATGCACAACATTTTAGCTCATTTAGTTAAGACAGTGAGATTCAAGAGAGTAAAGCTAAGATCAAAGGACTAAACATGTTAAGTTGATTAGGTTGGATCAAGTGAGGTGCAACTTAAACATGTTTTGTTCTTTATTTATGTTTATACTAGTATCAAGAAGAAGCTTTTAAAGTGATGGTCACTTACCTTGAAATGTTTGTCATCGAAGAGTGATTGTGTCAAACCTCCTTGTGAAAGCTTCTCTTGTCTAGCTAGTTGTTGTTTATGAATGGCTTGTCCTCTCTTGTTTGTCTCACAGTATGCTTGAGAGGAGGAAGATCACAATGGAATCATCTTTAGAGGTATCGACCTTCCTTCTCTTGTGTCAACTTATCAGCGAAGGCACATTGTTCCTCGAGTATGCTGTCTAGGATCCTTTCTCTTTCTTGTATTAATTCTGTATTATGAGGATGTAGGGATAGTTCCGCATTCTTCTCTTGTCAACCTTTCCTATTTTTTTTTTAATTATTGGGTTGGCAAGAGACTTGAATTTAGAACTGCTACTTGAGTGCCTCCATGAGAGTCTTTGTCTTGTAATGTCACAATTGAGACTTGTCCTCTCAACAGTGTCTAGATAATGGAGATCTTATCGGCTGTTTTTCTTGATTTGCTGGCTCAGGTACTTTCTCTCCATCTTCTAACTCTTGTGGTGTAGTGGCTTCATCCTTCATGATGCCCTCCTCAATTCTTGGTAGTTGGCTCTCCCTTCGACGTCTTCTCTTGGTCCTCTTTGGCTGCTCATAAGTGATGTAGATGTTGAAGGTGTAGTGAAAGATCCAAAAGTTGACTTCTCTAGGTCCGATAAAGATGATAACATTGATGGTGTTCAAGAACGATCTTCCAAGAATGTATGATGGATCATATTCTTCTTCTCAACTGGGACAACATCTAGTGGTTTGTGCTGATCAAAGTGATAGGTAGGAAATCAATATGTCTTGAAGTTGGTCTTCTCCTTCCCCCCTTTGATTGTGAAACACGTACATCTAGACAACGGAATTGTCTCTCCCAGGCTGGCTTGTGATGTAGATGGATTCCCGAACAACATGTTCATGTTTTGGATTTGTAGATCTTGCTATTGTTGTAGTGGTACCATCTTCTCTCCCAAGCTAGCTCTTGATTAGAAAAGAGGATAACTTCCCACTTCTTGTCTTGATGTCTTGGGCAATGATGGTTGCAGGCATAAGTTGTCTCATACGAGGTAAGTTGCATCTTGTTTGTCATCAGCGCCCGAGCAAGACTCAAAGCTAGGCTAGCACCATTTGTGATCTGAGAGTAGATTTGTGTGTCTATGGTTTGGGTTTTGGATCTTCAATGTTCAGACCAAACCATGGATGAACAAAGTCTCTCTCCTGCATAACGTTAGTGGATATATATACCCGAAGGATTGCAAGAATTTGAAACATGGGTTGTCATCTATAACTTATGTATCTTGCATCTATGCTAATAAAAAGATGTTTTTAGGATTATTTTAGCATAGAGTAGTATTTTATGTGTTGGCTACATTTTAACATGATTCAAGGCAAAAGATAACTTGCAGTAGAAGACAAAATAAAAAAACTTTGATACTCACAGTTCTTTCATCCATGATGAATGAGCTGAGTCTTCATTGTGCAAGAGTTGTTGAAGTTCATTGTACGCCTTGCTTCATCTCTAGTGTGAGTTCATCCCCTGGACTTTCCCAAATTGATTTTGAAAGTTTTCCTGCAGGGGTTAGTCCAACAAAATATCCAATATCTACTATAGCATACGATCAGTTCAGAAATCAACCTAGACACCACGTGTCTAATTTGACTTAGGAAGGTATTCTAACCTAAGCACCATGCTCAATTTAAAATCCTTCTAAAGCGAAATCAACACACCTCGTGGTTTAAACTAAACACCATGCCTAATTTAAAGAGATGTACGACTGTACTTCAAACCCATACATATATTATAGAAGGTAAAGGTAACATGAAAGCATTGTAGAGATTTATTCAGATGGAGATGAAAGAGCATGATGAGCATATCTTAAAGGTACGGTCAACCAACATAGCAACATGGGAAGAGATATTCTTAGAAAGTCTATTCCCCAAGCTTAGATTTTGCACAAATCAAGATTGGATGAATGTAATTCAATGTTACATGTTGATTGGTTGGACATACCTTGTGTTTGTTGTTCCTTCGTTCTTTTCTGCTCCAGACCTAGAAATGTTAGTGACAAAATACCCAAAGGAATATTTTCACAATTATATTTCTATGCTCAGTGCAGCAGAAAAGTAGGCATAGCTTATAACCAGGTATTATGATGGGATATAATGATTCTACTGGTTATATCTTGCTCATGGGGATAAATAAGAGTGGAATTCAAAAACAACATTCATAAGAATGAAAACAAAAATAATGAAAAGACTGGGACAAAAAGGAAAAAGATAAAAGTATAATACAAGGTTAAAGTTAAGACTTAAGATGATCTACCGTTCCCCGGCAACGGCGCCAGAAATGCTTGTTGGTATGAATTAACGCACACTCTACTTTATCCGCAAGCGCACAGATAAAATCTACCGATGTAGCACTTCACCAGAGTAACCCAGTTTTAATATCGAACCCAAAGGAACGGATAGTGTTAAGTCTTAAAGTCTAACCCCCGAGTAGCTAACAAGGACGGAGAATCTAGAAGTATAGAGGGGATCACTAAGGTTGTCTAATTCCAATTTAAGAGTGATATGTTTATATTATTCTTAGTGGGGAAGTTGCCATAAAAGGTCACAAACAGAGTATGAGAATTTTATGCAAATGTATACTCCTACCGAGCCTACACACGGGTAAGTGGACTATAGAAGAATCAACAAGGCTATAAGAGTCACCCTTGCGAACAACCACTACTACCGGCGTTACAGGAGGCATTTATGAGCTATCAAGTCTAAGCACCACGCTTACACTATCCAACTACTCTAACTGTAGAATGACTAGAATTAAAGTACTCAAAAGAGAGTAATAAACCTTAAGAATAATAAGAACAATGGCTCAAACTTAAATATAGACGTTGATTACCGAAACAATCGCTGAAGCAAGTTGAAGATAAACTTGAATCCGCAGGTACAAGATGAAGAAGTTGATCCGACAGACCGGAGCTCCTTCTTGATCTCTTCCTCTCCCTCTCTCTTCTAGTTCTAGTATAAGACTAGGTTCTAAACCTAAACTAGATGGGTAACTAGTCTTCTACTTGAAAGCTAGCTCTTGAAGTCTCTTCTAGGGTTTCTTAATGAGGCGTAGTCTTTTCTGAAGAGGGGCTTGTTCTCCCCTGGGGCCTGGGGGCCTGTTTATATAGCCCTGAGGGATCAACCGCGACCGTTAGATCAAACCAACTTCACATAGGGCTTAGATGGATCCTAGGAGGCGGTGGAGGAAGCTTGCAGAAGACGGAGTCCAGCGGGCCCAGGGGCAGACCGACCGGTCCTAGGGTGGTACCGGTCGGTCCCACCTGGAGGCCTCTCGGGGTGTCCTGCCTCGTGGTGTCCTCTAGGTCCTTCTAGAATATTCCTGACGTGTCGGTTCCGTAATCTTTCGTCGGTTTCCTTCTAGGAGAAGTAATCTATGCTGGTTTCCTGGTTTAGTCCCTGCAGAATCACAATTCACCAAAACTCGTGGAATATTGTCAATTAAAACCCTAAACCTTTATTGGTGATTGAATTCATGCCCTTTTCATATTTATTTATCCTTTAATTTTGATAGATAACCAGTGTCAACACCAGGCCAGCCTCTCAAGCCGTCACTAAAGCCACATGTCCTGGTATATGAAGTGCCTTCGCACTTCGGCGCCGATACCGGATGTGTAGCTAAGTGGTTGCGTTTGAGGCTGACACTGATGTCCCTTAGTAGCATCGCTAGGAACCAACATACTCAGTGTATGACGTTAAAGAAAGTCAACAGGCATTCCTGGCACCATGCCTGGGGATGATGGCCTACCCAAGTAATGATGCTAATAGGTGTCAGTAAGTATTTCTGGCGTGATCGTTGTTGACGCTCACTAAGTGTCATATTCTTAGCATCAACAAGGTCATATAACGCAACACAAGGGCCTAAAATCAACCAAAAACCTTTTATAAACTAACGATTTCCACTTGTCCTTGAGTTTTATTTGAATGTAGGAAATTGCAGGGTTTTTGAGCAAAATGACCAAGAGGACCCACCAGGAGGCGAGCACACTCACCTAGGCTCACTTTGGGCCAAGGTGGGGTGGCGCCCGCCACCCATCACTGGCGGCCGCTAGGGGAGTGAGGCCCAAACTCCTCCCCTGCCACGTCATTGATCCAGGGGAGGCATGCCACACTCATTTGCAGCCATTGATCACTTAGGTCATTGCATCCAAGGGCCAAGAAGGGATGTCACATGGATCATGACCCAATTGCCCATGTGACGGTTATTTGGAAATGCAACCGACCTTGGAACCGCCTCCCTGGAGCTCCTGGATGCCGTTGAAGCAAGGTCGGTGGATCCAATGGCCAGGGGGGTGGCGGCCGCCACCTAGGGCTGGCGCCCGCCACCACACTCACCCCCCTGACCTAACCCTAGGTCCATAAGTACCCCCCCTAGGTCCCTTAGGCTATAAATAGGACCCCCCTGAGCTCATTTGTACTCAGACCTCACCTCATTAGTCCCACTCTCTTGTAAGCAAAGCTCTGGTGAAGGAACACTCTAGTTGAGAGACTTAGAGTGAGAGCGAGAGTGAAGAAGAGAAGAGCTGGAGTTGTAATAGAGGATCTTCCAAGTCTCTGGTATAATTCCAAGTCTTTCTTCATTTATCTTAATGTTCTTCTACTTTCAGCATTTACTTTAAGTTCTTTACTTATCGTTCTTGTTGAGTGCTTTCGATCATAGATAACTTAGTATTTAGTTTGTATCTAGTTTGGGTTCTTCGCTGAGTAATCAGTGCTCTAGTTTTGGACGCAAGATTAGAGTAGTATATATTAGTGTAAGCGCGGTGCTTAGACTAGTTATACCTTTGTTTGTGGCTAGCCCCCCGGATAGCTGTGGTAGCAAACAGGTGGTGACAGCCCTGGGAGCCTTGAATTCCACCACGTAGTTGGGTTAGTTCTTAAATCATAAACCTTGTTGTGCACGTCTGAGGTAAATAGTCCAAAGGGTGTGTACGGTTCGAAGAACTAGATAAACTCTTTATTGCTAAGTTAGTTGTGTTCGTAAGTGTGTAGGAAAACATTAATCTGTTCTTCGGCCAGACCCCGCCGATTTAGTTTAGTAGTAGTTAGTCTTTCTTTCTTTTAGTAGTAGTAGATATCAACCCCCATTCATACTTTTCGATCAACCCTGCTAGAATCACTAGTTGTTCATAGCAGTCCTAGTGTTAGTTCTGCCATAGTAGCTTCCCTGTGGAAATAAATACGATACTCGGTTACTCCCGGGTGAAATGCTACAATAGGCTTATTCTGTGCGCTTGCAGAACCTACCAATAGTCATACGAATAGTTAGTTATACTTCTTACATTAAGAAGTATCAACAAACCTTTCTGGCGCCGTTGCCGGGGATAGATTCCATAGTCTACTCCTAGTGACGACGTTAGCAAGAGTCAACAATCGTCGAGGATGGAACTTAAACCTATCCTCCGGTGGTTGCGATAAGAAATGCCAACAAGCATTTCTGGCGCCATTGCCGGGGATGATGGCCTACCCTAGTAATGATGCTAACAGGTGTCAGTAAGTATTTCTGGCGTGATCACCGAGGATGGACCTGAAACCTATCCTCCGGTGGTTGCGCTAAGAAATGCCAACAAGCATTTCTGGTGCCGTTGTCGGGGAAGGCATAAATACGAAAGATTCAAATAAAACATGATCATGAACTAATAGATGTATAATTGCTAATTGATCATGCAGGATAACCTTTTACTGTTTTCTTCTGTTGTGGATAAAAACAGGATAGTGTATGCGTGGTTTCGCTCTGCCGGAGAACTTCACTGATAATCCAGAGGCTATCGGCAGGAGAAAGAAGAAATCTTCTTCCTCCTACGCAGCTCCACCACCGACAGAAGAACCACTAGTTTCTGCACCAAGCTCAACTCTCGCCATGGCCAAGACCCTGCGCGACTTCTCCATCCCAGCTGTTGCCAACATGCCCACTGGGCCCGCTGTCAACACCAGTGACAAAGCTTTCGAGCTAAGGACTGGCCTCATCACCATGGTGCAGGCAAACCCATTTTGTGGTTTGCCAAGCGAGGACACGAACGGACATCTTTAGAACTTCATGGAGCTCTGTGACACCATCGTCATCAAGGACATCACTCCAGACGTCATCAAGCTCTGATGGTTTCCCTTCTCCCTTATGGGGAAGACGAAACAGTGGTTCTACAAGAACCCGACAGATGTCGCCACATGGCACAAATGTTCTGTGGCATTCCTTGCAAAGTTCTTCCCCTTGGGCAAAACAACTGCCCTGAGGGGATGAATCACCAGCTTCTAGCAAAACTCAACGGAGTCCATGCCCGAGGCATGGGAATGGCTGCAAGAATACATTGCAGCTTGTCCCCATCACAGGATGGAAGAATGGTTGGTTCTCCAAACCTTCTACGAGGGGCTTACGCCCATGTCAAGGGGGCACCTGGACGCTGCAGCTGGAGGGGCATTCATGTCCCTGACTGTCAACGGGGCTAAGGCCCTGATTGACAAGGTGATGGTGAACCATGCTTGGGGGGATGGAAGACCCCAAGCTAAGTCACAAAAAGGCATGCATACCGTAAAGGAGGCGGATATGCTTCCAGCAAAAATAGATCTTCTGCTCAAGCGGCTGGACGAGAAGACGATGACAAGAGAAGAAAGAGGTACCGTCCAAGCCATGGATGCGCACATGACGTGCGAAGTGTGTAGAGAAACCGGGCACTCGGGGAATGATTGCCCCAAGACCCGCGAAGATGCTGCATACATCAACAACGGGTTTTGCCCGCAGGGCGGAAACTCGTGGAACAATCAGCATCGGCCTCCATATCAGGGAGGTAACCAGGGCTGCAACTCCAACAACTCCAACACACCTACCTTCAAGGACCTGGTGTTAGGGTAAGCAAAGATCAATGAGAGCATCTCCAAGAGACTTGCCCATAATGACAAGGCCCTTGAAGGGATGAACTCCAAGATCGAGGGCCTGGCCTCGGCAGTGAAGAACCAACTGAGCTTCAACAAGATGATCAAAACACAATTAGCTCAGATAGCCGCAGCCTTACCACAGGAAGACTCATTAGAGAAGGTACAAGTCGTGACCACGAGAGGAGGAAAATCCACTCGTGACCCACCTCATCGTAATGAGAAGGCTAGCAGACCCAAAGATCATCAAGCAGAAGAGCCATCACCCTCAACTCCTTCATCAGAGCCACCACAAGAAGAAAGCTCACTGGGACCCCATGAATATACGGACACTGCATATCTTCCCTTCCCTACAAGGAATAAGAAGAGGACTCCAGATGAGCAGTTCGCCCGGTTCATGGAGATGATTGAGAAGGTCCACGTCAGCGTACCCCTGATAGAAGTACTACACGTACCCTTGTAAGCAAGGTATATCAAAGCTATCATCAATAATAAAAAGCCCATGCCAAGCATGGAGGTGGTCAAGATGACAGAAGAATGTAGCGCAACTATACTCAATCATCTGCCAGAAAAGAAGAAAGACCAAGGCTGTCCCATGATCACATGCTCAATCAGAGCACAAAGATTTGATCACGCCTTTTGTGATCTCAGAGAAAGTGTTAGTGTCATGCCAAAAGAGGTATTCGACAGACTGAACTTCACTCACCTTGCTCCGACACCAATGCAACTCCAGCTGGCCGATTCAACCATCAGATGCCCAACAGGGATTGCAGAAGACATACCAGTGAAAATATGAGGCTACTTTGTGCTTGTCAACTTCGTGGTACTAGATATGGAGGCGACAAAGGAATCACTCTCATCCTGGGGTGTCCCTTCCTGAGTATAGTAGGAGCACAGATTGATGTTGGGGCAGGAGAAATCTGGCTCAACATCAATGGCAATGAAGAGAAATTCAACTTCAGGCCCAGGAAGGAACAATGCTCTATGATTCAGGAAATCATATACAAAAAGAGCAAAAGCCCTAAGACAAACAAGACAGCCAGAGATAGGCAAGGAAAAGCAATGCCAAAAAGAAACACACCAACAATGGTGTGGAAACCAAAGGCAACATGATCCATCACTCCCGAAGATTCTCTTGGGACCAGATGGAACATCAAGGCATTGCCACAGGAGAGAGAACCCTACATACCAGGCTATAAAAGGTATGTCCTCTGCCAGAGGAAAAATGGTAGTTATCCTTTTGCAAATCTATTTTGATTTCAATTATGCATATATATAATAATAATAAGTACCTTATAAAACTCCAGCTGGCATTTCGCCTCGCAACATGCAAATTCACCATCATACTTTGAGGTTTATACACCATTGGATATCTATGACTCTGTTTCCTAGCCAGGACATTCTTGTTAGAAATGATAAATTAAGATTACTCTTTGTGATTGTCCAAAAATTAAAATTGCCCCTGCTCGTGAAATATTTTTACACATGCTAGAGATGTTTCGGGTTTCCACTTCTATATCCTGCACGTCTCTTGTAACTCGTATTGCTGAGAGTGTTGGTGCACTGGACGGACAAGATGTTTCATACATCCCCGCACCATCATCAATGAAGCATACTTGATACAAGGAGATAACTTAAAAGTGAAAGAAGATGGAACGATCGTATATTTCTTCCCAAGATTTATTAACGAGTATCTGTTACCTAACCTGGAACTCGTTTATATAAATGCTGGGAGTTTACCCTTCCTCTTGTTTCATAAGAGGAAGCCCGAAAAAGCACATCATCTCGCAGGGCAACTAGGAGCAGAACTAGGCAAGAAGCAGGAACAAGCTCGCAAGCACCATCAGCGCCTACTCCATAGCCAACCATGCAGGGATGGTATCCCACCGGGCAGGTACCTAGGTTTACACCCGGATATCAGCCTGGCTAGGACGACCTACCCCGGCAGTCTACAACTAGTACGAAGTGGCCTGAAGGAAGCCATGCGGCTTGGGCCCAAGGCACATGGACCGAGTCATCAGATTCCGAGGGGCTACCACCTCCAGTCTCGCCAAGGCAATCCATCACTCTGGAAGGCCTGAACACAAGGATTGAGGGGCTGGAGATCCGCACTGACAACATTCAGGGTTCGCTGAATGAACAAGCCCAGTGGAACCAACGATGGGATGCCAGACAGGACTAGTTCGACGCCAGATAAGCAGAATCACTCGAAGAAATGCTCCAAGTTCATGCACTGCTCCGACAGCAGCAAGAGCAGCAGGTGGCGTATTTGGCATCGCTGGGGTACTATACCCGAGGTACGTAGCTGGGGAGGAACCCCCCAGGTACTTTGTATATTGTATTTGCATTGCATATTTCCCTTTTCTAGAACCTTGCATTGCATATTTAAATTTAAATTTTTAATTTCATAAAAAAATAATAATAATAAAATAAAATAAAATGATTCCACTCACATCTGTATGTCAAGCATGCTTTTATCACATCATTGTTGAAATGATGAATAGTTGCTTTGTTTCATATTTCAAATCTTGCTTAATTTATGATTTTGAATTCCCTGGCATTTAAGTTTATTGGCTAAAACTGTTCGTCCTATGAAACTTGAAACTTGTGGGTACCATAAGCATGATCCTTGCCTAAAGTTGTTGCTTGATTTGATTCAATGGAGTAGACTCTGCTATAACTTTGTTCTAAGTGATACTTGACATCCGGAGTTTTCATTTCCAAAATAGTAAAAATTACAAGTTCCTCAATGATCATATATCCTACCAAAGCCATATGAGTTATTCATTTGAAAACCTTCCACTCATATGCTACTTGTAATTATATTGAGCCTTGTCAAATTGATTGTGACCTATGTCGAGATTCTTGTCATACACCCATGATCCAAGATTCACATACACTCCACAAAACATCGCTAAGTCTTATACCAAGAGTTATGCACAACATGCCATCCATCCATCCACCAAATAAAATCTCCATCCACATGTCACTTCTCTCTCACAAAAATTCTAAAAAAAGAGTTATAGGCTATTGAAAAAAAAACAAAGTTGGATAACTGGAGGTATGGGTGGATCAACTAGCTCCAGTTATCCAACTTTAAGTCAACTTTAAGTCAAGTCAACAAGGAACTAACTTCTGTGGATCCTTCTTGGGTCCAGTCTTCCCTACAACACAGGCAAGCCCCGGTGCATTTAACCCCTTTCTATTTATTACAAAGTTTATACAATGATTTACCAAATGCATTTAAGTATTAGGAGTTGAATGATACCCACTAAATGCATTACCAAAAGAAATTATACGTGTATCATCATTGTTACCTGGTTATTTGAAAATGAATAGATAAGTTGTATGAATCGGATACGTCATTTGCTTTGGCCATGCTCAGGGAATCATCCTGAGGAATGATGACTCAACTCTGTTAGGGTACCTCTCTCAAGTACAAAGAATGGTGGTAATGAAATGAATTTGAGACTGGGCGGGACGTGGTTAATGTTATGGTGGTTTGGCCAACAAGTTACCTGATCGTGCCGTCGAGCCGATAGGTTACCTATTTGTGCCGGTGGCTAAGTACGACAGGAAGGCCTGGCCGTGCTTTGTCCCGTCCGTGTCGCTTAGGAACTATTCGTTGTTGGCCCTTGGATCTCGAACTTGATAGTACCGGCCACATACTGCGGGAAGCCGAGCTTCGGCTAATCTAATGCAGGTGATAATTTACCACGCACTGGGAGTGGAGAGATGGCGAGAGTAGCATGTACCCTCCGGGCAAGGAAGGTGGCAGTGAGGAGTACTGTGCTCTCGGGTGGCGTGGAGCTATTCCTGCTTTGGAGGATCCGTGAGTGAGGTGGACATATGGAGGTTAGAGTCCTACACATGTCGTGCACCTGGAGGTTAGAGTCCTGCAAGTGACGATATGTGAAGGTTTAGGGTCCTGCATATGTCGTGTGGTTGAGAAGCCATGGCCAGGTATAAAAGCGGTTCGAATCATCGTTGCTCTATGAGAAAAGGAGTCTAGATCCTCGCACCCTCAACGTAGAGTTTTCAAAACCAAAGCATTTGGGAAATGATGTTTCATTCTAAAAGGGTACTAATGGTATATTCTGAATTACTAAGGAAAAGAAGAATGTTTTGTTAAAAATGCTTTTCTCCATATCCCTTCTCTATTGGTAGCCCCACTACATCCCTTAAAGCTAGCATGACCCTGGAGTCGTTTCCTTTGTCGGATAAGTCTTGCTGAGTACCGACAGTACTCAGGGTTTGTTAATTCCCTGTTGCTGGTTTTAACAGGTGATGTCGATCATGATCATGTCAGTGGGCTCGACATGATCTGGTTGTTCTTCTTCTCCAACTTAGGTGTTTTGCCTAAGTGTGGTTCTGTAGTCCTGTTTCACTTCCGCAATCTAAGTTAAGTTTATTGTAAAAAGTAACATATTCATGTTCTGTAAAGTTTATCTACCTTGCTTCCGCACTTCGATGGTATTTTGTAACAAGTGTTGTAATGTTGTAATTATTCCACCCTGCATGGTGATGATCTTGTGGTTCATGGATAATTCAGGGTTCCCTCAGGGACACCTAACAGATGTTTCCAGTGACGTGGTACACGTGCACAGTCATTAGAGCTCGGGGAGACAGTGACGTGTGCATGTGGGGTCACATTACCGAGAGGTTCTGCCACAGAAATGGTATTAGAGCAGGATTGTCATTAAGGGAAGACTAGTTACAGCTTTACTCTTGGAAAACTTCAAAATGGTTTTGTAATCTAAAAGTTTTTGGAAGTAACAAGTTAAAAATGATCTTCCCTCCAATTTCTTGCTTGCTGAAAGACTTCGTGAAGACTCTACTAGCAACTGAAGCTGAAGACACTGAGATGGTTTCAACTCGTCTATAGAAGGTTAATGGAGAATCAACCTCCCTGTCAAACCGCGACTGAAGAGCTTTACAACGTCTTGTTCGACTCAATGAAGCTAAAGTGTAAAGTATAGCCCTATATCTAACTAACATGTTGGAGACAGAAAACTCCTAACAGTGAAAGGTGTATAGGACGAGCATATATCATATCATGCATAATGATAAAATGTGCTTCCTCCCTAAATTCTAAGAGCAGCTATGGTTCTCCGATAGCTGATCGTACCTAGATTTTGTTACCATTGATACTTTTGTTCCGTAAGTTCTGATCCTTGGGAACTTTTGGATATCTTTCAGATACTCTACCACATAAAGTCAGAATCAGGGTAAATCTTTGGTTCTTCCTTGATGTGCATGGCATGCCTTGAATTGGCACGTGCTAGTTGCTTGGTGTCGTGAAAACGACGTATGTTGGTCGAAAGTTACTGAAATTGTGTCCTACGAATGGACCATGATTCGTGGGCCGGATAAAAGCATTGGAGCCTGGGGTCACCTATGGACGGCCGCCATAAGGTGTTACTGCTGGGTGCTCGCTAATATCGAGGTCAATGATCGTGATTCTTTCTAGTCCACTATTAAAGTGCTTTCATTTCTGAATGCTCGAAAGGGAGGTTCTGCCACACTGGTGTATCCTGCTGGCAGACCAGTGTTCCCTGGTCTCCAAATCCATCCAGTACTTAGCACTAATGTTAACTTGATCATAACCATGTATACTCAATTCATTTACATAACCTTATTAAGATCCATGCTCCTTAGGATATTCTTTATTCTTTTATTCTTTCTTCTATCCCCATGGAAGCTCCATGTATCTTAGGCAATGTGTGTGTGTTGATCCCACTATCCAAACTACCGTTTATCCTCCTGCTATGGTTAATTAGTCAACTATACACTTATTATGTTCTTGTCATGGATATATCTCGAATCCTTTCGCACCAAGCCTTCCCAATGGTAAAATATAAATAACGATACCTGGAATACTCCCGGTGAAATGATACAACGGTAACCCCGTGCGCTTGCGGACCCTGTCTGTAAACGAATTGGTTTACCAGGCCAGCCTCTCAGGCAGTCACTAAAGCCACATGTCCTGGTATATGAAGTACCATCGCACTTCGGCGCCGATACCGGATGTGTAGCTAAGTGGTTGCGTCTAAGGCTGACACTGATGTCCCTTAGTAGCTGTTGACACTTCGTAATGTCACCTCTAAGAATAGGGTGTGAGCCTATCCTTAGTGATAGCGCCCGAAGTGTCTTGTCGGTAATTCTTATGTCTATTGGGTAATTCTGTAAGCGCACAGAATATACCGTTGTAGCACTTCACCCAGGAGTATTCCAAGGTATCATTATTTATTCTATCCCAAGGGAAAGCGATAGCTGGAAACGATAAGCAAGCAAGAGATCCACAAAGAAACAACAACTTAGTACCAACTACCAGAGAGAGGTAAATGACTTTGGGTAAATGGGTGATGATGTAACAAACTAAGTGGAAGATAAAAAGATAACTAGTAAGTATAGCTAGGTGGGAGGACAACGAGAGAGTATGAGACTCCTATGACTTTACTTCTACTCCTATGCGCTCCGTTTAATTACACCAAGGTTTAACTAGACTAAGCCCTCACGACAAGTGTGCTAGGCAACAAGCGGACAGGGAGCACAGAGACTCTTACTGTCGGAATGTCGTGCTCAGCCTTATCCTTTAAATCCTGCCTATAAACACGTGGTGGACTCTAGAGACCAGATTCAGGGCTGTCACCACCTGCTGGCTACCACTATCTATCCATGCGACAGGCGACAACCAAAGGTAAGATATTGTCTAAGCACTATGATGACTATAAGGTAAGAACTAAGTAAAGTAGAGTGAAGTAATACTATAAGGTAAAGTCTTACGAAAATGAAGAGAAAGATACAAGAGCTATTCCAGACTCCTCAGAAGACAGCTCCGGAAGACCCGAGCACAGCTCACTACTCAACTCTAACTCCCACACTCGACTACACTACTAAGAAGTGGACGAACTACTTTTCACTTGAGCTTGTAGGCTTCCATCATGCACACCTCAAATGAGAGGGGGAGGGCCTCTATTTATAGGTGGAGGTGGAGTAGGGGCGGCTCCACTACCACATCATCGATCCGCGTGACGTGCCCTCTCCTCCGTTGGATTGTAACCACCTCAAGATTAAGGGTTGTCGTGTCTTGGGCTTGATTCACCGTGAAGCCACCTTAGCTTCCACGAGAAGCCACCTAGGGGGGGGGGGGGCACCCCTAGGTCGGGTGACCCATGGGGGGGTCGGGCGACCCCCCTATGACAGGTTGGCCGCACCTTGATATGTGTAGATGATGTCCCCACTTGTCATTTGGTGTTTGGCACGTTGGAATTTGTCTTGATCACATTGGATGCTTTGTTGTGGGCCCATTAATCCATGTGACTTCATCTTCCACCGTTGAGAGAAAGCACAATTGTGATCCAAGGGTGGAGAAGAACTTTGGAAGGCTTGACATGGATCATGCCTCTTGGCAGGACCCTGGTGGGCCCATAGGGGGGTTGGGCGACCCCCTTATGTGGGTCCCACCAGCTCACTTGGGCATACTTCCTTCACATGAGAGCTTAGCATGGTTGATGCCACTTGGTAGAACCCTGGTGGGGCCATAAGGGATCGGGCGACCCCCTTATGTAGGTCCCACCAGGTCATTTTGCGACATTTCTTCTTCATTTGCATAAACACACTTGCAAGTACAAGTGGAACTAGTTATTGATAAAAATATGTTCATGTCATATTATTCTTCCTTGATACCGAGCTTGTTGACGGGGTTTGGGTGTGTTATTTTGGTAATATTCCACCGTCAACAAGAATCCCCCAAGCTTAACCTTTGCTCGTCCCGAGCAAATAGTAAACTTGGCCTCGGTGGATCAGGAGTTGCTACTATGTTTCACATTTCAAGAGTATCATGTATACAACAAAGTATTTCTCTTTTGAATGGAAAAGTTAGCAATATTGAAAACTCACCCATATTACCTTAGTCCTTCATGGGGCTTGTAGCCTTTTCCTTTGTCTTGAGCGGTTGAGGGATAGAACAGCTTTTGATTCGAGTACCATTTTTCTTGCTTCACACCAGTTTGCATATCGGAGGTTTTGCAATTTTCAAACGAAAACTTTAATGTTCCTCATATGGTTCTCTTATTGTCACTCTTATGGTGTATGATTCCTTACCAACGCATATGTATAAGTTGCCTTCTTTTTCATCCTACTTCTAATAAGGTCTATGTAGAGCTTGGTAGGGGTAAAAGATGTAGCATACTTACCTTGCATGTGTTGTCAAGTCAAAGCTTGGATCCAAGGAGAGAAGTGCCATACTCTTAGACCAAGATGTGCATGTGTGTGGTATATAGTACTTATACTCCTTTAGTTGATATGATCTCTTCCTAACACTTATTCTTTTGAGACATGGCTATCTTAACTCTTTTTACTCATGAGCTCTACATGCTCATCTTTTCTTTTTTTTCTCTCCTTTTCTTTTTGTTTTTCAATACTTTGGACCTTCATGTGTCCATATATTTATTTTTTTCTTTTTTTTGTCTTCATACTTTTGCATATCCTTTGTCTCTTTTAATAGATTAAACTAGAGAGATCATTCTTTTAGAACATGGAGTATTTATTTGGTGGACATGAAAGGCATGTTTTTGCGCACTTCCAGTGTAGAAGCGGCGAGTGTATGTGGAGTGTACGTGATCTTGATCTTGGGAGCATGATAAGTCTCTCAACAAGGGTCAATAAGACTTGACAAGACTCAACACAAAGCAAGTTGCTTTTATAGAAAGGCTCATGTCATGAAAGGGTATATATGGCTGTGGTAGGAACTTCATTACCATTAAGGAATAGAAAGGTTTTCACCATTTTAAAATAAAACTCCGATAATTCGACAGGTGGAAATAATATCATAGCAACTCTTATCTTAGCTATATCTTATCCCACAACAACTTAGACTTAGTTACAGATTTTTGCTACCCACAAAGTTTTAGGTTCATGATGGTTTCATGTGAGCTAAGTGATCCATGCATGGATAAATATTAAGTTGTAAACTAGATACTAGAGAAATATTTAACAGAGCAACCATTCATCATCTCCAGAAAGAATAGACATACATGAAGCATATATGAAGGGATTTTTTTAACATGGGAGTTTATTTAATTATTACTAAAATTATAGCAAAGAAACTAGGAAAGAAATAAATGCTAAAAAATAAAACTTACCTTGGTGGGGGAGGGAACCTCCCCCAAGCTTGTTCTTTTCATTGTCCTGGTGGTGGGTATGGTGGTGGATAGACACCTTGTTGTGACCAAAGTGCCTCCCACTGCCGCCTGCAGTACTCCTACATGCTGGCCAACATTTCTCTATTCTAGGCTACGTCGGCATTGATGAGTCCTTGGTCCATGCGGAGCTCACCAACCTAGGTGGTGAGTTGGGCCAAGTCCCGCTGCAAATTGCGCCTATCTCGGCGTTCCCTCTCTCGTGAGGACGAGAAGGGGGCGGCTGTCGTCTTCCTCCCGAGCTAGAGATTTGCATCTCGCTGGTAGCATCATCATCTTCTTCTTCTTCTATTCTCCAGATGGGCCTCCTTGCTCGAATCGTGCCGTGTTGGCCATGCTACGCGTCATACATCTGGGTCCTGCACCTGAAACACTTCTCCTTCCTACCTCCGGGTCTAACTCAAAAGTGAGCTCACGAACTCGATAAAGCCAAAGCCTCTCGCAAGGGAGTGGGATTCTAACTGTGTGGTCAAGATACATCATGGCAACTGTGTTGCTTGGACGAAGTGATCTTTCGTGAGAACGGTCCATGGTGTGGTTAGGTAGAGGACGGAGGGATCAAGTGCACATAATGTCTCGGCAATGCGTGTAACAAGGGAGGTACGGTCAACAGGCTCCTTTCTGTTAACTATGGTTTGCCAGTGGGCGACTAGGGCCTTGACTGGTGAGACACGAATCCTTCTTTGCATAGCAAAGAGGATTCATAGATCATTGTCTCTGATGACCCTGACATCGTCTCGGGGAAACCACGTGATCCCTATCAAGCGGTGCATGAAGCGCAGAGTGGGGTTGTGGATGTGGTTTGTCCTAGGATATTCACACTCCGGTAGGCCGGTGATTGAGAGCCAAAACTCGGCTTTGTTAAAAGCGCGCGTGCTTTGTGGCAGGGTAAGGGAGCAGTTAGCAGCAAACCCAAGGGCAGCGCTCAGTCCACCCCAAGTGAGGTTGTATTCCTGGTTGATCAGGCGAAAGTATACCCCCTTATCTTTGGTTCGTAGCGTGCTTAGGAATTCTAAAGTGAGAGGTTTGCTACTGCGATCATCCTGGATGTGCCAGAAATGCTTCCAACCAATGGCAGAAAAGATAGTATCAAATTCTTCATCGATACCTGTCTTTTCAAGAAGGGTTTGATCATACACCTTTGTGTGTTCAAAGGTGCGGTGAAGAAGTTTGTTGTGCGTCTGGAGCTCATGTGGGTACAGCATAATCCCTGTGTCTGGAGCTCTTGCCCTGACAGGAGGTGGAGAGTGTACTTGGCTGCCAGAGGGCATATTGCTCTCACTATGATGACTACTGCTAGGGGCTAGATAGGCTTCGTATTGTGGATCACCAAAATTATGGCCCTCACTTGCCGTTGTGTGAGCGGTAGGTGAGGGATAGCTGTCCCACTGCTCATTGCATGACACAGAAGGGAGTATCTCTTGGTCATGGGAGGATGCTCGGCCTGAGTCGTCGGAATGATGACTATGGCGAGATGAGGAGGTCCCACTAGCGACCTTTTGGAGGGCTTTTGTGAACTTCTTCATTTTGGCTAACCCAAAGGGTGCACTAGGCTTGGTGCTAACGACTTTTTGTTAGTGAGCTTTGTGAGGCCAGTGAGCTTCTACAAAGCTACTCTCTAGTATGTGAAATGCTGAACTCGAATTGAGTGAGTAGAATGCTCCTTCAGGGGTGTATTTATAGGTGAAGTGAAGGAGGAGAGGAGAGGGTCATGGCGAGGTCGGCCGACCCCATGGTGCACCATTTGCACCAAAATGGATGGCTGAAATTTAAAGTTGTAGATAGTAGAGGTGGAGGGCAGGTAAGGATTGGACATTAGGGGTCATGACCAGGTTGGGCGACCCCCATTTGCATGCTTCGAGCAGAAATTTCAGCGCATGGTGTCTCCAAGGTTATGAGTGATGTGGTAGTGGATGTACCATGCCATTACTTTAGTTGATGCTTGCTCCAATTTTTCTTCTATGTATGTGTCAGTGTTTGTTAACCGGCAACTCGCCTTGAGGATTCTCAGACGATTTGTTCGGTGGGGATCGGTGTTCGTAGAACCCGTCGAGTACACAGGGACAACGATTTATACTAGTTCAGGCAGCTTAATAGCGTAATACCTTACGTCCAGTGGCGGCATGTGCCTTGTGTTATGATTCAAGATTCAATGATAGGGGTTGGCACCCGCTTCCTTTTATATAATCAGGTGAAGTTTGGCGCATACCGAGTCCTAGTCGGTTACAACAGAGTAGTCCAATTCTAATTACAAGACTTCCTTTAGAAACTCGACTAAGTTACAATGAGAGTCCTAATCCACGTAGGCTTCGTATCATGTCCTAGGATCTCCCGTGCCATCCAGGTTTAGTCCGAGTAATCATCTTCTGATGATATTTCTGACATTCTGGTCCGTCAAGCCCCTGAGCTCTTCATCATTTCTCTAAAATGTTATCTTCTGATTTCTCTTTGAGAATCTCCGAGTAATGTCTTGAGAAATCTTGAAGTGCTCTGTAGGTAAAGAACTTCCATGGTGTGCACTTTTTCCTGAAAAGTGCACCCATAGGGTGTAGCCTCCGAGCCTTTTGTTGTTTATAATAACTTTGAGGATCTTGTGAGCCTTTTTCCAAGTAATCCTGGGTCAAGAAAAAACATTTCCCTTATGGTATATACACTGCAGCCCCCGAGCCTGAGTTCCGAGTACCTGAGTAGTCGGTCCTTGGGGTCTCCAATATATCATCCGGATAATCCATAAGGATGGCAATAAGTTAGAACATGACACTGATCTATATCTTAATCCATCCGAGTAATAAATGTGACACCCTAGGTGTTAAGCAACCCTAAAATGCATAACTTGACATAGCATGAGCATGGCATCTTGTCATTTCATGTGCATTTGTGTGTATGAATGTTTAAGTCCTTGTTTTGCATCTAGTATAGTTATGTTTTGCTTTCTATTTCTGACCTAGTGCCTTAAACCAAAGTTGTAGATCTTGATGAAAGGAACAACTTTGCTTAAAAGCACTTTTTCAGAAAAAGTCTTTTAAATGTTATTTAGTGCATTAGAAAAATGGGCTAGGAGTAAAATTCTTTTTCTAAGCAGAATTTGGACTTGAGCCTTAAAGATGAATTGTTCCTTGCAAAATTCTAAGCAACTTTACTTTTAGAACCTTTCCCTAATTTGGCTTAGTTTGGGAGTGATAGAGCAGAGAAGAAATAAACAAAAACCTATTTAGTTTAAACCCTAGTGGGACCCACCTGTCAGCCTCCTTTCTCTCCCCCCCCCCCCCGCGCGCTGCCTGCCCATACGCCGGCAAAACCGCCCCGCTGCCGCGAGACCGCTTCGCCGGCTGCCAAACCGCCGCTGCTCGCCGCCCGTGGTTTGCGCCGGGTCGACACGTCGCTCTGTCGCCCCGCTGCTTGCTCGCCGCGTGGCCGCCGATGCCTGACGGCCGCCGCGTTGGTCAAAGCCCCTCCCCGACGGGAAGTGGCCAGGTGCAATGCACCCGAGCCCTCCATCTCTTTTGCCTCCTCTCCATTTCGCGCTTGCAACCAGGAGCTCACTCACTCGCTCACTCTCTCGTCTTCTCCCACCGCTCCATCTTCTCTAGTTCATAGCGCCGCCGCCGCCCGCCGAACTCCGGCGAGCGATTGCTCACTGCTCACCGCACCACCGCCCGATTCCTCTCGCCAACTTCTCTGCCCCAACCTCCTCTTTCACCAGCACGGGTTGGTTTCCCCTCTTCTCCTCTTTAGCCGGCGGAACGCCGAGTGCCATTCTCGGGTTCTTGCCATGGCCGCCGCCATGACCTTCGCGTGGTCCGGCCAACTCCGGCCAAACCATCTCCATCCAAGCCTCATTCTCACCTCCTCTACCTCCGTGGTAGCTTAGGGTTAGATGAAGACTCCCCTCATGCCATGTTTCAATCGGAACCGAGTCGTGCCACGGCCATGTCCACCACAGACCGCCGCCTTGCGTAGCGCCGGGCAATGCCGAGGTCGGCGAGGCTCGATAGATGCCCTGGTAGGTAGCTTAGGGTTCGCTTGAGCTGATGCTCGCGTCACCAAGCCTTGGGATAGCTAGGCAAGGCCTCGACGTTGAGTTGCCGCGCCGCCGCTCCGCCATTGTCGCCGTCGAGCTTACTCCGGTGAACCCTTGGCCGAGAAACCTAGCCGACCGTGTTCGCCTTGCGAAGGTGAGTCTAGCCGTGTAGATGGTTACGCCCGAAACCTCGCCGCCAGCGAGCTAGCGCGGGTCAGCGCCGGCGGGTGCTCAGTGCTGCTGTCGTGTGGGTCTAGTTGACCACCGACATGTGGGCCACCTGACCAGTGGACCCCACTAGCAGTGAATGGAAGAGAGAAGGAGAGAAGTCCGGGTACACTGGCGCTCGGGTTAGCCGGGTGCATTTAGCGTTTTGCCCTCTGTCTGGTGGTGTATGAAGTGGGGTACCCGTAGCAATTTAGGTCGGGTTTTCTTCAAAATCAGTTTTGCATAAATAGTTAAAAAGCTTCAAAAATTCATACAAGGCTCAGTTTAAGTCCAAATGCTGTAAAACAAATTTTGTTGTGTAAAAAATGAATAGAGCTACCTGTGAAAAATGTTAAATGCATTTTTGGTGATACTTTTATATGCAGTTTAAATTAAGTTAGGAAATTGCTGTTAACTTAGAAAATGCAAAACTAATTCTGTGTAGCTCAGAAAAATGTGATTCCAATTTTGTTAGGTTTGTGTAGATGAGTAGTTTCTGGGAAAAATGTAATATGGAGATGCCTTGTGAAATGTTTTGGCAGTAGCAATTAAAATGGGTTAATGTTGTTTTCTTGTATAAATTGTAGTTATTAAAATATAATGAATATGAACCTGATAATTTTTGCAGACTCCTCTTGTGCTAAGAAGTTCAGAAGAAAAATATGAAATTTGTTGTTTGACACTTTATGCTAGGATGTGTAGTTCAAATTACCTTTTCATCATGATATTTGTCTTTTTCATAGAGGACAGTGTTTAAATCCAAATAGCTTAAAAATTGGACACTGAGTTGTTTTGCATGTGGTTAGCCTTAAGTAATTTTTTTAGATTTTGCTGAAACTGTTTAGGGTAGGTTGCTGTTATAAGCTTGATTAAATAGGATTATTAAAGCAAGTAAATAGATGAAAATAAAATAAATAAGTACGTAATGTTGTGGTAATTATGCATCTTAACTGATTAATTAGGAAGGTTAAGTGGTTGTTAGATGCTAAGGTCTTTTATAATCATTAAGATGGTATTGACTACCTTGTTGAAGAGAATGCAGTAGATGACATGTGCTTATCTCCTGATTGTTGTTAACCCTTTGCATCCCATACGCAACCTATGTGCATTCATCCTATTCATACATATTATGCATCATATAGGATCGGCAGAAGAGACCCGGAACCCACCGCAGCCGGAAGAGCCGAGTCAGGAGGAGATTCTGCCCGAGGAGACCGAAGGAACCGACGCTGAAGAACTGCCCGAGTGCCGCGACCACCGTCCATCTGACTTCGAGAAAGGCAAGCCCCGGAGCATTTTAACTCCTATGGTTTGCAAGTGATTTACAAATTAACCTGATAATGACTGTTGCATTAGGTTATAGGAATTGATCGCGACCGTTGATGCATTATTACTATACCTTGTTCACCGTAATTATCATCTTGATGTCCCTGATAGGTCTAGGCTCGATTTATATGCTTAGCCCTGCTTAGATTGGTAAAAGTCGAGTGATTTCCTGTCTCCCGCACATAGATGGATACTGATCATGATTAGACTGTGCTATCATGGGAATAACCATGTGATAATTAATTTGAGACCGGGCGGGATGTAGGAGCAGCAGGACATGAGTTCTGTGTGCTAGTAGTCTCCCGTTTGTGTCGCATAGGACCCGTTCGGGAATGTCCCTTCAGTCAAATTGAACGCGTCGATCACTTAACGGAGCAGGTGCGGGTACCTCCCATGAAGCCGAGTAAGGTTATTCGAGCTGTTGATGGAGATGTTGACGCCTAACACCCAGGGCCTCAGCTGTACCGTGGGCAACTGTTGGTAGTTCTTAACTACACCTAGGATAGGGTAGCTAAAGTAGCTATCTACTAATGCCAAGCGGGGTTGTCAGTCCCGACACTAGTAGGAGCTAACTAGCGAGAATGCAATCTACTAGGAGAAGATTCTGCAAGCGCATAGAACTATCATAGTAGCACTTCCCTGGGAGTACCAGGTGTCGATTTATTTGATCCCAAAGGAAGGCTAGGGTGGTGTATGAGTCGAGTCAAGGAGGGGATGAGAGTCAAAGAATGAGAAAAGGGAAAGAGGAGAAGAGAGGAGATGAAAGGGATGAGAGAGGATGAGAGGCTAGAAAGAATATATGGATGGATAGGTAAGGATGAATGAAATGGCTAAGGTAAGGTGGATAAATAGGTAGATAGATAGAATGGGATAACTAAGGATAACTAATATAACTAACTAATAACTACTCCTAGATAACTACGAAGCAAGATAACTACGAAGCAAGATAGGCAAATGTCAATTAAGCAACCAAGTTAAGTATAGTTTTATTCCTATCTTATCAAGTACCGAGGCGTACTAGCCTTTACCACTGACTTAGGTTGAACGCTAGCACAACGAGCCTTACTGTTAAACTGGGCCAACTACGTGGTGGAATTCAAGGCGCACATGGCTGTCACCACCTGCTTGCTACCACAGCTATCCGGGGGTCCAGCCGTATCTGAAGGTAAGTCTATAACTAAGCGCCATGCTTAATTATATTCTAACTATCTCTACCCTAGCTTTGAATAGAGACACCCTTGCGGACGTCAGAGCAAATACTTGACTTAATAAGATAAACACTAAACTAACTAAGCAACCTATTGGCAAAGATCAAGCACTAAGCTCACTAGAGATTAACTACTATGGCTAAGTGAATTGAACCGTAGGGATAACTAGGTCACACTCAAGGCACTTGATAAAGTAATACTGAAAGTAATACTAAAGTAATATTGGAATAATGATAAGTGTACCTGAGATATAAGAGAGCAAACCAAACCAGAGACGCTGGGAAATCAACCGACCTCCGATGCCAGTCACTCGCACCCGCTTCTCTCCTAGCAAGCTCTACGCTACTATACCACTGGTCAGGGCTGAGCTGTGCTAAACTAAGAGCCGCGCTGCAGCAAGGGCACTAGAGCTATGCTCTCTCTACTAGCTAACCTACTTGCCAAAGCTCACTGAGCTTCTAACCTAGCTCTCACTTGCTTTCTTGCTTCTTGCTTCTTTTGCTTCTTGCTTGATATGAAGTGACGCCTCCAAGGGGGTATTTATAGCCTTGTGGAGTGAGGGGGTACTTATAGGGGGCAGCCAACCGACCTAGGGCAAACCCTAGTGGCGGGCGCCAGCCCTAGGTGGCGGCCGCCACCCCCCTGGCCGTTGGATGCACTGTCATTGATCCAACGGTCTCTAGGGACTCCTCCAAGGCGGTTGCATGTCGGTTGCATGTCCAGATAACCGTCACTCGGTCATGATCCACGCCACTCCCCTCCTGAGCCCTCCGATGCCACTGACCTAGTGACCAAGGGCCAAGATTTGGCCCTGGGGTGGTCACACGGATCAGTGACGTGGGAGGGGGGAAGTTTGGGCCTCTCCTTGTGGCGGGCGCCACCTAGGGGTGGCGGGCGCCACCCCACTAGGGCCCAAATGGGCCCTGTTGAGTGGGCTTGGCCTTTGGTGGTTCAAATATCCAAATTTGGTTCAAATCCTGCATTCAAATCAAAATCTATGGACATGTGGAATTCGGTTAGTTTGAAACCTATTTGACTACATTTCATGCCTTTTTGGTGAATTTTAGGGTAACATGTTGATGGTAAAATAGGTGTTTAAGGACCATCAACAAGCCACCCAAGCTAACCTGTTGCTCGTCCTCGAGCAACAATGCGGTTTAAGCATTAAGCATGAAATAGATAGCAACTTAAGATGTATACAAGTGCATATTGTATAGTGAGAAATAACTTAGTATATATCATTAATCATAGCAATGTGGGGCTTATAGCTTTTCACTTCAAACATGCAAGAGTGAAATAAAGTAGTAGATATGAAACTTTTATCTTGCTTAGGTTTAACTAGGATTCTGTCTGGAGGTTTTTTAAGGTTTTCAAAAGATAAAAACTTGCTTAAGTCCTTCAAGATTCACTCAATCACTCAATGGTGTTTAAATCCTCACTTAGGCCAAAACATAGCCTCTCCTATTTCTAAAGAATGATATGTGGAGTTATAGGTAGGCTAAGAATCATGAGCAAATTGCCTAATGTTTATTGCTAAGCTAGACACTCAGATCATAAGGACCAGCAAATCATAATAATTGATCAAGATGTGCATGTGTGGTTATGTGGAAGTGTATAGAGAGATATTTCATAATCCTTCCTAGTTAATTTCTGGGGTCTAGAGCTAATGATAACTCTCTCTCTCTCTCTCTCTCTCTCTCTCTCTCTCTCTCTCTCTCTCTTTTCGATACATAGTGAGTAGACAAAAATGTGTCCTCACATTTTCTCAGGACATAGTCCGCTCTTGAGCTACTTTGCTCACTTTTTTTCATCTCTCTTTTTTAGCTCTAAATTTTCCCCAGATTGTCTATAGGAAAGGATTTTAGAAATCAAAAGGAGGAAGTGAGAGAAATGCTTATTCCCAGTGTAGGAATAGCATAAGGCTAGCAATGGAACGTTTGGCAAGGTATTGCATATCTCCAATGTAGAGAATGAGCAATTTATTTGGTGGTTGCAAACTTCCAAAGTGGATAGTAAGCAATATGGTGGGTGTGTGTATCTTGATCAAAAGATATGATAAGCTTCTCTACTAAGATCTATGAGGTCTAACAAAGCTCAACACAAACAAAGCTCTTTGTGGTTTTGACTAACAAATATTTGGCTAGTGGTGGGATGGGATAACATCCAGGAGGAACTTTTAGCAAGATTTTCATGATTTTTAGAAGAAATCCTCCAGATTAGGTCTTAATTTCACCTTAGCAAGTTTAAAGAATTACTCCATTTCCAACTAACTTTATTCACTAAGCATGATTTTAGTTAAAACATGTGCAACCCACAAAAGCTACAACTTAGATAAAACTAGTTATTCTAACTATAACAATAGCATTTGCATGACATATTTTATTTCTTATTCAGGTTCCAACATTTTTAAGCAGATTTTATCATTTTTATTCATGGGATAATTAATTAGGCAAGCATATAACATTCAAAACTTCAAAAGATATAGAAATTAAAAACTGAATATAAAGTGTAGGCTTGAGACATACCTTATTGGAGCGGGAATCTCCCCCAAGCTGGCTTCTTGCTTGGTAAAAGATCTTCTTCTTCTCGATCGGAGCTCTTGTTCTCATTTTATTAAAAAGAAACCTATCTAATGTTGTGAAAAAGGGAAACTATCCTATTATGATATTTTATGATTCTAGATAAGTTAACATATACTTATGCATATAACTAATGATAACTGATTTTTTTTAAGTTAGTTACATGCATGACATATGTTATTTATTTGAAAAAGGGAAATTTGAAGGGAAAAAAAATAAAAGTAAATCCATACCTTAGATCCATGGAATTTCATCCTTATTGGGTGGATCTTCTTCCTTGGGTGCTTCTTCTTTAAGTTCTTCATCGGGTTCTTCTTCTTTTGGCACCTCTCCTTTGTCATGTGAATTACACAACTCAGGAGAAGGTAGTTCTTTCTATCTGTTCCACCTTGTTCTTAGGCGCCTCTTCTTGGTACGAATGGGTTTTGCTTCCTACATGTTAGCGGCATATGTGGGACCACGGGAAAAGGAGAACATTTCCTTCCTCCCTCCTAATGTCATTTGCATTTTACCACTCCCCACATATATGCAAGCATCAACAGTGTTCAAGAAAGGTCTACCTAAGATTAGAGGCACATCTTTCCTATTTCCCATATCTAGTATTATGAAATCAGCAGGAACATATGAACCTCTAATATGAACAGGTAAATCAGTGACTATTCCTTCTACATAGCATGTTGATTGATCAGCTAGCACGACATAGGCAGATGTGGATGTCATGGGTGGAAAGAACGAGTTTTCATAGAAATCCTTAGATAAAATGTTCACACTCGATCCTAAATCACACATGGCATTTTTAAAGACTTCACCAAAGATTGAGCATCTAATTATGGGACTACCAGGATCACCCTTTTTAACAGTCATGGTTTGATCTTCATAATAGTTAAAATATTTTATTTCAACCATATTTGTAGTTTCCATGTTAGGTTTAGCCAGAATTTTGCCAATTTCAAAAGATGGTATGATAGCAGCAAGTTGAGCTAATTGGGTTTCTAACATCTTATTAAAGCTAAGTTGATTTTTCAGAGCAGATGAGAAATCTTCCAATTTAGCATTTATGTTCTCCAGAATTTTATCATTTGACATTATTTTCTTTTTCAAAAATTCAGTAGTTCTACCTTGAGAGTAGACTAGATTCTTTAAGAACGAGAAATTATCAGTACTTTGGAAATTAGAGCGAGGGAATGAATTATTACCTTGAGAGTTGGAGTGCTGATTCCATCCTTGATTTTGTTGGCGGAAACCGTTGTTGTTGTTGTTGTTGTTGTTGATGAAGTTCAAATCTTCATGTAACTCGGGGCAGTGGTTCCCAGAATGTCCGGTTTCTCCACAGACTTCACAAGTCATGTAGGATTCCAGAGATTGGACACTCTCTTGTTGGTTCATCTTCTCACAGCTGTCCAGCTTCTTTGCCAACAGGTCCATCTTGGCCACGATCATGTCGGCCTCCTTAAGGGAATCCATACCTCGCTTACGGGGCTGCAGTCTCTCGTCATTCCATCCTTGGTTCGACACCATCTTCTCTATGAGAGCCTTAGCATCTGCAACAAGAAAAGAATGCACCGCCGGCGGCGGCATCCAAATGGCTTCTAGAGAGTGGGGTTACGCCATGGTAGAAGTTCTGGATCAATAGCCAGTCCTCCATACCATGGTGTGGACAAGCAGCGACGTACTCTTGCATTCTCTCCCAAGCCTCGGGAATAGATTCCTCGGCTTGTTGCGTAAAGCTGGAGATTTTGTTGCGAAGAGCATTCGTCTTGCCCATCGAGAGGAATTTGGCGAGAAAAGCGTTGGAACACTTGCCCCATGTGTCTACAGCGTTGCGATCGGTATAGAACCATTGCTTTGCTTTTCCTAGGAGAGAAAACGGAAAGAGACGAAGACGAATGACTTCTTGGGTTATCCCCTTAATGGCGAAGGTGCCACAAATCTCCAAGAATTGTTGGAGATGAGCATTGGCATCCTCATGGGCTTTGTCACAGAACAGGCTGGCTTGGACCATCATGATCAGAGCTGGTTTCAACTCAAAATTGAGGTTGGCATCGATCACGGCTGGTCCTGTCGCTACATTGCGGTAGAAGGAGCAGAAAACTCACGAATGGTCTTGTTGGCCATCATGAAGGTAGAACGAGATAAGAAAAAAGAAGTTGAAGAAGATGAAGGAAAAAGATAAGAAGGACTAAGGAAAGAAAGAATGGGGAAAGATGGGATTCGCTAAGTGGGAGCTTAAGCGGAGATAAATTCGACAAGGACTCGAAGGATACACCGATTGCCTTCCCCGGCAACGGCGCCAGAAATGCTTGTTGGTAGTTCTTAACTACACCTAGGATAGGGTAGCTAAAGTAATCTACTAATGCCAAGCGGGGTTGTCAGTCCTGACACTAGTAGGAGCTAACTAGCGAGAATGCAATCTACCAGGAGGAGATTCTGCAAGCGCACAGAACTATCATAGTAGCACTTCCCTAGGAGTACCAGGGGTCGATTTATTTGATCCCAAAGGAAGGCTAGGGTGGTGTATGAGT
This sequence comes from Coix lacryma-jobi var. lacryma-jobi, assembly GCA_009763385.1. NCBI lineage: Eukaryota > Viridiplantae > Streptophyta > Magnoliopsida > Poales > Poaceae > Coix > Coix lacryma-jobi. Next base: position 111,710,777 of record CM019824.1, read on the forward strand.
CGAGTCAAGGAGGGGATGAGAGTTGAAGAATGAGAAAAGGCAAAGAGGAGAAGAGAGGAGATGAAAGGGATGAGAGAGGATGAGAGGCTAGAAAGAATATATGGATGGATAGGTAAGGATGAATGAAATGGCTAAGGTAAGGTGGATAAATAGGTAGATAGATAGAATGGGATAACTAAGGATAACTAATATAACTGACTAATAACTAATAACTACTCCTAGATAACTACGAAGCGAGATAACTACGAAGCAAGATAGGCAAATGTCAATTAAGCAACCAAGTTAAGTATAGTTTTATTCCTATCTTATCAAGTACCGAGGCGTACTAGCCTTTACCACTGACTTAGGTTGAACGCTAGCACAACGAGCCTTACTATTAAACTGGGCCAACTACGTGGTGGAATTCAAGGCGCACAGGGCTGTCACCACCTGCTTGCTACCACAGCTATCCAGTGGTCCAGCCGTATCTGAAGGTAAGTCTATAACTATGCACCACGCTTAATTATATTCTAACTATCTCTACCCTAGCTTTGAATAGAGACACCCTTGCGGACGTCAAAGCAAATACTTGAATTAATAAGATAAACACTAAACTAACTAAACAACCTATTGGCAAAGATCAAACACTAAGCTCACTAGAGATTAACTACTATGGCTAAGTGAATTGAACTGTTGGGATAACTAGGTCACACTCAAGGCACTTGATAAAGTAATACTGAAAGTAATACTAAAGTAATATTGGAATAATGATAAGTGTAGCTGAGATATAAGAGAGCAAACCAGACCAAAGACACCTGCTTCTCTCCTAGCAAGCTCTACGCTACTATACCACTGGTCAGGGCTAGGTTGTGCTAAACTAAGAGCTGCGCTGCAGCGAGGGCACTAGAGCTATGCTCGCTCTACTAGCTAACCTACTTGCCTAAGCTCTCTGAGCTTCTAACCTAGCTCTCACTTGCTTTCTTGCTTCTTGCTTCTTTTGCTTCTTGCTTGATATGAAGTGACGCCTCCAGGAGGGTATTTATAGCCTTGTGGAGTGAGGGGGGTACTTATAGGGGGCAGCCAACCGACCTAGGGCAAACCCTAGTGGCGGCCGCCACCCCTTGGCCGTTGGATGCACCGTCATTGATCCAACGGTCTCCAGGGACTCCTCCAAGGCGGTTGCATGTCGGTTGCATGTCCAGATAACCGTCATTCGGTCATGATCCATGCCACTCCCCTCCTGAGCCCTCCGATGCCACTGACCTAGTGACCAAGGGCCAAGATTTGGCCCTGGGGTGGTCACACGGATCAGTGACGTGGCAGGGGGGAAGTTTGGGCCTCTCCTTGTGGCGGGCACCACCTAGGGGTGGCGGGCGCCACCCCACTAGGGCCCAAATGGGCCCTGCTGAGTGGGCTTGGCCTTTGGTGGTTCAAATATCCAAATTTGGTTCAAATCCTGCATTCAAATCAAAATCTATGGACATGTGGAATTCGGTTAGTTTGAAACCTATTTGACTACATTTCATGCCTTTTTGGTGAATTTTAGGGTAACATGTTGATGGTAAAACAGGTGTTTTAGCAACTATTCTGAATAACCTGGCATGGTCCGAGGGCAGGCAGGGCCTGATCGACCTGGCATGATCGTGGGCAGCTATAGCTTGAGCGACCTGGCACTGAGATAACCCCCGGTGTAGAAGGGCCCATGGCCGTCCCGCGCGTTGTGTTCTCGAATCTCCTGAGTGGTAGCTTACGACTGCCTTGGCCGGATGTGTCGGGCGAGTGTGAGACATTTTATCCCCAGCTGGTAGGAATCGATTATAATCGCCATCGCTCCTGGACAGTGAGCAGTTGACTGTAGATCATCGCCCGTAGAACTTATGGAACTAAATATGGTTATGGTATGGAATCTGGAAGGCTATTAATGAAATAGTCACTCTTGCTTGAATAATTAGTCAAGTGCTTGTTATAGATCAGGCGCAAACCTAGTAAGGTAGAGTTAATTATTAAAAGTGATTGCCATCACCCTAAGTTGAGTTTTATTTACAAAGAGCTTTCATGCAAAAGGGTATGTATAGCCAACCCCACATATAGCCTACATGATCCTTGGTGTCTCATTATTTCTGGTTTATGACGGGTAAGTCTAGCTGAGTACCTTCTCGTACTCAGGGTTTTATTCCCTTGTTGTTGCAGATGGTCAGTGCTTCTATGGCTACTGTGAGAACTATCTGTACCCAGTTACGGGAGATGACTAGACCAAGGGCATGGTCACTACTTATCTTATCTGATGCTTTTGTGGACCTGATCAGACTGATGGCACTTTATTAAGAACAATCCGAACTTATGTTAAAACTATGTTGCTTCCGCTACTGTTCAAACTATGGTTTGTTATATTTTTTCGTACTCCGATGTACTTGAACTATGTGCAACTGTGATGTAACTTGTGGGCATGTTTGCTAAACTATTACGATCTTGGCTGAATGTTGAAATGATTTGAAATCCTTCGAGATTTCCAAACTACCGGGTTTGTACGAGCTTAAGTACTTGATGATCTTTGCGATAAGCGGAGGTTTCAGTGCTTAATCTGGTGCAAATTGGTCGGTTCTGTTACAGCTGGCATCGGAGCATAGTTCAGTGTTACTGTTCATAAGTGTATTTGAAAACAGTATTTTCACAAGAATAAAGTCATATTTGCCAACCTATAGTTATAGTAGGATTTAGAAACCTTAAGAATAAAAACTAAGGTGTGCCAGTGATCAAGTCCTTATGCCCAGTAGGATCTTAGGTGGCTATTTAAGTACTAACTTGGGGGTCGTGCATCATGTTTAAATTCTATTGTTTGCTGTCGTCCAAACGGCAAGGGTGAAATTGTATGGGTGCTATTCTTCGGAATAGTAATGTATGGATCAATTTGCCTCTATGCCAAGGTAATAAGTGAGTTGTGAGGGCATGGTTGGACAACCGCCAATCTAGGGGAGTGATAGATTGGTACCGGAATGTATACCTGTTACACAAGGGTATATGTGAAAGTATTTAATTGTGGGAATATTCTATTTGATGGGTGCATATACTACTTACATGTATACTGGGTGCGCACCTAAGTTAGTATTATATTTAATTTCAGCAATGCATAATATTCATACTGTGGGTAGGGCTGAAATGATTTTCTGCAGGTACGCTAACCTGCGAACGTATAGTACGTTTAGTTAACGTTATGAGTGAACGTTGTATGCCACCGTCTAGCCGTTAGATTGTTAAACAGTGAGGACGTATGTTACGCACATTCATCATGATCATACCATCTTGAATTAATCTTACTTCCTTCCTTATGATATCCGTCCCGTTTTCTAATAAAAGTTGTTCTCAACTAATTAAAACCTTATGTGGATAAACTTCTTACAGGTGGCCCGTACCAAGCGCACTGCCCGTAAGTCGACCGGAGGCAAGAGGCCTAACTATATGCTGGGACCCTGGACTGCTGAGGGATCAGAGGACTTTCTGGATGAGTTCGGCATGCATACCATTTTGTGGAGAGTGCTGCACTTGGTGGGATACCAGGAGGGCCAGGAGCCGCAGTACGACTGGCATCGTGTGCAGTTTTCAGAGGATCGCTACATGTACACAGTTGAGGTGGACGTGCCCAGCCGCGACGCTCAGGATCATGTATGGTGTCGCCGGGTGTTCACACTGCAGGGTAGGACCACCCGGGTTGCCTATACTGTTCTTCGGGACATTATGGATGACCACCCGGAGGTGGTTGCGCAGACCACTGCTAGCATCTTCCCTACGGCGGACCCTTACCAGTCAGTGTGGCGTCAGCCAGGTGCCACTATACTTGAGGCCAGTTCCTTGGAGCGAGAGCATTGTGCGGGACCAGCTGCGAGTGCTATGGCTGCACTCATGGCTACCTATGGTTGTTTCTCGCGCAGCTACGATCACCTGGACCATATTCTTAGTGAGGAGATAGCTGCACACCACCAGAGTCGAGAGGAGCATACTACAGAGATAGACCGTCTCACCACAGAGCTAGCTCTCATGACTATCGAGAGGGATCAGGCTCGTCAGAGGGAACAGGATACGTCACAACAACTTAGTGATCAGCAGGGGATGACGACTTTCTTGTCCACGATCATGGCTGAGACTGAGGAGTCACTTCGAGGTGTGTGTCTTGAGGGCATATGTGCGACTGAGCAGAACAGGCTTCTCAGGCTTCAGGTGGGAGACTTGGAGTTACAGCTTCATCACCTTCAGGACTACAATGATCGCTTGCATGAGGAGATCCATCGCCGAGAGAACTAGAGGAACCCCATCTTTCCTCAGGAGGACTCGGATCCTCATGCTTCTTCTAGTGGTTCTTCAGATATCTCGAGCGACGATGATGATGATGGTGCCGATAGAGAGTAGGCTAGATGGTTGTTTAGCGCTTGCTGATCTTTTGTCACGTGTCCTTCACGCTTGGTCTTTTGTGGTTATCATGGGATGATGTACGGTTGTGTTGTGAACCTATGTGCGCGTGGCACAAGACCTTTAAAAGTCCCATATAATTGGGCATCCATGGATGTTATGTTGGCTTTTGCATGTTATGTGATGAGCACTCTTATTATGTGATGCTGCGATGTGGATTGAAATTTATTATGCCTCTGTAATTGTTTGGTGAATTCATTTTCCGAATAATTTTGGTTGGCATGGTTTATTGTTCTCTACAATGATGGCAATGTCACCTAATGACCATTGTTGTCGATACATGCAGATGACGATGACTCGCAGTGGAGCTGGCGGTAGTGGTGGTAACGATGAAAACAGAGAGAACCGCAATCCACCACCTCCTCCACCGGCCACTCCCGAGCAACTCTTCGCTCAATTTCTGGGGAGCCAGCGCAATATCGAAGCGCTTCTGTGGGAGAATTTGGCGCATGGCAATCATCGCCCGGAGCCAAATCAGTAGAGCTCTTTTAAGGATTTTCTAGATACAAAACCACCAGTCTTCAAGGAAGCTACTGAACCTCTGGAAGCAGAAAAATGGTTGCATACTATGGAGCAAAAATTTCGGCTACTCAGGCTTACGGAGGAGCTAAAGGCAGAATATGCTGCACACCAGTTGCAAGGACCGGCTGGAATCTGGTGGGGACATCACCGCACCACCTATACTGCCCATACGCCTGTTAATTGGAGGATGTTCACAGAGGCTGTTCGAGGGCATTATATTCTGCCAGGCTTAACTCAGATGAAAGTGGCAGAGTTTATGAGTTTGACGCAGGGGACTCGATTTGTTACCGAGTACCATCATGTGTTCAATTCCTTGTCTCATTATGCTCCGAACTTTGTGGACACTGATGCGAAAAAGATAGCTAGTTTCAAGAGAGGGTTGAATACCAAGATGGGAAAATCAGTGGGTACTTCGTCTCGTACCGTCTTCAATGACTTCATCAGTGACAGCTTGATTCAAGAGAATCATAACAACAAGCATGTTGCAAGCAAGGCTCGGAAGAGGACCTTAGAATCTGGACCATCCCAGCCTTGGGGACCACTAGCACAACGTTCCCAGTACCGACCACCAGCGCCTAGAGCTCGTTTCAGGCCGCCTCAAAAGAAAGGTCAGCAACAAGCTCAGCGTAGTCAACGGCCGTACAAGATAGCAGCAAACCAAACTCAAGGGGGTCAAGGCAGCTCAACTGGAAGCAAGCCTCTAGTTCATGGGCCGTGCTTCAATTGCAACCAAGAGGGACATTTTGCGAGGTATTGCCCGCACCCAAAGAAGCAACATGCCAACTACCCTACACGTCTGCATAACATGACTGCCGAAGAAGCTCGTGCAGGAGAGCCCATGACTATCGGTATGTGTCTCGTTAACCATCATCCTGTAGTTGTTTTGTTTGATACTGGATCATCACATTCTTTCATGAGCCAAGCATTTGCACAAAAGCATAACCAAGAAATGTCTGAAATGGATTTTGGGTTTCGCGTGAGCTCCGTTGGGAGTAGCGTGTTATCTAGACAGATGGTTTGTAATGCAACCATCGAAATTAGAGGGCACAAATTTGGAGCTAATTTAGTGGTTTTGCCTAGGCTAAGCATGGATGTAGTTTTAGGGATGAGTTGGATGACCATGTGGAACGCAGTGTTAGACACTGCGAATAGGACTCTTACCTTATCCGATGGTCGGACGGGTAACAAACTTCGCGTATCTCTTCCCCGAGGTGCCGATTTTGTTGACCTATCCTGCACTCTTGCTATAGAAGACCTTTCCAAAATTCTAGTTGTCCGAGATTTCCCGGATGTCTTCTCGGATGAGTTACCAGGGTTACCACCCAAGAGAGCCATGGAATTTGTAATTGAGTTGTTACCAGGGACTGCACCAATCTCTAGGAGACCGTATCGTATGCCACCCAATGAACTAGCAGAACTCAAGACCCAAATCAAGGAACTCTTAGAAAAGGGGTTTATTCAACCTAATGTGTCAGAATGGGGTTGCCCAACCCTATTTGTCAAGAAGAAGGATAAGTCTCTACGCATGTGTGTGGATTATCGGCCGCTCAATGCCGTGACGGTTAAGAACAAGTATCCGTTACCACAGATAGATATTCTCTTTGACCAGTTATCCCGAGCCAAGGTGTTTTCCAAGATTGACTTGAGGTCAGACTATCATCAGATCAGAATCAGGCCATAGGATATCCCAAAGACCGCTTTCTCGACCAGATATGGGTTGTATGAGTACCTTGTCATGTCCTTTCGGTTGACAAATGCTCCAGCATACTTCATGAGTTTGATGAATTCGGTGTTCATGCCAGAACTGGATAAGTTTGTGTTAGTGTTCATTGATGATATTTTGATCTATTCAGAAAACGCAGAAGACCATGCAGAGCATCCGAGGATTGTTTTGTCTAGACTCAGGGAGCATAAGCTCTATGCTAACTTTAGTAAGTGTGACTTTTGGATGAAGAAAGTACATTTCCTTGGTCATATTCTGTCTGAAGAGGGAATCTCAATCGACCCCAGTAAGGTGCAGGAAGTAATAGATTGGAAAGCTCCTACATCAGTTGGTGAGATTCAGAGTTTCTTGGGCTTAGCCGGATATTATCGCCGATTTATTCCCGATTTCTCCAAGATCGCCAAACCTATGACCAGCTTGTTACAAAAGAACCAAAAGTTTGAATGGACAGAGGAGTGCGAAACCGCTTTCCGTACTTTGCGGAAACTGTTGACCACTACTCCTGTTTTAGCTCAGTCGGACATCGAGAAGCCCTTTGATGTGTTTTGCGATGCATCGAAGGTTGGCTTAGGTTGTGTTCTTATGCAAGAAGGTAGGGTAATTGCTTATGCGTCTCAACAATTAAGGAAGCATGAAGTAAACTATCCTACACATGATTTGGAGTTGGCTGCAGTTGTACACGCTCTGAAAATCTGGAGACATTATTTGCTTGGTAATGTCTGTAATATGTACACGGATCACAAAAGTCTCAAGTATATTTTCAATCAGCCAGAATTGAACATGAGGCAGAGAAGATGGCTTGAATTGATTAAAGATTACAATCTACAGATTCACTATCATCTCGGTAAGGCGAACGTCGTAGCCGATGCTTTGAGTCGGAAATCACATTGTAATGTTATGAAGTTGCTACCAGAAGATGAGTTCAGTTTAATGCATCCTGCAGTGCTACATGACATAGAGTTACGCAGCACGTTGGTTGATCAAATCTTAGAGAGGCAGAAAACCGATAAGGGGATTCATCATATCAAGGAAAGACTAAAAGCTGTGACTGAACCAGTTTAGCATTTTTGGGTTGATGACAATGGAGTTCTATGGTTTGACCAGCGCCTAGTGGTAACTAAGGATAGAGAACTCAGAAACCGGATCATGGATGAGGCACATTTCTCTAGGCTATCTATCCATCCTGGAAGTGCTAAAATGTATCAAGATTTACGTCCAAGATTTTGGTGGACTAAAATGAAGAAGGAAATTGCTGCTTATGTGGCTAGGTGTGACACCTGTTGTCGAGTGTAGGCTATTCACTTGAAACCGGCCGGAATGCTTCAGCCGTTAGCTATACCCGAGTGGAAGTGGGAAGAGTGAGCATGGATTTTATCACCGGTTTGCCTACTACGCAAAAAGGGAATGATTCGATTTGGGTAATTATCGATCGTCTTACCAAGACAGCACAATTCATACCGGTCAAGACCAACTATAAGGCACCAGATTATGCAAAGATTTACTTGAGTCAGATTGTTCGACTCCATGGGATACCGAAGATCATAGTTTCAGATCAAGGACCACAGCTCACTGCACCATTTTGGGAAAAACTGCAAAAAGAATTAGGCACAAAAATGATCCGAAGCTCGGCCTATCATCCGCAAACGTCAGAATAGACTGAAAGAGTAAATCAAGTGTTAGAAGATATGTTAAGAGCCTGTGTAATATCAGCAAAAGGTTCTTGGGAGAAATGGTTGCCTTTGGCAGAGTTTGCTTACAACAACAGTTATCAAGAGAGTATTCAGATGGCGCCTTTTGAAGCCCTATATGGTAGAAGATGTAGAACACCAATAAACTGGGTGGAACCAGGAGAACGCCGATACTATGGAATTGAATTCGTCAAAGAAGCAGAAGAACAAGTTAGAATCATTCAGCAACGTATTGCAGCTGCAGAGTCTCGACAGAAAAGCTATGCCGATCAACGTAGAAGACCACTTGAGTTCAACGTTGGTGACTATGTCTACCTGAAAGTTTCACCCATGAAAGGTGTTAAGCGCTTTGGAGTTAAAAGAAAGTTAGCACCAAGATTTTTGGGGCCCTATAGAATCATGGAAAGGAGGGGAGAAGTAGCTTATCAGCTATAGTTGCCAGAGCATTTGAAGGCTATATTCCCTATATTCCATGTGTCGCAACTGAAGAAATGTCTTCGAGTACCTGAAGAAGAAGTGCAACTAGCAAATATCAAGTTGCAAATAGATCTCACTTACTCCGTGAAGCCACGACGAGTACTCGATGAAAAAGAGAGAGTAACTCATGGGAGAATAGTGAAACAATACAAAATATCTTGGAGTGAGCAAGACGACCGAGATGCCACGTGGGAAACGGAAGACTATCTAAAGGAGGTGTATCCACAATTTTATGAAGAATGGTTAGTAACTCAAATCTCGGGACGAGATTTCTTTAAGGAGGGGAGGGTTGTAACACTCTAGGTGTTAAGCAACCCTAAAATGCATAACTTGACATAGCATGAGCATGGCATCTTATCATTTCATGTGCATTTGTGTGTATGAATGTTTAAGTCCTTGTTTAGCATCTAGTATAGCTATGTTTTGCTTTCTGTTTCTGACCTAGTGCCTTAAACCAAAGTTGTAGATCTTGATGAAAGGAACAACTTTGCTTAAAAGCACTTTTTCAGAAAAAGTCTTTTAAATGTTATTTAGTGCATTAGAAAAATGGGCTAGGAGTAAAATTCTTTTTCTAAGCAGAATTTGGACTTGAGCCTTAAAGATGAATTGTTCCTTGCAAAATTCTAAGCAACTTTACTTTTAGAACCTTTTCCTAATTCAACTTAGTTTGGGAGTGATAGAGCAGAGAAGAAATAAACAAAAACCTATTTAGTTTAAACCCTAGTGGGACCCACCTGTCAGCCTCCTTTCTCTCCCCCCCCCCCCCCCCCGCGCTGCCTGCCCATACGCCGGCAAAACCGCCCCGCTGCCGCGAGACCGCTTCGCCGGCTGCCAAACCGAGTCATGTGCCTTGTGTTATGATTCAAGATTCAATGATAGGGGTTGGCACCCGCTTCCTTTTATATAATCAGGTGAAGTTTGGCGCATACCGAGTCCTAGTCGGTTACAACAGAGTAGTCCAATTCTAATTACAAGACTTCCTTTAGAAACTCGACTAAGTTACAATGAGAGTCCTAATCCACGTAGGCTTCGTATCATGTCCTAGGATCTCCCGTGCCATCCAGGTTTAGTCCGAGTAATCATCTTCTGATGATATTTCTGACATTCTGGTCCGTCAAGCCCCCGAGCTCTTCATCATTTCTCTAAAATGTTATCTTCTGATTTCTCTTTGAGAATCTCCGAGTAATGTCTTGAGAAATCTTGAAGTGCTCTGTAGGTAAAGAACTTCCATGGTGTGCACTTTTTCCTGAAAAGTGCACCCATAGGGTGTAGCCTCCGAGCCTTTTGTTGTTTATAATAACTTTGAGGATCTTGTGAGCCTTTTTCCAAGTAATCCTGGGTCAAGAAAAAACATTTCCCTTATGGTATATACACTGCAGCCCCCGAGCCTGAGTTCCGAGTACCTGAGTAGTCGGTCCTTGGGGTCTCCAATATATCATCCGGATAATCCATAAGGATGGCAATAAGTTAGAACATGACACTGATCTATATCTTAATCCATCCGAGTAATAAATGTGACACCCTAGGTGTTAAGCAACCCTAAAATGCATGACTTGACATAGCATGAGCATGGCATCTTGTCATTTCATGTGCATTTGTGTGTATGAATGTTTAAGTCCTTGTTTTGCATCTAGTATAGTTATGTTTTGCTTTCTATTTCTGACCTAGTGCCTTAAACCAAAGTTGTAGATCTTGATGAAAGGAACAACTTTGCTTAAAAGCACTTTTTCAGAAAAAGTCTTTTAAATGTTATTTAGTGCATTAGAAAAATGGGCTAGGAGTAAAATTCTTTTTCTAAGCAGAATTTGGACTTGAGCCTTAAAGATGAATTGTTCCTTGCAAAATTCTAAGCAACGTTTTCCTTTAGGACCTTTTCCTAATTTGGCTTAGTTTGGGAGTTATAGAGCAGAGAAGAAATAAACAAAAACCTCTTTAGTTTAAACCCTAGTGGGACCCACCTGTCAGCCTCTTTTCTCCCCCCCCCCCCCCGCGCCGCCTGCCCGTACGCCGCCAAAACCGCCCCGCCGCCGCGAGACCGCTTCGCCGGCTGCCAAACCGCCGCTGCTCGCCGCCCGTGGTTTGCGTCGGGTCGACACGTCGCTCTGTCGCCCCGCTGCTTGCTCGCCGCGTGGCTGCCGATGCCTGACGGCCGCCGCGCCGGTCGGAGCCCCTCCCCGATGGGAAGTGGCCAGGTGCAATGCACCCGAGCCCTCCATCTCTTTTGCCTCCTCTCCGTTTCGCGCTTGCCACCAGGAGCTCACTCACTCGCTCACTCTCTGCGGATACATGGGTGTATGCCGAGTCTCTGAGTGATGAGTGATTGTCAACTGGGATGATGCGCATGTTCTTTGGCTTGTGTTGTGCAGGTGTCGAGCATGGATACAGTGATCGAAGGAAAGGTGAAGGTCAAGTAGAGACGTGCCGTGCCGATGGACCGAGAGTGGTGAAGCGCGGACGTGAGGCTTGGACTGAGGGACCGGTGGCCTGAGGATCAGCTATGGGGGCTGACAGCCTGGGACAGCGACGAGCGAAGACTTGCGATCACGGTGTTGCTCGGGTCGAGGACCTAGGGACACGTGTCGGTGGACGGTGTGCACGAGCGGTGCATCCCTTCTACGGCTCGGTTTGGTGGTTGAGCCACAGACAAACCACCGGGTGGACGGTTTCCAGGTTTGGGCCACAAAACCTGGGTGCTTTGGGTTTGCCGAGTTTGGGCCACAAAACTCGAGCTGAGGACGGTTTCCAGGTTTGGGCCTCAAAACCTGGGTGTTGCGGGTTTCTGAGTTTGTGCCACAAAACTCAGGCTATAGTCGGCTGGTTTCCCGGTTTGGGCCTCAAAGCGGGGGTTGGCTGTGAAGGCTGGTTTCCCGGTTTGGGCCACAAAACCGAGGGCGACGTCCGGGAAAAGGACAAGCAGAGCGGTGGCGGCACGTGGCGGCAATCGGTGAGGTTGCGTCGAGGCAACGCTACCAGTTGTGCGGGCGTGGACGTCGGATCACCACCTACCACGAGTTGGTCCAGAATAACCCTAGGGTTTAGGTGGTTCGCTCTGTAACTAGTTAGGGGTAGAGTAGGAATTAGAATTAGGATAAGTAGGGGGAGACACCCACCTCCCCATCTATCTCAGTCATTTGCTCTTTTCCTTCTAGGTTTTCCTGCTCTCCTAATCCCCTGCTGTAGCAACTGAGATCCGCAGAGAACCATACCTCTATGTACTGGAGATTTTGAGGAAGTGAGACCGTAATCTCACTGTTGTAGCATGTGGTAGCCACACGGTTGCAGATCGATGACTTGATTCGCGTTTTGTTCGTGTTCTTCGCGTTCTTCGTTTCTCCGTGATTTTCCCGTCACTCGATCTCCCTCTCTACTGCGTCTTTGCGAAATCCGTTTGAATCAACTTGTTCTTTGTAGTGAGGAGATCATTTCCACTGAAGGAATTCATCTAACTCCTCACGAACAAGTAGATCGGGTTGATTTCGTTTTCGTGGCGCTTTTTCATTCATGCTCCTCCCTTTTCGATTTCCCTGTGATTGAATCGATTTGAGCGGATGATTTCTTGGGGATAGTCTCCTAACTACCTCGTGATCATTCTCTCCAAGTTTGGAAACATGGGATTGTGATTTGATTCGAATTTGGAAGAGTTGTGTGAGGGGTTGTTGGTAGTTCTTAGCTTCACTAAAGATAGAGCTAGGCAACTATCCCCGGTAACGGCCCAGAAATGCTTGTTGACACTAGCCAACGTCGTTACTAGGAGCAGACTATGGAATCTATTCCAGGCAATGGTGTCAGAAGTGCTTGAAGCAAGTCCGGTCACTATACCTAAAGGAGTGAAGCTAAAGCAGCTATCTACTAATGCCAAGCGGGGTTGTCAATCCCGACACTAGTAGGAGCTAGCTAGAGAGATTGCAATCTACCAAGAGGAGATTCTGCAAGCGCATAGAACTATCGTAGTAGCACTTCGCCTGGGAGTACCAGGTGTCAATTTATTTGATCCCAAGGAAAGGCTAGGGTGGTGTATGAGTCGAGTCAAGGAGGGGATGAGAGTCAAAGAAAAGAGAAATGGGAAAAGGAGAGAAGGGAAAAGAGGGGATGGAAGGCTAGAAAGAATATGTGGGTGGATAGGTAAGGATGAAATGGATGGCTAAGGTAAGGTGGATGGATAGGTAGTTATGGGGTAACTAAGGGTAACTAAAGATAACTAACTACTAACTAATAACTACTCCTAGATAACCACAGAGCAAGATAACTACGAAGCAAGACAGGCAAATGTCAATAAAGCAACTAAGTTAAGTAAAGTTTTATTCCTATCTTATCAAGTATCGAGGCGTACTAGCCTTTACCACTGACTTAGGTTGAACGCTAGCACAACGAGCCTTACTGTTAAACTGGGCCAACTACGTGGTGGAATTCAAGGCGCACAGGGCTGTCACCACCTGCTTGCTACCACAGCTATCCGGGGGTCCAGCCGTATCTGAAGGTAAGTCTATAACTAAGCACCATGCTTAACTATATTCTAACTATCTCTACCCTAGCTTTGAATAGAGACACCCTTGCGGACGTCAGAGCAAATACTTGACTTAATAAGATAAACACTAAACTAACTAAGCAACCTATTGGCAAAGATCAAACACTAAGCTCACTAGAGATTAACTACTATGGCTAAGTAAATTGATCTGTAGGATAGCTAGGCACTCAAGCAATCAATCAAGTATACCACTCAATACTGATAAGTAGAATAAAGTAATACTTGAAATGATGAAATAGAATATAGTAAAGTGCTTGAGTAACAAGAGCAAAACCTGAACTGGAGATGAAGGAAGACACTTCCCAGCTCCAGGACCGATCACTCGCACGCCTCTACTCTTGAGCTAAGCCTTGAGCAGCGCTTCCGCGAGGGCAAAGATGCCTTGCTCTATTAGCTACCTACTTGCCTAAGCTCTCTGAGCTTCTAACCTAACTCTCACTTGCTTCTCTTGCTTGTGTGTTGCTTGGTTGTGGTGGTACTCATGAAGTGGTGCCACCAGATGGGTATTTATAGTCTTGAGGAGTGAGGGGGGTACTTATAGGGGGCAGCCAACTGACCTAGGGCTAACCCTAGTGGCGGGCGCCAGCCCTAGGTGGCGGCCGCCACCTCCATCACCGTTGGATGCACCGCCTTGGCTTCAATGGCATCCAGGAGCTCCAGAGAGGCGGTTGGTAGGTCGGTTGCATGTCCAAGTAACCGCCATTCGGCCTTGATCCACGCCACTCACTCCTGAGCCGTCCGATGCCACTGACCTAGTGACCAAGGGCCAAGATTTGGCCTTGGGATGGTCACACGGATCAGTGACGTGGCAAAGGGGGAGAGTTGGGCCTCTCCAAGTGGCGGGCGCCACATTTGGGTGGCGGGCGGTACCTCTGGTTGGCGGGCACCACCCCACTCGGGCCCAAATGGGTCCTGGTGAGTGGGCTCGTCTCCTGGTGGGTCTATTCTCCAAATTTGGTCCAAATCCTGCATTCAAATAAAAATCTATGGACATGTGGAATTTTGTTAGTTTGAAACCTATTTGACTACATTTCATGACTTTTTGGTGAACTTTAGGGTAAAATGTTGATGGTAAAATAGGTGTATAAGGACCATCAACAAGCTCCCCCAAGCTAACCTGTTGCTCATCCTCGAGCAACAATGCGGTTTAAGCATTGAGCATGAAATAGATAGCAACTTAAGATGTATGCGAGTGCATATTGTATAGTGAGAAATAACTTAGCATATATCATTAATCATAGCAATGTGGGGCTTATAGCTTTTCACTTCAAACATGCAAGAGTGAAATAAAGTAATGGATAGGAAACTTTTATCTTGCTTAGGTTTGACTAGGATTCTGTCTGGAGGTTTTTGAAGGTTTTCAAAAGATAACAACTTGCTTAAGTCCTCCAAGATTCACTCAATCACTTAGGCCAAAATGTAGCCTCTCCTACTTCTAAAGAATGATATGTGGAGTTATAGGAAGGCTAAGAATCATGAGCAAATTGCCTGATGTTTATTGCTAAGCTAGACACTCATATCATAAGGAGCAGCAAATCATAAAAATTGATCAAGATGTGCATGTGTGGTTATGTGGAAGTGTATAGAGGGATATTTCATAATCCTTCCTAGTTAATTTCTGGGGTCTAGAGCTAATGATAATTCTCTCTCTCTCTCTCTCTTTTTTGGATACATAACGAGTAGACAAAAGATGTGTCCTCACATTTTCTTAGGACATAGTCCTCTTTTGAGCTACTTTGCTCACTCTTTTTTTTCAGGACATAGTCCTTTCTTGAGCTACTTTGCACATTTTTCTCTCTCTCTCTTTTTTTAGCTCCAAATTTCCCCAGGTTATCTATAGGAAAGGATTTTTGAAATGAGTAGGGAAAGGGAGAGAAATGGTTATTCCCAGTGTAGGAATAGCATAAGGCTAGCAATGGGACGTTTGGCAAGGTATTGCATATCTCCAGTGTAGAGAATGAGCAATTTATTTGGTGGTTGCAAACTTCCAAAGTGGAAAGTAGGCAATTTATGTTGGGTGTGTGAATCTTGATTCAAAAGATATGATAAGCTTCTCTACTAAGATCTATGAGGTCTAACAAAGCTCAACACAGACAAAGCTCTTTGTGGTTTTGACTAACAAATATTTGGCTGGTGGTGGGATGGGATAAAATCTAGGAGGAACTTTTAGCAAGGTTTTCATAATTTTTAAAAGAAATCCTCCAGATTAGGTCCTAATTTCACCTTAGCAAGTTTAAAGAATTACTCCATTTCTTACTAACTTTACTCACTAAGCATGATTTCAGTTTAAGCATGTGCAACCCACAAAAACTACAACTTAGATAATACCAGTTATTCAAACCATAACAATAGCATTTGCATGACATATTTCAAATCTTATTCAGGTTTCAACTTGTTTAAGCAGATTTTATCAATTTTTATTCATGGAATGGTTATTTAGGCAAGCATGTGACATTCAAAAGATATAGAATTTAAGAACTGAATGTAAAGTGTAGGCTTGAGACATACCTTATTGGAGCGGGAGTCTCCCCCAAGCTGGCTTCTTGCTTGGTGAAGGATCTTCTTGTTCTCAGTCGGAGCTCTTGTTCTCATTTTATTAAAAAGGGAAACTATCTAATGTTGTGAAAAGGGAAACTATCCTATTATGATATTTTATTATTCTAACTAAGTTAACATATACCTATGCATATAACTAATGATAACTGATTTTTTTTAGTTTCATGCATGACATATGTTATTTATTCGAAAAAGGGAAAAATTGAAGGGAAAAAATAAAAGTAAAACCATACCTTAGGTCCATGGAATTTCATCCTTATCGGGTGGATCTTCTTCTTCCTTAGGCACTTCTTCTCTCAGTACTTCATCAGGTTCTTCTTCTTTTGGCACCTCTCCTTTGTTATGTGAACTATACAACTTAGGAGGAGGTGGTTCTTTCTTTATGTTCCACCTTGTTCTTGGGCGCCTCTTCTTGGTACGAACGGGGTTTGCTTCCTGCATGTTAGCGGCATATGCGGGACCACAGGAAAAGGAGAATATTTCCTTCCTCCCTCCTAATGTCATTTGCATTTTACCACTTCCCACATATATGCAAGCATCAACAGTGTTCAAGAAGGGTCTACCTAAGATTAGAGGCACATCTTTCCTATTTCCCATATCTAATATTATGAAATCAGCAGGAACATAGGAACCTCTAATATGAACAGGTAAATCATTGACTATTCCTTCTATATAGCAAGTGGATTGATCAGCTAGCACAACATAGGCAGATGTGGATGACATGGGTGGAAAGAACGAGTTTTCATAGAAATCTTTAGATAAAATGTTCACACTCGATCCTAAATCACACATGGCATTTTTAAAGACTTCACCAAAGATTGAGCATCTAATTATGGGACTACCAGGATCACCCTTTTCAACAGTCATGATTTGATCTTCATAAT
Source organism: Coix lacryma-jobi var. lacryma-jobi (assembly GCA_009763385.1). Lineage (NCBI taxonomy): Eukaryota > Viridiplantae > Streptophyta > Magnoliopsida > Poales > Poaceae > Coix > Coix lacryma-jobi. The sequence goes on from CM019824.1 coordinate 111,727,592, forward strand.
ATTTAAAATATTTTATTTCAACCATATTTGGAGTTTCCATGTCAGGTTTAGCAGGAATTTTGCCAGATTCAAAAGATGGTATGATAGCAGCAAGTTGAGCTAATTGGGTTTCTAACATCTTATTAAAGCTTAATTGATTTTTCAGAGCAGATGAGAAATCTTCCAATTTAGCATTTATATTCTCAAGGGTTTTATCATTCGACATTAATTTCTTATTCAAAAATTCAGTAGTTCTACCTTGAGAGTAGACTAGATTCTTTAAGAATGAGAAATCATCAGAATTCTGAAAATTAGAACGGGGGAATGAATTGTTACCTTGAGAATTTGAAGGTTGATTCCATCCTTGATTCTGTTGACAGAAACCGTTGTTGTTGTTGATGAAGTTCAAATCTTCATGTAGCTCGGGGCAGTGGCTCCCAGAATGTCTGGTTTCTCCACAGACTTCACAAGTCATGTAGGATTCCAGAGATTGGACACTCTCTTGTTGGTTCATCTTCTCACAGCTGTCCAGCTTCTTTGCCAGCAGGTCCATCTTGGCCACGATCATGTCGGTCTCCTTAAGGGAATGCATACCTCGCTTACGGGGCTGCAGTCTCTCATCATTCCATCCTTGGTTCGACACCATCTTCTCTAAGAGAGCCTTAGCATCTGCAACATTAAGAGAAAAGAATGCACCGCCAGCGGCGGCATCCAAATGGCTTCTAGAGAGTGGGGTTAAGCCATGGTAGAAGTTCTGGATCAATAGCCACTCCTCCATACCATGGTGCGGACAAGCAACGACATACTCTTGCAACCTCTCCCAAGCCTCGGGAATAGATTCCTCGGCTTGTTGCGTAAAGTTGGAGATTTTGTTGCGCAGAGCATTCGTCTTGCCCATCGGGAAGAATTTGGCGAGAAAAGCATTGGAACATTTGTCCCATGTGTCTACAGCATTGCAATCGGTATAGAACCATTTCTTCACTTTTCCTAGCAAAGAGAAAGGAAAGAGACGAAGACGGATGACTTCTTGGGTTATCCCCTTAATGGTGAAGGTGCCGCAAATCTCCAAGAATTGTTGGAGGTGAGCATTGGCATCCTCATGAGCCTTGCCACAGAACGGGCTAGCTTGGACCATCGTGATCAGAGCTGGTTTGAACTCAAAATTGAGGTTGGCATCGATCACGTCTGGTCCTATCGCTACATTAGCGGCAGAAGGAGCAGAAAACTCACGAATGGTCTTATTGGCCATCGTGAAGATAGAACGAGATAAGAAAGAAAGAAGTTGAAGAAGATGAAGGAAAAAGATAAGATGGACTAAGGAAAGAAAGAATCGGGTAAGATGGGATTCGCTAAGCAGGAGCTTAAGCAAAGATAAATTCGACACGGACTCAACCGATACACCGATTGCCTTCCCCGGCAACGGCGCCAGAAATGCTTGTTGGTAGTTCTTAGCTTCACTAAAGATAGAGCTAGGCAACTATCCCCGGTAACGTCCCAGAAATGCTTGTTGACACTAGCCAACGTCGTTACTAGGAGCAGACTATGGAATCTATTCCAGGCAACGGTGTCAGAAGTGCTTGAAGCAAGTCCGGTCACTATACCTAAAGGAGTGACGCTAAAGCAGCTATCTACTAATGCCAAGCGGGGTTGTCAATCCCGACACTAGTAGGAGCTAGCTAGAGAGATTGCAATCTATCAAGAGGAGATTCTGCAAGTGCACAGAACTATCGTAGTAGCACTTCGCCTGGGAGTACCAGGTGTCGATTTATTTGATCCCAAAGGAAGGCTAGGGTGGTGTATGAGTCGAGTCAAGGAGGGGATGAGAGTCGAAGAAAAGAGAAATGGGAAAAGGAGAGAAGGGAAAAGAGGGGATGGAAGGCTAGAAAGAATATGTGGGTGGATAGGTAAGGATGAAATGGATGGCTAAGGTAAGGTGGATGGATAGGTAGTTATGGGGTAACTAAGGGTAACTAAAGATAACTAACTACTAACTAATAACTACTCCTAGATAACCACAGAGCAAGATAACTACGAAGCAAGACAGGCAAATATCAATAAAGCAACTAAGTTAAGTAAAGTTCTATTCCTATCTTATCAAGTATCGAGGTGTACTAACCTTTACCACTGACTTAGGTTGAACGCTAGCACAACGAGCCTTACTGTTAAACTGGACCAACTACGTGGTGGAATTCAAGGCGCACAGGGCTGTCACCACCTGCTTGCTACCACAGCTATCTGGGGGTCCAGCCGTATCTGAAGGTAAGTCTATAACTAAGCACCACACATAACTATATTCTAACTATCTCTACCATAGCTTGGAATAGAGACACCCTTGCGGACGTCAGAGCAAATACCTGACTTAATAAGATAAACACTAAACTAACTAAGCAACCTATTGGCAAAGATCAAACACTAAGCTCACTAGAGATTAACTACTATGGCTAAGTGAATTGATCTGTAGGATAGCTAGGCACTCAAGCAATCAATCAAGTATACCACTCAATACTGATAAGTAGAATAAAGTAATACTTGAAATGATGAAATAGAATATAGTAAAGTCGGTTGGTAGGTCGGTTGCATGTCCAAGTAACCGCCATTCAGCCTTGATCCACGCCACTCACTCCTGAGCCATCCGATGCCACTGACCTAGTGACCAAGGGCCAAGATTTGGCCTTGGGATGGTCACACGGATCAGTGACGTGGCAAAGGGGGAGAGTTGGGCCTCTCCATGTGGCGGGCGCAACATTTGGGTGGCGGGCGCTACCTCTGGTTGGCGTGCGCCACCCCACTCGGGCCCAAATGGGTCCTGGTGAGTGGGCTCATTTCCTGGTGGGTCCATTCTCCAAATTTGGTCCAAATCCTGCATTCAAATAAAAATCTATGGACACGTGGAATTTGGTTAGTTTGAAACCTATTTGACTACATTTCATGCCTTTTTGTTGAACTTTAGGGTAAAATGTTGATGGTAAAACAGGTGTTTAAGGACCATCAACAGGGGTGACCGAAATCGCCCTCACTGGGAGGTCGCGGACAGTCCGTCGTTCCTCTCGCGGACAGTCCGCGCGTTGGGGTCGGACAGACCAGTGGCCTGACTCCGCACTGTTGGACGAGTTCTTTTTTGAACCGCGGACAGTCCGCCGTTGGAGTTTGCAGACAGTCCGGGAACGTCCAGGGGACTTGCAGCAGCTATGCTGTTTTGCGTTTTTATTCGGCGGACAGTCCGGGATCGACTGGCGGACAGTCCGCAGTAGCCGCGGACAGTCCGGGACCTCAGGGCCGGACAGTCCGGGATTTGGCTGAAGCCTCCGGTTTAGTTCGTTTGCTCTCCCAGCTTCTTCGCTTGGTTTCCGGACTTCTCGTTTGGCACTAGAGTTGACCAAGGAACCTCTCTAGGTATCTTTGCTACTTGTTAGCATCGGTATTTAGGGATTTCTTGACGTAGCCGTCTATCTACGTTCAGGACTTGGTTTTTGAGAGTCGAACGTGTGCTGGTGCTTTTAGCATTTGGATTGCTATCGCTTTGTGGTGCCTCGCTGTGATCCTAGGGATCATCCACCCTCTTTCAAGGGTCGTGGGCATCATGGTTTCGATCGAAGCTCTCGAGGTTGATTTTGGGAACAAAAGGCCAAAGTTTCAAGAGAAATTTTTGTGCTCCCATTCACCCCCCCCCCGTTGGTCGCCTTGCTATTGCATTCTCGGTCCTTCAATTGGTATCGAAGTGGGTTAAGGATCTTCCACCTTAGCTGGTTCCAGATCCACCAAAGGCGACATGGATCGCGGCGTGGGCAAACCGCCGTTTTTCGATGGGACGAACTATGCGTATTGGCAGATACGCATGTCGGCCTTTCGGCAGAGTATGGGTGCTTCCATTTGGGATATTTGCAACTCTGCTGATTAAGTGGTCTTGGCTGCTCGTGTTACTCAGCGTCAGATCGATGATCATGATGCCAATAGCCGAGCCCGTAATGCTCTTTTCTCATGCTTGAGCATGACGGAGTTTGATCGCGTCTCTCACCTCGCTACGGCTCGGGAGATTTGGGCATCCCTCATGCGTTTCCATGAGGGAACCTCTCAACTCAAAACCCGTCTCTACGAGTCACACAAGCGAGAGTATGAGAACTTTCGACATATGCCTGGCGAGAGCATAGAGAGTTTATTCGCTCGCTTTCAGGTGATTGTCAACAGGATGAGGGCTAACAAGGAGCTGTTGCCTTTCGATGATCATGAGAGAGCTTTGAAGCTTTTGCATACTCTTGATCGGTCGGTGTGGACTTCCTGCTTAGTTGCTTCGGATGTTTAAAGCCTTCGTAGATCCTGCCCCCAACACCACGGAGATCGTGATGTTTAAAGCCTTCGTAGAGTGGGGATTGGGGCTTCCTGCTTCGGATTTCTTCTGTGGATTGCTGCATTACTATGGTTTGACTCTAAACCATATTACTCCCAATGTGGTTCTTCATATTGCAATCTTCGCCCATCTCTGTGAGGCTTTTCTTGGGATATGTCCCTCTATTACCCTTTTCCGCTACTTTTTCTGGTTTAAGTGTCAACCTAGTGATGCTAATACCGAAGTAGTCGGAGGGGCTAGTCTCCAGGTTAGATTGGATGTAGCCAATCAATATATAACTGTTGAGTTATCAGAGTCGGTAAAAGACTGGGCTGCTGGGTGGTTCTATATGGGTAACCCACCCCCAGCTCTTGGTCGTCATGTTGGATGGCCTCCACAGAAGTGCCGTGAATGGAAGGAGAAGCTCACAAGTGAAGAAGTAGGGGCTATCCAACCCCTCCTCATTATGATAGACGCTTTGATAACCAATGGGCTGACCGGATACACTGTCGTTCAAGACTTTGTTGCCCGGCGCATCCACCCGCTTCAGCAGCGAGCCAACTTTGGGTTCGAATACCTGGGTAAGAACGACCCGGGTCGCCACACTGTCGAGCAATTGGCAGACTGCAAAGTCCTCTGGAGAGTGAACCGGCTACTTAAGAGCCGTGGACATCTTGCTCCAGTGATGACATCCTTCTCTGCCATTAATCCTCCTCCTCAGGTAAGTACTTAATTTGTCGTGTCGTCAAGGTTCGGAATAGATATCCTTCTAACCTGACTAGGTATCCTTCTGTTTTATAGGGCCAGGGGAGAGATAACAATGATTGCCCTCCACTGCCTCCGACGACTGAAGAAGGCGGAGGCATCTTTTTGGAAGGTCCCGTCAGAAGTGAGGATCTTCCTAACAAACCAAGTTCGCCTGAAGATCTTGACTGGCTTGACACAGAATCAACTGACTCTGATGTCCTGCTTATAGACCCAGAGGCTGAGGGTAGCCTGAAGAGGTCGCCGACTCCTCAACTAGAAGCCGGAGGACCCGTCCTTAAGAAGGCTCGCACTGGAAATCGCCGTGCTTGTCGAAAAGTTCTTTTATCTCAAGAATTGTCTGATAAGCACTATAAGTCGGGTGCTCCTGGTAAGGGAAAACCCGAGTACTTTGTAGTCCTTTTGAGTGTTGATGGTCTCTTGTCTTATATATGTCGTTGTATCAGATGCTGGGACGGTGTAAGGGACTTCAAGCAGCGTGGTGTCTGAGAAGCCTCCGACTTCAGACCCGCTTCTGATACAGCCGATCTTGGAGCTACCAAAGCCTTTGAAGCTCGTGAAGTAAGTTTTCAGCTTTGTAGAGTGTACACAGAGTTCTGATACTGACATGTATACTTGTCTGCTTGCAGGAAGGCAAAACCAGGTGCAACAGCCTCGAGCACCGTTCCTGATCCTCAGGTGGTAGAGGAGTCGGAGCCGCTGGCCAAGGATGACTCCAGCGTGCCGCCAACCTTCAGTCAGGTAGATCCGCTGCCTGACTCCTCTGCGTCCAAGTCTCAGGTCGAAGCCGCTCCTGACACGGATGCTCTTCCATTGCCTCAGGTTGGATGGCCGTACTCCATCTTTCGTTCTCCAGCTCAATTGGAGTTTGACCGAGTGTGGAATGACTGGTTTTTTCGTACACGACAGTCGGGCGAACCTACCCTGGACATGGTCTTGACGGAGATACATGCAGAGGGCACAGTTTGTCAGCAGGGAGGATCTTTAGATGCACCCGAGTCCTCGCGCCAAGGAGCTACTCTTGATGTATCCGGGTATGACCAGGATCTTACTCGGCTGAAGGAGCTGAGGGATCAGGTGAGGGCTCCTTTTGAAGCTCTTCACCAATTTTTTGAGGTAAGAGTCTCGATCTCTTCTTGTTATACTGTAAACTCATCCGAGTACTCATGATATTATTGTATTGTAGTCCTTTGACGTCAAGGTTAGAGATCAAGTCACCCGGATCCGCCAGGAGCTGTCTCGTGAAAACCAAGAGCTCCGGGACTATATTGCCCAGGACCAAATTAGTCAGAAGGTAGCCACCCAGGTTCTGCATAATCGCATTAATGAACTCCAAGGCAACCTCAAGGTAGTGGTAGCGGAGCGTGACGCTGCTAACAACCGAGAGGTTGGGCTGATATCCAAGTCCGCTGCTATGGAATAGAAGTTGAAGGAGCTCAAGAAGAGTTCTAAAAAGCAGCTTGAAGGTATACTTGGAGTTTCTGTGTCATTCTGCTCCATGATATTAGTCGGATGACATGATAACTGACTGTTGTGTATGCAGATGCAAATAAACTGGCTTCTAGGTGGCAGAACGCCTTCAACCGGAAGCAAGCAGAGCTTGAAGAGGTATTTGCTAATGCGCAGAGTACTCTTCAAGAAGCCAAATTGATGCGTGAGGGTGCTGACCGGGACCTTCTGCAGGCTTTGAAGTCTACAAAGTAGTTGGCAGAATCCTTGAAGGCCTTGGAGCATGCTGTCGAGCCCCTGCTCAACATGATTCCGGCGCCAGCAGGAGTCCAGGAGACTTTGATTGAGCGGGCCAAGGCTGCACCTGGACGACTGGCGCAATACATCAAAGATATGTCGATTTCCGTGGTGCAAGGCTGTTGACACTAGTTAACTATCATAATTAAGAGATAAATAAATATGAAAAGGGCATGAATTTAATCACCAACAAAGGTTTAGGGTTTCAACTGACAATATTCCACGAGTTTTGGTGAGTTATGATTCTGCAGAGACTAAACCAGGAAATCGGCACCAATAGCTTCCCATAGAAGGAAACCGTCGGGAGATAACGCAACCGCCACGTCGGGATACTTCTAGAAGACTCCAGAGGACGTAAGAAGACACCACAAGGAAGGACACCACCAGAGGCCGACCTGTGGGATCGACCGGTCCCATAGGGCCCACCGGTCGGTCGGCCACGGAGGCCCCACGCTTTCGTCTTCTGCAAGCTACTTCCATCGACCTCCAGGATGCATCTCGACCGTACCTCAAGTCGGTTTGATCCAAGGGCCACGGTTCATCGCCCAGGGCTATATAAGCAGCCCCAGACCCCCCTCTCCAGGCATCTCCTCTTCATTATTCATCTCCACATCATAAACTAGGGTTCCAATTGTAGAAGTAGAGGTCCCTCTAGATGAATCTCTTCTAGTTCATCTAGAATTAGATCTAGTTCATCTAGTTGTAATCAAGAGCCAGCTATCAAGTAGAAGACTAGATACCCCTCTAGTAGGATTAGAACCTAGTCTTATTTTAGAACTAGAAGAGAGAGAGAGAGGAAGAGATCAAGAGGAAGCTCCAGCCTATCGGATCAACTTCTTCCTCTTGTACCTGTGGATTCAAGTTCTTCATCGACTTGCTTCGACGATTGTTTTGGTAATCAACATCTATATTTAAGTTTGAGCCATTGTTCTTATTGTTCTTAAGGTTTATGACTCTCTTTTGAGTACTTTAATTCTAGTTGCTCTAGAGTTTGAGTAGTTGGATAGTATAAGCGTAGTGCTTAGACTTGATAGCTCATATTTACCTCATATAACGCCGGTAGTAGTGGTAGTTCGCAAGGGTGACTCTTGTAGCCTTGTTGATTCTTCTATAGTCCACTTACCCGTGTGTAGGCCCGGTAGGATTATACATTTGCATAAAAGAATCATAGTCTGTTGTGACCTTTTATGGCAACTTCCCCATTAAGAATAATAAACATATCACTCTTAAGTTGGATTTAGATAACCTTAGTGATCCCCTCTATACTTTTAGTTTCTCTGTCCTTGTTAGTTACTCAGGGGTTATACACTTGAGACTCATCGCTATCCGTTCCTTTGGGTTTGATATTAAAACTGGGTTACTCCGGTGAAGTGCTACATCGGTAGATTTTATCTGTGCGCTTGCGGATAAAGTAGAGTGTGCATTAATTTATACCAACAAGCATTTCTGGCGCCGTTGCTGGGGAACGGTAGATCATTTTACGTCTTAAGTTTAACCTTGTAATCATACTTTTATCTTTTCCTTTTTGTCCTAGTCTTTTCATTATTTTTGTTTTCATTCTTATGAATGTTGTTTTTTTTGAATTCCACTCTTATCTATCACTACCCCATGAGCAAGCTATAACTAGTAGAATCCTTATACCCCATCATAATACCTGGTTATGAGCTATGCCTACCTTTCTGCTGCACTGTCCTTGTAATGAGCATAGAAATATAAATATGAAAAATATTCCTTCGGGTATTCTTGTCACTAACCTTCCCAGGTGTGGAGCAGAAAAGAACGAAGGAACAACAAACATAAGGTATGTCCCACCAATCATCATGCAACATTGAATTACATTCATCCAATCTTGATTTATGCAAAATCCAAGCTTGGGAAATAGACCTTCTAAGAATATCTCTTGCCATGTTGCTATGTTCGTTGTCCCTACCTTTATGATATGCTCATACACTCATTATGCTCTTTCATCACCATCTGAATAAATCTCTATAATACTTTTATGCTACCCTCATTCGCTATATTATATGTTTAGGTTTGGAGTACTTTCATACATCTCTTAAATTAAGCATGGTGCCTAGTTTAGGAGTGGTGATCTTGCTTTCAAAGGTTTTTAATTTAAGCAATTAAGTTAAAATACCTTCCTAGATCAAATTAGACGTGGTGTCTAGGTTGATTTTTGAGCCGATAGTATGCTATAGTGGATGTTGGATATTTTGTTGGACTAACCACTGCAGGGAAACTTTCAATATCAATTTGGGAAAGTCTGGAGATGAACTCACACTGGAGATGAAGAGACACATGAACTTTAACAACTTTGCACAATGAAGACTCAGCTCATTCATCATGGATGAAAGAACTGTGAGTATCAAAGTTTATTTATTTTGTCTTCTACTGCAAGTTATCCTTTGCCTTGAATCATGTTAAAGTGCAGCCAACACATACTAGTCTATGCTAAAGTAATCCTAAAAACATCTCCTTATTAGCATAGATGCAAAATACATATGTTGTGGACAACAACCCATGCTTCAAATTCTTGCAATCCTTTGGGTATATATCCACTAACATTATGCAGGAGAGAGATTTTGTTCATCCATGGTTTGATCTGAACATTGAAGATCCAAAACCCAAACCATAGACACACAAATCAACTCTCAGATCACAAATGGTGCTAGCCTAGCTTTGAGTCTTGCTTGGGCACTGATGACAAACAAGATGCAACTTACCTCGTATGAAACAACCTATGCCTGCAACCATCATTGCCCAAGACATCAAGACAAGAAGTGGAAAGTTATTTTCTCTTCTAATCAAGAGCTAGCTTGGGAGACAAAATGGTACGACTACAACAATAGCAAGATCTACAACTCAAACACATGAACATGTTGTTGGAAGTCCATCTACATCACAAGCCAACCTGAGAGAGACAATTCCGTTGTCTAGATGTGTTTCACAATCAAAGGGAGGAAGGAGAAACCCAACTTCAACATATTGATCTCCTACTCACCACTTTGATCAGTACAAACCACTAGATGCTATCCCAGTCGAGGAGAAGAATATGATCCACCACTCATTCTCGGAAGATCGTTCTTGAACGCCATCAATGTTATCATCTATATCGGACCTGAAGAAGTCAACTCTTGGATCTTTTGCTGATTCCTCAACAACTACATCACTTATGAGCAGCCAAAGAGAACCAAGAGAAGATGTCGAAGGAAGAACCAACTGCCAAGAAATGAGGAGGGCATCATGAAGGATGAAGCCACTGCACCACAAGAGTTAGAAGATGGAGAGATAGTACCTGAGCTAGTGAATCAAGAAGAACAACTGATAAGATCTCCATCATCTAGACACTGTTGAGAAGACAAGTCTCAGTTGTGGCATTACAAGACAAAGACTCTCATGGAGGCACTCGAGTAGCAGCTCTAAATCCAAGTCTCTTGCCAACCCAATGATTAAAAGAAAAATAAAAAGGTTGACAAGAGAAGAATGCAGAACTGTCCCTATATCCTCATAGTACAGAATTAATACAAGAAAGAGAGAGGATCCTAGGCAGCGTACTCGAGGAACAAAGCGCTTTCACTGATAAGTCAACACATAGAGAAGGAAGATCGATACCTCTAAAGATGATTCCACTGTGATCTTCCTCCTCTCAAGCACACTGTGAGACGAACAAGAGAAGACAAGTCAGCTAGACAAGAGAAGCTTCCATAAGGTGGTTCGACACATCACTCTTCAATAACAAAGTAATATTTCAAGGCAAATAACCATCACTTTAAAAGCTTCTTCTTGATTCTAGTATGAACATAAATAAAGAACTAAACATGTTTAAGTTGCACCTCACTTGATCCCACTTAATCAACTCAACATGTTCAGTCCTTTGATCTTTGTTTCTAGATTTACTCTCTTGTATCTCACTATCTTAACTAAATAAGCTAAAATGTTGTGCATCCAACCTTTGGAAGATGATATATCTCAATTATGAAAAGATCGACACTTTATGCATAGATTATCCTTCCTTTGGTTAAGTAATCTGATCTGTTAAATATTTTAAGATGCTACTTTTATGCTCATCCTCTTATCCTATCACTCATGTTAAGATTGAATAGAACACATAAACAACAAGTTTGTCTTGTGCAATGTGCCTAAGGGGAATAAACAAAACTTTTGGTTCTGTTGGTGTTTTTCCACCAACAGAGCCTATGCACTTGATCTCTACCTTATCTTTATGAGCAGGACACACTCTTGAGCATACATGGAGAAGTTTATCACTCCCAAATTCTACAGAGTGAAGGTCCTAGATCTACAAGAACATGCACACTGAGCAAGATGCTGCCAGCTTCCATAATTAACGCTTCATTTCAAACTGCTGGGCAAACGAAGAACATGAGTGACACCATATCAAGAGGCATAAACAAGAAGGAATGATGGAAGACGTCGTAGTCAGAATTAGAGGTCATTAAGTCCCCACAGACTTCTTGATCCTCGACATGGGAGAAGACGATGATGTTCACCTCATCCTAGGAAGATCATTCCTCTACACTACAAGTGCAATCACCTACAAGAGGAAATCCATTTTCACTTTCCTGGAGAAAAGGCACGATACAACTTCATCAACTACATACCCAATGAAGCACCCAAGGAGAATAGAAGTGAAAGACGCTGCTCTCAAAGCCAAAGAAGACAAACTATCAAGAATAGAGAGGCCAATCACGAAGAAGAAGCTATCAACACTGTCCCAGAAAAGAAAGAACAAAAGAAATCTCAAGACAGTGAGCCACAGGAAGTGAAGACTCAGACCAAGAACGTATGGAAGAAAATGTCTGCACCTAAGAGGTACAATCGATAACAACTTTCTAAACGTCTGACATACCTTGGGAGGTCTGAACCAAGGAAATGTCCGGTTCGTCGGACCTAAATATCCGAACCTTCGCCAAAAGGTAAAAATCGATAGTTATCTTTATATTTACTTTGCTGCATATTTCTCATATTTAATTCTTAGTCATTTATTGCATCATCATATTTAATTCACAAACATTTTAATTTCTGCATTGCATTAGAAAAGAAAATAAAAATGTTGCAATTGTTACATTATATCATAAACCATAAATCCCCATGTGAATAATTCTATGGTGTGAAACCCACGGGAATGTTCTTCGTGGTGTCATAAAAAATAATAATAATAAATATGCATGCATTCATCCTGTTGCATTTTTTCTCTTGCATCATAAAAATATTAAAATACAAAAATATCAAGAAAGAGATCTCACTAAAATTCTAGACAGCTAATTGAGTGGCCAACCACTAATGCTTAATCTGTTCGACAAGTTTTGTTGTCTATTTGACTTTCATAGGATTTGAAAGGCCAAGATAAGCTAACGAGCAAGTGAATGCTCCATCCACTGTTGGAGCACTGTCTCAAAAAACATCAACATCAATCAAAGCTCTAATAGAGGAAGGACATATCCACTGCCAGTATGCTACATTACAAGATCGAACGACTACGTCAACATTCAGCTTGGGGGAAGGCACCCCATGTATCCACGTAAGTATCTTTATCCTCTTAAGTTTTTCATTCTATAAACAAAATGAAAACACCAAAAATATGTTAGCACATGAAGGCTCACCCTTAAAAAGAAAAGAACAAAAGTATGTGGGCACATGAAGGCTCACCATTAATTAAAAAAAGAGACAAAAATATATGGGCATATGAAGGCTCCACGCTATTAAGGGAACCAGCTTGGGGGAGACGCACCCCCGTTATCTTCGCGATTCAGGTATGTCTTTATTTTTACTACTACTACTATTATTAGCTTTTATCTTAAAGTGTGTTAGATTAATAAAATAGTGTGTCTAGTTTGTTTTAAAAAGTTGATGACTAAAACCCTCTCTCTCTAATCTTTTGTATGGAAATGATGAATAGTTGCTCTATCTAATTTCTTTCAAGTACCTAGCCTTTAAAGCATGAGTTCTCCTAATTAATAATGATGCTTAAAAATAAAATTAAATATATGGGTAGCAAATGCTTGATCCAGAGTCTAGGTAATTGATAGATATAACATGTGATGATCTGAGCTGCTATTATCTTGTTCTAAACAACACTAGTGTTCCGGAGATTTCTCATTATAAATATGACTAATAATGGCATTGAGTTAAATTAAGCTTTGTTGACCCTATGAGAAGTCATCATGCTATTGAATTGAGATCACTTACACATTCCATCCATCTTCCGCATAAATGCTCATGATTATCTATTGTTATCCTCTCAAAAGTTTGTTGGAAGCATGTGGCTATTGAAAAAAAAGAAAAAAAAGAGAAAAAAAAATCTGAGGAAATAAAAAGGGACAAGTGTCCGAAACCTCAAAAAGAAACATCCCGAGGAAATAAAAAGGGACAAGTGTCCGGAACCTCGAAAAAAAATAATAACAATGAATATCAGAAAAAAATGGGCATGTGCCCGCCAGTAGAATTAGCCTGATAGCCATATGTCTCTAATAAGCAGAAGAGAGTGATATATTCAAAAGAGCATCCGCCTCCATTTTCCATACACATGCACTTCTCGACTCAATAGTGTTGTTGACTTTCTCTTTGGATCCTTTGTTTAATTTGGCAACATATGTTCTTAAACTTTTGAAAATTCATAAAAACTCCAGAATAATGGTGAAGTGAAAGAGCTAGAGACATGGTGCTTGATTTGATCGTTCTATCTTTCAATTACTCGAGATTCAAGGTAAAGTACTAAGCCCTGTGATGAATAATATGATACTTTTTTTCTATTCCATATGAGAACTTTTGTTTGAATACATGTGTACTTGTTGGAAGTGAAGATATTGCAGCAACTCCTGATCCATTGTTGAGATTGGCTTTGCTCGGAACTAGCAAAGGTTTAGCTTGGGAGAACTTGTTGACACTAGTTAACTATCATAATTAAGAGATAAATAAATATGAAAAGGTTATGAATTTAATCACCAACAAAGGTTTAGGGTTTCAACTGACAATATTCCATGAGTTTTGGTGAGTTATGATTCTGCAGGGACTAAACCAGGAAATCGGCACCAATAGCTTCCCATAGAAGGAAACCGTCGGGAGATAACGCAACCGCCACGTCGGGATACTTCTAGAAGACTCCAGAGGACGTAAGAAGACACCACAAGGAAGGACACCACCAGAGGCCGATCTGTGGGACCGACCGGTCCCACAGGGCCCACCGGTCGGTCGGCCACGGAGGCCCCACGCTTTCGTCTTCTGCAAGCTACTTCCACCGACCTCCAGGATGCATCTCGACCGTACCTCAAGTCGGTTTGATCCAAGGGCCACGGTTCATCGCCCAGGGCTATATAAGCAGCCCCAGACCCCCCTCTCCAGGCATCTCCTCTTCATTATTCATCTCCAGATCAGAAACTAGGGTTCCAATGTAGATGTAGAGGTCCCTCTAGATGAATCTCTTCTAGTTCATCTAGAATTAGATCTAGTTCATCTAGTTGTAATCAAGAGCCAGCTATCAAGTAGAAGACTAGATACCCCTCTAGTAGGATTAGAACCTAGTCTTATTTTAGAACTAGAAGAGAGAGAGAGGAAGAGATCTAGAGGAAGCTCCGGCCTGTCGGATCAACTTCTTCATCTTGTACATGTGGATTCAAGTTCTTCATCGACTTGCTTCAACGATTGTTTCGGTAATCAACATCTATATTTAAGTTTGAGCCATTGTTCTTATTGTTCTTAAGGTTTATGACTCTCTTTTGAGTACTTTAATTCTAGTCGCTCTAGAGTTGGAGTAGTTGGATAGTATAAGCATAGTGCTTAGACTTGATAGCTCATATTTACCTCCTATAACGCCGGTAGTAGTGGTAGTTCGCAAGGGTGACTCTTATAGCCTTGTTGATTCTTCTATAGTCCACTTACCCATGTGTAGGCCCGGTAGGATTATACATTTGCATAAAAGAATCATACTTTGTTGTGACCTTTTATGGCAACTTCCCCATTAAGAATAATAAACATATCACTCTTAAGTTGGATTTAGATAACCTTAGTGATCCCCTCTATACTTTTAGTTTCTCTATCCTTGTTAGTTACTCAGGGGTTATACACTTGAGACTCATCGCTATCCGTTCCTTTGGGTTCGATATTAAAACTGGGTTACTCCGGTGAAGTGCTACATCGGTAGATTTTATCTGTGCGCTTGCGGATAAAGTAGAGTGTGCATTAATTTATACCAACAAAGACCTGATGGCGACGCTGCGGCTTCATCTACCGTCCTTCGACTTGTCTGCTTTGATGACTCTTCCTGAGGGCAAAGACGACGAGGACCTTGCGGTAATGCAAGAGGAGGTGAAGGCCACCGCGGAGGAGTACTCACAGATATTAGATCTTGTAGAGTAGTCTAGACTCGTCAGTCTCTGCAGCTTGTATCTCCTGAAAACAATTATTATAAGATATCAAAAATATTGGTTACTTTTGAATCTTGTGAATTGCATATATGTCCAACTCCATATTGCGGCAAATTTCTTTGGCAATGGGTTGAGTTTATTTGTTGTGGATGTATGACCAGGCGTCTAATTAGACGAGTCTATCCGAGTGCTCGCTAGCACTTTAGTTTGGGTCGTGTGACTTCGTTTCTCTAACCATTGTGTAGAGAACTTAGTCTTGCCCGAGTACTACTCTTAGTACCCTTGTTCAAGGGATAACAATGATCAAGCACCTCTTGAAGGACCGTAGCATTGGTTCCTTTTGGGTGAATCATATCCTCTTGACGATCGCAGCTTGAGTGCGAAGGTGGGTGGACCTCTGTCCAAGAAATGTGTAACAGGGTGAGTACTAATCCACCTTGTTATGCCTTATAGGAACTGTTGTCCACTATAGTGGATTTCATATTCGCTATAAGCTGATAGCCGGGTGTTAAGCCGTACTACCTTGTGAGTTGTATTGAGCTCGAAGCTCGTAACTCAAGTATGGTTTCCGCTGAACCAATCTATCCGAGTAATATTATATATTAGTCGGAGGTAAGCCCTGCTATTGCAGAGAATGTTATGCGACTGAATAGTCGTGATGAGGTGTAGAAAATAGCCTGGATAAAAGTTCTTATATCGTATGAACTTCAAACTTTATTAATATCTGACTAATAAATACAATTGCCCTGAATCAGAATTGTAGCGTAGTCCTTAAGTATGGAATTTCTTCAAGTGCTCAATATTCCATGAATTTGGCAGTGGAGATCCATCTTTAGTGACTAGCTCAAATGACCCGGGTCTTGTTACTTTGGATACAATATAAGGACCTTCCCATGGACTCATGAGCTTGTGACGTCCAACGGTGTTTTAAATTTTCTTCAACACCATGTCGCCTACTTGGAAGGTGCGGTGATGGACGTTCTTATCATAATAGCGCCTCATCCCTTGAAGGTATCTTGCTGACTAAAAAAGTGCGGTTAGTCGAGCTTCTTCAAGGCTGTCGACTTCTAACCACCTGGTATCATCAGCTTTGCCCTCGTTGTACTGCTCCGTTCGTGGGGAGTTCCAGATTAAGTCAGCCGGTAAGATTGCTTCAGTGCCATATACCAGAAAGAAAGGTGTTTAGCCTGTTGCCCGACTTCGTTGTGTTCGTAGCCCCTAGACTACCTTAGGCAATTCTTCAACCCACTTTCCACCGTGATCTTTTAGGAGGTCAAATAGCCTTGGTTTTAATCCGGCGAGAATCAGGGCGTTTGCTCTTTCAACTTGGCCATTGGACTGAGGGTGAGCCACTGATGCATAGTCTATCTTGATTCCACAGTCGCTGGCCCATGACGTGAATTCGATAGCCGTAAAGGGGGATCCAAGATCAGTGATGATTCTATGTGGCATTCCAAAGCGGTGAAAGATGCTCTGCATGAATTGGACTGACTTGGAAGCATTGAATTTGACCAATGGCATGTACTCGATCCATTTTGTGAACTTGTCAATTGCGACATAGATGTACTCGAATCCGCCTAGGGCGCGCTTGAGAGGACCCACCATATCGAGTCCCCAGCATGAGAAGGGCCATGACGGAGGGATGCATATCAGTTCATGTGCGGGTACATGCTGCTGCTTGGCAAAAAACTGGCATGATTGACAGCGGCGGACTAAGTCTTCCGCGTCTTTTAAAGCTGAGGGCCAGTAGTATCCTGACCTGAAGATTTTTCCGACTAGTGTCCTTGAAGCTGCGTGGTTACCGCAGGACCCAGAGTGGACTTCATTCAGGATTTCCCTGCCTTCTTCTGGTGTAATACACTTGAGGAGGACCCCTGATGAAGCTCCGCGTCGATACAGCTTATCCCCGACTAGATCATAGTTTTTGCTACGCCTGGTGACTTGCTCTGCTGTAGTTTTGTCGCTTGGCAGTTTATGTTCTTTGAAGTAATCAATGAAGACTCGTGTCCAGTCGGGTGCTAGAGATAGGACCTGGGTTGCGGGTTCTGGCTCGAACTCCTCCTTCTCTTGGATTGAAGGCTTGGATAACTCATGTACAAAGGTACCACTAGGAACTTGTGCTCTGTCAGAACCCAATTTCGCGAGTATATCTGCTGCCACGTTGAGATCCCGGGTAACATGAATGAGTTCCAGTCCTGCAAAATGTTTTTCCAGCTTGCGTACTTCAGCACAATAGGCGTTCATTGTTTCCTTGGTATAGTCCCAGTATTTATTAACTTGGTGAATGACCACGGAAGAATCGCCATAGACTAATAGCCGCTTAATGCCCAAAGTGACTGCTAGTTTAAGTCCGTGGAGCAGTGCCTCATATTCTGCTTCATTGTTGGTGGCTGGCCACAATATTTGCAGAACGTATTTGAGCTGTTCGCCAGCGGGTGATACAAGAAGGACTCCGGCTCCTACTCCTCCGAGTTTTAGGGACCCATCGAAGTACATCTTCCAATGATCGGGAATAACATTGTCTCTAGTCTGCTGTATTTCAGTCCCTTCGGCGACAAAATCAGCTAGGGCCTCAGACTTGATAGCTTTCCTCGGAGTGAACTTGATGTTGAGTGCCCTAATTCAACTGCCCACTTGGAAATCCTTCCAGTAGCATCACAGTTGTGAAGGATTTCTCCTAAAGGAAAATCCGTGACTACCGTGATCTCATGAGCTTCGAAGTAGTGCCACAGCTTTCTTGAGGATATGAGTAAAGCATAGAGCAGTTTTTGTACTTGCAGGTATCTAACTTTCGAGTCAAATAGTACCTCGCTGATGTAATAAACTGGTCATTGGGTGTTGTAGATGTGCTTGTCGTCTTTGCGCTCCACCACGATTGCTGTGCTGACAACGTGTGTGGTAGCTGCGATATACAGCATCATCGGTTCCCTGGGCTCCGGCGGCGTCAGTATGGGTGAATTGATAAGGTAGCTTTTGAGTTGTTCAAAAGCTCTGTCCGCTTCATCCGTCCACTAAAATTTGTCGCCGGCTTTAAGCAATTTGAAGAAAGGCAATCCCTTTTCTCCGAGCCATGAGATAAATCGATTTAACGCAGCCATGCACCCGGTGAGTTTCTGAACGTCTCGGACAGAGGTAGGCGGCTTCATGTTGATGATAGCTGTGATCTGCTTTTGACTAGCCTCGATGCCTCGATGACTAACGAGGAATCCGAGTAACTGTCCTGAGGGTACCCCGAAGACGCATTTGGTTGGATTGAGTCTCCTTTGATACGTACGTAATCGGTTGAAGGTTTCCTCTAGGTCTGATATCAGGGTAGTCGGATCCTTTGTTTTTATGACTATGTCATCAACATAAGCTTCTGCATTGTGGCCAATCTGATCACCCAGGCAGTCTTGGATGGCGCGTTGATAAGTAGCCCCCATGTTCTTTAGTCCAAAGGACATAGTTTTGTAACAGTATGCTCCAAAAGGAGTGATGAACAATGTCTTGGGTTGGTCTTCTTCCTTGAGGGCAATCTGGTGGTACCCGGAGTAGCAATTCAGAAAAAAGAGTAAGGCGGAGCCTGCGGTGGCATCAACTATTTGGTCTATCCTTGGTAATCCGAAGGGATCCTTTGGACAATGCCTATTGAGGTCTGTGTAGTCGACACACATGCGCCACTCAGCAGAGTTTTCCTTCTTGACTAGCACTGGGTTAGCTAACCACTCGGGGTGGAGGATTTCTCTGATGAATTCGGCCGCGAGTAGCTTGGCTATTTCCTTCTTGATTGCCTCTTTCTTCTCTGGTGAAAATTGTCGTATCTTTGCTTGATAGGTCTAGAGCCTTCCTTTAACTCTAATCTGTGCTCAGCCAAGTTCCTTGGGACCCTCGGCATGTCTGCTGGTTTCCAAGCAAATATGTCTTTGTTTGCTCTAAGGAACTTGGTGAGCGCGAGTTCCTATTCTTCAGATAGGTGAGCACTGATAACCGCTGTCTTGGAAGGATCACCGGTTTCTAGGTCAATGGTTTTTATAGAGACTTCTGCTGATGATTGAATAGTACCTGCCTTCTTTGTTGGGATTTCTGAATCTCCAGGCTTGGTATTAAGCACCATCTGAGCGAGTTCTTGTACTTCCAGGGTGAGTTGAGCTTTTTCAGCGATTTGGACAGCCTCTGTGTCGCAATCAAATGACCGCTTCAAGTCGCCTCTGAAGGTTAAGATTCCTTTGGGACCCGACATCTTCAATAAGAGGTACGGGTAGTGGGGTACTGCCATAAACTTGGCAATAGCGGGTCGCCCAAATATGGCGTGATACGATGATTCGAAGTCGGCTACCTCAAAACTGATGTACTCCGTTCTGTAATTGATCGGAGTTCCAAAAGTGACGGGTAGTATAATCCTTCCGAGTGGTATAGCCGCTTTTCCGGGTACTACGCCGTAGAAAGGAGCGGTTGATGGTGTGAGCTGGGTTGCGAGATCTAGATTCATCTTTCGTAGGGTGCTTGCAAAGATAACATTGAGTCCTGCTCCGCCATCGATGAGTACCCTACCAAGTGTATATCCAGCGACCGTGGGGTCCAAAACTAGCGGGTAATGGCCTGCATTGGAAACACTGGTCCATTGATCTGCTCTGGAGAAATTAATCGGATGTTCGGACCAGTCGAGGTATTTGGGTGTCGCTGGTTCGGTGGACATGATCTCTCGCAGGGAAAGCTTCTGAAGCCTCTTGTTGTCACTGGTAGTTACTCCCCCAAAGATGACATTAATAGTTCCTTTGGGGTGCTGAAAGCCACCGGCGTCCTGTTGAGGATCCTCAGCTGTCTTCTTGCCTTTGTCTTTCTTGTTCTTGTTGAAGTCAGAGTTCAAGCCTCGCTCCTTGAGCTGTCGGCAGTGCCTTGCTTGATGTCCACCTTTCAGATGGAAAGGGCAAGGTCCGTCGAGTAAGTCATCAAAGGTGAATGGCTTGTTTCCCTTCTTCTGAGGCTCCATGGCAGCAACAGTATTATCTCCTGCCCTTTTCTGGGTATTTTGCTGTGGTGCCTAGTTGCCTCTCAGGTTGTTTCCTCGATCACCTTGCGTGTTTCTATCGGGGAAGCGTTCCTGTGTGCGTTCCTCTGTCGCCATCATGGAGTTTACAGCCTGATGGAACTCGTCAGCGGTGGTCGGGTCCTGCTTGATGAAATCTTTGTAATTGTACCTTTCGCAAATACCATTGCCAAAAAGGTCAATTACTTCTGTCTGTAATGTCGGATACTGTAGAGCGGATTTCTGAGAATCGCCTATAGTACTCCCGCATTGATTCGTTTTTCTGTTGCTTGCAGGTTCTGAGCTTAGTCCGGGGATCTAATCTCTCTGGGACACCAGCAAAGTTTTCAACGAAGATACGATGTAGTTGTTCCCAGGAGTCGATGGACTCGGGTTTAAGCCTGTCAAACCAAGCAAGCGGCATTGTCTCTAGAGCCATTGGGAGGTAGAGTGCTTTGACGTCGTTGCTTCCACCCGCTAGCTCGACTGCTTGAGCATACAGCCTGAGCCACCGTTTAGGTTCTGTCTTCCCGTCGTACTTTGAGTAATTCCCAGGTTTGAATTTTCGTGGGAACGAAACCGCTCAAAGCCTTTGGGAAAAGCAGGGGAAGCGATCAACTGCATCGGATGCTGCAACTGCGACTCCTCTGTATGAAGATTCGGCTCCTCCCTCAGCTTGGTCGGGTACTCGGTGGCCCAGATGGCTCCTTGCTGGGATACGACCGAGTCGTTCTTGAACCGGCCGCCTCT
This sequence comes from Coix lacryma-jobi var. lacryma-jobi, assembly GCA_009763385.1. Lineage (NCBI taxonomy): Eukaryota > Viridiplantae > Streptophyta > Magnoliopsida > Poales > Poaceae > Coix > Coix lacryma-jobi. The sequence goes on from CM019824.1 coordinate 111,748,542, forward strand.
GGCTTGGGTGAGATGAAGCTTGCTCGTCAGCTAGGGATTCAAGATTCCGCCCTCGGAGTTGGAGTGCGGTAGTCTGAAGCATGACCAGTCGTCGCTCTTCATCAGGGGTGCGGTTGGTCTTGGCTCCCATCACCATAGCTAGAGCTAGTATGTTTTGATAGGGAGTCTGGAAGACTTTATGGCCGGCAACCCTCATGAACTCGGGTTCAAGGTTGCGAGAACAATCAGGGCGCCGTCTGTTAAGATCATCCTGGGAGTAATTCTCTTCAGTGCGAGCTTGACGCTCAGCCTCTGCTTCCAGACGCCTCCAGGTGTTGTATTCTTCTAGTCGTGCATTGTAGCGATCTACAGCTTCCTTGCGGTGAGTTGCTCGCCTTCTACGGGCTTCCTTAGCTTGATTCCTTCGGATTCTTTCAGCCTTCAAGGACTCGGTTTCCCCGGGTCCTTCCGGATCATTGTCTGAAATCATACTCAGAGTTTCATCGTCTTGAAAGACATCTGGTGGGGTTGGTGGTCGTAGAGATGACTGATGCCCCGCCATGAAGACTTCACGATTGTAGCCCTGGTTTGATGATCCCGGTGTTACTGATTCCAAAGTAGAAGTGCTGGAGATTAGTTCCGTTGTGGAGTCGTGTTCCTCAAAAGGGAGCTGATGTCCGTGCTGGAATGGAAGTTGCTGGTCAATTGTGCCAACCAGTCTTGCCGGGGCAGGCTGAATTGGCCAATGGACAATGTTACCCTCCTTGGTAGAGCTGAAAACGAGTCCCTGTTGAGCTCCCGTCAAAGGTATCTGTTGATACTCTTTGAATTTTGCACCAATCAGGTTATGGAAGTTTTCAGCAGAGTTCCGCAGCCCGAAGGTGAAGCCATAGCAGGTGTCCGGGTCCTTTTCTTCAGGATTCGAGTTGGAGTAGGAGTCGGATGCTTTTGTATGGTCCTCAGGATCTTGCGGGTCTTGGATTGTCAGATTTGCTAGGTTCTGAGCGAGGTGTTCCATCTTTGGCATGGCTTGTGGTTCTGATTCCATGGCGAGCTGTTTGTGCAGCTTTCCTTGATCATCCGCAATGCAAGTCCATGAGCCAAAAACAAAAATTGATCCAGTCAAGAACATGTTGTCGTGGTTCGCCGGGCTCTTAGTCGTCGAATCGCCGAAAGCCCCTACCTGGCGCGCCAGCTGTCGGTGTTTGTTAACCGGCAACTCGTCTTGAGTAATCTCAGACGATTTGTTCAGTGGGGATCGACGTTCGTAGGACTCGACAATTACACAGGGACAGCGATTTATATTGGTTTAGGACGCTAAGTAGCGTAATACCTTACGTCCAGTGCGGCGTGTGCCTTGTGTGTTGCTTATGATTCAATGTTCGATTCTCTAGAGCCTGCGCCCGGTTCCCCTTATATGTCCGGGTGAACCTTAGCGCAGACCGAGTCCTAGCCGGTTACAATATTGGAGTCTTATTCTAATTAAAGGACTTCCTTTTACAACTCGGCTAAGTTACAAACTAGAGTCCTAATCCAAGTACACTTCGTTACAAGTCTTCAGATCTCTAAAGCCATCCTGGATTAGTCGGAGTAATCATCGATAGATGATATCTCTGACATCCTGGTCCGTCAGACTCAAAGGTCCAGGCGATCATCGAATCGCCTAACTATGAGACTCTCACATGCGACGAGCTCTTTAGTAAGCTCAAGTCCAGTGAGATCGATGCCATGGCGAGGGCTTCTTATGAAAATCCTTCTGGCCCGTCGATGGCTTTGCTTTCTGGCTCTTCTGCTAACCCCTCTGGAGGCTTTGCTTTGTCTTCACTTCTATCTGTCATAGAGGAGCAGCTTGAGTTCATGGGGGATGACGAGTTGGCTTTGCTCGCCAACCGGTTCTCGCGGTTCCACAACAACCGCATGAACCATCGCCGCGGAGGAGGACGCTCGGGATGCTTCGAGTGCGGCGACCCCAACCACTTCATCGCCAATTGCCCGAAGAAGAACAAGCAAGTCTTCGGCAAGGTGGATCATGGGCACAAGTACGACTCCAGCAAGCGCAAGGAGAAGTACGTCCCCACGAAGCATAAGCAGAAGGGCGGCTTCGACAAGGAGTACATCAAGATGAAGTACTTGGAGAAGGCCCAGGCTGAACAGCGTGCTTTCTTCGCCACGCTCAGCGACGTCGATGACTCGGATGACGACTCCGCTGCCTCAAGCGACGACGAGTCCGAGAAGAAGAAGAGGATCGAGGACAAGCTGAACGGCCTCTGCTTCTTCGCCGACGACGAGGGCTTCTGCACCATGGCCCTCGGCAAGGAGGTCGATGGCGAGCTGGAGGAGACTCCTCAGAATGACGACGACGACGACACCTCCCAGGTATCTCAGACCCCCGATGAGCTTTCTGCTGAGGTTGAGAAACTTACTGCCGCTCTCCTTAGTCAAGATAAGTTGCTTAGGCGTGTTGCTAGAGAGCGTAAGAAGTTTAGGCAGAAGTGGGAGGATACGGTGAAGGAACTTGAATCTGTCAAGTCCACCATTGTTGTCACAGATGAGGAGTGTGAGATGTGCTCCACGCACATGACTGACCTTCTCACTTTGAGAGGTAAGTATGCTGCGTTGGTAGGAGAGGTGGATGAGCTGAAGGCTAGGTCTTCGTTGTTGGGTGCGTGCAAGTCATGTGCCGGCTTGCAAACTGAGTTGGCAGAGAAGAATGCCAAGATTGTGTCTTTTGAGAAGGCCAGCTCGGGTAGCACTTGTGTGACTAGGTGCGTTCTCTGTGAGGGTTTGGAGATGGAGATCGCGAACGTGAAGCATGACAAGATGCAAACTGAGGAGGAAAATACATACCTTCAGACCATCTTGTCATGGGTGTCTTGTGGTGAGCCACAGCTCGGGATGATGATCTCCCAATTCAAGCGAGCTGCTGGAGGTCCAGTTGTAGGCTTTGCTCCGGGTGTTGATGTTTCATCTTTTGGCAAGATTGGAGAGTCGAGTGGTTTGAACCCATGTGAGAAGCCCAACTCCACCACTACTCCTAAGCTTACCAAGATTCCACCCAAAGAGCCCCTCAAGCCTAATACCAAGGATGGGGTCTTTGTTGAACCTCCGAGAGCTCCACCCAAGAAACAATCATGGGCGCCCAAACCAAACCACCTCAAGAACAAGCTGGACACCATGCCACCCATCCAGGAGAAGCTTATGCCACAGAAGGGCAAAGTGATCCACACTCACTACCATGAGTACCAACAACCCCCTATGAGAGCGGTGAGGTACCATTGTGAGCACTGTGGGAGAGATGGACACTTGAGTGAGTTTTGCTTTCGGCGCAAGAGAGAGGCGCCCCGTGCAAAGGATATGAACAACCCGGACATGTACCATCCTTTCCATGATGTACATGTGCCGAACGTTCAGAGGCGTGCTGCTAGGCCTAGAGGTCCTAAACTTCAAGTTCCTAGGCCTAGGCCACGAGGAGGTCGTGCTCGGCGGGAGCCTGCAGTTGTGGGCTATGGACCCCGTGGCGGTGGCTTTGTAGTTGAGCGTTTTCCCCCACTGCGTTTTGAGTATCGCGATGGACGCTCCTCCCTTAGCGGACCATGTTTTCCTCTACGTGGTGATCGCTCTTCCCGTAGGCGTGCTAGGAATGGTTTTTCTGCTAACCGTTCTTTTGAGCAGCTGGCCCAACACTGGTATTCTTCCTACTTCACTAACCCCAGTGTTGGACCGTATGCTCACCCTATGTCTTCCTATTGTTGTAGGTAAAACGATTGGAGAATGTTTGGTTGGTGGATTCCGGGTGTTCGAGGCACATGACCGGAAACGCCAAGTGGTTCTCCAGTCTTAGTCCGGTCACCGGAAAAGAGTTTATCACCTTTGACGACAATAGAAAAGGTAAAGTGTTGTCTCGTGGGTTGGTGCGAGTTAATGAGCACTTTGTGTTGCGCGATGTTGCTCTTGTTTCTAACTTGCACTTTAACCTTCTTTCTATTTCGCAACTCTTTGATGATGACTATGAGATTCGTTTTAATCCGAATCTCAGTCGTATTTTGGATCCTCAGGGCAATCTTGTATGTTTGATTTCGCCCTCTGGAAAAGTCTTTCGTGCGAATTTCTCGGAGTCGTTTGGAATTTCTCGAGGTCTTTTGGCTGGACCTTCCTCCTCTGTTCTTTGGAAGTGGCATAGGAGACTAGGTCACCTGAGTTTCGACTTGCTTGCAAGACTTAGCTCACTTGGCTTAATCCAAGGATTGCCCAAGTTGTCCATGGAGAAGGATCTTGTTTGCCATTCTTGTAGACATGGGAAGATGGTAGCCGCTCCCCACCATCCAGTGACTCAGGTCATGACCAAGCGCCCAGGAGAGCTTTTGCACATGGACCTTGTTGGTCCGACTCGGGTGAGCTCGGTTGGGGTGAAGTGGTATGTGCTTGTTGTTGTTGACAACTTTTCGAGATATTCGTGGGTCTTCTTTTTAGCAGAGAAGACCGAGACTCTCTCCTTTGCTCGCAATCTGATTTTGCGTTTTCAGAATGAGTTCCCTTTGAACTCATTGCGAGCAATTCGGAGTGATAATGGTTCCGAATTCAAGAATTCGGATTTTGAGAAGTTTTGTAACTCTTTGTGTTTGGAGCATCAGTTTTCTTCCCCCTACACACCGCCACAAAATGGTGTTGTAGAGAGGAAAAATCGCACCCTTGTAGAGATGGCCAGGACGATGCTCGATGAGCATAGGACTCCTAGGTGATATTGGGCCAAGGCTATGAGCACTGCATGCTATATTTCCAATCGCATTTTTCACCGAGCTTTCTTGAAAAAGACTTCTTATGAGTTGCGTTTTGGAAAACTGTCCAAGGTGAGTTATTTTAGAGTTTTTGGTTGCCACTGTTTTATACTCAAGAAAGGCAACCTGGACAAATTTGAGTCTCGTTCTTCCGACGGTGTATTTTTTGGTTATGGCACTCACACTCGTGCATATCGTGTACTTAACCTTGATACTAACCGAGTCATGGAGACATCAGATGTCACCTTCGACGAGACCATGGTTTGTCCTTCTTCTCGGTTTGAGCGTGCAGGTGATCATGAGGTTGGTGAGCCTCTTTTTGATGACGAGGACGAAGGTGCTGAAGGGATGGATGATCCAGCACCTCCTCCACCTGCTGTGCCGCAAGGAGCGGCTTCTACTATGACTCACGGCCCCGACCCTTCTTCCTCTACTACTTGGGGGCCGTGGGATCCGCCACCTCGAGCGGTACCTTTTGTACCCGAGGAGGCACCAGCTGCTGTTGAGGGGGAGGCTACTTCAGCTCGGGAGGTGCCACGCCACATTCAGCGCCAACACCCACCTCAATAGATGATCGGCAGCATCGGCGAACGTGTCACTCGGTCAAGGTCACAACAAATCTCTCACTTTGCTCATTCTGCATTTGTTGCTGATTTTGAACCCCAAGATGTTGGACACGCCTTGACGGATCCGGATTGGGTCAATGCCATGCATGAGGAGCTTGAAAATGTTGAGAGAAATCGGGTTTGGGTTCTTGTTCCTCTTCCTCCTAAGTGTCATCCTATTGGGACAAAATGGGTTTTCAAAAACAAACAAGGAGAAGATGGCCATGTTGTAAGAAACAAGGCCAGACTTGTAGCCCAGGGGTACAGTCAGAAGGAGGGGATAGACTATGAGGAGACTTTTGCTCCTATAGCTGGTTTAGAGGCAATTAGGATACTCTTGGCTTTTGCTCCATCCAAAGGATTTAAACTTTTTCAAATGGATGTCAAGAGTGCCTTCTTAAACGGCTACATAGAAGAGGAGGTGTATGTGAAACAACCCCCCGGTTTCGAATATCCCAAGTTTCCAAACCATGTTTTTAAACTTCACAAAGCTTTCTATGGTTTGAAACAAGCCCCTAGAGCCTGGTATGATAGGTTGAAAACTTTTTTGCTTGCTAAGGGTTTTAAAATGGGATGTGTGGATAAAACACTCTTTCTCCTCAAGCAAGGCAGTGACACTCTCTTGGTCCAGATTTACGTGGACGATATCATTTTCAGTGGTTCTTCTCACGCTTTGGTTGCCAAGTTTGCAGATACTATGAGCAGGGAGTTTGAGATGAGCATGATGGGTGAGTTGACGTTTTTCCTAGGATTGCAAATCAAGCAATCTCGAGAGGGAACGTTTGTGCACAAGGATATCCAGAAGAAGTTCGATATGGGTGAGGCCAAGCCTCTTCCAACACCCATGTCAACCACGACGGCCCTGGATGCGGACAAGGACGGAGAAGCTATAGACCAGAAGGAGTACCGGAGTATGATCGGGTCGCTGCTGTATCTGACGGCGACACGCCCGGACATTTAGTTCGCGGTGTGTCTTTGCGCGCGATTTCAGTTGTCGCCGCACACTTCTCACTGTCAGGTGGTCAAGCGCATTATGAGGTACTTATGCTTCACTCCTGAGTTTGGGATTTGGTATTCTGCTTCCTCTACCCTCTCCCTTTGTGGTTATTCCGATGCTGATTTTGCTGGTTGCCGGATTGAGCGCAAGTCCACTTCTGGGACTTGCCAGTTTATTGGTTCTTCTCTTGTATCGTGGTCTTCTCGCAAGCAGTCTACTGTCGCCCAGTCTACCACGGAGGCTGAGTATGTTGCTGCGGCTAGCTGTTGTTCCCAGTTGCTTTGGATGATGGCCACTTTGCGTGATTTTGGTCTGAGCTTTTCTCGCGTTCCTTTGCTTTGTGACAGCACGAGTGCTATTAGCGTTGCTAAGAACCCCGTGCTGCACTCTAAGACCAAACACATTGATGTGTGCTTTCATTTTCTGCGAAACCACTATGAGAAGGGTGATATCGACCTTCGCCATGTTGATAATCATCATCAGTTGGCTGATATTTTCACCAAGCCTTTGGACCAATCAACTTTTGCTAGGTTGAGAGGTGAGCTTGGTGTGTGTTTCCCCTTTTAGATGGGGGAAACATTTTGACTTTTGTATTATAAACTGACTTTGTGTTTCTCATTTGGTTTCATCATGCATCTTTGCATTTTGCATATTTACATTCAGAGCTTCATGAATATAATCTTTAGAATGTAAGTATGCTCTGTATAGTATTTGCTCCGATGCTTTATGATGATGCTGTGGCTTATGCTCTTTCTGATCACTGATACATGTTGTGAGCGGAGCTATTTTATGAATGGTGAATTTGCTTAATGAACTTAAAACTTGAAAATGTTCACCATTGAGATATGCAACTAGCATGTGTAGAATGTGTTGAAATCACTTGTGTTTTTCATATATGCTAGGTTGCTATGTCTCTAGTGTTGAGTCATTCACTTGCTTGGTATGGTCATATTCTGCCTTAATTTTGAACCAAGTTATGTAAATTGGAAAAGATCGAGATGGGATTGCTTGTCAGCACATCACAGTTTTGAGACTGTTTCTCATTGCACTTTGAGTTAAACTTGAGCTGTATAGTGTATGACCGAAACTGTTGCTCTAAGCTTCTGATTGCTTCTGCATAGGCTTCGCACAGTTGGAAAGTTAGGCAATGACAAGCTTTCAACCTCTCGCAATCGCATGCTGAAATTTAAACTTGTGTAATTTAACCGCTGCAACTCCGATAAAATTTGGCTACACAAGTCTATGTTTCATTCTATAGCATGATGATTGAACTGTGCTAGGGGTAGTTAACCTTGCATACATGATTAGCACCTGTCTGAGTTCCTGTCTATACATGTTTCGTGCTATTTTGATGGTGAATACCTTTTTGGCTGAAAACTGCTCGTTTTGCTCTCATGTTCATATTTCATACTTAGTGATCAGTTTGAGCCTTTGCTAGCTTCTTATGGATGTTGTTGAGTCATCGAATCAGAACTGTGTAGAGCATTTTTGCACTCTCTTGATTATATTCCTGAAGCTACTAACTTGCATTCTAACTCTTATGCATCTTTGGAAGGAGATATTCTGTCAAGGGGGAGAAACTTGAGTGTTTGTGCACATTTGCTTGCTGGTGCATTTTCAACTAAGGGGGAGAATTTTTGACAAATCATGAGAGCTCCCTGGGTTGTGTGCACTATTTGAGGGGGAGTTTGCTAGTTGTGTTGAGCCTTTGCCTCCTTGAGGGACTAGCAATTTTTTTTCAGTTCTTCAATTGGTATCAAACTCTTTTGTCTTTGAGTTGGTAACAGTCGGTATCGAGCTGCTTCGCTAGCGGTGTTGAGCCCGTTCTGCCTCTTCTTGAGGGCTAGCTCTGTTTTGCTTGAATTTCAGTTGATCCTTCAATTGGTATCAAGTTTTCTCGCTAGCGGTGTTGAGCCTGTTCTACCTCTTCTTGAGGGCTAGCTTTGCATCGCTTGGTTGCGTCGAGTCGTTGCCCATGTCTTTGGGAACCAAGTTGTTTTGCTCTTTCCACTTGACCTTCTTCGGTTTTGATACGCTTTTGGGTCATTTGGTTGAGTTCTCTCTCTTTCTTCCTTCCTTCCTCTATTCTATTATGATTTGTGTTGGTAGTTGACAATGCACTCATCAAGGGGGAGATTGCGGATACATGGGTGTATGCTGAGTCTCTGAGTGATGAGTGATTGTCAACTGGGATGATGCGCATGTTCTTTGGCTTGTGTTGTGCAGGTGTCGAGCACGGATACAGTGATCGAAGGCAAGGTGAAGGTCAAGTAGAGACGTGCCGTGCCGATGGACCGAGAGTGGCGAAGGGCGGACGTGAGGCTTGGACTGAGGGACCGGTGGCCTGAGGATCAGCTGTGGGGGCTGACAGCCTGGGACAGCGACGAGCGAAGACTTGCGGTCACGGTGTTGCTCAGGTCAAGGACCTGGGGACACGTGTCGGTGGACGGGGTGCACGGGCGGTGCATCCCTTCTACGGCTCGGTTTGGTGGTTGAGCCACAGAAAAACCACCGGGTGGACAGTTTCCAGGTTTGGGCCACAAAACCTGGGTGCTTTGGGTTTGCTGAGTTTGGGCCATAAAACTCGGGCTGAGGACGGTTTCCAGGTTTGGGCCTCAAAACCTGGGTGCTGCGGGTTTCTGAGTTTGGGCCACAAAACTCAGGCTATGGTCGGTTGGTTTCCCGGTTTGGGCCTCAAAACCGGGGGTTGGCTGTGAAGGCTGGTTTCCCGGTTTGGGCCACAAAACCGGGGGCGACGTCCGGGAAAAGGACAAGTAGAGCGGTGGCGGCACGTGGCGGAAATCGGTGAGGTTGCGTCGAGGCAACGCTACCAGTTGTGCGGGCATGGCCGTCGGATCACCACCTACCACGAGTTGGTCCAGAATAACCCTAGGGTTTAGCTGGTTCGCTCTGTAATTAGTTAGGGGTAGAGTAGGAATTAGAATTAGGATAAGTAGGGGGAGACACCCACCTCCCCATCTATCTCAGTCATTTGCTCTTTGCCTTCTAGGTTTTCCTGCTCTCTCAATCCCCTGCTGTAGCAACTGAGATCCGCAGAGAACCATACTGTGGGGATATTACACCCGTATACCCCCATGACACGACTTGGGCTCTCCTATGGAATACGGCCCAACCGGAAGACCTTGCGGCCCGTGACCAGGCTGTCGCAGCCGTCGAGGACTCTCATGATGACTTGCTCGACAAGGAAGATCCAAATAGATAGACCCGGATTCCTTGCCAAAAGGGACCGATTGTAATCTGTTAGGATTTGGCAAGTTGTAACCCTGCTCCCTGACTATATAAGGCGAGCAGGGATCCCCTCCAAACTCACGTCATATTCCAATCCAGCAATACAAACCAGCCACCAGAACACAGGACGTAGGGTATTACGGCGACTTGCCGGCCCGAACCTGTCTAAATCGCCGTCTCGCGTCCCTGTGTCCACGCTTTGCAGACGTCTCGCACGCCTCCACCGCTCAATCTACTACCTTGGGCATACCCCTCGGTAGACTGTCGACCATATTTCGTCGACAGTTGGCGCGCCAGGTAGGGGGTGTGTGCTACGACATCATGATCTGCCAAGCGGTCACTTTCCCTTGATCCATGGTTCTCCCGAAGGCTGGCACGACTTTCCAGATCGGATCTATGATCTGGACCGTGGGCGACCATGTCCCAGCTCCGTAGGCCGTGGAATCCGCGTAGCTCCCTGCGCCGGGCGCCCTGCCGCCCATTCGTTCCGTCGCCGTGCCGACACGCTGCCCGCCAAGGATCATCCCTTGCGACGACTTGATTGAAGCCATCGACCGGGCCAACCAAGGAATTGAAGAGTGCATCGACGCCATTGAGGTAGCACGCATACAGCTTTCAGATCGACCCTGTCTTCAAGAATTTTCAGGTACACCGTCGGGAGTTCCCAGCGCTAGACCCGCCCGCCGCCCCAGATCGGATCTGCATCCGGCACATCGCCATGTTTCGTCTCCGACCACTATGCCCTTCGGGCTACGCGATGCGGCTTCTACATACCAGGATCAGGCGCTGTGACAACTCTCTGACCAGCTCCAGCCCTCCGGCTCCGACCAGATGGCGCTGACCAGCACGTACGCCCGGACGACTCAGGCTCCACTCGTCGGCATGGTGATTCTCAAAGATATCTCCGGTGACACCGTCTCGGCGACTTCGGTGTCCGGATCCACCATGACAAATGGCTCCATCTCCACACGGTCTACGACCATCATGTCCACCGATTCTGGGGTCGACTACCCGCCGTATCGCGGCGGCGTCATCTTCAACATCTCCGTCGACAGTCCTCCACCTCCAAACGAAACGGAAGCCGCACGCGCCAATCGGGAGCAACGCAACGTCGACCGCCAGCGCCGACGTGATGATGAACAACGCGACCAGGAGCGCCGCGATCGGGAACGCCGCGACGACGAACGGCGCCGAGATCGTGACACCACTGGAGGCCGTGACCTCATCTACGAATTTGACAGGGTTGACGATCAACCCGTCTACCTGACCCCAAGCGCCAACCTCGCCGTCGTCGTCAATGAACTCTCCAAGCTCCCGGTAACTCCGGAGATTCAGAAGGTCGTCGCCCACGTCAAAGCCGCCGCCGTACAGTGCAACGAAAGAGGTCGCTACGCCTCACCCTCCGGATTGTCGTACAGTGGAACGCCACCAAGCCCGCATCCTTCACGCCGAAGGCAATCTGCGCCATGTCGCGACCAGGAAGTCTCCCAGGGCAACCGCGCCCGTGACCAAGCTCCAGCTCCTGACGCCCCGACAGGGCCACGCCCTTTCACTCCTCGGCTCCGCGTTGTTCGATGGCCCCAAGGCTTCAAGGTCACCACGGTGGACAAGTACGATGGGAAGGCCAACCCGGAGCAGTGGCTGACTGCGTACGAGATCGCCATTCAAGCAGCCGGCGGAGGATCCGATGTCATGGCCAAGTACCTCATCCTTGGCGAACAGCTGGCTCCACAAGCTCGCCGAGAATTCCATCGACACCTGGGAGCAATTGAAGGAAGTCTTCGTCAAGACGTACAACGCTACCTGCATCCAGCCAGGAACGCGCTACGACCTCCAAAACATCCATCAGCAGCATAACAAGAGCCTCCGGAGCTACATCCGACGATTCTCCAACATGCGCCTCACGATCCCAGAAATCACCGACGCGGAAGCCATCTCCACGTTCTCCAACGGCCTCCACCACAAGGAGCTCCGCGACAAGATCATCCGGAAGAAGGTAGCCACGGTCACCGAATTGATGACGATCGCCAACTCCTACGCCGACGCCGACGACGCCCATCGCCACCATGAACGCCCGCGTCGCCGATCACCATCCCAGGAGCGCCGTCGTGATGATGACCGCCGCAATGAACGGCGCAATGAAGGACGCGACCACCGCTCCGGGCAACGCGACCACCGCGATGATCGAGGTCGCCGCCATGATCGACCAGAATCTTCTCGCCATAGGTCGGATCACCATCGCCGCGACCGTCGCTACATCGCCAACACCAATACTCGTCCGAAACGCACCTATGACAGCGACTACGAAAAGCTCCTCAACGGCCCCTGTCCTCTCCACAAAGGCGCCAAGCACTCCATGCGTGAATGTGATACCATCTCCCGTAACGTTCGTGGGAGCGACGACAAGTGGCCACGAATTGACAACGACAAGGACAAAGACGACGACGCGCACGAGCCCGCCTTTTGAGCACCTACGAGGACACTCTCCATCTTCGGCGGTAATGTCGTCATCGAGACCGAGCAGAAGCGATGACAAGTACGCCGCGACATCGCCTCCGTAGCAGCCATCACCGACGACCCCGCCAACGTCCACTACCTTGATTGGTCGGAGCACCCCATCACCTTCTCCAGGGAAGACCAGTGGTCGGACGACAAGTACCCAGGGCGATTTCCTCTCGTCATCGACTCGGTGATCTCCAGCTGGTGCTACCGCAAGGTACTCGTCGACGGTGGGAGCGCCCTGAACATCATCTTCGCATCGGCATTCCACGAGCTTGACTACTCCAAGCAGGATCTATTCCCAGCGAATTTCCCCTTCTGGGGCATCGTGCCAGGTCAGCCCTCCATGCCCGTCGGGCAGATCACCCTCCCGGTACAGTTCAGCACGCCAGACCACTTCCACGAGGAGTACATCACCTTCATCGTCGCCGACTTCGACACCGCCTACCACGCCATCCTCGGTCGCCCGGCGCTCTCCAAACTGATGGCTGTGCCACATTACGCCTACCTCGTGCTCAAGATCCCGATGAAGAAAGGCGTTTTCAGCCTTCGGGCAAATCTCCAGGTGGCGTACGAGTGCAAGCAGGAGACGATCAACTCCACTGAAACACGCCAGCAGATCCAGGGCACCTAAGACTGCATCGTCGACGCCTCCAAGCTCAACCCCGACGATCTTGAGATCCCGGAGACCTCCGACCAACGCTCCAGCAAGAAGTTGAAGGACACGAAGCAGGTGGCCCTGGTGGACGACGCTCCGGAGAAGACCACCATCATCGACACCAACCTCGACCCCAAATAGGAAGACTGCGCTCGTCAGCTTCCTACGGAGCAACGTCGACGTGTTCGCCTGGAAGCCAGCGGACATGCCCGGAGTTCCACAGAAGTTCGTCGAGCACTCCCTGAATGTCTCCACAACCGCCAAGCCGGTTCGCAAAAAGCTTCGTCGCTTCGTGCCAGATAGGAAGGAGGCAATTAGGGTAGAGCTCACCCGGCTCCTAGCTGCCGGCTTTATCAAAGAGGTGTATCACCCGGATTGGCCAATCCGGTGCTTTACTCAAAAAGAATAAAGAATGGCGTATGTGCATTGACTACACCGACCTCAATAAGCATTGCCCTAAGGATCCTTTCCTCCTCCCTCGCATCGACGAAGTCGTCGACTCCACCGCCGGGTGCGAACTTCTCTCCTTTCTTGATTGTTATTCCGGTTACCATCAAATTGCCTTGAAGGTAGAGGACCAAATCAAGACGGCGTTTATCACGCCCTTCGGTGCCTACTGCTACACGACCATGTCATTCGGGCTGAAGAACACCGGAGCAACGTACCAGCGCGCAATCCAGGATTGCCTGAAGGACCTCATCCCAGAGAAGGTCGAAGCTTACGTGGATGACGTTGTTGTCAAAACTCGCACCGCCGACACACTCGTCTCCGACCTCGAGGCAACTTTTAAAGCCCTCAACATGTTCAAGTGGAAGCTTAACCCCAACAAATGCATCTTCGGCATATCATCTGGGAATCTCCTCGGCAACATCGTCAGCTGTGACGGCATTCGCCCAAACCCTGACAAGACTTCGGTCGTCCTTCGCATGCGAGCCCCCTCCAACGTGAAGGACATCTAGAAGCTCAACAGGTGCATGGCATCCCTCAGCCGCTTCATCTCCAGGCTCGGTGAAAAGGGGCTACCCTTCTTCAAGCTCCTCAAGGCTGGCGAAAAGTTTGTCTGGGACGCTGAAGCCGACCGCGCCTTCTCCGACCTAAAAAAGTACCTCACCCAGCCTCCTGTTCTAGCCGCACCTAAGGAGAAGGAGCCCTTGCTGCTCTACATCTCCACCACAAACTGCGTCGTCAGCTCCGTTATCGTCGTCGAACGCGAGGAAGCCGGCCACGCCTACCCCGTCCAGCGACCATGCTACTTCGTCAGCGAGGTACTCAACGAGTCCAAAACTCTTTACCCCCAGGTACAAAAGCTCCTTTACGCGGTTCTTATTACTGCACGCAAGCTACGTAATTACTTCCAAAGCTCCGAGCAGGTCACCGTCGTCATGGAGTTCCCCCTTGGAGACATCCTTCGCAATAAAGATGCTACGGGATGCATCATCAAATGGGCTATCGAGCTCGGCTCCTACGACATCGCCTTCTAGGGTCGCCAGACAATCAAGTCACAAGCACTCGCCGACATTGACGCCGAATGGACGGATCTCCAAACTCCAGTACCGCCAGAAGCGCCAGAACACTGGACCCTCTTTTTCGACGGCTCCCTTACTTTGCATGGCGCAGGTGCTGGTCTCCTCTTCACGTCTCCTTCCGGTGAGAAGCTCCGCTACGCACTACGACTACTCTTTCCGGCCTCCAACAACGCCGCCGAATACGAAGCCACTCTCCACGGTCTCCGCATCGCCAGCGAACTAGGCGTCAAGCGCCTCATGGTCTACGGCGATTCCGCTCTCGTCATCAACCAGCTGAACATGGACTGGAACTGCTCCAATGACAAGATGAACGTCTACTGCGCCGCCATCCGGAAACTTGAAGACAAGTTCTTCGGCGTCGAATATCACCATCTACCACGAGACCGGAACCAGGCGGCCGACGAGGTATCCAAGTTGGCGTCTTCAAGATCTCCGGTCCCCGATGGCGTATTTGTTCATGACCTGCTCGAGCCCTCCATCGCCGACCACTCAAGCTCCACCCCTTCGACGGACGCCATGACGCCGCCGACGGGACAACTAGTGGGCACGACCTCCATAGCACCACCGACAGACTGGCGCGAGGACTTCATCAAGTATCTCTCCAAGAACCTTGTCCCTGCAGACAAGACTGAAGCCGAGCGCCTCATTCACCGCGTCAACAATTACATACTGGTCGACGGAGCGCTCATGCGCAAAAACTCCAGACATGAAGTATTCCAAAAATGCGTCTCCAGAGAGGACGGTCTCGAAATCCTTTTCGACATCCACGCCGGCGAATGCGGGAACCACGCGGCCGCCAGAACGTTGGTACGTAAAGCCTTTCGCGCAGGATTCTACTGGCCATCAGCGGTCACCAATGCCGAACAGCTCGTCCGCACCTGCGAGGGGTGCCAATTCTTCGCCAAGCAAACCCACGTCCCTGCGAAAGAAATTCAAGCGATACCAGCCTCATGGCCATTCGCCTGCTGGGGACTCGACATGATTGGCCCCTTCCGACCAGGCCCAGGAAGCTTCAAGTGGATCTACGTCGCCGTCGACAAGTTCTCCAAGTGGATCGAAGCAAGGCCAATCACCAAGGCCACAGCCGAAAACGCCGTCTCCTTCATCAACGAAATAATTCACCGCTTCGGTCTCCCGAACTCCATCATCACCGACCTCGGCTCCAACTTCACCGGCAACGTCTTCTGGGACTTCTGCGAGGGCCACGGCATCCTCGTCAAGTACGTCTCTGTCGCCCATCCTCGAGCTAACGGCCAGGCCGAACGCGCCAATGACATGATCCTCGACGCCCTGAAGAAGTGCCTCTACCAGAAGGACGAGAAGCACCCTAGCCGCTGGATGCGCGAACTCCCCTCCGTACTCTGGGGTCTCCAGACTCAACTCAGTTGCAACACCAACGTTTCGCCATACTTCATGGTCTTCGGCTCGGAAGCCGTCATCCCCGCCGATATCGCCTTCCGCTCCCCTCGCGTGGAAAACTACGATGAAGAAGCCTCCGACCAGGCTCGCCATGACGATCTCAACTGCCTCGAAGAAGAACGCCTGGCATCTTGCCTACGCACCGCCAAATACCTTGAAGGAGTCCGCCACTACACAATCGGAACGTCAAAGATCGATCTTTCGTCATCGGCGATCTCGTCCTCAAATGGAAACTCAAGACCGACGGTCTGCACAAATTGTCTTCACACTGGGACGGCCCCTACATGGTAAAGGAGGTCACCCGACCAGGTGCCTATCGCCTCGCCGACCTCGAAGGCATCGACATACCTAACTCCTGGAGAATCGAGCACCTCAGGAAGTTCTACGCCTAAAGGATGGCTCGCCGACCTCTCCATACGTCTCCGGACGGTTCGCCGACCTCTACATACGTCTCCATACGGTTCGCCGACCTCTCCATACATCTCCGGACGGTTCGCCGACCTCTCCATACATCTCCGGACGGTTCGCCGACCTCTACATACGTCTCTGGACGGTTTGCTGACCTCTCCATACGTCTTCGGACGGTTCGCCGACCTCTCCATACGTCTCCAGATGGTTCGCCGACCTCTCCATACGTCTTTGGACGACTCGCCAATTTCTCCAAACAGCCTAGCCGACTCTAAAGGAGTCCCAGAGCAAGGACTACTGTAACTGCAGGACGCGTGCATGAGCGTCCGCCCTCTGTGCTATGGCAGCCAGTAGTCCTCCCAAGTGATGTCCCGACCTCTCTATGTGTGCATGAGCGTCCGCCCTCTGCGCTACGAAGGGAGGGCTAAGCTCGGGCTGAGACCTCCGGAGGCCACACGCCCAGTGCCTGTACGCGCCGGTTATGTGCACGGTCTCCATTCGGTCTTCAAGCAGCCCGACTCATACTGATGAAAACCCAGAGCCAGGGCTGTTGTTACCATCGGACGCGTGCATGAGCGTCTGCCCTCTGCGCTACGGTGGCCAACAGTTCTCCCAGGGGACGTCCCGACCTCTCTATGCGTGCATGAGCGCCCGCCCTCTGAGCTATGAAGGAAAGGCTACCTTGGGCTAAGAATTCTGAAGGCTATGTGCTCGGTGCCTCGGATATGCGCCACCCATGCGCTCGACAACGGTCGCCATTCGCCCATGTCACGCCACGATCGAGCCTCTCGGAAAAGACCCTGGCCGTGGTACCTCCCTACGCGTGCATGAGCGCCCGCCCTCTGCGCTATGGGACACTAGCAGCAGTCCCTTGGGCGACGCCCTTGACTCCTATGCTCAAACGAGCTATGCGCTCTACGCTATGGATCCTGGGATAACCCAAGGCCGAACCGTTCATCGCTACGGCTCATGGCTATCGGGTCTGCGGAATTCGAGGAATGAATGAAACACGCCGACTCGCTTCAAGTTTCCATTCCATTTGCCCAAGAGTCTATTTACAGACTAACTCCATGCTTACAAGCTACTGGTGCTCGTCATCAAACAAATCTACACCTCCAATGAGGGCTTCAGCCGCAGGCTCGGCCTCCTCCTCCAGGCGCTCCATCTCGGCCTCCGACGTGTTTGCCGCAAAGCCAGCGCCCAACCTCGACATCTCCATTCGCGGATAATGTGAACTAAGAATGGCGAGTCCATGAGCCACTACACTCTGCGCCGCCGCCTTGGTGTACGCCTGGAAATGCCCCCACAGGCCACGCGCCTTCTAGACGACATGATCGCCGATCCGCCGCTCCTTCTCCGCCGGGAAGAAAGGCTCCTTGTCGATGCATTGCACCAAGGGAGCGACCTCCTCCGCCAGCGACCAGAAGCGGTCGTGGTATCCCTCGATGCGCCGCTCCAGATCTGCAAAATTGTATTTGTACATTTTTGCGGTAAGCTGCAAACGCCAAAGCAAGGGGTAAGAACAAGCAACAATCTCCGAACACGTTCTTCCCAGAAGACTCACCAGCATGCATAGCCTGCCACTTGTACACCTCCTGGTCGGATTTCTCCTTCTCCTTGGCCAGGAGATGTTTCTCCTCGCCCGTCTGCATCACCTCTGCAACGACAAACTACATGACTCAGGACCCCGACCAGATGGCGTACTAAGCAAAAGGAAGCAAGACGTGGTCAACTCACGCGTGGCAAACTCATCGACCTTATCAGCCCGCATCTGAAGCTGGAAGTTCTCCTGCCCCTGCTGCTGGATCACCTCCTCAAGCTCGCGGGAACGAGCATGGGCATCCTCCAACCGCGCCTCCAAGCCAGCAAACTGGCCCTCGACACGCTTCACCTCCGCCTGGAGCCGCTCGTTCTCCTCGGCCATCGGCGCCATCCGGTCAATGGCGAGCTTACGCTCTTCACCGACCTTCAACAGGATCTGCAGGCACATGATGACAGGGATAAACAAGGCACAAACGGAAGCCACAAGGAAGAGGTGCCTTCGCTCACCTGGATCTTCTCCAGCAACTTCGACGCGTCCCCGACAACGGCATCCGTCGCCGCGCTCGCTGCCTCGTCGTCGATCTCGACTACCACGTCCCCCTCGACGCGGAAACGGCGGACAGGACATCGATTCGGATCCTCCTCCGGACGCTCGACCTGCTCGATCTCAGGTGAGGCCGGCGCTGCCACCTTCCTTTTTGCCCCTCGGACACGACGGCCCAAGGTTGTTGGCGACCGCCAGAACCTGCGCCAGTCGTTGGTGACGCCGGCGGCTCCGCCTCTTCAGGCTCGGGGACTGTGGACACCTCGACGTCCTCCGCCTTCGACGCCTCTTCCGGCGCGGCCGACTTCGCCGACCCGCCGGCGCCAGCATCCAACGGAGGGCTACCTTCCCTCCGACCCCCGCCTTCGGCGTCCGGCGCCTTCCCAACATCAGTTGACCTATGACATGCTCGGTAACACCGTCGTTATAACACGCCGACCAGGTCAGGCTAACAACAAGATGTGCAGGAAATACTTACAGGCCCGACACCTTCTTCTCCCGCGAGAAGCGGCGAGAGCGCGGACGCGTGCCGCCGCCCGCGGACTCCTCCTGCGGCTTAGGCGCACCGGCCGCCCCACCCGAAGACTCCCGTGCCTCCGGTGCCCGCTCCGGCGCCCGCGCCACTTTCTGCGTCGGCTTCGCCTTCGCCTTCGCCGCTCCGCCTCCGCGCCCCGCCGAGGACCCATGCCCGAAACGGGCACTCAGCGAGACCTCGTCTTCGCTGTCAAACGCGTCATCCGACCAGTCAAAAACCACGCGACGGTGCTTCGCCGTCTCTTCATCAATGGTGAAGGCGCCGCCGGTCTCCAGCGACACCTTCGTCTTCTTCTTCGCAGGAGGGGCCGCGCGTTTCCCTTTCGGGTCCTCGCGCGCCCTCCGCCTGCTCGACCGAGGCTCGGGGACTTGGCTCCCCTCCTCCCCGCTGCTCACGATCTCCTCTGCGTCGACCTCCGCCGCGCCGCGACCACCGTCGTCGACGTCCTCACGTGGCGGGTCTACTCCCTTTGGCCACGCCTTCAATGGCACCCGCGATGTGAACGCCTCCCGACCCTGCATCAACACTTCACAACACTATGTATCTACTTGCGCATTTTAACGAGCACACACAGGGCAACGATACTAACCTTCGGCGGAGGGTACTCCAGTGAGTACGACCTCCGCGAATACTCCAGATTCTTTCTCTTCGACAGGACGAAGAGCGCCTCGACCCGCAGGAACACCTGCTCGACCGTCAAGGACTCCGGAGCCTCCCGCGTCCGGTCATCCGCGTCCCCGGCATACTCATACGCCGGGTGCGCCCTCTCCTTGCAGGGTTGGCAGCGCCGCTTGATGAAGTTCGACGCCACCAGCACCCCGTCGACACAACGCTTGTCGACCAGCTTCAGGAGCTCCTCCACCTCCTCCATCGTCGCCACGCCGGGGCGCTCCGACCACGACGGCAACACCACCGGCTTGAATGCTGGGTCGCACGGCAGCCTCGGCGCCTCATGATGGATGTAGAACCACTTAGGCTTGTACTCCATCGCCTTCAAAGGCAGCGGCATTGCGATGTACTTCTTCGCCATCCCATCCCGCAGCTGGAGGTACACCGACCCGACGATGTCCGACGCTCTAGTGCCGTTGATCTTCAGGCGGAAGAAGTGGCAGAAGAGGTTGAAGTGGGGTTCGATGCCCAGGTACGCCTCGCAGTAGTGGATGAAGACCACGATGTGCAGCATAGTGTTCGACGTCAGGTTGCACAGCGCGACCTGGTAGTACTCCAGCAGACCAAGGAGGAAGGGGTGCACAGGAACACCAAACCCGCACCTGAAGAAGGCTTCGAAGACGACGTGCTCTGAAGTGTTTGGCGTTGGCCAATCCTCCAGGTAGGCCTCTCTCCAGCCGCCGGTGACGCTGTCCAGGAGCAGGCCGGTAAAGATCAACTCCTCCAGATTCGCCCGATGGAGAATGCTCCGCTTCCACCCACGCGCCAGACCGGAACCTCGACGCGGTCATCAGACTCCGTCGTCGTCGTCTTCTTCGCCTTCGCCGCCGCACCACGAGCTCGCTTCCCGCCAGCCATTGCAGTGACTGGTGAGGATGTGGATCTAGATCTGTGGCTACAGTGCTCCCACGCTCAAAGTCGCTCATGCGCAAGAAGGAAGTGGAGAAGACGAAGGCAACGAGGCGCAAGCAAATGAAGCAGGTGGGGAACCGCCGCCGCTCGCCTCACCTTTTATATGATGCGGCCCGACCCTCCGCATCCAGGGTTCCTGGGAACCCGTGCCCACCATTCCCACGACCGCCACATCGCCTGCGACAACCGCACGCGCGCACTCCACTCCGCATCCGTCTTAATGGGCCGCTGGGCCACGGGTTTGCAAAAACGGCCTGCCCATTCGACTTCATCATTTACTTGTTATCAATTATTCTATGCTGATAAGTGCGATACTGATGCACAGGGACTGACCATGCCTGCCAGTTCTGATTTTCGTTTCAGGTGAACAGTCAACTATGCAGTTCCTGGTCGGCACTACAGTAAAACCCGGGGACTGTAGACCCTCAACTCTGAACTCGGGGACTCTCCCCTCATATTTTTGCTAATCCACTTTCTTTGGCCCTGCTACAAGAACCATGTTGCTTCCTACAGCAGGCCCGGGGACTACGTGTACACACGTCATTTTTCCTTCTGTAAAATGACTCTGTTTCATGCAGGACAATTACAAGCTCGGCACCACGTGCCTACAACACCTACTTCCATGCCCGGGGACTAAGTGGATACACTTCACCTAGCGGTGAATGTATTGTTCATTTTTTCTTTCTTCGCAGCTTGACGGACTAGCGAGGACTTCAACCGACGTACCGTCAGCCTTTGGGGTCCGGCTAGATCCTAAGTGGATACACTTCACCAGAAGAAAGATCTTCAAATTTTTTCTTGCAGCACCTTGCATCCCTTTTTGCAGAATGACGCAGAATACTCTACACGGCTGCACTTCGGTTACAGCTCCGACTGTACGTCTGCGACCAGCTTAACCTGGTCGAAAGACTGCGACAAGTGCACCCGTGACCAGGCAGCCTGGTCGGAAGACGCCTTCATCGACATGCGACCAGGCCTGGCCTGCTCGGAGGACTTCGTGATGCCCTGCACAATGGATGCAACGTGCTCGGGGACTAGCTGTGGGGATATTACACCCGTATACCCCCATCGCACGACTTGGGCTCTCCTACGGAATACGGCCCAACCGGAAGACCTTGCGGCCCGTGACCAGGCTGTCGCAGCCGCCGAGGACTCTCATGATGACTTGCTCGACAAGGAAGATCCAAATAGATAGACCCGGATTCCTTGCCAAAAGGGACCGATTGTAATCTGTTAGGATTCGGCAAGTTGTAACCCTGCTCCCCGACTATATAAGGCGAGCAGGGATCCCCTCCAATCTCACGTCATATTCCAATCCAGCAATACAAACCAGCCACCAGAACACAGGACGTAGGGTATTACGGCGACTTGCCGGCCCGAACCTGTCTAAATCGCCGTCTCGCGTCCCTGTGTCCACGCTTTGCAGACGTCTCGCACGCCTCCACCGCTCAATCTACTACCTTGGGCATACCCCTCGGTAGACTACCGACCATATTTCGTCGACACATACCTTTGTGTACTAGAGATTTTGAGGAAGTGAGACCGTAATCTCACTGTTGTAGCGTGTGGTAGCCACACGGTTGCAGATCGATGACTTGATTCACGTTTTGTTCGTGTTCTTCGTTTCTCCGTGATTTTCCCGTCACTCGATCTCCCTCTCTACTGCGTCTTTGCAAAATCCATTTGAATCAACTTGTTCTTTGTAGTGAGGAGATCATTTCCATAGAAGGAATTCATCTAACTCCTCACGAACAAGTAGATCGGATTGATTTCATTTTTGTGGCGCTTTTTTGTTCATGCTCCTCCCTTTTCAATTTCCCAGTGATTGAATCGATTTGAGCGGATGATTTCTTGGGGATAGTCTCCTAACTACCTCGTGATCATTCTCTCCAAGTTTGGAAACACGGGATTGTGATTTGATTCGAATTTGGAAGAGTTGTGTGAGGGGCGACCGAAATCGCCCTCACTGGGAGGTCGCAGATAGTCCGCCGTTCCTCTCGCGAACAGTCCGCGCATCGGGGTCGATTAGACCAGTGGCCTGACTCCGCGCTGTTGGACGAGTTCTTTTTTGAACCGCGGACAGTCCGCCGTCGGAGTTTGCGGACAGTCCGGGAACGTCTAGGGGACTTGCAGCAGTTGTGCTGTTTTGCGTTTTTAGCCGGCGGACAGTCCGGGATCAGCTGGCGCACAGTCCGCCGTAGCCGTGGACAGTCCGGGACCTCAGGGCCGGACAGTCCGGGACCTCAGGGCCGGACAGTCCGGGATTTGGCTGAAGCCTCCGGTTTAGTTCGTTTGCTCTCCCGGCTGCTTCGCTTGGTTTCCGGACTTCTCGTTTGGCACTAGAATTGACCAAGGAACCTCTCTAGGTATCTTTGCTACTTGTTAGCATCGGTATTTAGGGATTTCTTGACGTAGCCGTCTATCTACATTGAGGACTTGGTTTTTGAGAGTCGAACGTGTGCCGGTGCTTTTAGCGTTTGGATTACTATCGCTTTGTGGTGCCTCGCTGTGATCCTAGGGATCATCCACCCTATTCCAAGGGTCGTGGGCATCACGGTTTCGATCGAAGCTCTCGAGGTTGATTTTGGGAACAAAAGGCCAAAGTTTCGAGAGAAATTTTTGAGCTCCCATTCACCCCCTCTGTTGGTAACACACTAGCCCAACCTCCCCACACGTGCAGGGGTGTGGCGAAAGTGGCCAATCGTCAGAACTAAACTAAGATGCAGCAAGAATAAAACTAGCGCGAAGGTTTAAGGAAGCGAGTATAGTGTTGCTGTGGCTCTATCCCCCCAAAAAAGTGCCGATTACACTGTTCACCCCCCGGTATTTATAGGGGATACCAAGGGGTGCCGATCAAATTACAGTAGGGTACAAGAAAGATTCTTCTGCGCTATACATACAGAAGGGCAAACTCGTACAAACACAGCTGGAGCCGAAACCCTAGCCTGCTTTCCATGCGCCCACCGCCGCTTGGCTCGTGCCCACCCTCGCGGAAATGCGTGGGCTGATCTTCGACACGCGAGGACATCCCTCCAGTCGTGAAGTCCGAGTCCCCTCGCCTCCCGCTAAGGCCTGGGCCTCTTGGCAATGGTGCGCGGGACACGCGAGGACTGCTTCTGGCGCTCTTCACGCCCTTTGCCTGTAAGAATTTGCTAAGCAATCCGAAGGTTGGGTTAGTATCCGGGGGCTCGAACGATGACTCGAGGGACTTAGCAAATAAAGATGTGGGTTTTGGCTAAGGTACACGGGACACACGAGGGTCGTTTTGTTGATCCGGCCTGCGTGGCCTACGTGGCGCCACTGCCGAGGGTCACTTCCCCCAACAGTAGCCCCTCGTTGCCTTGGTCCAGAAGAACCGTGCTTTGGGCCCAAGCAGCGCTCTTTGATGTGATAGGACCCTTGGCAGCGACGCCTGTGGCTGACTTGGGCCGGGCCGTTATACTGTTGTTTTGTACTGTTTGAGTCCGTTTCGTTTTTTGTGCCGAGGATTTCGGTTGTCGTGCCGCTTTCGTAGGGTGGGGTGACTCGTCTGCCGGCCTATAAATAGAAGGGGTTGGTGGGGGGGCTTGAAGCTGTGCCCTCCTAAGCTCTAGTCATCCTGCTGCTGCGAAAAACTTTTTGCGAAGGTTGCTCTAGTCTAGTTGCGAAGGCTCTGCTTAGTTTGTTTTGTGAGGGTCGCTTTTAGAGAGATGGCGAGGTCTAAGCAAACCGCTCGTGTTGTTTCTCCTTCTGCTGCGGATGAAGGAGTAACCTTCGAGTTCGGGCTCTGTCGGGTTTGTGCCTCGGAGCTTGCGGCTTATATTAAGCGAGGCTGGATCGAAGAAGTGAAAGCGAGGACAAGCGCTGGAGAGACTGTGCCAAAGCCTGATGCAGACGAGGTTGTTGTTTTTGAGGAATTCTTCGAAGCTGGGCTGCGCTTTCCCGTTGATTGTTTTGTGACAGCTGTACTGCAGAGGTTCAATCTGAAGTTCCATCAGCTTACACCTTCGTGCTTTACGAAGATGTCAGTGTATGTTTGGGCGTGCCGCTCACAAGGTGTTGTTCCACAAGTCGAGGGTTTCGTTCGGACCCACCGCGTGCATATGTAGCCTCGCAAGATAACAGATCGCGAGGGTAACACTAGTCTGGGTCAGTTTGCTGTGTATACCTTTTGCCACCGTGCCAGATCGGAGTTGCCAGTGCAGGCGCAGAAAAATAGGTGGACCAGCAGGTGGCAAGAGTTCTGGTTTTACTATAAGCTTGATGGAGTGTCCAAGCTTTGTGGTGAGCTCCCGCCTCTTGGCGATGTGAGTGCTGAAGCTCAGATGAGCCCCGAGGCGCACGCTGCGGTTGATTGCCTGAGGGTGGTCGCGCGTTCTTAGTGCGCTCGTGATTTAGTCGAGGAGTACTACTGCGCCAATGCGTGGCCCCTCAGCCGAAGACAGATCTGGTTTCCGGTTGAGGAAGACCCGAAGTACGAGGGTAGGGGATTGAAGAGACCGAAGCTTGATTTGAGCAAGATTTGGGAGAGGGTCCTGAAGAAATTTCCTAAGCATCAAGATGGTATTGAGGCCATTTATAAGCGCGTTCAGCAGAGAGCTGAAAATCTCGTTGGGAAACTGTCCACCCTTGAAACTAAGGCTATCCACAGCTCGGTGGGAAGCGGGGGTAGTGTTAACAGGGTTTTTGACATGCTCGGGATCCAGTATGCTAACTGGCCTGCTCCATCAAGTGAGGATGCGCCAAAGAATAGGAAACGTGCTTCGGCAGAGGAGAAAGGGATTGTTTCGCGGCCGAAGAGGGGTCGAGGTCATGGTCGTGGCGACGCCGGCGGCCATGTGAAGGCACTTGCTACGAAGGTCGTAGTCGGTTTGGGTGCTACTGGCACTTCCTCTTCCTCGGCTATCGTTTCGAGCGGTCGAGGCATTGGTAAGGCTGGAGGGCGGGTGCCCCGCGTGGGCGGTATTAGCGCTTTGATCCAGATCTCGGATGACGAAGGTGTCTCCGATGATGATGAAAAGGAAGAGGAGAAAGAAGAGGAAAAAGAGGGGAGCACTGACGAGGATTCATCTGATGAGGTTAGTGATACCTTTAGCAGTGAAGGTAATTATGATGAAGATGTGTCTATTGGGGATGAGCTGGGAAAGAGGATGGTCTCTTCTAGTGCTGGCGCTGCGGGTGCTCGGAGTATTGATGATATCATTCGGGATTTTGAGCCAGAGAGTCCTCCTCGAGGGTCGATTCCTGAGTATGCAGGCTCACATATATGGATTGATGGGTCTGAGTTTATTGGTGATCTTGAATCCGAACGTACCCCCAGAAGAGGTCGTATGGCGAGGCAAGCCGATCAAGCCTTCCCTATTTTGCCAAGAAAATTGGGGTCTCTGATCCGGAGATGGAACTTTTCACGAGTCCGGACCTTCAGGAATGTTACTTATAGTGTGTTCCGGAGGAAAGGCGCTTTCTTGGTCGCGTGTTTAACCATGTCTGCGTGCCGGAGGCGGAGCTTCGACTGGCGAACGAGCCATTGGACAACCTTCATGATGACATCGATGTCAAAGTGGCTGAGTTGATGCTCCTTAACCGCTCGGTGCGCCGGAGGTCAAGTTATAATCTGCATCGTTTGAATGATCGGGTGATTGAAGTTGAGAAAGAAAATAAAGACCTTCGCCAAAGTTTGGAGACTAAGGAAATTGAGCTCAAGGCTGCACTGGAAAAAGTTAAGAAATCCCGAGAGGAAGCGCAGGAGGTTGCAAAGAGTAACGCAGAACTTCTGGCGGCCTGCCGTCAGAAAGACAAGGACTTGCTGACAGCGAACACTCGTATAAATGAGTTGTCATCGGAGGTAGCTTCGCAGATGGAGGCTTGGCAGAGGAGTATGGGGAAAATTAAGATCAAACTTGATGCCTGCTTGACCGAGGCTGGAGGTTCTGCCGGTGAACCCTTGCCTGGCGCCGATGCGGAGGCCTTCGAAAGTTGGCTGTGTAATGAGCTTGATGTATTTAGCTCGTTGGTTGGAAACGCGACCGATTTTGGTGGGTATGCCGAAGCATTGGCGATGGCTAGTACGCTTCGTCAAGCAGATTGCGAGCATCTTCGCAAAGTTAAAAAGCCCAACCACGTCTTTCTGACAGTTGACGAGGTACGCCGGATGAAGGTTGATGATGCTGAGGTTCGGAATTGTGCGATGCATTTGCTTCGCAAGTTCTGGATCGCTGGTGGCGGCCGAGCTCTTGCTTTTGAAGAGGCTACCGAGGCTACTCGTCAGGTTTGTGTTTTTTGTTATAAAAAAGGTGTAGTTGGGTCTGTTCAAGTAAAGAGGGTTTTGGTATTGATGTTGGAGGGCTCGTCCGTTATTTTTCTTTGCAGGCTCGGAAGGACGCGATGCCTTCGCCGCCTGCGTCTGATGCTACTGCTAGTTGCTCTGGTTCTGCTCCCGTGCCCGACTCTGCGGAGGTTCCGCCCGTCGAAGTTGTGCCTTTTGTTGGGGACGCTTCGATCGAAGAGGAAATTAACGTTGAAGAGGCTGCGATGGTCGAGGCGCCTGCTGAGAATTTTGATGCTGCGGCCAGCGAGGGTTTGGATGCTGCGCCCGGTGAGGTTAGGACGGATGAGTAAGAGGGGGCAGAACAGGTGTGAAAACCTAGTGTAACTCGTTAGTGGGGCTCATTTTGTAATATGTTGGGTGGTGCGTAAAACTTGATGTCACTAAGATATTTTTTTATCGCTGTGAAAATGCAGGTTCCTGATGGAACCGTGCTAGGCGTGTTTGATGTGACGCCGCTGATGTTAAATTATCAGGATGTCTTTATGACCGGTGAATCTTGGGCTCGGGCTAAACTAAAACATCCTTCGCTGAGATTTGAGCGTTTTTTGTGGTCGAAGCTGCGAAGGTACGACTTGAAGAACAGCAGGTCGAGTCATTTTTGGCGCGAAGCGGATTATACTGATCGGCAAGCTACACGTTTCTTGTTTGGTTCTTCTTCGTCCGCGCCAGCTGCTGTTGATGATGATATCGACGATAGAATGGCTTTGGATTTTTTGTTTGGACGAAGTAAACTAGAGGTTGGATCCGACGGTTCGCTTGTTATTCCGAAGGAGGAGCCTTCGGAGGTTAGTGATGCGGACCGGAGATATATGTATAGAGCGAGGGTTTTGCCCGGGGAGTTGCCGATTGTTCCAGTGGCTCCATTGTTGTGGGGACCCATAGTTTCGGTGGAAACGGGGTTTGAAGAGGGTATCGAGGGTTTGGATGATTTGATGATGATTGAGGATGGTGGAGAGTCCTTGTAATTTTATTCTTTTTATTGATTGTGTATCACTCTGTCGTCTGAAGCGAACAGCTTATGATGTTGCTCAATTCATTGTTTACAATTTGATTGATAAGAAACTTGACTCTCGAGGCTCGCCTTTTGTTTAAGAGCGACGCCCCCTTTTCTTTTAGCGAGGCTCGCGTAGTGCTTTCATAGGCTGATTTGGAGAAACAGCGACGCCCCCTTTTTCTTTTAGCGAGGCTCGCTTAACGCTTCTGTAAGCTGATTAGGAAAACAGCGACGCCCCCTTTTCTTTTAGCGAGGCTCGCCTAGCGCTTTTGTAAGCTGATTTGGAAAAAACAACGACGCCCCCTTTTTCTTTTAGCGAGGCTCGCGTAGTCCTTTCATAAGCTGATTTGGAAAAACAGCGACGCCCCCTTTTTCTTTTAGCGAGGCTCGCTTAACGCTTTTGTAAGCTGATTAGGAAAACAGCGACGCCCCCCTTTTCTTTTAGCGAGGTTTGCTTAACGCTTCTGTATGCCGAATGGAGAAACAGCGACGCCCCCCTTTTCTTTTAGCGAGGCTCGCGTAGTGCTTTCATAAGCTGATTTGTAGAAACAGCAACGCCCCCTTTTTCTTTTAGCGAGGCTTGCTTAACGCTTCTGTAAGCTGATTGGAGAAACAGCGACGCCCCCCTTTTCTTTTAGCGAGGCTCGCGTAGTGCTTTCGTAAGCTGATTTGGAAAAACAATGATGCCCCCTTTTTCTTTTAGCAAGGCTCGCGTAGTACTTTCATAAGCTGATTTGGAAAACTGCGACGCCCCCTTTTTCTTTTAGCGAGGCTCGCTTAACGCTTCTGTAAGCTGATTAGGAAAACAGCGACGCCCCCCTTTTCTTTTAGCGAGCTTGCTTAACGCTTCTGTAAGCTGAATGGAAAAATAGTGACGCCCCCCTTTTCTTTTAGCGAGGCTCGCGTAGCGCTTCTGGTTTTGCTGGGGTACTCGACTTTTGGACTTCACGCTTCCCCTTGTCTTAGGAGGAGGTGAAGCTTGCTTTGCAAGCCCCTAGCGTTTTTGCAAGGGTACTCAGCTTTTTTGGACTTCGCGCCTCCCCTTCTTTTAGGTGGAGGTGAAGTTTGCATTGCGAGCCCCTGGCGTTTTTGCCAGGGTGCTCGACTTTTTTGGACTTCGCGCCTCCCCTTCTCTTAGGTGGAGGTGAAGTTTGCATTGCGAGCCCCTGGTGTTTTTGCCAGGGTGCTCGACTTTTTTGGACTTCGCGCCTCCCCTTATCTTAGGTGGAGGTGAAGTTTGCATTGCGAGCCCCTGGCGTTTTTGGCAGGGTGCTCAACTTTTTTGGACTTCGCGCCTCCCCTTATCTTAGGTGGAGGTGAAGTTTGTATTGCGAGCCCCTGGCGTTTCTGCGAGGGTGCTCGACTTTTTTGGACTTCGCGCCTCCCCTTATCTTAGGTGGAGGTGAAGTTTGCTTTGAGAAAAGTTGTTTTATCGAAGCAATCTTGGAGGGTTATCATCGATTATAGCGCTCTTGAAGAAGAGCTGCTTTTTTCGATGTTTTGTTAGTAAAAGTAATAATTTGGAGTTTTACTTTTTATGGGGGTTTTAGCCTATATTAGGAATTTGGATTCTGCCTCGTTAAAAAACCTTACGCCCCTTCGTAAGGAAAAAGAGTGCAGCTCCTTTGTTTTGTTACATGCCTAGAAATGGAGGAAAACATAGATCAAATAACAAATTACATATTGCGAGGGCTCGCTAAGGCTCCGCTACGGGTAGTATTTGTGAAGGTCGTCGACGTTCCAGGTGTGAGGCAGGATGCTGCCCTCGCTGTCAGAGAGATAAAACGAGCCGGGACGGTTGCATTCTGCTATTAGGTATGGCCCCGTCCACTTTGGCTGAAACTTCCCCGCCATGCTGGCGTTTTTCTTTCGAATGAGAACGAGGTCTCCTTTCTTTAGTTCTTTGACTCTCACCTTTTTGTCTCTCCACTTTTTGGTTTCTTCCTAATACTTGCGAAGGTTGTGCACTGCATTGCATCTTGTTTCTTCGAGCAAGTCTTTGTCAAGTAATCGGTTTTGTTCATCTGTTTCGAAGGTAGTTCTGAGTGATACATGCTTCAACTCTTCTGGTAATACAGCTTCTTCTCCAAATAGGAGCCTGAAGGGTGTGAATTTGGTGGCTCTGCATTCCGAGGTGTTATGGGACCAGGTGACGGAGGTTAGTTCTTCTGCCCATTTTCCTTTGGGCCTGCCTTGCAATTTCTTTGATACGGCTTGGAAAATTTTTGCATTGGCTCTTTCGACTAAGCCATTGGATTGAGGGTGCCGGACTGAGGTGAAGCATAGGATTGTTCCGATTTGAGCGCAAAATTCTTTGAAAACCTCGCTGTCGAATTGAGTGCCATTAGAAACAGTTAGGTATTTGGGGACTCCGAACTGGCAAATTATTTGCTGCCAGAAAAACTTCTTCGCAGCCAAGGAGGTGATGGAAGCCAGTGGTCTAGTTTCAATCCATTTCGTGAAGTATTCCACAGCTACGACTGCGTAGCGAAGGTTTCCTGGAGCTGTTGGAAGTGGACCAACGAGGTCCATTGCCCATCTTTGCAACGGCCATGTTGGGCATATCAGAGTTGTTGGAGCCCCTGGGGCGTTTTGTGCCTTTGCCGTCAGTTGGCAACACTCGCAATGTTTGACGATGCTTTCTGCATCTCGTAATGTAGTTGGCCAGTAGAAACCTTGTCGGAAAGCTTTCCCAACTAACGGCCTCGGGCCGTTGTGAGAGCCACAAATACCTTCGTGAATGAGCTTAAGAATGTCATTTTCTTCAGTCTGTGACACGCATTTGAGCCATGGCGAGGTTACCGAAGCTTTGAGCAGAATGTTGTCCACAATTTTGTACCCTCGAGCCCTTTGTTTAAGTCTGTTTTCTTCCTCTTTGTTGTCGGGTTCATGCAGCCCCTTGATATAGGCCATGATTGGTGCTCTCCAATCTTCACTCTGGATTGCATTGATCAGCTTTGCTGTTTTCTCGGACACTTCGAAGGCTGATTGTGTCGCAGTTTCATAGAATACGTCTGGGGGTAACTGAAGTTGTTGTGCTGCCGCTTTGGCCAGATTGTCTGCCTCGCTGTTATCTGACCTCGGTATTGCTTTCACCGTTATGCCGAGGAAAAAAGATTCTAACCTTCGGACATATTGTAGGTACTTTTGTAGCTCTGGATCTTTCGCTTTATAATTTTTCTCGATGTGCCCCGCGATTACTTGAGAGTCTGTACTGATGACTGCCCTTCGGACTGACAACGATCGAAGCCTAGAGAGTGCTAGCACCACTGCCTCGTACTCTGCGGAGTTGTTTGTACATTTGAAGTTGAGCCTTCTTGCATATCTTAGCTTGGACCCGGATGGCGAAACTAGAATGGCCGAGGCCCCTGCTCCAGTTGCTCCCCAGGCTCCGTTGACATATAATGTCCAGAATGGGTCTTGTTGAGTTCCATCTCTGCGGGGGTCAGGGGTCCACTCAGCTATGAAATCTGCTAACGCCTGAGATTTGATTGCAGTTCTCCCGACGAAGGTTAAAGCGTAGCTGTTGAGCTCGACTGCCCATTTCGCTATTCTGCCAACTGCCTCGTTGTTCTTGAAAATGTTCTCGAGGGGGTATGCCGAGGGTACATGGATCTCATAAGCCTGAAAGTAATGCTTTAGCTTTCTTGATGCCATGACCACGGCGTATGCTATCTTCTCGAGCTCTGAGTAATTTCGTTTGGGACCTTCGAGGGTTTCTGATATATAGTAGATCGGGGCTTGCCTGGTTCTGTTGTTCTCGTGTAACTCTTTGATTAGGACTGTGCTTGCTGCGTGAGGCGAAGCTGCGACATATAGTAGTAACAGTCCCCTTTGATTGGGCTGGTTAAACCAGTCAGGTTGGTGAGATACTTTTTCAAATCCTCGAAGGCTTTCTGCTGCCGAGGCCCCCAGTTGAATGGTGCAGTGCTTCTCAATGTTTCAAAGAAAGGTAACACTCACTCGGCGGACCTAGAGATGAATCTGCTGAGTGCTGCTAAGCGTCCTGACAAGCGTTGAGTTGCTTTCCTGGTCGTTGGTGGTTCCATATTGATGATGGCATCAATTTTTTCGGGGATGGCTTCGATCCCCCTTGCTGAGACAATGCAGCCTAGCAGTTTTCCTTCGCTTACCCCGAAAACACATTTTTCGGGGTTTAATTTGAGTTTGGCAGACCGAAGGTTTTTGAACACTCTTTCCAAGTTTGTTATGTGATTTTCTTTTAGCTCGCTCTGTACGACCAAATCATCGACGTAGGCAGAGATTGCATGTTCATCTTTGAAGACTTCGGTTGTCATGCGAGCGAAGGTTGATCCTGCGTTTCTGAGGCCCTCCGCCATTCTTTGAAAGCAAAAGGTGCCCGAAGGTGTAATGAAGCTTGTTTTTTCCTCATCTTTCTCATTCATCCAAATCTGGTGGTACCCTGAGAAACAGTCGAGGAGAGATAGCATTTGGCAACCAGCGGCTCTGTCGACCTAGGTGCTTATGTTAGGCAGAGGAAAATCATCCTTCTGACAGGCTTTGTTCAGACATGTGAAATCAACGCACATTCTCCATTTCTTGTTCTTTTTCTGAACCAGTACCACGTTTGAGAGCCATGTTGGATATTTGACTGGACGGATGACGCCTGCGTCCAGAAGTCTTTTTACCTCTGCCTTCGCTGCCTCTTTTCTTTCTTCTGACAGTTTGCGAAGCTTTTGCTTGACTGGGCGATAGCCTGATTTGATGTTTAGGCTATGCTCGATCAGAGTTCTGTTGACTCCCTTGAGATCCTCCGCAGACCAAGCGAAGGTATCGGAACTTTCCTTGAGGAAATGAGTAAGGTTGTCCTCTGACTGGGGGTCGAGGTTGGCTGAAATGAACACTTTCCTTTCTGAATTGCCTTGGAAGAGTTGGACTTGTTTAGTCTCTTCTTTGGGTGATGCTTTTATTCTGTCAAAGCATTCTTCACCATCGTCGCTGAGGTTTGTGGCTCGAGGCTTCGACAAATTGTGGACATTGCGTTGCCCCGATGCTACTGTTCCTTCGACTGCTCTTGCAATGTCTTGATCTCCATACACTGCGACGACCCCCTTCGGAGCAGGAAGCTTCATGCAAAGGTATGCAGGGTGGATTACGGCGTTGAATGCGTTGGTGACGCCTCGGCCGAAAATTGCATTGTAAGGATAGAATATGTCAACCACATCGAAGGTTATATCTCGGTTCTGCAGTTCAGCTGATCTCCGAAGGTGATGGGCAGGGATATTTTTCTGATTGCTCTTACTTGTTGCCCACCGAAACCGTATAGTGGGTTGTCGGAGGGTTGCAAGAGGTTTCTGTCGAGCTTCATGCTGTCGAAGGTTGTGGCGAACAGGATGTCAGCGGAGCTTCCTGTGTCGACGAGGATTTTGGTGACTGTCCACCCTGCTAAGTTGGTTTCGATCACCATTGCATCAGTGTGAGGGTAATCCCTTAACTTCATGTCACTAGGATCGAAGGTTATCGGGATGTGAGACCATCGGCCGAACTTGTGCGGTCCTTCGACGGCTACATGGTGTACTCTTCGAGCATGTTCTGTCTTCTGTCTCTTGTTGCCGTGGTCTTCGTTGGAGCCTCCGGTGATAGCTAGTATCACGCCGAAGGTTGATGTTGGGTTGTTGATGGTTGTTTGGGTTTGGGCTTCAGATTTGATTGGTTGGGGTGCTGGCAGAGCCGGTATTGGTGGTGGTGGTGGTAGAGTGTTGCTCACTTGTTGGTTGGCTTGGGTTTGAGGAGTTGTTGGGAATGTGACAGTGTATGGCGCATTTTGGCGTTGAGGAAAAGAGGTTGATTGAAAAGAGGTGTGGTTGTAATGTGGGTGTTGAGAGTAGAAATGTTGATGCGAGGGTAAGCCGTAGTTTATGGGGGTGTAGTGGTAGGGAGGTTGGGTTGGGTTGAAGTTTGGCCTTCTGGTGTGATTGATGGTTCTGTTTTCTATAGGAGGGGCTCTTCTGGATTCCTGGTACTCTTTTCCTTTGGCGAAGCACTCACATTGCTTTGTTGTGTGCCCCTTTCCTTGGCCACAGAAATGACAATACATTTTGGCTGGGTCCCTCTGTTGGTTTCTTTGGTCGGGCGAAGGTGGAGAACCGTGTGGATTTTGGTTGCCCGAAGGCTGAGTGCCCCTTCTCTGGTCTTCTTGTGGATTTGCCTTGTTGATCGCTCCGATGTTGCTTTGATCTTGGCGAGGGTTGTTCTCTCTCGCTTGGGGCCTCATTTGTGGTTTTTGCTGCGACCTTCGAGCATCGGACTTTGCCCGGAAGTCCATGTCTGCTCTACAATATCTTTCCATTGTATCATAAAGCTCTTCGATTGTGTTTGCTGGTTTTCTGGCGAACTTTGAGGAACAAGGGCCTGGACGCAAGCCGCTGACTGCAGCGAGGATGACGGCCTCGTCGGATATCCCCGGAGTTCTTGCCCTAATCTGGATGAACCTTCGCTAGTAGTCTTGCAGCGATTCGCGCTCTTCTTGTTTGCAATTGAACAGCTCAATGGGGTTTGATGGTGCTGCTGTGGTGCCCTTGAAGTTGGTGCAGAGCCTGTCTCTGAGGTTGGCCCAGGAATCCACTGTTCCGGGGCGAAGGTTGTTGTACCAAGTTTGCGCTATGTCACGAAGGATGATTACAAAAGACTTCGCCATTGTTGACTCATCCCCTCCTGCTGCGGTGACTGCCGCTTCGTAGCTCATTATGAACTGGCGAGGGTCAGTGAGTCCATCGTAACGCGGGAGGTTTTGCGGATTGTAGCAGGGCGGCCAGGGTTGAGTTTGTAGTATTTGGGAGAGTGGTGACTTTGGGTCATAGGGCATTTGGTGTTGTTAGGCTCTGCGCTGGTTGCGAAGGTTTGGCTCTATCTCATCTGGGTAGAGTTGGCGAAAGTTTGGTTGTCTCATGGGGTATGGTTCTGGGTGTCTTGGTGGTGGGGGGGTGGTGGACGGCGGAGGTTGCCATGATCCTACTCATTTCCCTCATGTAGTGGTGGCATTTCCCCATCGTTCCATCCCTCGGCTTCGGCTTCAGCTGCCGCGAGGGACTCCTCCATTCGGCGAAGCTGCTCTCTTGCTTCATCCGCCTTTTGCCTGATTAGACGCAGTCGGTTGTGCCTTTCAAGCTGGTCTAGGCGCCTCTTCTTTTCCTGTAACTCAGCTTGAAGTCTTTCTAAAGCCTTGAGGCCCAACTCCTCCTCATCTCCTTCCCCATCTCCTCCGGAGGTATGCGGGTGCGGCTGTGATCCCGGCCGAGTGTGAGGGCCCGGGACCTCCGTCTCTGGATCAACTTCTTCTATTTCCGAGGGTACTACATTCTCTTCCACAGGCTGGATTATCGCCGTGGCCTCTCTAGTCATACGAGGGTCTCTGGTAGCGGGCGCTCTCCTGTTTCCTGCCATTTCGAACTTTGATCCCCACGGTCAGCGCCAAACTGTTGGTAACACACTAGCCCAACCTCCGCACACATGCAGGGGTGTAGCGAAGGTGGCCAATCGTCAGAACTAAACTAAGATACAACAAGAATAAAACTAGCGCGAAGGTTTAAGGAAGCGAGTACAGTGTTGCTGTGGCTCTATCCCCCCAAAAAAGTGTCGATTACACTGTTCACCCCCCGGTATTTATAGGGGATACCAAGGGGTGCCGACCAAATTACAGTAGGGTACAAGAAAGATTCTTCTGCGCTATACATACAGAAGAGCAAACTCGTACAAACACAGCTGGAGCCGAAACCCTAGCCTGCTTTCCATGCGCCCGCCGCCGCTTGGCTCGTGCCCACCCTCGCGGAAATGCGTGGGCTGATCTTCGACACGCGAGGACATCCCTCCAGTTGCGAAGTCCGAGTCCCCTCGCCTCCCGCTAAGGCCTGGGCCTCTTGGCGAAGGTGCGCGGGACGCGCGAGGACTGCTTCCGGCACTCTTCACGCCCTTTGCCTGTAAGAATTTGCTAATCAATCCGAAGGTTGGGTTAGTATCCGGGGGCTCGAACGATGACTCGAGGGACTTAGCAAATAAAGAGGTGGGTTTTGGCGAAGGTACACGGGACACACGAGGGTCGTTTTGTTGATCCAGCCTGCGTGGCCTGCGTGGCGCCACTGCCGAGGGTCACTTCCCCCAACACCCCCTCCGGTCGCCTTGCTATTGCATTCTCGGTCCTTCACTCTCTCGTCTTCTCCCACCGCTCCATCTTCTCCAGTTCATAGCGCTACCGCCGCCTGCCGAACTCCGGCGAGCGATTGCTCGCTGCTCACCGCACCACCGCCCGATTCCTCCCGCCAACTTCTCCGCCCGAACCTCCTCTTTCACCAGCACGGGTTCGTTTCCCCTCTTCTCCTCTTTAGCCGGCGGAACACCTAGTGCCATTCTCGGGTTCTCGCCATGGCCGCCGCCATGACCTTTGCGTGGTCCGGCCAACTCCGGCCAAACCATCTCCAACCAAGCCTCATTCTCACCTCCTCTACCTTTGTGGTAGCTTAGGGTTAGATGGAGACTCCCCTCGTGCGTGTTTCAACCGGAACCGAGCCGTGCTACGGCCATGTCCACCGCAGACCGCCGCCGTGCGTAGCGCCGGGCAATGCCGAGGTCGGCGAGGCTCGATAGTTGCCCTGGTAGGTAGCTTAGGGTTCGCTTGAGCTGATGCTCGCATCACCAAGCCTCAGGATAGCCAGGCAAGGCCTCGACGTCGAGTTGCCGCGCTGCCGCTCCGCCATTGTCGCCGTCGAGCTTGCTCCGGTGAACCCTTGGCCGAGAAACCTAGCCGACTCTGTTCGCCTTGCGAAGGTGAGTCTAGTCGTGTAGATGGTTACGCCCGAAACCTCACCGCCGGTGAGCTAGCGCCGGTGGGTGCTTAGTGCCGCTGTCGCGTGGGTCCAGTTGACCACCGACATGTGGGCCACCTGACTAGTGGACCCCACTAGCAGTGAGTGGAAGAGAGAAGGAGAGAAGTCTGGGTACGCTGGCGCTCGGGTTAGCCGGGTGCATTTAGCGTTTGCCCTGTGTCTGCTGGTGTATGAAGTGGGGTACCCGTAGCAGTTTAGGTCGGGTTTTCTTCAAAATCAGTTTTGCAGAAATAGTTAAAAAGCTTCAAAAATTTATACAAGGCTCATTTTAAGTCCAAATGCTGTAAAACAAATTTTGTTGTGTTAAGAATGAATAGAGCTACCTGTGAAAAATGTTAAATGCATTTTTGGTGATACTTTTATATGCAGTTTAAATTAAGTTAGGAAATTGTTGTTAACTTAGAAAATGCATAACTAATTTTGTGTAGCTCAGAAAAATGTGATTCCCATTTTGTTAGGTTTGTGTAGATGAGTAGTTTCTGGGAAAAATGTAATATGGAGATGCTCTGTGAAATGTTTTGGCAGTAGCAATTAAAATGGTTAAATGTTGTTTTCTTGTATAAATTGTAGTAATTAAAATATAATGAATATGAACCTGATAATTTTTGCAGACTGCTCTTGTGCTAAGAAGTTCAGAAGAAAATATGAAATTTGTTGTTTGACACTTTATGCTAGGATGTGTAGTTCAAAGCACCTTTTCATCACGATATTTGTCTTTTTCATAGAGGATAGTGTTTAAATCCAAATAGCTTAAAAATTGGATAGTGAGTTGTTTTGCATGTGGTTAGCCTTAAGTATTTTTTGTAGATTTTTCTGAAACTGTTTAGGGTAGGTTGCTGTTATAAGCATGATTAAATGGGATTATTAAAGAAAGTAAATAGATGAAAATAAAATAAATAAGTAGGTAATGTTGTGGTAATTATGCATCTTAACTCATTAATTAGAAAGGTTAAGTGGTTCTTAGATGCTAAGGTATTTTATAATCATTAAGATTATATTGACTACCTTGTTGAAGAGAATGCAGTAGATGACATGTGCTTATCTCCTGATTGTTGTTAACCCTGTTGCATCCCATACGCAACCTATGTGCATTCATCCTATTCATACATATTATGCATCATACAGGATCGGCAGAAGAGACCCGGAACCCACCGCAGCCGGAAGAGCCGAGTTAGGAGGAGATTCTGCCCGAGGAGACCGAAGGCACCGACGTCGAAGAACTGCCCAACTGCCGCGACCACCGTCCATCTGACTTTGAGAAAGGCAAGCCCCGGAGCATTTTAACTCCTATGGTTTGCAAGTGATTTACAAATTAACCTGATAATGACTGTTGCATTAGGTTATAGGAATTGATTGTGACCGTTGATGCATTATTACCATACCTTGTCCACCGTAATTATCATCTTGATATCCCTGATAGGTCTAGGCTCGATTTATATGCTTAGCCCTGCTTAGATCGGTAAAAGTCGGGTGATTTCCTGTCTCCCGCACATAGGTGGATACTGATCATGATTAGCCTGTGCTATCATGGGAATAACCGTGTGATAATTAATTTGAGATCGGGCGGGATGTAAGAGTAGCAGGACATGGGTTCTGTGTGCTAGTAGTCTCCCGTCTGTGTCGCATAGGACCCGTTCGGGAATGCCCCTTCAGTCAAATTGAACGCGTTGATCACTTAATGGAGTAGGTGCGGGTACCTCCCATGAAGCCGAGTAAGGTTATTCGAGCCGGTGATGGAGATGTTGACGCCTAACACCCAGGGCCTCAGCTGTACCATGTGCAATTATTCTGAACAACCTGGCATGGTCCGAGGGCAGGCAGGGCCTGATCGACCTGGCATGACTGTGGGCAGCTATAGCTTGAGCGACCTGGCACTGAGATAACCCCCGGTGTAGAATGGCCCATGGCCGTCCCGCGCGTTGTGTTCTCGAATCTCCTGAGTGGCAGCTTACGACTGCCATGGCCGGATGTGTCGGGCAAGTGTGAGCCATTTTATCCCCAGCTGGTAGGAATCGATTATAATCGCCATCGCTCCTGGACTGTGAGCAGTTGACTGTAGATCATCGCCTGTAGAACTTATGGAACTAAATATAGTTATGGTATGGAATCTGGAAGGCTGTTAATGAAATAGTCACTCTTGCTTGAATAATTAGTCAAGTGCTTGTTATAGATCAGGCGCAAACCTAGTAAGGTAGAATTAATTATTAAAAGTGACTGCCATCACCCTAAGCTGAGTTTTATTTACAAAGAGCTTTCATGCAAAAGGGTATGTATAGCCCACCCCACATATAGCCTACATGATCCTTGGTGTCTCATTATTTCTGGTTTATGACAGGTAAGTCTAGCTGAGTACCTTCTCGTACTCAGGGTTTTATTCCCTTGTTTGTTGCAGATGGCCAGTGCTTCTATGGCTACTGTGAGAACTGCCTGTACCCAGTTACGGGAGATGACTAGACCAGGGGCATGGTCACTACTTATCTTATCTGATGCTTTTGTGGACCTGATCAGACTGATGGCACTGTATTAAGAATAATCCAAACTTATGTTAAAACTATGTTGCTTCCGCTACTGTTCAAACTATGGTTTGTAATATTATTTCGTACTCCGATGTACTTGAACTATGTGCAACTGTGATGTAACTTGAGGGCATGTTCACTAAACTATTACGATCTTGGCTGAATGTTGAAATGATTTGAAATCCTTCGAGACTTCCGGACTACCGGGTTTGTACGAGCTTAAGTACTTGATGATCTTTGCGATAAGCGGAGGTTTCGGTGCTTAATCTGGTGCAAATTGGTCGGTTTTGTTACAATAAATATTCAGCTTCAAGTGGGTAATGTTTTCATCAAACATCCCTTTTCACCCCCCACTGAATAAAAATTACCGCAAGGACAACAATAATTGACTAGTGACTGTTTCAACTGTCCTCATTGAACCCGGTCCTTGGTGCGTTAAGCATCAAGACTCTGTACCTTGATTACACTAGAATAGCGTTTTACATCCTGATTGAACTTGTACTAGAAGCTATTGTATCTCAAGATGTATCCGTGTATCTCATTTGTAATTCCGAGTAATAATCAATAAGATCCGGGTACTTGGAATGTTTTCCGAGTCCTTTGTCTTTTCTTCCGAGTACTAAATGTGTCTTATGAATGAATAATGTTGTCTGTTGTACGGGTAGCCTGTTCATTGACTATGACGCCGTCTGAAACGTCCCCCAACCGTTAGGGTTTCGGACGGTTCCATAACGCCGTTCAAAAAAGGTGAACGGTTGCCAAAACATATCTATAATAAGCCGCCATTGAGCTTACAATCTCTTCATTCTTTCATCAAGCCATAGCCTTCGGAGTAAGAAATCGCATAGCCAATCCATTAGTTGATGCGCAGAAAGTCCCTTGTCATCAACATGGGCCCAAAGAAACAATCCGCAACCGATAAGAAGAAGGCGAAGACCACCGGCAGGAAGCCGCGCCACCCGTGCCCTCCAACAGATGTGCTAGCTTGGAAGGCGCTGGATACCAGAGAATCGGAGCTGGCTTTCTTGGCGCAACAAGGGTTACTCCGGTCGCAGCCAATAGACGGGTGGAGAGTACCCAGTGATCATCGCGCTCCAGCTCCCAACACGACGGAGATCGTGATGTTCAAGTCTTTTGTTGAGTGTGGATTGGGGCTCCCAGCATCTGACTTCTTGAGGGGATTGCTGCACTACTATGGTTTGACCCTCAATCATATTACTCCAAATGCCTGTTTCCACGTAGCAATTTTCTCCCATCTGTGTGAGGCTTTTCTGGGGATTTGCCCCTCTTTTACTCTTTTTCGTTATTTCTTCTGGGTAAAGTGTCAACCCAGTGATGCATGTGTACAAGTAGTCGGAGGAGCTAGTATCCAACTTAGGCTAGAAGTAGGTACTCAATACATCTCTGTAGTGTTGTCGGAGTCTATCCAGGAATGGGCTAGCGGATGGTTTTACATAGCCAACCCCCCACCAGCCCTTCTTCGTCATGATGGGTGGCCACCCCAGAAGTCCTGAGAGTGGAAGGACAAAATTTCTGCTGAAGAGGTAGAGGTTGTCCAACCGTTGATCGACATGATAGCGGCATTGAAGCTGAGTGGACTGACTGGATATACCGTCGTCCAAGACTTCATTGCGCGCCGAATTCATCCGCTGCAACAACGAGCCAATTTTGGCTTCGAATACCTTGGTGTGAAGGACCCGGGCCTTCATGATGCCGAGCAAATGTCCAACCAAGAGATTCGGAGGAGGATGAACCGACTATTGAAGAGCTGTTAACATCTTGTTCCGATGATGACGACTTTCTCCGCCATCAACCCTCCTCCAGAGGTAAGTAGTTGTGATATCCGCCTTTTAGATACTTAATAGATATCCTTCTGACTGGACATAATCTTCTCTTTTTTTATATAGGACCAAGGGAGGAATAACAATGATTGTCCACCCCTGCCCCAGCGATTCAAGAAGGGGGAGGCATTGCTCTTGAGGGTCCCATTCGAAGTGAGGACCTTCGCAATGAGTCAAGCTCTCCTGGTGATCTTGACTGGTTAGACTCAGATTCAACTGACTCTGATGTCATGCTCATAGATCCCGAAGCCGAGAGTAGCCGGAAGTGGTCTCCGTGTCCACTCTAGGAAGCCGGAGATCCAGTCCCGAAGAAGGCTCGCACTGGTAATCACCGTGCTTGTCGAAAAATTCTTTTATCAACGGAATTGGCTGAAAAGCACTGTAATACGGGTGCTCCTGGTAAGGGAAAACCCGAGTACTTTATAGCCCTCCCGCTTCAGATTTAATAACCCCGTGTCTTATATCTTTATTTGATATAGATGCTGGGATGGCTCGAGGAACTTCCGGTAGTGCAGCTCCTGAAGAAGTCTCAGCCTCAGCCCCGCAGCCGAAGAAGCCAATCTTGAAACTGCCGCGGGCGTTGAAGCTTGTTAAGTAAGTCGCATTTCTTTTCTTTAGAATGCTTGTATGCTTTCTGGTATTAATATGAACACTCGTCTGTTGTAGGAAGGTGAAGCCGATCGCAGCATCCTCAAGTGGTGCTACTGAAACCCGGGCGGTGGAGGAGTCAGAGGTGGAGGACAAAAGTGGATCAAGCGTCCCTCCTATCTTTAGCCAGGTGAACACCCTGCCAAGCTCCTCTCCATCTGGTACCCAGGTCGACACAGCACCTGAAATGGACATACTTCCCTTGCCTCAGGTTAGTGTTCCATATTCAATCTTTCGCTCTCCTGCTCAATTGGAGCTTGACCGAGTAATGAACGAGTGTTTTTTCGCACCCGACCCACTCTGGACATGGTCCGAGCTGAGATCAATGCTGGAGGAGGAATTGAAGCTCCAGATCCTCTGCAGGAAGAGTCCGATGTTGTCCCCAAGTCCTCGCGCCAGGGCTCAAGACTTGAAGTTGTGGGGTACAACTCGGATCTCGTCCGGCTGAAGGAATTGATTGAGCAGGTGATGGTGCCTATCGTAGCTCTCCGAGAGTTTGTTGAGGTAACGCTTTGGAAATCCTCTTTGTATTTTGTTATCACATCCAAGTACTTATATTGCTATCTTGGTGCAGGGCTTTGATGTGAAAGTGACTGAGTAGATCACTCGGATCCACAAAGAGCTATCTCTTGAGAATCAACAGCTCAAGGATTATATTGCTCAGGATCAGATTAGCCAGAAGGTAGCCACCCAACTCCTTCATAGTCGCATCAACGAGCTTCAAAACAATCTTAAGGCTATTGTTGATAAGCGTGACACGGCTAATCAGCGAGAAATTGAGCTACTCGCCAAGCATGCTACCTCAGAGCAAAAGCTTAAGGAGGTCGTGAAGTCTTCTAAGAAGCAACTTGCTGGTAAGTTGGGAGTACTTTCCAGAGTCCTTATTGCTTTGTAAATTTGTGATACTCATCCGATTGGTATGTCTTGTTCTTCCGATTCGAAGATGCTGGCCGCTGGATGGCAAAATGCTTTCAACCGGAAGGAGGCAGAACCTGAGGAGGTATTTGCTAATGCGAAGAGTACTCTTCAAGAAGCCAAATTGATTCGTGAGGATGCTGACCGAGACCTGCTGCAGGCTTTGAAGTCGACAACAGAGTCGCGGGAAGCTCTAGAAGCGGTTCAGGCGCAGCTGAAGGAGTCCCGAGAGTCTTTAAAGACTTCTTAGGATTCTTTGAAAGCATTAGAGCAGGCTTTAGATCCCGTCCTTGACATGATTCCACGCCCT
Source organism: Coix lacryma-jobi var. lacryma-jobi (assembly GCA_009763385.1). Classification (NCBI taxonomy): domain Eukaryota; kingdom Viridiplantae; phylum Streptophyta; class Magnoliopsida; order Poales; family Poaceae; genus Coix; species Coix lacryma-jobi. The sequence continues at coordinate 111,791,230 of CM019824.1, forward strand.
GAAGGAGCTGACGAGTCCTTGATTGATCGAGCCAGGGCTGCACCGGGGCGGCTGACTCAATACATCAAGGACATGGCGACTTCGGTGGTGTGCGGACTTCTAGCGACGCTACGATTGCATATGCCGTCCTTTGATCTGTCGTCCATTATGACGCTTCCCGACGGCAAGAGCGATGAAGATCTTGCAACCATGCAGGAAGAAGTCAAGGCCGTCGTGGAAGAGTACTCCCAAATATTAGATCTTGTAGAGTAGTATGTCTTCTTTGGTCCTTGACCAGAATTTGTACCTCCTGTGAACAAATATTATTCTGGGTAAAGAATCGAAGTATAATTTACTTTTGAACCTTGTTGATTCCGTATGTTGTCGACTTGTCATTGCAAAGAAGTGTCTTGTCAATGAGTCGTTTTGCTTGTAGTGGATGTATGACTAGGCATCTTACTAGACGAGTCTATCCGAGTGCTCTCTAGCACTTGAGTTTGGGTCGTATGCCTTCATTTCTCTTACAGTCTTTAGCGACTTGTTAGAGGACTTGGTCTGCCCGAGTACTACTCTTAGTACCCCATTCCAAGGGATAAATTTGATCAAGCACCTCTTGAGGACCAGTACAATGGTTCCTGTTGGGTGAATCATACCCTCTTGGTAGTCGCAACTTAAGTGCGAAATCAGGTTGGACCTCTGTCCGGTTATTGTGTAACAGGGTGAGGACTACTCCCCTTGTTGTACCTTATAGGAACTAGTATCTACTTTGTAGACAACATATTCTCTATAGGTTGACAGCCGGGTTTTTAAGCTGTACTATCATTTGAGTTGTATTAAGCTCGGAGCTCGTAACTCAGGTATGGTTACCTCTGAACCAAGAAGGATCCATCCGAGTAATATTATATATTAGTCGGTGGGGCGCAATGGTTAGAGCTTATAAGCTTCTAAGGATTTTATCCGACTAAATAGTCGTGATAACTATAATTGCTGGAAAAAGGAAAATTCGTAAAGTTTCTGATGAAGTCCAAACTTTATTAATACCCGAGAAATAGATACATTTGCCCTGAGTCAAATCTGTAGCATAGTCCTTAGGTATGGAATTTCTTCAGATGCTCAATATTCCATGAATTTGGCAATGGAGAACCATCCTCAGTGACTAACTCGAATGACCCGGGTCTTGTTACTTTAGATACTATGTAGGGTCCTTCCCACGGACTCATAAGCTTGTGTCGTCCTGTGGTATTCTGAATCTTCTTCAAGACCATGTCGCCTACTTGGAAAGTGCAGTGATGGACGTTCTTGTCGTAGTAGCGCCTCATCCCTTGGAGATATCTTGCTGATTGAAACAGGGCGGCTAACCGAGCCTCCTCGAGGCTGTCGACTTCTAATCGTCTTGTATCATCAGCTTCTCCTTCGTTGTACTGTTCCATTCATGGAGAATTCCAGATTAAGTCTGCCGGGAGGATTGCTTCGGTGCCATAGACCAGGAAGAAAGGAGTTTGCCCTGTTGCCCTGCTTCACTGTGTCCGTAGCCCCAGACTACCTTAGGCAATTCTTTGACCCACTTCCCGTTGTGGTCTTTTAGAAGATCAAATAATCTTGGCTTTAGACCGGCGAGGATGAGGGCGTTTGCTCTCTCAACTTGGTCGTTTGATTGTGGATGAGCCACTGATGCGTAGTCTATCTTTACTCCACAGTCGTTGGCCCATGATTTGAACTCAATTGCCGTAAAGGGGGAACCAAAGATCAGTGATAATTCTATGGGGCATCCCAAAGCGATGAAAAATGCTCTGCATGAATTGTACTGACTTTGATGCGTTGAATTTGACCAATGGCATGTACTCAATCCATTTGGTGAACTTTTCGATTGTGATGTAGACGTAGTCGAATCCGCCTGGAGCACGCTTAAGAGGACCCACCATGTCGAGTCCCCAACATGAGAAAGGCCATGACGGGGGAATACAAATCAACTCATGGGCGGGGACATGCTGTTGTTTGGTGAAGAACTGGCATGATTGACAGCGGTGGACTAAGTCTTCTGCATCTTTCAAGGCGGAGGGCCAATAGTACCCTGATCTAAAGATTTTCCCAACTAATGTACTTGATGTTGCGTGATTGCCACAACACCTGGAATGAACCTCATTTAGAATTTCTTTACCCTCCTCTGGTGAAATGCACTTGAGGAGGACTCCTGATGAGGCACCGCGTCGATATAGCTTGTCTCCGACTAGAACGTAATTTTTGCAACGTCTGGTGACCTGCACTGCTGCAGTTTTATCACTTGGCAATTTGTGTTCCTTGAAGTAGTCGATGAAAACTTTAGTCCAGTCAGGTGCTAAAGTTAAAATCTGTGCGGAGGGTGTGGGATCAATCTCTTCCTTGTCTTGTATTGAAGGCTTGGATAGCTCGTGCACAAAGGTACCGCTAGGGACTAGGGCCCTGTCAGATCCCAACTTTGCTAGGATGTCTGCAGCTACATTAAGATCTCTGGTGATATGAATGAGTTCTAACCCTGAGAAGTTTTTTTCTAGCTTGTGGACTTCAGCGCAATAGGCGTTCATTGTTTCCTTGGTGCAATCTCAATCTTTGTTGACTTGATGAATCACCACAGAGGAATCGCCATAGACTAGGAGTCGCTTGATGCCCAATGTGACTGCTAGCCTTAACCCGTGTAGTAGCGCCTCATATTCTGCTTCATTGTTGGTAGCAGGCCACATTATTTGCAGAACATACATGAGTTGCTCTCCAGCGGGTGACACAAGTAGGACTCCGACACCTGCTCCACCGAGTTTTAGGGACCCCTCGAAGTACATCTTCCAATGTTCAGGGATAGCATTGTCTTGAACTTGCTGTAATTCTGTCCATTCAGCGATGAAATCAGCTAGAGCTTGTGACTTGATAGCTTTTCTTGGAGTGAATTTGATATTGAGTGCCCCCAGCTCAACTGCCCATTTGGAAATTCTTCCTGTAGCATCATGGTTGTGGAGGATTTCTCCCAATGGAAAATCTGTGATGACTGTGATTTCGTGGGCTTCGAAATAGTGTCGTAGCTTCGTTGATGATATGAGTAAAGCGTAGAGCAATTTTTGAACTTGCGGGTACCTGGCCTTGGAGTCGGAGAGTACCTCGCTAATGTAGTACACTGGTCGTTGGGTGTTGTAGATATGCTTCTCATCTTGGCGCTCCACTACAATTGTTGTGCTTACAACATGTGTGGTAGCCGCTATGTATAGTGAAGGACCAAAAGTGCAAAAGCAAGGCGACCAGAGGGGGGGTGAATGGGAGCCTCAAATTTCTTTTCAGAAACTTTTAGCCTCTATCCCGAAAATCAACCCCAAGAGCAAACTCTAGAGCTCGATAGAGTCCACGACCCTAGATGTAGGCTGGATGCTTCCACGAAGCACAGCGGGACACTACACGACTCTAGAAACCCAACGCAAAAACCCTAAACCAAATCTGAAGTCGAACAAACAAATTGCGGACGAAACAGTGCAAAAGTCACTGCATCGGACGCTGGCCTGCGTCCGATGGTCACGCACCGGACGCGTCCAATGCAAAAAGACCCATTCTGGAACCTTACTGGACGGCCATCGGACGCTGTCTACAGTGAACCTTCAGCGTTCGATGCTTAACCTTGGGACGCGTCCGATGGTCAACGAAACGTCCGATAGTCAGCGTCCGATGCTCCTTCAAAAGCATGGAATCTGACACGTGTCGTCGGAGCGTCCGATGTGATGAACACAGCGTCCGATGCTCCCGAAATTGCACCGTTCTTCCGCGACATCAACCCGATCTCCTCCGAATCAAAAGCTCTAAGGCTTAGACTTGGTATGAGGAGTTTCAAGGAGGTTAGTGAGCTACCCCAAAGAGATCATGGCTCTAACCTAACTCCAAATTGGTGAATCGGAAGAATTCGGGGCAAGGGAGACAAAAACCGATTCGAAACGAAAATCGACCGATCTACTAGCTCGTGAGGTTAGAGATGAAATCCTTCGGTGGAAAGATGCACCTCACGATCTAGAACAACTCAGTTCAAACGTAATCGCAAAAGACGCAACGATGATGGAATTCAACCAACAGGAAAATCGTGGAGAAAAGCAACCCACGAAGAACAACACCAAAACGCGAATCACAACCATGAATTTGCAACTGTGTGGCTACCACACACTACAATAGTGAGATTATGGTCTCACTTCCTCAAAATCTCATGAACACAGAGGTATGATTCTCTGCGGACATCAGTAGGTACAGCAGGGGATTTGGAGAGTAGAAAAACCCTAAGTGGAGAATAACAAATGACTGAGATAGTTTGGGAGGTGGGTGTCTCCCCCTACTTATCCTAATTCTAGTTCCCACTCTACCCCTACTAATTACAGAGCGATCCAGCTAAACCCTAGGGTTATTCTGGACCAACTCGAAGTAGATGCTGATCCGACGACCACGCTCGCACAACTGGTAGCGTTGCCTCGATGCAACCTCACCGATTGCCGCCACGTGCCGCCACTGCTCTGCTCGTCCTTTTCACGGACCTCGCCCCCGGTTTTGAGGCCGAAACCGGGAAACCTGTCTTCACGACCAACCCCTGGTTTTGAGGCCCAAACCGAGAAACCCGCCATCCATCGCCTGAGTTTTGTGGCCCAAACTCAGAAACCCGCCAGCGCCCAGGTTTTGAGGCGCAAACCTGGAAATCGTCCTCAGCCCGAGTTTTGTGGCCCAAACTCGGCCAACCCATAGCACCCAGGTTTTGTTGCCCAAACCTAGAAACCGTCCACTGGTGGTTTTTCTGTGGCTCAACCACCAAACCGGAGCCGTAGAGGGGATGCACCGCCCGTGCACCCCGTCCACCGACACATGTCCCCAGGTCCTCGACCCGAGCAACACTGTGCCCCACAAGTCTCCGCTCGTCGTTGTCCCAGGCTGTCAGCCATCACAGCTGATCCTCAGGCCACCGGTCCCTCAGTCCAAGCCTCACATCCGCCCTTCACCGCTCCCAGTCCATCGGCACGACACGTCTCTACTTGACCTTCACCTTGCCTTCGATCACTGTATCCGTGCTCGACACCTGCACAACACAAGCCAAAGAACATCCACATAAAACCAGTTGACAATCACTCATCACTCAAGATCCGGCATACACCCATGTATCCGCAATCTCCCCCTTGATGAGTGCATTGTCAACTACCAACACAAATCATAATGAAGGTAGGAGAAGGAGGAAGAAGGAGAAGTAGAGAACTCGTCCAAATGACCCAAAAGCATAACAAAGCCAGAAGAAGGTCAAGTGAAAGAGGAAAACAACTTGGTCCCCAAAGACGATGGCAACGACTCGACACAACCAAGCAAAGCAAAGCTAGCCCTCAAGAAGAGGTAGAACAGGCTCAACACCGCTAGCAGGAAAATTCGATACCAATTGAAATACCAATTGAAATTCAAGCAAAATAGAGCTAGCCCTCAAGAAGAGGCAGAACGGGCTCAACACCGCTAGCGAGAAAATTCGATACCAACTGAAAAGCAAAAGAGCTTGATACCAATTGAAAAGCATATAGGCAAAGTCGCTAGTCCCTCAAGAAAAAGGCAAAGGCTCAACACAACTAGCTACCAAAAATGCTCCGAACCAATTGGAAATTCATCAAACAAAGTGAGCAAACTCCCCCTTCAATAGTGCACATAACTAGGACCATGATTTGTCAAATTTCTCCCCCTTAGTTGATAATGCACTAGCAAGCAAATTTCTTCCCTTCAAAATGCATATGAGTCAGAAATGTAAGTTAGTAGCTTCGGGAGTATATCCGATAGAATGAAAAAATGCTCTATAGAGTGTTGATCCGACAACTCAACAAAAGCATACATGCTAGCAAAGGCTCAAACTGATCACTAAATACAAAATATGAACATATGAGCAAAGTGAGCAGTTTTAGCCAAAAAGTATTCACCATCAAAATAGCACTAAACATGTATAGACAGGAAGTCAAACAAGTGTTGAACATGTATACAAGGTGAACTACCCCTAGCAAAGTTCAATCATCATGCTATAGAAGGAAACATAGACTTGTGTTTTCAGATTTTATCGGAGTTGCAGCGGTGAAATTACACAAGTTCAAATTTTAGCATGTGATTGCGAGAGGTTGAAAACTTGTCATTGCCTAACTTTTCAACTGAGCTAAGCCTATGCATATGCAATCAGAAGCTTAAAGCAACGGTTTCGGTCATACACTACACGGCTCAAGTTTAACTCAATGTGCAATGAGAAACAGTCTCGATACCATGATGTGCTGACAAGCAATCCCATCTCGATCTTTCCAATTCACTTAACCTTGGTTCACTTTTAAAACAGAATATGAACATACCAAGCAAGTGAATGACTCAGAACAAGAGACATAGCAACCTAGCATATATGAAAAGCACAAGTGAATTCAACACATTCTACACATGCTAGTTGCATATCTCAATGGTGAACAATTTCAAGTTTTATGTTCATCAAGCAAGTTCACCATTCATAAAATAGCTCAACTCATAACATGTATCAGTGATCGGAAAGAGCATAAGCTACAAGCATCATTCTGTATCATCGGAGCATACTAGATAGAGCATAATCACATTCTGAAGATTATATACATGAAGCGCAGAAAGTAAAGATGCATGATGAAATGCAAAGACTAACCTATCAGACACAAAAACAAAAACAAAAGAAAAAGAGTCAATCTTATGATACAAGAACGAAAATGTTTTCCCCATCTATAAGGGGAAACACACACCAAGCTCACCTCTCAACCTATTAAAGGTTGATTGGTCCAAAGGCTTGGTAAAAATATCTGCCAACTGATGATGAGTATCGACATGGCGAAGGTCGATATCACCCTTCTCATAGTGGTCTTGCAAGAAATGAAAGCGCACATCAATGTGTTTGGTCTTAGAATGCAGCACGGGATTCTTAGCAATGCTAATAGCACTCGTGCTGTCACAAAGCAAAGGCACTCGAGAAAAGCTCAGACCAAAATCACGCAAAGTGGCCATCATCCAAAGCAACTGGGAACAACAGCTAGCCACAGCAACATATTCAGCCTCTGTGGTAGACTGAGCGACACTAGACTGCTTGCGAGAAGACCAAGATCCAAGAGAAGAACCTAAAAACTGACAAGTCCCAGAAGTGGACTTGCGCTCAAGTCGGCAACCAGCAAAATCAGCATCAGAATAACCGCAAAGGGAGAGGATGGAGGAAGCTGAATATCAAATCCTGAACTCAGGTGTGAAACGAAGGTACCACATAATGCGCTTGACCATCTGACGGTGAGAGGTGCGTGGCAACGCCTGAAATCGTGCGCAAAGACACACCGCGCATTGGATGTCCGGGCGTGTCGCCGTCAGGTACAGCAGTGACCCGATCATACTTCGGTACTCCTTCTGGTCTACAGCTTCTCCATCCTTGTCCGCATCCAGGGCCATCGTGGTCGACATGGGTGTTGGAAGAGGCTTGGCCTCACCCATATCGAACTTCTTCAATATGTCTCTGATATACTTGCCCTCGTGCACAAACGTTCCTTCTCGGGATTGCTTGATTTGCAACCCGAGGAAGAATGTCAACTCGCCCATCATTCTCATCTCAAACTCCCTGCTCATAAGATCTGAAAACTTGGCAACCAAAGCGTGAGAAGAACCACCAAAAATGATATCATCCACGTAAATCTGGACCAAGAGAGTGTCATTGCCTTGCTTGAGGAGAAAGAGTGTTTTATCCACACATCCCATTTTTAAACCCTTAGCAAACAAAAAGGTTTTCAACCTATCATACCAGGCTCTAGGGGCTTGTTTCAAACCATATAACGCTTTGTGAAGTTTAAAAACATGGTTTGGAAACTTGGGATTTTCAAAACCGGGGGGTTGTTTCACATACACCTCTTCTTCTATGTAGCCGTTTAAGTAGGCACTCTTGACATCCATTTGAAAAAATTTAAATCCTTTGGATGCAGCAAAAGCCAAGAGTATCCTAATTGCCTCCAAACGAGCTACAGGAGCAAAAGTCTCCTCATAGTCTATCCCCTCCTTCTAACTATACTCCTGGGCTACAAGTCTGGTCTTGTTTCTCACAATGTGGCCATCCTCTCCTTGATTGTTTTTGAAAACCCATTTCATCCCAATAGGATTACAGTCTGGAAGAGGTGGAACCAAAACCCAAACCCAATTTCTTTCAAAATTTTCTAACTCCTCATGCATGGCATTGACCCAATCCGGATCAGATAAAGCGTGTCCAACATCTCGGGGTTCAAAATCAGCAACAAATGCAGAATGAGCAAAGTGAGAGATTTGTTGTGACCTTGACCGAATGACACATTCGTCGATGCTACCGATCATCTGTTGAGGCGGGTGTTGGCGCTGGATGTGTCGAGACGCCTCCCGAGCTGAAGAAACCTCCCCCTCAACAACAGTTGGCGCCTCCCCGGGTACAAAAGGTACAGCCCGAGGTGGCGGATCCCACGGCCCCCAAGTAGTCGACGAAGAGGGGTTGGGGCCGTGAGTCGTCGTAGTAGAAGCCGATGCTTGCGGCACAACAAGTGGAGGTGGTGCTAGATCATCCATCCCTTCAGCACCCTCGTCCTTGTCATCAAAAAGAGGTTCGCCAACCTCATGATCACCTGCACGCTCAAATCTACACGAAGGACAAACCATGGTCTCGTCGAAGGTGACATCGGGTGTCTCCATGACTCGGTTAGTATCAAGGTTAAGTACACGATATGCACGAGTATGAGTGCCATAACCCAAAAATACACCGTCAGAGGAATGAGACTCAAACTTGTCGAGGTTGCCTTTCTTGAGTATAAAACAATGACATCCAAAAACTCTAAAATGACTCACTTTGGGTTGTTTTCCAAAATGCAACTCATAAGAAGTCTTTTTCAGGAAAGCTCGGAGAAAAATGCGATTGGAAATATAGCATGCAGTGTTCATAGCCTCAGCCCAAAACCACCTAGGAGTCCTATCTCATCGAGCATCGTCCTAGCCATCTCAACAAGGGTTCGATTTTTCCTCAATACAACACCATTTTGTGGCGGTGTGTAGGAGGAAGAAAACTGATGCTCCAAACCCATAGAGTTACAAAACTTCTCAAAGTCCGAATTCTTAAACTCGGAACCATTATCACTACGAATAGCTCGCATCGAGTTCATAGGGAACTCGTTCTGAAGACGCAAAACCAGATTGCGAGCAAAAGAGAAAGTCTCAGTCTTCTCAGTCAAAAAGAACACCCACGAATATCTCGAAAAATCATCAACAACAACCAGCACATACCACTTCCCCCCAACTGAGCTCACTCGAGCCGGACCAATGAGGTCCATGTGCAAAAGCTCTCCAGGGCACTTAGTCATGACCTGAGTCACTGGATGGTGGGGAGCGGCAACCATCTTTCCCATGTCTACAAGAATGGCAAACAAGATCCTTCTCCATGCACAACTTGGGCAATCCTCGGATTAAGCCAAGTGAGCTAAGCCTTGCAAGCAAGTCGAGGCTCAGGTGACCGAGACTCCTATGCCACTTTAAAAGATCAGAGGAGGAAGGACCAGTCACAAGACAGCGAGAGATCCCAAACAACTCTGAGAAATTCGCACGAAAGACATTCCCAAAGGGCGAAATCAAACATACAAGATTGCTCTGAGGATCTAAAATGTGACTCAGATTCGGTTTAAAACGAATCTCATAGTCATCATCAAAAAGTTGGGAAACAGAAATAAGGTTAAAATGCAAGTTAGAAACAAGAGCAACATCATGCAACACAAAGTGCTCATTAACTCGCACCGACCCATGAGACAACACTTTACCTTTGCTATTATCACCGAAGGTGATAAACTCCTTTCCGGCAATAGGACTAAGACTGGAGAACCACTTGGCGTTTCCGGTCATGTGCCTTAAACAACCAGAATCCACCAACCAAATGTCCTCCAATCGTTTTACCTACATCAATAAAAAGACATAGGGTGAGCATACGGTCCAACACTAGGGTTAATGAAATAGGAAGAATACCAGTGTTGGGTCGGCTGCTCAAAAAAACGATTAGTAGAAAAACCATTCCTAGCCTGCCTATGAGGAAAGCGATCACCACGCACAGGAAAACGTGGTCCGCTAAGAGAAGAGCGTACATCGCGATACTCAAAACGCGGTGGAGGGAAACGCTCAACAAAGCCACCGCCCAGGGTCCATATCCTGCAAAGTCAGGACCCCGCCAGGCAAAACCTCCCTGAGGCCTAGGACCTTGAGGCATTGGACCTCTAGGCCTAGCAGCTCTCCTCTGAACGTTCGGCACATGTACATCATGGAAAGGATGGTACATGTCCGCATTGTTCATCTCCCTTGCACGATGCTCCTCTCTCTTTCGTCGAAAGCAAAACTCCCTCAAGTGTCCATCTCTCCCACAATGCTCACAATGGTACCTCACCGCTCTCACAGGGGGTTGTTGGTACTCACGGTAGTGGGTATGGATCACTTTGCCCTTCTGTGGCATGAGCTCCTCTTGGATAGGTGGCATGGTGTCTAGCTTGTTCTTGAGGTGGTTTGGTTTCGGAGCCCATGTCTGTTTCTTGGGTGGAGCTTTCGGAGGTTCAACAAATACCCCATCCTTGGTGTTATGCTCAAAAGGCTCCTTGGGTGGAATCTTGGTTAGCTTGGGAGTAGTGGTGGAGTTGGGCTTCTCACTCGGATTAAGACCACTCGACTCAACAATCTTACCAAAAGAAGAAGCACACTCAACACCCTGAGCAAAACCTACACCTGGACCTCCAGTAGCACGCTTAAACTGGGCAATCATCATCCCAAGCCGCGGCTCACCACACGACACCCATGACAAGATGGTCCGAAGGTATGTGTTTTCCTCCTTGGTTTGCATCTTGTCATGCTTCACATTTTCAATCTCCATCTCCAAACCCTCACACAAAACACACCTAGACACACAAGTGCTACCCGAGCTGGCCTTCTGAAAGTCCTTGTTTGGTTTTGGTAATTGATGTCACCTAGGGTACTAACCTTTGTATGAAGTGTTTATGAGCTAGGTTGGTACACACCAAGTGCAGGAGCTAGATGATGATCATGGTATTGGTGGTGATGACTGATGAGGACATCAACACCAGCGATACATCCTCTCCGACACAACCTATAGCTGGTCCTCTTACTCGTGCTCGTGCTCGTCAACTTAATCATCAAGTGAGTTCCATGATAAGCTCTTGTCCATCTTGTTTAGACAATGGAAACGCGTGCACTCTTGTTTTGATTAGGAACCAAGGAGAAGACCGAAAGGGAGAAGGACTCGCGCTAGCTGGATTCGGACTGCAGCAAAGCACCAACTTGTGACCGCCACCACGGTTGCATACGGATTCGGATTCAGGCGCTTCAGGACTTGTTGGAAAGCTTATCAAGTTTACTTTCATATGAATCAAGTCTCACGTCAATATCTGTTCGGTAGCAGCGGCAATGATCCAATTACCGTCGACAGGTCTTGCTGTCCAGGGTGCTGCGTCACCTCATTTTGGGCTTATGGCCCATGTATCAAGTTGGGTCCATTAGGGACGCGTCCTAGGGTTGGAGGACGACCCCAACACTCTTTTGGTCGTCAATCCATCTACTTATATCCCTCTATAGCCGCCATGGTCGGGTTGGGTTTTGTTTAGATCAAGTTTAGCCTTAGCTACTTGCTTGTAGGCGCGCGTGCAGGATCAGCCGCCCGTCTCCTTGTCTTCGGAACCCCATTGTAGATTAAGATTCAGTTTGAAACCTTCAATTTCATCTTGCAAATTCAGTGCTTGTTTCCTCGTTCTTGCTAGTTCTTCGATTGCTTGCAGGACGGGAGCCCTAGGGGCTGGTTGTCGCGCTCCACAAGATCGTGACGGCTATTGGACGTGGTGTATCGGTTGCTAAGGCGCGGTCTTGAGGGCTGTAGTCGGGCCGTGAACGTCATCTCCATCCACCAATCGAGTTATCCCCGTTTCTCATCGAAAGATCGGGCAAAAACCCTAGCGGGTTCGCATCAGTTGGTAATCAGAGCAAGGTTCTTCGGTGAGAGACTTCTAATCCATTGCTGTTTTTAATTAATTTCCTATAGTCCAGAAAAGCCAAAAAAAAATATAGTAGATTAGTTTTTTTTTTCCATAATCCTATTAAACCTTTGTGCCTTGGCTAGTACCGTTTAGTTAGGGCTTGTTGAATTTGCGTTACTTCGGTTTGTGTCGAGTTGCTGGTCTTAGTGTCTAGTCCTTTAGAGTTTCGAGTTCTTGTCACCATCTATACACAGCCGAGTATTACCATATCTTCTCTCTGTCGAATCTGTGGTGAAGTCCGAATTGAACTGTGGTCTTGGTCCGGATCGAGTTGAGTTCCAATCTGAGTTCCACCAACGTGATAAAAAAAAAGGAAACCGAGTAGAACTCGGCAATAGGTGGAATCCGTTTGTGGTTGGTTCTGAGTGGAAACCGAGTAGAACTTGGAGTCCGCTTGTTAATATATCCTGAACTCCATCTACGTGAGTCCTTCTGTGATCCAAAAGAAAGATAACTCCATACTTGTTCGGCCTTACTCTAGAGAGAGAGAGAGAGAGAGAGAGTATCTTCTTCTTACCGGAATACCCCTGTACTTTCGGAAAAAGTGTGTGTACCGAATTGCTCCTTTGTATTCTTTTGTTCATATAATCAGTTTTTGAGGTTGCCCAAAAAAAAAAAAAGAAAAAAAAAAAGAGAAAAGAGTCAAAAGAAAAGGGGCTGTTTTTCATATTGATTTTAGGTTTGTTCCACCTTGTTTTCAGGGGTGTGCTGTGGTTTTCCTTTGTGTCCAGGCTCGCGTCTCTAGCACGGTCTAGCCTAGGACCAGCACAGTACCGTCGTCGAACGTTTATTCAGCTCGCCTTTATAACTAACGTGCTGCTAGTTCGTTCCTTGTTTCAGCCCACCTATAGCTCCACATACTCTACAGCTTGACAGGTCTTGTGCCGCAGCACTGATACACTTCATCCATTGCTGAAGACTTGTTGGTAGACGACCCCTCCTGTCAAGCAAGGTAAGAATTGGTAAGAACTTGTGTAACAAGTTGAGTGTGAGAGACTTGCTGTAGCTACATCCTAGTAGTTGTAGGGCTTTTATTTCTTCACTTGCCTTTCTTGTTGTCTTTGTTTTTGAACCATGACAGGGGGAGATGATGATAACGAAACACTACATACACCTCGCACTAAGGGCATCATACAGCATTTTGAAAGGAAGGTGAAGCTGCACACAGAGGGACTTGATACTGACTTGCAGGTGACAAATGAAAAGCTGGGGCAGTTGGAGGCTACGCAGATGGCCACAAACAACAAGCTTACAAGTTTGGAGGAATCCGTTGCTAGTGTGGATAAAAGCCTTGCTGCTCTTCTAAGGCGATTTGATGACTTCCACACCGAAGATAAAGAGAAGCATAAAGAAGAAAAGGAGGGAGATCGAGAGCACGGTAGTCATGAAGATGACTACACTGCTGATACTGAGCATGATGATCCAGACGCTCGTGATCGACGACGCCTACGTCACAACCGTAGAGGTATGGGTGGCAACCGCCGACGCGAGGTACACAATAATGATGATGCTTTCAGTAAGATTAAATTTAAGATACCTCCTTTTGATGGTAAATATGACCCTGATGCCTACATTACTTGGGAGATTGCTGTTGATCAAAAGTTTGCATGTCATGAATTTCCTGAGACTACACGTGTTAGGGCTGCTACTAGTGAGTTTACAGATTTTGCTTCTGTTTGGTGGATAGAATATGGAAAGAAAAATCCTAATAACTTACCTAGAACTTGGGATGCGCTGAAACGAGCCATGAGAGCTAGATTTGTTCCATCTTACTATGCCCGTGATATGATAAATAAGTTGCAGCAATTGAGACAAGGTGCTAAAAGTGTAGAAGAATATTATCAGGAATTACAAACGGGTATGTTGCGTTGTAACCTAGAGGAGGATGAGGAACCGGCTATGGCTAGATTTTTGGGTGGGTTAAATCGGGAAATTCAGGACATCCTCGCTTACAAAGAATACAATAGTGTAACCCGTTTGTTTCATCTTGCTTGTAAAGCTGAAAGGGAAGTGCAGGGACGACGTGCTAGCGCAAGGACTAATATTTCTGCAGGGAAGGCTAATTCATGGCAGCAACGCATGACTACAACTCCATCTACACGTATGTCTACTCCATCATCTAGTGACAAGTCTCGAGCTGCTCCCACAAATTCAGTTGCAAAGACGATGCAAAAGCCTGCTGCGAGTACTTCATCCGTGGCATCGACGGGCAGAACAAGCAACATACAATGTCACCGGTGCAAGGGATATGGACACATGATGCGTGACTGTCCAAACAAGCGAGTTATGATTGTCAAAGATGATGGTGAGTGCTCATCTGCTAGTGATTTTGATGAAGACACGCTTGCACTGCTTGCGTCTGACCATGCAGGTAATGAAGAACAAATAGAAGAACATATTAATGCAGGTGAAGCGGACCACTATGAAAGCTTGATCGTGCAGCGAGTGCTTAGTGCACAAATGGAGAAGGCGGAGCAAAATCAGCGACATATTTTATTCCAAACAAAGTGTGTCATCAAAGAGCGTTCTTGCCGCATGATCATTGATGGAGGTAGCTGCAACAACTTGGCAAGCAGCGATATGGTGCAGAAACTTGCCCTCAACACCAAACCACACCCGCATCCCTACTACATCCAATGGCTGAACAACAGTGGTAAGGCAAAGGTAACTAGACTTGTGAGAATCAATTTTTCCATCGGATCCTACAAAGATATTGTTGAATGTGATGTTGTGCCTATGCAAGCTTGTAACATTCTGCTAGGTAGACCTTGGCAATTTGATAGAGATTCTATGCATCATGGTAGATCAAATCAGTATTCTTTTCTATACCATGATCGAAAAATTGTGCTGCATCCTATGTCCCCTGAAACTATTATGCAAACTGATGTTGCAAGGGCTACTAAAGCAAAGAGCGAGAGCAGTAAAAATGATAAATCTGTAATTGGTAACAAAGATGAGATAAAACTGAAAGGACATTGTATGATAGCTACCAAATCAGATATTAATGAGTTCAATGCATCCACTTCTGTTGCTTATGCTTTGATATGCAAGGATGCTTTGATTTCAATTGAGGATATGCAATGTTCTTTGCCCCCTGCTGTTGCTAACGTTTTGCAGGAGTATTCCGATGTGTTTCCAAGTGCGGTACCAGCGGGGTTGCCACCATTACGCGGGATTGAGCACCAAATTGATCTTATTCCTGGTGCGTCTTTGCCAAACCGTGCGCCATACAGGACAAACCCGGAAGAAACAAAGGAAATTCAGCGACAAGTGCAAGAACTGCTGGACAAAGGTTATGTGCGAGAATCCCTTAGCCCTTGTGCTGTTCCAGTAATTTTAGTGCCTAAGAAAGATGGAACATGGCGTATGTGTGTTGATTGTAGAGCTATTAATAATATCACCATTCGATATCGACACCCTATTCCACGATTAGATGATATGCTAGATGAACTGAGTGGTGCTGTTGTGTTTTCAAAAGTTGATTTACGTAGTGGGTACCACCAGATTCGTATGAAATTGGGAGATGAATGGAAAACTGCTTTCAAAACTAAGTTCGGTTTATATGAGTGGTTAGTCATGCCTTTTGGGTTAACTAATGCACCTAGTACTTTCATGAGATTAATGAACGAGGTTTTGCGTGCTTTCATTGGGAAATTTGTTGTCGTATATTTTGATGATATATTAATTTACAGCAAATCATTGGATGAACATCTTGATCATTTACGTGCTGTTTTTAATGCACTACGCGAGGCACGTTTATTTGGTAACCTTGAGAAGTGCACCTTTTGCACCGATCGAGTGTGTTTTCTTGGTTATGTTGTAACTCCACAGGGAGTTGAGGTTGATCAAGCCAAGGTGGAAGCTATACAGGGATGGCCTGTCCCAAAGACTATCACCCAGGTGCGGAGTTTCCTAGGACTTGCTGGATTCTATCGCCGTTTTGTGAAGGATTTCAGCACCATTGCTGCACCATTGAATGAGCTTACCAAAAAGGGGGTGCCTTTTGAGTGGGGCAAAACACAAGAGAATTCATTCGACATGTTGAAAGATAAGTTAACTCATGCGCCTCTCCTACAACTTCCTGATTTTAATAAGACTTTTGAGCTTGAATGTGATGCTAGTGGAATTGGTCTGGGAGGTGTTTTGTTACAAGAGGGAAAACCTATTGCATATTTTAGTGAGAAATTGAGTGGGCCTGTTCTCAATTATTCTACTTATGATAAAGAACTCTATGCTCTTGTTCGAACATTAGAGACATGGCAGCATTATTTGTGGCCCAAAGAGTTTGTTATCCATTCTGATCATGAATCTTTAAAACATATTCGTAGTCAAGGAAAACTGAATCGTAGGCATGCAAAATGGGTTGAATTTATTGAATCTTTTCCTTATATTATTAAACACAAGAAAGGGAAGGAGAATATTATTGCTGATGCTTTGTCACGGAGATATACTTTGCTGAATCAACTTGATTATAAGATCTTTGGGTTAGAAACAATTAAGGACCAATATGTTCACGATGCTGATTTTAGAGACGTGTTGCTGCATTGTAAAGATGGAAAAGGATGGAACAAATTCATCGTTAGTGATGGGTTTGTGTTTAGAGCTAACAAGCTATGCATTCCAGCTAGCTCTGTTCGTTTGTTGTTGTTGCAGGAAGCACATGGAGGTGGCTTGATGGGACATTTTGGAGCAAAGAAGACCGAGGACATACTTGCTGGTCATTTCTTTTGGCCAAGGATGAAGAGAGATGTGGAGAGGTTTGTTGCTCGTTGCACAACATGTCAAAAGGCAAAGTCACGGTTAAATCCCCACGGTTTGTATCTACCTCTTCCTGTTCCTAATGCTCCTTGGGAGGATATATCTATGGATTTTGTGTTGGGATTACCAAGGACTAGGAGGGGACGTGATAGTGTGTTTGTGGTTGTTGATAGATTTTCTAAGATGGCACATTTCATACCATGTCATAAAACTGATGATGCTACAAATATTGCTGATTTGTTCTTTCGAGAAATTGTTCGCTTACATGGTGTGCCCAACACAATTGTTTCTGATCGTGATGCTAAATTTCTTAGTCATTTTTGGAAGACTTTGTGGTTTAAATTGGGGACTAAGCTTTTATTTTCCACCACTTGTCATCCCCAAACTGATGGTCAAACTGAAGTAGTAAATAGAACTTTATCCACTATGTTAAGGGCTGTTTTAAAGAAGAATATTAAGATGTGGGAAGAATGTTTGCCTCATATTGAGTTCGCTTATAATCGTTCATTGCATTCTACTACAAAAATGTGTCCTTTCGAGATTGTCTATGGCTTCTTGCCACGTGCTCCTATTGATTTAATGCCTTTGCCAAGTTCTGAAAAAATGAATTTTGATGCTAAGCAACGTGCTGAATTGATGTTAAAATTGCATGAAGCCACTAAAGAAAACATAGAGCGCATGAATGCTAAGTACAAATGTGCTGGAGATAAAGGTAGAAAGCAATTGATTCTGGAACCTGGGGATTTGGTCTGGTTGCATTTGCGAAAAGATAGATTTCCAGAACTGAGAAAATCCAAATTGATGCCTAGAGCTGATGGTCCTTTTAAAGTGCTGCAACGAATTAACGAGAATGCATATAAGCTTGATCTTCCTGCAGATTTTGGGGTTAGTCCCACATTTAACATTGCAGATTTGAAGCCTTATTTGGGTGAGGAAGATGAGCTTGAGTCGAGGACGACTCAAATGCAAGAAAGGGAGAATGATGAGGACATCAACACCAGCGATACATCCTCTCCGACACAACCTATAGCTGGTCCTCTTACTCGTGCTCGTGCTCGTCAACTTAATCATCAAGTGAGTTCCATGATAAGCTCTTGTCCATCTTGTTTAGACAATGGAAACGCGTGCACTCTTGTTTTGATTAGGAACCAAGGAGAAGACCGAAAGGGAGAAGGACTCGCGCTAGCTGGATTCGGACTGCAGCAAAGCACCAACTTGTGACCGCCACCACGGTTGCATACGGATTCGGATTCAGGCGCTTCAGGACTTGTTGGAAAGCTTATCAAGTTTACTTTCATATGAATCAAGTCTCACGTCAATATCTGTTCGGTAGCAGCGGCAATGATCCAATTACCGTCGACAGGTCTTGCTGTCCAGGGTGCTGCGTCACCTCATTTTGGGCTTATGGCCCATGTATCAAGTTGGGTCCATTAGGGACGCGTCCTAGGGTTGGAGGACGACCCCAACACTCTTTTGGTCGTCAATCCATCTACTTATATCCCTCTATAGCCGCCATGGTCGGGTTGGGTTTTGTTTAGATCAAGTTTAGCCTTAGCTACTTGCTTGTAGGCGCGCGTGCAGGATCAGCCGCCCGTCTCCTTGTCTTCGGAACCCCATTGTAGATTAAGATTCAGTTTGAAACCTTCAATTTCATCTTGCAAATTCAGTGCTTGTTTCCTCGTTCTTGCTAGTTCTTCGATTGCTTGCAGGACGGGAGCCCTAGGGGCTGGTTGTCGCGCTCCACAAGATCGTGACGGCTATTGGACGTGGTGTATCGGTTGCTAAGGCGCGGTCTTGAGGGCTGTAGTCGGGCCGTGAACGTCATCTCCATCCACCAATCGAGTTATCCCCGTTTCTCATCGAAAGATCGGGCAAAAACCCTAGCGGGTTCGCATCAATGACCAAAAGATGGATCAAGTGCTCCACATTTGGAAAGAGAAGAAGAGAAAAGCAAAACCCTATAAAGATCAAGGCAAAGGTATAAATAGGGATTTTGTTTTGGCACTCAAGACACCATAGAGGGTGTGAGTGTGTTTAGGATAGATAGTCGTACTATTAAGAGGGGACTATCTCGGTGATTACGGTTATCAAGTGCCACTAGGTGAATTCATACATGCATATGCATTAGGACCTAGTGTGCTAACCTCAAATCCTTTGAAAAATGTTTGTGAAAATGCTAACACACATGCACAAGGTTGTATACACTTGGTGGTGTTGGCACATTTGCAAAGAAGAAGGTGTTGGAGTTGAATTGAATCAACTCGGAGAAGTTTCGGAGAAAGCTTTGGTTGGAAAAAGAGGAGCGATGGATCTTGGATTGGAAAACTGTACTAATCCTTTGTGCTTTGGATCTTGTATTCATTTGGGTTGTGTAGCCCTCTGAATAAGCTTTCAAAAATGTCCAAGATCATCGAAATCGGAGTTTGGAGCTAAGAGTTATGGCCGTTTTAGCGCGGAGAAGTTTTGGCCTAGAGGTAGTACCGCCATAAGGCCGGTACTACCGACCCCTCCGCGAACAGATCGCATGTTCTCTATGTTGGGGCCAGTTTTGGCCTAGAGGTAGTACCGCCATAAGGCCGGTACTACCGACCCCTCCGCGAACAGATCGCATGCTCTCTGTGATGGGCCATTTTTGGCCTAGAGGTAGTACCGCCATAGGGCCGGTACTACCGACCCTCGGTAGTACCGACCCCTGGTCGGTAGTACCGGCGATCGAAGTCGTTTTGAAGGTTCTCTGTGTAGATCTAGATTTGGCCTAAAGGTAGTACCACCATAGGGACGGTACTACCGACCCCCGGTAGTACCGACCCCCCGATTGATAGTACCGACGTTTGGAGAAAGTTTGGAGGCGTTATGTGTAGATCTAGATCTGGCCTAGAGGTAGTACCGCTATAGGGGCAGGTAGTACCGACCCTACTACCAACCCTACTACGGACCGTGTTAGAAAGTCATTTCTAACGGTCTTTTGGACCGCCGGTAGTACCGACCCTCGCCCCGGTAGTACCGACCATAGGCTTGGGAGTTCGGGAAAAGGGGAGAATGACTTGTTGGCTTCCCCTCTCCATATAAATAGGTTGTGGCCGGGTGTGGGGAGCTCTCTCTTGACTCTCTAACTTCTTGAACATCTCTTTGAGCGAGACATACTCCCTCCCACTCATCTCCTTGCTTGATAGCGCGAATCTAAGTGAGATCGAGTGGATCCAAGTGCATTTTCTTGTGAGTTTGCATCTAGTGGCACTTGGGGATTTTTGTTGCTGCGGGTATTCTCTTTACTCTTGGTGGTTGTCGCCACCTAGACGGCTTGGAGCAGCGGAGGAGCTTTGGCACGAGTGGTGATTGTTCGTGGCCATCTCCCGGTGATTTGTGAGGGGTATTGTGCCTTCCCCGGTGAAGAGCCAAAAGGTAACTCTAGTGGATTGCGCGTGTCATTGAGTTACCTCCATTTGTGGGTCGGTTCTTGTGGCGCTCAAGTGTTGAGCTAGGTTTGTGAACACCTATTAGCCACCGAACCACCAAGTGGTTGGTCGACACAACGGGGAGTAGCGTGCCGGCAAGCACGTGAACCTCGGGAGAAAATCTTTGTGTATCTTGCCTCTTTGGACTTCTCCCGGAGTTTCTTGGTATTCTAACTGTGATTGATTATCTCTTGCCGGCGTTGGTATATCTTTCTATCTTTGCATTACATTCTTTATTTCTTGTGTAGAGACATTTGTTGCTAGAAGTAGCTCTCTAATTAGAATCAATTATTTCTTGCTAGCTCATTATTTTAGAGTGTAGTGACATAACTTTTGTGTGCCATAGTGATTATAGGTTACTAGAATTGTTGGATAGGGGGCTTGCAACACTTAGTAGAGCTAGAGCAAAAAGCTTCGCTTTGTAATTGTCTAACTAGTTGCTCTAAGTGTTTTGTAGAATTTTTGATTAGGCTATTCACCCCCCCTCTAGCCATTTAGGACCTTTCAAGTGGTATCAGAGCCGTGGTCACCGTTAAATCAAGGCTTAACAACCTTCGGTGTTGAAATGTCTCAAATCAATCAAATTGGCAAGCCTCCGTATTTTGATGGCACTAGTTATGATCATTGGAAGAGGAAGATGGCAAATCATTTGAGGACAATGAGTTTTGAGGTATGGAATGTGACAGAGATAAAAATTGAGATAGCTAATCCCCAAGCTCCCACCGTGGTCGAGCAAGAGAAGCTCAAATACAATGTGCATGCCATCAATGCCTTGTACAATGCATTTGATCCAAAGATATTTGAGAGAATCAAAGATCTTGAGTTTGCCTTTGATATATGGAAGAGATTGGAGGATACATATGAGGGCACCAAAGAAGTCAAGGGTGCCAAGCTATACATTCTCAAGGACAAGTTTGCAAGCTTCAAGATGCAAGAAGATGAATCAATTGCCGAGATGTTCAATAGATTGCAAATAATTGTCAATGATCTCAAGAGCTTGGGTGAGGATGTCAAGAACAAGGATTTCATATTCAAGCTTTTGCATTGCTTGCCTTCAAGATTTGGAATGCTAACTACCATACTCTTGAGAGAGGACATGGACACAAAGGACCCCAACCAAGTACTAGGTGAGGTGATCACTCATGACACCTACCGTGTGGAAAGGGAAGGGGAAGAAGATGAGAAAGATAAGAAGAAGAGCTTAGCATTCAAAGCAACCTCATCCAAAGGCAAGAGCAAGGTCAAACAAGCTAAATCAAGTGAAGATGATGATGAAGTTTCAAGTGACATTGATGATGAAGCCATGGCTCTTCTTGTTAGAAAATTTGGCAAGTTTATGAAGAAGAAAGGCTATGGTGCTAGAAAGAGAAGAAACAACTTCAAGAACAAAGGCTATGTGAGAAGAGGCTACAAGTGCAAAAGTGAAGATCATGTGATAGCCAATTGTCCTTACGATAGTGACAGTGATGAAGATGAGAAGAAGGACAAGAAGGACAAGAAGGGAAAGAAAGAGAAGAAACTCTCACTCACTAAGAAGAAGGGTGGATCTTATGTGGTGACTTGGGATAGTCAAGCTTCTTCCGATGATAGTGATGATGAAGAGCAAAACAACATTACGAAGAAAGCTTTTGCAAGTATTGCCATCAACAAGAAGCCCTCTCTATTTGATACTCCATCTACATGCTTGATGGCTAAGCCATCCAAGGTAACATCCTATGATGAGAGTGATGATGACAATGAATGTGATGAAAATGAGGAATATTCTAATGAGGAATGTAACGTCCCGCCTCCACGAGGCCGGGAACACTTACATCTGGCAGCTTTTTCTAGGATATAGACTTCCCTCACAGACCAACACCAGTCTTTTCTACGCACTTTGTCCTCACTCGTGCACACCCGGGAAGAACTTCCCAGTCGGTCACTCATCCCTAAATTTCTCTAGGCCAAGCACACTTAACTTTAGAGTTCTTTGGAGATGGGCTTTCGAAAAAGAAGTTGCAACTTGTTGGTATGAGTATCCTATTATTCCTATTAAGCCTTAGGCTGGGATGTTACAAGGAACTCATGGACATGTTTGAGCAAGTTCACACTTGCTTTGAAACAAAGAGGAAAGAGTGCAAGGAATTGCGCAAGAAGCTTAGTCTTCTTGAGCAATCACTTGATGAGCTCAAGTCTACTCATGAGAGGCTAGAGGAAGCCCATGAGAAGCTTGGCAAAGCTCACACTAAGCTTGAAGAAGCTCACTCTTCCCTCCTTGATCAAGTCAAGGTTGAGGATGTTGCCCCAACATGTGACATAGGAGTTACTTGTGATATTTTTGATGAATCTTTTTATAATCCTATTATTGTTGCTCCCACTAACCCTTCATGCAGCTCATCCATAACTACTACTTCTACTATGAGTGACGGTTTCACATGTGATGCCTCACTAATGGTAGAGAATGAGACCTTAAAAAGGGAGGTCAATGAGCTCACTCGTGCCTTAGGCAATGCCTATGGTGGAGATGCCCGTTTGCTAAAGTGCTTGGGTAGTCAAAGATTTTCCCTTGCAAAAGAAGGAATTGGCTATACCCCCAAGAAAGGCAAGAACGCCTTTGCAACTCCCAAAACTAGTTTTGTGAGAAGCAATGGTCGGTTTTGCAATAGATGCAAGCAAGTTGGGCACATAGAGCAACATTGCAAGAACAAGAGAGCTAATAATTTTGTATCCTCATTTATTTATGATTCTTGCTATGTTCTTTCCAAGGGTGCTAATGGTGTGAAGGCTAAGTTCGTTGGTGCACCTATTGTGGGCTCAAAGAAGAAAGCTATTTGGGTGCCCAAGAGCCTAGTAACTAACCTTGGAGGACCCTAAAAGGTTTGGGTACCATCAAAAAGTAGATGATCTTTTGTAGGTACCATTGGCATTGGAGACTTGGTTCAAGTGATACTTATTATGTTGATTATATGATTGAGCAAAGTATTGAAAAGTGATAATCATTATCCCAATGCCATGACAACAAGTGAAGTCTAAATGTGCTACAACATACAAGTGTTA
Source organism: Coix lacryma-jobi var. lacryma-jobi (assembly GCA_009763385.1). Taxonomy (NCBI): domain Eukaryota; kingdom Viridiplantae; phylum Streptophyta; class Magnoliopsida; order Poales; family Poaceae; genus Coix; species Coix lacryma-jobi. The sequence continues at coordinate 111,814,532 of CM019824.1, forward strand.
TGTTTCAAGTTGTGGTGACTTATTGAATTATTTGGTTGTTTGCAAATATTGAAGTATAAGCTTGCTAATGGATGATCATGAGCTACTAAGGTATATTTCTTGTTGATCATATTCATTTGGGTGCATATGAGTTGATTGAATTGGAAATATGCATATGTTGCTTGCTATAAGATGATTGCATGGATAAATTGTTTAGTGATCAAGTTTGAGCTAGTTTGATTGTATATATTCACAAGATGACTTTTAGTAAGTGGGTTGAATGGACATATGTCTTGTGTTTGTATTCAAGAAAATTGATTTCAGATTTGGTTCAATGAGGAAAAATAGCTCAAGTTATGAAATCTGTCCTATATCACAAAATCTGAGCTAGCTGTGATAATAACTATGTTTGAGTGATCAAATCTATTTAGATTGGCTTGAAATTTGGTATGCACTCTCTAATACTATGATACTAGTTGTTGTACAAATTTCATGATCATTGGATAAGTGATGCTTTGGTTTTGGAGTGGATCTTATCAACACAAGTGCATCAGTTCTCAGCATGTAGCAGTGTGGGAAGATATGAAATCTGGTAGCCATCTATAAATCCAATGAAGATCAAATTTTTACAGCTGCTAGAAGACATATTGAAGCACATCTCCACCAAATTTCATGGGTATTGGATATATATTTTGGGAGATATGAATTTTTCACTCAGAGGTACAGAATCTGCTAGAAAAACTACAAATCTGTGGAATTTTGGAATTCACTTGATTGAAAGGCCCTCAAGTTGGAATCATGTTTATAAGTGTTTGAGGGACCTAAGCTTGGTTTTAAACTGATCTAGAATCAATCAAGTGTTTGATCAAGATAAGCAAGCAACACCCAAAAGAGAAGTAGTCATGATAATTCAAGTGGTATTCTCATAGTTCTCTCATGCAAGCAATGAAGAAATAAATAAGCAAGTCAACCACAACATTGAGCTAGTGCACTTGATCATATGGGTGAAGATTTGTTCTATCAATTGGTATCTATTGGTCTTCACCATGGACTTCACATTGCTATTGGAGAAATAAATTGGAATCTATGTGACTATCCTCTTCTCCAACATAGCAAAGGTATCATTGTAATGTGCATGCTCATTTCATCCCTTACTACTATGCGGTTAGTGCATATAGTACATGCTTAATAGGATCATGCATAACAAATGAAAAATTTAAATTCATAGCCTACCACTATTTCTTGTTTGTTTATATGATCTAGTGGTTAGTATATGGATTTGTTCATGAGCTAGTGAACCCAAGTACTTGATCTAGAAGATGAGCATTCAAGTATCTAATTCAACGTGAGTAAAATAACCATTGAAAGATGTGTGAAGAAGCTTACTCTAGAGCAAACCGAGTTGGATATCTTGTGCAAATTTAATAGTTCAAGTCATAAATGAGAGGCTCATGACAAGAGTTCAAGAAGAAGACAATAATGCAAATGGATATCAAGTTCAACATTCAAAAGTGGATGACAAGACTTGCATCTTGTGATACAATCTTTCATATATGTGCTATTATCAAGTGGTATTACAAGTGGTGTCGTCTAAATCAAGCTTATAAGTGGCATCCAATAACTTCAAGTGATCAAATCAAGAAATCATCCATCATCTAGTGCTCAAGTTCATCAAGTGGTATGACCCATGCTTGGACATAGGGGGAGATGCCCCATCTATTGGTATCAAGGTCAATGATCCTACAAATGGTATCATTTCAACATAAGTGGTGGTGTCCATCAAAACTACAATATTCAAGCATCACCCATCTACCCCTAGTACCACCCTTTGTGCAACATATGTCTACCTTTCGTGGTTATTGATGACAAAGGGGGAGAGAGTGCTACAAAGATATTAAAATTGGGGGAGTCTGGTCTGGCCTGGTATGGACATGGACTGAGGATCAAAATTGATGAATGCAAAGGGGATCAAAATTTTTATTGGACAAAAGAAACACACAAGTAGGAGGAGCAAGCTCATGAACTTGGTTGTTGCATTTGATTTGTGCATGTCCATATGCTTGTTTGCATTCCACAAGTTGTTTAACTTGATATCCATGCTTGTGTGGTGTATGCTAGAAATAAATTTTGAATGATGATTTGCAAACTAGCATGCATAGGTGGTAGCTAGATATATTTTGTTCTTACAAATGGTACTAAAGCCTTTCATATAATGTTGATCTCATAAGGTATCTAGTGTTTTTGTAAGTCTAGCTAACCATGGTGCTAAGGATGGTATACATTGGCAACTCCGATTGGTAACACGCTTCAAAGGTCCATTCTTTACACCTTAGCATCATTTGATAGTATTACTCTCCCACATTTCATATCTATGCATATGTGCCAAACTTGAACCAAACACTATAGCACATATGTAGAGGGAGCTAATACTAACAAAGAGGTGACTCAAATTTTCAAATACATATCTTTGTGAAAGGTTGTCATCAATTACCAAAAAGGGGGAGATTGAAAGTCCTTATTTGGTTTTGGGTAATTGATGTCACCTAGGGTACTAACCTTTGTCATGAAGTGTTTATGAGCTAGGTTGGTACACACCAAGTGCAGGAGCTAGATGATGATCATGGTATTGGTGGTGATGACCAAAAGATGGATCAAGTGCTCCACATTTGGAAAGAGAAGAAGAGAAAAGCAAAACCCTATGGAGATCAAGGCAAAGGTATAAATAGGGATTTTGTTTTGGCACTCAAGACACCATAGAGGGTGTGAGTGTGTTTAGGATAGATAGTCGTACTATTAAGAGGGGACTATCTCGGTGAATACGGTTATCGAGTGCCACTAGGTGAATTCATACATGCATATGCATTAGGACCTAGTGAGCTAACCTCAAATCCTTTGAAAAATGTTTGTGAAAATGCTAACACATATGCACAAGGTTGTATACACTTGGTGGTGTTGGCACATTTGCAAAGGAGAAGGTGTTGGAGTTGAATTGAATCAACTCAGAGAAGTTTCGGAGAAAGCTTTGGTTGGAAAAAGAGGAGCAATGGATCTTGGATTGGAAAACTGTACTAATCCTTTGTGCTTTTGATCTTGTATTCATGTGGGTTGTGTAGCCCTCTGAATAAACTTTCCAAAATGTCCAAGATCATCGAAATCGGAGCTCGGAGCTAAGAGTTATGGCCGTTTTAGCGCGAAGAAGTTTTGGCCTAGAGGTAGTACCGCCATAAGGCCGGTACTACCGACCCCTCCGCGAACAGATCGCATGTTCTCTGTGTTGGGGCCAGTTTTGGCCTAGAGGTAGTACCGCCATAAGGCCGGTACTACCGACCCCTCCGCGAACAGATCGCATGCTCTCTGTGATGGGCCATTTTTGGCCTAGAGGTAGTACCGCCATAGGGCCGGTACTACCGACCCTCGGTAGTACCGACCCCTGGTCGGTAGTACCGGCGATCGAAGTCGTTTTGAAGGTTCTCTGTGTAGATCTAGATTTGGCCTAAAGGTAGTACCGCCATAGGGATGGTACTACCGACCCCCGGTAGTACCGACTCGCCGATTGATAGTACCGACGTTTGGAGGAAGTTTGGAGGCGTTCTGTGTAGATATAGATCTGGCCTAGAGGTAGTACCGCTATAGGGCCGGTAGTACTGACCCTACTACCAACCCTACTACCGACCATGTTAGAAAGTCATTTCTAACGGTCTTTTGGACCGCCGGTAGTACCGACCCTCGCCCCGGTAGTACCGACCATAGGCGTGGGAGTTCGGGAAAAGGGGAGAACGACTTGTTGGCCTCCCCTCTCCATATAAATAGGTTGTGGCCGGGTGTGGGGAGCTCTCTCTTGACTCTATAACTTCTTGAACATCTCTTTGAGCGAGACATACTCCCTCCCACTCATCTCCTTGCTTGATAGCGTGAATCTAAGTGAGATCGAGTGGATCCAAGTGCACTTGGGGATTGTTGTTGCTGCGGGTATTCTCTTTACTCTTGGTGGTTGCCGCCACCTAGACGGCTTGGAGCAGCGGAGGAGCTTTGGCACGAGTGGTGATTGTTCGTGGCCATCTCCCGGTGATTTGTGAGGGGTATTGTGCCTTCCCCGGCGAAGAGCCAAAAGGTAACTCTAGTGGATTGCGCGTGTCATTGAGTTACCTCCATTTGTGGGTTGGTTCTTGTGGTGCTCAAGTGTTGAGCTAGGTTTGTGAACACCTATTAGCCACCGAACCACCAAGTGGTTGGTCGACACAACGGGGAGTAGCGTGCCGGCAAGCACGTGAACCTCGGGAGAAAATCTTTGTGTATCTTGCCTCTTTGGACTTCTCCCGGAGTTTCTTGGTATTCTAACTGTGATTGATTATCTCTTGTCGGCGTTGGTATATCTTTCTATCTTTGCATTACATTCTTTATTTCTTGTGTAGAGATATTTGTTGCTAGAAGTAGCTCTCTAATTAGAAGCAATTATTTCTTGCTAGCTCATTATTTTAGAGAGTAGTGACATAACTTTTGTGTGCCATGGTGATTATAGGTTACTAGAATTGGTGGATAGGGGGCTTGCAACACTTAGTAGAGCTAGAGCAAAAAGCTTCGCTTTGTAATTGTCTAACTAGTTGCTCTAAGTGTTTTGTAGAATTTTTTATTAGGCTATTCACCCCCCCTCTAGCCATTTAGGACCTTTCACCTTCTCAAGAGACTCAATCTTGGCATTCTTCTCTGCAAACTCGGATTGCAAGCCTGCACAAGACTTGCACGCACCAAGCACTGAGGATCTAGCTTTAAGCTCATCCACCTCTCCAACCAAAGCAACATACTTCCCCCTCAAAGTGAGAAGATCAGTCATGTGCTTGGAGCACATCTCACACTCATCCTCCTCAGTCACGACAACGGTGGATTTGACAGATTCAAGCTCCTTCACCGCATCCTCCCACTTCTGCCTAAACTCCTTCCGCTCTCTAGCAGCACGCCTAAGAAGCTTATCTTGACTAAGAAGGGCGGCAGTAAGTTTCTCGACCTCAGCAGAAAGCTCATCGGGGGTCTGAGATACCTGGGACGTGTCGTCATCGTCATCGTCGTTCCGAGGGATCTCCTCCAGCTGGCTGTCGACCTCCTTGTCGAGGGCCATGGTGCAAAAACCCTCGTTGTCGGCGTAGAAGCAGAGGCCGTTCAGCTTGTCCTCGATCTTTTTCTTCTTCTCGGACTCGTCATCACTTGAGGAAGCAGAGTCGTCATCCGAGTCATCAACATCGCTGAGCGTGGCGAAGAAAGCACGTTGCTCAGCCTGGGCCTTCTCCAAGTACTTCTTGATGTACTCCTTGTTGAAGCCGCCCTTCCGCTTGTGCTTCGCGGGGACATACTTCTCCTTGTGCTTGCCGGAGTCATACTTGTGCCCATGATCGCCCTTCCCAAAAGCTTGCTTGTTCTTCTTGGGACAGTTGGCGATGAAGTGGTCGGGGTCGCCGCACTCGAAACATCCAGAGCGTCCTCCTCCGCGGCGACGGTTCATGCGGTTGTTATGAAACCGCGAGAACCGGTTGGCAAGCAGAGCCAACATCGTCTCCCATGAACTCCAGCTGCTCCTCTATGACAGAGAGAAGAGAAGAAAGTGCAAATCCTCCAGAGGGTTTAGCAGAAGAGCCAGAAAGCAAAGTCATCGACGGGCCAGAAGGATTCTCATAAGAAGCTCTCGTCACGGCGTCAATCTCACTGGACTTGAGCTACTAAAGAGCTCATCGCACGTGAGGGTCTCATAGTTAGGTGATTCGATGATCGCCTGAACCTTAGAGTCCCACACCGACCAATCGAGAGTGTGTAAAAGCTTCAAAGCCCTCTCATGATCATCGAAAGGCAACAGCTCCTTGTTAGCCCTCATCCTGTTGACAATCACCTGAAAGCGAGCGAATAAACTTTTTATGCTCTCAACAGGCATGTGTCGAAAGTTCTCGTACTCCCGCTTGTGCGACTCGTAGAGACGGGATTTGACTTGAGTGGTTCCCTCATGGAAGCGCATGAGGGTCGCCCAAATTTCACGAGCCATACTCAAACAGGAGAAAAGAGCATTACGGGCTCGGCTATTGGCTTCGTGATCATCGATCTGCAGCTGAGTAACACGAGCAGCCAAGACCATGTAATCAGCCTTGTTGCAAATCTCCCAAACAGAAGCACCCATGCTCTGAAGATAGGCCGACATGCGTATCTTCCAATACGCATAGTTCGTCTCATCGAAAAACGGCGGTTTGCCCACGCCGCGATCCATGTCGCCTTCTGTGGATCTGGAACCGGCTAAGGTGGAAGATCCTTAACCCACTCCGATACCAATTGAAGGACCGAAAGTGCAAAAGCAAGGCGACCAGAGGGGGGGTGAATGGGAGCCTCAAATTTCTTTTCAGAAACTTTTAGCCTCTGTCCCGAAAATCAACCCAAGAGCAAACTCTAGAGCTCGATAGAGTCCACGACCCTAGATGTAGGGTGGATGCTTCCAAGAAGCACAGCGGGACACTACACGACTCTAGAAACCCAACACAAAAACCCTAAACCAAATCCGAAGTCGAACAAACAAACTACGGACGAAACAGTGAAGAAGTCACTGCATCGGACGCTGGCCTGCATCCGATGGTTAGGCACCGGACGCGTCCGATGCAAAAAGACCCATTTTGGAACCTTACTGGACGGCCATCGGACGCTGTCTACAGTGAACCATCAGCGTCCGATGCTTAACCTTCGGACGTGTCCGATGGTCAACGGAGCGTCCGATGGTCAACGTTCGATGCTCCTTCAAAAGCACGGAATGTGACACGTGGCGTCGGAGCGTCCGATGTGATGAACACAGCGTCCGATGCTCCCGAGCCGAGCGTCCGATGCTCCTAAAACTGCACCATTCAAGCTCTAAGGCTTAGAACCTAACTCCAAATCGGTGAATCGGAAGAATTCGGGGCAAGGGAGACAAAAACTGATTCGAAATGAAAATCGACCGATCTACTAGCTCGTGAGGTTAGAGATGAAATCCTTCAGTGGAGAGATGCACCTCACGATCTAGAACAACTCAGTTCAAACGTAATCGCAAAAGACGCAACGATGAGGGAGATCAACCAACGGGAAAATCGTGGAGAAAAGCAACCCGCGAAGAACAACACCAAAACATGAATCACAACCATGAATTTGCAACTGTGTGGCTACCACACACTACAATAGTGAGATTACGGTCTCACTTCCTCAAAATCTCATGAACACAGAGGTATGATTCTATGCGGATCTCAGTAGCTACAGCAGAGGATTTGGAGAGCAGGAAAACCCTAAGTGGAGAATAGCAAATGACTGAGATAGTTTGGGAGGTGGGTGTCTCCCCCTACTTATCCTAATTCTAGTTCCCACTCTACCCCTACTAATTACAGAGCGAACCAGCTAAACCCTAGGGTTATTCTGGACCAACTCGAAGTAGATGCTGATCCGACGGCCACGCCCGCACAACTGGTAGCGTTGCCTCGACGCAACCTCACTGATTGCTGCCACGTGCCGCCACTGCTCTGCTCGTCCTTTTCACGGACCTCGCCCCCAGTTTTGAGGCCGAAACCGGGAAACCTGTCTTCACGACCAACCCCCGGTTTTGAGGCCCAAACCGGGAAACCCGTCGTCCATCGCCTGAGTTTTGTGGCCCAAACTCAGAAACCCGCCAACGCCCAGGTTTTGAGGCCCAAACCTGGAAACCGTCCTCAGCCCGAGTTTTGTGGCCCAAACTCGGCAAACCCATAGCACCCAGGTTTTGTGGCCCAAACCTGGAAATCATCCACCGGTGGTTTTTCTGTGGCTCAACCACCAAACCGGAGCCATAGAGGGGATGCACCGCCCGTGCACCCCGTCCACCGACACATGTCCCCAGGTCCTCCACCCGAGCAACACTATGCTCCGCAAGTCTCTGCTCGTCGCTGTCCTAGGTTGTCAGCCATCACAGCTGATCCTCAGGCCACCGGTCCCTCAGTCCAAGCCTCACGTCCGCCCTTCACCGCTCCCAGTCCGACGGCACGACACGTCTCTACTTGACCTTCACCATGCCTTCGATCACTGTATCCGTGCTCGACACCTGCACAACACAAGCCAAAGAACATGCGCATCAAAACAGTTGACAATCACTCATCACTCAAGATCTGGCATACACCCATGTATCTGCATATAGCATCATTGGTTCTTTGGACGTCCCAGTGAGTTTCTGAACGTCCCTGACCGAAGTTGGTGGCTTTATACTGATGATGGTCGTGACCTGTTTTTGACTAGCCTCGATGCCTCGATGGCTAACGAGGAATCCGAGTAATTGTCCTGATGCATTTCGTGGGGTTGAGCCTCCATTTAGCTCGCTGATAAGTGGCCCCTGCATTCTTCAACCCAAAAGACATGGTTTTATAACAGTAGGCACCGAAGTTGGTTATAAACGATGTCTTGTGTTGGTCTTCTTCTTTGAGAGAAATCTGATGGTACCCTGAGTAACAATCTAGAAAGGATAGTAGAGCAGAACTTGCGGTGGCATCAACTATTTTGTGACAGAACCGACCAATTTATAAGAGCACAAGTGCGAAAACCTCTGCCGGAGCAGCTGAATTAGCATACTTGAGCCCATATAAACCCGGTAGTCCGTGAAATCCTAAGGGATTTCAAACTTTTCCAACATCTCAGCCAAGATCGCATGGTCAAGCAAATACGAATCATGTTCACGGAGCTTTGCAGCGGAAATAAAATTACAATAAAGTTTACAAATAATAATAAAAGTGGAGTTCCACTTAATTTAGAAGAAACAACATAGCTTTGAAATGAATACCATAATATAAGTTTAAATACTTTGCTAGCTTGAGTGACATCCTCCAACAACAGCATAAAGAGAAGAAGTAGGGAACTGCCGAGCCCACCGGCACTGGCCATCACCTTTCGGCAGACCTAACCTTCACCTGCAACAAGGTGGGATAAACCCTGAGTACTCGAATGTACTCAACTAGACTTACTCGTCGGAAACCAAAAATAAAGTGACACGAAGGAGTATGCAAGGCTGGTATAAATATTGGAGCTGGCTAACTTTATTTGCAAAAGAGCTTAAGTTACAGGGGTTCATCATTTAATTATATGAGCAGTCATCTTTTACCCTATTCCTTAAACTCTAGGTTTTGCACCTGTACTAGAGCACTCACTTGAATCTAGCAAACAATAATATAATACCATATCAGGTTTGCTTTGTCAATATTTTAGTTGAACCATCAATGTCACATGGAGTTGTATCGTGGTGAAGCTCGCCATAGTTTCCCACTAACCGGGGAGACGGCGACTCGAATCGAATTCCAAACCAGCTGGTGAAAGACCTTTAATACCAACCCACACTTTCCCCGTCGGGTCCATGCATTGGGTAACCGCTCGATGCCTGTTCGTGGTGGTAATCGTCGCGGCTCACAGCACGGACCACCCAATTGGAACTATACGATGGCCATTCCGAGGCAGATCATGTTTCCATACTAGAGGGTGCGACACGGGTTGAGACCGGCCCGAATAGCATCTAACCGGCTTTGGGTCGATGATTACAGCACCGACATATCCCTAAGTAAAAGGGCGCGTTAAAAAATGAATGAGGGCCAACATCGATACAAACCTACACGATCCAACAGATGGACTGCCCCAAGTTTCTGAACTTGTGCCTTGCCTTCCAGTTGACCGTATTTCATTTCTACTCAGGTTCTTTTCCACGATAGCAAATATATAGCCAACCGTGATCCGGTAAATACCCACTGGGGGTATTACGAAAACATCCTTTAATACTACTTTATTAAGCAGGCTAAGCAGTTCTACATTATAAAAAGTAACAGGATAACAAGGCAGGTACCACAATAATCAAGGAAAGGTAATGCAACAAGTAGGATTCAATCAACTCCTATACCTAATGCATCACAATATAAAATACTCAAGTAAATTAATGGTAAAAGCTGGGAGACTTAAGAATGCTTCGGGGCTTGCCTGGGAACCAACACTAGGTTAGTGTTTGTTAGGTGATACTTGCTTGGCAAGCATCTCCGTTGCAGCACTTGTTTAACCCCGCATCTTCGCGTAATCCACCAAACACCGTCTTCGGGTTTAACCTCATCATCACGTCCTTCACGATGTATCTACCGTTACCTAAATGAGATGCGCAAAGCAAGCGTATGAATGCAAGGGAAATGCTTATGAAGCAAACACAAACATTACTAATTACTTCACATAAGCAATCGGGATAACTACTAAAAGAAGACATAGCTCTAACACCCAACATAGCATAAAAATTTCAGCAGGTTAATATTAAAGGAAAGTGTGGCACGGTTCATTAGGCACTCAGAGAGGCTAACTATAAGAATCAATCAAGACTACATCACACATCACACAAATGGAACACATGTATGCACATGCAACTCCTATTTTTGTTAAACAAGTCAATCATCATTATCTAACATATTTATATAACACATTAGGTTCATTAAGTTAATAATATGAAATGCATAAACTAAATATTATCAAGTCATGACTTTGCATTAAGGATCACATAATCAACATTACGCTATAGCGATCAATTTTGGTTCATTTAGACAGTTTGGACAGCAACATACCATGCACTTTAAACAACCATAACTAGAGCTACACATATCCAAACAAGGTGATCCTAGACTTTCTGGAAAGCTAATGAAATTATATACAACTTTGTTATTATCACTTAAGCATGATTCAACCATTAAAAAGACCAAACATAATAGGTAAGAACTTCTGTCCAAACTTTGGACAGAATATTACATTCATCTTCAAACAGCCATAACTGGAGATCTAAAGCACCAAAAGACTTGACATAAGACTTATTCGAAAGCTTATTAAGTTTTCTACAACTTATTTATAATCACCTCAACATGATTAGGCAGTTATCAAGGGTACGCAACTCAAACAATTAAATCTATCTAGACTTGGACAGATTCTGACTTGTAACTTTAAACACATGTAACTCAAGTTCTAGACCACCAAAAATCATGATCCAAGACAATTCAAAAAGCTTATGAAAAACACTACAACTCTTATATTAACACAAAGATATGATTCATAAGTTAAACTAGCCAAACAATCCATTCTTCCAAATCTGCACAGAAAGTATGCCAAACCTGACAGCCAACTTACAAAATCTATAACTCACAAACCACTTGGCCTCAAATCACGAAACTTTAGGACAAACAAAATAAAGAAGTTATCTACAACTTTTGTATAGAACATATCTACAGAAAACATTATTATCATCATGAACCAATCACCACTACAGAAACTGTGCATGCAACAATTTCAGCATATTAATAAATCATTTCATCACTTGTTTAGTTAATTATTTGAGCACACTCATATGCTATTGAAACACTTCTAACAGTCGTATTCATGATTACACATCACTTATCTCAGACTAATATGCAACAAGGTCAATCATTCAAACATATACATTTTTATTTATCACCATGCTTTTATTAATTAAATAATTAACTAACATAGGCATTATTTTTAAGTGATGTTGCAAACATATAATTTGGGGTTCATATTTTTACAGGGGATAGATAAAACCAAATCATGACTACTGTAAAAATATTACATGCTCAGGTCTTATAATTTATTTCTTAAAAACAGGGCAAGTTTTATTCATAAAAATGCATGTGAGAGCAACAAAATTCTATAAATCATATTTTATGTAAACACATGACCACAACAAAATTAACTAAGCTACAATCATATCATAGAAAGGCAGTGGAGCCACCGTTTCCATTTTTATATACAAACATTTACCACAATTTATTTTAATCCATTTAATGAGCTGAAAGCAAGATAAATTCATAACTAAATCATACATGCAGTAATAAATATGAAATTTTTATCACAGCACACACATGACCAGAGGAGTCTACCATAAACATTTCACAGCAATCTAAGCCATAAAACAACATATATCATTTTATCCCTATTTAATGCTATTTAACACAAATAAATCACCACAACACAAACTTTACACTAACAGCCCAGATATAAAACACTCACTGGACAGAGCTTTTTATATGGATTCCAAAAAGTTCTCATATGCAATTTTTCAAGATTCCTACGATTTTCTACACATTTTACAACTTTCAACCATATATGCTATTTAAAGGAAAATGAAAACAGAAAACGTATATTACAAAGGGGACCCTCTGTTCTGCAGAAAACAATTAGGGACTAGTTAGTGAACATATTGAGTCATAACACATAACATAAAAACCCAACAAGTTGTTTCAGCTTCGCTAGACGGTCCTTTCACCATGGATTCACGGGAGACGATGGAAGGCGCCGGAGACGACCGGCCTTAGGCAGAAAGAACCGGACGAGGGTTGGGCGCTGGCTCCAGGTCTGGTGGCCGGCGGCCCTCCTGGAGCTGGACGCCGAGGCTGCTACCGCAGGGTGCTGCTGGGCGGGCTGCCGCCCACTTCCTGCGACCGCGCGGCCAGGAAGCCATGGCCAGAAAGTCGCGGTATTCTGCGGACTGCAGAAAAGCGCAGAGAAAGGAGAGGGAGATGAGGGGAACGAAGGAGGAGGGGAGCAGTCAGGGAGAGGGCACCGCTGTCTGCTGCCTGCCTGCTCGCCATGGGAGAAGAAGGGAGCAGAGGAGAGAGCTGCTGTCCTGCTGCCATGGGAGGAGAAGGGAGAAGGAAACAGAGGGGAAGAGGAGGCCAAGAGAATGAGAGGAAGGGGGAAAGCTCGGTGTTTTTCACGGGAAGGAAGAGAGGAGACCGGTCTCTATTTTTGCGTGGGTGAGGGGAAAAGGCACCGCCCAACTGCGCCAAAGGAAGAGGAGCGCGGCAGGCGGCCTCGGGACGCGCCCTGGCGGCCTCGGGAGAGGGGCACGGCCTCGGGAAAATTTCCCGTGAAATTTTTCCCAATTTCTTTCCCAGTCTGGGAGGTTTCCGGAAACTTTCGGTCATTTTCAAAAATTGCGAATACTGATCAAACGAACTCTGATTTTGACGAAACAAATTTTGTTGTCGTCGTCTCGACGAGTACTCCGACTTTCGTTAAAGGCACTCGGTCAAATTACCAACGGTTTGCCCAATAACGATCATCGACGGCAGCTTCGCGGTGACCGAAATTCCAATTTTGCAGTACAGACTTAACTGATTTCCGGAACCTGAAAACTACGTTGTATCTCATCTTGCGAGCTCATTTTCACCCTTTTTGGCACCGATCCAGATCTCGGCCATAAAACGAAATTTGTTCCTTTCGATCTGTACTACAACTTTCGTTTAAGGCGCACTGACATGCGAACAATCGAAAATACCATTCAACTCCGGTCAAAGCGATCACCTGGTAGGATCCAGATTACGGTCTCTCGTCGGTCGGAATATTTTCCGGTCGTCTGCTCAACATAAAACTTTCATAACTTTTACTCGTGAGTCCATAAAGAGTTGATCAGGCATAATTACAAGACTTGGTTGAACTCCACTGATTTCCTTCACTTAATTCATGATTATAGGTAAAGCCGTGACTCGTCATTTCATGTGACTTTTTGATTCCAAACTTCGCGAAACTTCTCTACCAGTCACTATAGATAGGAACTGAAGCGGGACACATGAAAAAGTCATGTTTAGCAGTCATCTTGAATATTCCAAAATTGGGTATTCATTATTGACTCGCGCTGTTAATTATTTCCGGAATAATTTTAAACAGAGGCTCTATTTCCGGGGTTGATTCCAAATCTTCAATCATCACTGACAATACTAGAAATCGTCTCTCGATCATCACCTGATAGACCATGTCTGTGTTCAAACTGACTGCTCGTCTGGCGTCAAACACCTGGGGTGTTACAACCCCTCCCCCCTTAAAAGAATCTCGTCCCGAGATTCCGGACGAAAGACTTTTCGAGGGAAGAGAAGCATATCACTTATCCTTAATGGCTACTGACAACTCAAGACATACCGACTTCTCGGTATAAAAGAAACTGTCAGGAATAGAACAACTTTCCAATCTTTCAAGTCATTTCCCGGTTACTAATTCTCGTCAGAAGAATTTTCTCTGTTGATTCACATCGAGCATTGAGGTGCACTCAGGACATCAGTGTTAGGTTGAAAGGAAAACCAAGCTTGCATTGTTACTTTGGGAGGAATCTAAGATAATATTGCCAAATTACTGGATCTTCTGCTGGTTGGCATAATTACAAAGAAACTTCCTTCGAGACTGGGAGGAACTGGCTGACCAAGAGCCACTTTGTATACCATTGGTGAATGTCTGTTCTGTCAGATAGCAATCGATGGAAAGCTATATAAGGTTCTATGTGTGCAGTTCTCTTTCTCTGATGATATCATTGTATTATCTGAGTCTGTTAAGAGAGCGGTGAATGTGATAGCTGACTCAATTAATTCCACTCTTTCGCCAATCCTTCTTTACCGGAATTCTCATCTCCAAACATCGACAGACGCTTAGGTTGAATTTGATGCAACCTCTTGGGTAAAATATCTACTACCGAATTTATGTCCTACTAAGCAGATCAACATCATTCTTCTTCATGGTGTAGTTGCAACTCAGTGGAACTGACTTGTCGAACTACCTCGGTCATAGAGTGACTTTCTTAAATTCACTCAGTAATGCAGGGACATAATCCAAAATTTGTTGTTTGACAATTCTATTTGCCATCAATTCGTACTTCTTAGGAGTTGATTTTTGTAGAATACCTTGACTGCTCAAGAATAAGGGACATATTCTGAATGTCCTTCCTAGCTTCATCCAATACCATATGAAATAATTCTCCCCATAGCACTCTGATGTATTACCAGATAGTCCTTACTTGATGTATGTTTCCTTCAGAGTTACTAGACTGGTGTACTGTCATGTATTACCATTCAAATTTTTTTCCAAGATAAAATTGGCCTCAACACGACAGAAACTGGGATGTACGAGTGCCACAAACATTATCAGTTGGTTTACAGACTTCTGATATAACACTGTTCTATGAGACATAGCCTTCATATTTACCAAAGAGTCATTTCTGAATTGGATATTAGCCTTTCCATGGATGAAACCAATCAGCTGCCTCTCAACACTAAAAAGCTCCAAGGTTTCACCTTTTACTACAAGCAATGCTGAATATCAATGCACACTGTCACCATCATAGTCAGTAGAGAATTAGGCACATCTAGGAGGATTGAGTTGACTAAAAGATCATCATGCAGATATATATATTAAGTTTATGCAGAAAACTTTTCGGATCTAGGGTATCTTATCCAATATCACACCATCTCTGTTACTTATCCTGCAGCTGGTACTTGTCCACCTTAAGTATTATATGCTACTTTACTTCACTACCACCATATATGTTGCTCAAACAGAGTCCTTTGTCTACCACCTCTTACAGTCTGTCACCGCTTTCATTACTGACTGATTCTGGAAACGGTCATCCTCTTCACCATTTTTTGAAAAGAAACACTGCCACATCTGAGCTGACAAAAGGATTTTTCTGAAGGAATATAGAAGATAACAAGGAGAAAGCTTCACGAAAGATAACACATTGGTGTAGTTTCCATAATGAATCTCGACTAGAAACCACGATACCAGCACGTGCCGAGCAGCACAACCATGTGTCTGCAGCCACAGGAGGCTCTCGGTTTCATCGCGGCACCAATAGTTCTTAACCAAGACATCATTATCGAATCCACAACCGATGAGAAATCCTACATGATGCAGATAAATCTTGCATGGAGAGAGCATCACATGTAAGGCATAAGCTAGCAAAGCAAGGATGATCACAAGGTATGGAAATCACAAAGGAGGTGATTTCAAGAACAAAACATGGCACAAGACAACAAGGATACGCCTTGTGCACACCAAGGTTATGACAAGCAAAAGATTACTTGAACTTGATTTGGCCACGCAACAACAAAAGGGTAACCGAGGGGATACAACAAGGATATGGGGCATGGTCTTCGGCACTTGGCAAGGCATACTACGGTCAAGAACTGGTATTGACAGGAACTTAACTTGGCTGGTCAAACTAACAAGGGCCTTTAGAGCAAGGGGAACAAAACATCCATGGCTTAGGCAACACTTAAAAGGGGGCCAAACATGGGTCTTCAGGTTAGTCAGAGACATGGCTACACAAAAAGCTTAGGCATACCACGGTTTGGATCTAGGATTTCAGGAAGCTTTAACTCGGGCTATCTGGTCCAACAAGAGGCATGAACAGGCATGGGTACGGGTCTTTGGTACAAGCATCCTAAACCATCAGAACTAAACACCATAACAAAGGCCTTTAAGCACAAGGGTTCTACTAAAGGCATCTCGAAGGGTCAAGAGGGCTTGCTCAACAAAGGCTTAACAACCACTCATGCACTCACCGAGGACAAAGGGTTCACTAACCAGGATACCACTTAGATTACAACACATCTACACACACAGCCTAACAAGCATAGGAAGACACAAACAAACAACTTAAGAAATCAACACTACTCACCAAGCTCATACTAGACAAGCATCTATCTATAGCACACAAGCAGACATAGACATGAAAACATGATGGACACATGTTGTCATTATTTTATTTCCTGTTTACTAAATTGGAACATAACTATTCATCTAGGAGCAAACATACCAAACAAATTAAGGCATAATTGTTTGTTAACTATTAGCAGTTTACAACTTAAAGCTAACAACTCACTTATTTAGTCTATGAAACTAACTGATAAGAGCCCGCTAGGGTTTTTGCCCGATCTTTCGATGAGAAGCGGGGGATAACTTCGATTTGGACTGAAATGACGTTCACGACCCGACTACAACCATCCAAGGATGCTGCGCCTTAGCAATCGATACACCAATTCCAGCGGTTGCTCGCGATCTTGTGGATGCACGACCAACCAAACCACTAGGGTTATTCCTGCAAGCAATCGAAGAACAAGCAAGAACAAGTAGAACAAGCACTCTATTGCAAAATAAGAGATGAAGGTTCAAATCTGATACACATGAAGGTGGGGTTCCGAAATCAAGTAGAACGGATGGTCTAGTCGACACAAACGTCTACCAGGAAGTAGCAATAGCTAAACTTACATCTAAACAAAACCCAATCTGTTTGTGGCGGCTATGGGGAGGTATTAGAGGAGGAGAGGACGACCAGGAGGGTGTTGGGGTCGTCCTCCAACCCTAGGACGTGTCCTTAATGGACCCAACTTGATACATGGGCCAATAGCCCAAGATATGGTGACGCAGCACCCTGGACAGCGAGATCTCTCGGTAATATTTGGATAATTGTCGCCGCTGTGTAGAAGATACGGACATGGGGCTGGATCCAAATGAAAGTAGACTTGTTAAGCTTTCCATCAAGTCCTGAACCATCCAAATCCGAGTCCGTATGAAGTCGTGGTGACCGTAACAAGTTGGGACTTTTCTGCAGTCCGAATTCAACTTCCAAAACGTGTTGGACTTGGACTCTTTCCTTTCTTTTGCCAAAACTGACGTGGTGACTTTGTGGAGAACATTAAGAACACTTGGACTTGGTCCCCAATCAACTTCATTGATCTTCCAAGCTTTCCTTATGCAATCAAACCTTCCCTTGATCCATGCATGTAATTCTGAAAATGACAATACACATATTTTATGGTGCAGCACCCATTCATCAAATGTATCAATAATAAGTCTCATATAGAATGGTTGCACCTTTGGTTTAGAAGTTGATAAGATACTCATATATGAATCGGTGATGTCCTCATCATTCTCCCTTTCTTGGCTGCAAGTCGTCCTCGACTTGCTCCAGTGGTATTCAAATGTGGTTATATTGATATCAGAAAACCGAAGGACGACCATGTTGCATGTCAACAACAAACAATACTTCCCTTCTTTAGGATAGCCCTGTTGCATATAAGAAAAACTAGGGATACTTTGTAGGACATTATTAGTGTTAGTGCATCCCTCGATTTGATTTTGGTATTGTAGCTCCAAAGTAGATTTTATATTAGAGCTAATATAAATTTTATGCACCAAATAATTTCTGTTGCTATCATATTTGCCAATCGCATAAAGTGAACAATGATTAAAGCTTGGCAAAATACATTTCATAGATATATCATTCTCCAAACTATTCAGGTCACAAAGAAAACCAAATTTGATATAACCTAAACAATTTAAAGATGATATGATATTCAGCTCCTCTTTCTCACTAGCAATGCGACAAACTCTCCTTACTTCAGCATGCATGTCGTTAAGAATAGAATTATCATGTCCAAGCACTAGTCGTGTTGTAGATATAAGTGAAGCATGATCATACTCACATGGAGTGATTGCAGCATCATATGTGTTGCTTTTCTCGCTCTCCTCTAACATGGTGGGTGTTGCACAAAAAGTCTTTTCCAACTTTTGTAGTGGGTGTAGCTGCTCAAATGGCTCAATGCATTCAATAGTATTGCTCTCATCCTCCTGCAAAATGTTATGGACAGCAAGGGGAAAAAGAGGGTGCTCTATCTCTAGTCGTGGTGATGAAGTTAGAGAAGAAGTATCACACAACTCTTCTTTGTCACAAGGTACAACAAGCAAATCATGTTGTGACAAAGGCATATCATCAACAAGTTCCACTATATTTTGCTCCCTTTCAACATTTAATGTAGATAATTGCTGGCTATAATGTGTCATACCATTCTTGCAAGTATTCAAAGATGAAAGAATCTGATTTTCAACTTTACAAGCAAGACAAAACAAGCAAGATATATGATTATATGTTTCACTGATGAGCAAAGTTTGAATTTCGGAATTGAGCCCTTTCATGAACCTACTCATAATATCTTCCATGCATTCATCCAGGCCACCAAACAGGATACAAATTTTAAAATCATGATAGTATTGTCTCACAGTCCTACTACCCTGTTTTAATTCCTCTAGTTTGGTAAGCAAGTAATCAGCATAATATGCAGGAACATATACACCTCTAAAATGCATTTTGAAGTCTTTCCATGTTTGCGGAACAATGTCATGCCTACAAAGATATTTCCATTCATACAAAGCATCCTTAGTTAAAGCATTAGAGGCAGCAAAAACCATTTGTTTCTCTGACAAATCATACTCAACAAATTCCTTATCTACAGCTAGCTCCCATTCAATATATGCATGAGGATCGTAGTTTCCTTCAAAGTAAGGTATTGCAGATTTTATTGTATCAAGTAAAACATTGCAAACCTCATGAGTGCCAAGCTTGTTACCATCCATTTGTTGAGCAAATTGCGAATACACAACCTGAGTAAGGCCATGCTTATTTTCCATGTGAATCCCTGCCATGATTAGAAGAAAACCAAAAACATCCACAATAATATCTATGCTCCAATCAACTACTAGGATGTGGTTGTTGTAAATATAATTCTCTCACTCTCAACCTGTTCAAACGAGCTCTTACCAATTCTTACCAAGCCAAACAAGAGGTGGCAGCAACCAACAAGTTGGAAACCCTGGAAAAAGTGTATCGGTGCCACAACAACAATTCCTTTCAAGTTGTAGTTGGATATGTGGAGCTGTAGGAAGGCTGAAATTAATGTGCAAGGAAGTACTAGCACCACATTAGTCACAAAGCAAGTTGAGAAATCGTTCAACGGTGGTACCGTGCTGGTCCTAGGCTAGACCGTGCTAGAGACGCGAGCCTAGACACAAACAAAGTCACGGTACAATAGGAAACAAAAAAGAACAAGAACAGCAAGTTATCACTCCCTTTTTCTCTTCCTCCTCACTTTTTTTTGCCTCTTTCTCTTTCTTTTTTCTTTTCTTTTACTTTGCACAACTAGAACAAATCTGAATTTTGACAAATCAGATTTTAAAAGAAACGACTTACAATCTATTTCTCTTTCTTTTCAGGTAGTAACAAGAATAGAGCTAGCAACTCAGATTTTTAAATGTGCCCAAAACAGATTTGCTAGTGTTAAAAAAAAAGGGATAGATATGTGCAGCAAAGATGGTGATTACAACGGAGATGTATATGCTGTAGTGGATATTAATATGGTGGTGGTGATGGCAGCGGAGATGGGTATGATTGACAATGACCGAAACGTGACGAGAACTCGAAACTCTAAAAGTCTAACCCTAAGACCAGCAACTTGACTCAACCGATGTAAACCAAACTCAATAAGCCCTAACTAAGAAGTACCAGCAAAGGCTCAAAAAGATTTATAGGATTATGGAAAAACTAATCTACTATTTTTTGGCTTTTTTGGACTATAGGAAAAATAAAACAGCGAAGGATTGGAAATCTCTCACCGATAAACCTTGCTCTGAAAACCAACTGATAAGAGCCCGCTAGGGTTTTTGCCCGATCTTTCGATGAGAAGCGGGGGATAACTTCGATTTGGACTGAAATGACGTTCACGACCCGACTACAACCATCCAAGGATGCTGCGCCTTAGCAATCGATACACCAATTCCAGCGGTTGCTCGCGATCTTGTGGATGCACGACCAACCAAACCACTAGGGTTATTCCTGCAAGCAATCGAAGAACAAGCAAGAACAAGTAGAACAAGCACTCTATTGCAAAATAAGAGATGAAGGTTCAAATCTGATACACATGAAGGTGGGGTTCCGAAATCAAGTAGAACGGATGGTCTAGTCGACACAAACGTCTACCAGGAAGTAGCAATAGCTAAACTTACATCTAAACAAAACCCAATCTGTTTGTGGCGGCTATGGGGAGGTATTAGAGGAGGAGAGGACGACCAGGAGGGTGTTGGGGTCGTCCTCCAACCCTAGGACGTGTCCTTAATGGACCCAACTTGATACATGGGCCAATAGCCCAAGATATGGTGACGCAGCACCCTGGACAGCGAGATCTCTCGGTAATATTTGGATAATTGTCGCCGCTGTGTAGAAGATACGGACATGGGGCTGGATCCAAATGAAAGTAGACTTGTTAAGCTTTCCATCAAGTCCTGAACCATCCAAATCCGAGTCCGTATGAAGTCGTGGTGACCGTAACAAGTTGGGACTTTTCTGCAGTCCGAATTCAACTTCCAAAACGTGTTGGACTTGGACTCTTTCCTTTCTTTTGCCAAAACTGACGTGGTGACTTTGTGGAGAACATTAAGAACACTTGGACTTGGTCCCCAATCAACTTCATTGATCTTCCAAGCTTTCCTTATGCAATCAAACCTTCCCTTGATCCATGCATGTAATTCTGAAAATGTCAATACACATATTTTATGGTGCAGCACCCATTCATCAAATGTATCAATAATAAGTCTCATATAGAATGGTTGCACCTTTGGTTTAGAAGTTGATAAGATACTCATATATGAATCGGTGATGTCCTCATCACTAACAACAAGCAACAAGCTCCTGCTAGACTTCATTCCAAAAAGGAATAAACAGACACTAGGTAACAACAATTAACAAGACACATACAACAACTTAATTTGGGGTACAAGCAAGCATAACAATAGTTTTAGAATAATCAAACATGTTAGATAAACTAAGATTGCAGCCATTTGAGTTGTTTGCGAGTATTTAGTTCTTACAAAGCATATGGCTAGTAAGGATTAAATCTAGATTAGAGAGCAATTACAAGGCATCGTGCACATAAGAACATAATTCTAGGCATAACCATGTATGAAAATGGTTTGTATACATCTTAAACATGTTAGAGAAGTTCATGATTCGCCCAAATTAAATTCCTTACATGCACTTATTAGTTTTCTTAACTTAGCAAGGCGAAATAGAGAGCGATTCCAATCTATACCCAGAGAACTCTGGAAGATTAGAGCAGCTCACTACTGCTTTTAGTAGGCTACTACAAGCATTTTAGTATTTTGAAGTAAGTAAAATAGCCTACACAAGTCTAGCAAGTAATCATGCTTAAAACAACTTAAACAGGTTTAAGCTATTTAGGGTTGTATACAACAAGTTTTACATTTTTCTTACAGTAAACATGATACTAGAGAGCTATGAAAATTATTTTCACAAACTTTTAATTCTTATAACTCTAGTTCTCATTATTGCAAGAAAAAGGAAGCATGAATAGGATCACATTTTTACAGCATGGAAAAGCAATTAAACAACATGTTTAGTACATTTCCTTGCTAAAGTATGTTAACACAAAGCTAATAAAACTAAAATTACAATTTTTAGGAAGCACATAGCATACCCAACCAAACTACATATAAAACAGTTTCAAACAACAAATTTTATTATTTTCTTAGGTAGAGCATTTCGAGACAAAACTAACTCAAAACATTAAATTACAAGCTTTAGCATGATTTTACCACTAAAGTAGAACAACACTACATAAGTCATTTGGCTACAACAAAACACTTCAACATAGGGAAAGAACTTAGCCACCAGAAGCTTATTGTCTAACTATTCTTCTAGCAAACATTAAGTAGAGCAAGACAATCACACAACCTGAAAAACTAGCAGATTTATTCAGACAGCAACATACAGGGTTTTTAATTCTAGCCTATAACAAGCAATCACTTGTTTAGCTAACATGGAAGCATTCCTATAAAACATTGTACACTACCAATCATCATGAACAAGACTATATTACCTCTAGCTCAGAGCAACATACAACACCAGTCAAAGTAATTACTTCTACCTTTAGTAGCAGTGTAGCACATCACGTTGAAGAACTTAATTCACAACAAATTTCATCATTACAGGAATAAAGGTGGGAGAAGCATTTTTTATGCACAAACAACCATTCTTGTTTTATTGTTGCATTAGTCACACAGGACAACAAGTTGTTTATTATTAGAACAAAGATGAGAGAAGCATGTTCATGAGCAAAGCACAACAAGATGTATGCACGTCCTATACGTCCTCACTAATTATCAGCCTGAGGTGGCAATTCCGTTCTAGGTCGGTGGCATAACACGCACTCTCGATATAACTAGTCGTCAACTATGCATACGCATTCGAGGTTAGTGTACCTGCAGAAAATCTCATTTCAGCCCATTCCCACAACAGATATAAATACATTGCAGGAATTTAAATCTAGATACTATCTTAGGTGCATACCCAGTATACACGTAAGTAGTATATGCACCCATCGGAATAGTATTACTCCCGCAATTAATTACCTTCACCTGCATTCGTGTGCTTACGAGTACAGGTTCCAGTACCAAACTAGCTCTTCCCTAGACCAACGGTTGTTTGGTCATGCTCTCGCAACTCACACTTACCTGAGCGTAGGTGCGACGTTGCATAAAATAAATTCAACTACCCCACATATATGAGTACATCATATGTGAGGGCTACCTCTAATATTAGACCACAGGGTAGCATAGTGCGGTCATCTATACGTACCTTTTGAGTCGACGTGTCGTTGCAAGAAACTGAAACCCCCAAAGTTAGTATTACTTAACTAAGCCACCTGAAAGTCCTAATCGGGCACAACTGGAGGTTGTCGCTAGCATATAGTTTATAAATTATGTTTTGACAAACTTGCCTACTAGCTAAAGCTTTTTAGTAAAATAAGCTTTGCAAAACCAAAATTTGTTTTAAAACCATGCACATGACAGTATTACGCTTAACCTTGCTCTGATACCAGCTGTGACAGAACCGACCAATTTATAAGAGCACAAGTGCGAAAACCTCTGCCGGAGCAGCTGAATTAGCATACTTGAGCCCATATAAACCCGGTAGTCCGTGAAATCCTAAGGGATTTCAAACTTTTCCAACATCTCAGCCAAGATCGCATGGTCAAGCAAATACGAATCATGTTCACGGAGCTTTGCAGCGGAAATAAAATTACAATAAAGTTTACAAATAATAATAAAAGTGGAGTTCCACTTAATTTAGAAGAAACAACATAGCTTTGAAATGAATACCATAATATAAGTTTAAATACTTTGCTAGCTTGAGTGACATCCTCCAACAACAGCATAAAGAGAAGAAGTAGGGAACTGCCGAGCCCACCGGCACTGGCCATCACCTTTCGGCAGACCTAACCTTCACCTGCAACAAGGTGGGATAAACCCTGAGTACTCGAATGTACTCAACTAGACTTACTCGTCGGAAACCAAAAATAAAGTGACACGAAGGAGTATGCAAGGCTGGTATAAATATTGGAGCTGGCTAACTTTATTTGCAAAAGAGCTTAAGTTACAGGGGTTCATCATTTAATTATATGAGCAGTCATCTTTTACCCTATTCCTTAAACTCTAGGTTTTGCACCTGTACTAGAGCACTCACTTGAATCTAGCAAACAATAATATAATACCATATCAGGTTTGCTTTGTCAATATTTTAGTTGAACCATCAATGTCACATGGAGTTGTATCGTGGTGAAGCTCGCCATAGTTTCCCACTAACCGGGGAGACGGTGACTCGAATCGAATTCCAAACCAGCTGGTGAAAGACCTTTAATACCAACCCACACTTTCCCCGTCGGGTCCATGCATTGGGTAACCGCTCGATGCTTGTTCGTGGTGGTAATCGTCGCGGCTCACAGCACGGACCACCCAATTGGAACTATACTATGATCATTCCGAGGCAGATCGTGTTTCCATACTAGAGGGTGCGACACGGGTTGAGACCGGCCCGAACAGTGTCTAACCGGCTTTGGGGTCGATGATTACAGCACCGACATATCCCTAAGTAAAAGGGCGCGTTCAAAAATGAACGAGGACCAACATCGATACAAACCTACACGATCCAACGGACGGACTGCCCCAAGTTTCTGAACTTGTGCCTTGCCTTCCAGTTGACCGTATTTCATTTCTACTTAGGTTCTTTTCCACGATAGCCAATATATAGCCAACCGTGATCCGGTAAATACCCACTGGGGGTATTACGGAAACATCCTTTAATACTACTTTATTAAGCAGGCTAAGCAGTTCTACATTATAAAAAGTAATAGGATAACAAGGCAGGTACCACAATAATCAAGGAAAGGTAATGCAACAAGTAGGATTCAATCAACTCATATACCTAATGCATCACAATATAAAATACTCAAGTAAATTAATGGTAAAAGCTGGGAGACTTAAGAATGCTCCGGGGCTTGCCTGGGAACCAACACTAGGTTAGTGTTTGTTAGGTGATACTTGCTTGGCAAGCATCTCCGTTGCAGCACTTGTTTAACTCCGCATCTTCGGGATAATCCACCAAACACCGTGTTCGTGTTTAACCTCATCATCACGTCCTTCACGATGTATCTACCATTACCTAAATGAGATGTGCAAAGCAAGCGTATGAATGCAAGGGAAATGCTTATGAAGCAAACACAAACATTACTAATTACTTCACATAAGCAATCAGGATAACTACTAAAAGAAGACATAGCTCTAACACCCAACATAGCATAATAATTTCAGCAGGTTAATATTAAAGAAAATTGTGACATGGTTCATTAGGCACTCAGAGATGCTAACTATAACAATCAATCAAGACTACATCACACATCACACAAATGGAACACATGTATGCACATGCAACTCCTATTTTTGTTAAACAAGTCAATCATCATTATCTAACATATTTATATAACACATTAGGTTCATTAACTTAATAACATGAAATGCATAAACTAAATATTATCAAGTCATGACTTTGCATTAAGGATCACATAATCATCAACATTAAGCTATAGTGATCAATTTTGGTTCATTTAGACAGTTTAGACGGCAACATAGCATGCACTTTAAACAACCATAACTAGAGCTACATATATCCAAACAAGGTGATCCTAGACTTTCTGGAAAGCTAATGAAATTATCTACAACTTTGTTATTATCACTTAAGCATGATTCGACAATTAAAAAGACCAAAAATAACAGGTAAAAACTTCTGTCCAAACTTTGGACAGAATATTACATTCATCTTCAAACAGCCATAACTGGAGATCTAAAGCACCAAAAGACTTGACATAAGACTAACTAGAAATCTTATTAAGTTGTCTACAACTTATTTATAATCACCTCAACATGATTAGGTAGTTATCAAGGCTAACCAACTCAAACAATTAAATCTATCCAGACTTGGATAGATTCTGACTTCTAACTTTAAACACATGTAACTCAAGTTCTTAACCACCAAAAATCGTGATCCAAGACAATTCCGAAAGCTTATGAAAAACTACAACTCTTATATTAACACAAAGACATGATTCATAACTTAAACTAGCCAAACAATCCATTCTTCCAAATCTGCACAGAAAGTTTGCCAAACCTGACACCCAACTTACAAAATCTATAACTCACAAACCACTTGGTCTAAAATCATGAAATTTTAGGACAAACAAGATAAAGAAGTTATCTACAACTTTTGTATAGAACATATCTACAGAAAACATTATTATCATCACGAACCAATCACTACTACAGAAACTATGCATGCAGCAATTTCAGCATATTAATAAATCATTTCATCACTTGTTTAGTTAATCATTTGAGCACACCCATATGCTATTGAAACACTTCTAACAGTCGTAGTCATGATTACACATCACTTATCTCAGATTAATATGCAACAAGGTCAATCATTCAAACATATACATTTTTATTTATCACCATGCTTTTATTAATTAAATAATTAACTAACATAGGCATTATTTTTAAGTGATGTTGCAAACATATAATTTGGGGTTCATATTTTTACAGGGGATAGATAAAACCAAATCATGACTACTGTAAAAATATTACATGCTCAGGTCTTATAATTTATTTCTTAAAAACAGGGCAAGTTTTATTCATAAAAATGCATGTGAGAGCAACAAAATTCTATAAATCATATTTTCTGTAAACACATGACCACAACAAAATTAACTAAGCTACAACCATATCATAGAAAGGTAGTGGAGCCACCTTTTCTATTTGTATATACAAACATTTACCACAATTTATTTTAATCCATTTAATGAGCTGAAAGAAAGATAAATTCATAACTAAATCATACGTGCAGTAATAAATCTGAAATTTTTATCATAGCACACATAAGACCAGAGGATTCTACCATAAACATTTCACAGCAATCTAAGTAATAAAACAACATATATCATTTTATCCCTATTTAATGCTATTTAACACAAATAAATCACCACAACACAAACTTACACTAATAGCCCACATATAAAACATTCACTGGACAGAGCTTTTCATAAGGATTCCAAAAAGTCCTTATATGCAATTTTTCGAGATTCCTACGATTGTCTACACATTTTACAACTTTCAACCATATATGCTATTTAAAGGAAAACCAAAACAGAAAACATATATTACAAAGGGACCCTCTATTCTGCAGAAAACAATTAAGGATTAGTTAGTAAACATATTGAGTCATAACACATAACATAAAAACCTAACAAGTTGTTTCAGCTTCGCTAGACGGTCCTTTCACCATGGATTCTCGGGAGACGACCGGCCTCAGACAGAAAGAACCGGACGAGGGTTGGGGGCGCTGGCTCCAGGTCTGGTGGCCGGCTGCCCTGCTGGAGCTGGGCGCCGAAGCTGCTACCGCAGGGCGCTGTTGGGCGGGCTGCCGCCCACTTCCTGCGACCGCGCGGCCAGGAAGCCACGGCCAGAAAGTCGCGGTATTCTGCGTACTGCAGAAAAGCACAGAGAAAGGAGAGGGAGATGAGGGGAACGAAGGAGGAGGGGAGCAGCCAGGGAGAGGGCACCGCTATCTGCTGCCTGCCTGCTCGCCATGGGAGAAGAA
The DNA here is from genome assembly GCA_009763385.1 of Coix lacryma-jobi var. lacryma-jobi. NCBI lineage: Eukaryota > Viridiplantae > Streptophyta > Magnoliopsida > Poales > Poaceae > Coix > Coix lacryma-jobi. Next base: position 111,842,148 of record CM019824.1, read on the forward strand.
GGGAGCAGAGGAGATAGCTGCTGTCCTGCTGCCATGGGAGGAGAAGGGAGAAGGAAACAGAGGGGAAGAGGAGGCCAAGAGAATGAGAGGAAGGGGGAAAGCTCTGTGTTTTTCACGGTAAGGAAGAGAGGAGACCGGTCTCTGTTTTTGCGTGGGTGAGGGGAAAAGGCACCGTTCCTCTGCGCCAAAGGAAGAGGAGCGCGGCAGGCGGCCTCGGGACGCGCCCTGGCGGCCTCCGGAGAGGGGCACGGCCTCGGGGAAATTTCGCGTGAAATTTTTCCCAATTTCATTCCCAATCTGGCAGGTTTCTAGAAACTTTCGGTCATTTTCAAAAATTGCGAATACTGATCAAATGGACTCTGATTTTGATGAAACAAATTTTGTTGTCGTCGTCTCGACGAGTACTCCAACTTTTGTTAAAGGCACTCGGTCAAATTACCAGCAGTTTGCCCGGTAACGATCGTTGACGGCAGCTTCGCGGTGACCGAAATTCCAATTTTGCAGTACAGACTTAACTGATTTCCGGAACCTGAAAACTGCGTTGTATCTCATCTTGCGAGCTCATTTTCACCCTTTTCGGCACCGATCCAGATCTCGGCCATAAAACAAAATTTGTTCCTTTCGATCTGTACTACAACTTTCGTTTAAGGCGCACTGACATGCGAACACTCAAAAATACCGTTCAACTCCGGTCAAAGCGATCACCCGGTAGGATCCAGATTACGGTCTCTCGTCGGTCGGAATATTTTCCGGTCGTCTGCTCAACATAAAACTTTCATAACTTTTACTCGTGAGTCCATAAAGAGTTGATCAGGCATAATTACAAGACTTGGTTGAACTCCACTGATTTCCTTCACTTAATTCATGATTATAGGTAAAGCCGTGACTCGTCATTTCAAGTGACTTTTTGATTCCAAACTTCGCGAAACTTCTCTACCAGTCACTATAGATAGGAACTGAAGCAGGACACATGAAAAAGTCATGTTTAGCAGTCATCTTGAATATTCTAAAATTGGGTATTCATTATTGACTCGCGCTGTTAATTATTTTCGGAATAATTTTAAACAGAGGCTCTATTTCCGGGGTTGATTCCAAATCTTCAATCATCACTGACAATACTAGAAATCGTCTCTCGATCATCACCTGATAGACCATGTCTGTGTTCAAACTGACTGCTCGTCTGGCGTCAAACACCTGGGGTGTTACATATTTGATCTATCCTCGGTAATCCAAAAGGATCCTTTGGACAGTGCTTGTTGAGATCTATGTAGTCGACACACATGCGCCACTCTGCAGAGTTCTTCTTTTTTACTAGTACTGGGTTAGCTAACCACTCGGGGTGGAGAATTTCTCTGATGAACCCGGCTGCGAGTAGTTTAGCTGTTTCCTTCTTGATTGCCTCTTTCTTTTCCGGTGAGAATTGTCGTAGCCTTTACTTGATGGGTCTAGAACCCTCTTTTAATTCCAGCTTGTGCTCAGCCAAGTTCCTTGGAACACCTAGCATATCAGCCGGTTTCCAAGCAAATATACCTTTGTTTGCTCTAAAGAACTTTGTGAGCGCGAGTTCCTATTCTTCAGTAGGTGAGCGCTGATAACCGCCGTCTTTGAGGGATCGCCAGTTTCCAGATCAATAGCCTTTGTAGAGACTTCTGCTGATGGTTGGATAGCGCCCGCCTTCTTGGTTGGGATTTCTGAATCTCCAGGCTTGGCGTTATGTACCATCTGCGCGGGTTCCTGTACTTCCACGGTGAGTTAAGCTTTTTCAGCGATTTGGACAGCTTCTGTGTCACAGTCGAAGGATCGCATCAAGTCGCCCTTGAAAGTTAGAATACCTTTAGGACCCGACATCTTCAACAGAAGGTATGGATAGTGTGGCACTGCCATAAATTTGGCGATGGCTGGTTGTCCAAATATGGCGTGGTAAGATGATTCAAAGTCGGCTACCTCGAAACTGATGTGCTCGGTCCGATAGTTGGTTTGAGTTCCAAAAGTGACGGGTAGTATGATCTTTCCGAGTGGTATGGTCGCCTTTCCGGGTACTATGTCGTAAAAGGGGCACTTGATGGTGTGAGTTGAGTTGCAAGGTCCAGGTTCATCTTGCGTAGGGTGCTTGCAAAGATGACATTGAGTCCTGCTCCTCCGTCTATGAGTACTCTTCCCAATTTGAACTCGGTGACCATAGGATCCAGGACTAGTGGGTAGTGCCCTGCATTGGAAACGTTGGTCCATTGGTCTCCTCGAGAGAAATTGATCGGATGCTCAGACCAATCAAGATATATGGGGGTAGCTGGTTCGGTAGACATAATTTCTCGTAGGGTGAGCTTCTGCAGGCGCTTACTGCCACTGGTGGTTACTCCCTCGAATATAACATTGATAGTGCCTTTGGGGTGTTGGAAACCGTCGGCGTCCTGCTGAGGGTCTTCAGCTGTTTTCCTCCCCTTGTCTTTTCTGTTTTTGTTGAAGTCGGAGTTCAAACCTCGCTCTTTGAGTTGTCGACAATGCCTAGCCTGGTGTCCTCCTTTTGGATGGAAAGGGCATGAGCCGTCGAGGAGGTCGTCAAAGCTGGAGGGCTGGTTCCCCTTCTCCTGAGGTTCCATGGCTGCGACAGTGTTGTCCCCTGTTCTCTTGCGGGTGTTTTGCTGAGCAGTCTAGTTTCCTCTCTAATTATTCCCTCGATCACCTTGCGTGTTTCTTTTGGGAAAGCGCTCCTGTGTGCGTTCTTCTGTCGCTATCATGGAGTTTACTGCCCGATGAAACTCGTCAGCGGTGGTCGGGTCATGCTTGATGAAATCCTTGTAATTGTACCTTTCACAAATTCCATTGCCAAAAAGGTCGATTACTTCTCTATCTGTTATGTCGGAGACTATGGAGCGGATTTCGGAGAAGCGTCTGTAGTACTCCCGCATTGTCTCATTTTTCTGCTGCTTGCAGATTCTAAGCTTGGTTCGAGGGTCTGATCGCTCTGGGACACCCGCAAAGTTCTCTATGAAATACGATGAAGTTGTTCCCAGGAGTCAATGGACTCGGGCTTAAGTCTGTCAAACCATGCAAGGGGCATTGTCTCTAGAGCCATGGGGAGAAATAGTGCTTTAACATCATTGCTTCCTCCTACTAACTCGACTGCTTGAGCATACAGCCTGAGCCACCGTTTAGGTTTTGTCTTCCCGTTGTACTTTGATTACTTCTCGGGCTTGAACTTTCGTGGGAACGGGACTGCTCGGAGCCTCTAGGAAAAGCAGGGGAAGGGATCGACTGCGTCGGATGCTAAGATGTCGACTCCTCGATATGATGATTCGGCTCCTCCTTCAGCTTGATCAGGTACCCGGTTGCCCAAGCGACCCCTTACTGGAGCCCGGCCGAGCCGCTCATGAACGGGTCGCCTCTGGCTTGGATGCGATGAATATTGTTCATCGGCTAAGGACCCAAGGTTTTGACCTTTGAGCTGTAGCGCGGTAGTCTGAAGCATGATCAACCGTCGTTCTTCATCAGGGGTGCGGTTGTCCTTGGCTCCCATCTCCGTGGCTAAAGCCATAACGTTTTGGTAGGGTGTTTGGTAAACCTTGTGACCAGCAACCCTCATGAATTTAGGCTCGAGGTTGCGTGAACAATCAGCCCGTCGTCGATTGAGATCGTCGTGAGACTGAATTTCTTGGTCCCTCTCTTGATGAATTTGGCGCTCGGCTTCCTCTTCCAGACGCCTTTGACTATTATATTCTTCAAGTCGTACTTGGTAGCGCTCCATGGCCTCCTTTCGATGAGTTGCTCGCCTTCTGTGAGCATCTTTGGCCTGATTCTTTTTTATTCTTTCTGCCTTCATAGTCTCGGTTTCTCCGGGTCCTTCTAGGTCGTTATCGGATATCATACCCAAGGTTTCATCATCTCGGAGGACATCTGGAGGAGTTGGAGGTCGTAGAGATGACTGATGTCATGCCATGAAGACTTCACAAGTGTAGCCTTGGTTTGTTGATCCCGGTGTAACCGACTCCAAGGTAGAGGCACTAGAGTTTAGCTCTGTTGATGTATCGTGTTCCTCAAAGGGGAGCTGATGTCCGTGTTGGTACGGGAGTTGCTGGTCGATTGTGCCAACCAACCTAGCCGGTGCTGGTTGTATTGGCCAATGGACGATGTTACCCTCCTCAGTTGAACTGAAAACGAGTCTTTGTTGGGCTCCGGTCAAAGGGATCTGTTGAAGCTTTGTGAACTTTGATCCGATCAACTCCTTGAAGTTTTTAGCCGAATTGCGCTGTCCAAAGAGGATACGAGGTCTGGAATCCGAGTCCTTTTTGGACCGAGAGTTCGTATCCGAGTAGGAGTCAGATAATCCTGCTTGGTCCCTAGATCCTTGCGGTTCTTTGATTGTGAGGTTTGCTAGGTCCTGGGCGAGATGATCCGTCTTTGGCGTGGCTTGTGCTTCTGATTCAGTTTGAAGTTGTCGATGCAGTTTCCCTAGATCATCCGCGATGCAAGTCCACGAGCCAAAAACAAAAATTGACCCCGCCGAGAACATGTTGAAGTGGTTCGTCGAGCTCTTGATCGTGGAATCGCCGAGAGCCCCTACCTGGCGCGCCAGCTGTCGGTGTTACTTAACCGACAACTCGTCTTGAGGATTCTCAGACGATTTGTTCGGTGGGGATCGGCGTTCGTAGAACCCGTCGAGTACACAGGGACAACGATTTATACTGGTTCAGGCCGCTTAATAGCGTAATACCTTACGTCCAGTGGTGGCGTGTGCCTTGTGTTATGATTCCAGATTCAATGATAGGGGTTGGCGCCCGCTTCCCCTTATATAATCAGGTGAAGCTTGGCGCATACCGAGTCCTAGTCGGTTACAACAGAGGAGTCCTATTCTAATTACAAGACTTTCTTTAGAAACTCAACTAAGTTACAATGAGAGTCATAATCCACGTAGGCTTCGTATCATGTCCTAGGATCTCCCGTGCCGTCCAGGTTTAGTCCGAGTAATCATCTTCTTATGATATTTCTGACATTATGGTCTGTCAGTATGTGATGTAGGAAAGCTAGGAATTATAACAAGAGGGAGAGCAGCCAGGTTGTGGTGATTCTCTCGTGGAACAAGTGGTGAAAGTGGGTGAGAATAGTGGGAGAAAGTGGAGAGAGCATATGCAGGTCAACCGACTAATGCATGTCGTCCAATGCTTTCTTTCTAGTGGAGAATAAGTGTACTATGGCACTCAACAAAATTGGGCTGGTGGAGGCATCATGGTGGGGTCAGCCGACCCCATCATGACCCCTAAACCAGCTAGGGTTCGTGGTAAAGAATGAGTGCAGAGCATGATCAGGTTTAAGCAATGTTTAAGTGATAACCATACTTAAGCAAAAATAAGAATAGACGTAATGAAAATGCAGAAATAGAAATGGCATACTTACCTTTCACGGGGTCTCCATCTTTGAGGTCCTTGGAGTGGGACTCGACCGCCAAGATCATTGTCCAGATGTTATGTTACCTTTGGGCGGCGAGGTGGCAACAGGTTTTGCCACGTTCTTTCTCTGAATCCGTTTGGTTTTAACTCGTGGTTGCAGAGGTGTCTTTTTGCTGTCATGGAATTTGAAGTAAGAGACACTTAATTCTGTTACCTGGATCAGCGAACATTGCTCCACTTTTGGTTTGAAGGTGAATTTCTCCTTTGTCCTATTGATATTAAATTGGATCTCTCCTGCGCCCACGTCAATGTGTGCGTTCGCGGTGCTCAGGAATGGCCTTCCTAGGATCAGTGGCATCTTCTTGTCTACCTAAAAGCCCTAGTTTAGTTTTGGTTAATTGATGAAACCTATTTTGGTCTAATCCTATTGTGAAGCATGTGTGTAGCTAAGAAAAAGGATTACGACCAAGCCATTGGTGGAGCTAGCAAAGTGGCAACCATGGAGGATGGCGGCGGACACAAGCACCTAAGTGATCAAATGCTCTACTTTGGTGAAATGGTGAAGGGAAAGGTCGCCTTGCTCAAGTGGTAGTTTATCTCTTTGTTTTTTTTATCTTGAATAGCACAAATTGGGCTAGCTAGATGGGGATGAAAAGTGCTCAAATCTTTTATTAGTTCGCTTGCAAGAACACTCTTTTCACCCACGGGCACTTAGTTTTCGGAGTCTGCCAGGGCGGAGCGGTAGTACCGGTCTAGGACTGGAAGTACCACTAAGTGACAGAGTGGCCGTTGTGCTATGGATCGAGAGGCGTGGTGAATGCAAGTGAAAAATCTTTTGAAAAATGTTTATGAAAATGCTAACACACATGCACATGATGGTGTACACTTGGTGGTGATGGCACATTTGCAAAGGAGAAGAAGTTGGAGAAGTTTCGGGAAAACTTTGGTTGAAAAAGAGAAGAGATGGATCTTGGATTGGAAATCTGTTCTAATCCTTTGTAGTTTGGATCGTGCATTCATGTGGGTTATGTAGCCCTCTAAATAAGCTTTCCAAAATGTCCAAGATCATTGAAATCGGAGTTCAGAGCTAAGAGTTTTGGCCATTTTAGCGCGGAGCTCCGGCTGGTAGCGGGACTACCGGGGGACGGGCGGTAGTACTGGTCCAGGGGCGGTAGTACCGGTCCGGGGGTCGGTAGTACCGGTCCGGGGGCTGGTAGTACCGATCGGGGCTTCGTAAGTCCAGTTTCTTCAATCGGGAGCAATGGCGTGTGAAGCGGTAGTACCAGGTCACGACGGGTAGTACCGGTCCCCGTCCGGAGGTACCGGCCTTTTTGACCGGTAGTACCAGCCCACGACCGGTAGTACCGGTCTGGGTTCGGTTGCTCCGCGCGTTTTCTCGCCTGCAGAGCTCGTTTGACTGTTGGTTTTTCCTCGGACCGGTAGTACCGGTGGGTTTGAGCGGTACTTCCGGTTGGCCTGAGGAGCTCGAGTATAAAAGCGTTCCCTCGTCCTGTGTGCGACCTCTCTTGGACTTTGACGCCATTCCTGGACTTCTCTAGCAGCTCCAAGTGTAGAGACACACGCACTCTCTCTCCCCTTGCTTCTAAGCTTCAATCCTCCATCAATTTGAGCACTTGGATTCTTTCATCTTTCTGGCTTGGTTTGTGTTTATTACTCTTGGATTCTTGGAATCCTAGCCGGTTAGGTGTTCTTCGATGTTAGCCCGTGATTGACTCATTTGTGAGGGCTCCCAAAGTGTTTGTATCACCCTTGGGATTCTTAGTGAAGAAACTCGACTAACCTTTGTGGTTGCTTGAGTGAGGCAAGGAGGTGAAAGAGACTCCGACCTTACTGGTCACCTCAACAACGAGGACGTATGCATTTCTTAGTGAAGTGGCCCAACCTCGGGATAAATCTTTGTCTCCCATGTGCTTATTGTAATTGCTTATACATTGTGGTGATTGGTCTTCATTCTCATATCTTTGGTTATTGGATTCATGAGTGGATTTCACCGGTGATTGGCTCACTTCTAGGCGATCCCGAAGGCTCGGTGAAACCACCTCTATCTAGCTTATTTACTTTGTGTATTTACTTTGTGCTATTTCCCTTGTTATATCTCTTCACATATTGTGTTGATATACCCCTTGTGTAGATAGTTGTGATTAGCTCTCTAGGCTTATCTTTTGCACATAATTATCTCTCATGCATCCTCTTTATATCTCTTGTTCTAGAGTTAATTTATTTATTCTGCATTTGATCCTAGCTCTAGTTGATTGTGTGACGTAGATATATTAGATAGAATTGTTGGTTAGGTGGCTTGCTTCACACTATTAGGCTAGCGCAAAAAGCTTCGCCATTTGTTGTAGTAATAGTGTTGTCTAAGTGTTTTTGTAGAATTTTAATTAGGCTATTCACCCCCCCCCCCCCATCTAGCCATTTGGACCTTTCAAGTGGTATCGGAGCCGAGGTCACCGTTTGTTTGAGGCTTTACAACCTCTGGTGTTACAATGGCTCAAATCAACTATATGGGGAAGCCACCACATTTTGACGGCACCAACTTTGACTATTGGAAGAGAAAAATGTGTGCGTTCACTAGAGGAATGAACAAGAAGATTTGGGATGTGATTGAGCATGACTTTGCGGTGATTGACATAGCCGATCCAACCCCAAGAGAAGAAGAGAAGCTTCAATGGAATGATGTGGCAATTAATCTTTTCTATGAAGCATTTGACACCAAAGTCTTTGAGCAAATCAAGGACCTTGAAAGAGCGAGATATGGGAGAGATTGGAGGAGAAATATGAGGGCACCAAGGCAGTCAAGATGATGAGAGCATACCGGAGATGTTCCACCGGTTGCAAGTTATTATCAATGACTTGAAGGCTTTGGGTGAGAAGGTAGACGACAAGGACTTTTCTCACAAGTTCTTGAGATGCTTACCTCCGAGGTTTGATACCTTGGTGACAATTCTTGTGAGGGAAGGATTGGATATGGTAACCCCAAACCTGCGGATACATGGGTGTATGCCGAGTCTCTAAGTGATGAGTGATTGTCAACTGGGATAATGCGCATGTTCTTTGGCTTGTGTTGTGCAGGTGTCGAGCACAGATATAGTGATCAGAGGCAAGGTGAAGGTCAAGTAGAGACGTGTCGTGCCGATGGACCGAGAGTGGCGAAGGGCGGACGTGAGGCTTGGACTGAGGGACCGGTGGCCCGAGGATCAGCTGTGGTGGCTGACAGCCTGGGACAGCGACGAGCGGAGACTTGCGGGCATGGTGTTGCCTGGGTTGAGGACCTGGGGACACGTGTCAGCGGACGGGGTGCACGGGCAGTGCATCCCCTCTACGGCTCGGTTTGGTGGTTGAGCCACAGAAAAACCACCGAGTGGACGGTTTCCAGGTTTGGGCCTCAAAACCTAGGCGCTGGTGGTTTTTGAGCTTGGCCAAAAAACTCGAGCTAAGGACGGTTTCCAGGTTTGGGCCCCAAAACCTGGGTGCTGTGGGTTTCTGAGTTTGGGCCACAAAACTCAGGCGATGGACGGCTGGTTTCCCGGTTTGGGCCTCAAAACCGGGGGTTGGCTGTGAAGGCTGGTTTCCCAGTTTGGGCCACAAAACCGGGGGTGCAACCTCCGGGAAAAGGACAAGCAGAGCGGTGGCGGCACGTGGTGGCGATCGGTGAGGTTGCGTCGAGGCAACGCTACCAGTTGTGCGGGCGTGGCCGTCGGATCACCACCTACCATGAGTTGGTCCAGAATAACCCTAGGGTTTAGCTGGTTCACTCTGTAATTAGAGAGGGGTAGAATAGGAATTAGAATTAGGATAAGTAGAGGGAGACACCCTCCTCCCATTCAATCTCAGTCATTTGCTCTTTTGCTTCTAGGGTTTCCTGCTCTCCCTATTCCCTGCTGTAGCGAACTGAGATCCACAGAGAAGAGAACAATACCTCTATGCCCGTGAGATTTTGAGGAAGTGAGACCGTAATCTCACTATTGTAGCGTGTGGTAGCCACACGGTTGCAAATTCGTGGTTGTGATTCACGTTTTGTTCGTGTTCCTCGCGGATTGCTTTTCTCCATGATTTTCCCGTCGATTGATCTCTTTGTTCGTTGCGTCTTTTGCAAATCCATTTGAACAGAGATGTTCTAGTTCGTGAGGCACTTCTTTTCACCGAAGGAATTCACCTCTAACCTCACGAGCTAGTAGATCGGTTGATTTTCGTTTCGGGTCAAGTGTTTCTCCTTTCCCCCGAAATTCTTCGATTCATCGATTTGGAGATAGGTTCGAGCCATGATGTCCTAGGAGTAGCTCACTATCCTCCTTGTGATTCTTCTCACCAAGTTTGATCCCTAGAGGTTTCGTTTTGGGTGAGATTGAGTCGAATCGGTGGACGAACGGTGCTGAGTCGGGGTGACCGGACGTTGGGCACGGGTGGACCGGACGCTGACCCCGTGCGTCCGGTCGTTGAATGCTCAGCGCATTTTTCCTGTGACTGACCGGACGCTCGCTTGGCTAAGTGACCGGACTCGACTGCGTTACTGTTTCCGGTTTTTGTTTGTTTCGACCGAACTCTGGACGCCTGACCGGACGCACCTCCTCTGAGAGTCCGGTCAGAAACAGTAAGGTCCCAAATCAGTTTTCCCACGACCGGACGCGTCCGGTGGTGCTTGATCGGATGCAGGCAGAGTCCGGTCAGTGCTGTTTCGCGCAGTTTCGTCCACGGTTCGTTCGTCTGTTGTCAGTTTTGATTTCTGACTTTTGCGTTGGGTTTCTAGAGTCGTGAAGTGTCTCGCTGTGCTTCTTGGAAGCATCCACCTTATCTCTAGGGTCGTGGACACTTACGAACTCTAGGGTTTGCTCTTGGGGTTGTTTTACGGGACAGTGGCTACTAGTTTCCGAAAGGAAATTTTGAAGCTCCCATTCACCCCCCCCCTCTGGTCGCTTTCTGGTAGCACTTTCGATCCTTCAATTGGTATCGGAGCGGGTTAAGGATCTTCCACCTTAGCCGGTTCCAGATCCACAGAAGGCGACATGGATCGCGGCGTGGGCAAACCGCTATTTTTCGATGGGACGAACTATGCGTATTAGAAGATACGCATGTCGGCCTATCTGCAGAGTTTGGGTGCTTCTATCTGGGATATTTGCAACTCTGCCGATTACGTGGTCTTGGCTGCTCGTGTCTCTTAGCTTCAGATCAATGAGCACGATGCCAATAGCCGAGCCCGTAATGCTCTTTTCTCATGTTTGAGCATGAGTGAGTTTGATCGCGTTTCTCACCTCGCTACGGCTCGGGAGATTTGGGCTACCCTCATGCATTTCCATGAGGGAACCTCTCAAGTCAAAACCCATCTCTATGAGTCGTTCAAGCGAGAGTATGAGAACTTTCAACATATGCCTGGCGAGAGCATAGAAAGTTTATTCGCTCGCTTTCAGGTGATTGTCAACAGGATGAGGGCTAACAAGGAGCTGTTGCCTTTCGACGATCATGAGAGAGCTCTCAAGCTACTCCATACTCTTGATCGATCGGTGTGGGATTCCAAAGTTCAGGCGATCATCGAATCACCTAACTATGAGACCCTCACGTGCGACGAGCTCTTCAGTAAGCTCAAGTCCAGTGAGATCGATGCCATGGTGAGGGCTTCTTATGAAAATCCTTCTGGCCTGTCGATGGCTTTGGTTTCTGGCTCTTCTGCTAACCCCTCTGGAGGTTTTGCACTCTCTTCTCTCTTTTCTATTATAGAGGAGCAGCTGGAGTCTTTGGGGGATGACGAGTTGGCTTTACTCGCCAATCGGTTCTCGCGGTTCCACAACAACCCCATGAACCGTCACCGCGGAGGAGGACGCTCGGGATGCTATGAATGCGGCGACCCCAACCACTTCATCGCCAATTGCCCGAAGAAGAACAAGCAAGTTTTCGGCAAGGCGGATCATGGGCACAAGTACAACTCCGGTAAGCGCAAGGAGAAGTACGTCCCCGCGAAGCACAAGCGGAAGGGCGGCTTCAACAAGGAGTACATCAAGACCAAGTACTTGGAGAAGGCCCAGGTTGAGCAGCGTGCGTTCTTCACCACGCTCAGTGACGTCGACAACTCGGATGATGACTCCGCTTCCTCAAGCGACGACGAGTCCGAGAAGAAGAAGAGGATCGAGGACAAGCTGAATGGCCTCTGCTTCTTCACCGATGACGATGGCTTCTGTACCATGGCCCTCGGCAAGGAGGTCGACGGCGAGCTGGAGGACACTCCTCGGAACGACGACGACGACGACGACACCTCCCAGGTATCTCAGACCCCTGACGAGCTTTCTGCTGAGGTCGAGAAGCTTACTGCCGCGCTCCTTAGTCAGGATAAGTTGCTTAGGCGTGCTGCTAGAGAGCGCAAGGAGTTTAGGCAGAAGTGGGAGGATACAGTGAAGGAACTTGAATCTGTCAAGTCCACCTTAGTTGTTACCGATGAGGAGGAGTGTGAGATGTGCACCACACACATGACTGACCTTCTCACTTTGAGAGGTAAGTATGTTGCGTTGGTAGGAGAGGTGGATGAGCTGAAGGCTAGATCTTCGCTGTTGGGTGCGTGCAAGTCCTGTGCGGGCTTGCAATCTGAGTTGGCAGAGAAGAATGCCAAGATTGTGTCTCTTGAAGAGGCCAACTCAGGTAGCACATGTGTGGCTAGATGTGTTCTTTGTGAGGGTTTGGAGATGGAGATTGCGAATGTGAAGCATGACAAGATGCAAACTGAGGAAGAAAACACATACCTTCGGACCATCTTGTCATGGGTGTCTAGTGGTGAGCCGCAGCTCGGGATGATGATCTCCCAATTCAAGCGAGCTGCTGGAGGTCCAGGTGTAGGTTTTGCTCCGTGTGTTGATGTTTCATCTTTTGGGAAGATTGGAGAGTTGAGTGGTCTTAACCCATGTGAGAAGCCCAACTCCACCACTACTCCCAAGCTTACCAAGATTTCACCCAAAGAGCCTCTCAAGCCTAACACCAAGGATGGGGTCTTTGTTGAACCTCCGAGAGCTCCACCCAAGAAAGAATCATGGGCTCCCAAACCAAACCACCTCAAGAACAAGCTGGACACCATGCCACCCATTCGAGAGGAGTTTTTGCCACAGAAGGGCAAAGTGATCCATACCCACTACCGTGAGTACCAACAACCCCCTTTGAGAGCGGTGAGGTACCATTGTGAGCACTGTGGGCGAGATGGACACTTGAGTGAGTTTTGCTTTCGGCGCAAAAGAGAGGCACACCGCGCAAAGGAGATGAATAATCCGGACATGTACCATCCTTTCCATGATGTACGTGTGTCGAACGTTCAGAGGCGTGCTGCTAGGCCTAGAGGTCCAGAACCTCAAGCTCCTAGGCCTAGGCAGCGGAGAGGACGTGCCCGGCGGGAGCCTGCAGTTGTAGGCTATGGACCCCGTGGCGGTGGCTTTGTAGTTGAGCGTTTTCCACCATCGCGGTTTGAGTATTGCGATGGACTCTCATCCCTTAGCGGACCACGTTTTCCTCTACATGGTGATCGCTCTTCTCGTAGGCTTGCTAGGAATGGTTTTTCTGCTAACCGTTCTTTTGAGCAGCCGGCCCAACACTGGTATTCTCCATACTTCACTAACCCCATTGTTGGCCCGTATGCTCACCCTATGTCTTTTTATTGATATAGGTAAAAGGATTGGAGAAGGGAGAATTATGTGGAAGGCCTCCAAAAAAAACTCGGTTTAGGTATCGGGCCTTTTTAGTTTTGAATTTGGGTGAAAAGCCCTAGAACAAAATTTCCTTAGGTGGAAGGCCTTCCGTCTATTTTCAGCACTTGACGGTGTTAAGTAGGTGATAAAAAGATGATTTTACCCCTGAGTCAAAAAAAAGAATTCTGTTTGTTTATATATGTATATATTTATATTATTCAATATATAATCACATCCCTATACAGCCCTATAATTGATAAAACAGCACATATATTTTTTATCGGATCCTTATATTTATATTCTTGTAGAACAACACAAATATTTATATTCTTGTAAAACAACACATATACAACAACAAATATCTCACATCCCTATATATATTTATATTCTTGTAAAACAGCACATATAAAACAGCATATATACAGCCGCAAGAAGGTGCACATATATCCAATATGAAATAAATAAGATTACACAAATGCATAGGCCATAAATCAGCATGGTTCAGTTCACAATTCATCATAGTATAGTTGTCACATAATTGTCACATAAGTAAGAAGGTCACATGAAAATGGCACATACATAGAGCGAGTACAGATTGGTCTCACATGAAAGTGGTCACATTGGTCTCACATACATAGAGAAAATACATCATAAATCAAAGACTGAGCCTTCTTTTGCTTCTCATGCTCATGGCAGGACTGCTAGGAAGTGCTTTCTTGCTTCTTGTTCCCATCGAGGGGCTGTCAAGTGGCGCTGCCTTGTTCCCATTCTGTACAGCTTTTTTCTTTGGAAGGCCTAGCTTCTTGTTGATGGCCGTCCGCTTCTTTTTAACTTGAACAAGTTGATCTTCAATACGAGCAATAGAGAGTGCTTCAGGCTGAATTGACCCACTTCTTGACCTAGAAATGTTATATATTGACAATGGTTTAGAAAAGGGAAACAATTGATTGATTATAACTTAAGTTTAGAAGAAGTAAACATACAATTTTGAACGCCCAGAGTTGGAGTGAGTTTGGTTTCCCTTTTTCTTACTTGAAACCTCCAGGTTGTGGCTGTCCCAATTGTCAAATGGTTTAGGGTTCAAAATAAGATGTGATGGTAGAGAAATTGCTGAAATATATGGATACCTTTTAGAGGCTTCAGGTGTAGATTCCTTACTTGTCTTCCTTTTTTTATTAGATGTTGTTATCATGTTTTCACTACGATCATAAAGATGGTATTTAGAATGAATCATAAGTGCGAAAACCCAATTTTTGTAAGGCAGTAAGACCAAAGGCAGCAAGGCCGAACCTAATTGGAAATGTCATGGTCGCCGATGGTGCACCTTCCTCCAAATGCAAGGTGGAACTATGGGCACTTTTGGTGTTCCTTGGCCCCTTCTTTTGTGCTCCCCTGAAATAAGAATAGAATAAATATAAAGCACATACTTACAAAAGAAAAACAAAAATAGTACAAAAATTGACACATTATTACTTGATGGCTTTCATAGCTTCAATATCTTCTGGTCTGCCCCTCTTGCAACTATGCCAATGATGTCCATAGTCGAAGCAAATGGGGCATTGGTGCTGCCTTTTTTCTTTTTCTTATCCCCAGTACCCTTGTGCCTTTCAGTCTTAGGCCTACCAGCTACCTTTGTCAATAAAGGTGGGTGCATGAAAAATCCATGGTTAGATTCAGGCCATTGAGACTTATCTGGCATAGCTGGAATAAGCTCACTATATGCAACTCTAAATCTCTCAACTGAGTAGTACAAGTCAACATATCTCTCTATTGAGTCATCAATGGAAGTGATGAATGCTAGTGCATGCTTGCAAGGAATCCCAGAAACATCCCACTTTCTACAAGTACAAGTCCTATCCTTTAAGTCCACAAGAAACCGAAATCCACTTCCTCCCATTATAGTAACTTCAGCTACCTCTTCTGAACATTCTAGCACTTCCAAGTTCCCTTCTTTACGTCGCTCATTCAATTCCTTTATTATGTGGGGGAGAATCAAGCCCTGGAGTTTTCTCCCTATTTTCCTTCTATTGTTCCACTTGGACATGAGCATTTGTCTTAGCTTGTCCATGAAATCATCCAAGTTCATGGACTTGTGAGGCTTCATCCAATTGTTAAAGCTTTCTACAAGGTTGTTGGTTACATAGTCTACCTTGCAAATGGTTTGAAAATGGCTCCTTGACCACAACTTTTTGTGTGTTTTAAGTAGCCAATCTATTGCATCTTTCTTTGCATTGTGCATAGCAGTCATATGTTTTGTGTAACCATACATGCTCCATGAATAAGCTGCTGCCCAAAGGTGGTCATCAAACACCTTACCATGATATTTTTTCTTGAAGTTGGTCACCAAGTGGTACATGCATTCTCTATGTTCAACAAATGGAAATACCTCGCCCACCCCTCCCATGACAGACTGTCCAGCATCAGTACATATGGTTAAGCCTGGTGGTGATCCTATGGCCTCTTTAAGGTGACTCATGAACCAAACCCAGTTCTCAGTAGTTTCTGAGTCAAATATTCCAAAGCACACAGGATACATCCACTTATGGCCATCAACAGCAATTGCACTAGCTAGCTGCCCCTTGTACTTGCCTGTCAAGAATGTACTATCTATTGCAAGGTACGGCCTACAAGCAGCAAGAAACCCATCTATGCATGGTTTGAATGCTAAAAAAAATCTTTTAAATCTGATCTTGTCATCTACCAAGTGATGGTCAATAATGACTAAGCTACCAGGGCAACTTTTCTCGACTTGTGCTTTAAACTTGAACAAATTATCAAAGCTGGAATCCCAGTCACCATAAAGGTGTTTGAGTGCTAAGTTCTTACCATCAAACACTCTATGATATGGTATGGTTGGCCCATGGTGTTCTTTCAATTTTTTCACCAATTCCTTTGCCCCCAAAGTTGCATCCACTATGAGAAAGTCCTTCACCTTTTCACATATCCAAAATTTTGTTGCATTCTTCACTTTCTTTGATAGTCTTCTACTTGAGCACTCATGACGACAAGGGTTTCTTTTCACCTACACATTTAGTGAGCAATATTAGAGAAAACACATAGTAAGCAATATGATAGAAACATATAGTAAGCATTATGCAAACACTTACCATTATAGTGGTGTCGTCCTTAGTTGTAGAAGCAAATATCCACCAAGGACAATTCTCTTTGTCCCTCATTGAACAATATGCCCTATACCTCTTTGGTCCACTCTTTTCCCTATTGAATTCAAAACGGTGTTTGATTGCATGCTGAGAAAGTGCCACTTTGAATGTGTACATGTTTGCATAAGTGGAACCTATTTTCATTGGTGGATCATTAGGATCATGCTCTGCACTTGGAGCATAGCTTTGATCATTGCATTCCTCATCCTCTGACTCACCTCCTCCACTATCATCCTCATCATCATCAACAACATTTGCTGGTTCAGGGTCTTTTTCAACTGTCCTCTGAACCACCTAATAGCATTGGGTTGAACAATATCAAGGTACAAGGCTTCATCATCAACACCTACATGTTCATTCTGTGGTTCAGGATTCCTAAGGTACTCATTGTCTTCCTTGCCATTATCATCCTCTTTCTCAACACTGCCATCCTCTCTTACTGCTTCCTCATCATCACTAAAATCCCACTCTGTGACAGGCTCATATGGATCAGAAGGCCCTCGGTACACAACAAAGATGGTGACAACCTTTCTCTTCAAATGTCTCTCAAACATAGCCATCAAATCTTGGTCAGTTTGTACTTCAGGAAAAGATTTCAACTCTTCATCATAATATTGAAAATGAGCTAGTTCCAAATAAGCAAGAGGGTACTTGTCTACCACTGAGCTATGCAAGTCCATATAATTTGCTTTGTCTGAATCAACAAACATGTCAAAGGCATAACAGGAGAACTCTTGCCTACACTTCTTACTATTACCCAACAATTTAATTTCCAGCTTGAAACTAGTATTCGGATCCATGCTGTTATTCAAAATCAAACTATGTTTTAGAAGACCATACATCTGTAAACTACTATTATGAACGCAACCAAAAAATGCACTCACTCTTCTAGAAGATCATCTTCCTCATCGCAATGGGCGCTGGGCTGCTCCATGACCTCCTCTTGGTCAGCCTGGGGGAGAAGCCCAGCCGTTGCTTCATTCTGGCGTGCGTGCTGCCCGGCGTGGGGGGTTGGCCGCGCCGCCCCGGCACCGTCCCGGCATGTGAGTCTTCTCGCGCCACCCTGCAGCAGCTGCGTCGCCCCGGCCCCGTCCTGGCCTAGGGGGCTGGCCGCGCCCCTGGCCCCGTCCCGGCCTGAAGGGATGGCCGCGCGGGCCTGCGGTGGGTGCGCTGCCCCGGCTCCGTCCCGTCCTGGGGGGCTGGCCGTGTCGCCCTGCGACCGCTTCGCTGCCCTGGCCACGTCCCGGCCTGGGGGGCCGGCCGCGCCGCCCTGGGGCCACCGCGACGCCCCGGCCCTGTCTCGACCTGGGGGAGCCGCCATGGCCTTCTCCGCCCCCGTCCTGACCTGGAGCAGCCGCGCCGCCGCCTTGGGGGCCGCGCCACCGAGGGGAGCACCGAATCTGGGGCCGGCGGGACCGGATCCACGAGCACCGGTGGCGTTGCTAGCTCGTCGGCGTCCTCTCCCTGTGCTGCCGTTTTTTTTCCTCTGTGCGCCGTGCGAGTCAGACGGTCGGGGTCGGGGTCAGGGTGAGCGCTGGTGCTGTCTGCTGTGAATGTGAGGGAGGAGTATAATGGTCCATTCGCAATGACTACAGTACCAAAACTAATAGAGTTGGCTAACAGATCGAACGAAAGGCCTTCCACCTAAGGAAATTTTGTTCCAGGGCCTTTCACCCAAATTCAAAAATAAAAAGGCCCGATACCTAAACCGAATTTTTTTGGAGGCCTTCCACATAATTCTCCAATTGGAGAACGTTTGGTTGGTGGATTCCGGGTGTTTGAGGCACATGACCGGAAACGCCAAGTGGTTCTCCAGTCTTAGTCCGGTCACCGGAAAGGAGTTTATCACCTTCGGCGATAATAGCAAAGGTAAGGTATTGTCTCGTGGGTCTATGCAAGTTAATGAGCACTTTGTGTTGCGCGATGTTGCTCTTGTTTCTAACTTGCATTTTAACCTTCTTTCTGTTTCGCAACTTTTTGATGATGACTATGAGATTCGTTTTAAACCAAATCTCAGTCGTATTTTGGATCCTCAGGGCAATCTTGTTTGTGTGATTTCGCCCTTTGGTAAAGTCTTTCGTGCGGATTTCTCGGAGCCTTTTGGCATTTCTCGTTGTCTTGTGGCTGGACCTTCCTCCTCTGATCTTTGGAAGTGGCATAGGAGACTTGGACATTTGAGCTTCGACTTGCTTGCAAGGCTTAGTTCACTTGGCCTAATCCGAGGATTGCCTAAGTTATCCATGGAGAAGGATCTTGTTTGCCATTCTTGTAGACATGGGAAGATGGTTGCCGCTCCCCACCATCCAGTGACTCAGGTCATGACCAAGCACCCTGGAGAGCTTTTACACATGGACCTTGTTGGTCCGGCTCGGGTGAGCTCGGTTGGGGGGAAGTGGTATGTGCTTGTTGTTGACGATTTTTCGAGATATTCGTGGGTCTTCTTTTTAGCTGAGAAGACCGAGACTTTCTCCTTTGCTCGCAATCTGATTTTGCGTCTTCAGAACGAGTTCCCTTTGAACTCGATGCGAGCTATTAGGAGTGATAATGGTTCCGAATTCAAGAATTCGGATTTTGAGAAGTTTTGTATCTCTCTAGGTTTAGAGCATCAGTTTTCTTCTCCCTACACACCGCCACAGAATGGTGTTGTAGAGAGGAAGAATCGGACCCTTGTAGAGATGGCCAGGACGATGCTCGATGAGCATAGGACTCCTAGGCAATATTGGGCCGAAGCGATGAACACTGCATGCTACATTTCCAATCGCATTTTTCTCCGAGCCTTCTTGAAAAAGACGTCTTATGAGTTGCGTTTTGGAAAACTGCCCAAGGTGAGTTATTTTCGAGTTTTTGGTTGCCATTGTTTTATACTCAAAAAGGGCAACCTGGACAAATTTGAGTCTCGTTCTTCTGACGGAGTATTTTTGGGTTATGGCACTCACACTCGCGCATATCGTGTACTTAACCTTGATACTAACTGAGTCATGGAGACATCAGATGTCACCTTCGACGAGACCATGGTTTGTCCTTCTTCTCGTTTTGAGCGTGCAGGTGATCATGAGGTTGGCGAGCCTCTTTTCGATGATGAAGAAGAAGGTGCTGAAGGGATGGATGACCCAGCACCTCCTCCACCTGCTGTGCCGCAAAGAGCGGCTTCTACTACGACTCACGGCCCCGACACTTCTTCTTCTTGGGGGCCGTGGGATCCGCCACCCCGAGCGGTACCTTTTGTACCCGGGGAGGCACCAGCTGCTGTTGAGGGGGAGATCACCTATGCTCGGGAGGCGCCACGACACATCCAGCGCCAACACCCGCCTCAACAGATGATCGGCAGCATCGGCGAATGTGTCACTCGGTCAAGGTCACAACAAATCTCTCACTTTGCTCATTCTGCATTTGTTGCTGATTTTGAACCCTGAGATGTTGGACATGCTTTATCTGATCCAGATTGGGTAAATGCCATGCATGAGGAGTTAGAGAATTTTGAAAGAAATCGAGTTTGGGTTCTTGTTCCTCCTCCTCCTGAGTGTCACCCAATTGGGACAAAATGGGTTTTCAAAAACAAACAAGGAGAGGATGGCCATGTAGTGAGAAAAAAGTCCAGACTTGTAGCCCAGGGGTATAGTCAGAAGGAGGGGATAGACTATGAGGAGATTTTTGCTCCTGTAGCTCGTTTGGAGGCAATTAGGATACTCTTGGCTTTTACTGCATCCAAAGGGTTTAAACTTTTTCAAATGGATGTCAAGAGTGCCTTCTTAAACGGCTACATAGAAGAGGAGGTGTATGTTAGACAACCCCCCGGTTTCGAAAATCCCAAGTTTCCAAACCATGTCTTTAAACTCCACAAAGCTTTGTATGGTTTGAAACAAGCCCCTAGAGCCTGGTATGATAGGTTGAAGACCTTTTTGCTTGCTAAGGGTTTTAAAATGGGATGTGTGGATAAAACGCTTTTTCTCCTCAAGCAAGGCACTGATACTCTCTTGGTCCAAATTTACGTGGATGATATCATTTTTGGTGGTTCTTCTCATGCTTTGGTTGCCAAGTTTGCAGACACTATGAGCAGGGAATTTGAGATGAGCATGATGCGCGAGTTGACGTTTTTCCTCGGGTTGCAAATCAAGCAATCCCGGGAAGGGACATTCGTGCACCAGGGTAAGTATACCAAGGACATATTGAAGAAATTTGATATGGGTGAGGCCAAGCCTCTTCCAACACCCATGTCGACCACGACGGCCCTGGATGCGGATGTGGATGGAGAAGCTGTGGATCAGAAGGAGTACCAGAGTATGATCGGGTCGCTGCTGTACCTGACGGCGACACGCCCGGACATTCAGTTCGCGGTGTGTCTTTGCGTGCGCTTTCAATTGTCGCCGCGCACTTCTCACCGTCAGGTGGTCAAGCGTATTATGAGGTACTTATCCTTCACTCTAGAATTTTGGATTTGGTATTCTGCTTCCTCCACCCTCTCCCTTTGTGGGTATTCTGATGCCGATTTTGCTGGTTGCCGCATTGATCGCAAGTCCACTTCCGGGACTTGCAGTTTATCAGTTCTTCTCTTGTTTCGTGGTCTTCTCGCAAGCAGTCTAGTGTCACCCAGTCTACCATGGAGGCTGAGTATATTGCTGTGGCTAGCTGCTGTTCCCAGTTGCTTTGGATGATGGCCACTTTGCGTGATTTTGGTCTGAGCTTTTCTCGCATTCCTTTGCTTTGTGACAGCACGAGTGCTATTAGCGTTGCTAAGAACCCCGTGCTGCATTCTAAGACCAAACACATTGATGTGTGCTTTCATTTTCTGTGAGACCACTATGAGAAGGGTGATATCGACCTTCGCCATGTCGATACTCATCATCAGTTGGCTGATATTTTCACCAAGCCTTTGGACCAATCAACTTTTGCTAGGTTGAGAGGAGAGCTTGGTGTGTGTTTCCCCTTTTAGATGGGGGAAACATTTTGGTTCTTGTACCATAAACTAACTATTTTTCGTTCGTCTTGTTCTCTTTTGCATTTCAGCATACGCTTTTACATTCAGAGCTTCATGTATATAATCTAAAGAATGTAACTATGCTCTGTATAGGATTTGCTCTGATGCTTTATGCTGATGTAGTAGCTTATGCTCTTTCTGATCACTGATACATGTTGTGAGCAGAGCTATTTTATGAATGGTGAATCTGTTTAATGAACATAAAACATGAAAATGTTCACCATTAAGATATGCAACTAGCATGTGTAGAATGTGTTGAAGTCACTTGTGCTTTTCATATATGCTAGGTTGCTATGTCTCTAGTGTTGAGTCTTTCAGTTGCTTGGTATGTTCATTTTCTGTTCTAAAAATCTGAACCAAGTTAAGTGAATTGGAAAAGATCGAGATGGGATTGCTTGTCAGCACATCACAGTTTCCAGACTGTTTCTCATTGCACTTTGAGTTAAACTTGAGCTGTGTAGTGTATGACCGAAACTGTTGCTTTAAGCTTCTGATTGCTTCTGCATAGGCTTCGCACAGTTGAAAAGTTAGGCAATGACAAGCTTTCAACCTCTCGCAATCATATGCTGAAATTTTTGACCTTGTGTAAATTAACCGCTGCAACTTCGATAAAATCTGATACACAAGTCTATGTTTCATTCTATAGCATGATGATTGAACTGTGCTAGGGGTAGTTCACCTTGTATACATGTTTAGCACTTGTCTGATTTCCTGTCTTCACATACTTAGTGCTATTTTGATGGTGAATACCTTTTGGCTAAAAACTGCTCTTTTTGCTCCAATGTTCAGCATTCATATCTAGTGATCAGTTTGAGCCTTTGCTAGCTTCTTATGGATGTTGTTGAGTCATCGGATCAAAACTGTTTAGAGCATCCTTGCACTCTCTTGGTTATATTCCTGAAGCTGCTAACTTGCATTCTTCACTCATGCATTTTTGGAGGGAGATATTCTATCGAGGGGGAGACATTTGAGTGCGTGTGCACTTTTGCTTGATGATGCATTTTCAACTAAGGGGGAGAAAATATTGACAAATCATGTGTTCCCTAGGTTGTGTGCACTAGTTGAGGGGGAGTTTGCTAGTTGTGTTGAGCCTTTGCCTCTTTCTTGAGGGACTAGCAAACATTTTTAGCTCATTTTCAGCTCTTCCATTGGTATTGAACTCTTTTGGTTTTGAGTTGGTAACAGTTGGCATTGAGCTGCTTCGCTAGCGGTGTTGAGCCCGTTCTGCCTCTTCTTGAGGGCTAGCTCTGTTTTGCTTGATTTTCAGTTGATTCTCCAATTGGTATCGAGCTTTCTCGCTAGCGGTGTTGAGCCTGTTCTACCTCTTCTTGAGGGCTAGTTTTGCTTTGCTTGGTTGCGTCGAGCCGTTGCCCATGTCTTCGGGAACCAAGTTGTCTTGCTCTTTCCAATTGACCTTCTTCGGCTTTGCTATGCTTTTGGGTCATTTGGTTGAGTTCTCTCTTTTTCTTTCTTCCTTTCTCTATTCATTATGATTTGTGTTGGTAGTTGACAATGCACTCATCAAGGGGGAGATTGCGGATACATGGGTGTATGCCAAGTCTCTGAGTGATGAGCGATTGTCAACTGGGATAATGCGCATGTTCTTTGGCTTGTGTTGTGCAGGTGTCTAGCACGGATACAGTGATCAGAGGCAAGGTGAAGGTCAAGTAGAGACGTGCCGTGCCGATGGACCGAGAGTGGCGAAGGGCGGACGTGAAGCTTGGACTGAGGGACCGGTGGCCCGAGGATCAGCTGTTGTGGCTGACAGCCTGGGATAGCAACGAGCGGAGACTTGCGGGCATGGTGTTGCCTGGGTCGAGGACCTAGGGACACGTGTCGGTGGATGGGGTGCACGGGCGGTGCATCCCCTCTACGACTCAGTTTTGTGGTTGAGCCACAGAAAAACCACCGAGTGGACGGTTTCCAGGTTTGGGCCTCAAAACCTGGGCGCTGATGGTTTCCGAGTTTGGCAACAAAACTCGGGCTGAGGACGGTTTCCAGGTTTGGGCCTCAAAACCTGGGTGCTGCGGGTTTCTGAGTTTGGGCCACAAAACTCAGGCGATGGACGGCTGGTTTCCCAGTTTGGGCCTCAAAACCGGGGGTTGGCTGTGAAGGCTGGTTTCCCGGTTTGGGCCACAAAACCGGGGGTGCGACGTCCGGGAAAAGGCCAAGCAGAGCGATGGCGGCACTTGGCGGCGATCGGTGAGGTTGCGTCGAGGCAACACTACCAGTTGTGCGGGCGTGGCCGTCGGATCACCACCTACCATGAGTTGGTCCAGAATAACCCTAGGGTTTAGCTGGTTCGCTCTGTAATTAGAGAGGGGTAGAATAGGAATTAGAATTAGGATAAGTAGAGGGAGACACCCTCCTCCCATTCAATCTCAGTCATTTGCTCTTTTGCTTCTAGGGTTTCCTGCTCTCCCTATTCCCTGCTGTAGCGAACTGAGATCCACAGAGAAGAGAACAATACCTCTGTGTCCGTGAGATTTTGAGGAAGTGAGACCATAATCTCACTATTGTAGCGTGTGGTAGCCACAAGGTTGCAAATTCGTGGTTGTGATTCGCATTTTGTTCGTGTTCCTCGTGGGTTGCTTTTCTCCATGATTTTTCCGTCGATTGATCTCTTTGTTCGTTGCGTCTTTTGCAAATCCGTTTGAACAGAGATGTTCTAGTTCGTGAGGCACTTCTTTTCACCGAAGGAATTCACCTCTAACCTCACGAGCTAGTAGATCGGTTGATTTTTGTTTCGGGTCAAGTGTTTCTCCTTTCCCCCGAAATTCTTCGATTCATCGATTTGGAGATAGGTTCGAGCCATGATCTCCTAGGAGTAGCTCACTATCCTCTTTGTGATTCTTCTCACCAAGTTTGATCCCTAGAGGATTCGTTTTGGGTGAGATTGAGTCGAATCGGTGGACGAACGGTGCTGAGTCGGGGTGACCGGACGCTGGACACGGGTGGACCGAACGCTGACCCCGTGCGTCCGGTCGTTGAATGCTCAGCGCATTTTTCCTCTGACTGACCGGACGCTCGCTTGGCTCAGTGACCGGACTCGACTGCGTTACTGTTTCCGGTTTTTGTTTGTTTCGACCGGTCTCTGGACGCCTGACCGGACGCACCTCCTCTGAGAGTCCGGTCAGAAACAGTAAGGTCCCAAATCAGTTTTCCCATGACCGGACGCGTCCGGTGGTGCTTGGCCGGACGCAGGCAGAGTCTGGTCAGTGCTGTTTCGCGCAGTTTTGTCCGCGGTTCGTTCGTCTGTTGTCAGTTTTGATTTCCGACTTTTGCGTTGGGTTTCTAGAGTCGTGAAGTGTCTCGTTGTGCTTCTTGGAAGCATCCACCCTATCTCTAGGGTCGTGGACACTTACGAACTCTAGGGTTTGCTCTTGGGGTTGTTTTACGGGACAGTGGCTACTAGTTTCCGAAAGGAAATTTTGAAGCTCCCATTCACCCCCCCCCCTCTGGTCGCTTTCTGGTAGCACTTTCGATCCTTCAAAACCAAGTACTAGGTGATGTGGTCACTCAAGACACATACCGTGTGGAATGGGATGGGGGAGCCCAAGAGGAAGAGAAGAAGAAGAAGACGGTGGCATCCAAGGCTTCATCCTCCAAGAGAAAGGGCAAAGCAAAGAAGAAGGAAAGTGATGATGAAGCTAGCTCAAGTGGTCATGACATAGATGATGAAGAGATGGCTCTACTTGTCAAAAGATTTGGCAAGTTCATGAAGAAGAAAGGATACGGAGCAAGAAAGAAAAGGGATGCAAACAAGAGCTCAACTAGAAGATGCTATCGATGCAAGAGCAAGGATCACTTCATTGTGGATTGTCCATATTCTAGTGATGAAGATGATGATCACAATAAGAGAAAGAAGAAAGATAAGAAGGATGAGAAGGAAAAGAAGGAAAAGAAGAAAGAAAAGAAGAAGGGTGGATCATATGTTGTGACATGGGATAGTGATGCTTCCTCAAGTGATGATGGTGATTGATGATGAGAGGAAGACCACCAAGAAGAAGGCTATGGCTAGTCTCGCTATATCAAGCAAGCCTTCTATCTTCAACACACAATCGACATGCTTCATGGCTAAGGCCACTAAGGTATCATTCGATGAGAGTGAGAGTGAGAGTGAGAGTGATGATGATGAGGAGTACTGTTGACACTGGTTATCTATCAAAATTAAAGGATAAATAAATATGAAAAGGGCATGAATTCAATCACCAATAAAGGTTTAGGGTTTTAATTGACAATATTCCACGAGTTTTAGTAGATTGTGATTCTGCAGGGACTAAACAAGAAAACCAGCATCAATTGCTTCCCCTAGAAGGAAACCGATGGGAGATAACGCAACCGCCAAGTCAGGAATACGCCAGAAGATTCTAGAGAACACCTGAAGACTCCACGAGGCGGGGCACCCCGAGCCACCTCCTGGTGGGACCGATCGGTCTGGTGGGCCCACCGGTCGGTCGGCCTAGGGCGCCACCGGCCTCCCCCTTGTGGAACCTTCCTCCACCGACCCCGAGGACTCATCTCAGCCCTACGTGAAGTCGGTTTGATCTAACGGTCACGGTTGATCCCTCAGGGCTATATAAACAGGCCCCCAGGCCCTAGGGTAGAACAAGTCTCTCTTCAGAAAAGTCTACGCCTCATTCAGAAACCCTAGAAGAAGACTTCAAGAGCCAGCTTTCAAGTAGAAGACTAGTTACCCCTCTATTTTAGGTTTAGAACCTAGTCTTATACTAGAACTAGAAGAGAGAGAGAGAGAGAGAGGAAGAGATCAAGAAGGAGCTCCGGCCTATCGGATCAACTTCTTCATCTTGTACCTGCGGATTAAAGTTTATCTTCAACTTCCTTCAGCGATTGTTTCGGTAATCAACGTCTATATTTAAGTTTGAGCCATTGTTCTTGTTATTCTTAAGGTTTATGACTCTCTTTTGAATACTTTAATTCTAGTCATTCTAGAGTTAGAGTAGTTGGATAGTGTAAGCGTGGTGCTTAGACTTGATAGCTCATAAATGCCTCCTATAACGCCGGTAGTAGTGGTTGTTCTCAAGGGTGACTCTTATAGCCTTGTTGATTCTTCTATAGTCCACTTACCTGTGTGTAGGCTCGATAGGATTATACATTTGCATAAAAGACTCATACTCTGTTTGTGACCTTTTATGACAACTTCTCCACTAAGAATAATATAAACATATCACTCTTAAATTAGAATTCGACAACCTTAGTGATCCCAT
Source organism: Coix lacryma-jobi var. lacryma-jobi (assembly GCA_009763385.1). Taxonomy (NCBI): domain Eukaryota; kingdom Viridiplantae; phylum Streptophyta; class Magnoliopsida; order Poales; family Poaceae; genus Coix; species Coix lacryma-jobi. Next base: position 111,868,569 of record CM019824.1, read on the forward strand.
CTATACTTCTTGATTCTCCGTCCTTGTTAGCTACTCAGGGGTTAGACTTTAATGCTTAACACTATCCGTTCCTTTGGGTTCGATATTAAAACTGGGTTACTCCGGTGAAGTGCTATATCGGTAGATTTTATCTGTGCGCTTGCGGATAAAGTATAGTGTGCGTTAATTTATACCAACAAGTACTCAAAGGAGGACCTCATGAGCATGGTACAAGATGCTCACTCTTACATTGAGACTAAGAGGAAGGAGTGCAATGAATTGCGCAAGGCCAACAAGGCTCTTGAGCAATCCTTTGATGAGCTCAATTCTACTCATGGGATGCTAGAGGAAGCCCATGAGAAGCTTGATCAAGCTCACACTAGGCTTAAGGAAGCCCACTCCTCCCTCCTTGATCAAAGTAAGATGGAAGATGTTGTAGAGACATGCAATGTAGGAGTAACTTGTGATATACTTGATGAATCATTTTACACTCCTATTATTGTTGCTCCCACCAATGCATCATCATCTAGCTCAACTAAAATGTCTACTTCTACTACTTGTGATTCATCATTAATACTAGAAAATAAGAACCTTAAGAACTAGGATAGTGAGCTCACTCATGCTTTAGGCAATGCCTATGGTGGAGATGCCCGCTTGCTTAAGTGCTTGGGTAGCCAAAGGTGTCCACTCAACAAGGAGGGACTTGGCTATACCCCCAAGAAGGGCAAGGCGGCTTTTGCTACTCACAAGACTCGTTTTGTGAACAGCAATAGTCGGTATTGCAATAGTTGCAAGCAATTCGAGCATATAGAGCAACATTGCTTTAACAAGAATAAAAACAAGAAGCATGCTCATGTTACATCTATTCGCTTTGATTCTTGTTATATGCTTACTAAGGGCACTAATGGCGTGAAGGCTAAGTACATTGGTGCACCCATGGTTGGCCCAAAGAAGAAGGCAATTTGGGTGCCCAAGAGCTTAGTGACTAACCTTGGAGGACCCAAAAACATTTGGGTACCTAAGAAGAATTGATCTTTTTGTAGGTAAACTATAAAGCCGGAGGAAGGAATTGGGTGCTTGATAGTGGGTGCACTCAACACATGACCAGAGATGGTAGAATGTTCAAATCAATCAACACTAGTGGCAATGATCATGCGGATGCTATCACATTTGGTGACAACAAGAAAGGCAAGGTCAAAGGCTTGGGAAAGATTGCAATATCAAATACTTCAGCATTTCCAATGTGCTATTAGTGGAATCTCTCAACTTCAACTTGTTGTCAGTGGCACAATTGTGTGATTTGGGATTCAAATGCATATTTGGTGTTGATGATGTGGAGATTGTTAGTGTTGATGGAAGTGACTTGGTGTTCAAAGGATTTAGATATGAGAACCTTTATTTGGTGGACTTTGATGCTAGTGAAGCTCAATTGACAGCATGCTTATTCTCCAAATCAAGTATGGGTTGGCTATGGCATAGGCGCTTGGGACATGTTGGAATGAAGCAACTAAAGAGGCTAGTGAAGCATGACATGGTTAGAGGACTAAAAGATGTTCACTTTGAAAAGGACAAGCTTTGTAGTGCATGCCAAATGGGAAAGCAAGTTGGAAACACCCATCCAAACAAAGGAATGATGAGTACTACACATGCACTTGAGTTGTTGCACATGGACTTGTTTGGACCAACTACATATGCAAGTATTGGGGGAAACCAGTATGGTTTGTTATAGTGGATGACTATACAAGATACACATGGGTCTTCTTTCTTGTTGATAAAAGTGAAGTATATTTGGGGTATTCAAAACATTTGTCAAAAGAAGTCAAAATGAGTTTGATAGAAGAATCAAGAAAGTGAGAAGTGACAACGGAAGTGAGTTTAGAAACACAAGAGTTGATGAGCTATGTGATGAGTATGGAATCAAGCATCAATTCTCGGCCAAGTATACACCTCAATCTAATGGGATAGTGAAAAGGAAGAATAGGACACTCATTGATATGTCAAGATCCATGCTTAGTGAATACAATGTGAGTGATTCCTTTTGGGCCGAAGCAATCAGCATGACATGTTATTATGGAAACTGGCTCTATTGTCACCCTCTCTTGAAGAAGACACCATATGAGCTCCTCAATGATAGAAAGCCCAACATTGCTTATTTTTGGGTCTTTGGATGCAAATGCTACATTTTGAAGAAGGGCACAAGACTTGGCAAGTTTGAAAAGAAATGTGATGGGGGATTTCTACTTGGTTACTCCACTACAAGCAAGGCATATAGAGTATGGAACAACACAACAAGAATAGTTGAAGAAGTCCATGATGTTGAGTTTGATGAAACAAATGGCTCTCATGAAGAACAAGATAATGTAGATGATGTGAGAGGAACACAATTGGTGGAAGCTATGAAGAACATGGACATTGGTGATATAAGGCCAAAGCAAGTGATTGACATTGAAGATGACAAAGATCAAGTGCTCTCTCCTCCAACTGTGCATGACAATGATGTTGCAAGCACTAGTTGTTCTCATGATCAACAAGATGCTAGTGGCTCTCAAGTGGCTCATCCAAGTGCAAGTGTCCAACCGCAACAAGTGCTCCAACCAACACATATTGCAAGAGATCATCCTTTAGATCAAATTTTTGGTGACATAAGAAGAGGTGTGCAAACAAGATCAAGATTGGTGTCATTTTGTGAACACTACTCATTTATATCGTCTATTGAGCCAACCAAGATTGATGAAGCTTTGATGGATGTTGATTCGGTAAATGCAATGCATGAAGAGTTGAACAACTTCACCCGCAATGATGTTTGGGAGTTAGTGGAAAGACCAAAGAACACAAATGTTATTGGTACTAGATGGGTCTTCCGGAACAAGCAAGATGAAAATGGCATTGTTGTAAGGAACAAGGCATATTGGTTGCACAAGGGTACACTCAATTGGAAGGTATTGACTTTGGAGAAACCTATGCACCGGTTGCTAGATTGGAAGCTATTAGAATCCTACTTGCATATGCTTGTTCTCACAACATCAAGCTCTATCAAATGGATGTGAAAAGTGCTTTTCTCAATGGGTTCATCAATGAGCTAGTGTATGTTGAGCAACCTCCCGGTTTTGAAGATATGAAGAAGCCTAATCATGTGTATAAGCTCAAGAAGGCATTATATGGGTTGAAGAAAGCACCAAGAGCGTGGTATGAAAGATTGAGGGACCTCTTGCTAGCAAAAGGGTTCAAGATTGGGAGAGTTGACACCACTCTCTTCACCAAGAAAATTGGTAGTGACATGTTTGTGTTGCAAATCTATGTGGATGACATCATATTTGGATCAACCAACCAAGACTTTTGTGAAGAGTTTGGAGAGATGATGGCTAAAGAATTTGAGATGTCTATGATTGGAGAGCTTAGTTACTTCCTTGGTCTACAAATCAAACAAATGAAGAAAGGCATATTTGTTAGTCAAGGCAAGTACATCAAGGACATGCTCAAGAAGTTTGGGTTAGATCAAGCAAAAGCAATAACCACTCCAATGGGCACAAATGGACATTTGGATAGTGGTTCTAGTGGTGACATGGTAGATCAAAAGTTATATCGGTCAATGATTCGAAGCCTACTCTATGTGACCGCATCAAGACTGGATGTCATGTTTAGTGTGTGTATGTGTGCGAGGTTCCAAGCTTCACCAAGAGAAAGTCATTTGAAGGCAACCAAAAGAATATTGAGATATTTGAAGCACACTCCAAATGTTGGACTATGGTATCCCAAGGGCTCTCAATTTGAATTGATTGGATACTCAGATTCCGATTATGCGGGATGCAAGGTGGATAGGAAGAGCACATCGGGCACTTGTCAATTGCTTGGAAGATCACTTGTCTCATGGTCATCAAAGAAGCAAAATAGTTTTGCACTCTCTACCACCGAAGCCGAATATATATCTGCAGGTAGTTGTTGTGCACAATTGCTATGGATGAAAGCTACATTGCAAGATTATGGAGTCAAGTTTGGACAAGTTCCATTGCTATGTGATAATGAGAGCGTCGTCAAAATAGCCACCAACCCGGTTCAACATTCAAGAACAAAGCACATTGACATAAGGCATCACTTCATTAGAGATCATCAAGCAAAGAAAGATATATCTATTGAAAGTGTGGGCACCGATGATCAACTTGCTGATATCTTCACCAAGCCACTAGATGAGAGAAGATTTTGCAATCTAAGGAATGAATTGAATATTCTTGACTTCTCCAATATGAGTTGAATGCACCCCCACATATATGACATGCCTCTCCTCTGACAAAGCAAAGGTGCAATTGTTTGGCACGTGCATTCATTCTTATTAGGTTGTGCTCTAGTTCATATAGCCATCACTTTGCTTATTTAGGTTCATTCATGGTAAATCAAATGAATTTGAAGTATATATGGTACCACTATTGCTTCTATGTTTGACTTGATCTAGTGGTACCATATAACTTGTTTGTGAGCTTGTCACTCTAGTGTTTGATTTAGCAAGTGAGCAAAATGTGTTTAACCAACGTGAGTAAGATAACCATTGCAAAATGTGTGAAGAAGCTTACTCTAGAGCAAACTGTGTTAAATACCTTTTGTTCATGACCTAGATTAAGCCACAACTTGACTTAGTTTGATCTCCTCATATGCATCTCATGATGAATGTTGCCTCCTTCCTAATACTTGTTCCACCCTTTATGATAATTGTTGCCAAAGGGGGAGAAAATGCATACAAAGATAAGACAACTAAGGGGGAGAAAGTGATATATGCTAAATTTAAATTTAAGCTCACAAATAGAGGGAGCAAGCTCATAAACATGTTTGCTGCACTTTGAAATGTGCATATCTCACATGATTGACTACATTGCATAAGTTATTTACTTTGTTATCCATGCTTATGTGGTGAATGCTAGTGATAGGACTTGATTGATGAATTGATTCACTAGCATGTATAGAATGGCAACTAGACATATTGTTGTTTCAAGTGGTTCAAGAATCTTATTATAAATGTTGATCTCACGGGTTTCTTGAGTTTTTGATGTATGTCTAGTGAAAAATGATGCTAAGGATGGTATAATTTGTGCACTCCGATTGGTATCACGCTTCAACGGTCCATTCTTATGCCTTGGCATCAACATTGGTAGTATTGCTTACCCACATTTCATATCCATACATATGTGCATTTTTTAGAACCAAACTCTATAACACATATGTAGGGGGAGCCAATACTATCAAAGTGGTTACTCAAATTTAAATTACATATCTTTGTATAGGTTGTCATCAATTGCCAAAAAAGGGGGAGATTGAAAGCCCTAGTTTGGTTTTGGTTAATTGATGAAACCTATTTTGGTCTAATCCTATTGTGAAGCATGTGTGTAGCTAAGGAAAAGGATTACGACCAAGCCATTGGTGGAGCTAGCAAAGTGGCAACCATGGAGGATGGTGGCGGCCACAAGCACCTAAGTGATCAAATGCTCTACCTTTGGTGAAATGGTGAAGGGAAAGGTCGCCTTGCTCAAGTGGTAGTTTATCTCTTTGTTTTTGATCTTGAATATAGGCAAGCCGGACTATCAAGAGGGATATAAACCGGGCTAGCTAGATGGGGATGAAAAGTGCTCAAATTGTTTATTAGTTCGCTTGCGAGAACACTCTTTTCACCCACGGGCACTTAGTTTTTGGAGGGCAGAGCGGTAGTACCGGTCTAGGACCACAAGTACCGCTAAGTGACAGAGTGGTCGTTGTGTTGTGGATTGAGTGGCATGGTGAGTGCAAGTGAAAAATCTTTTGAAAAATGTTTATGAAAATGCTAACACACATGCACATGATGGTGTACACTTGGTGGTGTTGGCACATTTGCAAAGGAGAAGAATTTGGAGAAGTTTCGAAGAAAACTTTGGTTGAAAAAGAGAAGAGATGGATCTTGGATTGGGAATATGTTCTAATACTTTGTATTTTGGATCGTGCATTCACGTGGGTTTGTAGCCCTCTGAATAAGCTTTCCAAAATGTCCAAGATCATCGAAATCGGAGTTCGGAGCTAAGAGTTATGGCTGTTTTAGCGCGGAGCTCCGGCTGGTAGCGGGACTACCGGGGACAGGCGGTAGTACCAGTCCAGGGGCAGTAGTAACGGTCCCAGGCGCGGTAGTACTGGTCCGGGGGCCGGTAGTACCGATCGGGGCTCCGAAAGTCCAGTTTTGTGCGTAGTTTGTTCAATCGGGAGCAGTGGCGTGCGAAGCGGTAGTACCGGGTCACGACCGGTAGTACCGGTCCCCGTCCGGAGGTACCGGCCTTTTTGACCGGTAGTACCGGCCCATGACCGGTAGTACCAGTCTGGGTTCGGTTGTTCCGCGCGTTTTCTCGCCTGCAGAGCTCGTTTGACCGTTGGTTTTTCCTCGGACCGGTAGTACCGGTGGGTTTGAGCGGTACTTCCGGTTGGCCCAAGGAGCTCGAGTATGAAAGTGTTCCCTCATCCTGTGCGCGACCTCTCTTGGACTTTGACGCCAATCCTGGCCTTCTCCAGCAGCTCCATGTGCAGAGACACACCCACTCTCTCTCCCCTTGCTTCTAAGCTTCAATCCTCCATTGATTCGAGCTAGGGTCGTGAGATTTGAGAGCGGGAGCATCGATCGTCGATTTGTGCACTTGGATTCTTTCATCTTTCTGGCTTGGTTTGTGTTTATTACTCTTGGATTCTTGGAATCCTAGCCGGTTAGGTGTTCTTCGGTGTTAGCCCGTGATTGACTCATTTGTGAGGGCTCCCGAAGTGTTTGTATCACCCTTGGGATTCTTAGTGAAGAAACTCAACTAACCTTTGTGGTTGCTTGAGTGAGGCAAGGAGGTGAAAGAGACTCCGACCTTAGTGGTCACCTCAACAACGAGGACGTAGGCACTTCTTAGTGAAGTGGTCGAACCTCGGGATAAATCTTTGTCTCCCGTGTGCTTATTGTAATTGCTTATACTTTCTGGTGATTGGTCTTCATTCTAATATCTTTGGTTATTGGATTCACGAGTGGATTTCACCGATGATTAGCTCACTTCTAGGCGATCCCGAAGGCTCGGTGAAACCACCTCTATCTAGCTTATTTACTTTGTGTATTTACTTTGTGCTATTTCTCTTGTTATATCTCTTCACATATTGTGTTGATATACCCCTTGTGTAGATAGTTGTGATTAGCTCTCTAGGCTTATCTTTTGCACATAATTATCTCTCATACATCCTCTTTATATCTCTTGTTCTAGAGTTAGTTTATTTATTCCGCATTTGATCCTAGCTCTAGTCGATTGTGTGACATAGATTTATTAGATAGAATTGTTGGTTAGGTGGCTTGCTTCACACTATTAGGCTAGCGCAAAAAGCTTCACCATTTGTTGTACTAATTGTAGGGTTACGAGGATGCTACGCTAGCCGAAAACAAAAATTTTCTACCCCATAAACCAGGAACTACTGCTAGTTATAGATCACGTGATTACCACTAGACGCGCAGGTGTAGCGGAAGATGTCTCGGTGTAGACATGCGCGTCGCAGCGATGCCGTGTAGTTGTTCACATCCGTCCTTCACGTCTCCACGTGCGGTTCATCCTTGTGCTCCAGATGCAGCACCTCCGAGGTATCCACACGTATAGGGAGGAAGCGTCACGCCTCCAGACTGCTAGGTCTGCAAGGAGTAATAGACGCGGGCATGGGGTGGGCGACGGCTGTCTAATGACATGGTCAAAACCCTAGTCGCCCCACCCCTCTATTTATAGGCATCCCTAATGAGCCTGCCAACATGGAGGTCCATTAGCAAACCCTAATCCCAGTCTAATTCAAGTCCAACTCGAATCAGGCTTCCAGCCCCTTAAGCGTGCGACCCTATGGGTTCACGCACACATAGACACGGCCCGAGTACTCCTACTCGCCCGATAGTTGATAGCGGCCTCTAGCAAGACTTGTCAACTCCTATGTATACGCAAAGATCATATCTGATGAACCACCACGATTACATATACGTAATTCCCTTGCCACACAATATTTGGTCCAACTCATAGTTTAACACTTAACCGAAGCATAGCCATGCATTTTATGATCCAATCATTTGAGTGATCCAGTGATATCTCTCTCTCTCACAGAGAGGGGCAAATCCCATCTTGATCGTCTATGTCTCACAGCATATTTCCTGACAAACCCGAAGACTATCTTTATAACTACCCTGTTACGAAGTAGCGTTTGATAGTCCCTAAGTTAGTCGATTCATATCTTGACTACATACCACAATCTCAGGTCTAAGGACATAACGTACATGATGTGTAAAGAGGTAATAAGAACATCTCATGTTGGGTCAGTCCAGCCCCATGTCATACATGTGCCCACATTATTAGTTTGACATCTCCATGTCTATGACTTGTGAAACATAGTCATCAACTAATACATGTGCTGATCTAATATTCATGTGTGTCCTCACATGAACTCCGATCAGGGACAACTATCGAATAACCATACAAGTAAAAGAGTTTCACAGACAATTCACATAATTGTCAATAAATACAAGTTGTCTTTAAAGGATATTCAATGAACATATAATAAATCATGGATACAATAGAAATATCATCATCTTTATGATTACCTCTAGGGCATATTTCCATCAGTCTCCCACTTGCACTAGAGTTAATCTTTTAGATATCTAATACCCATAGATCTCACATGCGCCTCATGCTTAGGTTGTGGAAGAGCCTTTGTCAAAGGATCTGCTATATTCAAATCCGTATGTATTTTGCACATCTTAATTTCATCTCTTTTAATGAAGTCTCGAATGAGGTGAAATTTCCGCAGTACATGTTTGTTCTTCTGGTGATTCCTTGGCTCCTTAGCCTGCGTGATCGCCCCATTGCTATCACAATGTAGAGACAATGGGCTGGACGCATTTGGAAACACACCAAGATCAATGAGGAACCTCCTCATCCAAACACCTTCCTTTGCAGCTCCACTAGCTGCAATGTACTCGGCTTCTGCTGTAGAATCGGACACGGTCTCCTGCTTGGAACTTTTCCAACTGACTGCACCACCATTTATTGTGAACACAAAACCTGATTGAGATTGTGAATCATCTGTGTCAGTTTGGAAGCTAGCATCGGTGTAACCATTTACAACGAGCTCCTCCTCACCTCCATAGATTAGGAACACATCTTTAGTCCTTCTCAAGTACTTAAGGATGTTTTTAACAAGTGTTCAGTGACTCTCACCTGGATTAGCTTGATATCTGCTTGCAACACTTAGAGCATATGAGACATCCGGGCGTGTACAGATCATGGCATACATGATGGAACCAATGGCCGAAGCATATGGAACCTTACTCATGCGCTCTCGCTCATCAGATGTCGGAGGACATTGTTTCTCGCTAAAACACATGCCATGTGACATAGGCAAGAACCCTTTCTTGGACTGTTCCATGTTGAACCGCTTCAACACCTTGTCGATGTACATTTCTTGGCTTAATCGTATTAGCCTCTTTGACCTATCTGTATAGATCTTAATGCCCAGAATATATGTTGCTTCTCCTAAATCCTTCATGGAAAAACTATTATTCAGTGAAGTCTTTACAGTTTGCAACATCGGAATGTCATTCCTAATCAACATTATGTCATCTACATACAAGATTAGAAACACAACAGCGCTCCCACTTTGCTTCTTGTAAACACAAGGTTCTTCTTCACTTTGACGGAAGCCAAACCCTTTGACCACCTCATCAAAACGAATATTCCAACTCCGAGATGCTTGCTTTAACCCATAAATAGATTTCTTAAGCTTGCATATTTTTCTAGCATTGCTAGGATCAACAAAACCTTCGGGCTGTACACGTCCTCTTCCAAATTTCCATTTAGAAAGGCTGTTTTAACATCCATCTTCCATATCTCATAGTCATAATAGGCAGCAATTGCTAGAATGATCCGGATAGATTTAAGCATCGCTATCAGTGAGAAAGTCTCGTCGTAGTCAACTCCTTGAACTTGCCGAAAACCTTTTGCGACAAGTCGAGCTTTATAAATTTGGACGTTTCCATCCATATCCTTTTTCTTTTTATAGATCCATTTGCAATCTATGGGTCTTACCCCATCAGGCGGGTCAACCAAGTTCCAAACTTGATTGGCTCCCATGGAATATATCTCAGATCTCATGGCACTATGCCATTTCTCGGAATCAGGGTCCATCATCGCCTCGGCAGAAGTCGCAGGTTCGTCATCGTCTAACAATAACACATCCCCACGCAACTCACGGATTCTTGCTGACCTTCGTGGTTGAGGCGGGTTGTCTATTGCCACAGGTAGCTCAACTTGTTCTGCTACATTAGCATCACTCGTGGAGTCAATCCCTGTTGGCTCATCCTGAACTTCTTCAAGATACACCTTATGCCCTCTCTTGTCTCTTTTGAGAAACTCTTTCTCTAAGAAAACATTGTTTCAAGCAACAAACACTTTGCCCTCTGAGCGGTTGTAGAAGTAATACCCTAAAGTTTCCTTTGGGTATCCCACGAAAAAGCACTTGTCCGATTTGGGTGTTAGTTTATCTGATATAAGTCGTTTGACATAAACTTCACAACCCCAAATCTTTAGAAAAGACAAACTGGGACTCTTACCAGTCCACATCTCATATGGTGTTTTAACTACGGACTTAGACGGTACCCTGTTTAATGTGAAAGCGGCTGTTTCTAGAGCGTATCCCCAAAATGATAAAGGAAGGTCCGACTGGCTCATCATAGACCGAACCATGTCTAACAGAGTTCGGTTACGTCGCTCGGACACACCGTTTCTCTGAGGCGTTCCGGGTGGCGTAAGTTGTGGAACAATTCCGCAACTCTTAAGATGATTGCTAAATTTGTGGCTCAAATATTCGCCTCCACGATCAGATCGCAAGGCCTTAATTTTCTTGCCACGTTGATTCTCTACCTCATTCAGAAATTCTTTGAACTTTTCAAATGTCTCAGACTTATGCTTCATCAGATAGACATAGCCATATCTGCTAAAATCATCAGTGAATGTTATGAAGTATTGGAATCTGCCTCTAGCTGTTGTACTCATTGGTCCACATACATCAGTATGTACAAGTTCCAACAAGTCAGACGCCCTCTCAGGAAAACCTGTGAAAGGCGACTTGGTCATTTTGCCCAGCAAACAAGCCTCACATGTCTCGTATGATTCAAAATCAAACGAAGTTAGAAACCCATCAGCATGGAGCCTCTTCATGCGATTCTCACTTATATGACCCAAACAACAATGCCACATATAGGTAGGACTTAACTCATTAAGCCGAGGCCTTTTAGCAGTAATATTACAGATAGACATAGGTGCATCATCAAGATTTAAAATAAACAACACATTCACAATGGATGCAAAAGCCACAAACATATCATTCTTAGAGATTACACAACCATTGTCTTTACTCGCAAATGAATAGCCATCCTTCATCAAACATGAAGGTGACACAATGTTTCAACTTAAACTTGGAACAAAATAAAAATTATTTAACTCCAAAATAAATCTTGATGGGAGGTGGAGTTGCATCGTCCCGACGTTCAACGCAACAACTCTTGCATTATTGCCCACGCGGAAATCAACCTCCCCTTTTCGAACGCTTCTACCTCTTATCATTCCCTGCATCGTATTGCAAATATGAGCAACCGAGCCGGTATCAAATACCCAAGAATTAATATAAGAGTTAGCGATGAAAATATCTGTAACATAAACAACAAGTGTATGAGCAGCGGGAGTACCTTTACCACCGCCATCCTTCTTCAAGGATGCTAAGTACACCTTGCAGTTTCTTTTCCAGTGACCTTTCCCCTTACAGTGGAAGCACTCAGAATCAGCAGTTGGTCCAGCAGCGTCAGGCGCAGGAGGGTTTGGCTTAGAGATCACATCTTTGGCCTTGCCTTTGCCCTTGCCCTTCCTATTCTTCCAAAAGTTGCCCTTCCTTTTAAAGTTAGGCTTGTTTTGGATCGCCATCACATGGCTACTGCCAGCACCTTTCTTGATGTCTGCCTCTGCTGTCTTAAGCATGCCACATAGCTCATTCAAACCCCTCTCCGCACCATGCATATGGTAGTTCGAGATGAAGTTCCCATAGCTAGGTGGGAGAGAAGAGAGAATGAAGTCAGTAGCCAGTTCTGGACCAATTGGGAAGCCTAGCTTCTCCAACCTCTGAGTGTAACCAACCATCTTGATCACATGTGGTCCAACTGCTGCACCCTCCGCTAACTTAGTCTCAGCAAGAGACTTAGAAACATTGAACCTTTCAGTTCTAGCTTGAGTCTGGAACATCTCATCTAGCGCTACGATCATATCGTAGGCTGTATGGTTATTATCAAACTTCATCTGCAGGTCTGGTTCCATGCTAGCAAGCATCAGACATCCCACTTCAAGATCAGCATCACATGCTTTCTTGTAAGCGGTTTTCTCAGTAGCAGGTGCATTATCAGTAGGTTCCTCTGGTAGTGGGGTGTCTAGAATATCTTCCTTTTTCTCAGCCCGGAGAACAATTCTCAGGTTGCAGATCCAATCCGCATAGTTTGTTCTAGTCAACTTATCTTTCTCAAGTATTGAACGTAAAGTAAATGGTTGAGGTGTGGGTGCCATTTATCTACAACAAAAGTAAATGCAAAATACTAAGACAATGTATCCAAGACAGAGTAAATGATATTAAAACTTTAATAAAATTTACTCCCACTAAGATCAATATCCCTCTATTGAATTTTAGTGATTCAAGACCCAAACTAACAAGTCTACTAGTGAGCTTTAGCATCACCGCTAGTGGACATGGTAGATCGGTAAGCAACTCTTTGCCAATCCTATCACATATGACTCTTGTTGTTGGCCAGCATCTCTATGCGTGCTCAACTCCTTATGCTTCAAGGTCCCTAACCATTAGGATGACCTTGTTCAAGCAACCAACCCTTCTGCAGTAAGTATCCGATACGAACCTACCTAGTCAAGGAAAACTAGTGACACCCTAATTTCATAGGCGCGCCACCGATTGTACACGACATATGACAGTGCAAGGTTTGGAGAAGCATATGACTTGAGCATTACTGAGGGATCGTTCTACACATTTACTACCGCATGTAGACAATAAACATGATTCACATGTGAAAGTAGAACATAATAAGAGAATAGCATCAACACAGATATGACTTGGTATAGCCCAGTGTCCATTTGGAGATCTCCATCTCCGCCAATCTGTTCACCATGATGATCTCCATCTACATGGTGCATGTACGCCACCCTCCAGTGATGAATCCACCAAGACTAGTGTTGACACTGGTTATCTATCAAAATTAAAGGATAAATAAATATGAAAAGGGCATGAATTCAATCACCAACAAAGGTTTAGGGTTTTAATTGACAATATTCCACGAGTTTTGGTGAATTGTGATTCTACAGGGACTAAACCAGGAAACCAGCGCTGATTGCTTCCCCTAGAAGGAAACCGACGGGATAACACAACCGCCATGTCAGGAAGTTTCTAGAAGACTCCAGAGGACACCAGAAGGTCGGGCACCGCGGGACCCTGCCAGGTGGGACCGACCAGTCCCACCATGAGACCGACCGGTCTCCCCCCGGGCCCGCTGGCTTCCGTCTTCTGCAAGCTTCCTCCACCGAACCCTAGGACTCATCTCCACCGTCCCTGAAGTCGGTTTGATTTAACGATCGCGGTTGATCCCTCAGGGCTATATAAGCAGCCCCAGACCCCCCTCTCCAGGCATCTCCATCTTCATTATTCATCTCCACATCAGAAACTAGGGTTTCAATTAGAAGTAGAGGTCCCTCTAGATGAATCTCTTCTAGTTCATCTAGAATTAGATCAAGTTCATCTAGTTGTAATCAAGAGACAACTTTCAAGTAGAAGACTAGTTACCCCTCTAGTTAGATTTAGAACCTAGTCTTATACTAGAACTAGAAGAGAGAGAGAGAGAGAGAGAGAGGAAGAGATCAAGAAGGAGCTCCGGCCTGTCGGATCCACTTCTTCATCCGATGAACTAGTGGACGAGGAGGTCAAGGTGGAGAGGATGGCGGAAGGAATCGGGCGGCGGTGTGGTGAGTAGCGAGTAATTGCTCGCCGGAGTTCGGCGGGCGGCGGCGGCGCTTTGCTCTAGTGAAGATGGAGTGGAGTGGAGTGAGGGAGAGAGTGAGCGATGAATGCTCTTCTGGCTTGCAAGCTCAAGGCGGAGCGAAGGCAAAAGGAACGAAGGGCTGGGTGCATTGCACCTGGCCAGTTCCCGTTGGGGAGGAGCTGGCATGACCGTGGGCAGTTAATAGCTTGAGCAACCTGGCATTGAGATAACCCCCGGTGTAGAAGGGCCCATGGCCGTCCCGCGAATTGGGTTCTCGAACCTCCTGAATTGGTCGCCAACGGCCGCCTGGCAAGGTGTGATCGGGCGAGTGTGCGACATTTTATCCCCAGCTGGTAGGAATCGATTATAATCGCCATCGCTCCAGGTTAGTGAGTAACTTGACTGAGCATGTGTTACCGTAGTAACTTATGGAATTAATGATGGGTATGATGTTGAATCTGAAAGGCTATTGATGAAATAGTCACTCTTGTCTGATTAAGTAGTCAAGTGTTTGCTCTAGATCAGGTGCAAATCTAGTTAATCAGGTTGATTACATAAAATTGACTGCTTACCCTCAAAAGATGATTATCTAATAATAAAATGCTTTTGCGCACAAAGGTAAGTATGGCCAACTCCAGATACAGCCTTGCATACTCCTTGGTGTCAGTTATTTCTGGTTTTTCGACGGGTAAGTCTAGTTGAGTACCTTCTCGTACTCAGGGTGCTATCCCTTTGTTGTTGCAGATGGGCAATGCTTCTACGGCTATTGCGAGAACTGTCTGTATCCCGTCCCGGGCGATGACTAGACCAAGGGCATGGTCGCCACTTATCTCATCTGTTGCTTTTGCGGACCTGGTCAATTGATGGCACTGTATTTTGAACAATCCAAAACTCATGTTTAAAGACTATGTTGCTTCCACTACTTCTGTTAAACTATGGTTTGTAATAACTGTTGAACTCCGATGTAATTTGAACTATGTGTAACTGTGTTGTAATCTGTGAGCATGTTCACTGAACTAGTACGATCTTGGCTGGATGTTGTTGAATGATTTGAAATCCTTCGAGATTTCCGGACTACCGGGTTTGTACGAGCTTAAGTACTTGAGGATCTTTGCGTTAAGCGGAGGTTTTAGTGCTTAATCTGGTGCAAATTGGTCGGTTCTGTCACAGCTGGCATCGGAGCATGGTTCAGTGTTACTGTTCATAGGTGTATTTTCGAAATAGTATTTTGCAAAGAATAAAGCTGTATTTGCCAACTTATGGTTATATTAAGATTTGGAAAATCTTAAGAATTTAAGCTAAGGTGTGCCAGTGATCAAGTCCTTATGCCCAGTAGGTTTCTAGGTGGCTATTTAAGTACTAACTTGGGGGTTGTGCATCATATTTAAATTCTGTTATTTCTGTCGTCCATACGGCAAGGGTGAAATTGTATGGGTGCTATTCTTTGGAATAGTAATGTATGGATCAATTGCCTCTACGCCAAGGTAATAAGTGAGTTGTGAGAGCATGATTGGACAACCACCGATCTAGGGGAGCGCTTGAATGATGCTGACATGTATACCTGTTACACACAAGTATATGTGAAAGTATTGATTGTGGGAGTAATACTTTTCTGATGGGTGCATATACTGCTTACGTGTATACTGGGTGTGCACCTAAGACAGTATTAGATTTAATTTCAGCAATGCATGATATTCATATTGTGGGCAGGGCTGAAATGAGTTTCTGCAGGTATGCTAACTTGTGAACGTATAGTACGTCTAGTTAACGCTATGAGTGAACATTGTATGCCACCGTCTAGCCGTTAGATTGATAGTCAGTGAGGACGTACGTTGCGTGCATGCATCATGATTATATAATCTTGCATTAATCTTACTTCCTTCCTTATGATTATTAGTCCCGTTTCTTTAAATAAAAGTTGTTCTCAACTAATTAAAAACTGTGTGGATAAACTTCTTACAGATGGCACGTACCAAGCGCACCGCTCGTAAGTCGACCGGAGGCAAGAGGCCTAACTACATGCTGGGACCCTGGACCGATGAGGGGTCAGAGGATTTTCTAGGGGAGTTTGGCATGCCCACTATCCTATGGAGAGTTCTGCACTTGGTGGGATACTCAGAGGGCCAGGAACCACAATATGATTGGCATCGTGTCCAGCTTTCCGAGGATCGCCATGTATACACAGTTGAGGTGGACGTGCCCAGCCGTGATCCGCAGGATCATGTATGGTGCCGTCGGGTCTTCGCACTACAGGGTAGGACCCCGTGGGACGGAGCTAACAGGGTTGCCTATACTGTTCTTCGGGACATTATGGAGGATCACCCGGAGGTGGTTGCGCAAGCCACTGCTAGCATCTTTCCTACGGCGGACCCTTACCAGTCGGTGTGGCGACAGCCTGGTGCCACTGTGCTTGAGGGCAGCTCCTGGGAGCGAGAGCACTGCGCAGGACCAGCTGGGAGTGCTATGGCTGCACTCATGGCTACCTATGGGTGCTTGTCACGTAGCTACGACCATCTGGACCATGTTCTTAGTGAGGAGATGGTCGCACAGCATCGCAGGCAGGAAGAGCATGCTACAGAGATCGACCTTCTCACCACCCAGCTAGCCCACATGACCGTTGAAAGAGACCAAGCTCGTCAGAGAGAGCAGGAGACAGCACAGCAGCTGAGAGACCAGCAGGGGATGACGACCTTCTTATCCACCATCATGGCCGAGACCGAGGAGTGGCTACGTGGTGTTTGTCTCGAGGGTATGCGCGCGACGGAGCAGAACAGGCTTCTTAGGCTACAGGTGGGAGATTTGGAGCTACAACTTCATCATCATCAGGACTACAATGACCGCCTGCATGAGGAGATTCATCGCCGTGAGAATGAGAGGAACCCTATCCTTCCTCAGGAGGACCCGGATTCTCATGCTTCGTCCAGTGGTTCTTCGAACATCTCGAGTGATGATGATGACGACGACGATGATGACGATGGTGCCATTAGGGAGTAGACTAGTTAGTGCTAGCGCGTAGTGATCTTGTCTCATGTCCTAGCGCTTGATCTTTTGGGGTTATCATGTGGATGTAAGGTTGTGTGATGGACCTGTGCGCGTGTGGCGCAAAACCTTTGAAAGTCTCGTATGTATGGGCACCTATGGATGTTTTATGTTGACTGTTGCATGATGTGTATTAAGCAATCTCATTATGTGATGATGCGATGTGGATCGAAATTTATTATGCCTCTGCAATTGTTTGGCGAATTCGTTTTTCGAATAATTTCCGTTGGCATGATTTATTATTCTCCGCAATAATGGCAATGTCATGTAATAAATATTGCTATCACTGCATGCAGATGATGATGACTCGCAGTGGAGCAGGTGGTAGTGGGGGTAATGATGATAGCAGGGAGAACCGCAATCCACCGCCTCCTCCACCACCGACGGCTGAGCAGCTTTTTGCTCAATTTCTTGGAAGTCAACGCAACATCGAAGCTTTGCTGCGAGAGAATTTGGCGCATAACCATCAACGCCCTGAGCCTAATTAGTATAGTTCTTTCAAGGATTTCTTGGATACTAAACCACCTATTTTCAAGGAAGCCACTGAACCGTTGGAAGCAGAGGAATGGTTGCATACCCTGGAGCAAAAGTTTGGTTTGCTTAGGCTTACGGAGGAGCTTAAAGCAGAATACGCCGCGCATCAGTTGCAGGGACCAGCCAGGATTTGGTGGGGACATCATCGTACCACCTATCCTGCCAATGTCCCTATCACCTGGAGGGTATTCACTGATGCTGTTCGAGGACATTACATTCCGCCAGGCTTGACCCAGATGAAGGTGGCAGAGTTCATGAATCTAACCCAAGGAACCCGGTCTATCACGGAATATCATCACTTGTTCAACTCGCTGTCTCGATATGTTCCAGACTTCGTCGACACAGATGCTAAGAAGATTGCTAGTTTCAAGAGAGGCTTGAACACTAAAATGGGAAAGTCAGTGGGTACATCTTCCCATACCATTTTCAATGACTTCATAAGTGACTGCCTGATTCAAGAGGGTCACAACAACAAGCATGCTGCAAGTAAGGCCCGGAAGAGGACCTTTGATTCAGGACCGTCCCAACCTAGAGGACCACCAGCTCAGCGTAACCAGTATCGACCACCAGCGCCGGGGGCACGTTTCAGGCCACCGCAAAAGAAGAATCAGCCGCAAGCTCAGCGTAATCAGAGGCCATACAAAGTAGCTGCTAGTCAAGCTCATGGAGGTCAGGGCAGCTCGACCGGAGGAAAACCTTCAGTTCATGGGCCGTGTTACAATTGCAACCAAGAGGGGCACTTCGCAAGATATTGCCCCCACCCAAAGAAGCAACAGGCTAGTTACCCCGCACGCCTGCACAACATGACCGTTGAAGAAGCTCGTGCTGGAGAACCCGTGACTGCCGGTATGTGTCTTGTTAACCATCATCCTGCAGTTGTTTTGTTTGATACTGGATCATCACATTCGTTCATGAGCAAAGCATTTGCACAAAAGCATAACCAAGAAATGTCTGAGATGGATTATGGGTTTCGAGTAAGCTCCGTGGGGAGTAGTGTGTTATCTAGGCAGATGGTTTGTAATGCAACCATCGACATTGGAGGGCACAAATTTGGAGCCAATTTAGTAGTTTTGCCAGGACTCAGTATGGATGTAGTCCTAGGTATGAGTTGGATGAGTATATGGAATGCGGTGTTAGACACTGCAAATAGAACTCTTACCTTATCTGATAAAAGGACAAACACAAAGTTACGCATCTCTCTTCCTCGAGGTGCTGATTTTGTCGACCTATCTTGCACCTTATCTATAGAAGACCTGTCAAAAATTCCAGTTGTTCGGGATTTCCCAGATGTCTTTCCTGATGAATTGCCGGGTTTACCGCCCAAGCGGGCAGTGGAGTTTGCCATTGAGCTGTTACCTGGAACTGCACCGATCTCGAGAAGACCTTATCGTATGCCGCCCAATGAGTTAGCTGAACTCAAAACACAGATTAAGGAGCTTTTGGATAAGGGATTTATCCAACCTAGTGTGTCGGAATGGGGATGTCCCGCATTGTTTGTCAAGAAGAAGGACAAGTCTCTACGGATGTGTGTGGATTATCGACCACTCAATGCCGTGACCGTTAAAAACAAGTATCCGTTGCCACGGATAGACATTTTGTTTGATCAGTTATCCAGAGCCAAGGTATTTTCCAAGATCGATTTGAGATCAGGTTATCACCAGATCAGGATTAGGCCACAAGATATTCCAAAGACTGCTTTTTCCACCAGATATGGGCTGTATGAGTATTTGGTCATGTCTTTTGGATTGACAAATGCTCCAGCTTACTTTATGAGTTTGATGAACTCGGTGTTCATGCCAGATCTGGATAAGTTTGTAGTGGTGTTCATTGATGACATTTTGGTGTATTCGGAGAACCCAGATAATCACGCAGAACATTTGAGGATTGTTTTGACAAGGCTGCGAGAGCATAAACTTTATGCCAAGTTTAGCAAATGTGAGTTTTGGTTGAAGCAAGTACAATTTCTTGGTCACATTCTGTCAGAAGAAGGAATTTCTGTAGATCCTAGTAAGGTCCAAGAAGTAATGGATTGGGAAGCTCCAACTTCAGTTGGTGAAATCCGGAGTTTTCTCGGTTTAGCAGGATATTATCGCCGATTCATTCATGACTTCTCTAAGATTGCAAAACCAATGACAAGCTTGTTACAGAAGGACCAAAAGTTTGAGTGGACAGAGGAGTGTGAAACAGCTTTTCGTACCTTGCGGAAACTGTTGACCACAGCTCCTGTCTTAGCTCAACCCGATATTGAGAAGCCGTTTGATGTCTTTTGCGACGCATCAAAGGTTGGCTTAGGCTGTGTTCTTATGCAAGAAGGCAGGGTGATTGCTTATGCAAGAAGGCAGGGTGATTGCTTATGCTTCACGTCAGTTAAGAAAACATGAGGTAAATTATCCTACGCATGATTTGGAATTAGCTGCTGTGGTGCATGCTCTGAAAATTTGGAGGCACTATTTGCTTGGAAATGTCTGCAACATGTACACCGATCATAAGAGTCTCAAGTATATCTTCACTCAACCGGAGCTGAATATGAGGCAGAGAAGATGGCTTGAGTTAATCAAGGATTACAATCTGCAGATACATTATCACCCAGGAAAAGCAAATGTGGTTGCCGATGCTCTGAGTCGGAAATCACACTGCAACAACTTGAGGTTACGGTCGGAAGACGAGTTTAATCTTGTACACCCTATAATTCTACATCACATTGAACTATAGAGCACTCTGGTTAATCAGATACTTGAAGAGCAGAAAACAGATAAGGGAATTTATCATATTAAAGAGAGGCTAAAAACTGCTACTGAGCCAGTAAAGCATTTCCGAATGGATGATAAAAGAGTGTTATGGTTTGACCAGCGATTAGTGGTACCCAAGAACAGAGAACTCAAAAATCGGATTATGGATGAGGCACATCTCTCTAAGTTATCTCTTCATCCGGGGAGCACTAAAATGTATCAAGATTTGCGTCCAAGATTTTGGTGGACCAAAATGAAGAAAGAAATTGCCGCATATGTAGCCAGATGCGACACATGTTGCCGAGTGAAAGCTATTCATCTGAAGCCAGCCGGAACACTTCAACCGCTACCAATACCCGAGTGGAAATGGGAAGAAATAGGTATGGATTTTATCACCGGTTTGCCAACCACCCAGAAAGGAAATGACTCGATTTGGGTGATAATTGATCGTCTCACCAAGACCGCTCATTTCATACCAGTTAAAACCTGTTATCGAGCACCAGACTATGCAGAGATCTATATTAGTCAAATTGTCCGATTACATGGTATACCCAAGGTCATAGTTTCGGATCGTGGAACGCAGTTTACTGCACCATTCTGGGAGAAACTGCAAAAAGAGTTAGGTACTAAGCTAATCCATAGCTCAGCTTACCATCCTCAGACGTCAGGACAAACTGAAAGAGTAAACCAAGTATTAGAGGATATGTTAAGAGCCTGTGTGATTTCAGCAAAGGGATCTTGGGAGAAGTGGTTGCCATTAGCAGAATTTGCTTATAACAATGGTTATCAAGAAAGCATTCGGATGGCACCTTTCGAAGCGTTGTATGGCAGAAGATGTAGAACACCGGTAAATTGGGTTGAACCGGGAGAGCATCGTTACTATGGAATTGACTTTGTTAATGAAGCAGAAGAACAAGTTAGAATAATCCAACAACACATAGCAGCTGCACAGTCTCGACAGAAGAGCTATGCCGACAAGAGAAGGAAACCGCTCGAATTCAATGTAGGTGACTATGTGTATCTAAAGGTATCACCCATGAAAGGTGTTAAACGTTTTGGTGTAAAAAGGAAGCTAGCACCAAGATTTGTGGGACCATACAGGATAATGGAAAGGAGAGGAGAAGTAGCTTATCAACTGCAATTACCCGAACATTTGAAAGCTATATTCCCTGTATTCCATGTGTCACAACTGAAGAAATGTCTTCGAGTACCAGAAGAAGAGGTACAACCAGCCCGTATTAAGTTGCAATCCGACCTCACCTACTCGGTGAAGCCTTATCGAGTGCTTGATGAGAAAGAAAGAGTAACTCGCGGAAGAGTCGTGAAGCAATATAAGGTATCTTGGAGTGAGCAAGACGACCGAGATGCCACTTGGGAAACGGAAGACTATCTAAAGGAAGTATATCCACAATTTTATAAAGACTGGTTAGTAACCCAAATCTCGGGACAAGATTCTTTTAAGGAGGGGAGGGCTGTAACACCCTCGGTGTTAAGCATTCCTTAAACTGCATAATTTGTCATGGCATAAGCATAGCATCTCATCATTTCATATGCATATGTTTGAATAAGTGTTTAAGTCCTTGCATAGTCTCTAGTGTAACCTTGTTTTGCTTTCTGTTTCTGACTTAGTGCCTTAAAACAAAGTTGTAGATCTTGATGAAAGGAGCAACTTTGTTAAAAAGCACTTTCTCAGAAAAAGTGATTAAAATGTGATTTCTTGCATTAGAAAATTGGATTAGAAGTAAATTTCTTTTTCTAAGCAGAATTTGGACTCGAGCCTTAAAGATGATTTGTTCCTTACAAAATTCTAAGCAACTTTGCTTTTAGGACCTTTTCCTAATTCGGCTTAGTTTGGAAGTTATGGAGCATCAAAGTTTTTAACCAAACCTCATTAGTTTAACCCTAGTGGGCCCGGCCTGTCAGCCTCTCCTTCCCGTGCGCACGCCGCTCCCTCCGCGCCGACCGAAACCACCCGCCGCCGCGAGACCGCCTCGCCGGCCGGCCAAACCACCGTCATCGCCGCCCGTGGTTTGCGCCCAAGCTCGCCACGTCGCCCTGGTGCTCGGTGCTTGCTCGCCGCGTGGAGCGCGATGCCTGACGCCGCCGCGTCCGGTCGGGAGCTCCTCCTCGACGGGAACTGGCCAGGTGCAATGCACCCAGCCCTTCGTTCCTTTTGCCTTCGCTCCGCCTTGAGCTTGCAAGCCAGAAGAGCATTCATCGCTCACTCTCTCCCTCGCTCCACTCCACTCCATCTTCACCAGAGCAAAGCGCCGCCGCCGCCCGCCGAACTCCGGCGAGCAATTACTCGCTACTCACCGCACCGCCGCCCGATTCCTTCCGCCATCCTCTCCACCTTGACCTCCTCGTCCACTTGTCAGGGTTGGTTCCCCCTTTTTCCCTCTTTAGCAGGCAGAACATCGAGTGCTATCCTCGGGTTCTCGCCATGGCCGCCACCGTGACCTTCACGTGAACCGACCGTCTCCGGCCAAGCTATCCCAAACCGAGCCATGTTCTAGTCTTCTCTACCGCTGAAGTTCCTTAGGTTTCAATGGAGACCTCTCTTTCGCCATGTTTTAGCCGGAACCGAGCCTTGTCACGGCTATGTCCGCCATGGACTGTCGCCGTGCATCGCTCTGAGCAATGCCAAGGATGTTGAGGCTCAAAAGTCGCCCCAATAGGTCGCTTAGGACTTGCTTAGGCTAGTGTTAGTCTCGCCGAGCCTCAAGCTCGCCGAGAAGAGTTTCGCCATCGCGTCGCAGAGCCGCCGCTCCGCCATGGCTGCCGTCGAGCTGGCTCCGGTATCCCTCTGGCTCAGCAAGTCAGTCAGTCGTGTTCGCCTCGCAAACCCGCATCCAGTGATGGTCTCGGCATCACCGGAAGCCTCGCCGCCGACGAGCTAGGGCCAGTCAACGACCACGACGCCAAACTCCGCCGTTGACCACCGAGCCTAGCCTCGCCTAGTAACTTGGTCGTCTGACCAGTAGGCCTCGGCCGAGTCAAGCCGAGTGTGCCGAGCGTTGCCTCGAGCCTCGGCCGAGTCAAGTCGAGTGTGCCGAGCATTGCCTCGAGCCTCGGCCGAGTCGAGTCGAGTGTGCCGAGAGTTTGCCTCGAGCCTCGGCTGAGTCAAGTAGGGTGTCCGTCGCGTTTAGGCTTGAGTTTTCTTTTAGTTTGTTTTTGCAGAATTATGTAAAGGTTTCAAAAAGTCCTACAAGGCTCATTTTAAGTCCAAATCCTGCGAAACAAATTTTGTTAGGTCAAGCATGTTTAGATCTATCTGTGAAAAATGTTGAATCCATTTTTAGTGATACTTTTATGTGTAGATTAATTTAAATTGGGAAGTTGCTGTTAACTTGGAAAATGCATAACTAATTGTGTATAAGTCAAAAAAATGTGATTCCAGTTTTGTTAAGTTTGTATGGATATATAGTTTCAGGGAAAAATATAATATAAGGTTGTTCTGTGAATTATTTTAGCAGTAGCTTTTAAAATGGTTAAATGTTGTTTCCTTGTTTATTTTGTAGTAATTAAAATACGAGGAATATGAACCTGAGAATTTATGCACACTGCTCTTGTGCTAGAAAGTTCAGTAGAAAAATGAGAAATCTGTTGTTTGACACATTTTGCTAGGGTGTGTAGTTCAAAGCACCTTTCCATGATAGAATCTGTCTTTTTCATAGAGAATGGAGTTTAAGTCCAAATAGGGTGAAATTTGGACCAGGGACTAGATTACCCATTGTTAACTTCCAGTAATTTTTGTAGATTTTTCTAAAGCTGTCTAGAATGGGTTGCTGTTATAGGCTTGTTTAATTAGATTTATTTCAACAAGTAATTAGAGGGTAATAAACTCATTAAGTATAGTTTGATGTGGTGACAACATAACTTAACAAGTTGAATATAGGAGGTTAAGCAGTTGAGTAGCAGTAGATGACATGTGCTTATCTCCTGAAATGCCTTGTTCCATATTGCATCACCATGCATCCCCCGTGCATTCGTGTTATTTATGCATGTCATGCATCATGCAGGGTCGGTAGTGGAAGTTCAGGATCCGTCACTTGAGGAGCAGTATCGGGAGGAGACGCCGGAAGAGAAGATCCCAGGAGGAGACGTTGAAGAGCTGTCGGAGTGCCGCGATCACCGCCCTTCAGACTTTGAGCGAGGCAAGCCCCGGAGCATTCTAACTCCTACGGTTTGCAAATGCTTTACAATTAACCTGATATGATTGTTGCATTAGGTTATAGGAGTTGAGTGATACCGTTGATGCATTATTTACTTATCCTTGTCCACCTGCAATTATATCTTGTTATCCCTGTTAAGTCTAGGTTCGTTTATGCTTAGCCCTGCCTAGACCGGTAAAAGTCGGGTGATTTCCTGTCTCCCGCATATAGGTGGATACTGATCATGTTTAGCCTGGTGCTATCATGGAGATAACCATGTGATAATTAAATTGAGACCGGGCGGGATGTAGGAGCAGCAGGACATGGGTTTTGTGTGCTAGTAGTCTCCCGTCTGTGTCGGTTAGGACCCGACGAAGGCACACCTCAGTCATTTTGAACGCGTCAATCACTTAACGGAGCAGGTGCGGGTACCTCCCGTGAAGCCGAGTAAGGTTTTTCGAGCCGGTGATGGAGATGTTGACGCCTAACACCCAGGGCCTTATATGTACCGTGGGCAACTATTCTGATCGACGTGGCATGGTCCGAGGGCAGGCAAGGCCTGATCGACCTGGCATGACCGTGGGCAGTTAATAGCTTGAGCGACCTGGCATTGAGATAACCCCCGGTGTAGAAGGGCCCATGGCCGTCCCGCGAATTGGGTTCTCGAACCTCCTGAATTGGTCGCCAACGGAGCAAGGTGTGATCGGGCGAGTGTGCGACATTTTATCCCCAGCTGGTAGGAATCGATTATAATCGCCATCGCTCCTGGTTAGTGAGTAACTTGACTGAGCATGTGTTACCGTAGTAACTTATGGAATTAATGATGGTTATGATGTTGAATCTGAAAGGCTATTGATGAAATAGTCACTCTTGTCTGATTAAGTAGTCAAGTGTTTGCTCTAGATCAGGTGCAAATCTAGTTAATCAGGTTGATTACATAAAATTGACTGCTTACCCTCAAAAGTTGATTATCTAATAATAAAATGCTTTTGCGCACAAAGGTAAGTATGGCCAACTCCAGATACAGCCATGCATACTCCTTGGTGTCAGTTATTTCTGGTTTTTCGACGGGTAAGTCTAGCTGAGTACCTTCTCGTACTCAGGGTGCTATCCCTTTGTTGTTGCAGATGGGCAATGCTTCTACGGCTATTGCGAGAACTGTCTGTATCCCGTCCCGGGCGATGACTAGACCAAGGGCATGGTCGCCACTTATCTCATCTGTTGCTTTTGCGGACCTGGTCAATTGATGGCACTGTATTTTGAACAATCCAAAACTCATGTTTAAAGACTATGTTGCTTCCGCTACTTCTGTTAAACTATGGTTTGTAATAACTGTTGAACTCCGATGTAATTTGACCTATGTGTAACTGTGTTGTAATCTGTGAGCATGTTCACTGAACTAGTACGATCTTGGCTGGATGTTGTTGAATGATTTGAAATCCTTCGAGATTTCCGGACTACCGGGTTTGTACGAGCTTAAGTACTTGAGGATCTTTGCGTTAAGCGAAGGTTTCTGTGCCTAATCTAGTGCAAATTGGTCGGTTCTATCACATTATCCTCTTTTCTAATCAAGAGCTAGCTTGGGAGACAAGATGGTACCATTACAACAATAGCAAGATCTACAAGTCAAACATATGAACATGTTGTTGGAAGTCCATCTACATCACAAGCCAGCCTGGGAGAGACAATTCCGTTGTCTAGATGTGTTTAACAACCAAAGGGAGGAAGGAGAAACCCAACTTCAAACATATTGATCTCCTACCCACCACTTTGATCAATACAAACCACTAGATGCTATCCCAGTCGAGAAGAAGAATATGATCCACCACTCATTCTTGGAAGATCGTTCTTGAACACCATCAATATTATCATCTTTGCCAGACCTGGAGAAGTCAACTTTTGGATCTTTCGCTGCATCTTCAACATCTACATCATGAAGGATGAAGCCACTGCACCACAAGAGTTAGAAGATGAAGAGATAGTACCTGAGCAAGCAAATCAAGAAGAACAGCTGATAAGATCTCCATCATCTAGACACTGTTGATCGAGAGGACAAGTCTCAGTTGTGACATTACAAGACAAAGACTCTCCTAGAGGCACTCGAGTAGCAGCTCTAAATTCAAGTCTCCTGCTAACCCAATAATTAAAGAAAAACAAGAAAGGTTGACAAGAGAAGAATGCGGAACTATCCCTACATCCTCATAGTACAGAATTAATACAAGAAAGAGAGAGGATCCTAGTCAACATACTCGAGGAACAATGTGCCTTCACTGATAAGTCGACACATAGAAGGTCGATACCTATAAAGATGATTCCACTGTGATCTTCCTCCTCTCAAGCATATTGTGAGACAAACAAGAGAAGACAAGCCATTCATAAACAACAACCAGCTAGACAAGAGAAGCTTCCACAAGGTGGTTCAGCACAATCACTTTCCAATGACAAAGTAACATTTCAAGGTAAGTAACCATCACTTTAAAAGCTTCTTCTTGATTCTAGTATCAACATAAATAAAGAACTAAACATGTTTCAGTTGCACCTCACTTGATCCAACATAATCAACTCAACATGTTCAGTCCTTTAATCTTTGTTCTTAGCTTTACTCTCTTGAATCTCACTGTCTTAACTAAATAAGCTAAAATGTTGTGCATCTAACCTTTGGAAGATGATATATCTCAATCATGAAAAGAACGACACTTTATGCATAGATTATCCTTCCTTGGGTTAAGTAATTTGATCTATTAAATATTTTAAGATGCTACTCTCAAGCTCATCCTCTGATCCTATCACTCATGTTAAGATTGAATAGAACACATAAACAACAAGTTTGTGTAATGTGCCTAAAGTTAGAGGAGAATAAATAAAACTTTTGGTTTCGTTGGTGTTTTTCCACCAACAGAGCCCATGCACTTGATCTCTACCTTGTCTTTATGAACAGGACACACTCTTGAGCAAAACATGGAGAAATTTGTCACTCCCAAATTATACAGAGTAAAGGTCCTAGATCTACAAGAACATGCACACTGAGCAAGATGCAGCCAACGTCCACAATTAACGCTTCACTTCAAACTGCTGGACGAACAAATAACATGAGTGACACCATATCAAGAGGCATAAACAAGAAGGAATGATGGAAGACGTCGTAGTCAGAATTAGGGGTCATGAAGTCCCCATAGACTTCTTGATCCTCGACATGAGAAGACGATGATGTCCACCTCATCCTAAGAAAACCATTCCTCTACGCTACAAGTACAATCATCTACAAGAGGAAATTCATTTTTCACTTTCCTGGAGAAAAGGCACGATACAACTTTATCAGCTACATGCCCAATGAAGCACCTAAGAAGAATAGAAGTGAAAGACGCCGCTCTCAAAGTCAAAGAAGACAAACTATCAAGAATAGAGAGGCCAATTATGAAGAAGAAGCTATCGACGCTGTCCTAGAAAAGAAAGGAGAGAAACCTCAAGACAGTGAACCACAGGAAGTGAAGATTCAGACCAAGAAAGTATGTGAGAAAATGTCTGCACCTAAGAGGTACAATCAATAACAACTTTCCAAACGTCTGACATACCTTGGGAGGTCTGAACCAAGGGAAGGTCCGGTTCGTCGGACCTAAATATCCGAATCTTCGCCAAAAGGTAAAAATTGGTTGTTATCTTTATATTTACTTTGCTGCATATTTCTCATATTTAATCCATAACCATTTCCTGCATCATCATATTTAATTCACAACACATTTTAATTTCTGCATTACATTAGAACACAAAATAAAAATATTTCACTGCATCATAAAGCCCCATGTGAATAATTCTATGGCTTGTAAAAAACCCACACGTATGTTCACCGTAGTGGCATAAAAATAATAAAAATAAATATGCATGCATTCATCCTGTGCATTTTCTCTTGCATCATAAAAATATAAAATACAAAAATATTAAGAAAGAGATCTTACTGAAATTCTAGACAACTAAGGCTTAAGTGGCCAACCACTAACGCTTAATCTGTTCCACAAGTTTTGTTGTCTATTTGAGTTTCACAGGATTTGAAAGGCCAAGAAAAGCTGACGAGCAAGTGAATGCTCCATCTACTGTTGGAGCACTGTCTCAATAAACATCAACATCAACCAAAGCTCTAATAGAGGAAGGACATATCCACTGCCAGTCTGCTACATTGCAAGATCGAACGACTACGTTAACATTCAGCTTGGGGGAAGGCGCCCCCATGTATCCACGTAAGTATCTTTATCCTCTTAAGTTTTTCATTCTATAAATAAATTCAAAACACCAAAAATATGTGAGCACATGAAGGCTCACCCCTAAAAAGAAAAGAACAAAAATATGTAGGCACATGAAGGCTCACTATTAATTAAAAAAGAGACAAAAATATATGAGCACATGAAGGCTCAACACTATTAAGGGAAACAGCTTGGGGGAGATGCACCCCCGTTATCTTCGCGATTCAGGTATATCTTTTACTACTACTATTATTATTGACTTTTTTGTTATATCTTAAAGTGTGTTAGACTAAATAAATAAAATAGTGTGTCTAGTTTGTTTTAAGAAGTTGATAACTAAAGAAGAACCCTCTCTCTTTTGCATGGAAATGATGAATAGTTGCTCTATCTAGTTTCTTTCAAGTACCTAGTCTTCAAAGCATGAGTTCTCCTCATTAATAATGATGCCTTAAATAAAATTAAATGCATGGTTGGCAAATACTTAATCTAAGGTCTAGGTAGTTGGGATATGACATGTGATGATCTGAGCTGCTATTATCTTGTTCTAAACAACACTAAAGTTTCGGAGATTTCTAAATATTAATATGACTAATAATTGCATTGAGTTAAATTAAGCTTTGTGACCCTGTGAGATGTTATCATACTATTGAATCAAGATCACTTACACATTTCGTCCATCTTTCACATAAATGCTCATAATTATCTGTTGCTACCCTCTCAAAAGTATGTTGGAAGCATGTGGCTATTAGAAAATGAGAGAGAGAAAAAAAAGATAGATCCCGAGGAAATAAAAAGGGACAAGTGTCCAGAACCTTGAAGAAAAAAAATGTGTTAGAAAAAAAATGGGCAAGTGCCCGATAGTAGAATTAGCCTAATAGCCATATGTCTCTGATAAAACAGAAGAGAGTGAATACATTCAAAAGAGCATCTGACTCCATTTTTCCATACACATGCACTTCTTGATTCAATGGTTTGTTGACTTTCTCTTTGGATCCATTGTTTAATTTGACAACACATGTATTAAAGCTTTTGAAAATCAATTAAAACTCCGAGATAAAGGTGAAGTAAAAGAACTAGAGACATAGTGCTTGATTTGATCGTTCAATCTTTCAACTACTCAAGATCTAAGGTAAAGAAATAAGCCCCATGAAGAATAACATAATATATTTTGGAGAATTTTTGTTTAACAGCAGGTATACTTGTTGGAAGTGAAGATATCGTAGCAACTCCTGATCCATTGATAAGTTTTGGTTTTGCTAAGGGACTAGCAAAGGGTAAGCTTGGGGGAATTGTTGACACTGGTTATCTATCAAAATTAAAGGATAAATAAATATGAAAATGGCATGAATTCAATCACCAACAAAGGTTTAGGGTTTTAATTGACAATATTCCACGAGTTTTGGTGAATTGTGATTCTGCAGGGACTAAACCAGGAAACCAGCGCTGATTGCTTCCCCTAGAAGGAAACCGACAGAAGATAACGCAACCGCCACGTCAGGAAGTTTCTAGAAGACTCCAGAGGACACCAGAAGACACTAGAAGGTCAGGCACCGCGGGACCCTGCCAGGTGGGACCGACCGGTCCCACCATGAGACCGACCGGTCTCCCCCCGGGCCCGCTGGCTTCTGTCTTCTGCAAGCTTCCTCCAGCGAACCCTAGGACTCATCTCCACCGTCCCTGAAGTCGGTTTGATCTAACGGCCGCGGTTGATCCCTCAGGGCTATATAAGCAGCCCCAGACCCCCCTCTCCAGGCATCTCCATCTTCATTATTCATCTCCACATCAGAAACTAGGGTTTCAATTAGAAGTAGAGGTCCCTCTAGATGAATCTATTCTAGTTCATCTAGAATTAGATCTAGTTCATCTAGTTGTAATCAAGAGCCAGCTTTCAAGTAGAAGACTAGTTACCCCTCTAGTTAGGTTTAGAACCCAGTCTTATACTAGAACTAGAAGAGAGAGAGAGAGGAAGAGATCAAGAAGGAGCTCCGGCCTGTCGGATCCACTTCTTCATCTTGTACCTGCGGATTCAAGTTCATCATCAACTTCAGCGATTGTTTCGGTAATCAACGTCTATATTTAAGTTTGAGCTATTGTTCTTATTATTCTTAAAGATTTATGACTATCTTTTGAATACATTAATTCTAGTCATTCTAGAGTTAGAGTAGTTAGATAGTGTAAGCGTGGTGCTTAGACTTGATAGCTCATATATGCCTCCTATAACACCGGTAGTAGTGGTTGTTCGCAAGGGTGACTCTTATAGCCTTGTTGATTCTTCTATAGTCCACTTACCCGTGTGTAGGCTCGGTAGGATTATACATTTGCATAAAAGACTCATACTCTGTTTGTGACCTTTTATGGCAACTTCCCCATTAAGAATAATATAAACATATCACTCTTAAATTGGAATTAGACCGCCTTAATGATCCCCTCTATACTTCTAGATTCTTCGTCCTTGTTAGCTACACAGGGGTTAGACTTTAAGGCTTAACACTATCCATTCCTTCGGGTTCGATATTAAAACTGGGTTACTCCGGTGAAGTGCTACATCGGTAGATTTTATCTGTGCGCTTGCGGATAAAGTAGAGTGTGCGTTAATTTATACCAACAACTACCTACAACTAGCATAATTAATAAAGTAATTACATAGTCGCGTGTAGGATCATCATAATTTTGGCACGCAAGCCATTACATCAAATGGACAATATATATGTGGCTCCAGCCATATTGTCATAATCACAACATGCAAGTCATGAAATAATTACATACATGCATCACATACACATAAGGGCTATACTAGTCATCAATCCCTGCAAAACAGAGTTAAACGTTCCCGACGTCTAATCTTGAATCGCAGAAAACATAATTTTACCAGCCTTTTTTCACAAATCTAAATTTGACGAAACCGGCCAAGGCTGCTGAAAATTAGATGTAAAATTTTCTGTAGATCGATTTTCGTTTCAAGATCATCTCAATCCAAGGTCGTATGCAAAAGTTATGGTCGTTTTATCGAACAACATTCCTTTTGCATATCTCCTCATGCCGACGCACATCTCATGCACCGGGCTCTTGACCTAGATTCGATTCGATCAATCTGATTGATCTCCATCTTGTCATGATTGAATTTACACATATTACTTAACTCCGATGGCGGAAATCCGACCGGTAGGAGTAGATCATTACATGACCAATACAGCAAGATCACGAATCAAGATCAGAAATTGATCTACAACCGCACATATCTCTATATGCACACAACCGAATCTATAACGAGGCAGTAACGGCTTTGATACCACTATAGGGTTACGAGGATGCTACGCTAGCCGAAAACAAAAATTTTCGACCTCATAAACCAGGAACTACTGCTAGTTATAAATCACGTGATTACCACTAGATGTGTGCATCGCAGCGATGTCGTGTAGTTGTTCACATCCGTCCTTCACATCTCCACGTGCAGTTCGTCCTTGTGCTCCAGATGCAGCACCTCCGAGGTATCCACACGTACAGGGAGGAAGCGTCACGCCTCTAGACTGCTAGGTCTGCAAGGAGTAATAGGCGCGAGCGTGGGGTGGGCGACAGCTGTCTAATGACGTGGTCAAAACCCTGGTCGCCCCACCCCTCTATTTATAGGTGTCCCTAATGAGCCTGCCAACATGGAGGCCCATTAGCAAACCCTAATCCCATCTGATTCGAGTCCAACTCGAATCAGGCTTTCAGCCCCTTAAGCATGCGACCCTATGGGTTCACGCACACATAGACACGGCCCGAGTACTCCTACTCGCCCGATAGTTGATAGCGGCCTCTAGCAAGACGTGTCCACTCCTATGTATACGCAAAGATCATATCTGGCGAACCACCACGATCACATATACGTAATTCCCTTGCCACACAATATTTGGTCCAACTCATAGGTTAACACTTAACCTAAGCCCGGCCATGCATTTTATGATCCAATCATTTGAGTGGTCCAGTGATATCTCTCTTTCACGGAGAGGGGCAAATCCCATCTTGATCGTCTATGTCTCACAACATATTTCCTAACAAACCCGAAGACTATCTTTATAACTACCCTATTACGAAGTAGCGTTTGATAGTCCCTAAGTTAGTCGATTTATATCTTGAGTACATACCACAATCTCAGGTCTAAGGACATAACGTACATGATGTGTAAAGAGATAATAAGAACATCTCATGTTGGGTCAGTCCAGCCCCATGTCATACATGTGCCCACATTATTAGTTTGACATCTTCATGTCTATGACTTGTGAAACATAGTCATCAACTAATACATGTGCTGATCTAATATTCATGTGTGTCCTCACATGAACTTCGATCAAGGACAACTATCTAATAACCATACAAGTAAAAGAGTTTCACAGACAATTCACATAATTGTCAATCAATACAAGTTGTCTTTAAAGGATATTCAATGAACATATAATAAATCATGGATACAATAGAAATATCATCATCTCTATGATTACCTCTTGGGCATATTTCCAACACTAATAGTGTTGTCTAAGTGATTTTGTAGAATTTTAATTAGGCTATTCACCCCCCCCCCCCCCCCGCTAGCCATTTGGACCTTTCACTACCTCCATGTTCAGCACCACGAAATCCGCCGGGATGAAGAAGTCACGTATCTTGATGGGGACATCTTCAGCTATTCCCGCGGGGTAGCGAGCTGATTGATCCACTAGCTGCAAGCACATAGGTGTAGGGGACAAGATAGTATGGTTTAGTTTATCAAAAACTACCCGTGGCACAGCGCATGACTGAACTGTTGTGTCCCAATGGAGCAGTCAATGGTGGGACATCCAGGGTCCTTCTTCTTTAGTGGAGCTTGATCAAGTATAGCCGCGTTGCAGTCTTTAGTCAACTTGAAGACCTCCGTTGTTGGCAACAGGCGTTTCTTGTTGAGGATGTCTCGTAGATACTTGGCATAGGTTAGGACCTGCATTGCATCAAGTAGAGGGATATGGACATATAATCTTCGTATTACCTCAACAAACTTCCTGAATTGTTCATCCGCAGTCATTCGTCTGGGTCTGTCTGGGAAGGGTAATATGTTGGTGTCGTAGTATTCATGCGGGACCGTCTTCCCATGGAACTTGACGTTGTTATTGTTGGCTAGGGGTTCATCCTTGTCGCTATCATCCTCCTCTTCCCTTCTAGCAGCATTACCTGTCATGTTAGGAATCAGTGGATCGCGAGTGGTCTTACCTCCCCTCGTGGTCACCGCATTGGTACTCGACACATTTTTATAATTTCCATCACTTCGGTTAGGAGACATAACACGAGTTGCTAATTGATTTAATGAGTCTCTACCATCTTGTTGAATTTTAATTGATTTGAAATAGCAGAGGTGAAGGTTTCCATTTTAGTATTTAGGTTCTCAAGGGTCTTGTCATTAAAGGCTATCCTCTTTTGTATGTTTTCATTAATCATGGACTGGCCTAAGACAAGATCTCTTAATGAAGGTTGGTTGTTTCCTTTGTTACCTCGATATGCGGGATATGGATTCCACACCGAGTGTTGAGGATGATTTCTATTATTAGTTATGAAGCTCACATCTTCTCTTGTTTCGGTGCAGTTACTTCCTGAATGATTTCCACTGCACACCTCAGACCCTTTTGTTTTGCATGTTGAGGCATAGTATTGGATTGCTCCTCTGTCCTTTTTGAAGTTGGCTCATTCATTTAGCCATTTCATCAAGAGGTTCATTTTATCAGAGATAGCTTTTACTTCTTGACTGGGTTGTATGCTTCTCTTCTTAGGTTGGAGTCGTTCCTCATTCCACCCTTGATTTGTCACCATCCTTTCTATAAGATCTTTTGCTTGGGCGACATTGAGTGAAACGAACGCTCCTCGTGTCGCGGCATCAAGGTGGCTACGGGCTAGGCTAGTGAGTCCATGGTAAAATCCTTGAATCAGGAGCCAGTCCTTAATTCCATGATGAGGGCAATCCCTAATGTACTCCTAGAGACGTTCCCATGCTTCCAGAATAGTCTCATCTACTTGTTGCTGGAAGCTCAAAATCATTCCACAAAGAGCAGTGGTCTTGCTCATCGGGAAGAATTTCTTGAGGAATGCATTCGCACACTTTTCCCATGTTAAGATATCTTCGGGGTGCGTGTAGAACCATTGCTTCGCCTACCCGAGCAATGAGAACAAGAACAGGCGAAGACGGATCACGCCTGAGGTGACCCCTCTAATGGCAATAGTGCCACATACCTCCAGGAAGTGTATAAGGTGTGTGTTTGCATCCTCATGGGACTTTCCACAGAATGGGTTGGCTTGCACCATGTTTATTAGAGCTGGCTTAAGCTCAAAGGTCGTGTCTCCTAAATTGACTTGCGGTGCCGTAGCTACGTTAGCAGCGGACGGGGCCGAGAAGTTAGAGATCGGTTTTAGGGCCATTGCCTTCTCTATGAACAGGCGCAGAACGTCCCTCCTTGAGTGGGTCAAGGCTCGAGATGATATTCCCAAGGAACACTAGGTGATGTCTAATGGCCTTTAGGAGTTTTCAGGTTTTGCTCGAACTTGAAAACCACTCTGATAACACCTCGCTTCACAAAGAAGCGAAGGCAAGGGTAAGTCTCTAAAGTAGTTGATGGCTAACTTAACAGTAACTCTAGGATTCAAGTTTACTAAAATTTCTAGGCTTATGCTTTCCCCGGCAACGGCGCCAGAAATGTTTGTTGACACTTCGTAACGTCACCTCTAAGAATAGGGTGTGAGCAAATCCTCAGTGATAGCACGGGAAGTGTCTTGTCGGTAATTCTTATGTCTATTGGGTAATTCTGCAAGCGCACAGAATATATCGTTGTAGCACTTCACCCCAGAGTATTCCAAGGTATTGTTATTTATTTTATCCCAAGGGAAAGCGATAGCTGGAAACGAAAAGTAAGCAAGAGATCCATAGAGAAACAACAACTTAGTACCAACTACCAGAGAGAGGTAAACGACTTCGGGTAAATGGGTGATGATGTAACAAACTAAGTGGAAGATAAAAAGATAACTAGTAAGTATAGCTAGGTGGGAGGAAAACGAGAGAGTATGGGACTCCTATGACTTTACTTCTACTCCTATGCGCTCAGTTTAATTACACCAAGGTTTAACTAGATTAAGCCCTCACGACAAGTGTGTTAGCCGATGAGCGGACAAGGAGCACAGAGACTCTTACTGTCGGAACGTCATGCTCAGCCTTATCCT
The DNA here is from genome assembly GCA_009763385.1 of Coix lacryma-jobi var. lacryma-jobi. NCBI lineage: Eukaryota > Viridiplantae > Streptophyta > Magnoliopsida > Poales > Poaceae > Coix > Coix lacryma-jobi. Next base: position 111,904,528 of record CM019824.1, read on the forward strand.
TTAAATCCTGCCTATAAACACGTGGTGGACTCCAGAGACCAGATTCAGGGCTGTCACCACCTGCTGGCTACCACTATCTATTCGTGCGACAAGCGACAACCAAAGGTAAGATAATGTCTAAGCACCACGCTTAAACCGTCTCTTACTACTCTAATCGTGTGCACAACCAACTAGAGCACCCTATAACAGACAATGATCGCACACAGGCATGTTTCAGGTAACCCAACTAGTATAAACTAAGATATGACAAACTAAGAGCACAACAATACTATATTGAATATAATATTGCACAAAGTAAGAACTAAGTAAAGTATAGTAAAGTAATACTATAAGGTAAAGTCTTATGAAAATGAAGAGAAAGATACAAGAGCTATACTAGACTCCTCAGAAGACAACTCCGAAAGACCCGAGCACAGCTCACTACTCAACTCTAACTCCCACACTAGACTACACTACTAAGAAGTGGACTAACTACTCTTCACTTGAGCTTGTAGGCTTCCATCATGCACACCTCAAATGAGAGGGGGAGGGCCTCTATTTATAGGTGGAGGTGGAGTAGGGGCTACTCCACTGCCACATCATCGATCCGCGTGACGTGCCCTCTCCTCTGTTGGATTGTAACCACCTCAAGATGAAGGGTTGTCGTGTCTTGGGCTTGATTCACCGTGAAGCCACCTTAGCTTCCACGAGAAGCCACCTAGGGGGCACCCCTAGGTCGGGCGACCGCCCTATGACAGGTTGGCTCCACCTTGGTAAGTGTAGATGATGTCCCCACTTGTCATTTGGTGTTTGGCACGTTAGAATGTGTCATGATCACTTTGGATGCTTCGTTGTGGGCCCATTGATCCATGTGACTTCATCTTCCACCGTTGAGAGAGAGCACAATTGTGATCCAAGGGTGGAGAAGCACTTTGGAAGGCTTGACATAGATCATGCCTCTTGGCAGGACCCTGGTGGGCCCATAGGGGGTCGGGCGACCCCCTTATGTGGGTCCCACCAGCTCACTTGGGCATATTCCTTCACATGAGAGCTTAGCATGGTTGATGCCACTTGGTAGAACCCTGGTGGGGCCATAGGGGGGTCGGGCGACCCCCTTATGTAGGTCCCACCAGGTCATTTTGCCACATTTCTTCTTCATCTGCATAAACACACTTACAAGTATAAGTGGAACTAGTTATTGATAAAATATGTTCATGCCATGTTATTCTTCCTTGATACCGAGCTTGTTGACAGGATTTTGTGTATGTTATTTTGGTAATATTCCACCATCAATAGTAGCATCGCTAGGAACCAACATACTCAGTGTATGACGTTAAGGAATGTCAACAGTCATTCCTGGCGTTGTGCCTAGGGATGATGGCCTACCCTAGTAATGATGTTAAGAGGTGTCAGTAAGACCTTAAACCTATCCTCCGGTGGTTGCGCTAAGAAATGCCAACAGGCACCACTCAAGTCAAAACCTGTCTCTACGAGTCACACAAGCGTGAGTATGAGAACTTTTGACACATGCCTGGCATTTATTTGCTCGCTTTCAGGTGATTGTCAACAAGATGAGAGCTAACAAAGAGCTTTTGTCGTACGACGATCATGAGAGAGCTCTCAAGCTACTCCATACTATTGATCGGTCGGTGTGGGATTCCAAGGTTCAGGCGATCATCGAATCACCTAACTATGATACTCTCACTTGCGATGTGCTCTTCAGTAAGCTCAAGTCTAGTGAGATTGATGCCATGATGAGGGCATCTTATGCGAATCCTTCTGGCCTATTTATGGCTTTGGTTTCTAGCTCTTCTGCTAACCCAGCTGGTGGCTTTGCTTTCTCTTTGCTTCTTTCTGTCACAGAGGAACAAATGGAGTTTTTGGGGGATGACGAGTTGGATTTGCTTGCCAACCAGTTCTCACGATTCCACAACAATCGCATGAACTGACGCAGCGGTGGAGGAAAAGCTAGATGCTTCAAGTGCGGTGACCCCGACCATTTCGTCGCCAACTGCCCCAAGCAGAACAAGCAATCCTCGGCCAAGGGTGACCATGGCTACAAGTATGACTCCAACAAGCGCAAGGAGAAGTATACCCCTCCCAAGCACAAGCGGAAGGGTGGCTTCGACAAGGACTACATCAAGCGCAAGTACTTGGAGAAAGCCAAGGCTCAGGAGCATGCTTTCCTCGCCTCGCTTAGTGACCTCGACAACAACTCGGACGACAACTCCATGATGTCAAGCAATGATGATTCCGAGAAGAGGAAGGTCAAGGACAAGCTAAACGGCCTCTGCTTCTATGCCAACACTCTGGGCTTCTACACCATGGCCCTTGGTGACGAGGTCTACAACAAGCTTGAGGAGATCCCATGCGACGACGACGACATCTCGCAGGTATCACAATCTGTCGATGATCTTGTTGCTGAGGTTGAGACGTTGAGTGCCACTCTAGTGAATCAGGACAAGTTGTTGAAGCTTGCTGCTAGAGAGAGGAAGGAGTTTAGGCAGAAGTTGGAGGATGAGGTGAAGGAACTTGAGTTTGCCAAGTCCACTATTGTACTCACCAAGGAGGACGAGTGTGAGATGTGCTCCAAGCACATGACTGACCTCGTGACTTTTAGAGGGAAGTATGTGGCTCTTATGGGTGAGATGGATGAGCTTAAAGCTAGACCCACTTTGCTTGGTGCGTGCAAATCTTGTGCAGGCTTGCAATCTGAGTTGGCAGAGAAGAATGCCAAGATTGAATCTCTTGAGAAGGCCAACTCAGATAGCACATGTGTGGCTAGGTGTGCTTTGTGTGAGGGCTTGGAGATGGAGATCGCGAATGTGAAGCATGACAGGATGCAAGCCAAGAAAGAAAACACATACCTTCAGACCATCTTGTCATGGGTTTCTAGTGGTGAGCCGCTATGATGATTTCTCAATTCAAGCGTGCTGCTGGAGGTCCAAGTCAAGGTTTTGCTCAAGGGTCAGAGTGTGCTGCTTCTTTTTGGCAAGGTTGGTGAGTTTTGTGGTCTTAAGCCAAGTGACAAGCCTAACTCCTCCACTACTCCCAAGCTAACCAAAGTTCCACCCAAAGAGCCTCTCAAGCCTAACACCAAAGATGGAGTGTATGAGGAATCTCGGAGAGAGCCACCAAAGAAACAAATGTGGGCTCCAAAACCCAACCACCTAAGGAACAAGCTAGACCCTATGCCACCTATCTAAGAGGAGTGTTTGCCACAAAAGAACCAAGTGATCCACACCCAATACCGTGAGTATCAACAACCCCCAATGAGAGCGGTGAGCTACCATTGTGAGCAATGTGGGAGAGATGGACACTTGAGGGAATTTTGCTTTCGGCGCAAGAGAGAGGAACGTCGTGCAAGGGAGATGAACAATTTAGACATGTATCATCCTTTCCATGATATACATGCACCGAACATTCAAAGGAGGGTTGTTAGGCCTAGAGGTCCAATGACTCAAGGTCCTAGGCCACGTGGAGGTTTTGCCCGGCGAGATCCTAGTTTTGTAGACTACGGACCCCGTGGCAGTGGTTTTGGTTTTGAGCGCTATCCCCAACCGCGTTTTGACTATCGCGGTGAGCGCTCTCCTCCCAGCGGACCATGTTTTCTTGTTCGTGGTGATCGCTTCCCCCATAGGCGTGCTAGGAATGGTTTTTACTCTGACCGTTCTTTTGAGCAGCTGGGACAACACTTGTATTCATCCCACTTTACTCAACCCAGTGTTAGACCGTATGCTCACCCTATGTCTTTTTATTGATGTAGGTAGAAGGACTGGAGAACATTTGGTTGGTGGATTTCGGATGCTCAAGACACATGACCGGAAATTCCAAGTGGTTCTCCAGCCTTAGTCCAGTTGCCGGAAAGGAGTTTATCACCTTCAGCGACAATAGCAAAGGTAAAGTTGTATCACGTGGTTCTGTGTGAGTGAATGAGCACTTTGTGTTGAAAGATGTTGCTCTTGTATCGAACTTGCACTTCAACCTTCTTTCAGTTTCTCAGCTTTTGGAGGATGGCTATGAGGTTCGTTTTAGGCAGAACCTCAGTCGTATTTTGGACTCCCAAGGGGATCTTGTGTGTTTGATCTCACCTTTTGGAAAAGTTTTTCGTGTGAATTTCTCAGAGTCTTTTGGCACTTCTCGTTGTATTGTGGCCGGATCTTCTTCTGAAATTTAGAAATGGCATAGGAGATTTGGCCATTTGAGCTTGGACTTGCTTGCAAGAGGTTCACTTGGTTTGATCAAAGGATTGCCTAAGTTACATATGGAGAAGGATCTTGTTTGCTACCCATGTAGACACGGGAAAATGGTTGCTGCTCCCCACCATCCGGTGAATCAAGTTATGACCAGGCATCTCAGAGAGCTTTTGCATATGGACATTGTTGGTCTGGCTCATGTTAGCTCGGTTGGTGGGAAGTGGTATGTGCTTGTAGTTGTTGATGACTATTCGAGATATTCGTGGGTATTTTTCTTAGCGAAGAAAAGAAATACTTTCTCTTTTGTTCATAATTTAATTTTGCGTCTTCAAAACAAGTTCCCTAAGAACTCGATGAGAGCTATTCATAGCGATAATGGTACCAAGTTCCCAAAAAGTCGGACTTTGAGAAGTTTTGTAACTCTTTAGGTTTGGAGCATCAGTTTTCTTCCCCTTACACACCCCCTCAAATGGTGTGGTTGAGAGAAAAAATCAGACCCTTGTTGAGATGTCTAGGACGATGCTCGATGAGCATATGTCTCCTAGGAAGTATTGGGCCGAGGATATTAACATTGCATGTTATATTTCCAACCGTATTTTTCTCTGTGCTTTCTTGCATAAAACTTCTTATGAATTGCGATTTGGGAGGTTGCCCAAGTCTCGTTCTTCTGACAGTGTATTTTTGGGTTATGGTAATCATACTTGTGCATATCGTGTACTTAACCTTGACACTAACCGAGTCGAGGAGATCTCTGATGTCACCTTCGACGAGACCATGCATTGTCTTTCTTCTAGATTTGAGTGTGCATGTGATCACGAGGTTGGAGAACCTCTTTTTGATGATGAGGAAGAGGGTGCTGAAGGGATTGATGACCCAACTCTTCCTCCACCTGCTGCACCGATAGGATCGGCTTCTTCTACAGCACCTCACGGCCCTGACCCCTCTTCATCCGGCCACTACATGGGGGTCGTGCGATCCACTACCTCAGGGTGTACCAGTTGTACCTGAGGAGGCACCAGCTGAAGGACCGAATTGGCGACCAGAGGGGGGTGAATGGGAGCCTCAAATTTGAACTCGTGAAATGATGGCCCTTGTCCCATAAAATCACCCAAAAAGCGAATGCTCAAACAACCGATGAGTTCACGACCTACAAGTAGGTGGATACCCTAGGAGATGTCCTAGTGGTACATCGAAACTACCGGAGAAGCCCAAACACCAAGTGCCAAAGCAAGGAACCAAAACTGCACAATCTGCAGAATCCCGGACAGTCCGCCGTCAGGCTCCCGGACTGTCCGGTGAAGGCCGGACTGTTCGCCACTGGGAGGCCGGACTGTCCGCTGGTCAAAGTCCCAAAAATAGAGTCATCTGCAACAGTCCTGGACATGTCTCGGACTGTCCGTGACCTGGTCCCGGACTGTCCGCCGGTCACCAGACCGAGCACAGTACTCGTTGTGCAGTTCTGTTCTGGCCGAGCCCCGATAGCCGGACAGTCCGCCACTTGCCAGAATGCCCAAAAACAGCTCAGGACAAAACCAAAATCGATTGGACCTTCACCAAATCGAAGAGGGCTGCAATCAAACTTCTCCCAAGTGTTCCTTTATGTGTTGGGGTGCTAATCCTAAGAAATCATCGCACCAAACCAACTCAAATAGGATAAATCCGAAGAACACTAGAAAAGTGGGAAGAACAAAGAACGAACGCGATTTTGACCCAATCTATACACTCATGAGGTTAGAGGGGAAATCCTTCGGTGGAAAGAAGGAGCTCACGACATAGCACAATCTGATTCAAACGGAATCGCAAATCGTCTCGCGAAGAGGGAGAACGAGGCAAATCTCTGGGAGGGAAAATAGAAACGCGAAGAACAAAAACGTGAATTCGATCCAAGAAGAGTAAGAAATTGATCCTTGGATTGCAACAAGATGATGAATTGTGTAGCACATGATGTCGGGTTACAAGCCACTCCTCGCAACAACAAAGCGTGGATGGCGAAAAGCTCAGGAACAAGAACCACTCCTCTCCTCTAACCCTAGCCTCCTCTCACATGAACAAAATGAGAGTGACACCTCCACGGATGGTTGCCCTAACCAGCCCCTTCACATATATATAGGCACACATCTGAAGACAAAAACGCCCTGACATGAAGCACTCAACCCAAATACCCACTAGGGGTAAAACCGTCCAACTCTGGCAGTTTTTCATCCGACGGCCACGCGCCTTCTCATCCTTCGCTTCGCCTCGACGCAAGCTCCAGGATGCTGCCACGTGTCGTCCCGTCGACCGCCGCGCCTCCTCACCGATAGCTTCGCCGCAACGCAAGCCTCTCGGTGTCGCCATGCGTCGACTGTTCCGCATAGGAACCTCTGCCCGATTTTGAGGCCCAAACTGGTAAACCCGCCAGCCCTGGTTTTGAGGCCCAAACCTAGAAACCGTCCACCCCGAGTTTTGAGGCCCAAACTCGGAAACCCGCCACCCCGAGTTTTGAGGCCCAAACTCGGAAACCGTCGATGGTAGCTTTCTAAGCCTCAACTACCGAACCCGCGCGCGTAGACGGGATGTGGTTCGCACACCCCAACCACCGGCACCGATGCTGATGCATGTCCAGCCTCCACGCCGGGCACAACGCCTTCGCTTTCCTTCTTGACTCGACCGATGGCACTTGCGCCACACGCAAGCCCGTGTCCGACCTCCCGCCAAGTGCCACGACGCCATCGTCTTCCTCCCAACTCGGCCGATGCACCGCACATCCCCTTGTGCTCCTGCTCGTCGATGCCACATGTCAGCTACCACAACTGGTCCTCCGATCTCCTGGTCCGTCGGTCCAAGCCTCACGTCCACCCTTCACCGCTCTGGGTCCATCGGCATGGCACCTCCGCCGCACGGCATGCCCATCCTTCACCGCTCCTGGTCCGTCGGCACGACACGTCTCTACTTGACCTTCACCTCGCCATCGACCACTGTCTCCGAGCTCCACACCTGCACATCAACACAGCCAAGAGACACATGTTGCACATGCACACCAACACGGTAACAGTCCACAACTCAACGCCACCGGTTAGTCATAAGCATTAAGCACATGTGAAATAAAGACTCAACCGGGAAAAACCTCAAACCTTCATCATAAATGTCAATCATTCATCATATATGTTCTCAATCTCCCCCTAGATGAATGCATTGACTAATAATAAAACCACAAAGGAAGGGTTTGAAGGCAAGCCTCATTCTAGTGTCCAAAAGCCAAGCAAAAGCAAACACAAGGCCACTTGATATGAGGAAGGATCATGAAAACTCCAAATAAAAGCTCTCGGTCTCGAAAGAAACGAGAAAAGCGGGCAAAGCCTCCACACAACCGAAGAGTCAAGAGAAAACAAGAGCTTCATGAAATCCCAAAAGGCACTCAAAAACCATTCTCAAATAATTTGTCAAACAATCATCACAAAAGAAACCAAGGTCCTTATCCACTTGGAAGGTTCTTGTCCATTTGGGTTTCAAAATTTCTCTCCCTTGATGATTGAATTGACAAAAACTAGGCACAAGAGATGGTTTGAGATACCAAAATTGAAAACTTGGTCCCCAAAGACTTGGGCAACGGCTCAACGCAACCAAGCAAAATCTAAGCAAAACACCATAAAAGAGCGAGAAACTCAGACAAAGAGCGAAAGACTTGGTTCCCAAAGACATGGGCAACGGCTCGGCGTAACCAAGTCAAAAATGAGCTAGCCCTCTAGAAGAGGCAGAAAAAGGCTCAACACCACTAGCTCAAAAGACTCCATACAAATCGAAAATACCAAGTAAAAACTGCTAGTCCCTCAAGACAGAGGCAAAACGGCTCAACACGACTAGCAGGCTTGATACCAACTGAGAAAACACAAAGATAAGCTCAAAATTAAATGGAGCACAAACACTCGGAGCACGCGGAGAAGCTGCAAAACAAATAACTCCCCCTGAAAGCAAGCCTATACACAAAGACTATGCATCAAAGCTCACTACACCAAATGCACTCCATACCAACTGAACACTCATGACCAAAGGGGGCACAAAAAGGATACCAATTAAGAAACCATAAAAGAGCTAAACTCCCCCTAGCTCAGAGCTCTCCCCAAAGTGCATGACTCTCCCATTTGTGCCAACACACAAACTCCCCCTTGCAAACAGCTTCTCCTCCTTGACAAAAGGGAACATGCTGAGGGGTTTTGACATTTCTCCACAAAGTTGACACAAACACAAGACAAGTCATCAACCAAAAGCATATGGGGGTGACCACAAGACGTATCGGAGCTAGGGGTATGAACACTAAGCTAAAAAAGCATGTAATGCACAATGCAACAGCTTCATGTGTATAGCAATTAGAATGAAAAGATGCTCGAAAGGGTGCTGCCCTAAAATTTCAGCAACCAATACAAATGCTAGCAAAGGCTCAAACTGATCAAATGAATACGAAATATGAACAATTGAGCATATGAGCAGTTTTATGCCATTTGAAAAGGAGTTCACCACTAAAGAAGCACTAAGCATGAATAGACAAGAAATCAACCAAGTGCTAACTCAAGTATAAAAGGTGAACTACCCTAGCAAAGTTCAATCATCATGCCATCGAATGATGCATATACTTGTGTCATTATCAAATTTTATCGGAAATTGCAGCAGTATTAACACAAGTTCAAATTTAAAGCATGTGATTGCGAGAGGTTGAAAGCATGGTCATTGCGTAACTTTTCAACTGGGCTAAGCCTATGCAAGAAAAGCAATCGAAAGCTTAAAGCACCGGTTTCGGTCTTGCACTACACGGCTCAAGTTTAACTCAAAAGTGCAATGAGAAACAGTCTCGATACCGTAAGGTGCTAACACATGCAATCCCATCTCGATCTTTTCATTTCACTTAGACTTGGATCAAATTTTAAGCACAAGGTAAATATGAACAATCCAAGCAAGTGAATGACTCAGTGCAAGAGACATAGCAACCTAGAATACAAAAGATTGCACAAGTGATCTCAACACATCCTACCCATGCTAGTTGCCACTCTCAATGGTGATCAAATTAAAGGTTTCATAGTTGATTAATCAAGTTCACCATTTGCAAAAGTAGCTTAGCTCATAACATGTATCAAGTGATCAAAAAGAGCCTAAGCTACAAGCATCATCATGAATTAACAGGGCATACCAAAAAGAGCATAATCTCATTCTCATTACTATATACATGAAGCTCTAAAATGCACTAAAAATGATGAAATTCATGCAAAAGCTAGTCGATATGAATCGGAGCAAAAACTAGCCTAAAAGGAAAAACCCAAAACAAAAGGGTATCGGAGAAGTCAAACTATGAAACAACAAACAAAAAGCTTACCCTATCTAAAAAGGGAAGACACCCACCAAGCTCACCTCTCAACCTAGCACAAGTTGAGAGATCCAAAAGCTTGAAGAAAAAACAACAAGACGCAACAACAACAACACACTCGGTCTCGGTGAAAACTGGGCTACTCTAGACTTGCTTGCGGGAGAACCAAGACACAGGAGAAGAGCCAAGAAATGCTCAAGCTGATGGCCAGCAAAATCCACATCGAAAGAATCACAAAGCGAAGGGGTCGAAGAAGAAGATTACCAAAACCCGGACTCAGGAATGTATCGGAGGTACCTCATGATGCGCTTGACCACCTGCTTGTGTGCTGCCCGATGGGACGCCTGAATTTGGTCCACGAGCTCTCCATCCTTGTCTATGTCTGAAGGACCAAGAAAGCACTAGCAAGGCGACCAGAGGGGGGGTGAATGGGAGCTCAAAAATTTCTCTCGAAACTTTGGCCAAATGTCCCAAAATCAACCCCGAGAAACTGCGACCGAAACAGTGATGCCCATGAAGAGGGTGGATGATCCCTAGGATCACAGCGAGGCACCACAAGAAGATAGCAAACCAAACACCAAAAGCTCCGGCTCGAACACTACCCCAAAAACCAAGTCCCGAACGTAGATTAACGGCTACGTCGAGAAACTCCTAAATACCTATGCTAACAAGTAGCAAAGATACCTAGAGAGGTTCCTTGGTCAACTCTAGGGCCAAACGAGAAGTCCGGAAACCAAACGAACAAGCTGGGAGAGCAAACGCACTAAACCGAAGCAAACAGCCGATTCGCGGACTGTCCGCCATTACGGTCGCGGACTGTCTGCCCAGTGGCGGACTGTCCGGGCTCAGGTCGCGGACTGTCCGCCGGCCAAATGAGCAAAACCGAAGTGCTGCTGCAAGTCCCCTGGATAGTCCCGGACTGTCCGCAGCTTTGAACTGCGGACTGTCCGCCGTTCAACCAAAAGCCAAATCAGCCGAAGGACAGTGCCACTGGTCTGGCTCGTTCCCGACGCGCGAACTGTCCGCGCCCTGAGTGGCGGACTATCCGCGGTCACTCAGGGAGGGCTAATTTCACGTTCCCAAACTTGGAGAGGATGATCATGGAGTAGTTAGAAGACTATCCCTAAGAAATCATCCGCTCAAATCGAGTCAATCACCGGGAAATCAAAAAGGGAAGGAGGATGAACCGAAAAGCGCCACGAAAACGAAATCAACCCGATCTACCCGTTCGTAAGGAGATAGATAAATTCCTTCGGTGGAAATGATCTCCTTTCAAATATGAACAAGATGATTCAAACGGATTTCGCAAAGACGCACGGGAGAGACAGATCGAGTGATGGGAAAATCGCGGAGAAACGAAGAACGCGAAGAACACGAACAAAACGCGAATCAACACATTGATCTACAACCGTGTGGCTACCACACACTACAACAGTGAGGTTACGGCCTCACTTACTCAAAATCTCCAGTACACAGAGGTATGGTTCTCTGCGGATCTCAGCTAGCTATAGCAGGGGATTAGGAGAGCAGGAAACCCTAGAAGCAAAGAGCAAATGACTGAGATAACTAACTGAGATAAATGGGGAGGTGGGTGTCTCCCCCTATTTATCCTAATTCTAACCTATTCCTAATTCCCACTCTACCCCTAACTACTTACAGAGCGAACCAGCTAAACCCTAGGGTTATTCTGGACCAACTCGGTGGTAGGTGTATCCGACGGCCACGCTCGCACAACTCGTAGCGTTGCCTCGACGCAACCTCCCGATTGCCGCCACGTGTCACCCTCGCTCTGCACCCCCGGTTTTGTGGCCCAAACCGGGAAACCAGCCTTTTCCAGCCAACCCCCGGTTTTGAGGCCCAAACCGGGAAACCAGCCCACCAAGCATCTGAGTTTTGAGGCCAAACTCAGCAAATCCTCAGCGCCTAGGTTTTGAGGCCCAAACCTGGAAACCGTCCTCAGCCCGAGTTTTGTGGCCAAACTCGGAAACCATCCGCACCCAGGTTTTGAGGCCCAAACCTGGAAACCGTCCACCCGATGGTTTTTCCCTGGCTCTACCACCAAACCGACGTCGTAGATGGGATGCACCTCCCGTGCACCCCGTCCACCGACACGTGTCCCCAAGTCCACGACTCAGGCAACACATGACCGCAAGTCTTCACTTGTAGCTGCCACAGGCTGCCAGCCACCACAGCTGATCCTCGGGCCTCTGGTCCCTCAGTCCAAGCCTCACGCCCGCCCTTCGCCACTCCCGGTCCATCGGCACGGCACGTCTCTACTTGACCTTCACCTCGCCTTTGATCACTGCATCCGTGCTCGACACCTGCACAACACAAGCCAAAGAACATGCACATCATCCCAGTTGACAATCACTCATCACTCAGAGACCCGGCATACACCCATGTATCCGCAGTGTCCATCACAATCGTCATCTCCATGGGCGTCGAAAGAGGCTTGGCCTCACCCATGTCGAACCCATCATCCACATCTCAACCTTCCTACCCATAAAATCGGCAAACTTGCCAACAAGACCATGAGAGGAGCCACCAAAGGTGATATCATCCACATCCATCTAAAACGGGTCAGAAAGTATGTGTCCAACATCTCTGGGCTCAATAGGGGCAACAAAAGCAGAATGAGTGGAATGAGACACAGAAAGACAATTGAAGGACCTGGACCACATCTTGTGTTGGTCAATGTCGTCGTCCATCTGCAGAGGGGTGAATCTGCTGAAAGATCTGGGGCGCCTACCTCGCCAAAGTCATCTCCCCCTCGCCAGATGTTGTCGCTCCCTCAGGTACAGCTAGTGCTCACTGGAGAGCTGCTCGAACGGAACCCTAAGTCGTGGAAGAAGTGGGATCGAGTCCGTGAGCCGAAATGCTCTCCTAGGCTCCTGTTCTCCTGCAAGCTCAAAGGCAGAAAAAAAACACAAGGCATTGTCTCGTCCAGCGTGACCTCAAGGTCTCCACAAAATGGTTAGTCACATAATAAGCATAAGGTGAACTCTCAACAAAAATAGGTCTACCTATGAATGATACCGCAAGGAGATCTGAATCCAAACTAGACATGACTACCAAGCAATAGGATAAAGCACTATAGAGCAAAATGCAACCTAGAGACATGATCAACCCAAACACAGCCTAAACCTCAACACATGCTACAATGCAAGATAATGATTGCAATAGATCGAGAAGCATGTAACATGATAAAAGTGTGGAAAGGCTAGTGCTCGAACTAAACATATCAACAGGGTACATGTAGCTAACCAAAACTAGCACCTGAAAGTGACACCTAATGAACATAATGTTCATGAGGATCACAAAGTAGCATGAAAAGTGGCTACTCCACAAAAACTATACACAAAGCTAGCATGACATGATATACAAGATAGCACATGCTAGACTAAAACAAAACATGATACAAAATAAAATGTACATGCAAGAACTATACAAGTGAGCACATGAAAGTCCATCTCATACCACAAGAAATAGAACATGGATGTACAAGGTATGAGTGTATAAGAAAGCTCACCAAACTGCAAAAGCCTCTTTGGAGGCAATTCTAAACGGGATGTAGAGAACCATCAAATCTTGATCACATCTAAAAGATCAAGTTTCATCAGGTGCATGTTCTCCACCCTGTGTCCTCATATCTACACACAAGAGGACAAAGTAACCCGAGTCTTGGATCCCAAAGGGTTAGCAAGCATGTACTTGGGAACCCAAGACTTGGTCACACAGCTCAAAGGAGCACTCAACTTATCATATGGGTTAGCCTGATGCAAATGTTGGTTCAAATTCAATTTTGAGAAGACCAATATAAGCACCTTGAGAAGCATGACGTGGACCAACACAAGAAGCATTAGAAGCATGTCCACGACCATGACCTAACCCACTAGAAAAGGAGTCATAAAACCCATCAACAAAGAGGGGCTTCTTACTAGGAGCACAAGTGTTCATGCCATGAGAAGGGCCATGAACCACCAACTTCCTAGAAGAGCGAGCTTGGCACAAATGTTTGGCACGCCGATAGCAAAAGCTTTCTTCATGCCCATCTTTCTCACAAAAAGAGCAATGGTACAAAGGCCTATTGGAAGGCACACCATTCTCCGACAAGTGAGAAGTCCCTTGGGACTTAGAACAAGAAGCATCAACAACCAACTTGGTGCCAACACTAGGAGCACACATGCCATGGGAAAGCTACGCGGCTTCCTAAAAGCCTTAGCTCGAATACGTTGCTCGTGTTTGACACGGCGGAAACAAAAATCGAGCAAATGTCCATCCTTCTTGCAAAAGGTGCAATGAAATATCGGATTGGGAACACGAGTTCCAAAAATGTGAGAAGCACCCTTGTCAAGAGAAGTCCCTTGGACATCACTCGAAGAAACAGCAAGGTTAGGAGTAGCTATGAAAGAGCTATCTGAAACCTTGGCACAAGTACTATCGTTAAAAGACTCACGCGCAGCACAAGAACTCAACTCCGGTTGCAAAGATGCAAACTTAGAAATATCAACATCGGAGTTGCAAGAAATGCGTGACTCAAACGACTTAGCACAAAGACTCTTGCATCTTTTAGCTAAAACCACATTCTCAAACATGAGGCGATCACAAGTACCACAAGAAGCATTTTTCAGATTTTCCATCTCCTTTCTAATGCACTCGGCATATGTGGTACGCAAGAGCTCAATCTCTTTCTCAAGGTTGGCACTCATATCACTGTGCTCAACCAACTTAGCACTCATATCATCGTGCAAAACCTTCAAAGCCAAAACTTCTTTTTCCAAATCAATGCATGATGTGCACATGATACTGGTGGAAGAAACATCACCATTCACATCAAGCAAAGGATCATGATTAGTACAATAAGTAAGGCAAGCATTTTTATTCAAAGAGCACAAGCTACAAGGCCTAGCATTTATCTCATCAATGTCAGCCCTAGCATGCTCAAGTTCATCTACACATGTGGTGTGAGTCAATTTCAGTTTATTAATTTCAGCATGTAAAGACTCACAAGAGACACATGGTAATAAAGCATTTGACTTAAGCAAGGCTATTTCAGTTTTAGCACAATCGAGGTCCTTGCGCAAGTCAATGCAAACTAGACATGGTTTGGAAGCATTGGATATCAACATTTTATTTTCAGATTTTAAGCTAGCAAGAGAAAAGCATAGCTCATCATTCTTCCTAACCAAGTCAACACATGAGGTGCAAGGCAAAGAGGCACTAGACTTCAACCTAGCAATGGAGCATTTCAACTTTTCAACCTTTCTACGCAAGGTATCACAAAGCTCAACATTTCTAGAGCGAGCCTCATAAAGGTTGTGCAAGGTCACAAGACCACAAGCAAGTGTACCATTCTTGGCCTTGCCAAGTTGATGTAGAAGATCCTCTGGTGAAAGCTCATCATGACGTAGAAGATTCAACAGCTCATTCACCTCGCGATCCCTCTCATCAACTGCACTCCTCTTTCTTCCCAAAATGTCATCCTCGATCGTAGGTCCATCATTCAAACCTAAGGACAAAGACACACTGAAGGAAGAACTTGGTGCCATTTCCAAAAGCACTGTTAGTGTTAGCAAGACAAAAGCTCAACACCTCGACAAACACCGTAGGAAGCAAAAGCACTCTAAAAGGTCGGCTTCGCGGATCCGGAACTGGTTAATGTAGAGAGATCCTTAACTGGTTCTGATACCAATTGAAGGACCGAATTGGCGACCAGAGGGGCGGTGAATGGGAGCCTCAAATTTCAACACGTGAAATGATGGCTCTTGTCCCAGAAAATCACGTAAAAAGCGAATGCTCAAACAACCGGTGAGTTCACGACCTACAAGTAGGTGGATACCCTAGGAGATGTACTAGTGGTACAGCGGAACTACCGGAGAAGCCCAAACACCAAGTGCCAAAGCAAGGAAACAAAACTGCACAATCTGCAGAATCCTGGACAGTCCGCCGTCAGGCTCCCGGACTGTCCGGTGAAGGCCGGACTGTCCACCACTGGGAGGCCGAACTGTCCGCTGGTCAAAGTCCCAAAAACAGACTCATCTGCAACAGTCCTGGACATGTCCGCCGGTCACCAGACGGAGCAGAGTACTCGCTGTGCAGTTCTGTTCTGGCCGAGCCCCGGGAGCCAGACAGTCCGCCACTAGGGGGCCAGACAGTTCGCCACTAGGAGGCCGGACAGTCCGCCACTGACCAGAATGCCCAAAAACAGCTCGGGACAAAACCAAAATCGATTGGACCTTCACCAAATCGAAGAGGGCTGCAATCAAACTTCTCCCAAGTGTTCCTCTATGTGTTGGGGTGCTAATCCTAAGAAATCATCACACCAAACCAACTCAAATAGGAGAAATCCGAAGAACACTAGAAAGGGGGGAAGAACGAAGAACGAATGCAATTTTGACCCGATCTATATGCTCGTGAGGTTAGAGGGGAAATACTTTAGTTGAAAGAAGGAGCTCACGACATAGAACAATCTGATTCAATTGGAATCGCAAATCGTCTCGCGAAGAGGGAGAACAGGGCAAATCTCCAGGAGGGAAAAACCGAAACGCGAAGAACAAAAACACGAATTCGATCCAAAATTGAGACAGCCAAGAGGAGTAAGAAATTGATCCTTGGATTGCAACAAGATGATGAATTCTGTAGCACACGATGTCGGGTTACAAGCCACTACTCGCAAAAACAAAGCGTGGATGGCGAAAAGGTCAAGAACAAGAGCCACTCCTCTCCTCTAACCCTAGCCTCCTCTCACATGAACAAAATGAGAGTGACACCTCCAAGGATGGCTGCCCTAACCAGCCCCTTCACATATATATAGGCGCACGTCCGAAGACAAAAATGCCCTCACATGAAGCACTCAACCCAAATACCCCCTAGGGGTAAAACCGTCCAACTCTGGCAGTTTTTCATCTGACAGCCACGCGCCTTCTCATCCTTCGCTTCGCCTCGACGCAAGCTCCAAGATGTCGCCACGTGTCATCCCGTTGACCGTCGTGCCTCCTCACCGATAGCTTCGCCGCAACGCAAGCCTCTCAGTGCCGCCACGCATCGACCGTTCCGCATAGGAACCTCCGCCCGGTTTTGAGTCCCAAACCGGTAAACCCGCCAGCCCAGGTTTTGAGGCCCAAACCTGGAAACCGTCCACCCCGAGTTTTGAGTCCCAAACTCGGAAACCCGCCACCCCGAGTTTTCAGGCCCAAACTCGGAAACCGTCGATGGTAGCTTTCTAAGGCTCAACTACCGAACCCGCGTCATAGACGGGATGTGGTTCGCACACCCCGACTACCGGCACCGATGCCGATGCATGTTTAGCCTCCACGCCGGGCACAACGCCTTCGCCATCCTTCTTGACTCGGCTGACGGCACTTGCGCCTCACGCAAGCCCGTGTCCGACCTCCGGCCAAGTGCCACGACGCCATTGTCTTCCTCCCGACTCGACCGATGCACCGCACATCCCCATGTGCTCCTGCTCGCCGATGCCACGTGCCAGCTACCACAGCTGGTCCTCCGTCCTCCTGGTCCGTCGGTCCAAGCCTCATGTCCGCCCTTCACTGCTCCGGGTCCATCGGCATGGCACGTCCGCCGCACGGCATGCCCATCCTTCACCGCTCCCGGTCCGTTGGCACGACACAACTCTACTTGACCTTCACCTCGCCATCGACCACTGTCTTCGAGCTCCACACCTGCATATCAACATAGCCAAGAGACACATGTTGCACACGCACACTGATATGACCATGGCAGCGTCGGCAACATCACCGACCTCCTCTTGGACCATGTCACCGAGCTCGAAGACCTCTTCGACCATAACACCAAGCTCGGAAATCTGCTCGCCGACCTCTTCGACCACCTCACCAACCTCAATAACCTCACCAGCTATATTTTCGACCTCTATGACAATCAAGACCCCTGCAAGACACCAGCTATATTCGCGCTGCGTCTTTGCGCACGCTTTCAGGCGTCACCACGCACCTCTCACCGACAGGCGGTCAAGCGCATTATGAGGTACCTTCGTTTCACACCTGAGTTTGGTCTTTGGTATTCTGCTTCTTCTACTCTCTCACTTTGCGGTTACTCGGATGCTGATTTTGTTGGTTGTCGACTTGATCGCAAGTCCACTTTTGTATCTTGGTCCTCTCGCAAGTAGTCTAGTGTCGTCCAGTCTACCATAGAGGCTGAGTATGTTGTTGCGGCTAGCTGTTGTTCCCAGTTGTTGTGGATGATGGCCACTTTGCGTGATTTTGGTCTGAGTTTCTCTCGAGTGCCTTTACTTTGTGACAGCATGAGTGCAATTAGCGTTGCTAAGAACCCTGTGCTCCATTCTAAGACCAAACACATAGATGTGCGCTTTCATTTTCTACGAGAACATTATAAGAAGGGTGATATCGACCTTAGGCATGTTGACACTCATAATCAGTTGGCCGATATTTTTACCAAGCCTTTGGACCAATCAACCTTTGCTAGGTTGAGAGGTGAGCTTGGTGTGTGTTTCCCATTTTAGATATGGGATCACATTGTTGTATCATATCATGTACAATCTAGGTTATTTCATAGTTTTTCTGCATTTGCATAAGTATCATACTTGCATTTTGAGCTTCACTGATATTCTGTCTAGATTGATACTATGCTTTGTCTTCACATACTTGTATGATATTTAGTTTATGCAGCTTGAGCTCTTTATGATCATGTAACTTAACTTGATGAGCCAAGTATGGGTTTTGCAATGATGAACTTGTTTAATAACTGTCAAATCTTAAAATAGTTCACCATTTGTTTTGGCACCTAGTATGAATAGGCCTTGTCGTGCTTGAGCTTGCTTTGCTATACTAGGTTGCTATGTCTCTAGCTTGAAATTAAATCGATTCCATTATATATACTTCGATGTGCTAAATTGTTAAAATCTGAAATCCAAGCTAAAGGATAATGAAAAGATCAAGGTGGGATTGCACTACCACACCTCATTGTATCGAGACTGCTTCCCTTTGCACTTTGGGATGAACTTGAGCAGTGTAGTGTATGACCGAAACCATAGCCTTAAGCTTATGATAGTCTTTTGACTTAGGCTTCGCTTGGTTGAAAAGATAGACATGTGGTGCTTTTAACCCCTCGCATTCACTTGACATGTATAACTCTTGTACAAATTGCTAAATCCAAGAATGAAATGAGTTGTATATGGCTTGTTGATGGACCCTTGCTTTGGGGTAGTTCACCGGTGTAGTTTTGTTAGCTCTAGTGATGACATGTCTACCTACATGCTATATGCTATTTCTATGGTGAACTTGATCTTTTTCCCTAAATTCCCTATCTAAAACTACTTTGCCAATCTTGTTTGGTTGTAAGATCATGATGAGCTTATGCTAGCATTAGGGCTCTTTACTTACTCACTTGTGCAAATAGAGCATTTTATCACTCTGGATAGCATATCTTTGAAGCTTTTGCATTCTTTTAAGCTCTTTTTTAGGCTCCCATATTCATTCTTGATATGTGCATTATCAACTAAGGGGGAGAAAAATTGACAAATCATAACTTGTTGTGATGCATTCTTCATTCAAGGGGGAGAAATTCTTTCAAGGGGGAGTAAACTTGTGCTTATGTTCAGGGGGAGTTTGCTTGCTTTGCTTGTCGAGTTTTTCAATTGGTTGGAGCTAGTTGTGTTGAGCCTTGCCTCTTTCTGGAGGGACTAGCTGCTTTTACTCAGTCTTGGCTTGTGTTGCTCTGATCTTCTCTTTAGTGGTGTTGAGCCCGTTCTGCCTCTTCTTGAGGGCTAGTTTTGCTTTGCTTGGTTGCGTCGAGTCGTTGCCCCTGTCTTTGGGGACCAAGTTGTCTTGCTCACTCCACTTGACCTTTCTTCGGTTTTGTCTTGCTTCTGTTCATTTGGTTGAGTTCTTTCTTCGCTCTATCTTCTTCTTATTTTTCTTTTCACTCTATATGATTTGTTGTGGTAGTTGACAATGCACTCATCAAGGGGGAGATTGCGGATGCACAGGCTGTGATCCGGGTCTTGTGATGAGTGATTGTCAATGGGTTTGATGTGCATGTTCTTTGGCTTGTGTTGTGTAGGTGTTGAGCTCGGAGACAGTAATCAAAGGCAAGGTGAAGGTCAAGTGCTGGAGTGTCGTGCTGATGGGCCAAGGGCGGTGAAGGGCAAACTCGGACTTGGACTGATGGATCGGTGGTCGGAGGACCTGAGGACATGTGTCGGTGGATGGGGTGCACGGGCGGCGCATGCCTCTACGCCTTCGGTTTGGTGGTAGAGCCCCAGAAAAACCACTGGCTGGCCGGTTTCCGAGTTTGGGCCTCAAAACTCGGGCGGAGGACGGTTTCCAGGTTTTGGTCTCAAAACCTGGGCGCTGGTAGGTTTTCGAGTTTGGGCCACAAAACTTGGTGCGGACGGTTTGCTGGTTTTGGCCTCAAAACCAGTGGCGGAGTTCACGAGGTGGACTGCTGGGCGGTGACGGCACGTGGCAGCATCGGGTGAGGTCACGTCGAGGCGAAGCTAGCTACCAGATGTGCAGGCGTGGCCGTCGGATCAACATCAATTTTGAGCTGGTCCAGAATAGCCTTAGGGCTTTGCTGGTTTGCTCACTGTATCAGTAGGGGTAGAAGGGGAATAATGTTTAGGCTATATATAGAGAGACAGCCCCTCCTCTCAATTGATCTCAATCATTTGCTATTTTCACCTAGGGTTTCTTACTTCCCATTCCTATGTTGTAGCTACTAAGATCCACAGAGTGCCACAATACCTCTGTGATTTTGAGACTTTCAGGAAACGGGACCGTAATCTCGTTGTCTCCTCGTGGGGACGATTTTCGGCTGAAATTTGGAGGCGTGATTCACATTCTTGTACTGTTCTTTGTGTTTTTCTTTTCTATCAGATTTCCTGTCGCTCGATCTCCCTCTACGGTGACTTGTTTTTGAATTTGTTTGTTCCTACTTGTTCTTTGTTGTGAGTGCTTCACTTTCACCGAAGGAATTTGTCTAAGACCTCACAAGCAAGTAGATCGAATGAATTTTCTTTTGGATCAAGTTCTTGCCCTTTTTGCATTGATTTTCTTCGATTCATGGATTTGGAGTTAGGTTCGAGCCATGATCTCCTAGGAGTAGCTCACTAACATCCTTGTGACTCCTCATACCGATTTCCAGTCTTAGAGCTATCGATTTTGAGGAGATCCGTTCGAATCGCCGGAAAATCGCACTGCTGTCGGGGGCATTGGACACTGACCCCGTGAGCATCAGACGCAATGTTCATCACATCGGACGCTCTGTTGCCTCGTGTCAAAGAACTGCCCTTTAAGGAGCATCGGACGCTCCGACGCTAAGCATCGGACGCTCTGACACTCAGGCATCGGATGCTGAGCTTTCACTATAGCAGCGTCCAATGGCTATGCAGTAGGGTTCCAGAAACGTCCATTTTGCATCGAAAGCGTCCGCTGGGAAGGCATCGGACGCTACCAGCGTCCGTTGGTGCATATTCAGCACTATTTTGTCCGTTGCTTATTCGTTTGACTTCAGATTTGGTTTCCATCTTTTGCGTTAGAGTCCTAGGATTGTGTAGAGTCCCACTGTGCTTCTGAGAAGCATCCACCCTACATATAGGGTCGTGGACACTACCAAGTCCTTGTCTTGCACTTCGGGTTGATTCTTGGGACAGCGGTCAAAACTTTCTGAGAAGAAACTTTAGGCTCTCATTCACCCCCCCTCTAGTCGCCTTTGTGTTGCATTCTCGGTCCTTCAAAAATTGTCATCTACCTAGACTAGGCATGGCGCCCGAATATAGCTCAAAGACTAGGAGCCACCCAAAGAAAGCACTAGATATGATGAAATAAACAAACATGCAGTAGAGAAAAGAAAATAACAATGAAAATATTTTTTTGGTTCCCACATACCTTGATCAATTCATCTCTCATAATCTATGATTGGATTGTGAGTGATGTGGTGTAGGCATTCCGTCAACAATGATGTTTTTAGTTACTCCTTGTCGGCGACCTTCTCTCCATCTGCATAGGGTTAGTATTTATACAAGTATATATCTACCTATGAGATGGCAGGGTGAACAAGTTGATTGTGCAAGAAAGATTCGGCACCTTGGGCTCGTGAATTTTTTTTAAGTACCCACAAAAGCTAGTGACAAACTAGATTAGCAGATATCAAGGTCAAATATTGAATTCTTTACGCCAATTATTTCCCCGGCAATGGCGCCAGAAAGTTTATTGGCATTTCTTAGCGTCGCTACCAAGAATAGAGTTAAACCCTATCCCCAACAACGGCACCAGAAAGCCATTTGGTATGTGTAACGCATACAGACAAATCTGCAAGCTCACGGATACCGTTGTAGCTTTCACCCAGGAGTATTCCGAGGTATCATATTTATATCCTTAGGGAAGTAATGTGTAAAGAGTTTAATAACTGACGATCATGTATCTACTAACTTAGTGTACCGAGTATATTAAAGTGGGGGTAAATGATGGCATATATGATTGATAGGTAAATGATACACCGGAGAACTCCATAAGAAGATAAAGAGCAGACAAGCACAGTTCGGAGGTCATCGGAAGAGTTCAAGGTTCCTATATACTTCTCCATTACTGTGGTTCTAATCTAGATCTAACCAAGGGATTAACTAAGCAATGATCTAGCATAATGATCACACCATGACACTTTAGATCAGCAGTTCCTTTTCGGTTCTCGAAGAGACTAGAAAAGGGTAACCGGGAGAAGGCTGCCAAAAGGTCTATGAAACAACAACCCGAACGTGGTGGAATACAAAGGCCTGGTCGGAGTTGTCACCCCGGGGCTACCACAACTATCCGTGGGGTTGCACGCAACCTCAGGTAACCGATAGTCTAGACACCACGTCTATACTACCAATTACTACTCTAGCCACATATAATAACTAGAGCACTCGGTCGAGCGGAGATCCCATGCCAAGGTGCAAAACATTAAACTAACCATGCTTTTGCTAAAACATAAGGTGAGAACTAGATAACCTTGTAAGCGATTCAAGTAATTAGAGAAGATAAATATATTGAATACTCGAGTCTTACAAAGAAGCGATACAAGATTATACCAATCCTCCGAGGACTCCTCCGAAACTTGAGCATCTCTCCTTCACTCTCAACTAGAGCTATTCTACTACTACATCTTGGCAATATGGTGAAGAGGACTCCTTGTGGTGTGTATGATCTCTACGAAGATAGTGGAGGTGCCTTGGGGGAGTGGAGGACCTCTCCTCATTTGGAAGGCCCAAACCGACCTCAAACCGCCTATCTAGATACGTTGAACCTGGTTGAGACCTAGGGAACCGCCATTTCAAAGGTGGCACGAACTGACCTGCAAAAGATGGGCCCGAGACACGCCGAAAATGGTGCGGCCGCACCAGGGGTGCGCCGCACCATGGAGACGTCATCTTGGCCAATCTTTGTTCTGTTGGCCTCTAGGACTGCATGGACCACTCCTATAGAGTTTGGGCTCATTTGAAGATGGTTTGCTTAGGGTTTTGGCCTTTTTATCCTCCCGACAGGGCCCTGATTTGCCTGGTATTGGGCCTTGTCCCCCTTTGCTCATGTCAGGTGCTTGTAAACGTTGTATCTTATATGTTCTAGATCTTGTTTTTAGTAGTTTTAGCAACTGCCCTCCTATAAACGATGAATCACCAAAACTTGTGGAACTCGTTAGATACAAAAGCCCTGATTCTAAGTTTGGTGATCATTTCATGTGAGAGTTGGCGGCTATAAATAGGCAATAAGGACCGCCAACAGTTTGGAGGACCCACTTTAACTCAGGGTTTGAATTTTCAGCAGAGAAAGGCTACGGAAGTGGCAAAATAGGGTGAGGCTTTGTAAAAATAGTTTTATAACAACACGACTTGACTAGGGTAGCGTCTTACGGTCAACACAGCTTTGATACCACTCTGTCACACCCCAATTTTAAGAACAAAATTGGAGCACAATATATGTATGCTAGGATCAATATTCATACATGTATCGACATCATAGTAAATATCAAAACAATGCTTTTATTAATATCTCAAACTTTATTACATAAATGACCCTCGTGTCTGAAAGAAAAGTACAGACTCTCATGACAACTGACTCTAATGAAGACTCTGAAGAAGACGCAGAAATCTGGACTCCATCTCCACGGGAAGGTCGACCGGGGGTAGCTCCATATCCTAGTACAGGTCATTAGGGTCGAAGCCACTGTCCTCTGGGTACTCCTGCTCCTCGTCGATGTAGCCACCAACGTCTGGGTGGGGTAGCAGCGGGGACAAAGAGGAATGGTGAGTACATCGAAATGTACTCCGCAAGTATAGGAAATATATGCTTATGAGGCTAATGTCAAAGGTAGGCTGACTCAGTTTGACTCAAGCACCTAAAGCAACACATCCTCTTAATTCTATTAATCCTATGCACCTATTTACTAGGTTATAGTCACAGACACTATAGAACAGTACAACACTCGGAAACCACCGAGCAAAACCAACACTTGGAATCCACCAAGCAACCACACTTGGAGTCCACCAAGCACAACCCACACCTGAAGTCCATTAGGCAACCACACCTGAAGTCCATCAGATGACCCGAACCGGAAACCAACCAGTAACCAACTAATCCCGAAGAAGTCCATGCCGCTCGTTACCGTGAGCACGTCTGATATATCAGTTTTACACTCTACAAAGGTTGCACGTCGTTACCCATGAGTCATGTGTTCCCCGTCGCGCTAAACACTGCCAAGGTGCATAGCGGGGTCGCACTACAAAGTCGTTACAAAATTCTCTCCAAGTCCGTTTTACACGTCCACTAAGGTCTACCCGCTGACAGTGGATATACATACCACTGCAGAAGCCCCCTCTTGTGCCACGAATTTGACCCCGTGTAAACCCTCAACTTGGAGGCAATTAATTACTTAGCCAGGTCCAGCCCATCCAGACCTCATGGTTGCACTGTTAAGTCGGGTTACAGGCTTCGAGAACTTGGTCCTAGTGATCCAAGCATGATTTTCTAGCATGAGCCCAGAATCAAAAACCAAATAAGAGCCGACAAGTCCATGGCACGAAACCACCAGTACGGGTTCATCCTACCAGATTTACCTAATAACCATGTTACTACAAAAATTACCATATCCACCTTTGTTCCATAGATCATTAATCAAGTTTATTAACAATTGACCACCATCCCATCCCGATATGACTGCAGGGCTAAGCAATACTCTACCCAAAACATCCCAAAC
This sequence comes from Coix lacryma-jobi var. lacryma-jobi, assembly GCA_009763385.1. Taxonomy (NCBI): domain Eukaryota; kingdom Viridiplantae; phylum Streptophyta; class Magnoliopsida; order Poales; family Poaceae; genus Coix; species Coix lacryma-jobi. Next base: position 111,929,263 of record CM019824.1, read on the forward strand.
CAGGTGACAAAGATAATATAAACAAATTCTAGTAAAACCTAACATGGGATTCAAATTAATGATAAGCATGCAACTACAAGATCTAAACTACTCTAATACCAAAAGTAAAATAAAGTAATGGGTGCAAGATGTTCAAGAACACTTGCCTGCGGGCTGGGTCAAATCTGCAGGGTCACTGTAAGGGTCGGGAGCATCCTCGAACTCCGCACTCTCTGGCCCACACAATATACAAGTCATAATACAAGAATATAAATAACAGGACATCAAACAGTAGGAAAACAGTAAGTAAACAGATCTATTGTGTAGAGCTCGTCGCTATGAATCCAACGCGACTTGAACAGATCAAATTGGAGTTAAAACACAAAACTTATAAGCTTTTGAAATCGAGTGACAGTTCTGTAATTTGTTTGAACTCAAATTCAAATTTCAAATAAATTAAATCTGCAAAAGGAACGGTGCTGGACTGGGTGTCAATTACACAGGGAGTTCATGGGCTAGATCGAAAGTGTTCTCAGACCCAGGGAATAGGGACTGGAGCGCGGGTTCATTACCCTAGAGATGGAGGGCATTTGTGCAATTCGACTAGGCCGGTCGGCACTGTGTCGTGGACTGGGTTCGCGGCTCGTGGAACAGCCGCTGGCGTGCCCCGGTCTATCATAGACCGAAGGGACCACGCCTCAATAATCCAAAACCAGAGGGGTAAAATAGCAAGATGCGCTAGACTCAATGAACAGTAGATATGGATCGCGGGTTTATACCAGAAAAGGTGAGGGGCCTAAGTGAGAAATGTGCGCGCCTGGTCTGGTGGACCGTGTTGTTGTCGTCGTGGCCGCCATGCGGTGTGGGTTGGTTGGCGTGCCACGTGGTCCATAGATCGGCCGACTCGGCAAAGTGGGGTGAGTCCACGGGGTCTGGCACCTCGGTCCATACCAGTTCGAGGTTTGTTCTAATCTAGGCTGTTGGTTCGAATCTGGACGGTGAGGGGACGTGGGGATGAACTCCGGTGGGAGCGAGCGCGGTGGCGGGCTATGGCCGACGGCGACGCCATGGGTGAGCTCCAAGCATTGTTCGGTTGTGATATAGAGGCCATAAAAGACCTCAAGAAAGATAGGAAAAGAAAGCGGAGCTCACAGTGGTTCTTCCGGCGTGATTCTTGGCGTCGTGCGGGGGTCGGAGGAGGCAGACGACGGAGGGCAGTGGTGACCGTGTCCTGGTGCTCCGGTGGGGTCGGTGGAGACTTCCCCGGCGCAGATGCACCCCACTGAAGGGACTCTTGGATGCGTCGTGTTCCGATGGCCCTGGTGGGGAGCGAAGGGTTGCCGGTGATGCCTTCCTTGTTGCGAAGTAGAGCTCGGTCGAGCTATGTGATGGAGATGGTGGCGGCGATGGATTCGGAAGACTCTGGTAGTGGTGCGAGGGTTTGGTGAGGGTCGATGCAGAGGCGACGTGGGGTCGGGGCAGCGTTTTTATAAGCTGACAGGGAGAGGGTGGCGGCTGCGGTGGCTCCTGCAGATTGATCGGGGCGGGCGAGGAGGTTGGGGCGATCCGTGCGACGCAAAGGGCTGACATGAGGTTGGGAACGGGTGGACGATGGCACCGACAAAGGGGCCCCGCGTGGCAGTGGGAGAGGTGAGGCGCGACACTGCTGGCTGCCTGACGATGCGGCCGCAGGGAGGTGTGGGCCACGCGGAAGTGAGCAGTGCGTTGGGCTTCAGTGCGTGCCGAGGACGTGGCGAGGGAGCGGGGTTGGGAGTGTAGGCTGGGCCACGCGCGCAGCGGGCCGGTGGTGTGCAGGGAGAGAGGTAGACGGGGAACGGGCCAGAGACGGGGAAAAGGAGGGGATGGGCTGGTTCGGTTGAGCGAGGGAGAGCAGATTGCAGGCCGAGGGAAAGGTGGAGGTCCAGTTTGCCTATTTCTTTCTTTTCTTTTTATTTCTAAATTCTTTTGCAAACTTCTTCAAATTCAAAACTTTTGAAAATCAAAGTTGATTGAAAACCTTTTGAAATAATTTTCCTAGGTTTTTCAAACAAATCTAAGTTTGATTTGGTAACCTTTTATAAATCTTTTTTATTGTTTTTCTAAATAGAACAAATTCGATTCACCCTATTCGGGTTTAATAAAATTATTTAATCACATCATAAAATATACAACGACATGAATGCAACATGAGACAATTAAGTAAAATTTATTTTGCTCCTCTAATAAATAAACCAACCTATTTAATCTCTAATTGTTTTAATTAAATTGAGAAAAAATTAAATCAGGGTGTTACAGTTTCCTTCTCTTTTTGTTGAAAGTTGAGAATTTCTTGTCGTAGGGCAGCAATTCGGGATAGTGGGAAGAATGCAAGACAAAATTTATTTCTTAATTCTTCCCAATCGCCCAATACTGTTCCTACATTATGATACATTATGAGTGTACCAAAGTTTTGCTCTTTCATTGAGAGAGAAAGGAAACAGTTTCCACCTGACTGTTTCATGTGCCATGCCTTCGATTGTTAGGCATGCACAGAGCTGCTCAAATTCTCTCAAATGGTGATATGGGTTTTCATAATCCAACCCTAAGAAGGATTGTTCCCGAACCATGGCTATAAAGCCAGGATGGAGCTCATAGCCTGTAGCTGTGATTAGCTTGGACGATTGTGGTGGCTCTAAGAACTCACCCTTAGGAGCAGAGAGTTCGTGAATAGATTGGTGCTCCATGTGGATTGATTTTTATAAAATTTTATATGGGAATATATATATAAATTTTCTTTTTCTATTTTTTGGATAATACGCAGGCAACTAGGTTCAGAGGCTAGGCCTGACAACCGTTCCCCGGCAACGACACTAGAAATACTTGTTGGTATTTCTTAACGCATACAGAGGAATCCGCAAGCGCACGGATATATCGTTGTAGTACTTCACCTGGAAGTATTCATGGTATCGTAATTTCCCAAAGGAACGGTTGAGCTAGACTCTTAATTAGTTTGTCTGGGATCACAAAGAGGATGATAAGTGAGGTAGTGAGGTTTTTCTATGGTTAAGTAAATTAAATAAAGATAACTTCGTTTCACTGCAGCTTGCTTCCATCTCCGGAGTATGCCTGGTCTGCAAAGCAATGCCTGTCAAAGCTCTACCTCAAGTCAAACGGGGGAATGCTCAGAACGGACAGGGCCATCACTACCTGCCGCTATCCGCCTCACCGAAGAAAGAGAGGCAAACCAAAGATAACGTTCGACCTAGACACCACGTCTACGTTGTTCGCTATTACTCTAGTATGCGCGCAAAGGGTTACCTGTGTTTAGTAGGGCTCTTTTACTAGAGCATTCGCCCCTAGGATGAACGTCGATCACACAAGCTATAGTAGCACAAAGATAAATTCTTTAATTTAAATAACCAAAGAGATAACTTAAGATCCTTACATTGAAAGATTCTTACAGAGATACAGGTAGAGAAGTTACCGACTTCGGCTTCTCTTCTAAGTGTAGAAGCTACACCTGAGGAGAAGCCCAAGCTCTAGCTCCTTCTCTTGCTCTTCTCTCTCTCTCACTCCTCTCCTTTATTCTAATGGAAGGAACTAAAATAAACCTACTACTACTTGTTGTGTATATTGCTCCTTGGAGTGATGATCTTGGAGGGGGAAAGTGCCTCCCCTTTTATAATTTAAGCAATGGAGGTAAGGGAATCCTAGAGACAGGCTTGAACACACGTTGCACTGACTCCAGGCCCGCGCATGCAACCGCTAGATGAAGGCGGTGCTGAACGGGGCTAGGGCTGGGCCGGCCGGCCCACGGGACTGGCCAGTCCCTGGACGAGGCCATTCAGCCACCGCCTTCATGAGTCAGTCTGTGTGGGCCCCCTGATGACTACTGGGCTAGGGGGATTTTGCAGTGGAGCCCATGTTCCCGCGTCTTTGTTTATTTGTTTGTGTAAATATGCGTCAAAAAGTGCCTTTTTGATGTTTGTGCCCACAAAACAAGTATGCACCAAAACTTGTAGAAAATGTTAGTTAATCAAACCCTATTCGAAGTTTTGATGACATTATGTACTCATTTTGTCTGTGAATGTTGGCTAAAATTTATGAAGTAAGCAATGCCAACACTCCTCCTGTAAAGGCAAGGCCCCTCGGGCACCTCTCCAGTCTCAACACGCCGCGCATCTGCCTCGTCCATCCCTGTGACTGCACCCTCGCTCTGGTGCCTACGTCCGTCGTCGCCTCAGAACTACACTCGCCGGAGTTCCTTATTTACCATTAGTCGTCTGCCCCGCATGATCGCCCTACCTCGCCGAAACAGATGCCATGGACTCTGTCTCTAGTCGCACGGTGAGTTTACGTTTCCATCTGAGCCCTTTTTGTGCTTTCTAGCGCACCGTAGCTCAAGCTCGAGTTCGCACCGACGATGTGCCGTAGAGGAAGACAGGGTGTTGTTGTGTCCTTGTGGCCTCCGGTGACCCCTCCAGTCTCAAGCACGGCTAGCCTAACAGAGCCGCGCATCACCCCTATGCTCCTCCCATCGGGGACATGCATGTGGCACATGCACAACGCCATGACCGGTGACCGCGTGAGCACAAGGAGCAACCCGCAATGTTCTGCTTGTTTGCTTGATGATATAAGATTGTGATTTATGACCATTTTCCTTTAGAGAATTAAATCCAGAAATACAACACCAAATACACTTTCAGTATGGACATGGTCTATGGTGGACTGCTCTCACAGCCCCTGCCCGGTCTACGGTTTGTGGGCTGAGACCACAACAACATAGTGCATGCAGCTTTACACTCTAACCCTGCCTTTTCCAGAAACCAGTTCACTGTTCACTATGTCATGATAAACTTCCGAGCTAGCCCTTGACAGTTACTGTTAATCCTGTTTTGGCCCAAAGGGATTTCTATAGAAATGAGTTTTAAACTTGTTTTAAAAGGGGTTTAGATGCCACTAATGGTTAGAGATGCCATTATTTCAGTTAATGATGTCACTAACTTGTTTTGGTAACAGAATAAATAAAATAGTCATGTTTAAATAAAATAATTACATTCATAATGCCTTTTAACGTGCTTTGCTTATAAAAATAATTCTAAAAATGTCACCTTTGCAAATAAAATATTTTAGATCAAATAAAATGATTTTGTGGTCCAAATGTTTCACTTTTTAGTCACTAATTTGAAAAAAGTAACTAAAAATAAATCATGTTTATTTATCAAATTGCCCTCCAATTTCAAAAGACCATAACTTTTCAATCGTAGCTCCGTTTTCAGCGGTTTTTACGCTCACGCGATCGTAGAAACAAGCCCTAGGCATTAGTAACCTTTCTAATGTTTGGTGTATCATTTTTATTTATTTCTATATGTTTGCTTGTATGTTTGCGCGTCGAAGTTTGCCGCGATGGAAGAAAAGTCACCGATGGATTCCGAAGACCCCGAGTATGCGTTGTATCACATTTTCCCATTAAAGGCCAATGTTCTTGAACATCTTGCTCTTGTATTTATTTTACATTTGAGTTAGAGTAGCTAGATCCAATAGATGCGTGCAGTCTTAAATTGAATCTCATGTTAAGGTTTACTAGCTCTTGATTATATTATCCTTGTCACCGGTTTGGGAAGTTTTGGGTAGAGTTATTGCTTAGCCCTGCAGTCATGTCGGGATGGAATGGTGGTCAAATATTAATAATCTTGATTAATGCTCTATGGAACAAACATGGACATGGTAACTTTTGTAGTAACTTGGTGATTAGGAAAATCCGGTAGGATGGACCTGTATTGGTGGTTTTGTGCCATGGACTTAGCAGTTGTTATTTGGTTTTGGTTCTAGGCTCGTGCTAGATTATCCTGCCTGGATCCCTAGGACCCGATTCTTGGACAAGTAACCCGGCAAAACAGCACAAACCATGAGACCTATATGGCTCTGAGACTGGCTAAGTTATTAGAGAAGCCTTATGTGGTTATTAGTCTCATATGACATGGGTACAGAGGCTTCTTCTACGTAGGATACTGCTTGGTACGAGAGACCGGCTCCCAGGCTCGGGCACAGACATGGTGTTATTACGGAAGGTAGCTTCTATGTCGTGATATATGGAACTAATACACATAGGAGGACTCTTTGTAACAACCTTGTAGTGAACCCTGCCGATCCACCTTGGAAGTCGGTCAAGAGGTTGGCCGCCTCGAGCACAAGGGCAACACGACTCATGGGTAAAGATGTACAAACTCTGCAGAGTATTAAAACTGATATATTAGCCATGCTCACGGTCAAGAGCAGACTTGGACTTCTTCGAGATTAGTTAGTTGGTTCTGGTTCGGGTCATCTGATGAACTTCAGGTGCGGTTTGCCTGATGGACTTCAGGTGTGGGTTTGCTTGGTGGACTCCAAGTGTGGTTGCTTGGTGGATTCCAAGTGTCGGTTGCTCTATTGATCCGAGTGTGGTTTTGCTCGGTGGAATCCGAGTGTGGTTACTTTTACTTTGGAGACTATGATTATAATCTAGTAAATAGGTGCATAGGAAATAGGATTTAATAGGATGTGTCGCTTTAGGTGCTTGAGTCAAAATAGAGTCAGTCTACCTTTGATTTTAGCCTCATGGCATATATTTCCTACACTTGTGGAGTACATTTCGATGTACTCACCCTTCCTCTTTGTCCCCCTGCTACCCCACCAGACGCTAGAGTTTACGACGAGGAGCAGGAGTACCCAGAAGACGGTGGATTCGCCCCCGACGAGTTGTTCAAGGCTGATGCTACCCCCGATCGACCTTCCTGTGGAGATGGCGTCCAGTTTCTGCGAGTCTTCATTAGAGTCAATTTGAGAGTATGTACTTTTTTTGGTCCCAAGGGTCATTTTTTAATAATGTTTGATATATTAATAAAGCATTGTTTTTTATATTACTATGATGTCGATATATGTATGAAAATTGATCCTGGTATACATATATTGTGCCCTCAATTTTGTTCTTAAAATCGGGGTGCGACACAAACCCTGGTGTCAATTTCTCCTATGGAGAATTGATGATGGAAAATTTCATTGTCGGAAGGGATTCACATCAAGAAGGACAAACTACTGCGCCATCATCGCCGCCTCATCATGAATCGGCTCCGCAGGCGCCTCGAAAGCCATCGCCACCGCATCAACAAACGGCTTTGCTGCCACCGCAGCCGCAAACAACCTTACCAACACCGCCCCAACAAATGCCTCACTGCCATCGCAACTATAAAGGTATTCACAGCCACCTCAGCCACAAAGTGCTTCACTGCCACCGTCATCGCAGCCACAAAGTGCTTCGCCGCCACCTCAGCGACAAAGGGCTTCATCGCCACCGCAGCCTCACCCACAAACACCTTCCTTCCAACCTCCACTAGCACCGCAAGCACAAACAGTTGTGCCATCACCTCCACTGCTTTCAGAGCAACAACGACTGTTTTCTAAGATGGTGAGAGGACTTGACAAGGGTAGCAACACGCCGACAGTGGTGCCACCGCCTTCGGAACAACAGCGACCATTTCCTAAGATGGTGAGAGGACTTGACAAGGGTAGCAACACACGTGCACTTGCCGTATCTATGATATTTCGTTCTGTTGGAAAAAAATAACATGAATGTAGCTTGTGCAAGTAAGGGCAAGGAGTATCCTTCGTCTGCTCCAAATGCCAAGGCCAAGGAAGGAGGTGACACTATTTATGGTGGCCAACACCGTATGTCTAAAACCCTGATTAGTGTTTACTTCATCAAAGAGATGATGAATTAAGACAGTATTGAGTGCCCTTTTGATTATGTGCCACGAAAGCAATTCCTACCTGATTTTGCCCTGGAAAACAACAAGAGATTGTCAAACCTAAGGGCCTTCCAGAAGTGGTAGTTGCATGCAGTGGAACTAGGGTTACATTTAGTGCCGGTGAGCTATCCAGTTGAAGACATATTTGTCATCACAGAAAAATCTTTGAAAGTGAGCACACTTTTCGAGGATATGCAATTTTTATTTCGCTAGAAGAGACTTGAACTAAGTCAGATTACCTTGTGGTGCATGTAAGTGTTCTTTCCCTAAACTAGTCGTACAATTGGTTATTATGTGCTAACTGATCTTTAATTTTGATCAACAATGAAACAAAGAGTGGATGGATGCTCGAAACTTGGCCGCGAAGAACGCGTACCTTGACCCAAATCTCATTTGCGAGTTAAGACTTGTTGGACTTTATCTTTGAAAGATAATCATCCAGCTTTCACAGATGTCAAGGGAAAGGCTAAAGAAAAAATTAGGATGGCTACACACAAAAATGCAAAGGAGACTGCACTGTATATTGGGATGGCGTTCCTAACTTTTCAGAAATTCTAATATATATATATATATATATATATGTCTCGTACCATTCTAAGTAAGATCCATTACTATCTTAATTGTTTTCTTTATATTTGGTTTATTTGTTGTTAGCTAAATAGTTGTTGTTGCTGCTTAGCTGCTTAGGTCATGACATTTGTATAATTTAGTTGACTTTGTTTAAGTCATTAGGTGCTTTGTTTAAGTTGCTGCTTAGCTGTTGTTGCTGCTGCACATGATAGTTTTTTAACTTTGCTTCTAAACTGCAGTGAACTTGGTTTCTAAACTACAGTGAATTTGGGATAACTGAATTGGTAACTATATTGAACTTAGGTCCGATCTACTTATTAGCAACTTATCTAACTGAACTGATAACTAAACTTTTTGTATACTAATGCAGCGATCACTCATCTTAGCATCCATCAATTTGAAATTAGAAAATATAGTCATATTTGACTCTTTGAGAAGAGAAGAAAACAAGTATAAAAATTTCATCAGCCTTTTATAGACGTACGTGGATCGTATTTGTGCATATATGATTGTATTTTAGTGGAGTTGATTGTTTCTTCCTTTAAACAGTCTTATAGATATTACATTGCAAAAGGCAGAGAGTAAGTACCAGAGAAGAAGGACGGGATGACTATTACTTTTTATCAATGTGTACGATCATTTCCTAACCCAATCAAACTATTATACTATTTTGGCATGTGGTTGACTGTGTCATTGACTACAGTGTTCGAGACAGCCTCTCGACACCGTTCTTTGTGGGTTCTATGTGTGTCAATGGATACGAACGAACGAATATTACTACAATCACCCTGAAGATGTAAGTCGCACTACATCATAACATATGTTCATTAATCTAACTACTTTTGCCCCTTTTGATTATTTTGGTGCAGCATAAGTTATTCTAGCCTTCGACATCAATTGAGCAAAAAGACATTTAAGGACTTCAAAACGATTACTGCAAGTTCTTGTTGAGAGAGGTTCTTCGAGAGCGTGGCAAATTCTTTGATAAAGAGTCGGAGTATGCCACAGATCCTAAGTTTGAATCTCTTCAAGTTACATGCGAGTATCCCTTCTTTAGTTTTTTAAATAAAAACAACATCATATATATATATATATATAATATTGTAAGGGTGAGTTTTCTATACTCTCGAGAGTAATTACTCCCATCTTTAATAAAACCACATTGTGTATGTGTGCATACTTATTTATCAATTTGAATATGTTTATATACTTATTTTAAGATACTTCAAATCTTACTTACACGAATTTTTTTGAAAGAACCTATACTTTTTATTATATTACTAAAATACCACTACAATAGTATATAAAATAAGTATGACCATATATTCTATGTATGCTTGCATACTTGACATACATAATGCCCTATAAGGTCTAGTATGATTATATACTTCATCTACGTATACTTCATTCGGTCATAAACTCCATAAATTAAGAGATGTACACATGAGAGTAACTACTCCTAGGGAGTACAGAATAATTACCCATACTGTAACATAAATATACTTTGTTCATCATGTGTATATATTGTACCGTTCGATCTAATTTCAATCATTTGCAATGAAATTTGGTGGGAAAACATGATATATAATTATGGCGGGAAAGCACGATATAGTTATGGCGGGAAGGCTCGTATTTAAAAGTACAGAAATGACCTTTAGAGGTGGTTCCTTTTACCGCTTCTATAGATCAATTTTTAGAGGCGGTTGTGTTGCAAGAGCCGTCTTTGATCAATACAGTAACAGGATTGTAACACCCTTGAGAATGGGTCTTCAGAGGCGGTTTACTTAAGAATCCGCCTCTGCAAATAAGTCTTTAGAGGCGGTTTACTTAAGAATCCGCCTCTGAAATCCCGTTTTCAGGGGCGGTTTTCTTAAGTAAAGCGCCTTTGAACACCCATTTCTAGGGGCAGTTGAAAGACCGTTGCTACAAAGGGTTGATCTTCACAATCGATGACATTGTAGCGGTTCAGGAAACTGCCCCTAAAAACTGCATTTAACAACCCTTAAAGCCGTTTTGTGTACCGGTGTTGAAATTTACCTATGTCCTGGTTGGCAAGAAGGACTTAACATATGATGCCACAATTCTTGCTGATGCATTTGACAGACATGATGGGTTAAGGGTTCAACCAGGTAACTAAATCAATTATATAAATAAATAATAGATGTAATTGCATAATAATGAACCTAATGGCAGTCCATATTTGTTTTAGGCAAGTTCTAATTAGTAGATATTGGATATGTTTGTCGGTGTGGATTTCTTCCTCTTATCGAGGCACTAGGTACCATCTAAAAGAGTATGGTGGTACGAATTATCCAACCAGCCCAAGAGAGTTGTTTAATTTGAGACACTCTAGTTTGAGAGTAACTGTTGAAAGGGCTTTTGGCGCTTTGAAGAATCATCATCATTGACACCAACAAACCATTCCATCTCTCGAGGATACAAATCAAGCTAGTACTTGCATGTTGTATATTGAATCATTGATACCAACAAGCTATTCCATCCTAGCTCACGTACCATGTTAACGGGCGAACAACCTGACCCTTGGAACTACCTACAACTCTAGGTGTCCAAGAGCCAACATCAAGGTGCCAAATCTTCCCTTCGATATGGACTCTTGAGGGGGTTTAGGTAGGGTTTAGGGTCTAGATATATGCCCTTGCTAGGCCGCTCTGTAATGGCCGTGTCGTGTCGTGCCAGCCCAAGGCTAAGGTGATGGCTCATGCACGCAGTACAGCTGGTACCTGGCCAGCCCAAACCCGTATGATGTCGGATCGGGCCAAACTCGAGTCGGACCAAAATGTCAAATTACGTGCCAGGCTAACGGACCTCGGGTTGCACGTCTTTTTACAAACCACACCTTCGCTATAAAACCTCAACTCCACCTAAAGGCGAAACCGCATTCCTTGTATCCTCCCTCGTCATCGTCGGCTCGTCGCCGTGGCGATGGCGGACACCGGCGACAACAGCATGGCGCTGGTGCACGCGCGCCTGGCAGATTATGCGGTGGCGCCGCCGCGGACGCTGAGGCAGAGGCAGAAGTGGGAGGTGGATTACGCGCGCTACTTCGGCACGCCGCGGCGAGACCCCGCCACGCCGCCGCCACCACCAGGGCTCCGCCACATCACCCGCTGTGTCAACCGCCACCAGGGAACCTGGATCCCCGCCTCATGCCCTGCTTCCCTCTGCGTCTCCCACCCCAGCATCCCCTCTGCAGTCCCCGTCCTCACCATCTCCATCGGCGACGTCGTCTTCGTCCGTACCCAAACCCCCTCCCTCCATCCCTTTCTTCTTTATACTCGTGTCGTGTCTCGTGTATTGTTGTGTGACTGACAGTAGATTGTTTAGGTGTCCGCGTTTGTTTAGGGGATTTTAGGAAATGGTTGTCCTGGTTTGGGGTTTAGGTTTTCTTGTTGGCCAAAATTGACTGCTCCGGATTAGTTTTGTCCTAGAACAAATAAAATTTTGGTGTGGAGTTTGATCTTTGCAAAACACATGCTAGGAAGTAGTGTCCTAGTTTTGTCTGAGAAAGTTTCAACGCAGGTCCAATTTGTGATTTCTAACATATCAAATGAGTCCATTCAATTTCTGGAAAATTGGTGCTCTAAGTTGCATACCCGGGTCCAATTTGTGATTTCTCATTATATGAAATGAGCCCATTAAATTTGTAGACATGTGGTGCGCCAGATTCTTTATGAACTTTGTTTGGATATATAATCTGTGCCATGTTAGCCTGTCTTTCTGTGTTGTTTTCTTTAATCATCTTCTTATAGCTTTCTATGTTGATGTCATTGTCTCAGTTAGTTTTTTTTACTTTTTATTAATCTAATAAGTATCATTGTTTTTTTTGAATTATCATGCATGGCTGTATCAGTGCTATATCTGTTTCTGCAGTCAAGTTCTACAGATAATTGATTTCTCGTATATATTCTATATGTAAATGTCCCATTCATTATGCTTTTAAATTCTTAATGGATTGATACGGATTAATGAATGCATATGCTAGCTTGAATGCTTTATACATTCGAGGCTTTACGGCAGTGGAGTTAATATTCCTTAGGCTGGTGTCTTTGATCTGGTGAGTTTCATTTCGTTGTTTCCAAGACTGCCATGTCATATGAAATAAAGTTTCATAGGCATTAAATTGTTTAATTGAATGTCGAGGATTGGTTAGTTGAGTGATCCCATTGGTTGCATGATTAGATTTCCTCGAACATGCAGAAGTTAATTGTGGATATACCATTTCATGTCTGACAAGTGGACTCTATACTTTGGATTTTATTGATTGTTTTGCCACTTGAGTAAAGTTAGTCTTTTTATGATGAATTGTCTGCTACTTTTCTATTGCGATTTTTTGCACCAGTAACTCCTATATGGTTCTTTTTGTTTTGTCATAGGATACCTTTTCTTACTGAACTACTTGCCCATCGCACAGGAGGAGCACTTTGTGTCGATTCTCAACTTCTCTTGGCCTCAGGTTACTTGTGTGATGCAGTGCCCCATCAGAGGTAGCAGGGTGGTATTCGTGAGCTTCTGTGATAAGTCTAAACAGGTAGTCTTTGTGTACCATAAAAATAAGATGTGATTCTACCAGCTAGTCAGTTGAAAGAAATGATAACTGTTGCACGGTTATCTTGCAAGATTGAATTGTGGAAATCGTTTGCTTACGAGATGTTTATATGCATAAATTTCTTCTCTAATGGAAGAAATTTTATGATGTCTCTCTGTAGATCCAGAAGTTTTCTGTACGTTTCCCACAGCTCTGTGATGCAGAATCGTTCTTAAGTTGTGTGAAGGTGAGTTTTCTGTACATTTTCAAGAGTTCAATGATGTAGAGTCATTCTCAGATTGTGTGAAGATTGAGTCTGTTATATTTGAGATAGATACAAATGCCGTTTCTCTAATCCAGTGTCTTTCAGTGTTTCCCCTATGCGCATCTATTTGTCATGGATGACTTATGTTTCTTTATGTTCTCTTTTCATGTTCATTAGAGCTTACTGTATCCTGTTGTATGTCGCAACTGAAGTGCATTGAAATGCAGTATCATGGATTTGTATGTTTACAAGTGAGTGAAACATAAATGAATTGCATGAGAATATTTTGTAATCCCATTTTGACATTCTTGATGGCTTATCTTCATTTCTGTTTTAATAATTTCTAAATGAAAGAAATGTAATACCATTAATTTTTTAATATTGATATTGCTTTAATGGAGAACAGTATATTTTCGTTATAAAGAATATTTTGAACAACGAAGCTTATTTATGTGCTGAAGGATCCCAGAAGTTATAGATAAAAAATGTTCACATACTAATAATACTTGTATTGTAGATCAGAAAACCTAATAGTGTTTTTCTAAACTTTTTTTATTATAAAACCTTGAAGGATTATCAATTTCATTTTATTATATGACTGCCAGAATTATTACCAAATTAAAGCATTTTGGATGTGTTTTACATTCTGCCTCTCTTTTTCCAAAGTTTACTTGACATGAAACCATGGTGACGCTACATACCATTGTGAGAAAAAAAACCTCAGCCGCTGGGAAGGAACCTCAGTCAAACTGATCGAAAAAACCCACTGAACCCAGGCTTCATATATGGATGCACTGGAATTTGGGCTGACCACGACCGAATGGATTGGGATAACTGAAACTACCACATTGTAGGAGGGCCCAAACCAACCATAATTGCCACAGGCTGGCCCCTTGCCATTATTTTTTCTGTTGTCGGCAAGGAGAGTTTTTGGCGCACCAACCACAGTTGCCATAAGCCAGCCCCTACCATTATTGCATTGGCAGCGAGTTTTTTTTTGGTACCACCAGGTTGGATTTGGAACCCTGGCCAGTGTCTCCCTTACCTATGGTAGTTTCATATGTTCTTGGACAGGTTAGGCGATGAAATTTAAGTATCAGACTAGGTTTCCTCTTTGCTTGTAAAAGAGTTTTAAAGTATTAACTAAGTTTATTTATTTAACAATCATAAAGGAATGCTCATTCGAAACCATGGTGGACATCATACCGTCTGGAAGTGACTATGTGTGTGAAGATTCATCAGCATCTGAATATATTGCTTCTAATGGACTCCACCACAGGTAAGGATAGAACTTTTTATGGTTTGTAAGTTGGAAGATGTGTTTGTTTTCTGACATACATGTTCCTAGGCCGGATGACGCTTCAAGCTTTGAGGAGCAAAGTTCTGACCACACAATAGATGAACCAGCAATGAGCTACCATGAGGAACCAGACCAGCCTGTTCTTGAACCTCTCAGTGCTAGCAACACTAGTAACAGCTACTCTGCTTTCCCTCCTAGTTTCAATCAAATGCTGACAAATTGTTCAATTGATTATGACCAAGGTGAACTAATTTCCAAAGAATATTAAATTGAAATACAATATCTGTATTTCGATTTTGTTGTTGTTCTATAAGCTTAATAATACATTGTAAATCTGATACAGAGGAACCCTGTCCATTGGCTGCATCAAACCGTGCCCTTCAAGAGGTAATGTTGTATCTATTTGAATTTTGAAAGTCATGCAAACAATTGCTGCCGAGAATGTTACTGATACTTTTAAATCTTTCAGGTGTATGCACTGGATACTTCTCGTGATGGTAAAATGATTTTAATTTCATTTTTTATCTTATTTGTATTGATCCTCCTCCCTATATGTAAGCAATGTTTCTATGCAGTTGCCAATGAAACGACTGCTGGCAAAGGAATGGATGCTGGTGAGGGAGTTGATACCAGTATATTAACGTATGACATATTGGCACAGATAAAGGTACTGTTCTTATTAAGAATCTTTTGGTCGTTTTTTTGCTATTGTCAAGTATTTTGTAAATAGTAACATCATATTTTTCGTCTGCAGACATATATGGCTGATGAATCCTTTAATGGTATGCCTTCTCTTCCTCATGCTGTACATATTCATAAAAAATGAACCATACAATGGTTTCTCACTCTTTCCATTACTCATACATACTAACAAAAAATCCAGCATTCTCTTTAGTTGTTACCCGTACATTGAGCCCTCAATTTACATACTGGTACTGATTCAGTACTTTGTTTCTCTAGATATGTTGTTCAAGCTTGATAAAGTCATTGATGAACTTGGTGGTGAGATGTCGCTGTAGATAGCAAAAACCTCTTTTGTGGTGAAGGAATGCAGATCTGTCTATCATATATAATGCTACTAGAAAAGCTGGCGCGTTTTGCGGCACCCTACAGCGCCTTTCCGAAAAGTTCAGATTGTGAAGCAATTGTATAAATATATATTGCATGCCAAGATAAATATTCAGTACTACCAACTATTTTACAAGCAAAAAAAAAAAAAATCATCCAAAGCACAGATATTAAAAATAAACAGTTTGCAACCATGCTCGTGTTTATCTAGATGTCCAGTTGATTAAATAGAGCAGGTTCTTTCATAGCGAAATGCTTCATTACAGGTGATCACACATAGGGAAAGAATTGCCTCAAAGAGTACTCCCGTTTATATCCAAGTTGCTGTAAATGCCCTTGTTGATGTGCCTGTATAGATGGCAACGGGGCCCGATTCCCCGTGGAGAATTTTGCAACTGACCCTGATCCCTGATTCTCTGGGGGAATCCCCAATTAGAGCTACTTTGGGAACACACTTTCCCGTTGGGTTCCCAGTGTTATCCCCGTGCAAGATTTTCCCGCCGAAGTTCTCCACGGACTGCCTCTTGAGTTAATTTGGAAGCACGCGACACGGGTTTATTTGCCCGCTGGAGCTGGGTTTCCATGGGGAAACACGCCTGGCCTCGTGACACCGGACGATGTTCCCAGTCTCTCCATGTCGCGACTCATGATAGCGCTACCGCTGCCATCACTGCCTCCTCCGCCCTCGCCTCGTCTTCTCCACTATTGTCTCTGTTAGAATAATTATGTACACACTGCTCAGGCCCTTTGGGCTCCCCTCTCTCTCCTATATATATGTGTAATCTCCCATGTAATCTTCATTAAGTCTATTGACTATTCTCTAATATGGTATCAGTCTAAACCCGATCCTCTGCTTCCGCCCCTCCCGAGCCGCGTGTGCGCTTCGTTCCGCACTCGCCTTCTCGGCTCCCGCGCGCGCCGTCTCGGCCGCCGCGCGCGCCGTCTCGGCCGCCGCACGCGCCGCCTCGGCTGCCGCCGTGCCCGTGCCCCCATGGCTGCCCCTTCCTCTGGCGTCTCCAACTCGGTGGCCTCCGCCACGGCTAAGCTTCGCAACAAAGCTGCCACCGCCGCCCAGAAGCTCGAAGACGAAGCTTCCTCCCTCCGCTCCTCCAACGCGGAGCGCAGCCAGCAACTCCAGTCGGAGGCTGACCTCCTCAAGTCCGCCGCCGCGGCTCAGGACCGTGTCCGCGCCGCCGCCGATGCTCTGGATAAGGAGCGCGCGCAGGCAGACCTCCTCGAGCAGCAGGCCGCGGCCCTCCGGGATCGCCTCCGCACCGAGTCCCTCCGTGATGAGGATCCACCCGATGACGATGACGACCGCTCCTTCTCCTCTGAGGCTGCTGCCATCGCACACCTCCACAACCTGTGACGGAACGACCCTAATCCCATGGCCCACGTGTCCCTGTCAACCTCTGACAGCCGAACCCATGTTCCATGTGATTAAGACCTGTTCGCCACCGGGCTACATCAGTGCCCAATGTCCGCAGGATCATCTCACAATTCGGTTACAGCATTGCATATTTTTACAAATAACATCGGAATAAAGAGCGGAAGACTTAAATAACATTAGTTTTACAAAGCAGGGTTCCAAATAGAAATTAAGGTGCAGTTATTACAAACCAAGTTCTGATAATAGAAATAGACATAGGCAACATAGTGGAGAACAACAAAGATACTTATAATCACCCAGCCCGAGGGTGTACAACTATTCTTCGGCCTCATCGGCCTCTTCCTGGACGATGGTCACGCAGCAGGGTGCAAGACACATCGGGGACTCTGTCATACCTGCAGCATGGGTAACAAACCCTGAGTACTGGGGTACTCAACAAGACTTACCCGACTAAAGAAAAGGGAGAAGACTCAGGAATGAGAGGCTTAGGGTAGTCAAGGTAAGGCTTAAGCAAGATCAAGTATTTTGCAGAAAAACATTTTTGTAAACCTTATTTTATTTTTGAAAGATTCAGTATTCCTCAATTCTTCATCGTTCATGATTCATTTTACATTTCAAAACATTCCTAGTTGAGAACCACTCTCCGTTGACAGTCAGTGACCAAGTCTCCATAACCGAGGAGCAACGTTAATCCGGATAAATAATACTCAGCTGAGGATCCCTATCCACACTGCATATGTAGCACCCAAGCTTGCATATGCCAACTCGTCTACCACGATTCCTCCAAGATTGGACCGGTCCTACGCCACCCGGAAGTACAGTACACCACTCCAGTACACCACTCCTTTCCAGGTACGACGACCACGTGGGTACATGCTACTTCCGCCATCCCTCCACTCCCAGTGCGCGGTTGTCGGTCCCAATCAAGGATTTCTCGGAGCCAGAGCTTTCCGAAGTATGTGAATAGTTACAAGTCTTGACCAGCAGGCCCCCATACGGATGGTCCCTAATTTTCCAGCCAGAACTATACCTTGGTTATATCTCACCCAAGCGTAATAGTCCCGTCAGTTTTTCAACCCTGTCCCGGTCGGTGTCAACTGTTGAGTCCCGGACTACAACATGACGGCACCGTACGCTCGGACAACCTCTCCTCGCTATTGACTAGGTACGGATCAGATACCTAGCCAACAGCCGGGGAGTAAGACCAAATTCCCATAAACATTCCTTAAGTGATCACACTTTTGAAATTGGCATTTTATTGCAAAGTCTAATTCAATAAGCATTGCTAAGCATTTTTCAAATACTTTTGAAAAGCAGGTATCGGGTGTATCAGTGGTCAAGGTGGATAGTGCATCAATTAGGATAGCACACAACTCCTATAAACCTAATGCAATAATTTAACTCAAAAGCATTTAAGGAAATCATTTTATAAATTCAAGGAAAGGGTTAAATGCACCGGGGCTTGCCTTGAAGAGCAAAGACAGCTGGCTCAGGGTTGGAGGTGCAGAGGTCGAAGCTCGGAGTTACTTCGGGAGCAGGTTCGTCGGCGGCGGCCTCGACTTTAACTTCTCCTTCGGTGACTATACGAATGCAATGATGCATGCACATGAGTATGCTAGCATGAACAATGCAAAACAGGGCATACAACATGAACCCTAATCACTTTTTCTATTTTCCTTAATTATTTAAAAAGGTCATTTTATGAAGTTGCTCCAAAAATTACCAAATTAATCACATAAGTTCATTATGGTGTAGATAGATGGCAAAACAAATTTCATAATTTTTGGAGGTCATTAAGGTGCTCAAATAAAATCAGACATTAATTAACAAAGGCACTATTTAACAATTAAAGAAAAATGCTCAAAAATCAACTTGTTCCAAAAGACTTCAAAATTTCACCAGAGACTAAACATGGCATAGGAAATTCACAAAAATTTATCTCATGATTTTTGGAGTTATAAATGATTTTCTAAAAATCTAGAACTATCCATTTATTAATTAAAATAGGGATTTTATATTTTCAAATTCTTGTAGAAAAGTCAAGTTTCATATTTTTCTAAAATACTACACAGTGCAAGGAGCATACCATAATTTTATCAGGATTTAAGGAACACCAGATTAATTCACACAAAAAAGAGAAAACAGAACACTATTCACACTCTTTCAAAAAGGAAAAAGAAAAGAGCGCTGTGCTCCTTCCTCGCAGGGGCTCGGGCGAATCGCGGCGAGGCGGACAGCAGGGCTCGGTCGAGGCGGAAACACTCGGCCGTCCGAGACCTGGCTGGTAGGCTCGGGCGAGACGGAAACAAGCGTTTCGTCCGAGGCCTGGCCGGGAGGCTCGGGCGAAGCGGAGACAAGCGTTTCGTCCGAGGCCTGACTGGGAGGCTCGGGCGAGACGGAAAGCAATCGTTTCGTCCGAGACCTGGCTGGAAGGCTCGGGCGAGACGGAAACAAGCGTCCGTCCGAGGCCTGACTGGGAGGCTCGGGCGAGACGGAAAGCATGTGTTCGCCGAGGCCTGGCTCGGGCGAGACAGAGAGCAAGTGTTCGCCGAGGCCTGGCTCGGGCGAAGCGGAAAACGTGTGCTCGAGGCCTGGCTCGAGCTAGACAGTGAACGTGCATCCGCTCGAGGCCTGGCTCGAGCTTTACGCCGTGAAAGCAGAGACCGGGGGCTTCGAGTGCTTACCACGGTCGGAGGCAGGGCTCGGCGGAACAAGGGTCGAAGGAGGAAGCTCGACGTTGGCGGTGCTTCGGCGGAGCTCTCTCGGCGGCGAGCGGCGCTCCGGCGATCCTGCGCATAACACGAGACCGCAAGGGCCTGGTTAGAGTCGCAAGGGAGTAAGGAAGATGAAACAGGGGTCGGGGAGGGATGATCATGGCCGGAGAGGAAGTATTTCCCGAACCCGAGCTCGCCGGGCTTTCGCTGGAGATGGGAACGGCGAGCTACGCCGGGCGATAGGAGGCGGGGGAGGTAAAATTGAGGGGCTGGGAAGCTTCGCGAGCTCAAGGCGGAGCTTTCGGGCTAGGTGGTTGAGCGGCGGGAGCTTTGGAGTGGGCTGGCGACGGCGGCGGAGACGAGTGAGGAGCTCGGATTCCGGCGGTCCCTTTTATAGGCACGGTCGGGGACGGTAGAGAGCACGGGATGGTGTGGATGAGCTCGGCCGAGGCGTGCGCACTCGATTGCAAGCCGGCGGGAGGACGGGCGTGCACCCAGGGCCTGGGCGAAGGCTCGCCGGTGACGGCCACGCGGCGGCGACGCCCTGGGCACTGTAGGGGACGGGGCGAAGGTCAGCGCTTGCGCGTGCGGGGGCGGAATGATGGCGCGGGCGCAGGCGACAAGTCGGGGGCGGGCGTGCGGCTGCCAGGCGCGTGGCGCAAGCGGCGCTGGCGTGCGGCCATGGCCGGGACCCCCTCTCTGCTCTGCTCTGACCCTAGGTAGGAGATGAACAGGGCTAGGTCTAGGGTTTGACTATGGGCTGATTTCTGAATTTTGCAAATTACTCCCAAAACTTGAACTGAGCAGCAAAAACTCAAAATACCAAAGTTGTGCAGAAAAAGGAGATCTACAACTTTGTCAATAAGAGCATTTTCAAATTCCTAACAGTTTTTGAATTATATTCGAAAACAGAAAAGGGGACACTTTTAAGATTTGAATAATTTCAAAATTACTTTTGATTTTATATAGGAACTTGAAAATCTGAAAATACCAAAGTTGTTCCTTTTGACAAGATCTACAACTTTGCTTTTTGGACCAAGTCCAAATTTTGAATAATTTTTAAATTACAAAAAGAGGGGTAAAAACTAGGGTTTGGAAATTAGGGTTTTTCAAAAGGGATTTGAAATCTGTTTTAGATTTTGGGTTTTGAACAACACAACAAAGCTTCAAGACACAAAACTGAACAATAAATTACACAAGCAAGTCACAGAGGTGAAATTACCATTTTGCCCTTATAGGAAGATTTGGGCTTTTAGGGTTTTTGAAAAGAGATTGCTACACAAGCACTAAGCAAACATAAATGCAAGGCAAGAATGATTAATGACTAATGATGATGACATGTCAGGTTAATTATAGTTAAACACCAGAGGTGTTACAGCCTTCCCCCCTAAAAGAAATCTCGCCCCGAGATTCCACGTCTTAAAAAGGAAAAGGCAAAACCTTACATCTACAGAGATTCGAGAAAGTCGGGATAGTTCTTTGCTAAGAAGTCTTCGGATTCCCAGGTGGCTTCTTCTTCAGAGTGCTGGTTCCACTGGATCTTGTACCATCTTGTGGTGGTTCTTCGGGTAACACGATCCTTGTGATCCAACACGCGAACTGGATACTCAGTGTATGACAGATCTGGTTCCAAGTGCATTTTCTTGTGAGTTTGCATCTAGTGGCACTTGGGGATTTTTGTTGCTGCGGGTATTCTCTTTACTCTTGGTGGTTGCCGCCACCTAGACAGCTTGGAGCAACGGAGGAGTTTTGGCACGAGTGGTGATTGTTCGTGGCCATCTCTCGGTGATTTGTGAGGGGTATTGTGCCTTCCCCGGCGAAGAGCCAAAAGGTAACTCTAGTAAATTGTGCGTGTCATTGAGTTACCTCCATTGTGGGTCGGTTCTTGTGGCGCTCAAGTGTTGAGCTAGGTTTGTGAACACCTATTAGCCACCGAACCACCAAGTGGTTGGTCGACACAACGGGAGTAGCGTGCCGGCAAGCACGTGAACCTCGGGAGAAAATCTTTGTGTCTCTTGCCTCTTTGGACTTCTCCCGAAGTTTCTTGGTATTCTTATTGTGATTGATTGTCTCTTGCCGATGTCGGTACATCTCTCTATCCTTGCATTACTTTCGTTATCACTTGTGTAGAGATATTTGTTGCTAGAAGTAGCTCTCTAATTAGAAGTAATTATTTCTTGCTAACTCATTATTTTAGAGAGTAGTAACATATCTTTTGTGTGACATAGTGATTATAGGTTACTAGAATTGTTGGATAGGTGGCTTGCAACACTTAGTAGAGCTAGAGCAAAAAGCTTCGCTTTGTAATTGTCTAACTAGTTGCTCTAAGTGTTTTGTAGAATTTTTCATTAGGCTATTCACCCCCCCTCTAGCCATTTAGGACCTTTCACTGGCGCCCACGGTGGCGCCCCCTGCACCACAGCAGGTGCCCTCGGCGGCGTCCCCTTTACCGCAACAGGCGCCCATGGCGGCACCTCCTGCACCGCAGCTTTTAGCTGCCCGCCTCGACAGACCCCGGTGGTTCACATCTACACTTGGCGCGCCCCTGCTTCTTGCTCGTCGCCACCTCCTGCGTCCCCCGCCGGGGCGCCCCCTCGTCGTTCCAGCATGGTTCCATCTCCGCCGCGCTACGTCAAGAGTGATCCCCCTCTACCGCTCGGAGCTGTTCCCATTTCCCCGGTTGCCAACACTCGTGGCATGGAAACTCGTGGGAAGTCTGGGTACCGGCAGCCTCGCCTCGCTATGCACGCTGAGCCTCTGTCCCCCCTGCCGCGCACCTGCCGTGATGCTCTCGCCGATCCTCACTGGCGCCGGGCTATGGAAGAAGAACATGCTGCTCTCCTGGATAACGACACTTGGGAGCTTGTTCCCCGACCTTCTAAGGCAAATGTGGTCATTGGGAAATGGATTTTCAAACACAAGTTTCATGCTGATGGTTCACTGGACCGATACAAGGCTCGCTGGGTTCTTCACTGTTTCACTCAATGCCCGGGCATGGATTATGATGAAACATTCAGCCCCGTTGTGAAGCTTGCTACTGTTCGAACTGTTCTCACCTTGGCTCATTCTCGGGATTGGCCAATTCATCAGCTGGATGTGAAGAACGCCTTCCTACATGGCACCTTGTCAGAGACAGTCTACTGCTCCCAACCCATGGGGTTTGCTGATTCTGCTCTTCCCGATCATGTCTGCAGACTCAACAAATCCCTCTATGGACTCAAGCAGGCCCCGCGTGCTTGGTACAGCCGGTTTGCCTCCTTCCTGCTGTCCCTCGGCTTCACTGAAGCAAAGTCCGACACGTCTCTGTTCATATTTCGGCGCGACACTGAGATGGTCTACTTGCTTCTATATGTGGATGACATTGTACTCACAGCCTCCTCCGAGCAGCTCCTCCATCGTGTGATTGTGGCTCTAAAGAATGAATTTGCCATGAAGTATCTTGGCCCTCTGCACCATTTCCTCGGCGTGGCAGTCTAGCGCACCAAGGAGACTCTCCTCCTTTCTCAGCAGCAATACATTCTAGACATCCTTGCCCGACACGGCATGAGTGGCTGCAATCCTTGCTCCACCCCAGTCGACACTTGTGCCAAAGTCCCTGCTGATGCTGGTCCTTCCGTGGCTGATCCCACCGCTTACCGCAGTCTTGCAGGCGCCTTGCAGTACTTAACTTTCACAAGGCCCGACATTGCCTACGCTGTTCAACAAGTATGCCTTCATATGCATGATCCCCAGGAAGTTCACCTTGTTGCTGCCAAAAGGATTCTACGGTACCTTCAGGGCACCATTGGCCATGGATTGATCATACCCTGCTCCGCTCCCACTCAGCTCATCATGTATACCGACGCTGACTGGGCCGGTTGCCCTGATACTCGACGTTCCACCTCGGGGTACGCTGTCTTCCTCGGTGGCAGCCTTGTCTCCTGGTCATCCAAGCGGCAGCCCACCGTCTCTCGGTCCAGCGCCGAGGCCGAGTACCGCGCCGTCGCCAACAGAGTCGCTGAGGTATCGTGGCTACAACAGCTTCTCCAGGAGCTTCACCATCCCCTGAAGACTGCATCCCTCGTCTACTGCGACAACGTCAGCGCCGTCTACCTTTCTTCCAACCCTGTTCAACATCAGCGCACCAAGCACATGGAAATCAACCTTCATTTTGTTCGTGAGAAGGTGGCCATCGGTGCTGTTCATGTGCTTCATGTGCCCACTACGTCGCAGTTTGCTGATGTCTTCACGAATGGTCTTCCCACCTCCGTCTTCACCGATTTTCGCTCCAATCTGAACGTTCGTTTTACCGACGTTCAGCTTGCGGGGGGATGTTAGAATTAATTATGTACACACTGCTCACGCCCTTTGGGCTCCCCTCTCTCTCCTATATATATGTGTAATCTCCAATGTAATCTTCATTAAGTCTAATGACTATTCTCTAATAGTCTCCATTGTGCTCCGGCATCAACGTCGTCTCTGCAAGTGAGCTCGCTTCCACGCGCATCTCCCTTCGCTGCCTCTAGAGTTTCCTAATCCACATCGTGTTTCTTGTAGATCCTGGGGCTGCAGACAACTGCATCTGTATGGAAAATGGACCTCGGTCCATTTGACTTTTGTATTTTGGTGTTTGATGATCAACATAACCATATTGGACTACTGTGTTTGCAAATATTTGTTTTGTAGTTCAATAGGGTGCAAAGGTGACTTGGACTAAGGCAACGTGATGATCCGATAATCAACACTTTAAGCAAGACATTTGAAGCTCAGTAGAAGACTCTCAAGATCAAGCAAAGTCCAAGACACAAGACTGGAACCAAGACGGCGCAAGAAATCACAAAGAAACGAAGAAAACGGTACATCAGACGCTGCCCGTACAGGCGTCGGACGCACCGATGGTAAACCCTAGCTCAAGTCAGCGCCGGCAGAAGCATCGGACGTGCCGATCCGAGGACATCGGACGCAGCGGTGACACTGTGCTGTGTTGCACAGCATACATCGGATGCACCGATGAACATCGGACGCTACAGGACCCTAGCGTCTGATGCCTATGCAGAGAGGTTACAGAGAGGCTCTGAAGACATTGGATGCGTCAGATGTTGAAGCATCGGACGCTGTCAGAGTCCGATGTGGCTCAGTGCCAGGTCGACAACTAGCCGTTATGTGACATCGGACGCGCGTCCGATGCTCCTGACAGGAGCGTCCGATGCTACGCAGAAAAGTCCATCTTTGGTGTCCAACGACTCTATTTGCTTGGGGCTCTATAAATACCCCCATGGCTGGCCAAAAACAGGAGGTTGGAGCTCAAGGAAGTATACCAAGTGTTGAGACACATATTTAGTTGCTCTAGCCACCAAAGTGCTTAGTGAAATATTAGCTGATTAGTATAGGTGTTTTGCGAAGTGCTTAGCCTAGTTAGACCACCGCTTTGCGCTTGCTCTAGGTGTTAGGCCTAGTGTTTAGTAAGGTTTGCATACCTCTTACCTACCGGTGCTTGCGCGCATCGTTGTTGTACATCGGAGGAGCTTGTAGTCTTGCGAGACCACACCAACTACGTTTGTGGTGTGGCCGCCACCGTATACCGAAGGGAACAAGGCCCGTGGCGGTTCGGTCGGAAGCTTGATAGTGAAGACGGCGGGGAGCGGTCCGGGAGAGGCTTTGCCACGAGTGGCTTAACCGGAGACCCACTTGGGCGTGGGGAAGGCCTGGAGCTATCCACGGAGTTACCCGATCGGAAGCTTGGCCCTTGCGATGGAATCCTTGCGAGGGGTCCAACGAGGACTAGGGGGAAGTTTGCGCACTTCTCGATACCTCGGTAAAAATACCGGAGTCATCGACAGGAGTTTGCATCTCTACCACTCTCTTTAGCTTCCGCATTTACATTGCTACTTTGGTTGTGTGCTTTAGCTTTCCTAGCTTAGTTGATAGGCTAGTTGATAGGTTTGGAACCTTTGCAGAACCTTAGTTGCACATTAGATAGTTTACTTTGTTGCATAGGTTTTGATCAGGTATTTTTTAGAGGCTACAGTTTAGAGTAGAACTTTTAAGTTGCCTAATTCACCCCCCTCTTAGGCGTCACGGTCCTTTCAACATCCTCCTCCACACTCTACATCTTGTAGATCTCACGCGCCCCTCCACCATCCACCTGCCCCTCGCTACAGCCACACACAACTGCATCTCCACATGAGGTGCCTCACCGGCAGTGGCGGTGAGGACGAAGGGAAGGAGGAGGGGTAGGCTGAAGCGCATGAGTCACTCTTCAATAGTGAGCTCGAGCAGCAAGGCATGGCGCTGGGAACCGCCACGCCTTCAAATGACCAGCGGAAGCGGTCCGTGGTTCTCAACAGCGAGGGCCTCAAGGTGCGCTTGCCAACCCCCGGCTTTCTGTCAATCTCTTCTCTCTCACGCGCGTGTGCCATTTTGATCTGCAAAGTTGGCTTTTCTTGAGTTAGGTTTGCTATACGAGATATAGGAAAGAATGTGATACATAATCTGTTTCGCAATTCATTCCAAACTCTGTTGACTTTTCCTACGCTTTTGTTGTTCCATTGTTTCGCTCTCTCAGAAAGAGAGAACGGGAACAACTTCCAACACAAAGTTTCTTGTGACATGCCTGCGATTGTTAGGCAAGCACAAAGTTGCTCAAACTCCTGTAAGTGGTGATAGGGGTTTTCGCTGTTGAACCCTGAGAAGGGTTGTTCATGAACCATGGCTATAAAGCTTGGGCGGAGTTCATTGCCAGAAGCTATGATTGGCTTTGATGATTGCGGTGGCTCACAGAACTCTGCCCATGGAGCGGACATATTATAGATGGTGGTTGTTGGCTCCATATGTAAGGGTAGCTAGAAAGAAAGAATGCAAAGGATACACAGGCAAACTAGGTTCGGAGACTAAAGGCGACAACCGTTCCCCGACAACGGCGCCATAAATGCTTATTGGTATTTCTTAGCGTAAGCAGAAAAGTCCGCAAGCGCACGGAAGTACCGTTGTAGCACTTCACCCCGAAGTATTATCAGGGTATCGTATTTTCCATAGGGAACGGTGTGCTATAGTCTCTTGGGTATAGATCTCCCGGCTTAGGATGAGAGGAAGAACAACCTTAGGGTAGCGAGGTTTATTCTAGGTAACGTATTCCTTGGTGATCTAGCTTTAGGTAAACGTAATCTTCTTCGTTCAACGGGTGAAGTTAGTTTCCCAACGTATGCCGATACAGCTCTACCTGGAATCCCGAATGTGGGTGGATTACAAAGGACGGACAGGGCTGTCTCCACCTGCCGCCTACCTCCTCAACCGTGGAGACCCAGGCAACCAACCTGTGAACACTTAGCCTAAACACCGCGTTTACGCTAAGAGCCACTACTTCTAGTGGTAGTTAGGGCTTGCACCCTCTTACTAGAGCACCCACCCGAAGGTGAACGGCTAGTCCAGCTGATTACGCAAGCGATAAAATAGAACATGGTAAGAATGTGTAAACGAAGATAAACACGAATCTTAATACTCCAAATAGTATGTCGATCTGTCGAGGTACAAGTAAAGTCGTATCGGTGATTCCGGTATCCTTCCGCTAAGTGTAGAATTACACTTGAGGAAGTAGCCGACAGCCCCGACACTTCTCCGACTAGCACGAACTCGAACTCGCTCCCTCTTCTAGATAGCTACTAGACCTATAACACTTGAGGCACTACTTCTTGTCTAGAATCGGATCCTTTACAAGGTGGGAATGGACTAATCTAATGCTATGAAGAAATGCTCTACACTTCCATGCTTTGAAGAGATGCTCCACCCATGCTTTTATAGTGATCTGAGGTTGGTTTGGGGGTGATCAACATGGAAACCATCTTGCACCGCCTCAGCATGACGCCATGTAACCGACCCCAGAGGGTGGGCCCAAGGGGAGGCAGAGGCGGTGCGGCCGCACCCCTGGCCCCACCTCCGGCCACCGCCTTCGCGTGGTGGGCTGCTGGCTGGGCCCTGATGTCGGTTGTGTGGGTTTCCAACCTAGTTGCAAGGTGTGATGGGCCTTGGGGTTCATTCTCTTCGTTTGGATGGGCCAAAAAGTGCTTTAGGCTTTGTCATGTTGGATTAGGCATGCACTTTTGGCCCATCTTAGATATGGTTTTCCTGTGTTTCCTGCAAAACAGTTGATATATCCGAAACTCATGGAATTCGTGAGTTTAAAACCTAATCCTAAGTTTTGGTCCTTAATATGGTAGGTTTTCGAACAAAGTTGGCGGTATAAAATGTGAGTTAAGAACCGCCAACACAGCTCCGAGCTGGCGAGCATGTACTTTATCGACCTCGTCAAGATGACCCTCGGCGGCGAGGACCTACCAATCCTCCTCGCGACAACCTTCGACATCAACAGCACCAATCTGGACGTGGGCACCGCCTTCATGCTGTTCCCGCTGGACGCGTACATGCCGCTACGTGACGCTTTCTAGAAGGACATGTCGAAGTACAACAACCACCTCTCGCCGCAGGTGAGGTTCTCCGGCTTCGACACATGCTACAACTTTACCGGGCTGAATGAGCTCGCTGTACCGCTGGTCCGGTTCAAGTTCGGCAACGGCGAGAGCCTGCTGATCCACGGGAATCGGATGCTGTACTTCGACATGACCCCGCCGCCGCGCCTTTCACCATGGCCTGCCTCGCCTTCTTCGCCATGAACACCGGTGACGACGGCGCTGCCTTCTCCGTCATTGGGACGTATCAGCTAGCGTCTATGGAGGTGGTGTACACGTGGCCAGAGAAAAAGTTGGCTTCATCCTAGACAGTTGTTAATCATCCCAGGCAGCTGCTAATCATCTGATGCGGATCACGGAATAATATACTATACAAAATATCGTTGGTTGCTATGTGCATCCTTCGCACAAGGTGCATGCTAAGCTAGCTGAATAATTAGAGATACAATAATTATACAATGATATATGTTGTACGAAATGCTTACGTATGAGAAGTATGTAATGTATTTGTATCTATCTATCTATACTAAAAAGAGTGAAAGAATTGGAAAATAGTTCTCACCCGAAACCTAAGGTCTTCTCTCTTGGATGTGTTTTGATTTTATGTATACATCTAACGCTAGTGTTGACACTAGATTTTGGGGGCTAAAAGAGTTTTCCATTTATAGACACCAACCACTGAGTTGATTAAGGAAATCGGCTAGATGAGGAAAGAGCTCGTTTCGGTTTAAGGCATAATTAGAAGATTCGTCTGAACCAGAGTCGATGAGCTTAAAGACGTGTCAGACTCGACCAAGGAAAGTTGAAGTCCAGATCGTTTTGTTTATTTTGCATTGTAACCTAGTCGTGTTAGCATGTGGAGATGTCTGGGTTTTAGGTATCAAGCATCCCAACTTGCTCCAAATCATTTCAATTTTTTTACCAAAATTTTTGCATGCGATAACAAGATGCTTCCATAAGTTTCGTGATTTTTGGACTTTATTTGGATTTTATAAAATTTAAATTCACTTTTCCACAACTAACTCGACATGTTACGTTAACGAGATGCTCGAGATTTCATGTGACTCCCTAATACGGCCTCAACATACGCTAAATATCATGAATATCAATTTTTAGATGACCAAATTCTATTATTCCATGGATCTGCAGTTCAAATTTGAAATACACTAAAAAAAACAACGAAACAAAATAAATTAATGAAATATACCAAAAAATTCAAAATTTCACCAAATTTTAGATAAGAGTTTCAAATACTGCCACAAGGCTATACAAAAAATTTGGGTCCAAAATCAATAAAAAAAATATATTGCCGAGTGCCAACAGATAGCACTCAACAAAAATTACCTTGCCGAGTGCCGGACCCAGGAGGCACTCGACAAAGTTGAATTTCAGAAAGTAAAAAAAAATTTGTGCGGATACATGGGTGTATGCCGGATCTTGAGATAATGAGTGATTGTCAACTGGGATGATGCGCATGTTCTTTGGCTTGTGTTGTGCAGGTGTTGAGCACGGATATGGTGATCAAAGGCAAGGTGAAGGTCAAGTAGAGATGTGTCGTGCCGATGGACCCGAAGCGGTGAAGGGCGAACGTGAAGCTTGGACTGACGGACCGGTGGCCTGAGGATCGGCCGTGGTGGCTGATAGCCTGGGACAACGATAAGTGAAGATCTGCGTTTGGGCGGGGTGCACGGGCGGTGCATCCCCTCTACGGCGCCGGTTTGGTGGTTGAGCCACAGAAAAACCACCGGTGTACGGTTTACAGGTTTGGGCCACAAAACCTGGGTGCTGCCGGTTTCCGAGTTTGGGCCACAAAACTCGGGCTGAGGACGGTTTCTAGGTTTGGGCCTCAAAACCTGGGCGCTGGCGGGTTTCTGAGTTTGGGCCACAAAACTCAGGCGATGGACGACACGTTTCCCGGTTTCGGCCTCAAAACCGGGGGATGGCCCAGGTTTCCCGGTTTTAGCCTCAAAACCGGGGGCGAGGTCCGTAAAAAGGACGAGCAGAGCGGTGGCGGCACGTGGCGGCAATCGGTGAGGTCGCGTCGAGGCGAAGCTACCAGTTTTGCGGGCGTGGCCGTCGGATCACCATCTACCTTGAGTTGGTCCAGAATAGCCACTGTTTAGCTGGTTCGCTCTGTATCATTAGGGGTAGAGTGGGAATAAAAATTAGGATAAGTAGAGGGAGACACCCACCTCCCAAACTATCTCAGCCATTGCTATTTTCATTCTAGGTTTTCCTGCTTCCCATTCCCTGCTGTAGCTACTGAGATCCGCAGGGACGGTGAACAATACCTCTGTGTATTTGGATTTTGCGGAAATGGGACCGGATTCCCGTTGTCTCCTCGGGGGACGAATTTCGGCTGGCAATTCGTGGTCTTGATTCGCGTTTTGAACTTGTTCTTCGTGTTCTTCATTTCTCCACGATTTTCCCGTGACTCGATCTCCCTCTACGCTGCGTCTTTCTCGAATCCACTTGAACTAACTTGTTCTTTGATGTGAGGAGATCATTTCTACCGAAGGAATTCATCTAACTCCTCACGAACAAGTAGATCGGGTCGATTCAAGTTTCGTAACGCTTTTTTCGGTTCATACACCTTCCCCTTTGATTTCCCGTTGATTTGAGCGGATGATTTCTTGGGGATAGTCTTCCAACTATCTCGTGATCATCTTGTCCAAGTTTGGGAACAAGAGATTTTGATTTGGATCGGATTTGGGGAGATTTGGGTGAAGGGCGACCGAAATCGCCCTCTCTGCAGGGTTGCGGACAGTCCGCCCCTGGTACCGCGGACAGTCCGTGCGTCGGGACTCAGCCTGTCCAGTGGCTGCGTGTCTCGGTGAACAGTGTCGAAATTTGACCGGCGGACAGTCCGCCGTGGTGATCTACGGACAATCCGGGATCAGCCAGGGAGGTTTCAGCAGTAGTGCAGTTTAGCACTTTTGGCCGATGGACGGTCCGCCACCCACTCGCCGACAGTCCGCAGTAGGGCCGGACAGTCCAGGACTAGGAGTCCGGATAGTCCGGGATTTGGCTGAAGCTTGCGTTTTAGTGCGTTTGCTCTCCCGGCTTTTCCGCTTGGTTTTTGGACTTCTTGTTTGGCCCTAGAGTTCACCAAGGAACCTCTCTAGGTATCTTTGCTACTTGTTAGCATCGGTATTTGGAGATTTCCCGACGTATCTATCCATCTACGTTCGGGAGTCAGTTTTTGGGGTTGAACTTGAGCCGGAGCTTTTGGTGTTTGGCTTGCTCTTGTCCGGTGGTGCCTCGCTGTGATCCTAGGGATCATCCACCCTCTTCCAAGGGTCGTGGGCATCACACTTTCGATCGAAGTTTTTAGGTTGATTTGTAGGGGATAAAGGCCAAAGTTTCAAGAGAAATTTTTAGGCTCCCATTCACCCCCCTCTGGTCGCTTTCTGGTAGAGTTCTTGGTCCTTCAATTGGTATCGGAGTGGGTTAAGGATCTTCCACCTCAGCCGGTTCCAGATCCACAGAAGGCGACATGGATCACGACGTGGGCAAAACGCCGTTTTTCGATGGGACGAACTATGCGTATTGGAAGATACGCATGTCGGCCTATCTTCAGAGTATAGGTGCTTCCATTTGGGATATTTGCAACTCTGCTGATTACGTGGTCTCGGCTGCTCGTGTGACTCAGCATCAGATCGATGAGCACGATGCCAATAGCTGAGCCCGTAATGCTCTTTTCTCATGTTTGAGCATGACGGAGTTTGATCGCGTTTATCACCTCGCTACAGCTCGGGAGATTTGGGCTACTCTCATGCGTTTTCATGAGGGCACCATTCAATTCAAAACCCGTCTCTACGAGTCGCACAAGCGAGAGTATGAGAACTTTCGACACATGCCTGGCAAGAGCATAGAAAGTTTATTTGCTCGCTTTCAGGTTATTGTCAACAGGATGAGGGCTAACAAGGAGTTGTTGCCTTTCGACGATCATGAGAGGGCTCTCAAGCTTTTACACACTCGATCGATCGGTGTGGGATTCCAAGGTTCAGGCGGTCATCGAATCGCCTAACTACAAAACCTTCACGTGCGACGAGCTCTTCAGTAAGCTCAAGTCCAGTGCGATTGACGCCATGGCGAGGGCTTCTTATGAAAATCCTTCTGGCCCGTCGATGACTTTGGTTTCTGGCTCTTCTGCTAACACCTCTTGAGGCTTTGTTTTGTCATCTCTTCTTACTGTCATAGAGGAGCAACTGGAGTTCATGGCGGACGACGAGTTGGCCCTGCTTGCCAATCGGTTCTCGCGGTTTCACAACAACCGCATGAACCGTCGCAGCGGAGGAGGACGTGGTGGTTGCTACGAGTGTGGAGTCTCGGACCACTTCATCACAAATTGCTCGAAGAAGAACAAGCCAGTCTTCGGCAAGGCGGATCACGACCACAAGTACGACTCCGGCAAGCGCAAGGAGAAGTACGTCCCCGCCAAGCACAAGCGGAGGGGCGACTTCAATAAGGAGTACATCAAGGAGAAGTACTTGGAGAAGGCCCAGGACGAGCAACGTGCCTTCTTCGCCACTCAGCGACGTTGATGACTCGGAACGACGACGACACCTCCCAGGTATCTCTAACTCCTGACGAACTCTCTGCTGAGGTTGACAAGCTTACTGCTGCTCTCTTTAGTCAAGATAAACTTCTTAGGCTTGCTGCTAGAGAGAGAAATGAGTTTAGGAGGAAGTGGGAGGACGCGGTGAAGGAGCTTGAGTCTGTCAAGTCCACCGTTGTCATGACTGAGGAGGATGAGTGTGAGATGTGCTCCAAGCATATGACTAACCTTCTCACTTTGAGGGGGAAGTATGTTGCTTTGGTTGGAGAGGTGGATGAGCTTAGAGCTAGATCGTCAGTGCTTGGTGCGTGCAAGTCTTGTGCAGGCTTGCAATCTGAGTTGGCAGAGAAGAATGCCAAAATTGTGTCTCTTGAGAAGGCCAGCTCGGGTAGCACTTATGTCTCTAGGTGTGCTTTGTGTGAGGGTTTGGAGATGGAGATTGCAAACGTGCAGCATGACAAGATGCAAACCGAGGAAGAAAACACATACCTTCGGACCATCTTTTCATGGGTGTCTTGTGGTGAGCCACAGCTTGGGATGATGATAGCCCAATTCAAACGTGCTGCCGGAGGTCCTGGTGTTGGTTTTGCTCAGGGTGTTGATTGTGCTTCATCTTTTGGGAAGGTTGGAGAGTTTAGTGGTCTTAATTCGAGTGAGAATCCCAACTCCACCACTACTCCCAAACTGACCAAGATTCCACCCAAAGAGCCTCTCAAACCTAACACCAAGGATGGAGTGTTTGTGGAACCTCCAAAAGCTCCACCCAAGAAACAGACATGGTCTCCAAAACCAAACCACCTCAGGAACAAGCTAGACATTATGCCACCAATCCATGAGGAGCTCATGCCACAAAGAGCCAAGTGATTCACACCCACTACCGTGAGTACCAACAACCCCCCTATGAGAGCGGTGAGGTACCACTGTGAGCATTGTGGGAGAGATGGACACTTGAGGGAGTTTTGCTTTCGGTGCAAGAGAGAGGAACACTGTGCAAAGGAGATGAACAACATGGACATGTACCATCCTTTCCATGATGTACATGTGCTGAATGTTCAAAGGAGAGCTGCTAGGCCTAGAGGTCCAATGCCTCAAGGTTCTAGGCCTAGGCCGCAAGGAGGACGTGCCCGGCGGGAGCCTGCATTTGTGAGCTATGGACCCCGTGGAGGTGGCTTTGTAGTTGAGCGTTACCCCCCACCGCGTTTTGAGTATCGCGATGGACGCTCTTCCCTTAGCTGACCACGTTTTCCTCAATGTGGTGATCGCTTTCCCCGTAGGCGTGCTAGGAATGGTTTTTCTTCTAACCGTTCTTTTGAGCAGCCGACCCAACACTGGTACACTTCTCATTTTATCACCCCAGTGTAGGACCATATGCTCACCCTATGTCTTTTTATTCATGTAGGTAAAGCGATTGGAGAACGTTTGGTTGGTGGATTCCGGGTGCTCAAGGCATATGATCGGAAACGCAAAGTGGTTCTCCAGTCTTAGTCCAGTTGCTGGAAAGGAGTTTATCACCTTCGGCGACAATAGCAAAGGTAAAGTGTTGTCTCGTGGGTCTGTGCGAGTTAATGAGCACTTTGTGTTGCGTGATGTTGCTCTTGTTTCTAACTTGCATTTTAATCTTCTTTCTGTTTCGCAACTCTTTGATGATGACTATGAGATTCGTTTTAAGCCGAATCTCAGTCGTATTTTGGATCCTTAGGGCAATCTTGTATGTTTGATTTCGCCCTTTGGGAAAGTCTTTCGTACGAATTTCTCGGAGTCTTTTTGCATTTTTCGTTGTCTTTTGGCTGGTCCTTCCTCCTCTGATCTTTGGAAGTGGCATAGGAGACTCGGTCATTTGAGCTTAGACTTGCTTGCAAGGCTTAGTTCACTTGGCCTAATTCGAGGATTGCCCAAGCTGCACATGGAGAAGGACCTTGTCTGCCATTCTTGTAGACATGGGAAAATGGTAGCTGCTCCCCACCATCCTGTGAATCAGGTTATCACCAAGCGCCCTGAAGAGCTTTTGCATATGGACGTTGTCGGTCTGGCTCGGGTGAGCTCAGTTGGTGGGAAGTGGTATGTGCTTGTTGTTGTCGATGACTTTTCGAGATATTCGTGGGTTTTCTTTTTAGCCGAGAAAACTGAGACTTTCTCTTTTACTCGCAATCTGATTTTGCGTCTTCAGAACGAGTTCCCTAAGAACTCGATGCGAGCTTTTCGTAGTGATAATGGTACCGAGTTCAAAAACTCGGATTTTGAGAAGTTTTGTGACTCTTTAGGTTTGTAGCATCAGTTTTCTTCCCCCTACACACCGCCACAGAATGGTGTTGTAGAAAGGAAGAATCGAACCCTTGTTGAGATGGCCAGGACGATGCTCGATGAGCATAGGACTCCTAGGCGGTATTGGACCGAGGCTATGAACACTGCATGCTACATTTCCAATCGCATTTTTCTTCGAGCCTTTTTGAACAAGACTTCTTACGAGTTGCGTTTTGGAAAACAACCCAAAGTGAGTTATTTTAGAGTTTTTGGTTGCCACTGTTTTATGCTCAGGAAAGGCAACCTGTACAAATTTGAGTCTCGTTCTTCTGACGGTGTATTTTTGGGTTATGGCACTCATACTCGTGCATATCGTGTACTTAACCTTGATACTAACCGAGTCATGGAGACATCCGATGTCACCTTCGACGAGACCATGGTTTGTCCTTCTTCTAGATTTGAGTGTGCAGGTGATCATGAGGCTGGCGAACCTCTTTTTGATGACGAGGACGAGGGTGCTGAAGGGATGGATGATCTAGCACCACCTCCACCTGTTGTGCCGCTAGGATCGGCTTCTAATACGTCGACACACGGCCCCGATCCTTCTTCCTCGACTACTTGGGGGCCGTGGGATCCGCCACCTCGGGCTGTACCATTTGTACCCGAGGAGGCGCCAGCTGCTGTTGAGGGGTAGGTTTCTTCAGCTCGGGAGGCACCACGACACATCCAACGCCAACACCCGCCTCAACAGATGATCGACAGCATCGATGAACGTGTCACTCGGTCTAGCTCACAACAAATCTCTCACTTTGCTCATTCTGCATCTGTTGCTGATTTTGAACCCCAAGATGTTGGACATGCTTTATCTAATCGGGATTGGGTCAATGTCATACATGAGGAGCTTGAAAATTTTGAGAGAAATCGGGTTTGGGTTCTTCTTCTTCCTCCTCCTGAGTATAGGTTTTCAAAAACAAACAAGGAGAAGATGACCATGTTGTGAGAAACAAGGCCAGACTTGTAGCCCAGGGGTATAGTCAGAAGGAGGGGATAGACTATGAGGAGACTTTTGCTCTTGTAGCTCATTTGGAGGCAATTAGGATCCTCTTGGCTTTTGCTGCATCCAAAGGTTTCAAACTTTTTCGAATGGATGTCAAGAGTGCCTTCCTTAACGGCTACATAAAAGAGGAGGTGCATGTGAAACAACCCCCGGTTTTGAAAATCCCGAGTTTCCAAACCATGTTTTTAAACTTCACAAAGCTTTGTATGGTTTGAAACAAGCCCCTAGAGCCTGATATGATAGGTTGAAAACCTTTTTGCTTGCTAAGGGTTTTAAAATGGGATGTGTGGATAAAACTCTTTTTCTCCTCAAGCTAGGCAATGACACTTTGTTGGTTCAGATTTACGTGGATGATATCATATTCGGTGGTTCTTCTCATGCTTTGGTTGCCAAGTTTGCAGATACTATGAGTAGGGAATTTGAGATGAGCATGATGGGCGAGTTGATGTTTTTCCTTGGGTTGCAAATCAAGCAATCCCGAGAGGAAACGTTCGTGCACTAGGGCAAGTACACCAAGGACATATTGAAGAAGTTCGATATGGGTGAGGCCAAGCCTCTTCCAACACCCATGTCAACCACGACGGCCCTGGATGCGGACAAGGATGGAGAAGCTGTGGACCAGAAGGAGTACCGGAGTATGATCGGATCGCTGCTATACGTGACGGCAACACGCCCGGACATTCAGTTCGCGGTGTGTCTTTGCGCACACTTTCAGGCGTCGCCGCACACTTCTCACCGTCAGGCGGTCAAGCGCATTATGAGGTACTTATGTTTCACACCTGAGTTCGGGATCTGGTCTTCTGCTTCTTCCACCCTCTCCCTATGCGGTTACTCTGATGCCGATTTTGCTGGTTGCCGACTTGATCGCAAGTCCGCTTCTGGGACTTGTCAGTTTTTGAGCTCTTCTCTCGTTTCTTGGTCTTCTCGCAAGCAGTCTAGTGTCGCCCAGTCTACCACAGAGGCTGAATATGTTGCTGCGGCTAGCTGCTGTTCTCAATTGTTGTGGATGATGGCCACTTTGCATGATTTTGGTCTGAGTTTTTCTCGAGTTCCATTGCTTTGTGACAGCACGAGTGCGATTAGCGTTGCTAAGAACCCTGTGCTGCATTCTAAGACCAAACACATTGATGTGCACTTTCATTTCTTGCGAGACCACTATGAGAAGGGTGATATTGACCTTCACCATGTCGATACTCATCTTCAGTTGGCAGATATTTTCACTAAGCCTTTGGACCAATCAACCTTTGCCAGGTTGAGATGTGAGCTTGGTGTGTGTTTCCCCTTTTAGTTGGGGGAAACATTTTGGTTCTTGCATCATAGTCTGACTGCTTTTGCCTTGTTTTTCTTTAGTTTCTGCATTTCATCATATTTGCATCTTTATCTTCTCGAGCTTCATGTCTATAATCTGTAGAATGAATCTATGCTCTGATTAGTGTGTGCTTCGATGATATATGATGATGTTCGTAGCTTAGGCTCTTTTTGATCACTAATACATGTTGTGAGCTGAGCTACTTTTTAGAACTGTGAATATGCCTAATTCAACATAAAATTTGAAACATGTTCACCATTGAGTTTGGCAACTAGCTTGTATAGAATGTGTTGAAGTCACTTGTGCTTTTCATATAAGCTAGGTTGATATGTCTCTAGTTCTGAGTCCTTCACTTGCTTTGTTTGTTCATATTCTGTTAAAATTTAAACCAAGTCTAAGTGAATTGAAAAGATCGAGATGGGATTACTTGACAACACATCACGGTATCGAGACTGTTTCTCATTGCATTTTGAGTTAAACTTGAGCCGTGTAGTGTAAAACCGAAACCATTGCTTCAAGCTTCTGATTGCTTATGCATAGTTGTTGACACTGGTTATCTATTAAAATTAAAGGATAAATAAATATGAAAAGGGCATGAATTCAATCACCAACCAAGGTTTAGGGTTTTAATTGACAATATTCCACGAGTTTTGGTGAATTGTGATTCTGCAGGGACTAAACCAGGAAACCAGCACTGATTGCTTCCCCTAGAAGGAAACTGACGCGAGATAACGCAACCGGCACGTCAGGAATATTCTAGAAGACTCCATAGGACACCAAAAGACACCAGGAGGTCGGGCACCGCGGGACCCTGCCAGGTGGGACTGACCGGTCCCACCATGAGACCGACCGGTCTCCCCCCGGGCCCGTTGGCTTCCGTCTTCTGCAAGCTTCTGCCACCGCCTCTTAGGGTGCATCTCCACCGTCCCTGAAGTCGGTTTGATCCAACGGTCGCGGTTGATCCCTCAGGGCTATATAAGCAGCCCTAGACCCCCCCTCTTCAGGCATCTCCATCTTCATTGTTCATCTCCACATCAGAAACTAGGGTTTCAATTAGAAGTAGAGGTCCCTCTAGATGAATCTCTTCTAGTTCATCTAGAATTAGATCTAGTTCATCTTGTTGTAAACAAGAGCCAGCTATCAAGTAGAATACTAGTTACCCCTCTAGTTAGGTTTAGAACCTAGTCTTATATTAGAACTAGAAGAGAGAGAGAGGAAGAGATCAAGAAGGAGCTCCGGCCTGTCGGATCAACTTCTTCATCTTGTACCTGCGGATTTCATCTTCAACTTGCTTCAGCGATTGTTTTGGTAATCAACGTCTATATTTAAGTTTTAGCCATTGTTCTTATTATTCTTAAGGTTTGTGACTCTCTTTTGAGTACTTTAATTCTAAGTTACTCTAGAGTTAAAGTAGTTGGATAGTGTAAGCGTGGTGCTTAGACTTGATAGCTCATCATAAATGCCTCCTATAACGCCGGTAGTAGTGGTTGTTCGCAAGGGTGACTCTTATAGCCTTGTTGATTCTTCTATAGTCCACTTACCCGTGTGTAGGCTCGGTAGGATTATACATTTGCATAAAAGACTCATACTCTGTTTGTGACCTTTTATGGCAACTTCCCCACTAAGAATAATATAAACATATCACTCTTAAGTTGGATTTAGATAAGCTTAGTGATCCCCCCTATGCTTTTAGATTCTTGGTCATTGTTAGCTACTCAGGGGTTAGACTTTAAGACTTAACACTATCCGTTCCTTTGGGTTCGATATTAAAACTGGGTTTCTCCGGTGAAGTGCTACACCGGTAGATCTTATCTGTGCGCTTGCGGATAAAGTAGAGTGTGCGTTAATTTATACCAACAAGCATTTCTGGTGCCATTGCCGGGGATAGAGTTTATCTCTGCTCTTGGTAGCGACGTTAGTAAGTGTCAACAATAGTCTTAGCTCGGTTGAAAAGTTAGGCAATGTCAAGTTTTCAACCTCTCGCAATCACATGCTGAATATTTAAACTTGTGTTATCACCGCTGCAATTCTGATAAAATCTTGAAAACACAAGTTCTATGTTTCAGTCTATAGCATGATGATTGAACTTTACTAGGGGTAGTTCACCTTGTATACATGTTTAGCACTTGTGTAACTTCCTGTCTATACATGCTTGGTGCTATTTTGATGGTGAAACCTTTTCTGAATGGCTTAAAACTGCTCACTTTGCTCATATGTTCATATTTCATATTCTGTGATCAGTTTGGCATTTGTGCTAGTTGTTGAGTTGTTGGATCAGCACTCTTTAGAGCATCTATTCACTCTATGGACTATATACCTGAAGCTGCTAACCTGCATTTGTAAATCATATGCATTTGCCTTGTTGTGTGCATTTTCAACTAAGGGGGAGAAATTTGACAAATCATGTCCCTAGTTGTGCGCACTATTGAAGGGGGAGTTTGCTCGAGTTTGCTCGATTTCTGCTTTGAGCAGTTGTTCAATTGGTTTGGAGCGATTCTCAGCCTGTGTGGCTTTTCAATGGTTTTGGAGCGATTCTGCTAGATGTGTTGAGCCTTTGCCTCTTTCTGGATGGACTAGCCTGTCTTTGTCCCTTTTGCTCCGACTACCTTCTTGCTAGCGGTGTTGAGCCTATTCTACCTCTTCTTGAGGGCTAGCTTTGCTTTGCTTGGTTGCGTCGAGCCGTTGCCAATGTCTTTGGGAACCAAGTTGTCTCGCTCACTTCATTCGACTTTTCCTGGCTTTGCTTCGCTTTTTGTCGATTGGTTGAGTTCGCTTACTTCTTCTTCCTTCCTTCTTCTACCTTCATATGATTTGTGTTAGTAGTTGACAATGCACTCATCAAGGGGGAGATTGCGGATACATGGGTGTATGCCGGATCTTGATATGATGAGTGATTGTCAACTGGGATAATACGCATGTTCTTTGGCTTGTGTTGTGCAGGTGTTGAGCACAGATACGGTGATCAAAGGCAAGGAGAAGGTCAAGTAGAGACGTGTCATGCCGATGGACCCAGAGCGGTGAAGGGCGAACGTGAGGCTTGGACTGACAGACCGGTGGCCTGAAGATCGGCCGTGGTGGCTGACAGCCTGGCACAGCGTCAAGTAAAGATCTGTGTGTGGACGGGGCGCACGGGCGATGCATCCCCTCTACGGCGCCGGTTTGGTGGTTGAGCCATAGAAAAACCACCGGTGGACGGTTTCCAGGTTTGGGCCACAAAACCTGGGTGCTGCCGGTTTCTGAGTTTGAGCCACAAAACTCGGGCTGAGGACGGTTTCCAGGTTTGGGCCTCAAAACCTGGGCGCTGGTGGGTTTCTGAGTTTGGACCACCAAACTCAGGCGACGGACGACAAGTTTCCCGGTTTCGGCCTCAAAACCGGGGGATGGCCCAGGTTTCCTGGTTTCAGTCTCAAAACCGGGGGCGAGGTCCGTAAAAAGGACGAGCAGAGCGGTGGCGGCACGTGGTGGCAATCGGTGAGGTCGCGTCGAGGCAAAGCTACCAGTTGTGCGGGCGTGGCCGTCGGATCACCATCTACCTTGAGTTGGTCCAGAATAGCCTTAGGGTTTAGCTAGTTCACTCTGTATCATTAGGGGTAGAGTGGGAATAAAAATTAGGATAAGTAGAGGGAGACACCCACCTCCCAAACTATCTCAGCCATTGCTATTTTCATTCTAGGTTTTCCTGCTTCCCATACCCTGCTGTAGCTACTGAGATCCACAGAGACGGTGAACAATACCTCTGTGTATTTGGATTTTGCGGAAACGGTACCGGATTCCCGTTGTCTCCTCGGGGGGATGAATTTTGGCTGGCAATTCATGGTCTTGATTCGCGTTTTGAACTTGTTCTTCGCGTTCTTCATTTTTCCAGGATTTTCCTGTCACTCGATCTCCCTCTACGCTGCGTCTTTCTCGAATCCACTTGAACCAACTTGTTCTTTGATGTGAGGAGATCATTTCTACTGAAGGAATTCATCTAACTCCTCACGAACAAGTAGATCGGGTCGATTCAAGTTTTGTAACGCTTTTTCGGTTCATACACCTCCCCTTCGATTTCCCGTTGATTGAGTTGATATGAGCAGATGATTTCTTGGGGATAGTCTTCCAACTATCTCGTGACCATCTTCTCCAAGTTTGGGAACAAGGGATTTTGATTTGGATTGGATTTGGGGAGATTTGAGTGAAGGGCGACCGAAATCGCCGTCTCTGCAGGGTCGCGGACAGTCCGCCCCTGGTACCGCGGACAGTCCGTGCGTCGGGACTCAGCCTGTCCAGTGGCTGCGTCTCTCGGTGAACAGTGCCAAAATTTGACTGGCGGACAATCCGCCGTGGTGATCCTCGGACAGTTCGGGATCACCTAGGGAGGTTTCAGCAGCAGTGTAGTTTAGCACTTTTGGCCGGCAGACAGTCCGCCACCCACTTGCGGACAGTCCGCGGTAGGGTCGAACAGTCCGGGACTGGGAGTCCGGACAGTCTGGGATTTGGCTGAAGCTTGCGTTTTAGTGCGTTTTCTCTCCCGGCTTTTCCGCTTGGTTTTCGGACTTCTCGTTTGGCCCTAGAGTTCACCAAGGAACATCTCTTAGTATCTTTGCTACTTGTTAGCATCGGTATTTGGAGATTTCCCGACGTAGCCATCCATCTACGTTCGGGAGTCAGTTTTTGGGGTTGAACTTGAGCCAGAGCTTTTGGCGTTTGGCTTGGTCTTGTTCGGTGGTGCCTCGCTGTGATCCTAGGGATCATCCACCCTCTTCCAAGGGTCGTGGGCATCACGCTTTCGATCGAAGTTTTTGGGTCGATTTGTAGGGGACAAAGGCCAAAGTTTCAAGAGAAATTTTTAGGCTCCGATTCACCCCCTCTCTGGTCGCTTTATGGTAGAGTTCTTGATCCTTCAATTTGCCGAGTACCCGACCCAGTGGGCAGTCGGCAGACTAAATTAAAAAAAGGACCGACGGCCTAAATGGACAAGTGGCTGGCCTGGCCCACTCCACCCCTCCTGTCCCCAAACCCTCGCGCTCGCGCTCCTGACCCCCGGCTCCCATGCGCCGCGTGTTGACGTTTGTTAACGCAAATAGAATATGAAAGATTCCGCAAGCGCACAGAACACCATTGTAGCATTTTACCGGGAGTATTCCAGGATCGTTATTTATATTTTACCACAGAGAAGCTAGGGTCAAGAATCTGATAACTCACTATCATGCATCTACTAACTTAGAGTACTAATTAGACTAAAGCAGGAGTGATTGATATATGATACATATGATAATGAAAGCACATCAAAGAGAATTCATGATGAATGTATAGATAACTATAGTGGGAGGACAACGAGAGAGATCAAGGTTCCTATATACTTCTCTATTACTTGTGTTCTAAGGTAACAAAGATGAAAAGATATAGCAGTCATAAACATTGACACTTTGGAGCAGCAGGTCCTTTCCAACTCTCGAAGAAGACTGGGAAAAAGGTAGTTAGGGGAAGGCTGCCAAAAGCTCTACGAAAACATCAATCCGAATGTGGTGGACTACGAAGGCCTAACAGAGCTGTCACCCCTGGGGCTACCACAACTATTCCGTGGGATTGAGCGCAATCTCAGGTAACCTATAGACTAAACACCATGTCTAATCTATGGATTACTACTCTAATTAGCTAGCATAACTAGAGCACTCAATACGAGCGAAGATCCCATGCCAAGATATAACAACTAGACTAATCATATAATAAAGCATAGAGTAAATAGAGAAGATAAATATATTAAAGCATAAGTCTTACAAAGAAAAGATACAAGACATACCAAAACTCTGAAGACTCCTCTAGAACCGGAGCGCAGCTCCACTCTCCCTAACTCTCGACTAGAGCTAAGCTATTACATTGGAAAATCTAAACCTAATTACATAGAGGAGAATGGTCATCCATTCGAGGGACGCCTCTACAACTCCATGATGATGATGTTGCCTCAGGGGGGTCCTGGGTTTATTATATAGGGGCTCCTGGCCTCCCCTCCACCTTGGGCAAGCGATGTGGGACTAAATCCTTCGTCATATGCACTTGGGCCTAAATGGGCCAAAACGCGTTGGAGAGGTCGGTTGGAGTGCGTCACGCGAAGGGGGGCGAGTTTGGGCCCTGTACCAGACCGGTCGGTCCAGCAGGGAGACCGGTCGGTCTGCCCCTATGACAGGTGGGCCCCGCCTTCCGTGGGTTGCTTTCTTGTGTCTTCTGGAATGTTCCGGAATGTTCTAGAATCTTCCAAGTCATATCCATCGAGGACTCTCGCTCTGGGACCCCAAATATAGCAAATCATATGTCTGTTTTGATCGTCTCGACGAGGTCTTCGCAATGGTGTGCTCTGTTTCATCACTTGGGATACTTTTATATGGTAAAAATATGGATGTCCTACAAAATAATTGAGAGCACCAAAACTCGTTGAACTTGTTAGTTTCAAACCCTACAACTATGCTTTGTGATTCATTTAGTGTCATTTCATGCATTAGTTGATGGTTAAATATGAGCAATAGTGAGCGTCAACAAGTTCCCCCAAGCTTACCCTTTGCTAGTCCCTTAGCAAAGCCAAACTCAACAATGGATCAGGAGTTGCTGCAATATCTGCACTTCTAACAAGTACACATACATTCAAACAAAAGTTCTCATTTGAATTCAAAATAAGATATCATATTTTTCATCATGGGGCTTAGTACTTTACCTTGAATCTTGAGTAATTGAAAGATAGAATGGTCAAATCAAG
This sequence comes from Coix lacryma-jobi var. lacryma-jobi, assembly GCA_009763385.1. Lineage (NCBI taxonomy): Eukaryota > Viridiplantae > Streptophyta > Magnoliopsida > Poales > Poaceae > Coix > Coix lacryma-jobi. The sequence continues at coordinate 111,973,197 of CM019824.1, forward strand.
CACTATGTCTCTAGTTCTTTCACTTCACTATTATTCCGGAGTTTTTATGAATTTTCAAAAAGCTTAAGAACATATGTTGTTAAATTAAACAATGGATCCAAAGAGAAAGTCAACCATACCATTGAATAGAGAAGTGCATGTGTATGGAAAATGGAGGCGGATGCTCTTTTGAATATATCACTCTCTTTTGTCTATTAGAAACACATGGCTATCGGACTAATTCTACTATCGGGCACGTGCCCATTTTTTTCTGATATTCATATATTTTTTTTCTATTCTCTTTTTTTTCTTTTTTTTCTTCAAGGTTCCGGACACTTGTCCCTTTTTATTTTCTCGGGATCTATCTTTTTGAGGTTTCAGACACTTGTCCCTTATTATTTCCTCGGATTTTTTTTCTTTTTTTTTCAAAAGCCATATGCTTCCAAAAAACTTTTGAGAGGATAAGAATAGATAATCATGAGCATTTATGCGGAAGATGGATGAAATGTGTAAGTGATCTCAATTCAATAGCATGATAACTTCTCACAGGGTCAACAAAGCTTAATTTAACTCAATGCAATTATTTGTCATATTAATATTGAGAAATCTCCGGAACTCTAGTGTTGTTTAGAACAAGATAATAGCAGCTCAGATCATCACATATCGTATCTGTCAATTACCTAGACTCTAGATCAAGCATTTACTACCCATATATTTAATTTTATTTTTCAGCATCATTATTAATGAGGAGAACTCATGCTTTGAAGGCTAGGTACTTGAAAGAAATTAGATAGAGCAACTATTCATCATTTCCATGTAAAAGATTAGAGAGAGAGTTCTTCTTTTATTATCAACTTTTTAAAACAAACTTAACACACTATTTATTTAATCTAACACATACTTATTATAAATAACTAAGATAGTGAATAAGACATACCTGGATTACGAAGATAACGGTGTTGCGTCTCCCCCAAGCCAGTTCGTTTAATAGCATTGAGCCTTCATGTGCCCATATTTTTTTTCTTCTTTTTAATTAATGGTGAGCCTTCATGTGCCCACATTTTTTTCATTTTATTTTATTTACGTATAGAAAGAAAACTTAAGACGATAAGGATACTTACCTGGATACACGGGGGTGCTTTCCCCCAAGCTGAATGTTGACGTAGTCGTTCAATCTTGCCATGTAGCGGACTGGCGGTGGAAATATGTTTCCTCTGTCGGAGCTTTGATTGATGTTGATGTTTGTTGAAATAGTGCTCCAACAGTGAATGGAACATCCACTTGCTTGTCAGCTTTTCTTGGTCTTTCAGGTCCTATGAAACTCAAATAGACAACAAAACTTGTCGAACTGATTAAGCGTTAGTGGTTGGCCACTTAAGCCTTAGTTGTCTAGAATTTCAGTAAGATCTCTTTCTCAATATTTTTGTATTTTATATTTTTTCGATGCAAGAGAAAATGCACAGGATGAATGCATGCATATTTATTTTTATTATTTTTATGCCACCATGATGAACATTCCTGTGGGTTTTTACACACCATAGAATTATTCATATGGGGCTTCATAGTTTATGATGTAGTGTAACAAATGCAAAATTTTTATTTTCCTTTCTAATGCAATGCAGAAATTAAAATGTTTGTGAATTAAATATGATGATGCAATGATTAAATATGATGATGCAATAAATAACTAAAATTAAATATGAGAAATATACAAGAAAATAAATATGAGGATAACTACCAATTTTTACCTTTTGGCGAAGGTTCGGATATTTAGGTCCGACGAACCGGACCTTCCCTTGGTTCAGACCTCCCAAGGTTTGTCAGACGTTTGGAAAGTTGTTATTGATTGTACCTCTGAGGTGCAGACTTTTTCTTCCATACTTTCTTGGTCTGAGTCTTCACTTCCTGTGGTTCACTGTCTTGAGGTTTTTCTTCTTTCTTTTCTGGGACAGTGTTGATAGCTTCTTCTTCGTGATTGGCCTCTCTATTGTTGATAGTTTGTCTTCTTTGGCATTGAGAGCGACGTCTTTCACTTCTGTTCTTCTTAGGTGCTTCATTGGGCATGTAGCTGATGAAGTTGCATCGTGCCTTTTCTCCAGGAAAGTGAAAAATGGATTTCTTCTTGTAGATGATTGTACTTGTAGAGTAGAGGAATGGTCTTCCTTGGATGAGGTGGACATCATCGTCTTCTCATGTCGAGGATCAAGAAGTCTGTGGGGACTTCATGACCTCTAATTCTGACTACGATGTCTTCCATCATTCCTTCTTGTTTATGCCTCTTGATATGGTGTCACTCATGTTATTTGTTCGTCCAGTAGTTTGAAATGAAGCGTTAATTGTGGATGCTGGCAGCATCATGCTCAGTGTGCATGTTCTTGTAGATCTAGGACCTTCACTCTGTAGAATTTGGGAGTGACAAACTTCTCCATGTTTTGCTCAAGAGTGTGTCCTGCTCATAAAGACAAGGTAGAGATCAAGTGCATGGGCTCTGTTGGTGGAAAAACACCAACAGAACCAAAAGTTTTGTTCATTCCTCTCTAACCTTAGGCACATCGAACAAGATGAACTTGTTATTTATGTGTTCTGTTCAATCTTAACATGAGTGATAGAATCAAAAGATGAGCATGAAAGTAGCATCATAAAATATTTAACATATCAGATTACTTAACCCAAGGAAAGATAATCTATGCATAATGTGTTGATGATTGTGATATATCATCTTCCAAAGGTTGGATGCACAACATTTTAGCTCATTTAATTAAGATAGTGAGATTCAAGAGAGTAAAGCTAAGAACAAAGAGTAAAGAACTGAACATGTTGAGTTGATTAGGTTGGATTAAGTGAGGTGCAACTTAAACATGTTTGATTCTTTATGTATACGCAGTCCAGAAACAAGGAGAAGCTTTTAAAGTGACGGTCACTTACCTTGAAATGTTGCTTATCATTGAAGAGTGATGGTGTCAAATCACCTTGTGGAAGCTTTCTTGTTTAGCTTGTTGTTGTTCATGACTAGCTTGTCTTCTCTTGCTAATCTCACAGTGGGCCAGCTGAGTCTTGTTCTCAACAGGTCCAGACGATGGAGACTTTGTCAACTATTCTCTTGATTTTTAGGCTCGGGTACTATCTCTCCATCTTTGAATTCTTGTACGAGCGAAGATCCCATGCCAAGATACAACAACTATACTAATCATATAATAAAGCATAGAGTAAATAGAGAAGATAAATATATTAAAGCATAAGTCTTACAAAGAAAAGATACAAGACATACCAAAACTCTGAAGACTCCTCTGGAACCGGAGCGTAGCTCCACTCTCCCTAACTTCCGACTAGAGCTAAGCTATTACATTGGAAAATCTAAACCTAATTACATAGAGGAGAAAGGTCACCCATTTGAGGGATGCCTCTACAACTCCATGATGATGATGTTGCCTCAGGGGGGGTCCTGGGTTTATTATATAGGGGCTCCTGGCCTTCCCTCCACCTTGGGCAAGCGATGTGGGACTAAATCCTTCGTCATATGCACTTGGGCCTAAATGGGCCAAAACGCGTTGGAGAGGTCGGTTGGAGTGCGTCACGCGAAGGGGGGCGAGTTTGGGCCCTGTACCAGACCGGTCGGTCCAACATGGAGACCGGTCGGTCTGCCCCTATGACAGGTGGGCCCCGCCTTCGTGGGTCGCTTTCTCATGTCTTCTGGAATGTTCCGGAATGTTCTAGAATCTTCCAAGTCGTATCCATCGAGGACTCTCGCTCCGGGACTCCAAATATAGCAAATCATATGTTCGTTTCGATCGTCTCGACGAGGTCTTCGCAATGGTGTGCTCTGTTTCATCACTTGGGATACTTTTATATGGTAAAAATATGGATGTCCTACAAACCAAGTGAGAGCACCAAAACTCGTGGAACTTGTTAGTTTCAAACCCTACAACTATGCTTTGTGATTCATTTAGTGTCATTTCATGCATTAGTTGATGGTTAAATATGAGCAATAGTGAGCGTCAACACCGCGTTGTCGCCCCTCCGTCGCCCGCCGCCGCCTCACCCACTGGTGAGCCACTGCCCCCGCCGGCGAGTCCCCGCCCCGGCCAGCCTCCGTCCCGGCCACTTGGCCACTCCCGGCCCCGGCCAGGCGCCGTCGCGGCTCCCTAGCGCCCGGCGCACCCACCCCGCCCCGCCGGCGAGCCCCCTCCCCCACCCCCGCCGGCCAAGTCATATACCGTGGGTACCACTTGAAGTCGGTGCCCTGCACCCGCACCACAGTCCGCACGCTCCCTCCCCACGAGTCGTGTCGTCGTCACCCGTCCGTCCGCCCCGGCTTCTCTTCTCCTTCTCCCCCCACAAGCCCTCCTCGCCCCTCGCGAAAGCTCGCCGCTGCTGCGTCCGCGCCCCATGGCGGCACTGCACGACAAGGCACTCGGGGCGAAACCCGCAAGGGAGGATGGATGGAGGCTTCGCCGAGCCTTCGGGGGCGGCTGCAGAGCGGAGAGCAGGAGGCGACCAACGCTTCTTGGTGCCATCTGTCTCTACTGCCTGCAGGCGGTTGGTCACGGCGGCGGTTGGTTCAGGTGAGCCTGGCTGATTCTTTCTCTCCTTTGTCCTTAGGGTATGCAGACTGCAGTGGCATGTATACAAGGGTTTGTTGGACGGTAAACCGTAAACATCAGCTTGCGATGACAGGCGAACCCCGGAGCTTGCCTGAGATAAATTAGTTGGATGTATGGGACATATAATCATTGATGCCCGATCACGCCCGTCCAATGATGGCTTTCCGCTGAACAAACACTGAACAAACCTATGAGATGGTACATTTCATTGGAATTTTGTTCTAGAGACTGCATTTGGGCAGCGGCCAACACCATCTTCATGTCAACGTCGACCGTTGCCTTGTTGTACTCACCTGTTTGACTGTTCTATCTACGGAATCGATTAGTGACTCCCTCTTACAGTCCTATCTCCTGTGGACAACCAACGAAAATTTTGATGCAAAAAGCCAGTTACTTCAAACTAAACTAGGCATTGGATCAAGGCTCTGCAAATGTGGCCAAATGTAATCTTTCCTCTCAGATTTATGCTTGTTTCATAGGAAAAAAGGCCACAGCTATGACGAATAAAAGACTTTGCTTCAACAAAAAAGAGAGCTAACTTCCAGCTGTTGTAAACTTCTAAGGTTAATCATTTAACAAATATGGTTTTTTACATGCAGTAGACATGTTTCTAGTTAGGTTACATCTCTCAGAACTTTTGACCTGTTCCCCTTATATTTTTGTATTTCACTCACTTTGATCTTTTTTCTTTGAACAGTACTGCAGATTGGCAATATGGAGCTAATGAATTTGTAAAGCAACTCCCTGACGATGTAATTGTGCATTGTAAGTTGTGCCACTTTGTACTATCTATTACCGAGTTTAATTTCTTTTGCATTTTTCTTTGCTTCATCGTTGGCGGTTCTTAACTTACATTTTATACCGCCAACTTTTTTCGAAAACCTACTATATCAAGAACCAAAACTTAGGGTTAGGCATTAAACTCATAATTTCCACGAGTTTTGGATGTATCAATTGTTTTGCAGGAATCACGGGAGAACCATACCTGAGATGGGCCAAAAGTGGATACCAAATTCGACATGTCAAAAGCCCAGAGCACTTACGACCCATCCAAATGAAGAGAAATGAAGCCCAAGGCCCATCACACTTTACAACTGGGCTGGAAACCCACATTACAAGCATCCAGGCCCAGCCAACAATCCACCACGCGAAGGCGGTGGCCAGAGGTGGGGCTAGGGGTGCGGGCGCACCAGGGGTGCCGCCGCACCATCCTTGGCGCCTCCTGGGCTCACCCTCGGGGGTCGGTTGCATGGTGCATGCTGAGGCGGTTTATGAAGGTTTCCATATTTATCAACCCCAAACCAACCTTGTGGCACTATAAAACCAAGGGTGGAGCTCTCTTCAAATCATGGAAGTGTAGAGCATCACATTGTAGATTTCGATTAGTTCATTCCCACCTTGTAAAGGATTCATTCTAGAGAAGAAGTAGTGCCTCAGGTCTCATAGCTCTAGTAGCTACTTAGAAGAGGGAGTGAGTGAGTGCAAGTCGGAGAAGTGCCGGGGCTGTCGGCTACTTCCTCAAGTGTACTTCTACACTTAGCGAAAGGAATACCGGAATCGCCGGTACAACTTCACTTGTACCTTGACGAATCGCAATACTATTTGGAGTATTAAGTTTCGTGTTTATCTTTGCTTACACATTCTTATCGTGTTGTAGCTTATCGCTTTCGTAGCTAGCTGGACCGACCGTTCACCTTCGGGTGGGTGCTTTAGTAAGAGGGCGCAAGTTCTAGCTACCGCTAGAGGAGTGGCCCTTAGCGTAAACGCGGTGTTTAGGCTAAGTGGTTACCGGTTGGTTGCCTGTGTCTCCATGGTTGAGGAGGTAGGTGGCAGGTGGTGACAACCCTGTCCGTCTTTTGTAATCCACCCAAGTTCGGGATTCTAGGTATAGCTGTATCGACATAGACTGGGAAACTAGTTTCCACCCGTTGACCAAAGCAGGCTACGCTTAGCCAGAAGCCATATCACTTAGGAATACGTTACCCAGAGAAACCTCGTTACCCTAAGGTCGTTCTTCTTCTCAACCTAAGCCGGGAGATCTATACCCAGAGACTATAGCACACCGTTCCCTGTGGAAAATACGATACCCTAAAATACTTCTGGGTGAAGTGCTACAATAGTACTTTCGTGCACTTGTGGACTTTTGCTGCTTACGCTAAGAAATACCAACAAACATTTCTGGTGCCATTGCTGGAAAACGGTTGTCGCCTTTAGTCTCTGAACCTAGTTCGCCTGTGTATCCTTTGCATTCTATCTTTCTTTTATTTACCTTTATACATGGAGCCATCAAACTCTATCCAAAACCTGTCCGCTCCACGGGCCAAGTTCTGCGAGCCGCCATAATCTGCTTTATAGCCATGGTTCGTGAACAACCCTTCTTGGGGTTCGATAGTGAAAACCCCTATCACCACATACGGGAGTTTGAGCAACTCTGTGCATGCCTGACAATCGCGGGCATGTCACAAGAAACTTTGCATTGGAAATTGTTCCCGTTCTCTCTTTTTGAGAGAGCGAAGCAATGTTACAACAGTAACGTAGGAAAAGTCAACAGAGATTGGAAGGAATTGCAAAACAGATTCTGTATTGCATTCTTTCCTATATCTCGTATCGTAAACCTACGACAAGAGATACTCAAGTACCGTCAACATGAGAAGGAGTCATTAGGTGTAGCCTGGGAATGATTTACCACTCTTTCACGATCAGGCCCAGACTTGTCTCTCCCTAACCATGTAATGCTACAACATTTCTAGTTAGGGCTAAACAAGGAATCTGCCCTACAGCTGGACATTTTCGCCGGAGGATCCTTTCTGTGCAAAACCACAAAGGAAGGAGAGGCCCTTCTAGATTTCATTCTAGAAAACACACCCATTCCAGATCCCCTCCTACCGGAAAACAAACCATAGCATGAAGAGGTCTCTTTGGTTAAAATCGAACCTGAGATTCAAACTCAGAGACCCTCATTGCTAACGGAATCTTCAAAGGAAGTCTTTCTTTCTTCAGACTTTTCGTTCTTCGAGGAAGAACATCTTGATGAATACGGAGACACCTCGAAGTACGCATATAGGAAGAAACCACCAGTTCCCGCCATTCCTCTAGAGCCTCTGGAAGAATCCTTTCTAACAGAGTCCCTAAAGGAGCTAGCAACAATTATGAGTAGTGAATGGGTGGAAGAAGCGGAATGCTCTTCTGAAGAAATTCAGATTAGCCCCGCTTGTTCTAATATCCATGCCAGAATAGGGCGGAACTGGATTGAAGTGCCTTACAACCCAACGGTCGGGGTGAACATAATGTCTGCAGCTTTTCTGAACACATTCCCTCATGAGCCTTTCATCCTGACCGAAAACAGATTAAGGCTTGATACAAGAACAGTCGTAGACGGTCTAGGCATCCTTCACAGTATATCGATTAAGCATGATGATAGCGTGCTGATGCTAGACTTGCACGTCTTCAACATTCAAGACTTTGATGTCTTGATAGGGCTCCCCCTACGAAAACTGTTGGAAGAACCTCTACCGACTGGGGAATTATATGTCAAGTTGGGGAGGGACACCTTTTCTATACCGATCCTACAAGCCACAAATTCGGTAGCAGAACCCCTCTGTACCTCCTGTGAGCCCGAAACAGCCATGTCGGTAGAACCCTTCGAGTCTCCCGAGTCAACTTTAGAAAAAGATGCTGATCACTTTGTGCATGAAAAGGGCGACTCTGAAGAAACCATAGAACTTCCAAAAGAGGAAGTGCCGACACAACCACAAATTGAGCTAAAACCCTTACCCGCCGGCTTACGCTATGTTTTTCTGCATGGCAACAAACAAACTCCTGTCATCATTAGGGATAAAATTTCTGATGAGGAGACGACCAAACTCATTACCGTGCTAGAAAAACACCGCTCAGGCTTCGGGTATTCCTTGCAAGATCTCAAGGGAATTAGCCGAACTTTGTGTACCCATCGCATTCCTATTGACCCTGAGAGCACTCCTTCATGAGAACCTCAGCGCATGCTCGATAATGCAATGCGGGAAGTCATGAAGAAGGAAGTGCTAAAACTTCTTCACGCCAAGATCTTTTATCCCATACCACATAGTGACTGGGTAAGTCCCGTCCAAGTGGTCCCCAAGAAAGGGGGTAAGATGGTCGTTGAAAACAATAAAAATGAATTAGTCCCACAACGAACCGTCACAGGGTGGAGAATGTGCATCGATTATAGAAAACTCAACGCAGCAACAAAGAAAGACCACTTCCAACTGCCCTTCATTGATGAAATGCTAGAGCGGCTGGCGAAGCATTCTTTCTTCTATTTCCTTGATGGGTATTCATCATTAGATCCCAATCCACCCTGATGATCAAAGCAAGACAACCTTTACTTGCCCGCATGGAACCTATGCTTACAGACGTATGTCATTCGGGTTGTGTAATGCACCTGCTTCGTTCCAATGGTGCATGATGTCTATCTTCTCTGAGATGATTGAAGAAATCATGGAAGTCTTCATGGACGCTTTCTCCGTCTACGGAAAAGCTTTCACTGATTGTCTCGAGAACTTAGACAGGTCTTGCAGAGATGCCAGGAGAAGGACCTGGTACTTAACTAGGAAAAGTGCCACTTCATGGTCCGGGAAGGCATCGTCCTCGGGCATCTAGTGTCCGAGAGGGGGATCGAGGTAGACAAAACAAAAACTGAAGTAATTGAACAGCTACCTCCCCTGGTGAACAAAAAAGGGGTCCGTTGTTTCCTAGGGCATGCAGGGTTCGATAGGCGGTTCATAAAAGATTTCTCTCGTATCGCTAGACCCCTCACGAACCTATTAGCTAAGGATGCACCCTTCGAGTTCACGGATGAGTGTCTTACTATCTTTCATTCCCTCAAGAAGGCACTCATCTCAGCACCAATCATCCAACCTCCCGGTTGGACGCTGCCGTTTGAGATTGTGTGATGCTAGTGACTATGTTGTTGGTGCGGTTCTTAGCCAAACCAAAGATAAGAAGCATCATGCGATTGTTTAGGCTAGCAAGACACTGACAGGAGCCCAGCTTAACTATGCCACCATAGAAAAAGACTTCTTGCTGTTGTCTTCACTATAGACAAGTTTCGATCTTACTTAGTAGGAGCCAAAATTATCATTTTTACCGATCATGCTGCTTAAAATATCTGCTCACTAAGAAAGATGTGAAACCTCGTCTAATAAGATGGATTCTGCTGCTACAAGAATTTGATCTAGAAATTAAAGATAAGAAAAGTGTAGAAAATACAGTATCAGATCATCTTTCGTGTATGCAAGTCACTAACATGTAGGGACCACCCATTAATGACTTCCTACGCGACGACATGCTGCTCAAGGTGATGGACACCACCCCATGGTACGCAAACATTGTAAATTTTATGGTTGCAGGGTACGTACCACCGGGGGAGGACAAAAGGAAGCTCTAGATGGAAAGTCGCCGTCACCTTTGGGATGACCCGTACCTATATCAGGTATGCTCTAATGGGCTGCTTAGGAGATGTGTACCCATAGCAGAAGGGATGCAGATCATCGAGAAATGCCATGCTGGACCATACGAAGGCCACTACGGAGTCTTCCGCACCCAGGCCAAAATCTGGCAGTGCGGATTCTTCTAGTACAAAATGTATATCTTATAGCACGAACATCATTTAATAACTTATTACATCACACGGGATTGTTCATCACATCGGCCAACAGCCCATTACTACAACGGTAGCGTAGACATAGACATCACTCCACAGGGACACCGACTAGGGGTACGCCAACCTTAGAAGGCCAGAACGTCTTCTGGATACTCCTCATAGTCTCCATCATCTAGTACCCATTCAGGATTTTTATGTGAACCAACGACAAGCGTCAGCTCACCATGCTCAGCAAGTACAACTACGGGGATGCAAGGCTCAAGGGTTTGACTCGGTTAACTGCGGTTTGCATTTTAGCTTGGTCATATTTTATATTAATCTTACATTACTAAATATATGAACCCTGTTGTCCCAAAGTGTGTGATATTCATTATGTTATAAAGAGGTAAACCAACAACCACCAACATACCCCACCATGAACTACTTAAAAAGGATCCGAGCTGCTCGTATCCGTGAGCACGACTGATATATCAGGTTTACATTCTGCAGAGGTTGTACACTTTCACCTTAGGCCATGATTCCCATAACCCGGGGATAGCCAGTCCCACATTACCTCCTCTATGGAAGTACGATAGGGTTTCACTACGTAACCCTTCACTAGCTACCCTAACAAGTAGTAGCCGCAAGGTTTCGACGTCCAGGCGAATGGAGGCCCCCTTCAAGATGGCACATCTAACAGCCGACCAGTACACATCTTGACAGGCAAGGAAGCCATTCTTAAACCCAGTTCCCCCCTCTAGCGCCTTTCGGTAACTACTACAAGCTAGAGAAATTCTAGTTATACGACTAAGATGAGAGCCATGTGATTCCCAAGGCTGCACGGGATCTCCCGGGTGGCCGCTTTAAAAAATAGTCCCTGGGGTGTGTCACTGGGCGAAAGGCATGCTCCAGTGCCCTAAATGTGGTTAAAAAGCCTCTTTTAACATTTGTTCCATAGTCATTAATCAATATTAAACATTTAGCAATTATATAACGCATAGAATTTCTAATCATATTATGCAAAAACCCTCCCATAGGTACAAGGTATACAATTCAAATGAATCTAGTATTATCCTATGGTTCATCAAGTTTGACACATGCATAATGATTAGCGAGTCTTGCATTTAATAGGCAACAAGGAAACTGTAGGTTATACTTGCCTTGGTCACACGCTTGGTCTTGGTACTGCTCCTGAGGATCCTGCTCCTCGAACACTTCACCATCTGGACTCGATACAAACCACCAATCATAGCATCCATATAGTCATTACATGCAAATAAAATATACTTTTATTAGAACAGTACACCAAACATAAAAAATAGTTAGAGAAACATGAATAAAACTATTCTACTCGTTGATACGATCACATGAACATAAAGATCACTCTAATCGGACTAAAAATGAGATAGTTATGAAGAAAACAAGTTTTAGGGGCTATTTTGTAAATAAAACCATTTGCCTAGGGGCTAGCCTGCGAAACCCGAGGACTAAAACATAAATAACTATAGACAGCAGGGGCTAGCACGCGAAAGCACGCGCTCTAGACCGCGGGTTCAAAAACCAGAAAGATCGGGGGCTAAAACAAAAGAAAGTAGGATCTAAAACTAATTATTTTGAACTGCGTCGGACTGCGGGTTAATTTCTCAAAAACAAAGGGACTTTTCTGCAAACGTGTGGCTGCAGCCGCGCGGGTGCTGACGCGGCGCTACGTGTCCCGACGTGGTTGGTTGGTCCACCGGCTGGCCGGTGGACCGCGGTGGCGCTACGGTCTACGGGTCCATGAGCCTGGCTCATACCCCTTTGGGGTTCGAGCCCTAATCCTGGCCGTCCAGCGCCAGATGGACGGCGCAGGGGCTCTGCGCATTGGAAGCGGCAGCGGGAACGCCGGCGAGTGGCGGCGCCATGGGTGGGGGCTCGGGGGGTCGCCGGGAAGGTGCTCCCGAGCTTGGCCGACTACGCAGAAAGCACCGACGCGAAGCGGGGAGGACGGCGAGCACGATAGCGGGCTCGGACACGGCAAGGGAGCTCACCATGACGTCAATCGACGGCGGCGGGATCTGCAAAAAGGGGAAACACCACGGTGAGGCTCGGGTTCGCGCGATAGAGCATAAGGAGAGCGCGGGTGTGTTTCTGGCGACCGCGGTGTCACCTGGAGGGGCTCGGCGAGGGCGCTTGCGCGGCCGGTGGGCTCTGTAGACGGCGGCGGAGGTGTGATGGTGTGCGGGGTGGTGAGGGAAGAACCCGGGGCTTCGGCCCTGGCTTTGTAGGGTTCGGGTGGGGTGACGAGGAGTCGTGGGTGCGCCACTGAAGCCGGTCGAAGGCCGAGTGGCCATTAAGGCCACTCATGGCGGTTACGGGAAAGGGAGGTGTTGTTGACGCTCACTAATGCTCATAATTATACCATCAACTATGACATGAATTAACATGAAATAAAACATAAAGCATAGTTGTAGGGTTTATTCTAACGAGTTCCATGAGTTTTGGTGATCTCCGTTGCTTTGCAGGATATTGTATTTTTCATCGAATAAAAGTATCTCAAATGACGGATTGGAGTGCACCATTGTGTAGAGGTCATCACGCTGATGAAAATTGATATATTATTTGCTATATTTGGAGCTCGGGTGAAGAAGATATTAATTTTGCAAAATAAATCATCATTGGTGGGTCCCACATGAGAATAGTGCCATGAATCCAATAGGCACTGGACACATGGCAGGTGCTGCATCAGGCGGGAGCGAACGCTCGACCGCACAGCACTAGCAGGCCCACATGCAGATTTTGTCTTCTCAGGTCCAAACATGCACAGGACAACACATGGACCGGCTAATCACACGAAGACACGTGGCAGAAGGAGCAGGAGCGCGTGCACTCCGCGCGGGGTGTGAAAACTCGAATGTAATGACCCGAATGAACTTCGTATCTTTCATTGATCTTGTATGTACATATATATACATGGATGTATAGCAACTGCTTTTGGCAGTTTACAAATCGTGAGAGGAGAGGGAAGCGATTCTTCCATCGAGTAGTTTTGATCTCTGATGAGATCAACTGCTTCATAACACTCCCCCTTTGATCGAATCCATCTCGAGATCAATGAATAGTATTAATCCTCTAAAAAGTTCTGTAGGATAAAAACGAGGAGAAATACTTTGATAGATATGCTATTAAAAACTCCTTTAAAAACCCAGTGGGAAAATAAGGAGAAAGTTGATTCAGCATATATGATTATTGCCTCATTGTAAACTCATATGAGAAAAACCTTTGCAGGAGAAAACTCATAGATAGTTTAGAGGACAATGTATGTCATTGATATCTCCTTAAAAACCCTGGTAGGGAAAACAGGATATATGACATAAGCTTATGTTAATATTGCCTCATTAAAAACTTTATATGAGAAACCTTGTGAGTAAAACTCATACAAAGAAAAGAGTACAATATGATGGTGTGGACGAGGCAACAACTAGGGAATTTCTCCCCCTGAACCTTGCAAATCTCGAAGTCGTCGCATACCAATTCCTTGAACACATTTCTGGAACGAGGAAGCTGGTAATGACTTAGTCAACAAATCAGCGAGATTATCGCATGACTTGGTTTGCAAGATATCTATTTCACCCATTTGTTGTAATTCATGAGGGAAAAACAACTTAGGAGAAATATGCTTGGTTATGTTGCTCTTAATGTAACCTGTCCCCATCTGTGCAACACAAGCAGCATTATCTTCATAGATAATGGTAGGTGAGTCAAGAGTACTCATTCCACATGACTGTTGTATGTGGTTAATCACTCTGCGAAGCCAAACACATTCTCATGAAGCTTCATATAGTGCAATTATTTCAGAGTGATTGGTGGAGGTAGATATAGGGATCTGTTTTGATGACTTCCATGAAATGGCAGTCCCTCCGTGTAAGAATACAAAGCCTGTCTGGGATAGGCCATGATGGGGATCAGATAAATAGCCGACATCAGTGTACCCAATCATATTGGATTCTGGGTTCCTTTGAAAGAATAACCCAAGATCTCGTGTGCCATTAACATATCTGAGGATATGCTTAACTCCCGTCCAATGACGTTTGGTAGGAGCAGCGTTGTGTCGTGCTAGCAAGTTCACTGCAAATGCAATATCAGGCCTGGTGCAATTTGCAAGATACATGAGCGCTCTAATGGCACTGAGATAAGGGTAATGGGCTCCCAAAACCTCTTCTCCTTCATCCTTTGGTCTGAATTGATCAGTCTTCATTTCTAAAGACCGAACAACCATAGGAGTATTGGAGGGATGTGACTTATCCATGTTGAATTTCTCCAACACTTTCTGGGCATAGGCAGATTGATGCACTAAAATTCCAGTGGGAAGGTGCACAAGTTGTAGACCTAAGCAAAATTTGGTTTGACCCAAATCCTTCATTTCAAACTCCGTCTTTAGATGATTGCGTGCTTCATCAATATCTTGTGGGTTGCCAATGATGTTTAGATCATCAACATACACTGATATGATGCAGAACCCCGTTTGGGATTTCTTTATGAATACACATGGGCAATCATCATTGTTAGTGTATCCCTTCTTTAGAAGGAATTCACTAAGTCGGTTATACCACATTCTTCCCGATTGCTTTAAGCCATAAAGTGACTTTTGAAGCTTTACACAATACATGTTGCGATTTGCGCTCTGATCCGGTATAGAGATTCCATCAGGAACCTTCATATATATATCCGAATCAAGTGACCCATAGAGATATGCAGTCACTACGTCCATCAACTGCATAGATAGACGATTTTGTACAGCCAGAGATATAAGATATCAGAACATTATTCCACTCATAACTGGAGAATATGTATCATTGAAATCAATGCCGGGTCTCTGCGTGAACCCTTGTGCTACAAGCCTTGCTTTATATCTCACCACCTCATTGTTTTCATTCCGTTTCCGGACGAAAACCCATTTGAATCCCACAAGGAAGATTCCACGAGGTGTAGGTATTGCATGAGTGAATACCTTTCTTTTGGCGAGCGAGGCTAATTCCGCTTGAATTGCATCTTTCCATTGGTTCCAGTCCGAGCGCTTTTTGCACTCTGCCATGGACTTAGGATCTGGATCGCTTTGGATGATTTCTGCAATTGTTTCAGCGAAATATATGTCGACAACTATAGACTTTCTATCATATGATTCTCCAAATTCAATGAAATTGATGGAAATTTCTTGTACCCCTGGAGATGTATCATTATTTCCCAATATGATATCATCAGGGTGTTCCGATGTCCCAACATCAGGTATTGAGTGCACTGTTGATGTGGGATGTGGAGGTTGAACCTCCACAGGGTGTTGCTCAACATGAGGTTGAGTTGCATTTACTGTGTTGGAAGATTTATTCTTCCTTTTCCTTTGCTTGTTGGAAGTTGTATCCGTGGGAATGGCCGTACTTCTCCCCCTCTTACATGGGAGTTGAGTAGTTTTATTTGGTACCTCTACTCTTTCCGGCACATTTCTCGCAGGTTTGTAGGATTTTGTCACACCCTTATAATCAGCAAATGCGTCTGGCATATTATTTGCAATGTGTTGCAAATTGATGATCTTCTGAACTTGAAGTGCAGTCTCTGAAGTACGTGGATCATAATTGGTGATGACTGAGGCATCCCAATTGATTTCCTGGCATTATTTGTGGTTTTCTATTTCTCCCCCTAATGCCGGAAAATGTTCTTCATTGAAGATACAATCAGCGTACCGGGCAGTAAATAGATTCCCTGTAAGAGGTTCCAGATACCTTATGATCGACGGAGATTGATATCCCACGTAGATCCCCAACTTCCTGTGTGGGCCCATAGATGTACGCTGCGGTGGTGAGATCGGTACATAGATAGCGCAACCAAACTTCCGCACATGGGAACTATTTGGAGTATTTCCACGTACTAGTTGCAACGGGGAGGTTGCATGGTATGCAGTTGGTCGCAATTGAATCAAGTCCGCAGCGTGTAATACTGAGTGACCCCAACATGGTAGATTACAATTCTGCAGTAATGGTCTAGCAATAAGTTTCACTCTTTTGATAAGAGATTCTGCCAACCCATTTTGAGTATGAACATATGGGACCGAGTGCTGAACTTGAATTCCTAGTGCCATACAATAGTCATTGAATGCACGTGAGGAAAATTCAGCAGCATTATCCATGCGGATGGATCAGATTTGATGTTAAGGGTATTGTGCTTTGAGTTTGATAACTTGTGCAACAATTTTGGCAAATGCATGGTTTCGTGTGGAAAGTAAGCACACATGAGACCATCGTGTAGATGCGTCGATTAAAACCATGAAATACCTGAACGGCCCAGACAATGGTTGAATGGGACCACATATGTCTCCTTGAATGCGTTCAAGGAACTTTAAAGGTTCGGCATGAATTTTGAGGTAAGAGGGTCTCAAAATTAATTTCCCCGTGGCACATGCAGTGCACACAAAATCTGAGGATTGAGGAAATTTTGTATCACTTGAAGCATGACCAACAGAATTGCTTATAATTTTCCTCATCATCCCGATGCCAGGATGGCCAAGGCGGTCATGCCAAGTTTGGAATGCGTTAACATTCTGGAAAATTATTTTGTAAGCAACATGTGGTACGGGTTTGATGTATGTGTAGTACAATCCAGACGGTAGTGAGGGAACTTTTTCAAGTGTCTCTTTGCCATATCCGTGATCTCTTGTAATGAGAAGAAATTCCTCATTGTTGTCCGTATGGGTCTCAACATGGAACCCATTTTTTCGGATATCTCTATAACTCAGTAGGGTACGCATTGAATCGGGATACACTAATGCATCCTCAATTGTTAGCGATGTACCCATAGGGAGCATAATAGTGGCACGTCCAGTACCAACTATTACAGCATCGCACCCAGCGATTGTTAAAACATTTCCTTTATTCTTTGTCAGAGTTTGGAAATATTTTATTTCCCTGAGTATAGAGTTAGTGGTACCACTGTCCACTAGGCACATTTCCTCATCCATCAGATTGACTCCCGTACAATCTATACAAAATGGAGAATTCAAACATGTAATTCTCAACAAATATATATAGAATACATACAATATATATATAGGTATCAAATGTGCTTATTACAATACCCATTGTTCTAAATAAAATACGGACAACATAGTAGCTTATTACAACATCACAAATATAATAACATCCACAATTAAGATAGTAGCAATAGATATCAAAGTGCTGGAGTCTAGTGGAAGTCTCCAAAGAGATCATTGGAGGTGTACTCCACGATCATGTTGTCCATCCCATCAGTGTTTCCAACAGTTGGTGGAAGTGCCTTGGTGTTGCTTGGACCCGCAGAAGCGGTGTTGGAGCATCCAGGGGCATCTTGTTTAGGGATGTCGAGTTGGAAGGTCTCTTCCATGGTGACATCACCCTGGGAGTTGAAGTGTGCTTCAAATTGTCCACCTTGATTGGAATTCCCTTGAGTGGAGGGTCCACGTCCCACGGATTTCAAGTATAATTCCACCAAGTGCTTAGGGGTACGACACTTCTGTGTCGGGTGGCTGTAATAGCCACACTTGTCACAAGTGTTAGACTTGTTGAACTTTTTGTTCGACTTAGGAACATTTGTACCCTTGCCCTTGTTGGCACCACGAGACTTACGCTGCCTCTTGTGTTTGTTCTTGCCTTTGAAGTTTCCAGGATTGCTAGAGGTAGTAGCATTCCTTTGCTGTTTGTTCTAAGCATTGGCATTAGCATGTACTTCAGGCAAAGTCTTAGTTCCTGTGGGACGCAGGTTGGAGTTCCATAGGAGGAGCTCATTGTGCCTTTCTGCATGTAGTAATGTCTTAATGAGCTCAGAATAAACAGTGAAACCTCACTCACGGTATTGTTGCTGAAGGATCATATGTGCAGGAAGCATTGTAGACAATGTCTTTTCAATCTTTTCTGCATCAGTTGGTTCCTTTTCGCAAAACTTCAGTTTAGAACTGAGTTTATGAATAGCATGATTGAACTCTCCCACAGATTTGAAATCTTGGATACGGAGATGGTTCCATTCATTGATAGCCTCCGGAAGGATGACTGCCTTTTGCTGTTCATACCGTGTTTGAAGAGCAAGCCACAGAGTGCGTGGGTCTTCCTCCATCAGATACTCAGCTTTGAGATCTGGATGGATGTGGTTCCTTATCAGAAATAAGGCATTATACTGGAGATTTGGAGCCAATGCTTCTACACCCTGTTGGGGTGGAGCAATTGCTTCATACAATCCGCGTAACGCTAGACTCACTTTGAGGTCCATTGCCCATGTGGGGAAGTTGTGGCCATCAAGAACGAGAGGCTCAAACTCTTTTGAAGCCATTTGTGCCGACATAAGTAGGGCCAAGATTTGTTAAAAATCTTTGGCAAAGTTGAATAAGCAAAGCAAATGTAAATGATCAAGGTAAACTTGAATAAGAGGGATGTTCTCATGTTGAATAACACTGTTAAGCACCTGATGGTGTTAACTATGTGATTCATTTTTGAACATTGGGTACGCACATTGAGGATAAAATCTCACAGTAGTACTATGATACTACCTTGTGTATGGCCAATGTGAAAATGAACCATGGTAATCACTCAAGTGTCCCTTGTATAATTTATTTATCAAATTGGGTACGCACGTTGAGGATAAAAATCCCGCAGTAGTACTAGGGTACTACCTTGTGTATGGCCAATTTGAAAATAAATAAAGGTAGACACTCAAAAGTGTAGACCATATGTTTCAAACAAGTTTGATATTGGGTACGCACGTTGAGGATAAAATCCCGCAGTAGTACTAGGGTACTACCTTGTGTATGGCCAATATCAAAAATTGAGAAACATAGTGTTATTTAAAATATGAGAAAATCAACCTATAAGCATTTGCATATATTAAGTGCTTGTAGGAAAGCTGAAAACTTAATATATAAATTGCATAAAATAATATGCAATATAAAATTCATGTCATAGAGAATTGCGTATAGCAAATGCTATAAACATGAATTTAAAACACGTATAATATATTCATGAAATAAACACACGTATATACAATACATGGATACATGAACAGTACTTACAAAATTAGCAACTAACAAATAGAAGTTAATTTAGCTAATAAAGTACTTTGAAATATAAAACGAAAAAGAAACATGGACAGCAGCAGGCTTCGGTGGGCTGTGCAGGCATGGAAACCTGTAGCATTGCTGGCCCGCGGTTGAGGCCGACCTGGGCTGTAAATAGCCCTGCTCATTGCGCCTTGGCCTGCCCAGCCGAAAGCCAATAAAGGGGTGGCAGTTAGGATTTGTAACCCTAACCGGCCATACCCAGCCAGCCGCCGCTGCTTCTAGTAAACTGCCGCCGCCACACTGCCAAACACTGCCACCGTCCACCATGACCACCCCATCGGCCGGATCTGGTGCTCGTGGTGAAGATCCGAAAGACCTCCACTTCAAGCATGATGGAGGAGCACCGGCATCGGCCAGATTCGCCGGCACTCCTCCCCCTGCGGCGTGCTCAAGTTGGTGGTGGGGCACGGCCCGAATCCTCGTCGGAGGAGGAAGCCGCAGCACCCGAAGCACTGGTCCCGGCGGCGTGGCCGTTCGGGAGCGACCGCGCCGTCTCGCCATGCGGGACGCGGAGCCACGTCGGTCGAAGACCTGGGCGGCGGTTCGCAGCGTCACCAGCATGAGCACGGCGGCGGAGGACTTCCATCGGCGAGGGCGGTGGAGGCGGAGCGTCAAGCTCTGGATCGGAGATGATGCGGCGACGGGTTGCGTTGGCTGGGGCTGGGGAGGGACTACAACGCCTCCTCAATCCCGCCGTAGTGAAACCCGACGGCGGCACCTCCACCTCCATCGCGGCGGGGCCGGCCTAGTTAGAGCGGCCGACTTCATCTTGTGCCGGTGCACGCGCCGGCCTCGGGGGCGACTGCCTCGGTGGCGACTGCGGCGGGCACGGGCCATGGTCGTGCTCTCTGCAAAAGCGAGGGAGCCATGGC
This sequence comes from Coix lacryma-jobi var. lacryma-jobi, assembly GCA_009763385.1. Classification (NCBI taxonomy): domain Eukaryota; kingdom Viridiplantae; phylum Streptophyta; class Magnoliopsida; order Poales; family Poaceae; genus Coix; species Coix lacryma-jobi. The sequence continues at coordinate 111,993,381 of CM019824.1, forward strand.
GGACAGGACCCTGGGGCGTGCTCTGGACACTCCGGCCCTGGATCGGCTCCGACGCGTCGACGACGTCCTCCGCGGCCGCCGACCCGGATCCGAAGGCCCCGTCCCCTCCTCCGGCGTTCACCGAGGACGTACCAGAAGGTGTCGAGGAGTTCGGCATGCATCGCCCGATGGTTGAAGGGAAAACCATTGTTGGCGGTGCGTTGGAAGATGAGGAAGACGAGATCGACGAGAAGGATCACCGGAGGTACATAGCGCAGTGGTGGCATTGTACCTTCGATCCATGTTCTTCTCGTCCTCTGCACTGGCCTTCGCGCCAGTTCTTCTTCTGTCCCCCCTCTCGGAAGAACAGAGCGAGAGCAAAAGTGCTGATAATGTGTGAAAACTCGAATATAATGACCCGAATGAACTTCGTATCTTTCATTGATCTTGTATGTACATATATATACATGGATGTATAGCAACTGCTCTTGGCAGTTTACAGATCGTGAGAGAGGAGAGGGAAGCGGTTCTTCCATCGAGTAGTTTTGATCTCTGATGAGATCAACTGCTTCATAACACGGGGCAGGCGCTGCGGTCTCTATCCCCCGATCAATGGCAAGTGGACACATGGCCCAGCAGGAAGCGCACGCTCGCGCTCGGGCGGGGGCTGCCTTCGCCCGTACGGCCGCTAGGTGGACAGGTGTCGAGCTGGGAATGGGCCGTTAGCCGGTTTGCTCGCGCAGAATAAAGAGGAAGCGGCTGGGCCGCGGTTTTGGGCCCAGACCGGCCGGTCCAGCTGACCAGAAAGCACCAGAACTCTCCAGAAACGCAGATAGCGCTCGGTTCCAACGGTTTGGGTCCGGTTCGGGGCCTAAATGGCCGGTTCTTCTCCGGTTTTTGACGCAGATCTGATCTACAACTCATTGGCGTTCAAGATATGCTCTCCACCGACCTAGATAGGTCGGTTTCATCCAATGGTTGGCCAAATTTGGCGTATGCATCCGACGGTGGGGCGATAAACGTGACGCGGATCGATGACATGACGATTCCTTGCCCCCTACTCCACCTCGGGCTATATAAGAAGACCCAGGGACGCCCCCAAGAGCCATCTCCATCTTTATTATTCATCTCCAAATCAGAAACTAGGGTTTCAATTAGAAGTAGAGGTCCCTCTAGATGAATCTCTTCTAGTTCATCTAGAATTAGATCTAATTCTAGTTCTTCTAGTTCTAGTTCTTGTTCTAGTTCTTATTCTAGTTGTCTAGTTCATCTAGTTGTAATTAGAGATTGGATTAGAGAGAGGAGAGGAGAGAGCTGAGGAGGAGCCGGATCTGTCGGATCTTCCTCGACATTGTATTGGTGCAGCATCTGGTTTGTCTTCAAGTAATCTCCAGGTTCTTCATTTACTACTTCTACGTATTATATTTAATTTCAGTTCATACTTTATTTTATTTACTGGATCTCCGCTCGTATTGAGTGCTCTAGTTATCGTACGTAATTAGAGTAGTAAGCGTTAGTGTAGACACGGTGTCTAGACTAGGGTTTACCTGAGTTTGCGCCCAATCCTCCGGATAGTTGTGGTAGCTACAAGGGTGACAGCTTTGTAGATTGTTATAATCCACCACGTTAGGGTTGGTGTTTTCGTAGAGCTTTTTGGCAGCCTTCTCCCGATTACCCTTTTCCCAGTCTTTTTCGAGAATCGGAAAGGTACTGTTGCTCCGAAGTAAGTAAAGTATAGTGAACCTTTAATTAAGTAGACCCGCTTAGAAAACCCTATATCTCTTTCTACCCATATTACCATTCTTTTCCTGGACGTTCTTAATTCTTCTAGTACACTTCACGTTCCCCGTGGAAATCGATACCCTGGAATACTCTCGGGTGAAAGCTACATCGGTATCCGTGCGCTTGCGGATTTTTCTGTTTGCGTTTAAAATACCCAACAGGTGTGCGGCGACGGCGGGCTCCGAGCGGTCGGTGGTAGAGGAAAGGGCGGGGCACTGACATGCGGGCCCGGGATGACAGACGGGGCGCGCGCGGCTGACAGGCGGGACCAGGAGGTCAGCGGGGGAGGGTGAGCGGGCGACCGCGGACGCAGGCGGGCGCGCGGGCGAGCAGGCCGCGCACTGGGCCGACGCGATGGGCTGCGGCTACGTGCGAAGGAGAGGGGAAAGCGGGCACGCACGGGCCGAGCAGGCCGCGGCCCAAGGGAGCGAGAGCGGGAAGAGGGAGGGAGGTGCGGCCACGGGCCAGGCCAGCTTCATGGCTGGGCCAAAAGGATGGGGGAGGGAGAGAGAAAAAGAAAAGCCTTTTCTTTTTATTTCTTTTGAAAACTTGTTCAATTTCAAATCTAATTTGAATTCAAACCACTCAACACTATTCCTACACTCAAACAAAATATTATGCTCCAGCATGAATGCAACAAAAATGTTTCTAAGCCCCGAGATAAATTATTAATTCACCAAAATTTATTATTTGGCCTATATGTTTCCTGGAAAATAAACAAACAAAGTCATATTAATTCCTAATTTCCCAAAATTGATTTTTAGGGTGTCACAGCTTTGGAGTACCCTGCATGGTGATCAGCGACGGGGAATCACACTTCATTGATAGGAAGTTCTGAGTTTTCCTCGAAGAACTTGGGGCTAACCACAACATCGCTACCCCCTACCATCCACAGACAAGCGGTCAAGCTGAAACCTCAAACAAACAAATAAAGAGCATCATGCAGAAGACGATCAATGACATGGGGAAAGGATGGAAAAGCAAGCTACCTGATGCTCTCTGGGCGGACAGGACAGCTTACAAAACCCCCATTGGCATGTCACCGTTCCAACTAGTCTATGGAAAAAGCTGCCATTTACCAGTTGAGCTTGAGCATCGAGCTCACTAGGCCATCAAGACCTAGAACATGGATATCAAGCTAACCGGCAACAACCGAGAAAAACAAATCGCCGAACTAGAAGAATGGAGGGAGAAGGCCTACCATAGTGCCAAGCTGTACAAGGAAAGACCAAAAAGATGACACGATAACCGGATCAAGCCGAAGGAGTTCAAGCAAGGGGACAAGGTACTACTTTTCAACTCCAAGGTCAAGCTATTCGGGGAAGGAAAACTACGCAGTAAGTGGAAGGGCCCATACACCATCGTCCACAAATCACCACATGGGGCAATCATCATACAAGACGACGTCGGCAATATCTTCAAGGTAAATGACCAACGTTTGAAAGTGTTCCTTGAGCCTTCTCATAATAACTTAGAATTAGATAGAATAGATTTAATTTCTTTTAACAATTATACCCATGACTAAAAATTACAAAAAGCTATAAACAATTGACTTACTAACATGATTCATTAATTCAATTTGCAGAAGAGTCTTTTTCTTTTGCTTCAAGCAAGGTGATCATGTGTAGTTTACCATTTTACCCTCACTAAACCACCATGATCCTAGCACATCTTGATCTGATCAGAAATATCTATGTCATTAATACACTTGATCTTGTGATCCATGCAAATCATATACATTTGATCTTAATCATAATGTGGAGAATCATAGGATTTGTGAGCCAACATTTGAATTCAAAATCGAAACCACAATACCTTATTAGTGCAGCAACAGAAGAAGCAACCTAGAGAAAATGGGGCAGGGAGGAGCCCCTGGGGTGCTCCCGCACCCCTGGTGCGGCCGCACCGCCAGGGTGTCCCCTCGCCGCCCCCTTCTCCAGCAGTGCTTCCTTCTGATGCTGATGCCTGTTACCATAGTGGTCATGTCGGTTTTGTGCATTTCCATTCCAGAGAGGCCCTTTTGTCCTATATAAACACTCCCATGGCCTCTCCTCTCATCATAAGCTCTCAAGCTCTCCCTCTCTCCCTCCGAAACTTTGGTCTTTCAACAAAGTTTCTCTAGTAGCAATGGAGCATGCCCTCGCTCTTTACACCGCTTCCACGTCCGACGTCCGTGAAGCGCCTCTTCGCTCTTCGGAAGCTCTGTCGGTGGTGCCGCTCGCCATGATGCCACCATCCCAGAGCGGTGCAAGCCGGGCCTCCAACTTCACCTCGACGGGCCATTCGGTGGCGCCCCCGGCTGCTGCAATGAGGGAGATGGCGGCACCCGCGATCGCTGCAAGAAGGGAGACGACGGCACCCGCACGCCGTCCCAACGTCGGCCTCAAGAGGAAGGCCCCGGAAACTAGCGACGCTCGACGTGCTGATGTACCTTCGCATGGCTATGTACCGAGTAGTCTTCTAGGTTCCAATTCTGTGTCTCGTCTTTCCCCAGCCTACACCGTATACGTGTACAAGAAACCCGGCGGTGGGTATGGGAACGGACTCATGCACAGGCAACTGCCACTCCCTAGCAAGTCCGTAGAACAACCCGCGCGCAATCCCACTAGCACAGCCATAGCTGGGTCCTACTCTCAACCCCTGCGCTTCAAACGTACTTACAGGGTTGTTAGAGGGCAGCCCAAGGGCTTCTTTAGCGATAGCGACACAGAAACACCACCTACAGGCCCAACCGTCACTTCGCTCATGATGTCCTTACGGTCACGATTGACGAGCTCAGAAAAGAGCTCAAAGTTGTTAAGTTCGGTCTCAATAACCGAATTAACAAAGTCGCTCGCGCTGCCGGTGTGGAGGGTCCACCACCTCTTTTTGCTTAAAGGTCACCCTCCACACCAAATAATTTTAGGCACATGTTCTTTAGTTCATTCCCCTTTGAAATTTCAATTCCTATCAGGTAATGTGCCTAAAGTTATCATTTAATAAATTACAAGTGGTTTTGTCTCCCTCATTTTATCTTGTGCAAATTTTGTCCACTAGCTTTTGTATATGTTTTATCTCCCAAAATAAAAAAAAGATAGGTACAAAAGCAAGTGTGTGTGGGGGGGGAGGCATTCCCCGATTCGTCATGCAGGTATGATCGCATTTCAATACAATTTGTTCTCGTACCTGCCAGCTCCCTAAAAATGAAAATAAAAATGATTTATCATGAACACTACTTCCAAAATTTCAAACCCATAAAACCATTCGATCTTTGTTTGAAAATCTATTCACCTGTTGTTTCGGGAAAATACTTGCAAACTATGAACGACCTTTTACAGGGACCCCATTTTATCTAAGTAATTAGAATACTAGATACAGTAGGATGGTTTGACACTTGCCATCTTTTGCAAAAAATATACTCGGGATTTACATTTTCAAAAATACAAAAAGCATGTTCCTCTATGATGCAATGTCCTACCAAAGCCATATGAATCATTTCAAATTATAAACAACCAATATTCATATGCTACTTGTTATCATTTTGAGCTTAGTCAAATTGTTGTGACTTATGTGAGATTCTTGTCATACACCCACGATTTGAGATTCATGTACACACCACCATATACATCGCTAACTCTTACACTAAGAGTTACGCAAAACATGCCATTCATCCACCGCAAATAAAGCTCTGCTCATTCAGTCACACATCTCTCTCACAAAAATCCTCCAAAAAGAACTATGGGCTATGCAAAAAGAAATATCCATACTAGTACGGTATGAGACAAGAAAAAATAAAAAAAATAAACCCATGCCAAAAGGCATGTTGGAAAAAATGGGCACATGCCCGACGTAGAATTAGGGGTATAATCAAATGCGCGCCTGAAAAAAGAGAAAAAGAAAAGATAGCCCATAGTTCCTAAATTTTCCAAAAAAGAGAGATCCTGACACAAGAGCACAAAAAAATGTCAGAAAATTCCACACACTTGCACATCTCAATCAAAGTGTATGACTTGCATCTCCATGTAGTTCAGTTTTTGAAGGACCGAATTGGCGCCCAGAGCGGGGGGGGGGGGGGGTGAATGGGAGTCTCAAATTTCAACTCGTGAAATGATGGCCCTTGTCCCAAAAAATCGCCCCAAAAGCTAAGAGCGACAACCATGATGACCATGACCCAAATAATTGGGTGGATGTTCCCTTAGAACACAACGGGTCACCACAAAGTAGGAAAAGCAAGCTCCTAAAACAATCGAACCTCCGATAACGGAACACCCCACTCCTATGGAAAAGAAGAAAGTGTTCGACCAAAAATACTTAGGCCAACTGGTGGCAAAAGTACCTTGGAAAGATCCTTATGAAGTTATAAAACTAACGTAACAGACGGATCTCAAATCAGAGCTCGAACGCAAAAGATACGAACGCTAGAACCGACGACACTCCGAAAGCGGAACACTTAACTCTTGTGGAGAAGAAGGAAGTGTCCGACCAAAAATACTTTGACCAATGGTGGGAAAATTACTTTGGAATGATTGTTAAGAAGTTAGGAAACCAAGGCAACAAACGGATCTCAAATCAGAGCTCGAACGCAAAAGATACGGACGAAAACAGCAAAACTGTGCAGTGGCGAACTGTCTGCCAGTGAATCGCGGACTGTCCGCTATTGAACCCCGGACAGTCAGGGAATGAGTCCCGGACGGTCCACCGTTCAAAAACGGAAACAACAATGTTGCTGCCCGTGAACAGCCCCAACCCCCGAACAGTCCAGGGATGAGTGCCGGACAGTCCGAGAATGCCCAGAATGCCTAAAAACAGCCCGTATCAAACTCAAATTCAATTGGAACTCAACCAAATCGAATGGGGCTGCAACCAAACTTCACCCAAGTGTTCCTCTGCGTGTTGGGAAGATAATCCTAGGATATCATCACTTCAAACCAACTCATCCGTGAGAAATCCGAAGAACACTAGAAAAGGGGAAAGTTTGTAGAACGAACACGAAAACAGCCCGATCTATGTGCTCGAGAGGTTTGGAAGGCAATCCTTTGGTGGAAAGATGACACTCATGTCCTAGCACAACTTGATTCAAACGGAATCGAAAACCACCTCTCAGAGAGGGAGAACGAGGCAAATCTCCGGGAGGGGAAAAACCGAAATGCGAAGAACAAAAACGCGAATTCGATCCAAATTAGAGACTACAAAGAGGAGTACGAAATTGATCCTTGGATTTCAATTAGAAGATGGATTGTGTAGCACACGATGTCGTGTTGCAAGCCACTCCTCGCAACAACAAAGCGCGGATGGTGAAAAGCTCAAGAACAAGAGCCACTCCTCTGTTCCTAACCCTAGCCTCTTCTCACACTAGCAAAATGAGAATGGCACTCTCCAAGAATGGCTGCCCTAGTAGCCCCTTCACATATATATAGGCGCACGTCCGAAGATAAAAACGCCCTTACATGAAGCAGTGAACCCAAATACCCCAAGGGGTAAAACCGACCAACTCTACGGTTTTCATCCGACGGTCGCGCGCCTTCTCATCCTTCGCTTCGCATCGACGCAAGCTCCAGGATGCCGCCACGTGCCGTCACGTCGACCACCGCGCCTTCCTCACCGATAGCTTCATCGCAACGCAAGCCTCTCGGTGACGCCACGTGTCGATCGTTCCGCATAGGAACCTCCGCCCGGTTTTGAGGCCCAAACCGGTAAACCCGCCAACCCAGGTTTTGAGGCCCAAACCTGGAAACCGTCTACCCCGAGTTTTGAGGCCCAAACTCGGAAACCCGCCACCCCAAGTTTTGTGGCCCAAACTCAGAAACCGTCGATGGTAGCTTTCTAAGGCTCAACTACCGAACCTGTTCCATAGACGGGATGTGGATCGCACACCCCGACCACCGGCACCGATGCCGATGCATGTCCAGCCTCCACGCGGGGCACAACGTCTTCGCCTTCCTTCTTGACTCGGCCGACGGCACTTGCGCCGCAAGCAAACCTGTGTCCGACCTCTCGCCAAGTGCCATGACGCCATCATATTGCTCCCGACTCGGCCGATGCATTGCACATCCCCATGTGCTCTCGCTAGTCAATGCCAAGTGCTAGCTACCACAGCTGGTCCTCCGACCTCCGGGTCTGTCGGTCCACGCCTCACGTCCGCCCTTCACCGCTCCGGGTCCATCGGCATGGCACGTCCCCCGCACGGCACGCCCATTCTTCACCGCTCCCGATCCAATGGCACGACACGTCTCTACTTGACCTTCACCTCGCCATCGACCACTATCTCCGAGCTCCACACCTGCACATCAACACAGCCAAAAGACACATGTTGCACACAGACACACCAACAGGGTAACACACGACAACTCAATGCCACCGGTTAGTCATAAACATTAAGCATAGCGAGATATGGACTTAACTGGGAAAAGCCCTAAACCTTCCTCATAAATGTCAATCATTCATCATATATGTTCTCAGTTTTTGACTTAGCAATATTATATGATACAAGTACTTCGATTTCATCCATACCCAAAATCCTCATATGCCTTGTAGCAGGTAGGATGAAAAAGAAGGCATAACAAAGCCTTTGGTAAGGATCCATCTGTTGACGGTAGATAACTCCTATTTTAAACCGTCAACTAACCTCATAAATGACCCACAATGATCCAAAGAGTGTAGCTATAGGGTTTGATTCTAACGAGTTCCACGAGTTGTGTAGTTCTCACTTGTTTTGCATGATATTCAATATTTCATCATAAGAAAGTATCTCAAGTGAAGAATCAGAGCACACCATTGTGACGAGCTTGTCGAGACGATCGCAACAGACATATCACTTGCCATATTTGGAGTCCCGGAGCAAGAGTCCTCGATGAATATGACCAGGAAGACTCTGGAACCCTCTAGAAGCAGTATCCATACAAAGATCAGGGGTGTAACATACAAGATTCCAACAACTACAGAATACCAGAATTATCCAGGGACCAGACAGAAAGAAGACGACAAGGAATCCATCCACGCCACAACTCGTTGCGCAAACCAACGAATAAGGACTTTAGGTGAATATGACCAGGAAGACTCCGATAGAAGGATGAGGCAGGCGGCGGCAGGGGGAGGCCGGCCAGCCTCAACCCTAGGCCGGCCGGCCTAGGCCCACATGGAAGCCACCTCTCCTTCGTGCGACGTGGCCTAACCGACCTCTACTTTGTATCTCAACCGTTGTTCAAGGTCGGTTTGATCCGAGGGCTGCGGTTCATCCCACCGGGCTATATAAGAAACCCGAGACCCCCCTCCTGAAGACAACACCAGATTAATCAATCAATCATTTAGTTTAGAGGTAGCCTAGACAACTAGGAGCTTGGAAGTCCTTGTTTGGTTTTGGATAATTGATGTCACCTAGAGTACTAACCTTGTCATGAAGTGTTTATGAGCTAGGTTGGTACACACCAATTGCGGGAGCTAGATGATGATCATGGTATTGGTGGTGATGAGCAAAAGATGGATCAAGTGCTCCACATTTGGAAAGAGAAGAAGAGAAAAGCAAAACCCCTACGGAGATCAAGGCAAAGGTATAAATAGGGATTTTGTTTTGGCACTCAAGACACCATAGAGGGTGTGAGTGTGTTTAGGATAGATAGCCGTACTATCAAGAGGGGACTATCTCGGTGATTGCGGTTATCAAGTGCCACTAGGTGTTTTCATACATGCATATGCATTAGGACCTAGTGTGCTAACATATAATCCTTTGGAAATTATTTGGAAAATGCTAACACACATGCACATGATGATGTACACTTGTTGGTGTTAGCACTTTTGCAAAGGAGAAAGGGTTGGAAGTGTTTTGGATCAACACAGAGAAGAAAACAAAGTTTTCTGTGTGTGGTCGGTAGTACCGCCCAGGGGGTCGGTAGTACCGCCCAAGGGTGCTGCTTGCAATGCTCTCTGTGTTGAGTCTGAAATGGCCTGGCGGTAGTACCGCCATAACCTCGGTACTACCGCCGGCGGTGGTACCGACCAGAGGGTCGGTGGTACCGTGACCCTAAAAGGTTTTGCGAGGCTCCCTGTGTAGATTTGAAAATGGCCTGGCGGTAGTACCGCCATTACCTCGGTAGTACCGCCCCGGTGCTACCGACCCAAGGCCGGTGGAAACCAAGTTTGAAGAGCTCTCTGTGTTGAGTTGGAAATGACCGCAGGCGCAGAAGCTCGGGAAAAAGGGGGAACGACTTATGTCTTCTTCCCTCTCTTATAAATAGGTGGTGGCTGGCTAGTGGGGTGCTCTCTTGACTTTCTAACCTCTTGAACATCCTCTTGAGCAAGATCTACTCCCTCCCACTCATCTCCTTGCTTGATAGCGTGAATCTAAGTGAGATCAAGTGGATCCAAGTGCATTTGCTTGTGAGTTTGCATCTAGTGGCACTTGGGAATTGTTGTTGCTGCGGGTATTCTTTTTACTCTTGGTGGTTGCCGCCACCTAGACGGCTTGGAGCAGCGGAGGAGTTTTGGCACGAGTGGTGATTGTTCGTGGCCATCTCCCGGTGATTTGTGAGGGGTATTGTGCCTTCCCCGGCGAAGAGCCAAAAGGTAACTCTAGTAAATTGTGCGTGTCATTGAGTTACCTCCATTGTGGGTCGGTTCTTGTGGCGCTCAAGTGTTGAGCTAGGTTTGTGAACACCTATTAGCCACCGAACCACCAAGTGGTTGGTCGACACAACGGGGAGTAGCGTGCCGGCAAGCACGTGAACCTCGGGAGAAAATCTTTGTGTCTCTTGCCTCTTTGGACTTCTCCCGAAGTCTCTTGGTTTTCTTATTGTGATTGATTGTCTCTTCCCGGTGTCGGTACATCTCTCTATCCTTGCATTACTTTTGTTCTCACTTGTGTAGAGATATTTGTTGCTAGAAGTAGCTCTCTAATTAGAAGTAATTATTTCTTGCTAACTCATTATTTTAGAGAGTAGTAACATATCTTTTGTGTGACATAGTGATTATAGGTTACTAGAATTGTTGGATAGGTGGCTTGCAACACTTAGTAGAGCTAGAGCAAAAAGCTTCGCTTTGTAATTGTCTAACTAGTTGCTCTAAGTGTTTTGTAGAATTTTTATTAGGCTATTCACCCCCCCCTCTAGCCATTTAGGACCTTTCAAGTGGTATCGGAGCCATGGTCACCTTTTGCATAAGGCTTAACAACCTTCGGTGTTAAAATGGCTCAAATTGTTTTCAACCATGTTGGGGGCAAACCACCGTTCTTTGATGGCACATCTTTTGTTTATTGGAAGAGAAAGATGAAGATGTATTTGGGTTCAATCAATGACAAGGTGTGGGATGTGGTTGAAAATGAGTTTGTGATTCTTGATCCTACCAATCCAACACCAAATGACTCCATCAACAAGCAATGCAACACAATGGCGCTCAACACCATATACAATGCCATTGATCCAAAGGTGTTTGAGCAAATCAAAGATCTTAACAATGCATGTGAGGTATGGAAAAGATTAGAAGAAACATATGAGGGCACTTCAACGGTAAAAAGTGCCAAGTTGTATATGCTCAAGGACAAGCTCACCAACTTCAAGATGAAGGATGATGAATCAATTCCGGAAATGTTCTATAGATTGCAAGTCATCATCAATGATCTCAAGTCCTTGGGAGAAAAGGTGCAAGATGAAGACTTCACTCACCGGTTCTTGAGTTGCTTGCCTAAGAGATTCAAGACACTTCGCACCATCATCTTTAGAGGAGGATTGAAGAATGTGACTCCAAATGAGGTGCTTGGTGATGTCATGACCGAGGATCAATACAATGAAGATAGTGAAGAAGTGATCAAGGAAGAGGACAAGAAGAAGAAAAGTGTGGCATTCAAAGCCACCTCATCAAAGAGCAAGGGCAAGTCCAAGAAGGAAGAATCAAGTGACAATGAAGAAGCTAGTGACATTGATGATGAAGCCTTAGCTCTCTTTGTGCGCAAATTTGGCAAATTCATGAAGAAGAAAGGCTATGGTGCAAGGAAGAGAAGAGATTACAACAAGAACAAAGACTATGTGAGAAGATGCTACAAGTGCAAGAGCAAGGATCACCTTGTAGCGGATTGCCCCTACAATAGTGACAATGATGAAGATGAGAAGAAGAAAGATAAGAAAGAGAAGAAAGAGAAGAAAATGAGCTTCATGAAGAAAAAGAAGGGTGGCTCATATGTTGTTACATGGGATAGTGATGCATCATCCAATAGTGAAGACTCAAGTGATGATGATAACAAGAAGAGCACCAAGAAGAAGGCACTTGCAAGCATTGCAATCAACAACAAGCCTTCTCTATTTGAGACTTCATCATGCTTCATGGCTAGGCCGACTAAGGTACAATCCGATGATGAGAGTGATAGTGAGAGTGATGAGGATGAGGAGCACTCAAAGGAGGACCTCATGGACATGTTAGAGCAAGCTCACACTTGCTTTGAGATGAAGAGGAAGGAGTGCAAGGATTTGCGCAAGAAGCTTAGTGCTCTTGAACAAACCCTTGATGAGCTCAAGACTACTCATGAGAGGCTAGAGGTAGCCCATGAGAAGCTTGGCAAGGCTCACACCAAGCTTGAAAAAGCTCACTCCTCCCTCCTTGATCAAGTCAAGGTTGAGAACATTGTTCCAACATGTAACATAGGAGTGACTTGTGATATTCTTGATGAATCTTTTTATACTCCTATTGTTGTTGCTCCCACTAACCCTTCATGTAGCTCATCCACTACTACTTCTACTATGAGTGATGGTTTCACTTGTGATGCCTCACTAATGGTGGAGAATGAGACCTTGAAAAAGGAGGTCAATGAGCTCACTCGTGCCTTAGGCAATGCCTATGGTGGAGATGCCCGCTTGCTTAAGTGCTTAGGTAGCCAACGGTTCTCTCTTAACAAAGAGGGATTGGGCTATACCCCCAAGAATGGCAAGGCGGCCTTTGTGACTCACAAGACTAGTTTTGTGAGAAGCAATGGTCGGTTTTGCAAGAAATGCAAGCAATCCGGGCATATAGAGCAATATTGCAAGAACAAGAATAAAAATGCTAATGTATCCTCAATTCAATTTGATTCTTGTTATTTACTTACCAAGGGTGTGAATGGTGTGAAGGCTAAGTTTATTGGTGCTCCCATTGTTGGCCCAAAGAAGAAGGCAATTTGGGTGCCCAAGAGCTTAGTGACTAACCTTGGAGGACCCAAGCAAGTTTGGGTACCTAAAAAGAATTGATCTTTTCTTGTAGGTCAATTATAAAGCCGGAGGAAGGCATTGGGTGCTTGATAGTGGGTGCACTCAACACATGACTGGAGATGCAAGAATGTTCAATTCAATCAACAAGAATGATGACAATGGGATTGATAGTATTACATTTGGTGATAATGGCAAAGGCAAGGTCAAGGGGCTTGGTAAGATTGCTATATCGAATGACATGAGCATATCCAATGTATTGCTAGTAGAGAGCTTGAACTTCAATTTGTTATCTGTGGCTCAATTGTGTGATCTTGGATTCAAATGCGTATTTGGAGTTGATGATGTAGAGATCATAAGTGTAGATGGCTCAAACTTGATCTTCAAAGGCTTTAGATATGAAAATCTATACTTGGTTGATTTCAATGCTAGTGAAGCTCAATTGTCAACTTGTTTGTTCACCAAATCTAGCATGGGTTGGCTATGGCATAGAAGACTTGGTCATGTCAGAATGAAACAATTGAATAGACTGATTAAGTATGATCTAGTTAGAGGCTTGAAAGATGTGTTGTTTGAAAAGGATAAACTTTGTAGCTCTTGTCAAGCTGGGAAGCAAGTTGGAAACACTCACCCTAAGAAGAGCATGATGAGCACTAGCAAAGCATTTGAGTTATTGCACATGGATCTATTTGGACCAACAACATACACTAGCATTGGTGGAAACAAATATGGCTTTGTGATAGTGGATGATTTTACAAGATATACATGGGTGTTCTTTCTAAGTGACAAAAGTGATACATTTGCTACATTCAAATCTTTTGTCAAGAGGTGTCACAATGAGTTTGAAACAACCATCAAGAAAGTAAGAAGTGACAATGGTAGTGAGTTTAGAAACACAAGAGTTGATGAGTTATGTGATGAATTTGGAATTAGACATCAATTTTTGGCCAAGTACTCTCCACAATCAAATGGTCTTGTTGAAAGGAAGAATAGAACTCTCATTGATATGGCAAGGTCTATGCTTAGTGAGTAAAATGTGAGTCATTCATTTTGGGCCGAAGCTATCAACACGGCTTGCTATTGTAGCAACCGCCTCTATTGTCATCCCATGATGGAGAAGACTCCCTATGAGCTATTAAATGGAAGAAAGCCTAACATTGCATACTTTAGAGTATTTGGTTGCAAATGCTATATCTTGAAGAAAGGCACTAGATTAAGCAAGTTTGAGAAGAAATGTGATGAAGGCTTCTTACTTGGTTACTCCACTGCAAGCAAAGCATACAGAGTATGGAACTTGGCTAGTGGTACTCTTGAGGAAGTGCATGATGTTGAATTTGATGAAACAAATGGCTCTCAAGATGAAGAAGAAAATCTAGATGATGTGAGAGGAACTCAATTGGAAAAGGCAATGAAGAGTATGGACATTGGTGATATTCGGCCTAGGGAAGTGATTGATGTTGAAGATGACAAAGATCAAGTGCTCACTTCTCCAATTGTGCAAGCTAATGGTTCTCAATTGCCAGATCAACAAGTGGCTAGTTCATCTCATCCAAATGATCAAGCAAGTACAAGCAATCAAGTCCAAGTGCTCCAACCAACCAATGTTGCAAGAGATCATCCATTAGATCAAATCATTGGTGGAATTCAGAGTGGTGTGCAAACTAGATCAAGATTGGCTTCATTTTGTGAACATTACTCTTTTGTATCATCCATCGAGCCAACCAAGATTGAAGAAGCATTACAAGATGTTGATTGGGTAAATGCCATGATGAAGAGCTTAACAACTTCACAAGAAATCAAGTATGGGAATTAGTAGAGAGGCCTAAGAACTACAATGTGATTGGCACTAGATGGGTCTTTCGCAACAAGCAAGATCAAGATGGCATTGTGGTGAGAAACAAAGCAAGATTAGTGGCACAAGGTTACACTCAAGTAGAGGGTCTTGACTTTGGTGAAACATATGCACCGGTTGCAAGATTGGAAGCAATAAGAATCCTATTAGCTTATGCTTGCTCCCACAACATCAAGTTATATCAAATGGATGTCAAGAGTGCATTTCTCAATGGATACATCAATGAGTTAGTATATGTTGAGCAACCACCCGGTTTTGAAGATGACAAGAAGCCCAACCATGTCTACAAGCTCAAGAAGGCACTTTATGGTTTGAAACAAGCACCAAGAGCATGGTACGAGAGGTTAAGAGATTTTCTCCTCTCTAAAGGGTTCAAGATGGGAAAGGTTGATACTACTCTCTTCACCAAGAAGATTGGAAAAGACTTGTTTGTGTTGCAAATCTATGTTGATGATATCATTTTCGGTTCAACCAATCAAGATTTTTGTGAAGAGTTTGGTGAATTTATGGCAAATGAGTTTGAAATGTCCATGATTGGAGAGCTTAGCTACTTCCTTGGTCTACAAATCAAGCAATTGAAGGAAGGCACATTTGTTAGTCAAGGCAAGTATATAAAGGACATGATCAAGAAGTTTGGATTGCAAGATGCAAAAGTCATTAGCACACCTATGGGGACAAATGGACAATTGGATAGTGATGCAAGTGGCAATATGGTGAATCAAAAGTTGTATCGGTCTATGATTGGAAGCCTACTCTATGTGACCGCATCAAGACCGGATGTCATGTTTAGTGTATGCATGTGTGCAAGATTCCAATCCTCACCAAGAGAGAGTCACTTGAAGGCAACTAAGAGAATATTGAGGTACTTGAAGCATACACAAGATGTTGGTTTGTGGTATCCAAAGGGGTCAAACTTTGAGTTGATTGGATATTTGGACTCCGATTATGCGGGTTGCAAGGTTGATAGAAAGAGCACATCAGGCACATGTCAATTGTTGGGAAGATCTCTTGTGTCTTGGTCGTCAAAGAAGCAAAATAGTGTGGCACTTTCAACCGCCGAAGCCGAATACATATCCACCGGTAGTTGTTGTGCTCAATTACTTTGGATGAAAGCAACTTTGGATGACTTTGCAATCAAATTCAAACAAGTGCTATTGCTATGTGACAATGAGAGTGCGGTGAAGCTCACAAACAACCCCGTGCAACATTCAAGAACAAAGCATATTGATATTAGGCACCACTTCATAAGAGACCATCAACAAAAGGGTGATATTTCAATTGAGAGTGTTGGAACCGATGATCAACTTGCCGACATTTTCACCAAACCACTTGATGAGAAGAGGTTTTGCAAGCTAAGGAATGAATTGAACATACTTGACTTCTCAAATATGTGTTGATGCACCCCCATTTCTATGACATGCCTCTCCTTCGACAAAGCAAGGTAAAAGTTGATTGACATATGCATCCATTCTTTGCTAGGGACATGTTTAGTGCATCTAGTCATTCCTCACAATCATTAGGCTTATTCATGAAAATAAAATGATTTTGATGCTTATATGATGCCACTATTGTTTCTATGCTTGATATGATCTAGTGGTAACATATGACATGTTTATGGGCTTGCAATCCTAGTGTTTAATCTAGAGAATGAGCAATGGAATGTTTAACCAACGTGAGTGAGATAACCATTGCAAGATGTGTGAAGAAGCTTACTCTAGAGCAAACCGTGTTAAATATCTAATGCAAATGATCTAGATTGAACCAAATGTGAAAAGAACTAACTCTCTCCTAAACACTTTGAACCTTTGTATGCAAACCTTTTATGGAAATAGATGACAAAGGGGGAGAGAAAAGTCACAAAGATCAAATGAAGGAGATCAAAACTTTGAAAAAGATTTGAGCACACAAGCTGGGGGAGCAAGCTCATGAACTTGGTTGTTGCATTTTATTTGTGCATGTTCATATGCTTGCTGGCATTGCACAAGTTGTTAATTTTATATCCATGGTTGTGTGGTGCATGCTAGAAATAGATTTTGAATGATGATTTGCAAACTAGCATGCATAGGTGGTAGCTAGATGTAATTTGCTCTTACAAGTAGTACTAGAGCCTTTCATATAATGTTGATCTCATGAGGTATCTAGTGTTTTGTAAAGTCTAGCTAACCATGGTGCTAAGGATGGTATACATTGGCAACTCCGAGTGGTATCACGCTTCAAAGGTCCATTCTTTACACCTTAGCATCATTTGATAGCATTACTCTCCCACATTTCATATCTATGCATATGTGCCGAACTTGAACCAAACACTATAGCACATATGTAGGGGGAGCTAATACTAACAAAGTGGTGACTCAAATTTTCAAACATATATCTTTGTGAAAGGTTGTCATCAATTACCAAAAAGGGGGAGATTGAAAGTCCTTGTTTGGTTTTGGATAATTGATGTCACCTAGAGTACTAACCTTGTCATGAAGTGTTTATGAGCTAGGTTGGTACACACCAATTGCGGGAGCTAGATGATGACCATGGTATTGGTGGTGATGACCAAAAGATGGATCAAGTGCTCCACATTTGGAAAGAGAAGAAGAGAAAAGCAAAACCCCTACGGAGATCAAGGCAAAGGTATAAATAGGGATTTTGTTTTGGCACTCAAGACACCATAGAGGGTGTGAGTGTGTTTAGGATAGATAGCCGTACTATCAAGAGGGGACTATCTTAGTGATTGCGGTTATCAAGTGCCACTAGGTGTTTTCATACATGCATATGCATTAGGACAATCCTTTGGAAATTATTTGGAAAATGCTAACACACATGCACATGATGATGTACACTTGTTGGTGTTAGCACTTTTGCAAAGGAGAAAGGGTTGGAAGTGTTTTGGATCAACACAGAGAAGAAAACAAAGTTTTCTGTGTGTGGTCGGTAGTACCGCCCAGGGGGTCGGTAGTACCGCCCAAGGGGGCTGCTTGCAATGCTCTCTGTGTTGAGTCTGAAATGGCCTGGCGGTAGTACCGCCATAACCTCGGTACTACCGCCGGCGGTGGTACCGACTAGAGGGTCGGTGGTACCGTGGCCCTAAAAGGTTTTGCAAGGCTCCCTGTGTAGATTTGAAAATGGCCTGGCGGTAGTACCGCCATTACCTCGGTAGTACCGCCCCGGTGCTACCGACCCAAGGCCGGTGGAAACCAAGTTTGAAGAGCTCTCTGTGTTGAGTTGGAAATGACCAGCGGTGGTACCGCCATAACCTCGGTACCACCGACCTCGGAGGTACCGACCTTTGGGCGGTAGTTTCCGAGGGACCAAGTCCCTTTGTGAGATGCTCTCTGTTTGTGGCCGATTTTGGCCAGGCGGTAGTACCGCCATAGGGCCGGTACTACCGACCGTCGGAGGTACCGACCAGGAGTCGGTTGTTCGTTTTGGTCAACGCTGTGTGCAACGGTCATAAGTTGTGCCGTCGGTTGTACCGGGACTTGTGGTCGGTGGTACCGACCTGGCGTCGGTAGTACTGACCGCAGGCGCAGAAGCTCGGGAAAAAGGGGGAACGACTTATGTCTTCTTCCCCCTCTTATAAATATGTGGTGGCTGGCTAGTGGGGTGCTCTCTTGACTTTCTAACCTCTTGAACATCCTCTTGAGCAAGATCTACTCCCTCCCACTCATCTCCTTGCTTGATAGCGTGAATCTAAGTGAGATCGAGTGGATCCAAGTGCATTTGCTTATGAGTTTGCATCTAGTGGCACTTGGGAATTGTTGTTGCTGCGGGTATTCTTTTTACTCTTGGTGGTTGCCGCCACCTAGACGGCTTGGAGCAGCGGAGGAGTTTTGGCACGAGTGGTGATTGTTCGTGGCCATCTCCCGGTGATTTGTGAGGGGTATTGTGCCTTCCCCGGTGAAGAGCCAAAAGGTAACTCTAGTAAATTGTGCGTGTCATTGAGTTACCTCCATTGTGGGGTCGGTTCTTGTGGCGCTCAAGTGTTGAGCTAGGTTTGTGAACACCTATTAGCCACCGAACCACCAAGTGGTTGGTCGACACAACGGGGAGTAGCGTGCCGGCAAGCACGTGAACCTCGGGAGAAAATCTTTGTGTCTCTTGCCTCTTTGGACTTCTCCCGAAGTCTCTTGGTTTTCTTATTGTGATTGATTGTCTCTTCCCGGTGTCGGTACATCTCTCTATCCTTGCATTACTTTTGTTCTCACTTGTGTAGAGATATTTGTTGCTAGAAGTAGCTCTCTAATTAGAAGTAATTATTTCTTGCTAACTCATTATTTTAGAGAGTAGTAACATATCTTTTGTGTGACATAGTGATTATAGGTTACTAGAATTGTTGGATAGGTGGCTTGCAACACTTAGTAGAGCTAGAGCAAAAAGCTTCGCTTTGTAATTGTCTAACTAGTTGCTCTAAGTGTTTTGTAGAATTTTTATTAGGCTATTCACCCCCCCTCTAGCCATTTAGGACCTTTCAGAGCTCCACCATCCAAGGGCATAGCTAGAATAGAATTAGAAGAGTCGAGGAAGCTCGGATTCCGGATCTAGTCAAGAGAAGCTAGGTAATTAGCCTTGTCTTCTCTCTTGTATCAACATTGTTCTTCTAATTGTTCTTCTAATTTTCTAATTGTCTTCTCGTTCATTATCTTGTGTTCTAATTGTGTTCTAGTTCATCTTCTAATCTCTCTAGTTCATCTATATGTTCTAATCTAGTTCTAATTATCTCTCTAGTTCATCTATGTGTTCTAATCTAGTTCTAATTATCTCTCTAGTTCATCTCTGTGTTCTAATCTACTTCTAATTGTTCATCTAGTTCTTATTCATCTTCTAGTTTGTGTTCTAGTTGATGCATGTCATGACTTGTTACTATTTCGTGTTCATAATTATAATGTTCATCGTCTACTTTGATTATATGTCAAGCATAGATAGGGTATCTCTATGTTTATGCTCTTATTCATATAGCGCTCATTCTGTCAATCACGGGGTGAGTGGTCAACATGAACGACCGTATTGGTGACCAGAGGGGGGGTGAATGGGAGCCTCAAATTTCTTCTCGAGAAATAGATGGCCCTTGTCCTAGAAAATCACCCCAAAAGCAAAGACTCGAAACAACCGGTGAGTTCATGACCTACGAATAGGTGGATACCCTAGGCGATGTCCTAGTGGTACAGCGGAACTACCGGAGAACGCCAAAAACCAAGTGCCAAAGCCAAGAACAAAAACTGCAAAGTCTGCAGGTTCGCGGACTGTCCGTGGTCAGGGTCCCGGACTGTCCGCAGTAGAAGCCCGGACTATCCGCGCCGGGTGCCGGACTGTCCGCCGACAAACTTCCAGAAACTCAACAGTTCTGCAAGTCTGCTAGGCAGGTCCCGGACAGTCCACGGGTTTGAACCTTGGACTGTCCGCCATTCACTTGACAGTGAACAGTCAGGGGGCTGCGCCTGACTGACCTGAGCGAAACCCGATGCGCGGACTGTCCGCGGGTCTAACGGCGGACTGTCCGCCAACTCCCAAAGAAGGCAAAAACAACACGACTCAAAACCAAAATTGATTGCTACTTGACCAAATCAGATGGGGCTTCAACCAAACTTCTCCCAAGTGTTCTTCTACGTATTGGAGTGCTAATCCTAAGAAATCATCGCACCAAACCAAGTCAATTATGAGAAATCCGAAGAACACTCGAAAAGGGGGAAGAATGAAGAACGAACGCAACTTCTGCCCAATCTATGTCATCGTGAGGTTAGAGGAGAAATCCTTCAGTGGAAAGAAGGAGCTCACGACATAGAACAATCTGATTCAAGCGGAATCGAAAAACATCTCACGGAGAGGAAGAACGAGGCAAATGTCCGGGAGAGGAAAAACCGAAACGCGAAGAACACAAGAACAAAATGCGAATCGATCGGGATTTCAACCGTGTGTCTACCACATGAGACAATAGTGAGATTACGGTCTCACTTCCTCAAAATCCTAGTGCACAGAGGTATGATTGGAGTCTTTCTATAGATCACATGCAGCGAGGTATGATTAGAACCTAAGTGAGGGCTAAGGAAGAGAGAAAGCCTGAGAATGAAGGGCTGCCAGGATGGAGAGAGAGGAGGGCCTGCCTCTCTTATTTATAGCCTAATAACAATAGTCCCCTTCTACTCCTAGATACAAGAGCGAATAGCCTAACCCTAGGGGTATTCCAGTCCAACTCTGTGAAGTTGCGATCCGATGGCCACGCGCCTTCCTCATCCTTAGCTTCGCCTCGACGCAAGCCTCAGGATGCCGCCACGTGTCGTCCTGTTGACCGCTGCTCCTTTCTCGTGGATAGCTTCGCCACAACGCAAGCCTCTCCGCGCCGCCACGCGTCGACCATCCTTTTTGGACCTCCCACCGGTTTTGAGGCTGAAATCGGGAAACATGTCATCTGGATGAGTTTTGTGGTCCAAACTCAGAAACCCGCGAGCCCAGGTTTTGAGGCCCAAACCTGGAAACCGTCCTCGCCGATTTTTGAGGCCCAAACTCAGAAAACCGCCACCCCGAGTTTTGTGGCCCAAACTCGGAAACCGTCGTGGGTATTTTTTCGAGGCTCAACTACCAAACCCGTGCCATAGACAGGATGTGGTTCGCACACCCTGACCACCGGCACCGATGCCGATGCATGTCCAGCCTCCACGCCGGGCACAGTGCATTCGCCTTCGTTCTTGGCCTCCCGCCAAGTGTCAGATGCCATCGCCTTCCTCCCGACTCGGCCGGTGCACCACACATCCCCATGTGCTCCCGCTCGTCGATGCCACATGCCAGCTACCACAGCTGGTCCTCAGGTCTCCCGGTCCATTGGTCCAGGCCTCACGTCTGGCCTTCACCGCTCTCAGTCTGTCGCCACGGTACGTCTCTACCTGACCTTCACCTCACCTTCGACCACTGTCTCCGAGCTCCACACCTGCACATCAACACAGCTAAGAGACACACGTTGCCTCTCACCCCTTCCGGTGAGCCTGTTGACCGATCGCTCATCAGTCAGGAAGGGAACTACAAGGGCACATATCAACCTTGTGTTCACAATCTCCCCCTTGATGAGTGCATCATCAACACATTGTAACCATAATCATGGAGAAAAGAAAATAGTAGAAGATAGAGAAGAAAACTCACTCGAAATGTACAAAAGCCAAGGTAAAAGCCAAAGAAGAACAAATCGAGATAAGCAAAGCTTGGTCCCCAAAGACATGGGTGTTGGCGGTCCTTAACTCATACTTTATAACCACCAAGACTCGCATAAAACCAACATCAAACATAGAATAGGGCTTATAACTAACTATTTCCACAAGTTTTGGTGTTTGGTCAATTGCAGGAGGGAATTCACGTAAATGACTACAAATGGGCTCCAACACATACAATATATGGCATCAAATGCACCAGATATGAGCCAAAAGAGGATAGGCCCAATACCTAGCACTTCCGGCCCATCCAAATGGGAGAAATGGAGCCCAAAGTCCATCACAACAACAAACTAGACGTGGAAACCTCGATGGACATGGCCCACATCACCTCGGGGACCCACCAGAGCGAGCCAGGCACGAGAGGGGCCACCAGGAGTGCACCCGCAGCCCTGCTGCGGCCGCACCACCAAGTGCACCAACCGGACCCAACTTTGGTCGGTTGCTAGATACCGCCTCTCTCATGTCGGTTATCAGGGTGTCTAGGTCCAATGCATCCCGGAAGGTTGGTTTGGAGGCGGTTTGCACTTTCCAAATGAGGAGGAGAGGTCCTCCACTCCCCCAAGGCACCTCCACCCTCCTCACAATTCATCCAAGAAGCTCACCAATACATATCTCAAGAAGGATCCATGGAAGAAGGAGTAGTGCCACACTTATCATAGCTCTAGTAGCTATCTAGAATAGGGAGAGAGTGAGATCTGAGCGGGAGAAGTGCCGGAGTTGTCGGCTACCTCCACGAGTGTACTCGGCGCGCTTGTACACTTAGCGGGAGGAACACCGGAATCGCTGGTATAATCTTGCTTGTACCTCTACGATCTTGCATACTACTTAAAGTATAAGAGTTCATGTTCATCTTGGTTCTAAGTTCTTATCGTGTTTAAGCTTTCGCTAACTAAGTCTGCGGGACCGGTCGTTCACCTTCGGGTGGGTGCTCTAGTAAGAGGGTGCAAGCCCTAGCTACCGCTAGAAGTAGTGGCACTTAGCGTAAACACGGTGTTTAGGCTAAGTGTTCCAAGGTTGGTTGCCTTGGTTTCCACGGTTGAGGAGGTAGGCGGCAGGTGGTGACAGCCCTGTCCGTCCTTTGCAATCCACCCACATTCGAGATTCCAGGTAGAGCTGTATCGGCATAGGTTGGGAAACCAACCTCACCCGTTGACCGAAGTAGGCTTTGCTGGCTGAGCTTAGATCACATAAGGACTTGTCCCTTAGAAGAACCTTGCTACCCGTGTTACCCTTCTCCGTGTCTTATCTGGGAGGACTAGACTAAGAAACTATAGCACACTGTTCCCTGTGGAAAATACGATACCCTGAATACTTCTGGGTGAAGTGCTACATCGGTACTTCCGTGCGCTTGCGGACTTTTCTGCTTACGCTAAGAAATACCAACAAGCATTTCTGGCGCCGTTGCCGGGGATAGATTCAAACCCTATCCTTTGGTGGTTGCGCTAAGAAGTGTCAACAATGGGCAACGGTTCGACACAACCAAGCAAAGGATCGGAGCAACAACTCTATAGAGAGCAAAACTCTATCATAAAGAACGAAAGACTTGGTTCACAAAGACATGGGCATCGGCTCGACGCAACCAAGTTAAGAACAAGCTAGTCCTCAAGAAGAGGCAGAAAAGGGCTCAACACCACTAGCTAAAAGCTCGATGCCAATTGAGGCTGAATCAACGCATAAGAATGCAAAACTGCTAGTCCCTCAAGATAGAGGCACAGAGGCTCAACTTAACTAGCAGAAGGCACGATACCAATCAAAATCACTCAAAACAAGCGAAAGACGGCTAGTTCCTCAAGACAGAGGCACAAAGGCTCGACGCGCGCAACTAGCTGAAAGCTCCACATCAATTGAAGATCAAATCAAAGCGAAGCAGAAAAACTTCCCCTCACTAAAAGAACTCCCCCTCAACAAGTGAAGCACAAAAATTGTAAATTGTCACCATATCGTGAAAACAGTTCTCCCCTTTAGGGGGCAATTTGCAATCAAAAGAGAAGGGAAAAGAGCTCAAATAAGTGAAACAGAGCTAGGCCATGCCTATCAGAGCAATCAAATGCATATGAGTCAAAAATGCAAGTCAGCAGCTTCAGGTATATAGTCTGTAGAGTGAAAGTATGTTCTAAAGAGTGTTGATCCGACTATTAATCAACAAACAAAAGTGCTAGCAAAGGCTCAAACTGATCACAAGATACGAAATATGAACATATAAGCTTAGTGAGCAGTTTTTAAGCCATTTAGAAAGGGGATTCACCATCAAAACAACACTGAACATGTATAGACATGAAGTGAAACAAGTGCTAAAACATGTATACAAGCTGAACTACCCCTAGCAAGGTTCAATCATCATGCTATAGAATGAAACATAGACTTGTGTTTTTCAGATTTTATCGGAGAATTGCAACGGTTATTAACACAAGTTCAGATTTCAGCATATGATTGCGAGAGGTTGAAAGCTTGTCAAAGTCTAACTTTTCAACCGAGCTAAGCCTATGCATAAGCAATCAGAAGCTTGAAGCATCGGTTTCGGTCTTAAACTACATGGCTCAAGTTTAACTCAAAGTGCAATGAGAAACAGTCTAAATACCGTGATGTGCTGACAAAGCAATCCCATCTTGATCTTTTCAATTGACTTAAACTTGGTTCATTTTAAGCAGAATATGAACACACCAAGCAAGTGAAAGACTCAGAACTAGAGACATAGCAACCTAGCATAAATGAAATAGCACAAGTGACCTCAACACATTCTAAACATGCTAGTTGCCAATCTCAATGGTGAACATATATCAAGTTTTATGTTCATTAAGCATATTCACCATTCATAAAAATAGCTCAGCTCACAACATGTATAATGTGATAAAAAAGAGCCTAAGATACAAGCATCATCATAAAGCATCGGAGCATATACTAATCAGAGCATAAGTTCATTCTAGAGGCTATAAACATGAAGCTTGAAAATGCAAATGGTATACATGATGAGATGCATGCAGAAGTAAGTATTGAAGCAAAGACACTAGACTGAGAGTATCGAAGCAGAAAACTAAACAGAGATTATCAGAGCAAAAGACACAACAACCCAAAACAAAAGGGGTGTAAAAAAGTCAGTCTATGAGACACAATCAAAATGTTTCCCCCATCTAAAAGAGGAAACACACACCAAGCTCACCTCTCAACCTAGCAAAAGTTGCGAGATCCAAAGGCTTGGTGAAAATATCCGCAACCTGGTTATGGGTGTCTACATGCCTAAGGTCAATGTCGCCTTTCTCATAGTGATCACGAAGAAAGTGAAAGCGAACATCGATCTGTTTGGTCTTGGAGTGAAGAACAGGGTTCTTTGCTACACTAATGGCAGAAGTGCTATCGCAAAGCAAAGGGACCCGACTAAAATGTAGACCAAAATCAGGCAATGTAGCAACCATCCATAAAAGCTGCGAAGCACAAGAAGCAGCAGCAACATACTCGGCTTCAGTACTAGACTGGGCTACGCTGGACTGCTTGCGAGAAGACACAAAACCAGTGAAGAGCCAAGAAATTGACAAGTCCCAGAAGTAGACTTGTGCTCAAGCCGACAGCCAGCAAACTCCGCATCGGAATAACCACAGAGCGAAAGGGTCGAGGAAGAAGAGTACCAAATACCGAACTCGGGAGAGAATCGAAGGTACCTCATTATGTGCTTGACCGCTTGCTTGTGGGAAGTCCGAGGGGACGCCTGAAAATGAGCGCACAGACTCACTGCCATCAAGTACAACCCGAGGAAGAAGGTCAACTCACCCATCATACTCATCTCAAACTCCCTGCTTGTAGTATCTGCAAACTTGGCAACAAGTGCGTGAGAGGAGCCACCAAAGATGATATCATCCACGTAAATCTGAACCAAAAGGGTGTCATTGCCTTGCTTAAGGAGAAAGAGAGTCTTATCTACTCGTCCCATTTTAAAACCCTTGGAGAGCAAGAAGTTTTTCAAATGCTCATACCACGCTCTCGGGGCTTGTTTCAAACCATACAAAGCTTTTGAAAGTTTAAAGACATGGTTTGGAAACTTGGGGTCCTCGAAACCAGGGGGTTACCTAACATAAACCTCTTCCTCTATATACCCGTTTAGGAAAGCGCTCTTGACATCCGTCTGGTATAGCTTAAGACCCTTTGAAGCAGCAAAGGCTAGAAGAATCCTAATGGCTTCTAAACGAGCTACAGGGGCAAAGGTTTCCTCATAGTCTATCCTCTCTTTCTGGCAAAAACCCTGGGCTACTAGCCTAGCCTTGTTCCTCACAACCATCCCATCCTCACCCTGTTTATTTCTGAAGACCCATTTGGTACCTATAGGGTGGCATCCTGGTGGAGGTGGAACCAGGGTCCGGACTTGGTTTCGCTCAAAGTTCCCTAACTCTTCATGCATGACATTTACCCAGTTGGGATCAGAAAGAGCGTGTCCAACATCTTTGGGCTCAAAAGAAGCAACAAATGCAGAATGAGCAAAGTGTGAGATCTCATACGCTAGAGACCGCGTGACTCGTTGGTCGATGTTACCGATCATCTGCAGCGGGGGATGAGCCTGCTGAATCCTTTTGGGCGCCTGCCTCACCGAAGTTGCCTCTCCCTCGCTAGATGCTGTCACTCCCTCAGGTGCAGCTGGTGCTCGCTGGAGAGGTGGCTCTAGAGGACCCCAAGTAGTCAAAGTAGTGGGATCGGTTCCTCGAGCTGAATTCATCATCGCAGGGTCGATAGGGGCAGCCAGTGGAGTTGGCTCGGGATCACCCCAATCGTCATCGTCCTGCTCCTTCTCCACAAAGATCGATTCTCCAATCTCCTGATCTCTTGCAACATCAAAAGCAAAAGAAACACAAGGCATAGTCTCGTCGAATGTGACCTCGCAGGTCTCCACTATCCGTTTAGTCTCAAGGTTAAGAACTCGATAAGCACGCGAATGCAAAGAATAACCAAGAAACACACCATCAGAAGAGCAAGATTCAAATTTATCCAAATTGCCTTGCTTCAGGATAAAGCACTTACACATAAACACTCTAAAGTGAGACACCTTGGGAACCCGTCCAAAACGCAACTCATAAGAAGTCTTTTTCATAAATGCTCGAAGAAAGATGAGATTTGAAACATGGCAAGCGTTGTTGATTGCCTCAGCCCAAAAATGCCCAGGAGTCCTATGCTCATCGAGCATCGTCCTGGCCATCTCGACAAGGGTCTAGTTCTTGCGCTCAACAACACCGTTCTGCTGGGGGACATAAGGAGAAGACAACTGATGCTCGATTCCATGAGAAGAACAGAAAGAGGCAAACTGCAAGTTAACAAACTCAGTACCATTATCGCTACGAATAGCTCTAATAGTATTAGGGGGAAACTCAGTTTTCAACTTCAAAATCAAGTCTCGAGCAAAAGAAAAAGCTTCATCCTTAGCCTCCATGAAGAACACCTAAGAGTACCTCGAAAAATCGTTAACGATCACTAGAACGTACCACTTCCCACTCGCTGAGCAAACCGGAGCTGGACCAATAGTGTCCATGTGTAAAATTTCGATGGGTTGCTTGGTCATCACCTGATTAACAGGTGGGTGAGAAGCAGCAACCATCTTCCCGTGATGACAAGGATGGCAAACAAGGTCCTTCTGAAACTTAAGCTTAGGCAATCCTTGGATTAAGCCAAGTGAGCTAAGTCTTGCAAGCAAGTCAAAGCTCAAGTGACCAAGCCTCCTATGCCACTTCCACAAATCAGAAGAAGGACCAGCCATCAAACATCTAGAAGAGCCGAAAGAACGAGAAAAATCAGCTCCGAAAACACGGCCAAAAGGGACAACCCAACAAACAAGGTCTCCCCGAGAATCCAAAACTCGACAAAGGCCTTTCTTAAAGCGCACTTCAAAATCGTCTTCAAGGAGTTGCGACACAGAAAGCAAGTTAAAATGCAAGTTAGAAACCAAGGCAACATTCTTGAGGACAAAGTTCTCATTGAGCCGAATAGCTCCATGAGAAACAACCTTACCTCTACCACTATCCCGAAAGTGATGTACTCCTTATGCACAACGGGGTTTAGGCTGGAGAACCATTCCTTCTTTCCGGTCATGTGGCACGAACACCCGGAATCCATAAGCCACATGTTCTCCAGCCGAAGTTCCTGCATCAATAGAAAGGCAGAAAATGAGCATATGGCACAACACTGGGGTTAGTATACTGAGAAGGATACCAGTGTTGTGTCATAGGCCCAAAAAAGGTGTTAGAAGCAACACCAAATTGTCCTCGTCCCATTGGTGGATAGCGATCACCACCAAACTAAAAGGGTGGTCCACTATGGAACGGAAAACCTTCAAACTCACCTACATGTTCCATTTGAGCAAAGCGATCACCACCATGTTGAAAAGGTGGTCCGCTATGGGACTGTGCAGCAAAGCCTCTTACACCTGGCTCATGATCATATTGAGGACGACCGGAACCACGACGGGCATGACCACCACCCCATGGTCTAGCTGTCTGGGGCCTAGCTGCCTGAGGGGGTGCACCTCCAGGCCTAGTGCCCTGCCTCTGAACTCCCTGACCTTGCACACCATGGAGAGGGTAGTGCTTGGCCTGGTTGTTTAGTTCGAACTCCTTCCTTGCGTCTCTCTTCCTCGAAAAGCAAAACTGAGCTAGGTGACCCTCACGGTGACAGTACTCACACTCGAACCTCACCACTCTCTTGGGTTGTTGGTTCCTATGGTTGTGAGGGTTGTTCACTCTGGCTGGCTGCTTGCCTCTCAGAAGGGGATCACTAGAGACGTTTGGAAGGATGTCAAGTGTGTTCCTAAGATGGTTAGGTTTGGGAACCCACACTTGCTTGCGAGGTGGAGCCTTGGGAGGTTCATCAAGGATGCCATACTTGGTGATAGGCTTGGGAGGCTCTGGTGGGTTGATCTTGGTGAGCTTAGGGATAGCGGATGGCTTCTCACTCGGGTTCACTCTGCTAAACTCACCGATCTTGCCAAACATGTTAGCGTCCTTCCGTTGTGAAGCAAAGCCTACTCTCGAATAGTCAGTTTTGATCCCCTCTTGAACTGACTGATCATCATGCCCAACTGCGGCTCACTTCATGACACCCAACTCAGGATGGACCGAAGGTATGTGTTTTCTTTCTCGGTTTGCATCCAGTCATGCCGACAGTTGGCAATCTCAAGCTCCATCGCCGCACATCGCTCACATAGAGCGGACAAGGTGCTAACTGAGCTGGCCTTCATGGCTTCAGTGTAACACCCCAGGTGTTCGCCGTCAGTTAGGCAGTCAGTTGAGCACAGACCTGGTATATCAAGCGATGATGATGAACTAAATTCAAGGGTAGTCAGTGATGACAGAATTGTCAGGGTCAATCTCAGAGGCAGAACCTCAGTTTGAATTATTCGAGAAATAATTAATAGAGCCAGATAACAATGATTGCCGAATTATGAATATTTAGGATTAATGCTAAACATGGATTTTTCATATGACCCACCTCAGTTCTTGTCTATAGTAACTGGTGAAAAAGTTTCGTGGAGTTTGGAATCAAAAAGTCTCATGAAATGATGAGTCAGTCTCTCCTCCGACAAAAAGGGCGAGGCTTCCCCTCCTCTCCCCGGTCTTCTCCCTCTCTCTTTTTCCCCCTTTCTCCCTTGCGTTTCCTCCCCTTCTCTCTGGTTCGGCAGGGGAACAGCAGCAGCTACCGCCATTGATAGCTCCAGAGAAAGCAGGGCGGCAGCACTCCCTCCTCGGCGCTCCCTGTAGCTCCTCTGGCGTTCACCCTTCTTCTCCTCCTTCCTGTGCGCAGACTGCAGCCAAGGGGTCACAACCTTCCCAGAGTCGCGCCCTTCATGGCCGCGTGGCAGCAGGTCGCTGCTCTTCCCTGCAGTGCGAGCAGCAGAGCGTAGGGTGCCGGCCAGCCAGCAGCAGCGCCTACCGGCTCCCCCAAACCCTAACCAGGAACCGGCCTTCTTCCCTGAGTCCGGCGACGACCCCGTTGATCTCCCGTCATTGTTGCGTGAAATCCATGGTGAAAGGGTATTCTAACGAAGCTGAAACTCTTTTGTGGGTTTTTATGTGATGTGTCATGACTCATTAGATTTACTATCAGGTTCTTTATCGTTTCCTGCAGATCAGAGGGTTCTAGATGCGAAATGCATTTTTATTCACATTTTTAATTAATTAGCAAATCTAATGCAAAGTTGTAAATTACGTGGTAAATTGTATGTTTGTCCAAAAATTGCAAGTAAGGACTTTTTGAAATCCTTATGAGTGTTAGTGCAAAGTTTCTGCTGTGATGATTGATTTGTGTTAAATAGGTTTAAATAGAGAGAAAATGATATCTGCTGTTGTGTTGCTTAGTTTTCTGTGAAAGTTTTATGGTAGGCTTTTCATGTGATGTGTGTGCTATGATAAATATTTCAGGATTTTTGGTGCATATATGAATTAGTTATAGATTTATCTTGTTTTCAGCTCATTAAATAAATTAAATTGATTGGTGATAAATGTTTGCATATAAAAATAGAAATGGTGGTTCCATTGCCTTTCTATGGTGTTGTTGTTTCTTAGATAATTTTATTATGGCTAGGTGTTGTGCAAAGCATAGAGTTTTAGATTTATCTTCTCTCCATAATTCATTTCGGGGTGTTCTGGACAGTTTATAGGGCTCTAATAGTTGCCCCTTGTAAATGATGTTTTCTGTGAAACTTGTCTATAACAAAGTCATGGATAACTTACATATCTAGCTTGGGTTAAAGTTTCCTGATTTTTGGTCAAATGGATTATGAGTTATGGCTGTGCAAAGTTTAGTTCAGAAATAGGTGTTCTCTGAAATCTCTGGACCAGACTTGAGAAATGCATTAGTTTGACCATGTTAACTTCTGAATCATGTTAAGATGTTTAAAGATGTTTTTTAGGAAATTTCATAAGCTTTCCAGAATGTCTTGTTGTGTGTTATTTAGAGTTGTGTAACTCTAGTTGTGATTTAATTACTTAGCTGCTGCGTGTATGTCCAGTTTTGCTGAAATGGCTGCATGTGTAGTTTCTGTTATGGTGATTAATTAGTGATGATAATGATGTTTTCTGTAGATGTAGTATATACAAAAGTTGTAAATAACTGCTTCATCTTGCTTGTCCTAAAAGTTTATGATTTTAGGCCAAGTGGTTTAAGAGTTATAGCTTTTAGAATTTTGCTGTCAGGTTTTCATTGCTTTCAGTGCAGATCTGATAGAGTGAACTGTTTGGCTAATTTAACTTGTGAATCATGTGTTCATGATAATAGAAGAGTTGTAGTTCCTTTCATAAGCTTTATAAATTGTCTTGGATCACTATTGTTGGTGGTTTAGAACTTGAGTTACATGTGTTTAAATTTAAGGTTCAGAATCTGTCCAAGTCTGGACAGATTTTCTTGTTTGTGTTGTTTGGGTTGGATAACTGTAGAATCACCTGTATGTTCTTAAAACAAAGTTGTAGTTCTTTTGCTAAGCTTTCTATAAAGTCCAAGAACTCCTTTATTGTACATATAGAGATTGCTTTATTGCTGTTTTAAGATAAGTGGCTAAATCTGTCCATGTCTGGACAGAGGTGCCTTCCTTGACTTGTTTGAGTTGGTTAACTGTTAATTCACCTTTAGCTAATAATAAGAAAGTTTTAGATAATATTGTAAGCTTTCTAGAATGTCTAATTGTATGATCATGTGTTGAATATTTCTGGAGTTATGTTTCTCTATAGTTCTGTCAGCTTTTCTGTCCAAGAATTGGACAGAGCTGCTTTGCCTCTGTTTTTGAGTAGGTTAACCTCTGAATCAGCTCTTGTGTTGAATATAGGATTGTTGTAGGCAATCTTGTTAGCTTTCCAGAAAGTCTTAGTTTACCCTGTTTGGATGTCTGTAGCTCGAGTTATGTTTTAATTAGTGGACTGCTGTCCTGCTGTCCAAAATTTGAAGTATGACTTGTGTGTGCAACTTGGTTGCTTGTTAGGTATAACTTTCATGAGTTAATTAGTAAGACAAATAACCCTTAAATGTGTGTAACCTGCTGGTTGTTTGTTGGCAGGCTTAATTAGGTTATGGTTGTTAGTGTCTTGCACTAGCTTAAGTAATTAACTTAGGTACTGCCGATAGACCTTATCATAGTTGTCTTATATGTCTTATGTTGCATCGTGAGTGTTTGCCTTGCATTCATACGTTTGCATTATGCATCTCATTTAGGTACGATATATGCATCGTGAAGGACGTGATGGTGAAGCTAAATCCGAAGATGGTGTTGGCTGGCCATCCCGAAGAAGGTGTTTGGCGAACCCCACAAGTTCCTGGAGTGGTGATGACTCAAAGCGGTGCCAACTAACACTAGCTCAAGTGTTGTTTCCCAGGGAAGCCCCGGAGCAGTCTAAGTCTCCTACCATTCTTTTATAAATGCAATCGAGTCAATATAATGATTGTTGCATTAAGTTATAGAAGTTGAATGATACCGTTGATGCATTACTTACTTATCCTTGTCCACCAGCAATTATTATCTTGATATCCCTGCTAGGTCTAGGCTCGATTATATGCTTAGCCCTGCTTAGACCGGTAAAAGTCGGGTGATTTCCTATCTCCCGCATATAGGTGGATACTGATCATGACTAGCCTGGTGCTATCATGGAGATAACCATGTGATAATTAAACTGAGACCGGGCGGGATGTAGGAGCACCAGGACACAGGTTTTGTGTGCTAGTAGTCTCCTGTCTGTGTCGCTTAGGACTCGACGAAGGCACACCTCAGTCATTTTGAACGCGTCAATCACTTAACGGGGTAGGTGTGGGTACCTCCCATGAAGCCGAGTAAGGTTATTCGAGCCGGTGATGGAGATGTTGACGCCTAACACCCAGGGCCTCAGCTGTACCGTGGGCAACTATTCTGAACAACCTGGCATGGTACGAGGGCAGGCGGGGCCTGATCGACCTGGCATGACCATGGGCAGCTATAGCTTGAGCGACCTGGCACTGAGATAACCCCCGGTGTAGAAGGGCCCATGGCCGTCCCGCGAATTGTGTTCTCGAATTTCCTGAGTGGCAGCTTACGACTGCCATAGCCGGACGTGTCGGGCGAGTGCGCGATATTTTATCCCCAGCTGGGTAGTAATCGATTATAATTGTCGCTCCTAGACAGTGAGTAACTTGACTGGGCATGTGTTACCATAGTAACTTATGGAATTAAAGATGGTTATAGTACTGAATCTGAAAGGCTATTGATGAAATAGTCACTCTTGCTTTATTAATTAGCCAAGTGATTGCTCTAGATCAGGTGCAAATCTAGTTAATCAGGTTGATTACATAAAATTGACTGCTAATACTGTAATGATGATTATTTAATAATAAAATGCTTTTATGCAAAAAGGTAACTATGGCCAACCCTATAGCCTTGCATACTCCTTGGTGTCACTTTATTTCTGGTTTATGATGGGTAAGTCTAGCTGAGTACATTCGAGTACTCAGGGTTTATCCCACCTTGTTGCAGGTGAAGGTTAGGCCTGCCGAAAGGTGATGGCCAGTGCCGGTGGGCTCGTCAGATCCATATTTCTTCTCTTATGCTGTTGTTGGAGGATGTCACTCGAGCTAGCAAAGTATTTCAACTTATGTTATGGTATTCTTTTCAAAGCTATGTTGTTCTTCTAAATTAAGTGGAACTCAACTTGTATTAATATTGTAAACTCTATTGTAATATTATTTCCACTGTAAAGCTCCGTGGACATGATTTGTATTTGCTTGACCATGCGATCTTGGCTGAGATGTTAGAAAAGTTTGAAATCCTTCGAGATTTCCGGACCAAGTGTGCTAATTCGAGATTTCCGGGTTTATATAGGCTCAAGTGTGCTAATTCAGCTGCTCCGGCGGAGGTTTTTGCACTTTTGCTCTTATAAATTGGACAGTTTGTTACAGCTGGTATCGGAGCAAGGTTAAGCATAATACTGTCATGTGCATGGTTTAAAACAAAGTTTTGTTTTGAAAATCCTATTTTATCTAAAAAGCTTTAGCTAGTAGGCAAGTTTGTCAAATCCAAATTTGTAAACTATGTGCTAGCGACAACCTCCAGTTATGCCCAATTAGGACTTTTAGGTGGCTTAGTTAAGTAATACTAACTTTGGGGGTTTTTACTTTCTTGCAACGACACGTCGACTCAAAAGGTACATGTAGATGACCGCACTATGCTACCTTGTGGTCTAATGTTGGAGGTAGCCCTCACATATGATGTACTCATATATGTGGGGTAGTCGAATTTATTTTCTGCAATGTCGCACCTACGCTTAGGTAAGTGTGAGTTGTGAGAGCAGGACCAAACAACTGTTGGTCTAGGGAAGAGCTAGTTTGGTATTGGAACTTGTACTCGTTAAGCACACAGGTACAAGTGAAGGTATTTAATTGCGGGTAGATTTAGGAACTGGGTAGTGTATGTTAAGTGAGAGCATGATCGGACAACCGCCGATCTAGGGGTGTGCTAGATTGGTGCTGGATTATATACATGTTGCACACAGGTGTATATGAAAGTACTTAATTGTGGGTAGACTTAGCATTCGGGTAGTTTGGTGCTACTTATATGTATATGGGTATGCATATATGGGAGCACTTAGACATTTAAATTCCTGCAATGTATTTATATCTATTGTGGGAATGGGCTGAAATGAGATTTTCTGCAGGTACACTAACCTCGAATGCGTATGCATAGTTGACGACTAGTTATATCGAGAGTGCATGTATGCCACCGACCTAGAACGTGATTGCTACCTCAGGTTGGCAATTTGTGAGGACGTATAGGACGAGCATACATCTTTTTGTGCATTTCTCATGAACATGCTTCTCTCACCTTTGTTCTAGTGATGAACAACTTGTTGTCATGTGTGACTAAAGTAATGATAAAACATAATGGTTGTTTATGCATCAAAATGCTTCCCCACACTTGTTCCTATAATGGTAAAGTTGTTGTGAACTAGTGCTTTAATAGGATGTGCTAGCTTGCTTGTAAAAGTTGGAAATAAATCTTCTGTCTGGTGTTGTGTGTTGACAGAAGCTAGGTGTAATGTGGTCTTGTCTTGATGGTTGGTAGGGTGCAAGGTTTTATATGAGTGTTTCCATGTCGTCTAGATATGTGATTGCTTGTTTAGACTAGAAGTAAGTACTTGTATGATGTTGTTTGAATAACCCTGCTAGCTCATCATGGCTGTGTATTGTCTTACTCTGCTTGATGCTTTCTAGAAAAGTAGTTAGACAATAAGCTTCTAATTGCTAAAAGTTTCCCCCTATGTCGAAATGTCTTGTAGTAACTAAATGGCTTGTGTGTTGTTATCCTGCTTGTGTGGCAAAACTATGCCAAGTTTGTAATCCTTGAACTAAGAAACTCCCTTTGGGTGAAGCCAATTGAATTAGTTTTGTTTTGAAATGCTCCACCTAAAGAAACAATAAAACTTGCTGCTTGAGCCTGTTTTGTATGCAGTTTTGTTTGGGTATGCTAAGTGCTTCCTAAACATGTAATTCTAGTTTTGTTATCTTTAACATGCTTTATCAAGGAAAGGTACTAAGACCTGTTGTTTAGTTTCTTTATCATGTTATAATCATGTAATCTTGTTTCCTGCTTGTCTTGTTGCAATAGTGAGAACTAGAGTTATATGAATTAAAAGTTGGTGAAACTAATTTTCATACCATACTAGTATCATGTTGCTGCAAGAAAACTACAAAAACTTGTTGTTTAACAACATTAAATGGTTTAAATGTGTTTAAGTTGTTTTTAGCAAGCTTACTTGCTAGATTGTGTAGACTGTTTTACTTGCTCAAATATGATGAAATGCTTGTAATAGTCTGCTAAATACATGAGAGAACTGCAATAAATTTCCAGAATTCTCTGGGCTTAAAATGTAGTAGCTCTTTGCTTCACCTTACTAAAGTAGGTAAAGTAATAAGTGCATCTAAGAAATTTAATTTGGGCTAATCAAGAACCGTTTAACATGTTTAAGATGTATACAAACTATTTTTCATACATGGTTATGCCTAGAATTATGTTTTTATGTGCACCATGCTTTATAATTGCTCTCTAATCTAGCTTTAATTTATACTAGTCATGTGCTTGTAAGAAATAAATGCTTGCAAATAATTTAAGTGGCTGCAATTTAGCTTTTCTAACATGATTAGAATGTTTTAAACTGTTGATTACGCTTGATTGTGCCCTGAAATCAAGTTGTTGCATGCTACTTGTTAGTTGTTGCCACCTAGTGTCTGTTTATTCCTTTTTGAAATATAGACTATGCATGAGCCTGTTGCTTGTTGTTAGCTTCATATTCTAGATAAGTGAGTTAACTTAAAATTGTGAACTGTTATAGTTAACAAACAAGTATGCCCTAGTTTGCTTGGTATGTTGCTCCTAAATATAGTTGTGCTCCAATCTAGTAAACAGGAAATAAGATAATGACAACACCTGTTCACCATGTTTGGCATGTCTATGTTTGCTTGAGTGCTATAGACAGATGCTTGTTTAGTTTGAGCTTGGTGATTAGCGTTGGTTACTTAAGCTGATTGTTTGTGTGATCCAAATGCTTGTTAAGGCTGTGTGTAGATATGTTGTTATCTAAGTGGTACCTGGTTAGTCAAACCCTTTATCCTCGGTGAGTACATGAGTGGTTGTTGAGTCGAGCCCAAGCCCTCTTGACCTTCCGAGATGCCTTTAGTTGAACCTTTGTTGCTTAAAGGCTTGTGTTTGTGTGTTTAGTTTTGATGGTTTAGAATGCTTGTGCCAAAAACCTGAACCTATGCCTGTTCATGCCTTTTGTTGGAACAGTTCGCCTTAGCTAACCTTCCAAAAATCCTAGTTCCGAACCATGGTATGCCTATGCTTGTTGTGTAGCCATGCCTCTCACCAACCTATAGATCCAAGTTTGGCCTTAGAGTGTTGCCTAAACCATAGATGCTTGGTACCCTTTGTTGTGAAGGCCCTTGTTTGTTTGACCCGCCAAGTTTAGTTTCTGTTACCCTCAGCCTTTGACCATAGTTTGGCTTGCCCAATTGTGGAAACCTTGCTTAAACCTATGTATCCCCTCGGTTGCCTTTTGTTGCTGCTTGGCCAAATCAAGTTCATGAAATCTTTCGTCTTGTCATGACCTTGATGTGCACCAGACGAATCATTGTAAGTCTTGTGCCATGTTTCGTCCTCAAAATCACCTCCTTGTTGATTTCTACACCTTGTGATCATCGTTGTTTTGCTAGCTTATGTCTTGCATGTGATGTTTATCCATGCAAGATTTATTTGCGTCATATGGGATTTCTCACTAGTCGTGGATTCGGTAATAGTGTCTTGGTTAAGAACTAATGGTGCCGCGACGAAACCGAGAGCCTCTTGTGGCGACCGACACATGTTTATGCTGCTCGGCACGAGCTGGTACCGTGGGTTATAATAAAGATCTATTATAGGACTACGCTAATGTGTTATCTCTCATGAAGCATTCTCCTTGCTATCTTCTATATTCCTTCAGGAAAATCTATAGGTCGGCTCGGATGTGGCAGTATTTATTTCCAGAACTGGCAAGAAGGATGACCTTTTCAAGAATCGGTCAAAGAAGAAAACAGTAGCAGACTGTAAGAGGTGGTAGACAAAGGACTTTGTTTGATCAACAACAAAGAGTGAGCATCGTATATGGTCACAGTGAAACAAGTGGCACAAAATTCTTAAAAGTGGGCAAGTATCAGCTGAAGGATAAGTAAGAAAAATGGTGTGTTATTGAACCACATACCTGAGGTCCAGAAGCTTCTGTTTGAACCTAATACATTTAACTGCATGGTGATCTTGTAGTCAACCCAACCTTTCCAGATGTGTCTGATTCTCTACTGACTTTGGTGGTGACTATGTGCATTGATATTCGACAGTGCTTGCAGTAAAGCTGAAATCTTGGAGCTTTTAGTGTTGAGAGGCAACTGATTAGTTTCGGTCATTGAAAAGCTAATCTTCAGTTCAGAAATGACTCTTTGGTAGCTATGAAGGCTATGTCACATAGAACAATGTTATGCCAGAAGTCTGTACACCCACTGATATTGCTTGCGGCACTCGTACATCCAAGTCCCTGACATGTTCCAACCAACTCTATATGGGAAAAAATTTCAATGGTAATACAAAACAGTACACCAGCTTAGTAACTCAGTTAGCATTATGCCTCGAGTAAGGATTGCTTGGTGATAGGTTTGGCTGCTATAAAAGGGTTATTCCAGATTATATTGGATGAAGCTAAAATGGACATTCAGAATTAGTCTCTTATGCTTGAGCAGTCAAGGTGTTCTACCAAAAATCAACTCTTACAAGTGCAGATTGATGGCAATTAAAGTGTCAAACGACAGTGTTAACACCAAAATTTCGCACGCATAAGAGGATATGACAAATGGACCCAGTCAGCAATGAGGAGAGGATTCGGCAAATGATCAGGCGAATATTTGGTCCTTAGAAGTTTCGGTAAATGCCTGTGCGGTCGGCTATTTTGTGAAGCGGCGGCTCCATTCGGGAAATGGATATGGCAAGTAAAGCCGACTTGCACGAGAAGGCACGTGACATTGAAGGACACCGAGAAGAATAAGAATAGGATTTGTATCTTTCCAAATTTTATTGTATAAATCGCAATCGTCTAGGACTCGTGTTTCGTCCAGGGTATAAATATAAACCCTTGGCCATTGTAAAACTGTTCACAACCATATCAATACAAACCGGCCCCGTGCCATCTTCGAGTCCTTAGTCGTGTCATCGAGTTCTTCGAGAGTAATCATCGATCCGTCGACCTCCGTAAATCCCGGCAACCTTGTTGTCATGTCTAGTATCATGCGGTGGACTTAGATATGATGCAAGTAGTCTTGTTTGTTTTCAATGGTCACGCGGCGGACCTTTGTTAGCGATCAGGAAGTCTTTGCTTATGCTTTGCTTATGAGTAGATACCGTGCGGCAGGCGTTTATTCATGTGTTTAGCAAAGGCGAGATAGTTATCGGCTCTGTTAGATTTGGCAAGATCTGATAGATTCATCAAGTTACCATGTGTTGCATTGTTTTATTTAATTTTGTAACACTCTTTTGTCCAATCAAGATTGATCTTTGTTCGGCCTTGTTTCACAAGTTTGCTTGTGTTTTAATATTTGCAAGATCATGATGGCCGAATTAACTTTCAATCTGGGTTGTTACATGTTGCGGGTTCATGCATATCAATCATTGGTTAGGCTTCGATAAAACTAGGTATCATGCGGCAGATGCAGGTTTTAGATTAGTTTAATCGTGCTTGTTTGTTTGTTCCTTCTTCATGGACCCCAACTCGGCTAGTTTGCCGAGATTGGTTATGCTTACACGAGTAATGAGTTTTTATAGATTTGCTCAGATATATGCGTGCTTTTAGCTTCTTATAATTAGATTGTATCATGCGGTGGATTAATCTAATTATAAGGAGTGGTGTAGACTTGTTTTATGCCTGACGGGTTTATGAAGATTAGACGTGCGGCAGACTAATTGGATTAACCTATGCATGTGTTGTTTGGATAGATCTATATTTACAAGTTACCTATTTATGATGATATCTTTTTACATACGCATTCGGTAGCCGGCTGTTGATATATGCTCATTCTTAATGTTAGCCGAATGATCTCTGAACTTATCGACAGACAGTTTCTGTAGCTATATGTCGTCGTGATTGGCTTAAAGCCGTACATTTGGAACTGTCTGGTCTTATCCAGCATGTTCCAGTTTATTCTCACAGTTTTATCCCTTGTTGGTTTTCAGGTCAAACCGACTGGCACGTCTCCGGATTCTAAACTGTCCGGGCACCCAATTGAAGCCACGCTTTTTCCGGCTTGCTGTGTGTGAGGCGCGGACCACATTTTGTGTCAACACACTTTTTGGCACGCCTGGTGGGACCAGCTTTGTTTCAAGATGCCTGAGATCAGCGACGATCAAATTCTGGACGTGACCATGGATGAGTTGCTACCAGACTCGAGGAATTTAGTACAACAAGCTTGTGATGAGTTCCAGCGCAAGTGCTTGACGTCTTTCTTCAAGAACAAGAGCGGCAAGGTCTTCCAGAAGCAACCATTCCCAAGGGTTCTCCTTCCTCACCAATCGGACCAATCCGACAGCAATGTTGAGGAGGATATTCAGAAAATGACCGAAATAGTGTACAAAGCTGTGTCAGAAGCCATGACCAATCATCAGTCAGCTTTCCCGAATACCTTTCGTGCCGTCATGTTTAGTATTTTTGGCCCAGCAGTGGATAAACGCTTTGAAGAAGCTGCTGGTCCAGTGCAGGGACCACTGTTATTTTCGGTACCTCAACATCGAAGGATTGCCAAAGACGGCGGAGCTAGTACAAGCGTGGGTGGGATAGTCCCTCATGATACACAACAACCTCCCGCAACTTATGGTCAGCTCGCGTTCGGCACAACAGGGAATGTCTCGCAATCTGCTTTCAGAGTGTCTCCTGCAACGAACAAGATACAAAAGAACATGTTTGGAGATGGGTATCAAGAGTTCATTTATTATAACTCGATTAATGCTGTTCCAAATCTAGGCTACAGGAGTTCAGCAGGGCCACGTCTTGGAGATCAAACACAGGCACCTCCAGATTCAAGTGTCGATCTCATCATGCATAGGATGGCTGATATGATTCAAAATCAATTCGGCCTGAAACCAAAGAACCAGTCATACGCTTACAAATCTCCTTACCCAGAGTGGTACAATCGAGTAGCACTTCCTCCAAGGGTGAAACCTCCTACTGACTTTACCAAGTTTTCGGGCCAAGATGACACCAGCACTATAGAACACATCAGCCGTTACTTGATGCAACTTGGGGAGGCATCTATAGATGAAGCTTGGAGGATTCAGTACTTCCCATTGTCATTAACAGGACCAGCCTTCTCGTGGTTCACCTCTCTGCCAGCAAACTCTATTAATACATGGGCAGAGCTGGAACAAAAGTTCCACGCGTTTTTCTTTACGGGCACCAGTGAGAAGAAGTTGGTTGATCTCAAGAGTCTGAGGATGAAACCTAATGAGACGCCGCAAGAATATCTGCGCAGATTCAGAGAGACTAAAAACCTTTGCTATTCCCTGAACTTACCAGATGATCAATTGCCGGGGATAGCCATAGCTGGCATGTTGCCGAATATCAAGGAAAAGCTATTCGGCATGGAGTTTGACGACCTCGGGCAGTTAT
The DNA here is from genome assembly GCA_009763385.1 of Coix lacryma-jobi var. lacryma-jobi. Classification (NCBI taxonomy): domain Eukaryota; kingdom Viridiplantae; phylum Streptophyta; class Magnoliopsida; order Poales; family Poaceae; genus Coix; species Coix lacryma-jobi. Next base: position 112,034,476 of record CM019824.1, read on the forward strand.
CACAACGGTTGGCAATGATGAGTAGTCAAGCCCAAGGGTTCAGAAGGAATAATCAGTTCCAGAAAGGTGATGTGGCTGCCGAGATGTATGAAGGTTTCTTAGAGGAAGCAACAGAGTACGATGATGAAGATGAGGTAGCTGCAGCCGAAATAGTCTGGGCTAAAGAGCCAACTCAAGTCAACCAGCGATGGTTGAGGCAGCAAAAGGGTACTTATGACTTTGATGTTTCCAAGTCAGATAAATTATTCGAGTACTTATTGAAGGAAGGACGCATCAAGTTGCCGGAAGGTCATCCTATGCTGCACCCTGAGGGGGTCATGGACAAGAAGTATTGTGGTTTCCATAATACCAGTTCCCACTCTATAAACGATTGCCGAGTGTTTAGAGTGCGGATCCAGAAAGCTATCCAGGACGGGCATCTGAGGTTTGATGGAAAGATGAAAGTTGATGGTAGCCCTTTTGGACAGAATATTGTTTCCTTCTTTGTTAATATGGTTAATGCAGCTGACCCCAGGGGAAAAAGCAAGATGAAAGTGTTAACCTCTGATAGAGCAAGAGAAGCTGGTACTGTTGACCCTGATCGGCAAATTACAAATGAAGAATTTCGGCGGCAAGTTCATTTTCAGAATAGCCGAACTGAGAGGGGTCAAACCTCCAGGCCCAGGGTAACGACGTGTATTTTATTAAACAAATGGCGTCGGGAACATGAGCGGTACCAGAAACAAAAGTTTTATGAAGAACCAAAATTCATGAAGAAGCAACAGAGGTATGAAGAGGAAATATACCGAGAGGAGCGAGAATATATGAAAGAACAAGAGCAGTCACATTGGGAATGCTCATTTTTCAAGTATTGTTGGAATGAAGGCTTGAAGCTGCCTGCTAAGAACAACTGCCCTGAATGCAGTGATCAATATTCTGAATATATGCAGTCTCGAGTCAACCGCCGTTCGGTCCATGAAAGACTTGGGGCACGAATCCCTGAGGACGATCGGCGCTTAAAAATAAACAGTTCTGAGAATCGACAGGAAAGAGGATTTGCCGATCGAAGTTGGGCTCGCACTGGAGAAGAAGAGTACCGTGAGTATGTCTGGCAGAAGGGACAGTGGTGTCCACCAGGATTGATGAAAAGCCAGAAAAGGAGAGTACAGCGCCTAAGGAACAGAGAGTTAGCGCAAGCAGGCGCCAGGACGAAACAAATTTGGCGTCCTAAAGAGAAGCCGGATGAGGGTGATCGTTCGGCTGATGCATGCATGGCATTCTTTCTTCCATCAGAATTTATAGCTCCTGAAGATCAAGATGTCCAGGAGGAAGTGTATTCAGATTTCGACGAAGATGAATTCCAAGATCTGTTAGCTCATCTCGTTTTGGCTCAACGGGCGGTGTTTGATAAACCGGCTAAGCATTGACATTTGAAGCCACTCTATATGAGGGGATATGTTAACGGCAAGCCACTGACCAAAATGTTTATTGATGGAGGGGCTGCCATAAATATCATGCCATATACTACCTTCAGAAAACTTGGGATGTCAAGTGAGGAACTATTGAAGACCGACATGGTGTTCAGAGACTTTGCTGGTAATTCTTCTAATACTCGAGGAGCAGTTCATGTTGAGTTAACAATTGGTTCAAAGACTTTGATTACCACTTTCTTCGTCATCGATGGCAAGGGGGCATACAGTTTGCTCTTAGGAAGGGATTGGATACATGCAAACTGCTGTGTACCGTCAACTATGCACCAATTCCTCGTCCAGTGGATTGGAGATGACATCGAAATTGTCCATGCTGATGATTCGGTGAGTATTGCTAATGCAGAGCCCGTCTACTAGGATTATGATGGTGTCGAGTGCTTCTCTGGAAGAGCTTGGGAAGCAGGTCCTGTGAACGTTTTCGACAAGGATCAACAGCCGATTCGAACGATCGGCTCTCAGAGCAACTTTCGAATAAATAATCCAACTGATGGTAATGGAGAAAAGTCGAGACCAAGTTTCGTGTCAGCTGATAAGGAATAAAGTTTTGATGGTGAAGCCGAAATAAGACCAATATGTGCAAATTTTGATCCCAAGCGTGTTTTGAAGATGATGAACTTTTGAAAGAATTCTGTTTATTTCTCCATTGCCAAAGCTCAAGAAGGATCAGAAGGAATTTGTATAAGGTGACGTACAACAGAAGCTTTTGATGAAATTGAAGAATGGATGAAGGCATTTCCACAACTTGGTGATCGTTTCAAAAGTTGTACGTGGCGGTCGATAGCCTTAAAGTAGGATCGACCCTTATATTAAGTTTAAAGGAAAAAGATGAGTACTAGCCTGCTTTAGCCAAAAATGTTAAACCCAGAGACTGGTATTCGGCTATGAATATATTTTTGTGTTGCTTATGAGCTAAAGCTTTGGCACTACTTGTTAAAAGCCGAACGCATGATAATTGTATGAGGAACAGGTTCAAGAATATTTGTATACAGAGATAGCCGATGTAAAGCATTCTAATGATTTGGAATATAGCCGATATTATTTATATCGCCTTTAGTACAAGAATATTCATGACCCTGGTGGCCCTAGCATTTTTCAAGTTGGCAGGTTTATCGGGAGGAGAGAAAGGTGAAGTGCAGTAAGAAAGATGCCGAGCGACATGACGTGTCAAAAAACGAGATCTAATCGGCTAAGATGACGTCATGTGTTCGGGAAACATTTTCTCTGAAGGGGTGTTGCAATCAGGAAAATCATTGAGAGATGAAAATGGAATTATTCAGAGAAGAGCAAGTTTCATCTGTTACAAACTTCATTCACAGATCTGTCCTAGTACAAACTACCCTTGGAATAATTTGTTCAGAACAGACTGTGGACCAGTAGTTTCAGCAATAGCAACGGCGTGGTCATCATAAATTTCAAGGTCTTCAAATTCATCCGGGTCGCCGCCTGCGAAACCAACTGGTAGAGAGGAGTAATCTTCCTTAGTCCAAGAACTCATTGCCGCTAGCCCGAGGGAAGCCCCAACATACACACCTTGGATGACGGCCTGATCTATGCGGCCATCCACGGCATCAAGACGGGAGTCGGCTGAATTCCCGTGAGCATTCACCTTGATAGCGATTCTGTTCACCGTCGCTTTCAGACGGTTATTCTCTGCAGAAAGGGCTAGCAGGAAGAAGGGATGTGTCAGCCAAGGCAAGCTCAACTAGAAGAAGAGGACCAAAACTCTGCTAACCTGTAATGATGCTGCAGAGCTGTTTCCGTTGATCTGCCCATTCAGCTTCCTCAATGCCGTGCTTCTTAGATACATCTTCCAGTTCCTTCTGGGCCTTATCCCTTTCCTCGTGGTACCGAAGGGCATCCAAACAGATTTGCTGGAGTGAATCATCAAACTCAGAATCTGATGGCTTAGGGAAAAGATTGAGAAAAGCTTTTGAAGCTACCATTTCTGGAAGAGGAAACCGAGCTTGGCTAGAGGAAGACTCCACCCTGGGAAGAGGATGAACGATGAATCAGAGACGGATAAGCAAGAAGAGTTATCACAAGGGGCAAGAGACTAATCTCTTACTTATGGCGCCGATGAGTTAGTGCCCGACTTCCTCCTGCTTTGTCTCCGACGGGATGCCTGCCGTGGTCACCATTGCCTACCAATGATAGAAACATGAGCAAAGGATTTTCTCTCTGGCTTGAGCTAGAAGCCGAGAAGTGGAAGGTTTGCAAGTCAAACTGTTTGGTTGGAGTCAAGAGAGATAGCCTGTCTGGGATCATATTTATAGAACCATGGCTTGCATACTGGAAATCAAGCGTCAGAGTGAAATTTTTTGCAGTTTTCTTGGGCTGTTATTGGGCCAGGCCGAATTTTTGATGACTGGAAGAGGCCGTGACTCCAGAATCGAGAAACCGATAGAATTCGGTTAAGGGTTGTTCAGTTCTATTCGATTTTTTGGGAGCTCGTATTACCAATTAGCGCTGAGTACAGAAGATTGAAAACGAAAGAGTCCCATAAGAAATATTATCCTAGTGTCATCGTGGATCAAAAATCAAGAAAAGATTGAAAACTTTGGTGATCAATTACAGCAATTACTTGTAAGATGGGGGTAATCAGCATGATTATCAGCAATAGCCGATGCAATGTGCATCGTTGCTAGGGTAAAGATAAAATTGGTGGCTGATGCGCAAAACAGAACACACATTGATCTCGAAGGATCAATCACAGATTGGTTTCAGGAGGGCGGACAAAGGAACTTCTTATTTACAAAAGAGGGAACAAGTTACGGTGGGAAATCAGTTCGTCCACTCTATCCTATTCCTAATCGGGAGATCAAAGTCAAAAGAATCAGCCAGATCTGTTCCAGCTTCTTTCATATCATCGACAGAGTGTGCAACCCTGTATTCTAGCCCTCGCTCATAGACAAAAAAGTTGCGGTAATCGGCGCCGGAATGAATCCGTACAATGTTGAAGGCAAGCGCTGCGCCGTATCCCATACTAGCTCTGGAGATGTCAGGGAGGACTCGGTTGACCTCGTTCACCCGCCTCAGGGCTGTCGTGCCCGGTACGTTGGCCGTAATGGCAAGATTAGCAACGACAGCTTCGGGATTATGAAGCTTGGCCTCCAGAGCTGAAAGGAGGAAGAGTCGGTAAGAGCAGGAAGGGAGAATAGGGAAAGAAATGATGAAAAAAATACTTACTGGCAGCCCGACTCCGGACGACGTCACGCTCTCGAGAGATTTGGGTAATCTCCCGATTCTTCCCCTCCAGATCAAATTGAAGATCTGCGATCTTCTGAATCAGGTCCTCGGAGAGGTTGTCGTTGGTCTTCCTAAACGGAAACAACAGTATGAGAACGACTGCTTCATTTTTGAGATAAGAAAAAGGAAGAAGGAAAGAGCAACCTCCTCTTAGAAGTGCTGGAAGCACCAAGCTCGGAACTGTGTCGACTCGCCACAGAAGACATCCTCTAGATTGGAAGATGACAGGAGAGAGGAGGGTTTTCTGGTTTTGAGATTGAAGCGGGGGAGTTCAGAATGCACAAGCCGAAACAGAGTGAAAGGGGATTTTAAAGAATCCCGAAGGCGCATTGGGAAATGAATCGGCAAGTACGACAATTATGGCGTGCGAAGGTGGATGCTTCTGGAGGTTCCACGTCGCGTACAAGGGAAAATGAATTTTGGAATAAATATTTATCCCAAAATTAGGGGGCATGTGTTAACACCAGAATTTCGCACGCATAAGAGGATATGACAAATGGACCAGTCAGCAATGAGGAGAGGATTCGACAAATGATCAGGCGAATATTTGGTCCTCAGAAGTTTCGGTAAATGCCTGTGCGTTCGGCTGTTTTGCGAAGCGGCGGCTCCATTCGGGAAATGGATATTGCAAGTAAAGCCGGCTTGCACAAGAAGGCACGTGACATTGAAGGACACCGAGAAGAATAAGAATAGGATTTGTATCTTTCCAAATTTTATTGTATAAATCGCAATCGTCTAGGACTCGTGTTTCGTCCAGGGTATAAATATAAACCCTTGGCCATTGTAAAACTGTTCACAACCATATCAATACAAACCGGCCCCGTGCCATCTTCGAGTCCTTAGTCGTGTCGTCGAGTTCTTCGAGAGGAATCATCGATCCGTCGACCTCCGTAAATCCCGACAACCTTGTTATCATGTCTAGTATCATGCGGTGGATTTAGATATGATGCAAGCAGTCTTGTTTGTTTTCAATGGTCGTGCGGCGGACCTTTGTTAGCGATCAGGAAGTCTTTGCTTATGCTTTTCTTATGAGTAGATACCGTGCGACAGACGTTTATTCATGTGTTTAGCAAAGACGAGATAGTTATTGGCTCTATTAGATTTGGCAAGATCTGATAGATTCATCAAGTTACCATGTGTTGCATTGTTTTATTTAATTTTGTAACACTCTTTTGCCCAATCTAGATTGATCTTTGTTCGGCCTTGTTTCACAAGTTTGCTTGTGTTTTAATATTTGCATGATCATGATGGCCGAATTAACTTTCAATCTAGGTTGTTACATTTTGCGGGTTCATGCATATCAATCATTGGATAGGCTTCGATAAAACTAGGTATCATGCGGCAGATGCAGGTTTTAGATTAGTTTAATCGTGCTTGTTTGTTTGTTCCTTCTTCATGGACCCCAACTCGGCTAGTTTGCCGAGATTGGTTATGCTTACACGAGTAATGAGTTTTTATAGATTTGCTCAGATATATGCGTGCTTTTAGCTTCTTATAATTAGATTGTATCATGCGGTGGATTAATCTAATTATAAGGAGTGGTGTAGACTTGTTTTATGCCTGGCGGGTTTATGAAGATTAGACGTGCGGTCGACTAATTGGATTAACCTATGCATGTGTTGTTTGGACAGATCTATATTTACAAGTTACCTGTTTATGACGATATCTTTTTACATACGCATTCGGTAATCGGCTGTTGATATATACTCATTCTTAATGTTAGCCGAATGATCTCTGAACTTATCGACAGACAGCTTCTGTAGCTATATGTCCTCGTGATTGGCTTAAAGCCGTACATTTGGAACTGTCTGGTCTTATCCAGCATGTTCCAGTTTATTCTCACAGTTTTATCCCTTGTTGGTTTTCAGGTCAAACCGACTAGTACGTCTCCGGATTCCAAACCGTCCGGGCACCCAATTGAAGCCACGTTTTTTCCGGCTTGCTGTGTGTGAGGCGCGGACCACATTTTGCGTCAACAGACAGGTTTCAGATTATCTTCCTGCAGTGCTAAGTGAATTTAAGAAGATCGCCCTACGGCCCAAGTAGCTCAACAAGTCAGTTCTGCTAAGTTACAACTACACCAAGAAGAAGAATGATGCTGGTCTGCTCGGTAGTACATAGATTCAGTAACTTGGTATTTTTACCCAAGAGGTTGCATCAAATTTAACCTAAGTTACTGTCGCAGCTTACAAAATAAGAATTTCTGTGAAGAAGGATTAGTGAAAAACGTGGAATTGGTAGAGTTAGCTATCACATTCACCGTTCTCTTATCAGATTCAGATAATACAGTGTTATCCACAGAGAAAGAGAATTACACACATGGAACCTTATGTAGCTTTCCATCGATTGGTATCTGATTAATCAGACATTCACTGTAGTATAAATAGTGGTTGCCGTCAGTCAGTTCCTGACCATCTCAAGGACGAATATTCAGGATAGTCTCAATCAAGCAAGGATCTAATATTTGAAGTAATAATATTATTTTGGGATTCCTCCCAAAGTAGCAATGCAATTTTGGTTTCACGCTAACCTGACAGTGATGTCTTGAGTGCACCTCAATGTTCCATGGGAATCAGTGAAGAAAGCTCCTCAGATAAGAGTAAATAGGAAATGGCATGAAAGATCAGAAAGTTGTTCTGTTCATAACAGTTTTTGTTCTGTCGAGAAGTCAATATCTTAAGCCGTTAATAGCCTGTGATTAAGGATGGGTGCTATGCTTCTCTTCCCTTGAAAGTCTTTCGTCCGGAATCTCGGGACGAGATTCTTTTAAGGGGGAAGGGCTGTAACACCTCGGGTGTTCGCCGTCAGTTGAGCAGTCAGTTGAGCACGAACCTGGTATATCAAGCGACGATGATAAACTAAATTCAAGGGTAGTCAGTGATGACAGAATTGTCAGGGTCAATCTCCGAGGCAGAACCTCAGATTGAATTATTCGGGAAATAATTAATGGAGCCAGATAACAATGATTGCCGAATTATGAATATTCAGGATTAATGCTAAACATGGATTTTTCATATGACCCACCTCAGTTCTTGTCTATAGTAACTGATGAAAAAGTTTCATGAAGTTTGGAATCAAAAAGTCACATGAAATGACGAGTCAGTCTCTCCTCCGACAAAAAGGGCGAGGCTTCCCCTCCTCTCCTCGGTCTTCTCCCTCTCTCTTTTTTCCCCTTTCTCCCTTGCGTTTCCTCCCCTTCTCCTTTCTGGTTCGGCAGGGGAACAGCAGCAGCTACCGCCATTGATAGCTCCAGAGAAAGCAGGACGACAGCACTCCCTCCTCGGCGCTCCCTGCTCCTCCTGTGGCCTTCACCCTTCTTCTCCTCCTTCCTGTGAGCAAACTGCAGCCAAGGGGTCATGACCTCCCTAGAGTCGCGCCCTTCCTGGCCGCACGGCAGCAGGTCGCTGCTCTTCCCAGCCAGCAGCAGCGCCTACCAGCGCCCCCAAACCCTAACCAAGAACCGGCCTTCTTCCTTGAGTGCGGCGACGACCCCGTCGATCTCCCGTCGTTGTTGCGTGAAATCCATGGTGAAAAGGGTATTTTAGCGAAACTGAAACTCTTTTGTGGGTTTTTATGTGATGTGCTATGACTCATTAGATTGACTAACAGGTTCTTTATCGTTTCCTGCAGATCGGAGGGTTCCAGATGCGAAATGCGTTTTTATTCACATTTTTAATTAATTAGCAAATCTGATGCAAAGTTGTAAATTAGTGGTAAATTGTATGTTTGTCCAAAAATTGCAAGTAAGGACTTTTTGAAATCCTTATGAGTAGATCTATCCAGTGAATGTATAAAATGTTGTGTGTTAGTGCAAAGTTTCTGCTGTGATGATTGATTTGTGTTAAATAGGTTTAAATAGGGAGAAAATGATATCTGCTGTTGTGTTGCTTAGTTTGCTATGAAATTGTTATGGTAGGCTTTTCATGTGATGTGTGTGCTATGATAAAAATTTCAGTATTTTTGGTGCATATATGAATTAGTTATAGATTTATCTTGTTTTCAGCTCATTAAATAGATTCAATTGATTGGTGATAAATGTTTGCATATAAAAATAGAAATGGTGGTTCCACTACCTTTCTATGGTGTTGTTGTATCTTAGATAATTTTATTATGGCTTGGTGTTGTGCAAAGCATAGAATTTTAGATTTATCTTCTCTCTATAATTCATTTCGGGGTGTTCTGGACAGTTTATAGGGCTCTAATAGTTGCCCCATGTAAATGATGTTTTCTGTGAAACTTGTCTATAACAAAGTCATAGATAACTTACATATCTAGCTTGTGTTAAAGTTTCTGGATTTTTGGTCAAATGGAATATGAGTTATGGCTGTGCAGATTTTAGTTCAGAAATAGGTATTCTCTGAAATCTCTGGACCAGATTTGAGAAATGCATTAGTCTGACCATGTTAACTTGCGAATCATGTTGAGATATTTAAAGATGATTTGTAGGGAGTTTCATAAGCTTTCCAGAATGTCTTGTTGTGATTTAATTACTTAGCTTTTATGATTTAATTACTCTAGATATTTAAAGATGATTTGTAGGGAATTTCATGATTTTAGGCCAAGTGGTTTAAGAGTTATAGCTTTTAGAAGTTTGCTGTCAGGTTTTCATTGCTTTCAGTGCAGATCTGATAGAGTGAACTGTTTGGCTAATTTAACCTGTGAATCATGTGTTCATGATAATATAAGAGTTGTAGTGCTTTTCATAAGCTTTCTAAATTGTCTTGGATCACTATTCTTGGTGGTTTAGAACTTGAGTTACATGTGTTTAAATTTAAGGTTCAGAATCTGTCCAAGTCTGGGCAGATTTGCTTCTTTGTGTTGTTTGGGTTGGATAACTGTAGAATCACCTGTATGTTCTTAAAACAAAGTTGTAGTTCTTTTGCTAAGCTTTCTATAAAGTCCAAGAACTCCTTTATTGGACATATAGAGCTTGAGTTATTGCTGTTTTAAGATAAGTGGCTGAATCTCTCCAAGTCTGGATAGAGGTGCCTTCCTTGACTTGTTTGACTTGGTTAACTATTAATTCACCTTTAGCTAATAATAAGAAAGTTTTAGATAATATTGTAAGCTTTCTAGAATGTCTAATTGTATGATCATGTGTTGAATATTTCTGGAGTAATGTTTCTCTGAAGTTCTGTCAGCTTTTCTGTCCAAGAATTGGACAGAGCTGCTTTGCCTCTATTTTTGACTAGGTTAACCTCTGAATCAGCTCTTGTGTTGAATAGGAATGTTGTAGGCAATCTTTTTCGGTTTCCAGAAAGTCTTAGTTTACCCTGTTTGGATGTCTGTAGCTCTAGTTATGTTTTAATTAGTGGACTGCTGTCCTGCTGTCCAGAATTTGAAGTATGACTTGTGTGTGCAACTTGGTTGCTTGTTAGGTATAACTTTCATGAGTTAATTAGTAAGCCAAATAACCCTTAAATGTGTGTAACCTGCTGGTTGTTTGTTGGTAGGCTTAATTAGGTTATGGTTGTTAGTGTCTTGCACTAGCTTAAGTAATTAACTTAGGTACTGCCGATAGACCTTATCATAGTTGTCTTATATGTCTAATGTTGTATCGTGAGTGTTTGCCTTGCATTCATACGCTTGCATTGTGCATTCCATTTAGGTACGATAGATGCATCGTGAAGGACGTGATGGTGAAGCTAAACCCGAAGACGGTGTTGTGTGGCCATCCCGAAGAAGGTGTTTGGCGAACCCCACAAGTTCCTGGAGCGCGGTGATGACTTGAAGTGGTGCCAACTAACACTAGCTCAAGTGTTGTTTCCCAGGGAAGCCCCGGAGCATTCTAAGTCTCCTACCATTCTTTTATAAATGCAATCGATTCAATATAATGATTGTTGCATTAAGTTATAGAAGTTGAATGATACCGTTGATGCATTACTTACTTATCCTTGTCCACCAGCAATTATTATCTTGATATCCCTGCTAGGTCTAGGCTCGATTATATGCTTAGCCCTGCTTAGACCGGTAAAAGTCGGGTGATTTCCTATCTCCCGCATATAGGTGGATACTGATCATGACTAGCCTGGTGCTATCATGGAGATAACCATGTGATAATTAAACTGAGACCGGGCGGGATGTAGGAGCACCAGGACACAGGTTTTGTGTGCTAGTAGTCTCCTGTCTGTGTCGCTTAAGACTCGACGAAGGCACACCTCAGTCATTTTGAACGCGTCAATCACTTAACGGGGTAGGTGTGGGTACCTCCTGTGAAGCCGAGTAAGGTTATTCGAGCCGGTGATGGAGATGTTGACGCCTAACACCCAGGGCCTCAGCTGTATCGTGGGCAACTATTCTGAGCAACCTGGCATGGTCCGAGGGCAGGCGGGGCCTGATCGACCTGGCATGACCGTGGGCAGCTATAGCTTGAGCGACCTGGCACTGAGATAACCCCCGGTGTAGAAGGGCCCATGGCCGTCCCGCGAATTGTGTTCTCGAATTTCCTGAGTGGCAGCTTACGACTGCCATAGCCGGACGTGTCGGGCGAGTGTGCGACATTTTATCCCCAGCTGGGTAGGAATCGATTATAATCGCCATCGCTCCTGGACAGTGAGTATCTTGACTGGGCATGTGTTACTGTAGTAACTTATGGAATTAAAGATGGTTATAGTACTGAATCTGAAAGGCTAGTGATGAAATAGTCACTCTTGCTTGATTAATTAGCCAAGTGATTGCTCTAGATCAGGTGTGCAAATCTAGTTAATCAGGTTGATTACATAAAATTAGCTGCTAATACTCTAATGATGATTATTTAATAATAAAATGCTTTTATGCAAAAAGGTAACTATGGCCAACCCTAGATACAACCTTGCATACTCCTTGGTGTCACTTTATTTCTGGTTTATGACGGGTATGTCTAGCTGAGTACATTCGAGTACTCAGGGTTTATCCCACCTTGTTGCAGGTGAAGGTTAGGCCTGCCGAAAGGTGATGGCCAGTGCTGGTGGGCTCGTCAGATCCATATTTCTTCTCTTATGCTGTTGTTGGAGGATGTCACTCGAGCTAGCAAAGTATTTCAACTTATGTTATGGTATTCTTTTCAAAGCTATGTTGTTCTTCTAAATTAAGTGGAACTCAACTTGTATTAATATTGTAAACTCTATTGTAATATTATTTCCGCTGCAAAGCTCCGTGGACATGATTTGTATTTGCTTGACCATGCGATCTTGGCTGTGATGTTGGAAAAGTTTGAAATCCTTCGAGATTTCTGGACTACCGGGTTTATATGGGCTCAAGTGTGCTAATTCAGCTGCTCCGGCAGAGGTTTTTGCACTTGTGGTCTTATAAATTGGATGGTTCTGTTACATTCAGCAAGCTTGGCACTAACTTCTGCCAACTCAGTTCGCAAGCCTGGACAAGACTTGCACGCACCCAGCAAAGAAGGCCTCGCCTTCACTTCCTCCAACTCCATCTTGAGGTGGGGACACTCTTTGCAATCACCAAGCAAGTCTAGCCTACTCTTCAGCTCATCATACACCTCAATCAAAGAGGCATACTTGGTTCGTATGGTGGAAAAGTTTGTCATGTGCATCGTGCACTCCTCACACTCCTCCTCATTGGCTACCTTCACCTCCGACCTAGCAAACTCAAGCTCCTTAAGCGCTTCACCTAGCTTAGCCTTAAAGTCATTGCGTTGTCTAATGGCATACTTAAGCTGTTTGTCTTGAGCGAGGACAATCTAAGCCAAAGAATCACGCTCACCGGTAAGACGACCGACAATAGAAGAAGATGATACCTCGGAAGCATCGTCGTCATCATCGGTGTCCTTGTCCTGGCACTTGCGGTCCTCCTTGTCCAAGGCCATGGTGCAGAAGCCCTTGGAGGAGTTGCCAAAGAAGCAGAGTCCGTTGAAGCGTTCTTATGTCTTGTGCTCAGACCCATCATCGCTAGAGTCGCCGTCAGAGCTCTTCTCGCCGTTGCTGAAGGAGGTGATGAAAGCATGCCTGCTAGCGTCGAACGCCCTCTCCAGATCCTCTCGGCGGTAGCCGCCCTTCTTCTTCTTCCCGACCTTGTTCTCCGGCTTGGGCTTGCGCCTGGAGTTGCGGTTCTTGCCGGGGAAGCTCTTGTCGCGCTTGGGGCAGCTTGCGACGAAGTGATCGGGGTCTCCACACCCGTAGCAGCCCTCACGTGCACCACCACGCCGACGATTCAAGCGGTTGTTGTGAAACCGAGAAAACCGGGTGATGATGAGGGCGAGCTCGTCATCGTCCAATGCCTCCACCTACTCCTCTATCACTGAAAGCAAAGAAGAAAAAGCAAAGAGAGGTGGTGAAGTGTCAACAGAAAGAGTCGATCCACCCTTGCCTGAGACCAAAGCCATGGAATGTGAAGATGAGTTCTTCAGCTTGGCCTGAGTCAAGTGATCGATCTCGGTGGACTTGAGCTTGCTGAATAGCTCGTCCACAGTGAGGGTGTCATAGGCAGGAGACTCTATGATGGTCGACACCTTCACCTCCCATACCTTCCGATCTAGGGCATATAGCAACTTGAGTGCCCTCATGATCATCATAAGGTAGGTTGGCCCGATTGGCAGACATCTTGTTCACAATCGTTTGGAAACGAGCGAACATAGCGTCAATCGTCTCTCCCTCCAACTGAACAAAGTTCTTGTATTCCCGCTTGTATGTCTCAAAGAGTCTGGTCTTGACCTGACTGGTCCCCTCATGATAGCTCTGAAGCTTCACCTAGATCTCTTGAGTAGTCTGAAGCTCGGAAACACGCTCGAACTCAGGAAGGGAGATGTTGGCCAAAAGCATGTTACAGGCCTTAGAGTTGGCCTCGTGCTGGTCAATCTGGTGCTGACCCACATGAGCCACAAGGACCACGTAATGGGCATCCTCGCATATCTCCCACATAGAAGATCCGATGTTGTTGAGATAAACACGCATCCGAATCTTCCAATAGGGATAGTTCATCCCATCGAAATAGGGAGCCTTGCCGTTCCCTCGATCCATGTCGCCCTTAGGATCCGAAACCGATTAAGGTAGAGAAGATCCTTAACTGGCTCTGATACAAATTGAAGGACCGGATTGGCGACCAGAGGGGGGTGAATGGGAGCCTCAAATTTCTTCTCAAGAAATAGATGGCCCTTGTCCCAGAAAATCACCCCAAAAGCAAAGACTCGAAACAACTGGTGAGTTCATGACCTATGAATAGGTGGATACCCTAGGCGATGTCCTAGTGGTACAACGAAACTATCGGAGAATGCCCAAAACCAAGTGCCAAAGCCAAGAACCAAAGTTGCAAAGTCTGCAGGTTCGCGGACTGTCCGGGGTCAGGGTCCCGGACTGTCCGCAGTAGAAGCGCAGACTATCCACGCCTAGGTGTCGGACTATCCGCCGGCAAACTTCTAGAAACTCAACAGTTCTGCAAGTCTGCTGGGCAGGTCCCGGACTGTCCGCGGGTTTGTACCGCGGACTCTCCGCCGTTCACTTGACAGTGAATAGTCAGGGGGCTGCGCCTGACTGACCTGAGCCAAACCCGATGCGCGGACTGTCCACGGGTCTGACGGCGGACTGTCCGCCAACACCCAGAGAAGGCAAAAACAGCATGACTCAAAACCAAAATTGATTGCAACTTGACCAAATCAGATGGGGCTTCAACCAAACTTCTCCCAAGTGTTCTTCTACGTATTGGGGTGCTAATCCTAAGAAATCATCGCACCAAACCAAGTCAATTACAAGAAATCCGAAGAACACCCAAAAAGGGGGAAGAACAAAGAATGAACGCAATTTTTGCCCGATCTATGTCATCGTGAGGTTAGAGGAGAAATCCTTTGGTGGAAAGAAGGAGCTCATGACATAGAACAATCTGATTCAAGCGGAATTGAAAAACATGTCACAGAGAGGGAGAACGAGGCAAATCTCCGGGAGTGGAAAAACCGAAACGCGAAGAACACAAGAACAAAACACGAATCGATCGGGATTTCAACCGTGCGTCTACCACACGAGACAATAGTGAGATTACGGTCTCACTTCCTCAAAATCCCAGTACACAAAGGTATGATTGGAGTCTCTCTACGGATCACAGACAGCGAGGTATGATTAGAACCTAAGCGAGGGCTAAGGAAGAGAGAAAGCCTGAGAATGAAGGGCTGCCAGGACGGAGAGAGTGGAGGGGCTGCCTCTCTTATTTATATCCTAATAACAATAGTCCCCTTCTACTCCTAGATACAAGAGCGAACAGGCTAACCCTAGGGGTATTCCAGTCCAACTCTGCGAAGTTGCGATCCGACGGCCACACGCCTTCCTCATCCTTAGCTTCACCTCGACGCAAGCCTCATGATGTCGTCACGTGCCGTCCTGTCGATCACCGCACCTTCCTCGTGGATAGCTTCGCCGCAACGCAAGCCTCTCCGTGCCGCCACGCTTCGACCGTCCTTTTTGGACCCCCCAGTTTTGAGGCTGAAATCGGGAAACCTGTCCTCTGGCTGAGTTTTGTGGTCCAAACTCAGAAACCCGCGAGCCCAGGTTTCGAGGCCCAAACCTGGAAACTGTCCTTGCCGAGTTTTGAGGGCCAAACTCGAAAACCCGCCACCTTGAGTTTTATGGCCCAAACTCAGAAACCGTCATGGGTAGATTTTTGAGGCTCAACTACCAAACCCGCGCTGTAGACGGGATGTGGTTCGCACACCCCGACCACCGGCACCGATGCCGATGCATGTCCAGCCTCCATGCCGGGCACAGTGCATTCGCCTTCCTTCTTGGCCTCCCGCCAAGTGTCACGACGCCATCGCTGTTGATGGTCCTTACAGTCAACATTATACCATCAACTAGTGCATAAAATAATGATAAACATGTGACAATGCATAGTTGTAGGGTTTGATTCTAACAAGTTCCACGAGTTGTGTAGTTCTCACTTGCTTTGCAGGAACATCAACATTTCACTACATAAAAATATCTCAAGTGATGAATTGGACCATACCATTGAGATGAGCTCATCGAGATGATGGAATCGGTCATATGGTTTGATACATTTGTAGTCCCAATGTTGACACTGGTTATCTATCAAAATTAAAGGATAAATAAATATGAAAAGGGCATGAATTCAATCACCAATAAAGGTTTAGGGTTTTAATTGACAATATTCCATGAGTTTTGATGAATTGTGATTCTGCAGGGACTAAATAGGAAAACCAGCACTGATTACTTCCCTTAGAAGGAAACCGATGGGAGATAACGCAACCGGCACGTTAGGAATACTCCAGAAGGACCTAGAGGACACCAGAGGACACCACGAGGCGGGACACCCAAAGAGGCCGCCAGGTGGGACCGACCAGTCCCACCCTATGACCGGTCGGTCACCCCCTGGGCCCGATGGCCTCCGTCTTCTGTAACCTTCCTCTAACGCCTTTGAGGATCCATCTCAGCCGTACGTGAAGTCTGTTTGATGTAACGGTTGTGGTTGATCCCTTAGGGCTATATATAGGCCCCCAGGCCCCAGGGAAGATCAAGTCTCTCTTCAGAAAAGTCTACGCCTCATTTAGAAACCCTAGAAGAAGACTTCAAGAGCTAGCTTTCAAGTAGAAGACTAGATACCCCTCTAGTTTAGGTTTAGAACCTAGTCTTGTACTAGAACTAGAAGAGAGAGAGAGGAAGAGATCAAGAAGGAGCTCCGGCCTGTCGGATCAACTTCTTTATCTTGTACCTGCGGATTCAAGTTCATCTTCAACTTGCTTCAGCGATTGTTTCAGTAATCAACGTCTATATTTAAGTTTGAGCCATTGTTCTTATTATTCTTAAGGTTTATGACTCTCTTTTGAGTACTTTAATTCTAGTCGCGCTAGAGTTAGAGTAGTTGGATAGTGTAAGCTTGGTGCTTAGACTTGATAGCTCATAATTGCCTCCTATAATGCCGGTAGTAGTGGTTGTTTGCAAGGGTGACTCTTATAGCCTTGTTGATTCTTCTATAGTCCACTTACCCATGTGTAGGCTCGGTAGGATTATGCATTTGCATAAAAGACTCATACTCTGTTTGTGACCTTTTATGGCAACTTCCCCACTAAGAATAATATAAACATATCACTCTTGAATTGGATTTAGACAACCTTAGTGATCCCCTCTATGCTTCTAGATTCTTCGTCCTTGTTAGCTACTCAGGGGATAGACTTTAAGACTTAACACTATTCGTTCCTTTGGGTTCGATATTAAAACTGAGTTACTCCGGTGAAGTGCTACATCGGTAGATTTTATCTGTGCGCTTGCGGATAAAGTAGAGTGTGCGTTAATTTATACCAACAAGCATTTCTAGCGTTGTTGCGGGGAACGGTATATCATCTTAAGTCTTAGTTTAACCTTGTATTATACTTTTATCTTTTCCTTTTTTGTCACATTCTTTTCATCATTTTTGTGTTCATTCTTATGAATGTTGTTTTTGAATTCCACTCTTATCTATCGCTACCCCATGAGGGCAAGCTATAACCAGTAGAATCCTTACACCCCATCATAATACCTGGTTATTAGCTATGCCTGCCTTTCCGCTGCACTGAGCACAGAAATATAATTGTGAAAATATTCCTTCGGGTATTTTGTCACTAACCTTCCCAGGTCTGGAGCAGAAAAGAACGAAGGAACAACAAACACAAGGTATGTCCAACCAATCATCATGCAACACTGAATTACATTCATCCAATCTTGATTTGTGCAAAATCCAAGCTTGGGGAATAGACTTTCTAAGAATATCTCTTGCCATGTTGCTATGTTGGTTGTCCCTACCTTTAAGATATGCTCATATACTAATCATGCTCTTTCATCACCATCTGAATAAATCTCTACAATGCTTTCATGTTACCTTTACCTGCTATAGTATATGTATGGGTTTGAAGTGCAGTCATACATCTCTTTAAATTAGGCATGGTGTTTAGTTTAAACCACGAGGTGTGTTGATTTCGCTTCAGAAGGATTTTAAATTGAGCATGGTGCTTAGGTTAGAATACCTTCCTATGTCAAATTAGACGTGGTGTCTAGGTTGATTTCTGAACTGATAGTATGTTATAGTAGATATTGGATATTTTGTTGGACTAACCCCTGCAGGAAAACTTTCATTATTAATTTGGGAAAGTCCGGAGATGAACTCACACTAGAGATGAAGAGACACATGAACTTCAACAAATCTTGCACAATGAAGACTCAGCTCATTCATCATGTATGAAAGAACTGTGAGTATCAAAGTTTATTTATTTTGTCTTCTACTACAAGTTATCTTTTGCCTTGAATCATGTTAAAGTGCGGCCAACATATAAAATACTAGTCTATGCTAAAATAAGCCTAAAAACATCTTTTTATTAGCATAAATGCAAAATACATAAGTTATGGATAACAACCCATGTTTCAAATTCTTGCAATCCTTCGGGTATATATCCACTAACGTTATGCAGGAGAGAGATTTTGTTCACCCATGGCTTGGTTTGAATATTGAAGATCAAAAACCCAAACCATAGACACACAAACCTACTCTCAGATCACAAATGGTGCTAGCCTAGCTTTGAGTCTTGCTTGGGCGCTGATGACAAACAGGATGCAACTTACCTCGTATGAGACAACCTATGCCTGCAATCATCATTGTCCAAGACATCAAGACAAGAAGTGGGGAGTTATCTTCTCTTCTAATCAAGAGCTAGCTTGGGAGACAAGATGGTACGACTACAACAATAACAAGATCTACAAATCCAATACATGAGCATGTTGTTTGGGAATCCATCTACATCACAAGCCAACCTAGGAGAGAATTCCATTGTCTAGATGTGTTTCACAATCAAGGGGAGGAAGGACAAAACCAGCTTCCAGACATATTGATCTCCTACTCACCAATTTGATCAATACAAACCACTAGATGCTGCCCTAGTCGAGAAGAAGAATATGATCCACCACTCATTCTTGGAAGATCGTTCTTGAACACCATCAATGTTATCATCTATGTCGGACCTGGAGAAGTCAACTCTTGGATCTTTTGTTGATTCTTCGACCACTACATCACTTATGAGCAGCCAAGGAGAACCAAGAGAAGACGTTGAAGGAAGAACCAACTGCCAAGAATTGAGGAGGGCATCATGAAGGATGAAGCCACAGCACCACAAGAATTAGAAGATGGAGAGATAATACCTGAGCTAGCAAAATCAAGAAGAACAGCTGGTAAGATCTCCATCATCTAGACACTATTGAGAGAACAAGTCTTAGTTGTGACATTACAAGACAAAAGACTCTTATGGAGGCACTCGAGTAGCAGCTCTAAATTCAAGTCTTTTGCCAACCCAATGATTAATGGAAAACAAGAAAGGTTGATAAGAGATGAATGCGGAACTGTCCCTACATCCTCATAGTACAGAATTAATACAAGAAAGAGAGAGGATCCTAGTCAGCATACTCGAGGAACAATACGCCTTCACTGATAAGTCGACACAAGAGAAGGAAGGTCGATACCTATAAAGATGATTCCACCGTGATCTTCTTCCTCTCAAGCACACTGTGAAACATGCAAGAGAAGACAAGCCAGCTAGACAAGAGAAGCTTCCACAAGGTGGTTCAACACACATCACTCTTCAATGACAATGTAACATTTCAAGGTAAGTAACCATCACTTTAAAAGTTTCTTCTTGATTCTAGTATGAACATAAATAAAGAACTAAACATGTTTAAGTTGCACCTCACTTGATCCAACCTAATCAACTCAACATGTTCAGTCCTTTGATCTTTGTTTACTCTCTTGAATCTCACTTAACTAAATGAGCTAAAATGTTGTGAATCTAACCTTTGGAAGATGATATATCTCAATTATGAAAAGATCGACACGTTATGCAAAGATTATCCTTCCTTGGGTTAAGTAATTTGATCTGTTAAATATTTTAAGATGCTACTTTTATGCTCATCCTCTGATCCTATCACTCATGTTAAGATTGAACACATAAACAACAGGTTTGTCTTGTGCAATGTGCCTAAGGTTAGAGAGGAATAAACAAAACTTTTTGTTTTGTTGGTGTTTTTCCACCAACAGAGCCCATGCACTTGATCTCTACCTTGTCTTTATGAGCAGTACAAACTCTTGAGCAAACAGGGCAAAGTTTGTCACTCCCAAATTCTACAGAGTGAAGGTCCTAGATCTACAAGAACATGCACAATATGCAAGATGCTGCCAGCTTCCATAATTAACGCTTCATTTCAAACTGCTGGGCAAACGAAGAACAAGAGTGACACCATATCAAGAGGCATAAACAAGAAGGAATGATGGAAGACGTCGTAGTCAGAATTAGAGGTCATGAAGTCCCCACAGACTTCTTGATCCTCGACATGGGAGAAGACGATTATGTCCACCTCATCCTAGGAAGACCATTCCTCTACGCTACAAGTGCAATCATCTACAAGAGGAAATCCATTTTCACTTTCCTGTAGAAAAGGTACGATGCTACTTCATCAACTACATACCCAATGAAGCACCCAAGAAGAACAGAAGTGAAACACGCCGCTCTCAACGCCAAAGAAGGCAAGCTATCGAGAATAGAGAGGTCAATCATGAAGAAGAAGCTATCGACACTGTCCCAGAAAAGAAAGAAGAAGAGAAGCCCCAAGACAGTGAACCATAGGAAGTGAAGACTCAGACCAAGAAAGTATGGAAGAAAAAGTCTGCACCTAAGAGGTACAATCAATAACAACTTTCCAAACGTCTAACATACCTTGGGAGGTCTGAACCAAGGGAATGTCCGGTTCGTCGGACCTAAATATCCGAACCTTCGCCAAAAGGTAAAAATTGGTAGTTATCCTCATATTTATTTTCCTGCAAATTTCTCATATTTAATCCATAATCATTTCTTATATCATCATATTTAATTCACAAACATTTTAATTTCTGCATTGCATTAAAAAGAAAATATTGCATTTGTTACACTACATCATAAACCATAAAGCCTCATGTGAATAATTCTATGGTGTGTAAAACCCGCAAGGATATTCACCGTGGTGGCATAAAAATAATAAAAATAAATATGCATGTATTCATCCTGTTTCATTTTCTCTTGCATCATAAAAATATAAAAATATAAAATATTGAAAAGAGATCTTACTAAAATTCTGGACAACTAAGGCTTGAGTGGCCAACCACTAATACTTAATCTGTTCCACAAGTTTTGTTGTCTATTTGAGTTTCACGGGATTTGAAAGGCCAAGAAAAATTGACAAGCAAGTGAATGTTCCGTCCACTGTTGGAGCACTATTTCAACAACCATCAACATGAATCAAAGCTCTGATAGAGGAAGGACATATCCACTTCCAGTATGCTATATTACAAGTTCGAACGACTACGTCAACATTCAGCTTGGGGGAAGGCACCCCATGTATCCACGCTCACCATTAATTAAAAAAGAGACAAAAATATATGGGCACATGAAGCCTCAACGCTATTAAGGGAACTAGCTTGGGGGAGACGCACCCCCGTTATCTTCGCAATTCGGGTATGTCTTTATTATTATTACTACTACTATTATTATTAGCTTTTATATTATATCTTAAAGACTGTTAGGTTAAATAAATAAAATAGTGTGTCTAGTTTGTTTTAAGAAGTTGATGACCAAAGAAGAACCCGCTCTCTCTAATATTTTGCATGGAAATGATGAATAGTTGCTCTATCTAATTTCTTTCAAGTACTTAGTCTTCAAAGCGTGAGTTCTCCTCATTAATAATGATGCCTTAAAATAAAATTAAATGCATGGTTGACAAATACTTAATCTTGGTCTAGGTAATTGAGATTTGACATGTGATGATCTGAGCTGCTATTATCTTGTTCTAAACAACACTAAAGTTCCGGAGATTTCTCAATATGAATATGACTAATAATTGCATTGAGATAAATTAAGCTTTGTGACCCTGTGGGAAGTTATCATGCCATTGAATTGAGATCACTTACACATTTCATTCATCTTCCGCATAAATGCTCGTAATTATATGTTGCTATCCTCTCAGAAGTTTGTTGGAAGCATTTGGCTATTTGTTAAAAAAAAGAGAAGAAAAAAATCTGAGGAAATAAAAAGGGACAAGTTACCGAAACCTCAAAAAGATAGATCCTGAGGAAATAAAAAGGGACAACTGTCCGGAACCTCGAAAAAAATCAGAAAAAATGGGCACGTGCCCGACAGTATAATTAGACTTATAGCCATATGTCTCTAATAAACAGAAGAGAGTGATATATTCAAAGAGCATCCAACTCCATTTTCCAGACACATGCACTTCTTGATTCAATGGTTGGTTGACTTTCTCTTTGGATCCATTGTTTAATTTGACAACATATGTATTAAAGCTTTTCAAAAATTAATTAAAACTCTGGGATAAAGGTGAAGTCAATGAACTAGAGGCATAGTGCTTGATTTGATCATTCAATCTTTCAATTACTCAAAATCTAAGGTAAAAGTAATAAGACCCATGAAGAATAACATGATATGTTTCAGAGAATTTCTGTTTAATAGCAGGTGTACTTGTTGGAAGTAAAGATATTGTAGCAACTCCTGATCCAATGTTAAGTTTTGGTTTTGCTAAGGGACTAGCAAAAGGTAAGCTTGGGGGAGTTGTTGACACTGGTTATCTATCAAAATTAAAGGATAAATAAATATGAAAAGGGCATGAATTCAATCACCAATAAAGGTTTAGGGTCTTAATTGACAATATTCCACGAGTTTTGGTGAATTGTGATTCTGCAGGGACTAAACAGGAAAACCAGCACTAATTACTTCCCCTAGAAGGAAACCGACGGGAGATAACGCAACCGACACGTCAGGAATACTCCAGAAGGACCTAGAGGACACCAGAAGACACCACGAGGCGGGACACCCCGAGAGGCCATCAGGTGGGACCGACTGGTCCCACCCTATGACCGTTCGGTCACCCCCTGGGCCCGATGGCCTCCGTCTTCTGGAACCTTCCTCTACTGCCTTTGAGGATCCATCTCAGCCCTACGTGAAGTCGGTTTGATCTAACAGCTGCGGTTGATCCCTTAGGGCTATATATACAGGCCCCTAGGGCCTAGGGAAGATCATGTCTCTCTTCAGAAAAGTCTACGCCTCATTTAGAAACCCTAGAAGAAGACTTCAAGAGCCAGCTTTCAAGTAGAAGACTAGATACCCCTCTAGTTTAGGTTTAGAACCTAGTCTTATACTAGAACTAGAAGAGAGAGAGAGAGAGAGGAAGAGATCAAGAAGGTGCTCCGGCCTGTCGGATCAACTTCTTTATCTTGTACCTGCGGATTCAAGTTCATATTCAACTTGCTTCAGCGATTGTTTTGGTAATCAACGTCTATATTTAAGTTTGAGCCATTGTTCTTATTATTCTTAAGGTTTATGACTCTCTTTTGAGTACTTTAATTCTAGTCACGCTAGAGTTAGAGTAGTTGGATAGTGTAAGCTTGGTGCTTAGACTTGATAGCTCATAATTGCCTCCTATAATGCCGGTAGTAGTGGTTATTCGCAAGGGTGACTCTTATAGCCTTGTTGATTCTTCTATAGTCCACTTACCCGTGTGTAGGCTCGGTTGGATTATACATTTGCCTAAAAGACTCATACTCTGTTTGTGACCTTTTATGGAAACTTCCCCACTAAGAATAATATAAACATATCACTCTTGAATTGGATTTAGAAAACCTTAGTGATCCCGTCTATGCTTCTAGATTCTTCGTCCTTGTTAGCTACTCAGGGGATAGAGTTTAAGACTTAACACTATCCGTTCCTTTGGGTTCGATATTAAAACTGGGTTACTCCGGTGAAGTGCTACATCGGTAGATTTTATCTGTGCGCTTGCGAATAAAGTAGAGTGTGCATTAATTTATACCAACACCCGACGAGAGAGTCCCTTTTGGCTACGACTTGGAAGCTTCTAGAACAACTTGGAGTGATCACCAAGCAACATAATACATGGACTAAACTGACAGATTCAAGAGCATTGGTGAATTATAGTTTTCCAAGGAGTTTTACAGAAGATGAAAAGAGATTGAATCCTTCTCCAACAACTCAAATCGTGCAAACGGATGGAAAGGCGCATTAGTGCAATAAGGAAGGTTCCCCCGACGTGATGACGAAGCAACCACCTGGGGGCTGCCAGGTGGGGCCGGCCGGCCCCACCCCCAGGCCGACCGGCCTGGGCCAGGATCCCCCTCGGCCCATCTTCGTGGAGCGTGACCTAATGGACCTCCTCGACGCATCTAAGCCCTTGATCAAGGTCGGTTTGATCCGAAGGTCGCGGTTCATCCCATCGGGCTATATAAGCAGCCCAGACCCCCTCCCTGGAGCAATCCTCATAATCATATTGATCAGATCTATCTTCGTCATGCAATTAGAGAGACATAGTTAGGGATTCAAAGATTAGAGATTAGATTAGAGCTCTACATCAAGATTAGAATTAGAATTAGATATAAACAAGTAGAGTTGAGCGCGGCTCAAGATTCCGGATCGTCATCAGGAGATCTGGTAATTCTTGTATTCGACTTTGTGCTATTTCAATTATCATTATGTTTCTCTTTATTATGTTCTTCATTTATTCTAGTTATATGCTTGATATAGTTCTAATTGATAGTAAGTTTATACATATGTTCATAAAGCGCTTAGATCGATTCCGGATTGGATTAAGTGGTTGATATTGTGGCGGAACCGTCCTGATTATAAGAGCTCAAGTACCGTCTTAGTCAAATCCGTCTGACATCGACTCATACTTGAACCCATATAACCCCGGTAGTCCGGAAATCTCGAAGGATTTCTATCATCATACAACATACAGGATCGCATCGTCCAAGAATTACATTCGCAAGGATACATCACAGAATAATCGAAACCGAGTTTAAAACATCAGAGTGCGAATTTAAGAACGAGTTATTACAAACCGGAATTTAAAGTGCGGAAGCTTAAATAAGTTTTGAAACACGACCACCATACATGTGGTCCAAATAAAACATTGTTTGATAACTTAACTCAACACAACTCACTCCTCCTTTTTCAAGTAATGTGCCACAAGAAGTCTCAGACCAACAAAAGAAAAAGGAAAGCTTCTGGACGACCCTGCCCTGGGCCTACTCCTCATCACCTTCCACTGGGTAGAGGCAGTGCTTACAATAGCCATAGTAGACCTGGCCATCTGCAACAAACGGGATAAACCCTGAGTACGGGAATGTACTCAGCTAGACTTACCCGTCTAACTGAAAATAAAGACACCAAGGATATGCAAGGCCTTTTTGGTGGAGCTGGGATTTTTAGTTGCAAAAAGCTCAAAATTGGGATAAGAGTATTAATGACATAGATGAGCTGTCAGTTTTTAGACCTATTCTTTACTCTAGGTTTGCACTTGAACTATTACACACACTTGAGTCTAACAAACAATACTATAACCATATCCAGTTGACTTATCCACATTTTAGTTGAACCTTTAAGACATTACGGGAATAACCATAGTTTGCCACTAACCGGGGGAGACGGCGACTCGAATCGAATTCCAAACCAGCTGGTGAAAGACCTTTAATACCAGCCCACACTTTCCCCGTCGGGTCCATGCATTGGGCAACCGCTCGACGCTTGTTCGTGGTGGTAATCGTCGCGGCTCACAGCACGAACCGCCCAATTGGAACCTGACGATGGCCTCTCGCGACAGATCGCATTTCCATACTAGAGGGCGCGACACAGGTTGAGACCGGCCCGAACAGCTTCTAACCGGCTTTGGGGTCGATGATTACAGCACCGACATATCCCTAAGTAAAAGGGCGCGTTCAAAAATGAACGAGGGCCAACATCAATACAAACCTACACGATCCAACGGACGGACTGCCCCAAGTTTCCAAACTTGTGCCTTGCCTTCCAGTTGACCGTATTTTATTACTACTTAGGTTCTTTTCTACGATAGCAAATATAGTCAACCGTGATCCGGTAAATACCCACCAGGGGTATTACGGGAACATCCTTAACTACTACTTTTATTTAGCAGACTAAGCAATTCTACATATAAATAAGTAACAGGATAACAAGGCAGGTAATAATCAATAATCAAGGAATGGTAATGCGGCAAGTAGGATCCAATCAACTCCTATACCTAATGCACCACAATATAAAATACTCAAATAGATTTATTGTAAAAACTGGGAGACTTAGAATGCTCCGGGGCTTGCCTTGAGCGAAGACCGAGGCCTCGTGGAAGGGGCACTCGGGCAGGTTAGTTTCTGCTACGGGGTCGACTTCCTCGGCTTGATGAAGTTCCGGGATCTCCTGCTCGACGTTTGCCTCCTCCTCCTGGTCTTGTTCCTGAACTGTCGATCCTATTGCAATGCGGTTGGAAATAATGAATAACTAATATGTGGTGCGGGATGCGGTGGTAAGAAAAAAAACATTTCTTACAAACCAACAAAACCAACTTGTTGAACCACTTTTGACATTGAGGTAAATACTTATTTATCTCATAAAATAAAAATCATTAATTCAACCATTTCCTATTTAGAAATTCAAAAGAAATTCAGGTTTGAACTGCAAGTGCATTTTTCTGAACTCAAAAAAAATCCACAAAAATTCCAGGAAGCAACTAACACCGTCAGGACTTCACTGCACAAATTTCAGCAAGAAATAAAATGCAGAACAGCGGCCATAAAAAGATGAAATAAACTGCTCAAAATATGCTTTGAACTAACTTTTCACACCAAAGGTGTCAAACACTAGATTTCATAATTTTCCTAGCTTCATCTACTCATAAATACTCTACTGCAGAAAATGCAAAGCCAAAACATAATTATATCACCCTACACAAAATAAACAAATTTAAACCAAAACAACCCAAATGAACCACAACCCTACTGGAACAGGGTGCTAAACTCATGTTCATATTTTTCCCAGATTCTATTTCACATTTCATATTTATCAAGGAAGTTCCATGAACAGAAACATTATATTATTTCTTACATGAACTTCCAAAGAAAAACATAGAAAAGTACATTTACACAACAACTTCATATTTTTCTACACAATAGCCTATGTTTAACATTTTTCTTAGCTTGAACATGACATACAGAGATTGCCCAATTTTTCTCATATTTTATCTTGACACATAAAACACCCTAACACTTATTCCAAGAAATCGGCCAAAAAGGACTTTAAACCATAACAGAAACTTTTTCCACATAAACAGTGCCTCATACATTTTTCATAGGTACATAACATGATAAGAAACCTACACAAAATTTTCCATGAATTATCTCAACCAGAAAACACTTATTTCCATTTATCCAAACAAAAGTACATAAACGGATTTAAATAAAAACAGTAATATAAACTTCCACCAAAAATACTTTCATATTTTTCCTTGATAGATCTACTCATGAACAAGCTAACCAAACTGAAAGCACCTCATTTGGATTATTAAAACATGCTACACAAAATAAACAAGCTTTTCTGGGAAAACATAAACAAAAAGGAAAATCATTTGAAAACTCCCGGCTGGGCCTGCGTGAACTCGGCCCATGGACCGCGTGCAACTAACGCGTGGGACCCGTGCAGTCAACGGACCCACCCGTCGATGAGGGCAGAACAGGGGAAGGGGTTGACCGCGGCTTGCTTGCCGACGGCGAGGTCGCCGGCGGTGGGGTTAGTCTTGGCGTGTTCCCCATGACTAGGCGGATCGAATGGTGGTGGTGGTTGGGCTAGCACATGGCCGTAGCATGCCGGCGGCGAGCGGTGGCGGATGGCGGCGGCGGCGACACACGGCTACGCCGTTTCCGCCGGTCGCCGCTGAAATTGATGGAAGGGGAAGAACCAGTAAACCCTAGGGAAGCTATCAGAGGGTTTGGTTTGGCCGGCGAAGCTCCAGAGAAGCTTGGCCTCGTGCGTGGCCATGGCGGCGGCCATGGTGCTCGGTCAGAGGCGGTGGGAGAGCTACGGGGTGGTAGAGAGCTCGCGAACCAGTGTTCTCACCTTGCCTTGGTGTGACGGAGCTCGACGAGAGAGATGGGGCTCGGCGGAAGCTTGGTCGACGTGGAACGGTGGTGCGGGCTTCGCGGTGGCGAACGGTGGCCGATGGAGGCACGGCGTGTTCCGGTGTCGAGGATGGTCGGCTGGAGGTGGGAGCGTGCGCACTGCGTGTGCGACGATGAGGCGGAGTGGTGAGCGGGAGGAATCGGGGAAGGGTGCTCCGACGAGGCCGGAACGGTGAAGGGGCCTTTGCGGTGGTGTGCGATGGCGAGGGTGGCACTCGGGTCGCGTTTGTGTGCTGGCGAGAGGGGAGAGCGAGAGCGGTGGTGTGCAAGTGACGAGTGGGGGAGAGGGGTGCGGTGTGCGCTCGGGTTTTTGGTTCGGCTAGTGGCGATGCGCAGTCGTGGCGGGGGCCACGGAGGCGCGGCGCACGAGGCATGGCAGGGCGATGCCATGCGCGGCAAGCGGGCGCGGCAGGCGAGGCGGAGCGGGAGTGGCCGGGAAGGATCTTGGCGTGATCGGGGAGGCAAGGATCGGGCGAGGAGTGGCCGGCGAGGATCCTCGGCAGGATGCGGCGGCCACGTGGCGGTTGCGACCGGCGTACGGCGCGGCCGTCAGGCTTACCGGCGCGTCGCGCGGCGCGCGCGCGGCGAGCGCGGGCGGGAGCGGCGCGGTGCGGGCGAGCGCGCGGGCTGGGCCGGAAGTGGCGCGGGAAGGAAAAAGATTTTCCTTTTTCTTTTTCCCAAAAACTTTTCAAACTTTGACCATTCAAAACAGTTTCAAAAACTCCAAACTAGGCTTTGACCCCAAAATGAAAGTTGCTCAAAATAATTTTCTCTACAACTTTCATATAGGACACTCTTTCTGAAAACCATTTTTACAACCTCCCCAAAAATAAAACCAATTTTTGAGACATAGATCATTTTGTTTATCTCACTTTTATTTGATAAATAATTTTGAACTAAATCAAGGTGTCAATCATGAAAAGTACTAGCCTCATATTTCTCTATTTTATAAAACTATTTGCCAAGTCAGAAAGTCACTCAAACAACCAAGTTCAAAAGAAACCAAAAATCTATTTAAACAAGCAAAAGCCAAAAACACTTTCATGCACATGAAATGATGCAATGCATTACTTATGCTCTTTAGTAGCTAATGTAGTTCCTAATGCAGTGCTTGACACTAGGGTGTCACAGATATAATGTAGGCATGGTGCTTAGATTATGTTTACCTACGAATGCACCTTATTCTCCGGGCCAGCGAGTGGTAGATCGCGAGGGTGACTCTTATAGCCTCGTTGAGTCCTTTGTAGTCCACTCCCCGAGTCTAGGGCAAGTAGAACCTGGTTACACTGAAGGAATTACTGTGGATATGAACTTTCATAATATTCTGATGCGAACCCGCTAGGGTTTTTGCCCGATCTTTCGATGAGAAACAGGGATAACTCGATTGGTGGATGGAGATGACGTTCACAGCCCGACTACAGCCCTCAAGACCGCGCCTTAGCAACCGATACACCACGTCCAATAGCCGTCACGATCTTGTGGAGCACGACAACCAGCCCCTAGGGCTCCCGTCCTGCAAGCAATCGAAGAACTAGCAAGAACGAGGAAACAAGCACTGAATTTGCAAGATGAAATTGAAGGTTTCAAACTGAATCTTAATCTACAATGGGGTTCCGAAGACAAGGAGACGGGCGGCTGATCCTGCACGCGCGCCTACAAGCAAGTAGCTAAGGCTAAACTTGATCTAAACAAAACCCAAACCGACCATGGCGGCTATAGAGGGATATAAGTAGATGGATTGACGACCAAAAGAGTGTTGGGGTCGTCCTCCAACCCTAGGACGCATCCCTAATGGACCCAACTTGATACATGGGCCATAAGCCCAAAATGAGGTGACGCAGCACCCTGGACAGCAAGACCTGTCGACGGTAATTGGATCATTGCCGCTGCTGTGGAACAGATATTGACGTGGTACTTGATTCATATGAAAGTAAAATTGATAAGCTTTCCAACAAGTCCTGAAGCGCCTGAATCCGAATCCGTATGCAACCGTGGTGGCGGTCACAAGTTGGCGCTTTGCTGCAGTCCGAATCCAGCTACCGCGAGTCCTTCTCCCTTTCGGTCTTCTCCTCGGTTCCTAATCAAAACAAGAGTGCACGCGTTTCCATTGTCTAAACAAGATGGACAAGAGCTTATCATGGAACTCACTTGATGATTAAGTTGACGAGTAAGAGGGCCAGCTATATGTTGTGTCGGAGAGGATGTATCGCTGGTGTTAATGTCCTCATCATCCTCCCTTTCTTGCATTTGAGTCGTCCTCGACTCAAGCTCATCTTCCTCACCCAAATAAGGCTTCAAATCTGCAATGTTAAATGTGGGACTAACCCCAAAATCTGCAGGAAGATCAAGCTTATATGCATTCTCATAATTCGTTGCAGCACTTTAAAAGGACCATCAGCTCTAGGCATCAATTTGGATTTTCTCAGTTCTGGAAATCTATCTTTTCGCAAATGCAACCAAACCAAATCCCCAGGTTCCAGAATCAATTGCTTTCTACCTTTATCTCCAGCGCATTTGTACTTAGCATTCATGCGCTCTATGTTTTCTTTAGTGGCTTCATGCAATTTTAACATTAATTCAGCACGTTGCTTAGCATCAAAATTCATTTTTTCAGAACTTGGCAAAGGCATTAAATCAATAGGAGCACGTGGCAAGAAGCCATAGACAATCTCAAAAGGACACATTTTTGTAGTAGAATGCAATGAACGATTATAAGCGAACTCAATATGAGGTAAACATTCTTCCCACATCTTAATATTCTTCTTTAAAACAGCCCTTAACATAGTGGATAAAGTTCTATTCACAACTTCAGTTTGACCATCAGTTTGGGGATGACAAGTGGTGGAAAATAAAAGCTTAGTCCCCAATTTAAACCACAAAGTCTTCCAAAAATGACTAAGAAATTTAGCATCACGATCAGAAACAATTGTGTTGGGCACACCATGTAAGCGAACAATTTCTCGAAAGAACAAATCAGCAATATTTGTAGCATCATCAGTTTTATGACATGGTATGAAATGTGCCATCTTAGAAAATCTATCAACAACCACAAACACACTATCACGTCCCCTCCTAGTCCTTGGTAAACCCAACACAAAATCCATAGATATATCCTCCCAAGGAGCATTAGGAACAGG
Source organism: Coix lacryma-jobi var. lacryma-jobi (assembly GCA_009763385.1). Classification (NCBI taxonomy): domain Eukaryota; kingdom Viridiplantae; phylum Streptophyta; class Magnoliopsida; order Poales; family Poaceae; genus Coix; species Coix lacryma-jobi. The sequence continues at coordinate 112,065,299 of CM019824.1, forward strand.
AAGAGGTAGATACAAACCGTGGGGATTTAACCGTGACTTTGCCTTTTGACATGTTGTGCAACGAGCAACAAACCTCTCCACATCTCTCTTCATCCTTGGCCAAAAGAAATGACCAGCAAGTATGTCCTCGGTCTTCTTTGCTCCAAAATGTCCCATCAAGCCACCTCCATGTGCTTCCTGCAACAACAACAAACGAACAGAGCTAGCTGGAATGCATAGCTTGTTAGCTCTAAACACAAACCCATCACTAATGATGAATTTGTTCCATCCTTTTCCATCTTTACAATGCAGCAACACGTCTCTAAAATCAGCATCGTGAACATATTGGTCCTTAATTGTTTCTAACCCAAAGATCTTATAATCAAGTTGATTCAGCAAAGTATATCTCCGTGACAAAGCATCAGCAATAATATTCTCCTTCCCTTTCTTGTGTTTAATAATATAAGGAAAAGATTCAATAAATTCAACCCATTTTGCATGCCTACGATTCAGTTTTCCTTGACTATGAATATGTTTTAAAGATTCATGATCAGAATGGATAACAAACTCTTTGGGCCACAAATAATGCTGCCATGTCTCTAATGTTCGAACAAGAGCATAGAGTTCTTTATCATAAGTAGGATAATTGAGAACAGGCCCACTCAATTTCTCACTAAAATATGCAATAGGCTTTCCCTCTTGTAACAAAACACCTCCCAGACCAATTCCACTAGCATCACATTCAAGCTCAAAAGTCTTATTAAAATCAGGAAGTTGTAGGAGAGGCGCGTGAGTTAACTTATCTTTCAACATGTCGAATGAATTCTCTTGTGTTTTGCCCCACTCAAAAGGCACCCCCTTCTTGGTAAGCTCATTCAATGGTGCAGCAATGGTGCTGAAATCCTTCACAAAACGGCGATAGAATCCAGCAAGTCCTTGGAAACTCCGCACCTGGGTGATAGTCTTTGGAACAGGCCATCCCTGTATAGCTTCCACCTTGGCTTGATCAACCTCAATTCCCTGTGGAGTTACAACATAACCAAGAAAAGACACTCGATCGGTGCAAAAGGTGCACTTCTCAAGGTTACCAAATAAGCGTGCCTCGCGTAGTGCATTAAAAACAGCACGTAAATGATCAAGATGTTCATCCAATGATTTGCTGTAAATTAATATATCATCAAAATATACGACAACAAATTTCCCAATGAAAGCACGCAAAACCTCGTTCATTAATCTCATGAAAGTACTAGGTGCATTAGTTAACCCAAAAGGCATGACTAACCACTCATATAAACCGAACTTAGTTTTGAAAGCAGTTTTCCATTCATCTCCCAATTTCATACGAATCTGGTGGTACCCACTACGTAAATCAACTTTTGAAAACACAACAGCACCACTCAGTTCATCTAGCATATCATCTAATCGTGGAATAGGGTGTCGATATCGAATGGTGATATTATTAATAGCTCTACAATCAACACACATACGCCATGTTCCATCTTTCTTAGGCACTAAAATTACTGGAACAGCACAAGGGCTAAGGGATTCTCGCACATAACCTTTGTCCAGTAGTTCTTGCACTTGTCGCTGAATTTCCTTTGTTTCTTCCGGGTTTGTCCTGTATGGCGCACGGTTTGGCAAAGATGCACCAGGAATAAGATCAATTTGGTGCTCAATCCCGCGTAGTGGTGGCAGCCCCGCTGGTACCGCACTTGGAAACACATCGGAATACTCCTGCAAAACGTTAGCAACAGCAGGGGGCAAAGAACATTGCATATCCTCAATTGAAATCAAAGCATCCTTGCATATCAAAGCATAAGCAACAGAAGTGGATGCATTGAACTCATTAATATCTGATTTGGTAGCTATCATACAACGTCCTTTCAGTTTTATCTCATCTTTGTTACCAATTACAGATTTATCATTTTTATTGCTCTCGCTCTTTGCTTTAGTAGCCCTTGCAACATTAGTTTGCATAATAGTTTCAGGGGACATAGGATGCAGCACAATTTTGCGATCATGGTATAGAAAAGAATACTGATTTGATCTACCATGATGCATAGAATCTCTATCAAATTGCCAAGGTCTACCTAGCAGAATGTTACAAGCTTGCATAGGCACAACATCACATTCAACAATATCTTTGTAGGATCCGATGGAAAAATTGATTCTCACAAGTCTAGTTACCTTTGCCTTACCACTGTTGTTCAGCCATTGGATGTAGTAGGGATGCGGGTGTGGTTTGGTGTTGAGGGCAAGTTTCTGCACCATATCGCTGCTTGCCAAGTTGTTGCAGCTACCTCCATCAATGATCATGCGGCAGGAACGCTCTTTGATGACACACTTTGTTTGGAATAAAATATGTCGCTGATTTTGCTCCAACTTCTCCATTTGTGCACTAAGCACTCGCTGCACGATCAAGCTTTCATAGTGGTCCGCTTCACCTGCATTAATATGTTCTTCTATTTGTTCTTCATTACCTGCATGGTCAGTCGCAAGCAGTGCAAGCGTGTCTTCATCAAAATCACTAGCAGATGAGCACTCACCATCATCTTTGACAATCATAACTCGCTTGTTTGGACAGTCACGCATCATGTGTCCATATCCCTTGCACCGGTGACATTGTATGTTGCTTGTTCTACCCGTCGATGCCACGGATGAAGTACTCGCAGCAGGCTTTTGCATCGTCTTTGCAACTGAATTTGTGGGAGCAGCTCGAGTCTTGTCACTAGATGATGGAGTAGACATACGTGTAGATGGAGTTGTAGTCATGCGTTGCTGCCATGAATTAGCCTTCCCTGCAGAAATATTAGTCCTTGCGCTAGCACGTCGTCCCTGCACTTCCCTTTCAGCTTTACAAGCAAGATGAAACAAACGGGTTACACTATTGTATTCCTTGTAAGCGAGGATGTCCTGAATTTCCCGATTTAACCCACCCAAAAATCTAGCCATAGCCGGTTCCTCATCCTCCTCTAGGTTACAACGCAACATACCCGTTTGTAATTGCTGATAATATTCTTCTACACTTTTAGCACCTTGTCTCAATTGCTGCAACTTATTTATCATATCACGGGCATAGTAAGATGGAACAAATCTAGCTCTCATGGCTCGTTTCAGCGCATCCCAAGTTCTAGGTAAGTTATTAGGATTTTTCTTGCCATATTCTATCCACCAAACAGAAGCAAAATCTGTAAACTCACTAGTAGCAGCCCTAACACGTGTAGTCTCAGGAAATTCATGACATGCAAACTTTTGATCAACAGCAATCTCCCAAGTAATGTAGGCATCAGGGTCATATTTACCATCAAAAGGAGGTATCTTAAATTTAATCTTACTGAAAGCATCATCATTATTGTGTACCTCGCGTCGGCGGTTGCCACCCATACCTCTACGGTTGTGACGTAGGCGTCGTCGATCACGAGCGTCTTGATCATCATGCTCAGTATCAGCAGTGTAGTCATCTTCATGACTACCGTGCTCTCGATCTCCCTCCTTTTCTTCTTTATGCTTCTCTTTATCTTCGGTGTGGAAGTCATCAAATCGCCTTAGGAGAGCAGCAAGGCTTTTGTCCACACTAGCAACGGATTCCTCCAAACTTGTAAGCTTGTTGTTTGTGGCAATCTGCGTAGCCTCCAACTGCCCCAGCTTTTCATTTGTCACCTGCAAGTCATTATCAAGTCCCTCTGTGTGCAGCTTCACTTTCCTTTCAAAATGTTGTATGATGCCCTTAGTGCGAGGTGTATGTAGTGTTTCGTTGTCATCATCTCCCCCTGTCATGGTTCAAAAACAAAGACAACAAGAAAGGCAAGTGAAGAAATAAAAGCCCTACAACTACTAGGATGTAGCTACAACAAGTCTCTCACACTCAACTTGTTACACAAGTTCTTACCAATTCTTACCTTGCTTGACAGGAGGGGTCGTCTACCAACAAGTCTTCAGCAATGGATGAAGTGTATCGGTGCTGCGGCACAAGACCTGTCAAGCTGTAGAGTATGTGGAGCTATAGGTGGGCTGAAACAAGGAACGAACTAGCACCACGTTAGTTATAAAGGCGAGCTGAATAAACGTTCGACGACGGTACTGTGCTGGTCCTAGGCTAGACCGTGCTAGAGACGCAAGCCTGGACACAAAGGAAAACCACAGCACACCCCTGAAAACAAGGTGGAACAAACCTAAAATCAATATGAAAAACAACCCCTTTTCTTTTGAATCTTTTCTCTTTTTTTTTCTTTTTTTTTCTTTTTTTTTGGGCAACCTCAAAAACTGATTATATGAACAAAAGAATACAAAGGAGCAATTCGGTACACACACTTTTTCTGAAAGTACAGGGGTATTCCGGTAAGAAGAAGATACTCTCTCTCTCTCTCTCTCTAGAGTAAGGCCGAACAAGTATGGAGTTATCTTTCTTTTGGATCACAGAAAGACTCACGTAGACGGAGTTCAGAATATATTAACAAGCGGACTCCAAGTTCTACTCGGTTTCCACTCAGAACCAACCACAAACGGATTCCACCTATTGCCGAGTTCTACTCGGTTTCCTTTTTTTTATCACGTTGGTGGAACTCAGATTGGAACTCAACTCGATCCGGACCAAGACCACAGACAGTTCAATTCGGACTTCACAACAGATTCGACAGAGAGAAGATATGGTAATACTCGGCTGTGTATAGATGGTGACAAGAACTCGAAACTCTAAAGGACTAGACACTAAGACCAGCAACTCGACACAAACCGAAGCAACGCAAATTCAACAAGCCCTAACTAAACGGTACTAGCCAAGGCACAAAGGTTTAATAGGATTATGGAAAAACTAATCTACTATATTTTTTTTTGGCTTTTCTGGACTATAGGAAATTAATTAAAAACAGCAATGGATTAGAAGTCTCTCACCGAAGAACCTTGCTCTGATTACCAACTGATGCGAACCCGCTAGGGTTTTTGCCCGATCTTTCGATGAGAAACGGGGATAATGATGAGGGCATCACCGGTTCAAATATGACCATCTTATCCACTTCTAAACCAAAGGTGCAACCATTCTATATGAGACTTATTATTGATACATTTGATGAATTGGTGCTGCACCATAAAATGTGTATATTGTCTTTTTCAGAATTACTTGCATGGATGAAGGGAAGGTTTGATTGCATAAGGAAAGTTTGGAAGATCAATGAAGTTGATTGGGGACCATGTCCAAGTGTTCTTAACGTTCTCCATCAGACTACCACGTTGGTTCTAGCTCAAGAAAATAAAGAGTCCAAGTCCAACACGATCTGAGAGTTGGATTCGGACTGCAGAAAAGACCCAACTTGATCTGGTCACCACGGCATCATATGGAGTCCAATTGGGACGTTCTAGTACTTCATGGAAAGCTTATAAACTCTACTTTCCAACGGATCCAATCTCAAGTCCATATCACGTCTGAGTCAGGCGCAGTCGTTGTTTTATTGTCGAGACCTTTTCTGTTTACGGTGCTGCATCACCCTATTTTGGTCCGATGGCCCATGTATCAAGTTGAGTCCAATAGGGGGCTATCCTAGGGTTGTAGCACGACCCCAAGACCCTTATGGTCGTCTTCCTATCCTCTTATATGTCTTTAGAGCCGCCACAAACAGATTGGGTTTTGTTTAGATGTAAGTTTAGCCATTGCTACTTCCTGGTAGACGTTTGTGTCGACTAGACCATCCGTTCTACTTGATTTCGGAACCCCACCTTCATGTGTATCAGATTTGAACCTTCATCTCTTATTTTGCAATAGAGTGCTTGTTCTACTTGTTCTTGCTTGTTCTTCGATTGCTTGCAGGAATAACCCTAGTGGTTTGGTTGGTCGTGCATCCACAAGATCGCGAGCAACCGCTGGAATTGGTGTATCGATTGCTAAGGCGCAGCATCCTTGGATGGTTGTAGTCGGGTAGTGAACGTCATTTCAGTCCAAATCGAAGTTATCCCCCGCTTCTCATCGAAAGATCGGGCAAAAACCCTAGCGGGTTCGCATCAATTGGTATTCAGAGCAAGGTTTATCGGTGAGAGATTTCCAATCCTTCGCTGTTTTATTTTTCCTATAGTCCAAAAAAGCCAAAAAATAGTAGATTAGTTTTTCCATAATCCTATAAATCTTTTTGAGCCTTTGCTGGTACTTCTTAGTTAGGGCTTATTGAGTTTGGTTTACATCGGTTGAGTCAAGTTGCTGGTCTTAGGGTTAGACTTTTAGAGTTTCGAGTTCTCGTCACGTTTCGGTCATTGTCAATCATACCCATCTCCGCTGCCATCACCACCACCATATTAATATCCACTACAGCATATACATCTCCGTTGTAATCACCATCTTTGCTGCACATATCTATCCCTGCTTTTTTTAACACTAGCAAATCTGTTTTGGGCACATTTAAAAATCTGAGTTGCTAGCTCTATTCTTGTTACTACCTGAAAAGAAAGAAAAATAGATTGTAAGTCGTTTCTTTTAAAATCTGATTTGTCAAAATTCAGATTTGTTCTAGTTGTGCAAAGTAAAAGAAAAGAAGAAGAAAAATCAGAAAGAAAAGAAAAGAAAAAAGAAAGAGAAAGAGGCAAAAAAAGTGAGGAGGAAGAGAAAAAGGGAGTGATAACTTGCTGTTCTTGTTCTTTTTTGTTTCCTATTGTACCGTGACTTTGTTTGTGTCTAGGCTCGCGTCTCTAGCACGGTCTAGCCTAGGACCAGCACGGTACCACCGTTGAACGATTTCTCAACTTGCTTTGTGACTAATGTGGTGCTAGTACTTCCTTGCACATTAATTTCAGCCTTCCTACAGCTCCACATATCCAACTACAACTTGAAAGGAATTGTTGCTGTGGCACCGATACACTTTTTCCAGGGTTTCCAACTTGTTGGTTGCTGCCACCTCTTGTTTGGCTTGGTAAGAATTGGTAAGAGCTCGTTTGAACAGGTTGAGAGTGAGAGAATTATATTTACAACAACCACATCCTAGTAGTTGATTGGAGCATAGATATTATTGTGGATGTTTTTGGTTTTCTTCTAATCATGGCAGGGATTCACATGGAAAATAAGCATGGCCTTACTCAGGTTGTGTATTCGCAATTTGCTCAACAAATGGATGGTAACAAGCTTGGCACTCATGAGGTTTGCAATGTTTTACTTGATACAATAAAATCTGCAATACCTTACTTTGAAGGAAACTACGATCCCCATGCATATATTGAATGGGAGCTAGCTGTAGATAAGGAATTTGTTGAGTATGATTTGTCAGAGAAACAAATGGTTTTTGCTGCCTCTAATGCTTTAACTAAGGATGCTTTGTATGAATGGAAATATCTTTGTAGGCATGACATTGTTCCGCAAACATGGAAAGACTTCAAAATGCATTTTAGAGGTGTATATGTTCCTGCATATTATGCTGATTACTTGCTTACCAAACTAGAGGAATTAAAACAGGGTAGTAGGACCGTGAGACAATACTATCATGATTTTAAAATTTGTATCCTGTTTGGTGGCCTGGATGAATGCATGGAAGATATTATGAGTAGGTTCATGAAAGGGCTCAATTCCGAAATTCAAACTTTGCTCATCAGTGAAACATATAATCATATATCTTGCTTGTTTTGTCTTGCTTGTAAAGTTGAAAATCAGATTCTTTCATCTTTGAATACTTGCAAGAATGGTATGACACATTATAGCCAGTAATTATCTACATTAAATGTTGAAAGGGAGCAAAATATAGTGGAACTTGTTGATGATATGCCTTTGTCACAACATGATTTGCTTGTTGTACCTTGTGACAAAGAAGAGTTGTGTGATACTTCTTCTCTAACTTCATCACCACGACTAGAGATAGAGCACCCTCTTTTTCCCCTTGCTGTCCATAACATTTTGCAGGAGGATGAGAGCAATACTATTGAATGCATTGAGCCATTTGAGCAGCTACACCCACTACAAAAGTTGGAAAAGACTTTTTGTGCAACACCCACCATGTCAGAGGAGAGCGAGAAAAGCAACACATATGATGCTGCAATCACTCCATGTGAGTATGACCATGCTTCACTTATATCTACAACACGACTAGTGCTTGGACATGATAATTCTATTCTTAACGACATGCATGCTAAAGTAAGGAGAGTTTGTCGCATTGCTAGTGAGAAAGAGGAGCTGAATATCATATCATCTTTAAATTGCTTAGGTTATATCGAATTTGATTTTCTTTGTGACCTGAATAGTTTGGAGAATGATATATCTATGAAATCTGTTTTGCCAAGCTTTATTCAATGTTCACTTTATGCAATTGGCAAATATGATAGCAAAGGAAATTATTTGGTGCATAAAGTTTATATTTGCTCTAATATGAAATCTACTTTGGAGCTACAATACCATGATCAAATCAAGGGATGCACTAACACTAATAATGTCCAACAAAGTATCCCTAGTTTTTCTTATATGCAACAGGGCCATCCTAAAGAAGGGGAGTATTGTTTGTTGTGGCCATGCAATATGGTCGTCCTTCGGTATTCCGATATCAAAGTAAGCACATTTGTATGCCATTGGAGCAAGTCGAGGACGACTTGCAGACAAGAAGGGGAGAATGATGAGGGCATCACCGGTTCAAATATGACCATCTTATCCACTTCTAAACCAAAGGTGCAACCATTCTATATGAGACTTATTATTGATACATTTGATGAATTGGTGCTGCACCATAAAATGTGTATATTGTCTTTTTCAGAATTACTTGCATGGATGAAGGGAAGGTTTGATTGCATAAGGAAAGTTTGGAAGATCAATGAAGTTGATTGGGGACCATGTCCAAGTGTTCTTAACGTTCTCCATCAGACTACCACGTTGGTTCTAGCTCAAGAAAATAAAGAGTCCAAGTCCAACACGATCTGAGAGTTGGATTCGGACTGCAGAAAAGACCCAACTTGATCTGGTCACCACGGCATCATATGGAGTCCAATTGGGACGTTCTAGTACTTCATGGAAAGCTTATAAACTCTACTTTCCAACGGATCCAATCTCAAGTCCATATCACGTCTGAGTCAGGCGCAGTCGTTGTTTTATTGTCGAGACCTTTTCTGTTTACGGTGCTGCATCACCCTATTTTGGTCCGATGGCCCATGTATCAAGTTGAGTCCAATAGGGGGCTATCCTAGGGTTGTAGCACGACCCCAAGACCCTTATGGTCGTCTTCCTATCCTCTTATATGTCTTTAGAGCCGCCACAAACAGATTGGGTTTTGTTTAGATGTAAGTTTAGCCATTGCTACTTCCTGGTAGACGTTTGTGTCGACTAGACCATCCGTTCTACTTGATTTCGGAACCCCACCTTCATGTGTATCAGATTTGAACCTTCATCTCTTATTTTGCAATAGAGTGCTTGTTCTACTTGTTCTTGCTTGTTCTTCGATTGCTTGCAGGAATAACCCTAGTGGTTTGGTTGGTCGTGCATCCACAAGATCGCGAGCAACCGCTGGAATTGGTGTATCGATTGCTAAGGCGCAGCATCCTTGGATGGTTGTAGTCGGGTAGTGAACGTCATTTCAGTCCAAATCGAAGTTATCCCCCGCTTCTCATCGAAAGATCGGGCAAAAACCCTAGCGGGTTCGCATCAGATAACTCGATTGGTGGATGGAGATGACGTTCACAGCCCGACTACAGCCCTCAAGACCGCGCCTTAGCAACCGATACACCACGTCCAATAGCCGTCACGATCTTGTGGAGCGCGACAACCAGCCCCTAGGGCTCCCGTCCTGCAAGCAATCGAAGAACTAGCAAGAACGAGGAAACAAGCACTGAATTTGCAAGATGAAATTGAAGGTTTCAAACTGAATCTTAATCTACAATGGGGTTCCGAAGACAAGGAGACGGGCGGCTGATCCTGCACGCGCGCCTACAAGCAAGTAGCTAAGGCTAAACTTGATCTAAACAAAACCCAAACCGACCATGGCGGCTATAGAGGGATATAAGTAGATGGATTGACGACCAAAAGAGTGTTGGGGTCGTCCTCCAACCCTAGGACGCGTCCCTAATGGACCCAACTTGATACATGGGCCATAAGCCCAAAATGAGGTGACGCAGCACCCTGGACAGCAAGACCTGTCGACGGTAATTGGATCATTGCCGCTGCTGTGGAACAGATATTGACGTGGGACTTGATTCATATGAAAGTAAAATTGATAAGCTTTCCAACAAGTCCTGAAGCGCCTGAATCCGAATCCGTATGCAACCGTGGTGGCGGTCACAAGTTGGCGCTTTGCTGCAGTCCGAATCCAGCTACCGCGAGTCCTTCTCCCTTTCGGTCTTCTCCTCGGTTCCTAATCAAAACAAGAGTGCACGCGTTTCCATTGTCTAAACAAGATGGACAAGAGCTTATCATGGAACTCACTTGATGATTAAGTTGACGAGCACGAGCACGAGTAAGAGGGCCAGCTATATGTTGTGTCGGAGAGGATGTATCGCTGGTGTTAATGTCCTCATCATATTCCTTATGTATGGGTGGATGATTAATTAAGCTATAGATGATATCATATGCTAGGACTAACTTAGACTTAATAAAAGTAATATAACTTAGGAATCTAATCTCTTAATGTATCGATTAGTTCTCAATTCTGCTTGATCATATGAGTCTATCTAATTATGAATTCCCTGCTAGTCTCCGTTATTTACCTTAATTATCATTACCATTATCATTATCATTATCCTTTTGCCTTACCCTTGTATTAGACTAGAGGTGAGTAATTAGATTCATGTCTAATTATATATGTTTGCAATTCTAAAGCCATATCATTCTTATTCTTAACCCTGTTAAGCTCCCGATGGTAGAATTATAAATAACGATACCTGGAACATTCCTGGGTGAAATACTACAACGGGTGTATTTTATCTGTGCGCTTGTGGATAACCTTTATTTCATATCTTATTAAAGTGTCGTGCTATAAATACGATCACATCTCTAGTATTGCTGCTAGTGGTGACAGCCTAGCGTTAGAGTGATGCTATGAGATGTCTACCCACATTTCTTGGCATTAGTACCAGGGGTAGAGTCTAACCTACTCTTGGCAGCGATGCTAAGAAATGCCAACAAGCATTTCTGGCGCCGTTGCCAAGGAGCTTTCAAGAACTTTTATATGGCTACAGAAGAATTCACCAAACATATATACTTTACATAAGAATCATCACCTCTGTCTTTACAGGATTACCCTTGTTCTACTTTTGGTTATATCTTATACAGGGTAATACAGGTTCAGTTGTGATCAATCACTGTTCTATCAAAAAGCAACTCAACCTAGAAGAAGATCGAGTCAAGTAGTGAAGACGATGGGCAACAAGACTTTGCTAGAGTTCTCTGCTCCCAACATTGGAAACATTTAGACTAGACCAACACTCCAGACGGATAACATGGAGTTTGAGCTCAAGCCAAACCTTATCAACCTAGTCCAAGCTACTACATTTAGTGGAAAAGCACAAGAAGATGCTACTACCCATCTGTAGGATTTCTTGGAGATCGGAAGCACCATCATCATCAAGAACATTGCCCAAGACATCATACTTCTTCGGTTATTCCCGTTCTCACTGAGGGAAGAGCGAAGCAGTGGTTCTACGCTAGTAAGGAAGACATCAACACATCAGACAAATGTTTAGAAGCTTTTGTATCGAGGTTTTTCCCTATAGGCAAATCCAATGCCTTAAGAGGAAAGATTATAAGTTTTCAGCAGCATAGAGGAGAAACCATTCCAGAAGCTTCTGATCGCTTTCAAGATTACATTTCAAAATGCCCACACCATGGAATGGAAGATTGGTTGCTCATGCACGGATTCTACAGTGGACTCACTCAAAAGTCACGTGAGCAACTAGATGCTACTGCTGAAGGATCATTTATGTCACTTACTCCTGGAAAAGCTGAAGTCCTAATGGAGAAGATAGCTGAGAATCAGAGCTAGAAACAAGACAAGAATCAACGCTGTCACTAGATGGAGGAAGCCCCAAAAGAAGTGAAGGCACTGACAACAAAGATGGATGTGTTACTAGGATGGCTAGGCCAACGCGAGAAATACAAAAGATATCGTCAAGCTATTCAAGATGCATTTGACACTCAGACTAGAAGTGAAGAGAACAATCAGGACAATGCGAACATCATCAACATCTCTTCTACACTACGAGAGCAAGGATGGAATTAACACTCCACTTATCAAGGTAAGTCCTCAGATAATTTCAATTATTCCCATTTTAAGCAAATGCCTTTAAGACATATAATCATACAGCAGGCTAGAGTTAACGACACCATTATTAGGAAGCTTGTTTTCAAAGATAAAGCCTTAGACCATATAAATGCAAAAATGGATGAGTTTTCTTCTACTCTAAAAGAACAAACCAATATAAATAAAAAGATAGAGATACATTTAGCCAAATTGGCTGCTGTTTTGCCTGTTGCCACTAACCTTGAGCAGACACAAGCTATAACTACAAGAGGTGGGAAGGTCACTCATGATCCCCCATATCCAAAAGGAGAAAGAGGACAAACAACACCAGTGATGGCAACTGTGACAGAAGAAAGAATAGACAATGAAGTTGAAGAATTAAATCCACCACTACCAGAAATGATGCAAGATTATCATGACACCAACCACCTACCATTTCCACGTAGAAAGAGGAGAGCCACAGCGGATGAGCAGTTCAGTAAGTTTATTGAAGTAATTCAAAAATTATACATCAATATTCCTCTGTTAGATGCTATACAGGTACCCACCTATGCAAGATATCTAAGGGACATCCTCAACAACAAACGACCACTGCCCACCACTAAAGTAATCAAGTTGACAGAAGAGTGTAGTGCGGCCATCCTCAACACTTCTCCACGGAAGAAGAAGGATCCAGGATGCCCTACTATCGACTGTTCAATCGGTGATCAACACTTCAACAATGCGCTATGTGATCTCGGAGCAAGTGTGAGCGTGATGCCCAAGACAGTCTTTGATAAAGTTCATCATTCAAGACTTGTCCCAACATCAATGTGCCTACAACTTGCCGATCAATCACTTCGCTATCCAGTAGGAATTGCTGAAGACATTCCAGTTAAGATCAGAGAGTTCTTCATACCAGTTGACTTTGTGGTACTGGACATGCAATCAGACTCGAAAGTGTCACTCATTTTAGGGAGGCCCTTTCTAAGTACTGCAAATGCCCACATCGACGTTGGAATTGGAGAAGTCAGACTCAACATCAATGGACAAGAAGAATGTTTTCCATTCAAGACAAAGCCTGAGTTAAGCTCAACAGCAAAAGTGGTAAGTGAGGAGGGAGATCAACAGTCACCAGAGGCACCATCCTCAAGGAAGGCTACAACCCCTCCATCATAACAACTTTGGAGAAGTCCAATTTGGTGGACTTTAAACCCAAACCTTCACCGGGAGGTAACTCGGTAGTATCCATATTTACTTTCTTGCACTTTCATATCTGCATATGCATTTGAAAACCGAATAAAAATATGAAAACATAAAATTAGGCCCCACGTTTTCCAGGTTTGGGCCTCAAAACCTGGTTGCTGGTGGGTTTCTGAGTTTGGGCCACAAAACTCAGGCGACGGACGACAGGTTTCCCGGTTTCAGCCTCAAAACCGGGGGATGGCCCAGGTTTCCCGGTTTCGGCCTCAAAACCGGGGGGAGGTCCGTGAAAAGGACAAGCAGAGCGGTGGCGGCACATGGCGGCAATCAGTGAGGTCGTGTCGACGCAAAACTACCAGTTATGCGGGCGTGGCCGTCGGATCACCATCAACTTCGAGTTGGTCAGGAATACCCTTAGGGTTAGCCTGCTCGCTCATTAGAAGTAGGGGTAGAAGGGGAATAATTGTATTAGGCTATATAAGGATAGGCAACCCCTCCCTCCAGACTATCTCAGTCATTGCTATTTTCAATCTAGGGTTTCCTCTCTCCCATTCCCTGCTGTAGCACTGAGATCCGCAGAGATGGTGAACAATACCTCTGTGTATTTGGATTTTGCGGAAACGGGACCGGATTCCCGTTGTCTCCTCGTGGGGACGAATTTTGGCTGGAAATTCGTGGTCTTGATTCGTGTTTTGAACTTGTGCTTCGCGTTCTTTGTTTCTCCACGATTTTCCTGTCACTCGATCTCCCTCCTCGCTGCGTCTTTTTTGAATCTACTTGAATCAACTTGTTCTTTGATGTGAGGAGAACATTTCCACCGAAGGAATTTAACTCTACCCTCACGAACCAGTAGACCGGGTCGATTCAAGTTTCGTGGCAACTTTTTCGTTCCTACACCTTCCCTTTTGATTTCCCGTGGATTGAGTTGATTTGAGCGGATGATTTCTTGGGGATAGTCTCCTAACTATCGTGTGATCATCTTCTCCAAGTTGGGGATCAAGGGATTTTGATTTGGATCGATTTTGGGAAGATTTGGGAGGAGGGCAACCGAAATCGCCCTCTCTGGGTGTTGACGGACAGTCCGCCACCCAGGGCGCGGACAGTTCGCGCATCGGGGCCGAGCCTGTTCAGTGGCTGCGTGTCTCGGTGAACAGTGCCAAAATTTGACCGGCGGACAGTCCACCGTTGTGCTCCGCGGACAGTCCGGGATCACCCAAGGAGGTTTCAGCAGCAGTGCTGTTTTGCACATTTGGCCAGCGGACAGTCCGCCAACCATTCGCGGACAGTCCGCAGTAGGGCTGGACAGTCCGGGGCCGTATCCGCGGACAGTCCGGGACTCGGCTGTGTGCTGATTTTTAGTGCGTTTGCTCTCCCGGCTTTACGGTTTGGTTTTCAGACATCTCGTTTGACCCTAGAGTTAACCAAGGAACCTCTCTTGATATCTTTGCTACTTGTTAGTATAGGTATTTAGAGTTTTCCCAACGTAGCCTTCCATCTACGTTTGGGAGTTGGTTTTTGGGGTCGAACTTGAGCCAGAGCTTTTGGCGTTTGGCTTGCTCTTGTTTGGTGGTGCCTCGTTGTGATCCTAGGGATCATCCACCCTCTTCCAAGGGTCGTGGGCATCATGTTTCGATCGAAGATTTTGGGGGTTGATTTTTGGGACAAAGGCCAAAGTTTCGAGAGAAATTTTTAGGCTCCCATTCACCCCCCCCTCTGGTCGCTTTCTGGTAGAATTCTCGGTCCTTCACATGAGGAGTAGCTCAAGAGCAAACTCCGACATGGACGTTGATTCGCCGGTGCCCTCTCAAGCGTCCTCGTTCCGTTCCACCTCCGAAGGTATGAATGTATTAATGGAGGAGAAGGATCTTAGGCTGCAAGGGAGTGAAGAGAAGGCAAAATTTAGAAACATAAGGACTAGGATCTTCAGGCCAACACCGATCTACGACCCACAACTTCTACAAGATACAGGTATGGATATCGAATTCCTCAGTATTTTCACTATGTTGGGTTGGATGGGTTTTGTGCCAGTCGATGAGATAGGAGTGAAACTCCTTACCATCGAATTCCTCTGCACTTTGGTTTCTTTCACTACTGGCATAAGTTTCCACATGTTCAATAAAAAGTTTACACTCACTTGGAGGGAACTTAGTGACCATTTGGGTTTTGATTCCAACTGCGCTCTTGATTTTTCAAATGCTTTACCTGATTTTAACAAAGAGCAGTTTTGGAAAGAGATTACAAATTTAGATATTTGTTCAAAACCCAAAAACAATGATATTCAGTTGCCCACTCTTTGTTTTATTCATCATTTTATTTCTTCGACCATCTTCCCTAGACCAGAAACTCGAACAGTGAGGGAAGATGAGTTGAGACTTCCTTTTGTTGTTGTGAAGAAACGAAGAGTGTCTCCTGTTATCCACAGGATCAACCAGTGGATGGAAGTTTTTGGCCCGACCAAAGGGGATATAGAATGTTCTTCTCTTGTATACCATTTGGCTACCAAATTGGGTTTAACTCAATCATGTCTTGTGCAAAACATTACCGAAGGTTGTACCATTATGACCTTTGACATTTTTAGACAAGCCTAGATCCTCAAGAAAAACAACAATATTATTCATATGATGTACCGAGGTATGAGCACCGAGATTCCGCTTCCTAACCCGGAGCTCAGTGTCTATACCACGAGAAGCTTTCTTGTAGGTCTGCAGTCAATCACCACTGCACAGAGAAGCGCATCGACAAGGTTCACGAATGCACCACCAACATACTATTATGGAGCCGACCCGATCCCCGAGGGACCAGCACACAGCGTACGATGATGGAGTCCAAACAAGACACCCACCACAATATCAAGAACCATACTCTCAATGGGCTCCATCACCGTCCATCCATTCGGAAGATTCTTGGCAAGCCGACAGTTCGTAGTGGCAGAGGAGATCCCGCTATGACCAGTACCAAGGAAGACGCTCAGTAGACCAACCAGGACCATCTACTCAACATGAACCACCTAGAGACTCGGTCTCGAGTGTAGGATATCATGATGATCAAATGGCTCATCAAAACATCAGTACCCGGCTGATAAGAATATCAGAAGACCAAGCCGACATCAACTGGATGCTGATGGAGCAACAACAATGGAATGCCAGAATGGAGAACACGGTCAAGAACATTCGACAAAATCAAGATCAGACAAATCAGTACTGGGATACCTTCTGGTCCATGCCCCAGTACCATCACTATCGACCGCCGCCACCACAGTGATCTCCAGCTTGGGGGAGGAGCCCCCAAGGATTTGCACCAACGGGGAGGAGCCCCAATGTCAGGTATGTTCTTTATCTAACGAGTTATCTTTATATTTATCTATATGTTTATAATATCTATTTAGTTTGCTTTATTAAAATTAGAATAAATAATAAGCTCTAGTTTATATCTGATTAATGGAACCCTGAAACTTAAAAAGAAAAATCCAAAAAATATTAAAAGCTCTATCTATATGCCTAGTATTAAACTTTAAATTCTTCTAGGATATAAACATCAAAAACTTAAAACTTATGGGTAGCAAAATGCTTGATCCTAGTCTAAAGTGATTGATGGATATGATATGGATCTAAGCTGCTGTATATCTTGTTCTAAAATAACATTAGAGTTCTAGAGAATTTCCTAATTAAACATGATCATTAAAACATTGAGTTAAATTAAGCTTTCTTGACCCCATGAGAAGTTATTATGCTATTTGAATCAAGTTCAGTTACACGTTTCCATTTTCTACTTAAATGCTCAAAGTTTTTATTATCCTTTCAAAAGTTTGTTAGAAGCATGTGGGTATGCAAAAATAAAAATAAAAATAAAAATATCTGAAGAAATAAAAAGGGACAAGTGTTCGAAACCTCAAAAAGAAAGATCTCGAGGAAATAAAAAGGGATAAGTGTCCGGAACCTCGCTACCATAAAAAAAAGGGCATGTGCCCAGCAGTAGAATTAGTCTGATAGCCACATGACATCAAACAGAAGGAAGTGATATTTTCAAGAGCATCCGACTCCATTTTCCACACACATGCACCTCTTGAGTCAATAAGTATGATTGCTTTCTCTATGGATCCATTGTTTAATTTGGCAATATATGTTCAACATTTGTAAAACTCTAAAATCTCCGGAATAAAGGTGAAATGAAAGAATTTGAGATATAGTGCTTGAATTACTTATCTTGTCTTTTATTTGTTTGAGGCTAAGGTAAGGCTATACACCCCATGGTTAAAAGTAATAGAGATAAGTGTAAAAATGAGACAAATTTATTTTAAACCAGATGAGAATTTTTTGTTTAACATAAGGGAGGCTTAAGTTATTTTTCATGATCTATCATAATTATTTGCTTAGGGACTAGCAAAGGTTAAGCTTGGGGGAGCTTGTTGACGGTCCTTACAGTCAACATTATACCATCAACTAGTGCATAAAATAATGATAAACATGTGACAATGCATAGTTGTAGGGTTTGAATCTAACAAGTTCCATGAGTTGTGTAGTTCTCACTTGTTTTGCAGGAACATCAACATTTCACTACATAAAAGTATCTCAAGTGATGAATTGGACCATACCATTGCGATGAGCTCATCGAGATGATGGAATCGGTCATATGGTTTGCTACATTTGGAGTCCCGACGAGAGAGTCCCTATTGGCTACAACATGGAAGCTTCTAGAACAACTTGGAGTGATCACCAAGCAACATAGGAGTAGCTCACTATCTTCCTTGTGACTCCTCTCACCAAGTTTGAGCCCTAGAGGTTTCGTTTTGGGTGAGAACGGGTTGAATCGGTGGACGAACAGCTTGGAATCGGGGTGACCGGACTCACCTTGTTCAACGACCGGACGCTCCATGGTGAGTCCAATCGTTGAACATCGCTTTGCCCTATTCTGCGAGAAATTGACCGGACGCACTGAGGATGTGTGACCGGACTCACAGTGCACACTGTTCATTGTGCTGCTCGTGACCGGATGCTGGTTCTAGTGTTGACCGGACGCTCTGACCCCCTGAGTCCGGTCCAACACAGAGAAGACCCAGAACGGTTTTGCAGACCGGACGCGTCCGGTCCTCTCTGATCGGATGCAGGCAGAGTCCGTTCAGTGCCGTTCTGCACATTCTTCGTCCACATTTCGTTCGTTCGCTATCCGATTTGAGATCCGCTTTTTGCGTTAGATTCCCGACTTCGTGCTCTACTGGAATCGGACTTCCCGCTTTGCAAAATAGCCTGAATCATCTGTGTTGATTTGCGTGAACTTGGGCGAGTGAGCTTTTGTGGTGTCCCACTGTGTTCCTAGGGAACATCCACCCAATCTCTTAGGTCGTGGACATCATCCGTGTTGTTTGCGCTCTTGAGGTTGA
Organism: Coix lacryma-jobi var. lacryma-jobi; assembly: GCA_009763385.1. NCBI lineage: Eukaryota > Viridiplantae > Streptophyta > Magnoliopsida > Poales > Poaceae > Coix > Coix lacryma-jobi. The sequence continues at coordinate 112,084,016 of CM019824.1, forward strand.
TTTTCAGGACAGAGGCCAGAGTTTCAAAAGAAATTTTTAGGCTCCCATTCGCCCCCCTATGGTCGCCTTTGATAGTACTTTCGATCCTTCAATTGGTATCAGAGCAGGTTAAGGATCTTCCACCTTAGCCAGTTCCAGATCCACAGAAGGCGACATGGATCGCGGCGTGGGCTGTGATGGAACGACCCTAATCTCATGGCCCACGTGTCCCTGTCAACCTCTGACAGCCGAACCCATGTTCCATGTGATTAAGACCTGTTCGCCACCGGGCTACATCAGTGCCCAATGTCCGCAGGATCATCTCACAATTCGGTTACAGCATTGCATACTTTTACAAATAACATCGGAATAAAGAGCGGAAGACTTAAATAACATTAGTTTTACAAAGCAGGGTTCCAAATAGAAATTAAGGTGCAGTTATTACAAACCAAGTTCTGATAATAGAAATAGACAAAGGCAACGTAGCGGAGTACAACAAAATAAAGATACTGATAATCACCCAGCCCGAGGGTGCACAACTATTCTTCGGCCTCATCGGCCTTTTCCTGGACGATGGTCATGCAGCAGGGTGCAAGACACATCGGGGTCTCAGTCATACCTGCAGCATGGGTAACAAACCCTGAGTACTGGGGTACTCAACAAGACTTACCCGACTAAAGAAAAGGGAGAAGACTCAGGAATGAGAGGCTTAGGGTAGTCAAGGTAAGGCTTAAGCAAGATCAAGTATTTTGCAGAAAAGCATTTTGTAAACCTTATTTTATTTTGGAAAGATTCAGTATTCCTCAATTCTTCATCGTTCCTGATTCATTTTACATTTCAAAACATTCCTAGTTGAGAACCACTCTCCGTTGACAGTCAGTGACCAAGTCTCCATAACCGAGGAGCAACGTTAATCCGGATAAATAATACTCAGCTGAGGATCCCTATCCACACTGCATATGTAGCACCCAAGCTTGCATATGCCAACTCGTCTACCACGATTCCTCCAAGATTGGGCCCGGTCCTACGCCACCCGGAAGTACAGTACACCACTCCTATCCAGGTACGACGACCACGTGGGTACATGCTACTTCCGCCATCTCTCCACTCCCAGTGCGCGGTTGTCGGTCCAATAAAGGATTCCTCGGAGCCAGAGCTTTCCGAAGTATGTGAATAGTTACAAGTCTTGACCAGCAGGCCCCCATATGGATGGTCCCTAAAGTTTTTCCATCAGCAACAAGCACCTCGGGACTCTAACCCAAGAGTACAGGTCCTGTTGGTTTTTCAACCCTGTCCCGGTCGGTGTCAACTGTTGAGTCCCGGACTACAACATGACGGCACCGTACGCGCGGACAACCTCTTCTCGACAATGACCACATGCTAGCTAGGCAAGCAGTCACCGAACGGGAAGTAAAGCCAAATTCCCATAAAGATTCTTTCAGTGATCACACTTTTAAAAAATGGCATTTTATTGCAAAGTCTAATTCAATAAGCATCGCTAAGCATTTTTCAAATACTTTTGAAAAGCAGGTATCGGGTGTATCAGTGGTCAAGGTGGATAGTGCATCAATTAGGATAGCACACAACTCCTATAAACCTAATGCAATAATTTAACTCAAACGCATTTAAGGAAATCATTTTATAAATTCAAGGAAAGGGGTTAAATGCACCGGGGCTTGCCTTGAAGAGCAAAAAGGACAGACTCGGGGTCGGCAGTGCAGGTGTCGGAGCTCGGGGTAGCCTCAGGGGTAGGTTCGTCAGCGGCTGCCTCGACTTTGATTCCTTCTCCTTCGGTCACTATACGGATGCAATGATGTATGCACATGAGTATGCTAGCATGAACAATGCAACACAGGGCATACAACATGAACTCTACTTGATTTTTTTTATTTTTCCTAATTATATAAAAAGGTCATTTTATGAAGTTACTCCAAAAGGCCTCAAAAATCTACCAGAGACTAAGCATGACATAACTAGCACATAAAAATTTATCTCATGATTTTTGGAGCTACACATGTTTTTCTAAAAATCTAAAACCATTCATTTCTTAATTAAAAGGGAGATTTTTCATTTTCCAATTTTTGCACAAAGTCCAAGTTTCATATTTTTCTAAAATACTACATGGTATAAAGAGTCTACCATCAAATTTTCAGAATTTTTGGAGCAACACAGAAAATCACACAAAAAGATGAAAAAGGAACACTATTCACAACTTCCAAAAGGAAAAGAGCACTGTGCTCCTCCCTCGCAGGGCTCGGGCGAAGCGGAAACAAACGGCCGTCCGAGGCCTGGCCGGGAGGCTCGGGCGAGACGGAAAACGATCGTTTCGTCCGAGGCCTGGCCGGGAGGCTCGGGCGAGACGGAAAACGATCGTTTCATCCGAGGCCTGGCCGGGAGGCTCGGGCGAAGCGGAGGGTGCATGCTTGCTCGAGGCTAGGCTCGGCGAAGCTGAGGGTGCGTGAGTCCGCTCGAGGCTAGGCTCGGGCGAAGCAGTGAGGGTGTGTGAGTCTGCTCCGAGGCTGGGCTCGGCGAAGTGGCGAGTGTACGTGTCTGCTCGAGGCCCGGCTCGAGCGAGTGCTTGCTCGAGGCCTGGCTCGGGCGAAGCGGGGTGGAAGCAGAGACCGGGGGCTTCGAGTGCTTACCACGGGTCGGAGGCAGGGCTCGGCGGGACGGAACAAGGGTCGAAGGAGGGAGCTCGACGTGGCGGTGTTTCGGCGGAGCTCTCTCGGCGGCGAGCGGCGTGCCGGCGACCCTGTACACCAGACACGGTCACCAGGAGCAGGTTAGGAGCGCAAGGAGGCAAGGAAGATGAAGCAGGGGTCGGAGAAGATGATCATGGCCGGAGAGTGGGAATTTCCCGAACCCGAGCTCACCGGTGTTTCGCCGGAGTTGGGAACGACGAGCTACGCCGGGCGATAGGAGACGGTAGAGATAAAATTGAGGGGTGGGGAAGCTGCACGGGCTCAAGCGGAGCTGCTCGGCTAGGTGGTGAGCTGCGGAGGCTCTTGGAAATGGACTGGCCACGGTGGCGGGGTGGTGCGGAGCTCCGGCCAGCGGCGGGCCTTAAATAGCCGCGCCAGGGGCCGTTAGAGACGCGCGAGGTGCGGATAAGGTTGCCCGCGGCGCGTGCTTGCGATTACATGAGAGGAGGATGGGGAGGTACGCAGGGACCGGGCGTAGCTCGCCGGCGACGGCCACGCGGCGGCGCGAACTGGGAGCTGTGGGGACGGGAGACGGTCAGCGCTTGCGCTGCGGGGGGGGGGGGGGGGGGGGGGGCAGAATGATGGCGCGTCACGGAGACAAGTCGGGGCGGCGTGCGCTGCCAGGCCGTGGCGCACGGCTCCGGCGAGCGGCCATGGCCGGGCCCCCTCCCTGCTCTGTCTGACCCTAGGTAGGAGATGAACAGGGCTAGGTCTAGGTGTTGACTCTGAATTTTGCAAATTACTGCCAAAATTTGAACTGAGCAGCAAAAACTCAAAATACCAAAGTTGTGTAGAAAAAGAGATCTACAACTTTGTCAATATGAACATTTTCAAAATCCAAACAGTTTTTGAACATTTGAAATCAGAAAAGGGGACACTTTTGGGATTTGAATAAATTCAAAATTACTTTATTTTACTTGAAAGTTGAAATCTGCAATATGAAAGTTATTCCTTTTTCAAACCTTAAACTTTGCTAATACACTTTTCTGAAACTCATTAGTTTTTGAATAATTTTCAAAACTGAAAAGGGGACAAAATGGAATTTGAATAATTTGAAATTATTTCAACTTGTATAGAAACTTGAAAATTTGTAAATACCAAAGTTGTTCTCTTGACAAGATCTACAACTTTGCTTTTTGGACCAAGTCCAAATTTTAATAGTTTTTGAATTATTAAAAGAGGGGTAAAAACTAGGGTTTGAAATTAGGGTTTTCAAAGGGATTCCAATCTTTTTGGATTTTGATTTTGACAACAAACAAAGTTCAAGACACAAACTGAACAAGAATACACAGACTAGGCACAGAGTTGAAATTACCATTTTGCCCTTATAGGAAGATTTGGGCTTTTAGGTTTTTTAGAAAAAGGGATCACTACACACAAAATACCTTTTAGGAAAAGGTAAAGGCAAGCAACCACTAGACAAACATTAATGCATGACAAGAATGATTATGACTAATGATGATGACATGTCAGGTTAATTACAGATTAAAAAACACCAGAGGTGTTACAACCTTCCCCTCTAAAAGAAATCTCGCCCCGAGATTCTGCGTCTTAAGAAGGACAAGGGTAAAACCTTATATCTACAGAGTATCGAGAAAGTCGGGATAGCTCTTTGCTAAGAAGTCTTCGGATTCCAAGTGGCTTCTTCTTCAGAGTGTTGGTTCCACTGGACCTTGTACCATCTTGTGGTAGTCTCCGGGTAACACGGTCCTTGTAATCCAACACACGAACTGGATATTCAGAGTATGACAGATCGGGTTCTAATTCAACACCTTCAACTTCCACCACGTGTTCGGGTACTCGGAGACACTTCTTGAGTTGGGAGACGTGAAACACATTATGGACGGCGGAAAGATGATCGGGCAATCTTAGTTGTAAGCTACCTTGCCAAACATTCCAGAATTTCAAAGGGACCAATATAGCGTGGTGCTAACTTCCCCTTGACTCCAAAACGAGTAACTCCTTTGGTGGGTGAGACCTTCAGGTACGCATAATCCCGATTTGAAACTTCAGAGCGTCTTTTGTCAGCATAGCTCTTCTGTCGAGATTGCGCAATTTCATATTCTCTTGTATTTGCTTGACTTTTTCTTCCATATCTTTTACTAGGTCAACTCCAAAGAATTCCCTTTCTCCAGGTTCCGACCAACTGAGAGGTGTACGACAACGGCGACCGTACAGTGCTTCAAAGGGTGCCATTTTGATGCTCTCTGATAACTGTTATTATACGAGAATTCTCCAAGGGCAAACAGTTATCCCAAGTATCTGCGAAGGTGAGCACGCAGGCTCTCAACATATCCTCTAGCACTTGGTTGACTCGCTCAGTTTGTCCATCTGTTTGCGGATGATATGCCGTACTATGCAAGAGCTTGGTTCCAAGTGAGGTATGGAACGCTTTCCAGAACTTTGCGACAAACTGAGTACCACGATCAGAGACAATGGTCTTGGGTATGCCATGGAGTTTCACTATGTGGTTCTTGTACAAAGTGGCATATGTGGGGACGGTGTAGCTGGTTTTGACTGGCAGGAAATGAGCTTGCTTAGTGAGGCGATCCACGATCACCCAGATGGAATCAAAACCTTTTGGTGTCTTTGGTAGCCCATTGATAAAATCCATACTGATATCGTCCCATTTCCAAGCAGGTACAGGTAAAGGTTGCAATTCTCCTCCGGGCCTCATGTGCACGGCTTTGACTTTCTGGCAAGTATCACACTGAGCGACATACCGGGCGATCTCAATCTTCATCTTTGTCCACCAGAACCTTTGCTTCAAGTCCTGGTACATCTTGTTGCTGCCGGGGTGGATGGAGAATCTAGTCAAGTGTGCTTCATCAAGGATTAACTTTCTTAACTCAGGCACTTTAGGAACTACTAACCGATTCTTAAACCATACTACTCCTGTATCATCAATCCTGAAACAATCAGCCTTTCCGGATTGGACCTTTTCGATGATGTGCTTGATTCCAGGGTTATCTTTCTGTGCAGCGATGATCTGCTCTTTGATAGGGGTTTCTATTCTGATATTATTCAGAGTTCCTTGTGGAATCATTTCAATATTCAACTTTTCCAGCTCATACACAGAAGAATCATAGGGTTTCATCATCAGACAGTTGCAATATGACTTGCGACTGAGCGCATCGGCAACCACATTCGCCTTACCCGGATGGTAATGCACTTCAAGATCATAGTCCTTAATTAACTCAAGCCATCTTCTCTGCCTCATATTCAGTTCCTCTTGAGTGAAGATATACTTCAGGCTTTTGTGATCAGTGTACACATTACAGGTACTGCCCAACAGATAATGACGCCAGATCTTTAAGGCATGCACCACTGCTGCTAACTCAAGATCATGGGTTGGATAATTCTCTTCATGTCGCTTAAGCTGTCGGGAGGCATATGCGATCACTCGACCTTCTTGCATCAAAACACAGCCCAAACCAGTACCAGATGCATCACAGTAGACATCAAAGGGCTTTTCAATGTTCGGCTGGGCTAGCACTGGTGATGTAGTTAACAGTTTCTTCAGAGTTTGAAAGGCTTGCTCACAGGCTGGTGACCAGACAAACTTCACAGAATTCTTTACTAACTCAGTGATAGGCTTGGCGATTCTGGAGAAATCCGGAATGAATCGACGATAATATCCAGCCATTCCCATAAAGCTGCGGACTTGATGAACAGTGGTAGGTGGCTTCCAATCCAGAATGTCTGCCACTTTACCAGGGTCAACTGACACACCTTCAGCGGATAGGACATGACCAAGAAACTGTATCTGATCTAACCAGAACTCACATTTACTGAACTTGGCATAAAGCTGATGATCTCTGAGACGGGATAGAACGATACGAAGATGTTCATGATCTTCAGGGGTTTTTGAGTAGACAAGGATGTCGTCAATGAACACGACCACGAATTTATCAAGCTCTGGCATGAACACAGAGTTCATGAGGTACATGAAATGAGCAGGGGCATTGGTCAAACCGAAGGACATGACCAAGTACTCATATAGGCCGTATCTGGTGGTGAAAGCTGTTTTAGGAATATCTTCAGGACGTATCTTTATTTGGTGGTAGCCAGATCTGAGATCGATCTTGGAGAATACTTTGGCTCCAGCTAACTGGTCAAAGAGAAGATCAATACGAGGCAAGGGATATTTATTTTTGATGGTGACTTCATTGAGTGGGCGATAATCAAACACATAGCCTGAGACTCTTGTCTTTCTTCTTTACAAAGATTGCAGGACAGCCCCAAGGAGACGAGCTTGGGCGAATGAAGCCCTTGTCCAACAAATCTTGTAACTGAGTTTTCAGCTCCGCCAACTCTCTGGGAGGCATTCGATAAGCTCTGCGGGATATAGGAGCAGTCCCAGGCTTTAGCTCTATGGCAAACTCAACATCACGGTCAGGAGTAGACCAGGTAAGTCCTCTGGAAAAACATCAGGGAATTCACAGACCACGGGGATGTCTCTTGGTTTCCAGAACATAGGTGGTATTCAAAAGTGTGGCTGCTGGTTTTTGAGGCATTGGGAGTTGGAGAAGGAGTTTGGAGGTACTGCTGGGAATGTCCACTCTCACAACCCTATTCGGATGTCAATCATAGCCTTATACTGGCACATCCAATTCATGCCTAGAATGACATCTATATCTCCTGATCACATAGCACTATCATGGTGGTAGGAAATATGTGTTTCCCCAACATCACCGTATATTGCGAACCACTTCCTTAGTACTTATACGCCCTCTAGGCGAAAATACAGAAACTTTCTTTCAACTCCCGATTGGTATCTCATGCTTAGAGACAAATGTACGACTGATGAAGGAATGCGATGCACCACCAATCAAACAACACGACTGCAGGATGATTGGCAACAGGAAACCTACCGATCATGACGGGCTCTCCTTCTGGGATGTCGCCGACAGTGGTGTAGTAGACTTGCCCGTGCTTCTTGACAACTTTGCCTTTCTGAACATGCTGCTGCTGGACACGTGCTGCTGCTGCTGCTGAGATCCTCCAGGATTCTTCTGAGTATTCTGGGCATACCTCTTGGGCTTTGGGCACTCACGAGACCAGTGACCAAGCTGGCCGCAGTTGTAGCAGGGATGGTTGTAGGCTGTTTGTGGGGTGGTGATACGAACACCTGGGGCGTTCGGCTGTGTGGCACTCTGCTGGTGGCATTATGGGTGGTGGCCGCGGTACGGACGACCACTTGCTGGTTGGGGTAAGGTAGGCGATTTTGGTGGTGACTGGGTGGTATATGATCCTCTGGCGCTTGTGACCGCCAGAGAAACTGCTGGATCCTGCTTTCTTCTTCTTCTTCTTTTCCTCTTGATACTGACGGTTGCTTTCTTCATATGCAACAGCACGATCAACGGCATCATGATACGAACCGGTCAGGTTATTGGACAGACTTCTGCGGATCTTAGGATGCAGACCTCTAAGGAAACAATCCCTCTTCTTTTCATCTGTGTTGACAACTCTGAGGCATACTGGCTAAGATGGTTGAACTGACCCACGTACTGCATCACTGAGGAGTCCTTCTGCTGCAGTGCCAGAAACTGATCAAGCTTCATCTTCATCAATCCGGAAGGGATTGATGTGCACGGAAAGCGGTGCGGAACTCTTCCCAGGTCAACTGATGACCTTCTGGCTGGGCAGCCAACAGGTTGGCATACCAAGCGCTTGCTGGACCACGAAGCTGCTGGGAAGCGAACCGGGGCTTCTGGATGTCGGTACAGCGGAGAAGACTGAACTTTTGCTCCATAGTGCGGAGCCAATCATCAGCTTCCAGGGGTTCATCTGCTTTGGTGAAAACTGGTGGACGGGTCTCGGTGAAATCCACATATGTAGTCTCACGGTTGATGTCGTGACGACCACGGTGACCATTGTTCTGCTGCCCCTGATTTTGAGCCATTAGGTTAGCAGCGGCTGCCAAGGCTGCAATGGCATCTGCTAGCGTAGCAGGAACAGGTGGAGGGTTTGGAAGGTTGGCATCATCAGAACCTCCAGCTCCAGTGCGAGTGTTCACAGGCATCTGTTAAGCAACTTGGAACTTAGCATTCATAGATAGGGTTCTGAAATCAACAGACTGATAGCTTCTTCTGATACAAAGACTGATAGATTGATAAAGATGACTGACAGATAGCGACTGACTGATAAGGAGAAAAGGTACGAAAAGAAAGATACAGACTGACTTAACAAAAGACAGACTAACGCCTCCAAACCTAGACTAAGGTTTTAGGTAAGCAGGTGGTACAGACACACGGGATCTCCATCTCCTAACGACGAGCCTAATCCTCATCGAATGATCATGTCGTCGTCGTCGTCTTCTTCGAGGATGAGCTCAGGCTCTTCCTCCTCGTCCTCGTCTTCAGCGTGGACGTCCTCAGCAGGTTCAATTTCTTCTTCGTCCACGTCTGGCTCTTGTTCCACATCGGGTTCTTCCACTACTCCGTCCTCAGGGTCTTCCATACCGGGGGTACCAAGGGGTGGAGTTGATCATACAGCTGATGTACTTCCTCATGAAGCATATCATTGAACTGTTCAATCTGAGCTGTGTACTGCTGCAGTCCGTGGAGCTCGGCTCTGGTGACGTCCTCGCGGATCCAAGCATCATTGCGCTGCTCGATAGCGCGAACCGTGTTCCGGTTGGCCTGCTCCAGGGAAGCTCGTGCCTCATAAAACTCCAGGCGTGAGTGGTAGAAGTCATGCTCCAAGTTCTTCAGCTCAGCCTTCAGATCCTTGATCTCCTCCTTCAGGTTCTTACGGGTGCGGCGGGGAAAGCGACGACTGTTGGAAGATTCTCCAGTCTCCTCCCCAGCGCGTGGTGCCAGCTGGTGGCGTGGCACACCATGCGGTCCAGTCGACTTGCGGGCGGTCAGCTTGATGCGAGCCATGTCTGGATAAGAGAAGATGGATGAGAAAGGCTAGCAAGAACAGGTAAAGGCATACTACCCACAACGAACTTAGAGAGGAAGTTAACTTAAGTGATTATGACATGATGCATGAATCGTTCCTACGGAACAAAGCAATGCAATAAAATAAGTACATAGGGCTTAAAACATGTTGTTCCACTAGCTAGTGTTGCCATATGAGAGACAAGATGAGAGAAGCAATTTGGACTCAAAATAGTCAAGTTTAGTTTGTTTGGACTCAAAAGGTCTTTTGAAGTTTTCGCAAAAACGAACACTGCAACGTTAAAGTGAGATGCTCCGATACCACTCTGTGACGGAACGACCTAATCTCATGGCCCACGTGTCCCTGTCAACCTCTGACAGCCGAACCCATGTTCCATGTGATTAAGACCTGTTCGCCACCGGGCTACATCAGTGCCCAATGTCCGCAGGATCATCTCACAATTCGGTTACAGCATTGCATACTTTTACAAATAACATCGGAATAAAGAGCGAAAGACTTAAATAACATTAGTTTTACAAAGCAGGGTTCCAAATAGAAATTAAGGTGCAGTTATTACAAACCAAGTTCTGATAATAGAAATAGACAAAGGCAACGTAGCGGAGTACAACAAAATAAAGATACTGATAATCACCCAGCCCGAGGGTGCACAACTATTCTTCGGCCTCATCGGCCTCTTCCTGGACGATGGTCATGCAGCAGGGCGCAAGACACATCGGGGTCTCAGTCATACCTGCAGCATGGGTAACAAACCCTGAGTACTGGGGTACTCAACAAGACTTACCCGACTAAAGAAAAGGGAGAAGACTCAGGAATGAGAGGCTTAGGGTAGTCAAGGTAAGGCTTAAGCAAGATCAAGTATTTTGCAGAAAAGCATTTTGTAAACCTTATTTTATTTTGGAAAGATTCAGTATTCCTCAATTCTTCATCGTTCCTGATTCATTTTACATTTCAAAACATTCCTAGTTGAGAACCACTCTCCGTTGACAGTCAGTGACCAAGTCTCCATAACCGAGGAGCAACGTTAATCCGGATAAATAATACTCAGCTGAGGATCCCTATCCACACTGCATATGTAGCACACCCAAGCTTGCATATGCCAACTCGTCTACCACGATTCCTCCAAGATTGGGCCCGGTCCTACGCCACCCGAAGTACAGTACACCACTCCTATCCAGGTACGACGACCACGTGGGTACATGCTACTTCCGCCATCTCTCCACTCCCAGTGCGCGGTTGTCGGTCCAATAAAGGATTCCTCGGAGCCAGAGCTTTCCGAAGTATGTGAATAGTTACAAGTCTTGACCAGCAGGCCCCCATACGGATGGTCCCTAAAGTTTTCCGTCAGCAACAAGCACCTCGGGACTCTAACCCAAGAGTACAGGTCCTGTCGGTTTTTCAACCCTGTCCCGGTCGGTGTCAACTGTTGAGTCCCGGACTACAACATGACGGCACCGTACGCGCGGACAACCTCTTCTCGACAATGACCACATGCTAGCTAGGCAAGCAGTCATCGAACGGGAAGTAAAGCCAAATTCCCATAAAGATTCTTTCAGTGATCACACTTTTAAAAATGGCATTTTATTGCAAAGTCTAATTCAATAAGCATTGCTAAGCATTTTTCAAATACTTTTGAAAAGCAGGTATCGGGTATCAGTGGTCAAGGTGGATAGTGCATCAATTAGGATAGCACACAACTCCTATAAACCTAATGCAATAATTTAACTCAAAAGCATTTAAGGAAATCATTTTATAAATTCAAGGAAAGGGGTTAAATGCACCGGGGCTTGCCTTGAAGAGCAAAAAGGACAGACTCGGGGTCGGCAGTGCAGGTGTCGGAGCTCGGGGTAGCCTCAGGGGTAGGTTCGTCAGCGGCTGCCTCGACTTTGATTCCTTCTCCTTCGGTCACTATACGGATGCAATGATGTATGCACATGAGTATGCTAGCATGAACAATGCAAACACGGGCATACAACATGAACTCTACTTGATTTTTTTTTTTTTCCTAATTATATAAAAAGGTCATTTTATGAAGTTACTCCAAAAGGCCTCAAAAATCTACCAGAGACTAAGCATGACATAACTAGCACATAAAAATTTATCTCATGATTTTTGGAGCTACACATGTTTTTCTAAAAATCTAAAACCATTCATTTCTTAATTAAAAGGGAGATTTTTCATTTTCAAATTTTTGCACAAAGTCCAAGTTTCATATTTTTTCTAAAATACTACATGGTATAAAGAGTCTACCATCAAATTTTCAGAATTTTTGGAGCAACACAGAAAATCACACAAAAAGATGAAAAGGACACTATTCACAACTTCCAAAAAGGAAAAGAGCACTGTGCTCCTCCCTCGCAGGGCTCGGGCGAAGCGTAACCAAACGGTCGTCCGAGGCCTGGCCGGGAGGCTCGGGCGAGACGGAAAACGATCGTTTCGTCCGAGGCCTGGCCGGGAGGCTCGGGCGAAGCGGAGGGTGCATGCTTGCTCGAGGCTAGGCTCGGCGAAGCTGAGGGTGCGTGAGTCCGCTCGAGGGCAAGTCGGGCTGTGTAGCGGAGGTGGGTGAGTCGTGCTCGGCGAGCTCGGGTCGGCGAATGTGGGTGTCTTACCGAAGCTGAGGTCGCTCCGAGGTGGCTCGAGTCGAGGTACGTGTCTGCTCGAGCTGCTCGAGCGAGTGCTTGCTCGAGGCCTGGCTCGGGCGAAGCGGAGTGGAAGCAGAGACCGGGGGCTTCGAGTGCTTACCACGGGTCGGAGGCAGGGCTCGGCGGGACGGAACAAGGGTCGAAGGAGGGAGCTCGACGTGGCGGTGTTTCGGCGGAGCTCTCTCAGCGGCGAGCGGCGTGCCGGCGACCCTGTACACCAGACACGGTCACCAGGAGCGGGTTAGGAGCGCAAGGAGGCAAGGAAGATGAAGCAGGGGTCGGAGAAAGATGATCATGGCCGGAGAGTGGGAATTCCCGAACCCGAGCTCACCGGTGTTTCGCCGGAGTTGGGAACGACGAGCTACGCCGGGCGATAGGAGACGGTAGAGATGAAATTGAGGGGTGGGGAAGCTGCACGGGCTCAAGGCGGAGCTGCTGGGCTGGTGTTGAGCTGCGGAGGCTCTGGAATGGACTGGCCACGGTGGCGGGTGAGTGCGGAGCTCCGGCCAGCGGGGGCCTTAAATAGGCGCGGCCAGGGGCCGTTAGAGAGCGCGCGGAGGTGCGGATGAGGTTGCCCGCGCGCGTGCTTGCAATTACATGATGAGGAAGGACGTGGAGGTACGCAGGGACCGGGCGCGAGCTCGCCAGCGATGGCCACGCGGCGGCAGCGAACTGGGAACTGTAGGGGACGGGACACGGTCGCGCTTGCGCGTGCGGGGGGGGGGGGGGGGGGCAGAATGATGGCGCGGTCACGGGAGACAAGTCGGGGGCGGGCGTGCGGCTGCCAGGCGCGTGGCGCACGCAGCTCCGGCGAGCGGCCATGGCCGGCCCCCTCCCTGCTCTGCTCTGACCCTAGGTAGGAGATGAACAGGGCTAGGTCTAGGTGTTGACTTTCTGATTTTGCAAATTACTCCCAAAATTTGAACTGAGCAGCAAAAAACAAATACCAAAGTTGTGTAGAAAAATGAGATCTACAACTTTGTCAATATGAACATTTTCAAAATCCAACAGTTTTTGAACAATATTTGAAAAAAAGGGGACACTTTTGGGATTTGAATAAATTCAAAATTACTTTTGATTTTACATTGAAAGTTGGAAATCTGCAAATATGAAAGTTATTCCTTTTGTCAAAACCTATACTTTGCTAATATACACTTTTTCTGAAACTCATTAGTTTTTTGAATTAATTTTGAAAACTGAAAAGGGGACAAAACTGGAATTTGAATGAATTTGAAATTACTTCAAACTTTGTATAGAAACTTGATAATTTGTAAATACCAAAGTTGCTTCTCTTGATCAGATCTACAACTTTGCTTTTTGGACCAACTCCAATTTTAAATAGTTTTTGAATTATAAAAAGAGGGGTAAAACTAGGGTTTGGAAATAGGGTTTTTCAAAAGGGATTCCAATTCTATTTTGGATTTTGATCTTTGATCAACACAACAAGGTATCAAGGCACAATACTGAACAAGATATACACAAGACTAGGCACAGAGTTGAAATTACCATTTTGCCCTTATAGGAAGATTTGGGCTTTTAGGGTTTTTAGAAAAAGGATCACTACACACAAAATACCTTTTAGGAAAAGGTAAAGGCAAGCAACCACTAGACAAACATTAATGCATGACAAGAATGATTATGACTAATGATGATGACATGTCAGGTTAATTACAGATTAAACACCAGAGGTGTTACATGGGCAAACCACCTTTTTTCAATGGGACGAACTATGCGTATTGGAAAATACACATGTTGGCCTATCTTCAGAGCATGGGTGCTTCTGTTTGGGATATTTGCAACAAGGCCGATTATGTGGTTCGGGCTGCTCGTGCTACTCAACTGCAGATCGATGAGCACGATGCCAATAGCCGAGCCCGTAATGCTCTTTTCTCATGTTTAAGCATGTCTGAGTTTGATCGCGTTTCTCACCTCCCCCGGCTCAGGAGATTTGGGCGACCCTCATGCGATTCCATGAGGGAACTACTCAAGTCAAATCCCGTCTCTATGAGTCGCACAAGCGGAAGTATGAGAACTTTCGACACATGCCTGGCGAGAGCATAGAAAGTTTATTCGCTCGCTTTCAGATCATTGTCAATAGGATGAGGGCTAACAAGGAGTTGTTGCCTTTCGACGATCATGACATAGCTCTCAAGCTTTTACACACTCTCGATCGGTCGGTGTGGGACTCCAAGGTTCAGGCGATCATCAAATCGCCTAACTATGAGACTCTCATGTGTGACGAGCTCTTTAGTAAGCTCAAGTCCAGTGAGATTGACGCCATGGCAAGGGCTTCTTATGAAAATCCTTCTGGCCCGTCAATGGCTTTGGTTTCTAGCACTTCTGCTAACCCATCTGGAAGCTTTACTTTGTCATCTCTTCTTTTCTATCACAGAGGAGCAGCTGGAGTTCATGGCGGTCGACGAGTTGGCCCTGCTTGCCAACCGTTTCTCGCGGTTCCATAACAACCGCATGAACCGTTGCCGCAGAGGAGGACGAGGTGGCTGCTACGAGTGTGGAGACTCGGACCACTTCATCACTAATTGCTCAAAGAAGAACAAGCAAGTCTTCGGCAAGGCGGATTACGGCCACAAGTACGACTCCGGCAAGCGAAAGGAGAAGTACGTCCCTGCCAAGCACAAGCGGAGGGGCTGCTTCAACAAGGAGTACATCAAGGAGAAGTACTTTGAGAAGGCCCAGGCTGAACAGCGTGCTTTCTTCGCCACGCTCAGCGACGTCGATGACTCGGATGACGACTCTGCTGCATCAAGTGATGATGAGTCCGAGAAGAAGAAGAAGATTGAGGACAAGCTGAACAGCCTCTGTTTCTTCACTGACGACGAGGGCTTCACCATGGCCCTCGGCGATGAGGTCAATGGTGAGCTGGAGGAGATCCCTCAGAACGACGACGACGACACCTCCCAGGTATCTCAAACTCCTGACGAACTCTCTGCTGAGGTTGGCAAGCTTACTGCTGCTCTCCTTAGTCAAGATAAACTGCTTAGGCTTGCCGCTAGGTAGAGAAAAGAGTTTAGTTAGAAGTGGGAGGGTGCGGTGAAGGAGCTTGAGTCTGTCAAGTCCACCGTTGTCGTGACTGAGGAGGATGAGTGTGAGATGTGCTCCAAGCACATGACTGACCTTCTCACTTTGAGGGGGAAGTATGTTGCTTTGGTTGGAGAGGTGGATGAGCTTAGAGCTAGATCCTCAGTGCTTGGTGCGTGCAAGTCTTGTGCAGGCTTGCAATCCGAGTTGGCAGAGAAGAATGCCAAGATTGTGTCTCCTGAGAAGGCCAGCTCGGGTAGCACTTGTGTGTCTAGGTGTGCCTTGTGTGAGGGTTTGGAGATGGAGATTGCAAACGTGCAGCATGACAAAATGCAAACCGAGGAAGAAAACACATACCTTCGGACCATCTTGTCATGGGTGTCTTGTGGTGAGCCGCAGCTTGGGATGATGATTGCCCAATTCAAGCGTGCTGCTGGAGGTCCTGGTGTAGGTTTTGCTCAGGGGATGGAGAGTTTGCTTCCTTTGGCAAGGTTGGAGAGTTAGTGGTCTTAACCGAGTGAGAAGCCAACTCCACCACTACTCCCAAACTTACCAAGATTCCACCCAAAGAGCCTCTCAAACCTAACACCAGGATGGAGTGTTTGTGGAACCTCCAAGAGCTCCACCCAAGAAACATACATGGGCTCCAAAACCAAACCACCTGAAGAACAAGCTAGACAATATGCACCCTATTCACGAGGAGCTCATGCCACAGATGGGCAAATTGATCCACACCCACTACCGTGAGTACCAACAACCCCCTATGAGAGCGGTGATGTACCATTGTGAGCACTGTGGGAGAGATGGACACTTGAGGGAGTTTTGCTTTCAGCGCAAAAGAGGGGAGCGTCGTGCAAGGGAGATGAACAATGCGGACATGTACCATCCTTCCATGATGTACATGTGCCGAATGTTCAAAGGAGGGCTGCTAGGCCTCAAGGTCCTAGGCCGCAAGAAGGTCGTGCCCGGTGGGAGCTTGCATTTGTGGGCTATGGACCTTGTGGCGGTGGCTTTGTAGTTGAGCGTTACCCCCACCGCGTTTTGAGTATCGCGATGGACGCTCTTCCCTTAGCGAACCACGTTTTCCTCAGCGTGGTGATCGCTTTCCCCGTAGGCGTGCTAGGAATGGTTTTTCTACTAACCGTTCTTTTGAGCAGCTGACCCAACACTGGTACACTTCCCATTTTACTCACCCCAGTGTTGGACCGTATGCTCACCCTATGTCTTTTTATTGATGTAGGTAAAACGATTGGAGGACATTTGGTTGGTGGATTCCGGGTGCTCAAGGCATATGACCGGAAATGCCAAGTGGTTCTCCAGTCTTAGTCCAGTTGCCGGAAAGGAGTTTATCACCTTCGGCGACAATAGCAAAGGTAAAGTGTTGTCTCGTGGGTCGGTGCGAGTTAATGAGCACTTTGTGTTGCGTGATGTTGCTCTTGTTTCTAACTTGCATTTTAACCTTCTTTCTGTTTCGCAACTCTTTGATGATGACTATGAGATTCATTTTAAACCAAATCTTCTCAGTCGTATTTTGGATCCTCAGGGCAATCTTGTATGTTTGATTTCGCCCTTTGGGAAAGTCTTTCGTGTGAATTTCTCGGAGTCTTTTGGCATTTCTCGTTGTCTTTTGGGTGGACCCTCCTCCTCTGATCTTTGGAAGTGGCATAGGAGACTCGGTCATTTGAGCTTCGACTTGCTTGCAAGGCTTAGTCACTTGGCTTAATCCGAGGATTGCCCAAGTTACACATGGAGAAGGATCTTGTTTGCCATTCTTGTAGACATGGGAAAATGTTGCCGCTCCCCACCATCCTGTGAACCAAGTTATGACCAAGCGCCCTGGAGAGCTTTTGCATATGGACCTTTTCGGTCCGGCTCGGGTGAGCTCGGTTGGTGGGAAGTGGTATGTGCTTGTTGTTGTTGACGACTTTTCGAGATATTCGTGGGTTTTTCTTTAGCTGAGAAAACTGAGACTTTCACTTTTGTTCGCAATTTGATCTTGCGACTCCAGAACGAGTTCCATTCGTAGCGATAATGGTTCCGAGTTTAAGAACTTGGATTTTGAGAAGTTTTATGACTCTTTGGGTTTAGAGCATCAGTTTTCTTCCCCCTACACACCGCCACAAAATGGTGTTGTAGAGAGGAAAAATCGGACCCTTGTTGAGATGGCCAGGACGATGCTCGATGAGCATAGGACTCCTAGGCGGTATTGGGCCGAGGCTATAAACACTGCATGCTATATTTCCAATCGCATTTTTTTCTGTGCTTTCTTGAAGAAAACTTCTTATGAGTTGCGATTTGGGAAGCAACCCAAAGTGAGTTATTTTAGAGTTTTTGGTTGCCACTGTTTTATACTCAAGAAGGGCAACTTGGACAAGTTTGAGTCTCGCTCTTCTGACGGTGTATTTTTGGTTATGGTAATCATACTCGTGCATATCGTGTACTTAACCTTGATACTAACCGAGTCATGGAGACATCGATGTCACCTTCGACGAGACTGTGCTTTGTCCTTCTTCTAGTTTTGAGCGTGCAGGTGATCATGAGGTTGGAGAACCTCTTTTTGATGATGAGGAAAAAGGTGCTGAAGGGAATGATGATCCAGCACTTCCTCCACCTGCTGCGCCGATTGGGTCGACTTCGACCACGACTGCACACGGCCCCGACCCTTCTTCCTCTACTACATGGGGGCCGTGTGATCCACCACCTCGGGCTGTACCACTTGTACCCGAGGAGGCACCAGCTACTGTTGAGGGGGAGGTAACTTCAGCAAGGGAGGCGCCACGACACATTCAGCGCCAACACCCTCCTCAACAGATGATCGGCGACATCCACGAACGCGTCACTCGGTCTAGGTCACAACAATCTCTCACTTTGCTCATTCTGCATTTGTTGCTGATTTTGAACCCCGAGATGTTGGACACGCTTTATCTGATCCGGATTGGGTCAATGCCATGCATGAGGAGCTTGAAAATTTTGAGAGAAATCGGGTTTGGGTTCTTCTTCCTCCTCCTCCTGAGTGTCACCCTATTGGGACAAAATGGGTTTTCAAAAAAAAACAAGGAGAAGATGGCCATGTTGTGAGAAACAAGGCCAGACTTGTAGCCCAGGGGTATAGTCAGAAGGAGGGGATAGACTATGAGGAGACTTTTGCTCCTGTAGCTCGTTTGGAGGCAATTAGGATCCTCTTGGCTTTTGCTGCATCCAAAGGTTTCAAACTTTTTCAAATGGATGTCAAGAGTGCCTTCCTAAACGGCTACATAGAAGAGGAGGTGTATGTGAAACAACCCCCGGTTTCGAAAATCCCAAGTTTCCAAACCATGTTTTTAAACTTCACAAAGCTTTGTATGGTTTGAAACAAGCCCCTAGAGCCTGGTATGATAGGTTGAAAACCTTTTTGCTTGCTAAGGGTTTTAAAATGGGATGTGTGGATAAAACGCTTTTTCTCCTCAAGCAAGGCAATGACACTTTGTTGGTTCAGATTTACGTGGATGATATCATTTTCGGTGGTTCTTCTCATGCTTTGGTTGCCAAGTTTGCAGATACTATGAGCAGGGAATTTGAGATGAGCATGATGGGCGAGTTGACGTTTTTCCTCGGGTTGCAAATCAAGCAATCCCGAGAGGGACGTTCGTGCACCAGGGCAAGTACACCAAGGACATATTGAAGAAGTTCGATATGGGTGAGGCCAAGCCTCTTCCAACACCCATGTCGACCACGACGGCCCTGGATGCGGACAAGGATGGAGAAGCTGTGGACCAGAAGGAGTACCGAAGTATGATCGGGTCGCTGCTGTACCTGACGGCGACACGCCCAAACATCCAGTTCGTGGTGTGTCTTTGCGCGCGATTTTAGTCATCGCCGCGCACCTCTCATCGTCAGGCGGTCAAGCGCATTATGAGGTACTTATGTTTCACACCTGAGTTCGGGATTTGGTATTCTGCTTCTTCTACCCTCTCCCTTTGCGGTTACTCGGATGCTGATTTTGCTGGTTGCCGACTTGAGCGCAAGTCCACTTCTGGGACTTGTCAGTTTTTGGGTTCTTCTCTTGTTTCTTGGTCTTCTCGCAAGCAGTCTAGTGTCGCTCAGTCTACCACAGAGGCTGAATATGTTGCTGCGGCTAGCTGCTGTTCCCAGTTGTTGTGGATGATGGCCACTTTGCGTGATTTTGGTCTGAGTTTTTCTCGAGTTCCATTGCTTTGTGACAGCACGAGTGCGATTAGCGTTGCTAAGAACCCCGTGCTGCATTCTAAGACCAAACACATTGATGTGCGCTTTCATTTCTTGCGAGACCATTATGAGAAGGGTGATATCGACCTTCACCATGTCGATACATCTTCAGTTGGCAGATATTTTCACCAAGCCTTTGGACCAATCAACCTTTGCTAGGTTGAGAGGTGAGCTTGGTGTGTGTTTTCCCTTTTAGTTGGGGAAACATTTTGGTTCTTGTATCATAGACTGACTTCTTTTATTTTGTTCTTGTTTAGTTTTTTGCATTTCATCATGTTTGCATCTTTATCTTTTCGAGCTTCATGTCTATAATCTGTAGAATGAATCTATGCTCTGATTAGTGTGTGCTCCGATGATATATGATGATGCTTGTAGCTTAGGCTCTTCTTGATCACTGATACATGTTGTGAGCTGAGCTACTTTTTAGAACTGTGAATATGCTAAATTCAACATAAATTTTGAAACATGTTCACCATTGAGTTTGGCAACTAGCATGTGTAGAATGGGTTGAAGTCACTTGTGCTTTTCATATATGCTAGGTTGCTATGTCTCTAGTTCTGAGTCCTTCACTTGCTTGGTATGTTCATATTCTGCTAAATTTGAACCAAGTCTAAGTGAATTGAAAAGATCGAGATGGGATCACTTGACAGCACATCACGGTATCGAGACTGTTTCTCATTGCACATTGAGTTAAACTTGAGCCGTGTAGTGTAAGACCGAAACCGTTGCTTCTTCAAGCTTCTGATTGCTTATGCATAGGCTTAGCTCGGTTGAAAATTAGGCGATGTCAAGTTTTCAACCTCTCGCAATCACATGCTGAAATTTGAACTTGTGTAAAAACTGCTGCAAACTCCGATAAAATGTTGAAAACACAAGTCTATGTTTCATTCTATAGCATGATGATTGAACTTTGCTAGGGGTAGTTCACCTTGTATACATGTTTAGCACTTGTGTAACTTCTTGTCTATACATGTGTAGTGCTATTTTGGTGGTGAACCTCTTTTATGAAAGGCTTAAACCTCTCACTTTGCTCATATGTTCATATTTTGTATTCTGTGATCAGTTTGAGCCTTTGCTGGCATTTATGCTTGTTGTTGAGTAGTTGGATCACACTCATTAGAGCATCTATTCACTCTATGGACTATATACTGAAGCTGCTAACCTGCATTTGTAACTCATATGCATTTGCCTTGTTGTGTGCATTTTCAACTAAGGGGGAGAAATTTGACAAATCATGTCCCTAGTTGTGTGCACTATTGAAGGGGGAGTTTGCTCGAGTTTTGCTTTGACGAGCTGTTCAAATGGTTTGGAGCGACTTTCATTATTTCAGCTTTGTGACTTTTGCACTGGTTTGGAGCAAGTTCTTGCTACGGTGTTGGTGCCTGTTCTAATACCTCTTCTTGAGGGCTAGTTTTGCTTTTCTTGGTTGCGTCGAGCCGTTGCCCATGTCTTTGGGAACCGAGTTGTCTTGCTCACTCCATCCGACTTTTCCTGGCTTTGCTTCGCGTTTGGTCGATCAGGTGAGTTCGCTTACTTCTTCGTCCTTCTTTCTTCTACCTTCATATGATCTGTGTTGGTAGTTGACAATGCACTCATCAAGTGGGAGATTGCGGATACAAGGGTGTATGCCGGATCTTGAGATGATGAGTGATTGCCAACTGGGATGATGTGCATGTTCTTTGGCTTGTGTTGTGCAGGTGTTGAGCTCGGATACGGTGATCAAAGGCAAGGTTTAGGTCAAGTAGAGACATGTCGTGCCGATAGACCCAGAGCAGTGAAGGGTGAACGTGAGGCTTGGACTGACGGACCAGTGGCCAGAGGATCGGCCGTGGTGGCTGACAACCTGGGACAGCGACAAGTGAAGACTTGCGTGTGGATCCCCTCTACGGCTCGGTTTGGTGGTTGAGCCACAGAAAAATCACCGAGTGAACGGTTTCCAGGTTTGGGCCTTAAAACCTGGGTGCGGCCGGTTTCCGAGTTTGGGCCACAAAACTCGGGCTAAGGACGGTTTCCAGGTTTGGGCCTCAAAACCTGGGCGCTGACGGGTTTCTGAGTTTGGGCCACAAAACTCAGGCGACGGACGACAGGTTTCCCGGTTTCGGCCTCAAAACTGGGGGATGGCCCAGGTTTCCTGGTTTCGGCCTCAAAACCGGTGGGAGGTCCGTGAAAAGGATGAGCAGAGCGGTCGCGGCACGTGGCGGCAATCGGTGAGGTCGCGTCGAGGCGAAGCTACCAGTTGTGCGGGCGTGGCCGTCGGATCACCATCAACTTCGAGTGGTCAGGAATACCCTTAGGGTTAGCCTGCTCGCTCATTAGCAGTAGGGGTAGAAGGGGAATAATTGTATTAGGCTATATAAGGAGAGGCAAGCCCTCCCTCCAGACTTATCTCAGCCATTGCTATTTTCATTCTAGGGTTTCCTCCTTCCCATTCCCTGCTGTAGCTACTGAGATCCACAGAGACGGTGAACAATACCTCTGTGTATTTAGATTTTGTGGAAACGGGACCGGATTCCCGTTGTCTCCTCGTGAGGACGAATTTCGGCTGGCAATTCGTGGTCTTGATTTGCGATTTGAACTTGTTCTTCGTGTTCTTCGTTTCTCCATGTTTTTCCCATCACACGATCTCCCTCCTCGGTGCGTCTTTCTCGAATCCATTTGAATCAACTTGTTCTTTGAAGTGAAGAGATCATTTCCATCGAAGGAATTCAACTCAAACCTCATGAACGAGTAGATCCGTTGGATTTCACAATTGGATCGGTTTTCTCCTCTTTGCCCCCGATCTCTTTGTTTCATCGATTTGGTGATAGGTTCGAGCCATGACCTCCTAGGAGTAGCTCACTATCTTCCTTGTGACTCCTCTCACCAAGTTTGAGCCCTAGAGGTTTCGTTTTGGGTGAGAACGGGTTGAATCGGTGGACGAACAGCTTGGAATCGGGGTGACCGGACTCACCTTGTTCAACGACCGGACGCTCCCTGGTGTGTCCGATCGTTGAACATCGCTTTGCCCTGTTCTGCGAGAAATTGACCGGACGCACTGAGGATGTGTGACCGGATTCACAGCGCACACTGTTCATTGTGCTGCTCGTGACCGGACGCTGGTTCCAGTGTTGACTGGACGCTCTGCCCCTGAGCCGGTCCAACATAGAGAAGACCCAGAACGGTTTTTTGCAGACCGGACGCGTTCGGTCCTCTCTGATCGGACGCAGGCAGAGTCCGGTCAGTGCTATTCTGCACATTCTTCGTCCACAGTTCGTTCGTTTGCTGTCTGATTGAGATCCGCTTTTTGCGTTGGATTCCCGACTTCATACTCTACTGAAATCGGACTTCCTGCTTTGCAAAATAGCCAAAGTTCATCCTATCACTAGTTGATTTGTGTGAATTTGGGCAAGTGAGCTTTGGTGGTGTCCCGCTGTGTTCCTAGGGAACATCCACCCAATCTCTTAGGTCGTGGACATCATCAATGTTGGTTGTGCTCTTGAGGTTGATTTTTGGGACAGAGGCCAGAGTTTCGAAAGAAATTTTTAGGCTCCCATTCACCCCCTCTGGTCGCCTTTGGTATTACTTTCGGTCCTTCAAGAAGAACTATAGTTTGAACTAGAACTGGTTATGAACTAGAAGATGAACTAGACGATGAACTAGAACTAGACGACGAAGTAGAAAATAAACAATGATGAATAATGATGAACTAGAAGAGCAATTATGAATTAGATCCATAATGTTAATACAAGAGAGAAGATCTTGGGTTTACCAAGCCTTCTCGTGACTAGATCTGGAATCCAAGCGAAGCTTGCCTCCTCTAATCCTATTATATCTAACTATTCTAGGCGGATGTAGTTCTAGGGCTTCTGATTGATCTCCTTCTCTGGTGATGGTCTGATCTGATTGTGATGAATGATGCCTTAATGCCTTTGGAGAGGGGGGGTCTAGGGCTACTTATATAGCCCTGGGCGAGGAACCGTGGTCGTTGGATCAAACCGACCTTTGGTACGGCTGAGATGCATCCTCGTAGGCGGTGGAGGAAGGTTCTAGAAGGCGTTGTCCAGCGGGCCCAGGGGCAGACCGACCAGGCCCAGGCCCAGCGGAGTCCACCTGGCTGCCACTCGGGGTGCCCGGCCTCCTGGTGTCCTCTAGATCCTTCTAGACTATTCCTGATGCGTCGGTTCGGCTATCTCCCATCGGGTTCCTTCCAGGAGAAGTATTCTGTGCTGGTTCCTGGTTTAGTCCCTGCAAAATCACAATTCACTAAAACTCATGGAATATTGTCAATTAAAACCCTAAACCTTTGTTGGTAATTGTTGACGCAAAACGTGACACCTCACGCCAAGCACACATCAAGCCGAAAAGCTAGCTTCAATCGGGTGCCCGGAATGTGCTGAATCCGGAGACGTGCCAGTCGGTTTGACCTTAAAACCAACAAGGGAGAAAACAGTGAGAATACCTTTGGAACATGCCGGATAAAACCAGACAGTTCCATATGTACGGCTTTGAAAGCCAATCACGACGGCACACAGCTATAGAAGCTGTCTGTCAGAGCATGTTTATAAAGTCATCGGCTAATATGAAAACAGAGTATGTGAAGCATATTAACTACCGAATGCATATGTAAAGAAAGACATGCTTGAACAAGTTAAAGATATTATAAATAGGTAACTTGCAAATATAGATCTATTAAAATAACACATGCATAGGCTAATCCAACTAATATGCCGCACGTTTAGTCTTCATAAACCGGTCAGGCATAAACTCAAGCAAAGCTAATCCACCGCATGATACCACTTGCTATAAGTCTACACCACTTCTTATAATTAGATTAATCCACCGCATGATACAATCTAATTATAACAAGCTAGAAACATGCATATATTTGAACAGATCTATAAAGGCTCATTACTCGTGTAAGCTTAACCAACATCGGCAAACCAGCCGAATTGGGGTCCATGAAAGAAGGAACAACACAAGCACGATTAAACTAATCTAAAACCTGCATCTGCCGCCGCACGACCCTAGTTTCATCAAAGCCTAACCATGATTGATATGCATGAACCCGCAACATGTAACAATCTAGATTAAAAGTTGATTCAGCCATCATGATCTTATGATTAAAAAGAGCACAGGCAAACCCGTGCGACAAGGCCAAACAAAGATCAATCTAGATTGGGCAAAAGTGTGTTACAAGAATTAAATAAATAAAACATATAACACATGATAACTTAATGAATCTATTGATCTGCCAAATCTAATAGAGCCGATAACTATTTTTACTCATGTCTTAATCTGCCGCCGCACGATACAAGGCACAAGCAAAAACTTCCCGTCATAAGCTTAAATCCGCCGCACGATACTAAGCTTAACATACGAGACTACTTGCATCATATCTAAATCCACCGCATGATACTAGACATGATAACAAGGTTGCCGGTACTTACGGAGGTCGACGGATCGATGTTTCCTCTCGAAGAACTCGACGACATGACTTAGGGACTCGAAGATGGCACGAGGCCGGTTTGTATTGATGTGGTTGTGAACCCTTTTTACAATGGTCGAGGGCTTATATTTATACCCTGGACGAAACGCGAGTCCCAAACGATCACGACTTATACAATGAATTTTGGAAAGATACAAATACTATTCCTATTCTTCTCAGCATCCTCCATCGTCACGTATTTTCTCGTGCAAGCCATCTTTACTTCTCGAATGGAGTCACTGTTTCTTTTTGTTGCAAAAAAACCAACTGCATAGGCATTTGCCGAAATCTCGAAGATTAGCCGACCGCTCGGTCGTTTACCGAATGCTCCTCTTACTGCTGGGCTGGCCCTCTTGACATTCTCTCGTGCGTGCGAAAATCTGGTGTCAACACATGCCCCCTCAATTTCAGGATAAAAGTCAATTTTATTTCGAAATTGCCCGCAAGCTTCTCCTTCTCCTAGGTTTTCGCTTCTCAGCACTGTAGCCGCCGCTCGAGAAATTCAAATCTTTGCGCAGCCAATTTCACTTCGAACCCTTGATGGCGACCCAAGACAAGATCCCAGAGGTAAATTTCACATATTCAGTAATCTCTTGCTAGCTCCTTCTTTCGGTTTATTTTTCTTCCTCCATCTGCTATTTCTTGAAGGAATATAAGAACCAAATCCTGATTCCTTATGCTGCCAATCCTGACTCCTATCTCCTTGGTCCAATGGGAAATCCCGATCCAATGGAGATTATCGAGAAGGAAACCCAAAGAATTCCCTTCAAATCTGGAATTACTTCACCAAGTCACTGGCCGAACACCTTCAAGAACTGGCCCTTTCCCCCAATTGTTGGATGGCGAAATTGGTACCGGAGGATGTTTGAAAAAAGCAGCATTCACTGGGAAAATCAAGACATTGGCCACTGTCTAGAATTATCTTTATCAGAAACACCCAGAAATGATTCTCTTCTGATAGCAGCTTCCCATTTCTGGTCCAATGCTATCAATGCTTTCATCTTTGGCCATGGTATGATGACTATTACTTTGGCTGACGTCTTCATGATGACCGGTCTGAATGTAACATTACCAGTATATCCTCACAAATACAAGAACAAAAGCAATCAGAGAGCCGTCAGTTCTGGATGTGGATGGGCTAAATATATTCAGTGTTATATGGAGTCGTCCAATACTATCTCTGACAAAAAACTGAAAGCCTTCATGAATATGTGGCTATGTAGATTCATCTTCTGTGGCAAATCCAATGAACCCACCCTAAACCATATGGTGATGGCTGAAGATTTATCTGCAGGTACTCAAATTGCACTAGGCAAATACCTCTTGGGTTCTATCTATCACATGATGCATCAGATCACTCTCCAGATGCACACGGGCAGAGAAATTTCTTGTGTGAATGGTCTCTGGTGGTTGATTCAGATGGTCTCTGCGTTCTGCCAGCCGAATTTCACCATGGAAGATTAGTGCAGTCCACCTACAAATTCTATTATCCAAACATGGTGGCCAGACAATTAGGATGCGGTCAATTGCCCCCCAGACTCTTCTTCTCAACAACAATAAGACCCAGAGAAGTAATTACATAGAGGATAGTGGCTAAAAAAGTCTTCGAATTAGGATGGGAGCTGCCAACAACATATGAAAACCATCTCCATTTGGGATAGTAGATATTACTCATCCTTTCTTCTTCAATTCCTGGTGGGAAGAATGGCGTACTCATCTCTTCAACGTGCCAGTTCACCTTTGTGTCAAAACTTGCAACCTGACTTTGCTTCTGACAGTGAGGTAATCTCATTACTCCTGTCATTTTCCATTCTTGAATTCAATCCCTTTCTAACACTCGACCATACACATGATCCTGAGCCTACACCTCCTGCCAGAGTAATCCAATATTACCAGGCTGGACCCAATCCTGCTCTTGGTTTCAATGCCCCAAGCTTGAACAACTTCATGAAGATCCCTGCAACTTCAACCATCATGTCTTCAGGAGGAGAGAACAAGAGAAAGGCACTTGAGAATGTCTCCTCGTCTAAGAAAACAAGGACCAAAAGGGCTAAACCATCTCCCAAGGTATGAATTTCCCATCTAATGCCAAGCAACTCTATTCGACAATAAATCTGATCAAATCTACATTTCGTCACTTGCTGCAGTCACAGGTCAAGGTCCTGAAATCAAACAGTTCTTCAGCAACTGCCGAAATATTTCTTGAAGCTTCTACAAAAAATATCCAAAACGAGACCGAAGACCCCAAAACTACCGAAGGTTTAAGAAATGAAGAAACCGATGGGACTATAGGTAATACATTCGGTCATCCTCCTTTCTGTCGTCACACGCTCATGCCATTACTTGAAACAGATGAAATTCTAAAAGAACTGGAAGCAGAGCCATCTCCCGATCATACTCCAAGCCCGCCTCCTCTGAATATTCAACAAAGTCCTCGAGCAAGGCAAGGCGCCGTGTCTTTTGATGATCAATCAGCCCAGCAGGCAAAGCTTTGTCTTTCAATTACATTGCTTTCACCAAACATACTTAGTCGGCTAACTCCTTTCTCTTCCTTCAGAAAACTAAAGAGCCGACCACGAGTTACTCTTTCCCTGTCGAAGATTATATCATCGAAAAAGGTGAAGAAAATACTTCCCAACATGGGAAAAATTACTCTGCTAAACAAGGACGTTGTCAATCTGGTTCAAGACACAGATCAGATAAGAGATATTCTCGAGCTTATTGACGAAGATATTCCTTCCACTCTTCTGACCCACATGGAATCTGTAGCTTGTCTCGACAACTTTGTCGGAATGGTAAGGAGAGCAACTAAAAACACATCATCCAAGGCTGCCCTACAGAATGACAGGTCTTCAAAGAAGCTGAAACTTAAAGATTTGCATTCCAATGTTCAAATTGCAAAAAATTCCCTGGCAACTTTGGAGTCTGAACTAAAAGTCATGGAGAAGACAAGAGCAGGTTAGAAGCCCAGTTAGCCACCCTGAATAATAAAATCCAATCTCACAGGGCTCATATGGCTGATCTGCCGAGGACATAGAAGCAGGCTCGTTGAAGATAACTTCGGCTCTCAAAGAAGATCAACAAATCAAGGCTAAATTATCCAGAATCCAAAATCCGAAGATGAAGATAAAAAAGTACTTGATACTGTCAGCCGAATCAGAACCGAGGCCATAAGGCAATCAATCAGTTTTTGCATGAGTAAACATTGATCCTGCAACAAACCAAGTGTAATGTACTTCGCCTTTTGTAAAACTTCCTTCGTGTTCCCACACCTTTACTTATCTGAGAACGCAGTGAGCTTCTCTATTCTTCAATTTTCCTGTGATGAGATATAGCCGATTGTCCTCGTTTTTCAGACAGCCGAAACAAACTCCAATTTAAAGAACTAATAAGATAACCGAGCAGTATTCGGCTCAACCGAGCCTGGCTCAACTCAGAATACGGCCCATCCGAATGAAAACCTACCCCGTCGTTGGCATTCTTATCCCACTACTCCGCAGACTCCGCCACGGCTCCTTTTCCGGCTTATAAATGAATCCCCTTCTGCAACCTTGACTAGCACTTGCAGTTACTCATCTTCGCCTCTGTCTCCTCGCTTCCTCTTGTTGGCTCAACTCGAAAGAAAAAACCCCAATCCTGTAGCAATGGCGAACGGCGATGACCGCGGCAAGCGACCTGCTGAAGGAGAAGCGGAGGGCAGCCAAGCACCGCAACGCCGGCGCCATGGGTAAGAATCGGCTATCCTGCCCCCTTGCAATCTCTATTCCCCTGTTCGTCCATTGTTTCGATTTCGATCCTCCTCTTACTTTTAGGATAAGATTCATCTCCCGCAGCCAAGGCCATCTCCTTCCCCAATCTGGAACTCCATCATCCGGGTCTTCCAAATCCTCCAACTCTTCAGATTCTTCTTCAGATTCCTACTACTCCGACCGATGGAACCACCGTGACGCCTATCGCTTCAAGGAGGAACGGGACAAGGCCCAAGAGGAGTTGAGCGAGGTCTCCAAGCAGTATGGCATCGACCAACTTGATTGGGAGGATCAGCGAAAACAATTCTGCGATGCAATCTCATGTTAGAAAAAATGTCCACTTGTTTCCTATTTTCTCTAATCGGACTCGTTTGTCTGATGTATTCCCTTTTTGTTCAGCATTATCAGCAGAGGTTGAGCGCCTGAAGATTGCGGGAACCAGGGTGGCCGACAAGGTGAACACCTAGGGGGAAACCGTGGAGGCGTGCCTTGATGATGCGGTCGGCCGTGTCGATCAGGTTGCCATTCATGGCGTACACCACGGCGTCGCCTTAGGGCTGGCGGCGATGTCCACCCAGACGCACGAGGACTTCTCCGCTATGCCGACTGGCTTCCATGGTGGCGAGCTTCCAGAGGATATCGAAGATCTCCTGGAAAATTATGAAGATCATGCGACCGTGCTCGCCCATGCTTCTGACACTCAATCTATTTTGAACAGGTTATTTGATGAGTAGTCTGTACTTCGGAGCCTTTTGTGACAAAACTGCTCCTTTTGTAAAACATCTGCATCCGTAAAATGCTTGTCCATGACTCCCGTCTCCCGAATTACCGAAAGCAAAATCCTCGCATGATGTCATCTTCATTAGGTTAAGCTGATATTTTTTTGCTCTAAAGGCGACATATGTCATGTCGGCTGTTCACACATTTTTTCTGCTAAAGGCGATGTTCCTCATTGGCTATCTTACTGCATATGATTCTCATGTACCAATCTCCATGCTGGGGTGAAACTTCTTAAGAAATCTCCCATTAATTGCTCTAGAAAACTCTTCCCCAGCAAAGTCTTCAAAATATATGCGTTGCCAGGCACGTGCCTTATTACTCGAAAAGGACCTTCCCAATTTGGAGACCATTTGCCGAATGCTTTGTCCTTCGCTCCGACAGGCAACACAACCTTCCAAACTAAATCTCCCTCTTCAAAGTGTTTTTCCTTGACCTTTTTATTGTAATACCTGGCAACACGCAATTTATTCTTCTCTATACTTTCCAATGCCTTAAGACGAACCAGGTGCAGATCTTCTAGTTCGTTCATCACTAAACTCTCATAATCTTCTTTTCTTAACTCATTCTGCAACATAACTCGCCTTGAACTCAATTGTAACTCCCAGGGTTACACATCACAATGTCCATAAACCAACTCGTAGGGGATACTTGACTAGATCCATGACATACCATTCGGTAAGCCCATAATGCTTCACTTAAAACCGAATGCCATTTTTTCGGTTTCTCGTCAATCTTCTTCTGGATAATCTTAATCATAATCTTATTTGATGCTTTGGCTTGACCATTGGCTTGCGCGTAATAAGGAGAAGAATTACATAGCTTGATCCCCATTTCTTTAGCAAAATCACAAAATTCGGATGATGTAAACTGGGTCCCTTGATCCGTAGTTATAGTTTGAGGAATCCCGAATCTGTGAATTATATGCTCTTTGACAAAATTGATCATGTTCTCTGATGTAACATTCTTCAAAGGCACAGCCTCAACCCATTTAGTAAAGTAGTCTGTAGCCAATAGTATGAATTTGTGTCCTTTACTGGAAGGAGGATGAATTTGACCAATCAAATCTATAGCCCATCCTCTAAATGGCCACGGCTTGATAATTGGATTCATGGCCGATGCTGGAACTCTGTGAACATTCCCAAATCTTTGACAATCTTGACATCTCTTATAATATTCAAAAGAATCATCGAGCATAGTCGGCCAAAAATAACCGGTCCTTCTCATTATCCATTTCATTCGGTAGGCCGATTGATGTGCTCCACATAATCCTTCATGTACCTCATACATCAGCTTCTTGGCTTCTTCCTGGCTTAGACACTTCAGGAGCACCCCATCTATGGATCTATAGTACAACTGACCGTCAAGAAGTGTAAACTTGATAGCTTTATATCTGATCTTTCGAGAAACCTTCTGTGACGGATTTTTTAAGTATTTGGTAATTTCTTCCTCCAATCATCAACCATATGACCTCCATCCAAAGCAACAACTTCTTGATCCTCCCGATATCCTGAAGCAACTTGAGCCAATTTATTTGCTTCTTCATTATGCCCCCTAGGGACATGATGTAAAGTTGCTATCCGAAAACATTTCAGAAGCTCTTGACATTCTTCATAATATTCTCTCAATATGTCACTTTTACATTCATATTGACCAATCAACTGGTTGATGACTAACTCAGAATCCCCAAAGACTTCGACAGCAAAAGCTTTTATTTCCACAAGAAGCCGAAGTCCTCTGAGCAAAGCTTCATATTCTGCTTGGTTGTTGGTAACATAAGACCCAATGGGGATAGCATACTTGAAAGTTAATCCTCGTGGAGAAATCAAGAAAATACCAACACCACCACCCTTGCTGCAAGATGAGCCATCAAAAAACAATGTCCAAGGTGCAATATTCACTATGTCAGCAGAAGGATCACGATGATGAGTAACAAAATCGGCAATAGCTTGACCTTTCACTGCCTTTGCCGACTCGTATCTCAGATCAAATTCTGATAATGCTAAAATCCACTTGCCGATTCTACCATTTAGAATAGGCATTGACAGCATATGTTTTATTACGTCAAATTCAGAAATTATTATGCATTCGGCATCCAACAAGTAATGCCGAACTTGGTGCATGAGTAATACACACATAAACAAAGTTTCTCTATGGCTGAATATCTCGTTTCTGGACTTAACAGTTCGGCTAAGGTAGGCTATTACTCTTTCTTTCCCTTCAAATTCTTGCATAACAGCCAATCCTATTGTCAGCCTATCAGCTGCCACATACAATTTGAAGGGCTTACCAAACTGAGGAGGTTAATACTGGTGGTGCTTTCATATATTCTTAATTTCTTCAAAAGCTTTCTGTTGTACGTCACCCCATATGAACTTTTGATCTTTCTTAAGCTTCAGCAATGGAGAAAAAGGCAAAACTCTCTCGGATAAGCTAGATATGAATCTCCTTACAAAATTAATCTT
Source organism: Coix lacryma-jobi var. lacryma-jobi (assembly GCA_009763385.1). Classification (NCBI taxonomy): domain Eukaryota; kingdom Viridiplantae; phylum Streptophyta; class Magnoliopsida; order Poales; family Poaceae; genus Coix; species Coix lacryma-jobi. The sequence continues at coordinate 112,115,963 of CM019824.1, forward strand.
ACGAAGCAACGATTGCAACTCTGTGAGGTTGGTTGGAGGGACAACTTTGTCTATTGCCTCCATGCTTTTCTTTCCTACTTCAATCCTTTATGGATCAGAAACCCTAAAAATTCTCCTGCCGAAACTCCAAAAGCACATTTGTTTGGATTCATTATGAAACCATGCTTTCTTGTGCACTCCAAAGTTTTCCTTAAATCAGCCAAATGTCCTTCATGATCTCTGGACTTCACAACCACATCATCAATATAAATTTCCACGATCTTGCCGATTAGTTCATGAAAAATGTAATTCATGGCTCGTTGATAAGTTGCACCGGCATTTTTCAACCCGAATGACATAACAACCCATTCAAACAGGCCAATATGACCAGGGCATCTAAAAGCTGTTTTTGAAACGTCTTCTATTGCCATAAAGATCTGGTTGCATCCAGCGTTACCGTCCATAAAGCTGATGACTTCGTAACCAGTCGCTGCATCAATAAGCAGTTCAGCAACCGGCATCGGGTAACTATCCATTGGAGTAGCTTTATTGAGATCCCTAAAATCAATGCAGACCCTCATCTTTCCATTCTTCTTGTACACCGGAACTATGTTTGAGATCCAATCTGCATACCTACACGGCCGAATGAAATTTGCCTTCAATAATCTCTCGACCTCTTTCTTTACATCGGCTAGTACTTCTTCCTTGAAAATCTTCCGAGGAGGTTGTTTGTAAGGACGATACCCAGGTTTGATCGGTAGTCAATGCTCAACAATAGAGCGATCTAACCCAGGCATCTCTGTGTAATCCCATGCAAAACAATCTTTGAACTCCTTTAAAAGATTTATCAATTCCAGTCTATATTTTAGATCCAAATTTGCACTGATATATATTGGCCTTGCTTCAATTCCATCACTGATATTTACTTCTTCTAATTTATCAGCCGACATGAAGCCTTGTCCCAATTTTCCTTCGTTTCCGTCAATTGGGTTGTTCTCAGTTTCAGGCATTCTTGAAACGAACTGGTCCCACCGGGCATGCCAAAAAGTGTGTTGACGCAAAACGTGACACCTCACGCCAAGCACACAGCAAGCCGAAAAGCTAGCTTCAATCGGGTGCCCGGAATGTGCTGAATCCGGAAACGTGCCAGTCGGTTTGACCTGAAAACCAACAAGGGAGAAAACTGTGAGAATACCTTTGGAACATGTCGGATAAAACCAGACAGTTCCATATGTACGGCTTTGAAAGCCAATCACGACGGCACACAGCTATAGAAGCTGTCTGTCAGAGCATGTTTATAAAGTCATTCGGCTAATATGAAAACAGAGTATGTGAAGCATATTAACTACGGAATGCATATGTAAAGAAAGACATGCTTGAACAAGTTAAAGATATTATAAATAGGTAACTTGCAAATATAGATCTCTTCAAATAACACATGCATAGGCTAATCCAACTAATCTGCCGCACGTTTAGTCTTCCTAAACGGTCAGGCATAAACTCAAGCAAAGCTAATCCACCGCATGATACCACTTGCTACAAGTCTAACACCACTTCTTATAATTAGATTAATCCACTGCATGATACAATCTAATTATAACAAGCTAAACATGCATATATTTGAACAGATCTATAAAGGCTCATTACTCGTGTAAGCTTAACCAATATCGGCAAACCAGCCGAATTGGGGTCCATGAAGAAGGACAAACAAGCAAGCACGATTAAACTAATCTAAAACCTGCATCTGCCGCACGACATCTAGTTTCATCAAAGCCTAACCATGATTGATATGCATGATGCACCCGCAAATGTAACAAGCTAGATTGAAAGTTGATTCAGCCATCATGATCTTATATTAAAAGAGAGCACACAAACCCGTGCGACAGGCCGACAAGATCAATCTAGATTGGGCAAAAGTGTGATAAGATTAAATAAATAAAACATATACACATGATAACTTAATGAATCTATTGGATCTGCCAAATCTAATAGAGCCGATAACTATTTTTACTCATGTCTTAATCCGCCGCACGATACAAGGCACAAGCAAAAACTTCCCGTCATAAGCTTAAATCCGCCGCACGATACTAAGCTTAACATACGAGACTACTGCATCATATCTAAATCCACCGCATGATACTAGACATGATAACAAGGTTGCCGGTACTTACGGAGTCGACGGATCGATGTTTCCTCTCGAAGAACTCGACGACACGACTTAGGGACTCGAAGATGGCACGGGGCCGGTTTGTATTGAAGTGGTTGTGAACCCTTTTTACAATGGTCGAGGGCTTATATTTATACCCTGGACGAAACGCGAGTCCCAAAGATCACGACTTATACAATGAATTTTGGAAAGATACAAATACTATTCCTATTCTTCTCAGCATCCTCCATCGTCACGTATTTTCTCGTGCAAGCCATCTTACTTCTCGAATGGAGTCACTGTTCTTTTTGTTGCAAAACAACCAACTGCATAGGCATTTGCCGAAATCTTGAAGATTAGCCGACCGCTCGGTCGTTTACCGAATGCTCCTCTTACTGCTGGCTGGGCCATCTTGACATTCTCTCGTGCGTGCAAAAATCTGGTGTCAACAGTAATTGAATTCATGCCCTTTTTATATTTATTTATCATTTAATTTTGATAGATACCCAGTGTCAACAGGGCCTTAGAGTTCGCCTCGTGCTGGTCAATCTGGTGCTGACCCACACGAGCCGCAAGGACCACGTAATCAGCATCCTCGCATATCTCCCACACAAAAGATCCGATGTTGTTGAGATAAGCACACATCTGTATCTTCCAATAGGGATAGTTCGTCCCATCCAAAAAGGGAGCCTTGTCGTTCCCTTGATCCATGTCACCCTTAGGATCCGAAACCGATTAAGGTAGAGAAGATCCTTAACCGGCTCCGATACCAATTGAAGGACCAGATTTTCGACCACAGGGGGGAATGGGAGCCTCAAATTTCTTGTCGAGAAATAGATGGCCCTTGTCCTAGAAAATCACCACAAAAGCAAAGACTCGAAACAACCGGTGAGTTCACGACCTATGAATTGGTGGATACCCTAGGAGATGTCCTAGTGGTACAACGGAACTAAAGGAGAATGCCCAAAACCAAGTGCCAAAGCCAAGAACCCAAACTACAAAGTCTGCAGGTTCACGGACTGTCCGGGGTCAGGGTCCTGGACTCTCCGCAGTAGAGGCCCGGACTGTCCGCGCCTGGGTGCCGGACTGTCCGCCGGAAAACTTCCAGAAACTCAACCGTTCTGCAAGTCTGCTGGGCAGGTCCCGGACTGTCCGTCATTCACTTGACAATGAACAGTCAGGGGGCTGCGCCTGAGTGACCTGAGCCAAACCCGATGCATGGACTGTCCGCGGGTCTAATGGCCGACTATCCGCCAACACCCAGAGAAGGCAAAAACAGCACGGCTCAAACAACAAATCGATTGCAACTCGATCAAATCAGATGGGGCTTCAACCAAACTTCTCCCAAGTGTTCTTCTACGTATTGGGGTGCTAATCCTAAGAAATCATCGCATAAACTGTGACAGAACCGACCAATTTATACCAGATTAAGCACCAAACCCCCGCTTTTGCAGAGATTGACAGGTACTTAAGCTCGTACAAACCCGGTAGTCCGGAAATCTCGAAGGATTTCAAATCATTCAACAATAACCAAGATCGTAATAGATTAGCGTACATGTCCACGAGATACATTCAGTTCACACATATCAATACATCGGAGTTCAACAGTTATTACAAACCATAGTTCGGAATTCAAAAGCGGAAGCAACATACTTTTAAACATAAGTTCTTAGTTCACAATACGGTGCCAATGCCTGATCAGTCCACAAAAGCATCAGGAAAGGATAAGAGATGACCATGCCCATGGTCTAGTCATCACCCACGACGGGGTACAGATAGTTCTCGCAATAGCCGTACAAACATTGCATCTACAACAACAAGGGATAAAACCCTGAGTACAAGAAGGTACTCAGCTAGACATACCCGTCATAAACCAGAAATAAGGTTACACCAAGGAGTATACAAGGCTGTATCTAGGGTTGGCCATACTTACCTTTTTGCATAAAAGCATTTTATTATTAAATAATCATCATATAGTATGAGCAGTCAAGTTTATGTAATCAACCTGATTACTAGATTGGCACCTGATCTAGAGCAAGCACTTGACTACTTATTCAAGCAAGAGTGACTATTTCATCAATAGCCTTTCAGATTCAGTACCATAACCATCTTTAGTTCCATAAGTTACTATGGTAACACATGCCCAGTCAAGTTACTCACTGTCCAGGAGCGATGACGATTATAATCGATTCCTACCCAGCTGGGGATAAAAATGTCGCACACTCGTCCGATCACACCTTGCCAGGCAGCCGTCGGCGACCAATTCCGGAAATTCGAGAACACAACGCGCGGGACGGTCAAGGGCCCTTCTACACCGGGGGTTATATCAATGCCAGGTCGCTCAAGCTATAACTGCCCATGGTCATGCCAGGTCAATCAGGCCCTGCCTGTCCACGGACCATGCCAGGTTGCTCAGAATAGTTGCCCACGGTACATTTAAGGCCCTGGGTGTTAGGCGTCAACATCTCCATCACCAGCTCGAATAGCCCTACTCGGCTTCACGGGAGGTACTCAGACCTACTCCGTTAAGTGATTGACGTGTTCAAAATGACTGAGGTGTGCCTTCGTCGGGTCCTAATCGACACAGATGGGAGACTACTAGCACACAAAACCCATGTCCTGCTGCTCCTACATCCCGCCCGGTCTCAGATTAATTATTACATGGTTATCTCTATGATAGCACCAGGCTAGTCATGATCAGTATCCACCTATAAGCGGGAGATAGGAAATCACCCGACTTTTACCGGTCTAAGCAGAGCTAAGCATACAACCGAGCCTAGACCTAACAGGGATAGCAAGACAGTAATTATGGGTGGACAAGGATAAGTAAGCAATGCATCAACGGTATCATTCAACTCTTATAACCTAATGCAACAAGCATATCAAGTTATTTTCGTAATTGCATTTGCAAACCGTAGGAGTGGGATGCTCCGGGGCTTGCCTCTTTCAAAGTCGGAGGGTCGATGATCGCGACACTCAGGCAGGTCCTCGACGTCTCCTTCTTCGATCCTCTCGTCCTGGGTCTCCTCCGGGCACGGCTCCTCCGGTGGCTGCGGGTTCTGGACCTCCACTACCGATCCTGTATGATGCATAACACGCATGAATATATAATGAATGCACATGGGATGCATTGCAATGCACATAGGACAAGATAACTCAGGAGATAAGCACATGTCATCTACTTCATTTTCTTCAACAAGGTAGTCAACATCATCCTATTATCACTTAACTACGGCTACCATTTAAGCATTTTATTGAGCCTAGAACAGCAACCCTTAGATAACAATCTCAGAAAAATCTACAGAAATTACTGGAGGTTGACAGCATGCAATCTAGCCTCCTGTCCAAATTTCAAACCATTTGGACTTAACACTATCCTCTATGAAAAAGACAATTTCTAGCATGAAAAGGTGCTTTGAACTACACACCCTAGCAAAAAGTGTCAAACAACAGATTTCCCATTTTTCTACTGAGCTTCTTAGCACAAGAGCTGTGTACAAAAATTATCAGGCTCACTCCTCATATTTTAATTACTACCAATTATACAAGAAAACAACATTTCATCATTTTAATTGCTACTGCCAAACTATTTCAAAGAACAACTCCATATTAAATTTTTCCCAGCAACTATTCATCAATCAAAACCTAACAAAACAAGAATCACATTTTTCTAAGCATCCACAGTTTACTATGCATTTAACAAGATTTCAGCCTAAACATAAATTAAATATAACTTACACATAAATTTATCACAAACTGGACACATTACATTTTTCATGCATAGAACTCATTACAACAAACTTAACAAAACTTGTTTCACCTTTTTAGCAACTACAGAATGCAAGATATGAATTAAACAAGCTAATCAAGCATTTCTGAAAACTATTTAAACAAAACCCTGAAAAACTCTTTACCCTAAACTGCTACACGCACCCAAACTACTGCACCCGAGACACTGACAGCCGGGACCCGAGCCACTGACTTGCGGGACCCCGGTCAAACCGGCCCCACTTGTAAGCCACACAGAAGCAGGGGAAGGTTTGACCGCGGCGGAGCTCGCCGGCGGCGACCTTTCCGGCGAAACGGACATCACCACTCTACTCCTCTCCTACTTCCGCATCCGACGGTACCACTCTCTAGCCCAGCACATGCATGGATCGAGCTCGCCGTCGACGATGGCGGACACGGCGGCGCGGCCATGCTACGCCGGCCGGCTCCGGCCATCCTAATCTAAACCGACTCCCGATTTCTACTCCGGCGACCTTCGCAACCCTAACCCGAGGCTCAGAAGCCAGGGTTCTCACTCCGAGCACCTGCGACCACGACCATGCCGACTCCGGCGACCATGGCGAGCGGCGGATGGCGGCGTACCGTCACTGCCAAACCCTAATCGGGCAAATCGATTTCCCCTTCTATTTCCGCAGACCTCACCGACTCTAGAACGGGGGCTAGGGCAACACGAAACCACGGGACGGAGGCCGGCCATGGCGAACCGAGCTCGGCGGTCATGGCAGCCATGGCGGCGGCTCATCCCGGGGCCTGCCTAGGGTTTCCTACGGGGCGCTAAGGGTAGCAAGAGGTGCGGGGGCTCACGGCGAAGCCTTGTGGGTGGTTGGGCTTGCGGCGAGGCGGCCGGACGGCGGTGAACGGCGGCGACGCTTGCTTTTCCTCCCCTTTCCGCCCGAGCGCCGGCGAGAGCGAGAGAGACAGAATGGATGGAAGTGGAGCGGCTTGGCTGTGCAAATGCAGGCGGGCGGGCCTTGTGCTCGCCACGCCGCGCGCGGACGCGGGCTCGCCAGGCGTCGGACGCCACGCGGCGGCCAAGCTCTGGCGCGGTCGGCCACGACCACGGCCGATTCAAACTAAATCACCGGATTCAGGCACTGATGGCCGACTGACGGCTGATTTTTGGACGCGATTATCTCCTAATCCACTCGATGAAACGCTAAACCACTTGCTCCATTGATTAGAGCTACTTGCCGACTACAACTTTGGTTACAAGTTCCAGCTTTGGTTCGGCCTGGATTGCTCTCACGAAAGCCCCAAAGATCACTTAGCGAAACTGATTCGGCAGTTAGGACTTAGAAGAATTTTTCTAAGTCAAATCTCCCCCATTTCTGCCTTGTGGGTCCTAAAACACCTTGTTAAACCCATTTTCATGAGTTGGCCCTTAAACAACTTTTGTTCTACTCTAAAATCTACACACTTTTGGTTAAGGGCCCACAGCCATGCAAAGCATCTATCAAGGAGGTCTTAGTTAGTCAAACAAAAGGACTCCTAGGGCTCTATTAAGGCAACTAGGGTCAGGGACTTGGTTAGCCCTAATGACCAACACAAACCTTGCTTCATTTGACTCCTCAACAAGGTTCAACTACTTAGGAGACTCAAACACTCTAAAAACAAGTCAAACAATCATCACACCAAGCATAACATTACAAGCCAACACATGAAATGACACTTCACAAAAAAGAATGCAACATGTGATGATGATGCTTATGCTCATGAGATGTCAAGTCATGCATTTAGGGTTGCTTAACACCAGGGGTGTTACAGCCCTCCCCTCCTTAAAGGAATCTCGTCCCGAGATTTAAGTTACTGAGCATTTCTTATAAAAGTGTGGATACACCTCCTTTAGATAGCCATCCGTTTCCCAAGTGGCATCTCAATCATCTTGTTCACTCTAAGACACTTTATATTGCTTCACTATTCTTCCACAAGTTACTCTTTCCTTTTCATCAAGTACCCAACACGGCTTCACTGAGTAGGTGAGATCGGATTGCAACTTGATGGTGGCCGGTTGCACTTCTTCTTCTGGAACTCAAAGGCATTTCTTCAATTGCGACACATGGAATACAGGGAATATAGCCTTTAAGTGTTCTGGCAGTTGTAGCTGATAAGCTACCTCTCCCCTCCTTTCCATAATCCTATATGGTCCCACAAACCTTGGCGCCAGCTTTCTTCTTACTGCAAAGCGTCTGACACCTTTCATGGGTGACACTTTCAGATAAACATAATCGCCTTCGTTGAATTCAAGCGGTTTCGTCCTCTTGTCTGCATAACTCTTTTGTCGAGACTGCGCAACGGCTATATGTTGTCGAATTGTTCTAACTTGTTCTTCTGCTTCGTTAACGAAATCCATTTCGTAGTATCGATGTTCTCCTGGTTCAACCCAATTCACCGGTGTCCTGCACCTTCTACCATAAAGAGCTTCAAAAGGTGCCATCTGTATGCTTTCTTGGTAGCTATTGTTATATGCAAATTTAGCTAAAGGTAACCATTTCTCCCAAGATCCTTTTGCCGAAATCACACAGGCTCTCAACATGTCCTCCAAAACTTGGTTCACTCTTTCTGTTTGCCGTGACGTTTGGGGATGATAGGCAGAGCTATGGATTAGCTTGTGCCTAATTCCTTTTGGAATTTCTCCCAAAACGGTGCAGTAAATTGCGATCCATGATCCGAAACTATGACCTTGGGTATACCATGTAGTCAAACGATTTGGTTGATATAAATCTCTGCATAGTCCGGTGCTCGATAACAGGTTTTAACTGGTATGAAATGAGCGGTCTTGGTAAGACGATCAACTATCACCCAAATTGAGTCATTTCCTTTTTGGGTGGTTGGTAAACTGGTGATAAAATCCATACCCACTTGTTCCCATTTCCACTCGGGTATTGGTAATGGTTGAAGTGTTCCGGCTGGCTTCAGGTGAATAGCTTTCACTCGACAACACGTGTCGCATCTAGCTACATAAGCGGCAATCTCTTTCTTCATTTTAGTCCACCAAAACCTTGGACGCAAATCTTGATACATCTTAGTGCTTCCAGGATGAATAGATAACTTGGATAAATGAGCTTCATCCATGATCCGGTTTTTGAGTTCTCTATTCTTAGGCACTACTAAGCGCTTGTCAAACCATAACACTCCCTTGTCATCAATCCGGAAATGTTTTACTGGTTCAGTTGCGGTTTTCAGCCTTTCTTTGATATGATAAATTCCCTTATCTGTTTTCTGCCCTTCAAGAATCTGGTCAACTAGGGTGCCTTGCAACCTGATGTTGTGCAAAATTACAGGGTGTACGAGACTAAACTCGTCTTCCGGTTGTAACCTCAAGTTGTTGCAGTGTAATTTCCGGCTCAAAGCATCGGCAACCACATTTGCCTTTCCTGGATGATAATGTATATGCAGATTATAATCCTTGATTAGTTCAAGCCATCTTCTCTGCCTCATATTCAGTTCAGGTTGAGTGAAGATATACTTGAGACTCTTGTGATCAATGTACATATTACAGACGTTACCAAGCAGATAATGTCTCCAGATTTTCAGAGCATGCACCACAGCGGCTAACTCCAAATCATGTGTAGGATAGTTTATTTCATGTTTTCTCAATTAGCGTGAGGCATATGCAATCACTCTGCCTTCTTGCATAAGGACACAACCCAATCCAACTTTCGATGCATCACAAAAGACATCGAAAGGCTTCTTGATATCTGGTTGAGCTAAGACAGGAGCAGTGGTCAATAGTTTCCGCAGAGTACGGAAAGCTATTTCACACTCCTTTGTCCATTCAAACTTATGATCCTTCTGGAGCAAGCTTGTCATTGGTTTTGCAATCTTGGAAAAGTCAGGAATGAAACGACGATAGTATCCTGCTAATCCAAGAAAACTCCGAATCTCACCAACTGAAGTAGGAGCTTTCCAATCCATCACCTCTTGTACCTTACTAGGGTCCACAAAAATTCCTTCTTCTGATAGAATATGACCAAGAAATTGCGCCTGCTTCAACCAAAACTCGCATTTGCTAAACTTAGCATAAAGCTTATGTTCTCGGAGCCTCATCAACACAACCCTCAAATGTTCTGCATGATCGTCCGAGTTCTCGGAATATATCAGAATGTCATCAATGAACACCACTACAAACTTATCCAATTCCGGCATAAACACCGAATTCATCAAACTCATGGATATGCTGGGGCATTTGTCAATCTGAAAGACATGACAAGATACTCGTATAATCCATATCTGGTCGAGAAAGAAGTCTTTGGTATATCTTGCGGTCGGATTCTGATCTGGTGATACACCGATCTCAAATCAATCTTGGAAAACACCTTGGCTCTGGATAACTGGTCAAATAGAATGTCTATCCGTGGCAAAGGATACTTGTTCTTGATAGTCACGGCATTGAGCGGCCGATAATCCACACACATTCGTAGCGACTTATCCTTCTTCTTGATAAACAACGCTGGACAACCCCACCTAGATATACTAGGTTGGATGAATCCTTTGTCCAAGAGCTCCTTGATCTGAGTCTTGAGCTCAGCTAACTCATTGGGTGGCATACGATAAGGTCTTCTAGAGATTGGTGCAGTTCCAGGTAATAATTCAATGGCAAATTCCACTGCCCGCTTGGGCGGTAATCCTAGTAATTCATCTGGGAAGACATCGGGGAAGTCTCGAACGACGGGAATCTTGGACAGGTCTTCTATAGACAAAGTGCAAGATAAATCAACAAAGTTAGCACCCCGGGGAAGAGAGATGCGTAACTTGGTATTCGTCCTTCCATCAGATAAGGTAAGAATCCTATTTGCAGTGTCTAACACCGCATTCCACATACTCATCCAACTCATCCCTAGGACTACATCCATACTTAGTCCTGGCAGGACTACTAAATTAGCTCCGAATTTGTGTCGTCCAATGTCGATGGTCGTATTACAAACCATCTGCCTAGATAGCACACTACTCCCCATGGAGCTTACGCGAAACCCGTAATCCATTTCAGACACCTCTTGATTATGCTTTTGTGCAAATGCTTTGCTCATGAATGAATGTGATGATCCAGTATCAAACAAAACAACCGCAGGATGATGGTTAACAAGACACATACCGGCAGTCACGGGCTCTCCAGCACGAGCTTCTTCAGCAGTCATGTTGTGCAGACGTGCGGGGTAGTTAGCTTGTTGCTTCTTTGGGTGAGGACAATACCTTGCGAAGTGTCCCTCTTGGTTGCAATTGAAACAGGGTCCCCTAACTAAAGGTTTCCCTTCTGTTGAACTGCCCTGACCTCCACGAGCTTGGGTAGCAGCTATCTTGTATGGCCTTTGATTGCGCTGAACTTGCGGCTGACCTTTCTTCTGCGGCGGCCTGTAACGTGCCCCCGGCGCTGGTGGTCGATACTGGGAACGTTGAGCTGGTGATCCCCTAGGTTGAGATGGTCCTGAATCAAAAGTTCTCTTCTGGGCCTTACTTGCAGCATGCTTATTATTGTGATTCTCTTGGATCAGACAATCACTAATAAAGTCATTGAAGATGGTACGAGAAGACGTACCCACTGACTTTCCCATTTTGGTGTTCAAGCCCCTCTTGAAACTAGCAATCTTTTTAGCATCTGTGTTCACGAAGTCTGGAGCATAACGTGACAAAGAGTTAAACAGGTGATGGTACTCGGTAACAGATCGAGTCCCCTGCGTTAAGCTCATGAACTCTGCCACTTTCATCTGAGTCAGGCCGGGCGGAATATAATGCCCTCGAACAGCTTCGGTGAACATCCTCCAGGTGACAGGAACGTTAGCAGGATAGGTGGTGCGGTGATGCCCCCACCAAATCCTGGCTGGCCCTTGCAGCTGGTGTGCAGCATATTCTGCCTTCAACTCTTCTGTGAGTCTGAGCAATCGAAACTTCTGTTCCATAGTATGCAGCCATTCTTCTGCCTCTAAAGGTTCAGTAGCTTCCTTGAAGATGGGTGGCCTAGTATCCAAAAAATCCCTAAAAGAACTATACTGATTTGGCTCAGGACGCTGTTGACCGTGCGCCAAATTCTCATGCAGTAAAGCTTCAATGTTGCGCTGGCTTCCCATGAATTGGGCGAAAAGCTGCTCGGGAGTGGCTGGTGGAGGAGGTGGTGGATTGCGGTTGTCCCTGGGGTCCTCAATTCCACCACTACCGCCAGCTCCACTACGAGTTGTCGTCATCTGCATGTATTAATAGCAAGTGATCATTAGGCAGAGTTGCAATTATTGTAGAGAACAATAAATCATGCCAACTGAATTTATTCAGAAAACGAATTCGCCAAACAATCACAGAGGCATAATAAATTTCAATCCACATCGTAGCATCACATAATAAGATCGCTCAATACATATTATGCAAAAGCCAACACAAACATCCATAGTTTTGCCCATACATATGGGACTTTACAAGGTCTCACACCACGTGCACATAAGAGTACTATTCGTGCTTACATCCAGCCCATAACAAAAGCAAAAGATCAGGCTTGCCAACATACATAAAAGATCACTAGCTCTAAACATACGATCTAGACTACTCTCTAGCGATGTCACCATCGTCACCATCCTCACTAGACACATCTGAAGAACCACTAGAAGAGCTACTCGGATCCGGGTCCTCCTGAGGAAAGATGGGATTCCTCTCATTCTCCCTGCGGTGGATCTCCTCATGCAGACGGTCATTGTAGTCCTGCAGGTGGTGAAGTTGCAGCTCTAAGTCTCCCACTTGCAACCTCAGCAGCCTGTTCTCCTCTGAAGCGCGTATGCCCTCAAGGCAAACACCTCGAAGTGACTCCTCGGTCTCCCTCATGATCAAGGCTAGGAAGGTAGCAGACTCCTGCTGAATGCTGAGCTGATGAGCAGTCTCCTGCTCTCTCTGAAGTGCCTGGTCCCTCTCTACTGTCATGTGAGGTAGCTGGGTGGTGAGGAGGTCTATCTTTGTAGCATGCTCCTCCTGACTCCGGTGATGTGCAACTATCTCCTCACTAAGAATATGGTCCAACTGATCATAGCTGCGTGATAGACATCCATAGGTAGCCATGAGTGCAGCCATAGCACTCCCGGCTGGTCCGGCACAATGCTCCCTCTCAAACGAACTAGCCTCTAGTACGGCAGCTCCTGGCTGACGCCACACCGACTGATAAGGATCTGCTGTCGGGAAGATACTGGCTGTAGCCTAGGCAACCACCTCCGGATGGTCCTCCATAATGTCCCGGAGAACGGTGTAAGCAACTCTGTTAGCTCCATCCCATGGGGTCCTTCCCTGCAATGCGAACACTCGACGGCACCAAACGTGATCCTGCTCATCACGGCTAGGCACATCAACCTCCATTGTGTACATATAGCGATCCTCAGACATCTGCACACGGTGCCAATCGTACTGTGGCTCCTGACCCTCTTGGTATCCCACCAAGTGCGACACCCTCCAAAGGATGGTAGGCATGCCGAACTCAGCTAAGAAATCCTCCAACCCTTCGGCAGTCCATGGTCCCAACATGTAATTAGGCCTCTTGCCTCCGGTTGACTTACGAGCTATGTGCTTGGTACGGGCCATCTGTAAGAAGTTCATCCACATATATTAATATTAGTTTGAGAACCACTTTTATTAAGAAAAGACGGGATGGATAACATAAGGAAGTAAGTAAGTTTAATGCAAGGTTTTATGATCATGATGCATGCACGTAACCTGCGTCCTCACTGTCTAACAATCTAACGGCTAGACGGTGGCATACACGTTCACTCATAGCGTTAACTAGACGTACTATACGTTCGCAAGTTAGCGTACCTGCAGAAAATCATTTCAGCCCTGCCCACAGTATGAATATCATGCATTGCTGAAATTAAATCTAATACTAACTTAGGTGCACCCCCAGTATACACGTAAGCAGTATACGCACCCATCAGAATAATATTACTCCCACAATTAGGTACCTTCACATATACTTGTGTGTAACAGGTATACATGCCGGCACCATTCAAGCACACCCCTAGAATGGCGGTTGTCCAATCATGCTCTCACAACACAATTATTACCTTGGCGTAGAGGCAATTGATCCATACATTACTATTCCAGAGAATAGCACCCATACAATTTCACTCTTGCCGTATGGACGACAGAAACAACATAATCTAAATATGATGCACGACCCCCAAGTTAGTACTAAATAGCCACACCTAAAAACCTACTGGGCATAAGGGACTTGATCACTGGCACACCTTAATCTTTATCGATAAGATTTTTCAAATCCTATTATAGTTTATAAGTTTTAGCAAATAAAATTCTGATTTGAAAATATGATTTTTCAAATATACTCATGAACAGTAACGCCAACCATGCTCCGATGCCAGCTGTGACAGAACCGACCAATTTATACCAGATTAAGCACCGAACCCCTGCTTTAGCAGAGATTGATAGGTACTTAAGCTCGTACAAACCCTGTAGTCCGGAAATCTCGAAGGATTTCAAATTATTCAACAATAGCCAAGATCGTAATAGATTAGCGTACATGTCCACGAGATACATTCAGATCACACATAAATCAAATACATCAGAGTTCAATAGTTATTACAAACCATAGTTCAGAATTCAAAAGCGGAAGCAACATAGTTTTAAACATAAGTTCTTAGTTCACAATACGGTGCCGATGCTTGATCACTCCACAAAAGCATCAGGAAAGGATAAGAGATGACCATGCCCATGGTCTAGTCATCACCCGCGACAGGGTACAGACAGTTCTCGCAATAGCCGTAGAAGCATTGCCCATCTGCAACAACAAGGGATAAAACCCTGAGTACAAGAAGGTACTCAGCTAGACTTACCCGTCATAAACCAGAAATAAGGTTACACCAAGGAGTATGCAAGGCTGTATCTGGGGTTGGCCATACATAACTTTTTGCATAAAAGCATTTTATTATTAAATACATCATTAGAGTATGAGCAGTCAAGTTTATGTAATCAACCTGATTAACTAGATTGGCACCTGATCTAGAGCAAGCACTTGACTACTTATTCAAGCAAGAGTGACTATTTCATCAATAGCCTTTCAGATTCAGTACCATAACCATCTTTAGTTCCATAAGTTACTACGGTAACACATGCCCAGTCAAGTTACTCACTGTCCAGGAGCGATGGCGATTATAATCGATTCCTACCCAGCTGGGGATAAAAATGTCGCACACTCGCCCAATCACACCTTGCCAGGCAGCCGTCGACGACCAATTCAGGAAATTCGAGAACACAACGCGCGGGACGGTCATGGGCCCTTCTACACCGGGGGTTATCTCAATGCCAGGTCGCTCAAGCTATAACTGCCACGGTCATGCCAGGTCAATCAGGCCCTGCTTGTCCACGGACCATGCCAGGTTGCTCAGAATAGTTGCCCACAGTACATTTAAGGCCCTGGGTGTTAGGCGTCAACATCTCCATCACCGGCTCGAATAGCCCTACTCGGCTTCACGGGAGGTACTCAGACCTACTCCGTTAAGTGATTGACGCATTCAAAATGACTGAGGTGTGCCTTCGTTGGGTCCTAATCGACACAGACGGGAGGCTACTAGCACACAAAACTCATGTCCTGCTGCTCCTACATCCCGCCTGGTCTCAGATTAATTATTACATGGTTATATCCATGATAGCACCAGGCTAGTCATGATCAGTATCCACCTATAAGCGGGAGACAGGAAATCACCCGACTTTTACCGGTCTAAGCAGAGCTAAGCATACAACCGAGCCTAGACCTAACAGGGATAGCAAGACAGTAATTATGGGTGGACAAGGATAAGTAAGGAATGCATCAACGGTATCATTCAACTCCTATATCCTAATGCAACAAGCATATCAAGTTATTTTCGTAATTGCATTTGCAAACCGTAGGAGTGGGATGCTCCGGGGCTTGCCTCTTTCAAAGTCGGATGGTCGATGATCGCGGCACTCAGGCAGGTCCTCGACGTCTCCTTCTTCGATCCTCTCGTCCTGGGTCTCCTCCGGGCACGGCTCCTCCGGTGGCTGCGGGTTCTGGACCTCCACTACCGATCCTGTATGATGCATAACACGCATGAATATATAATGAATGCACATGGGATGCATTGCAATGCACATAGGACAAGATAACTCAGGAGATAAGCACATGTCATCTACTTCATTTTCTTCAACAAGGTAGTCAACATCATCCTATTATCACTTAACTACGGCTACCATTTAAGCATTTTATTTAGCGTAGAACAGCAACCCTCAGATAACAATCTCAGAAAAATCTACAGAAATTACTGGAGGTTGACAGCATGCAATCTAGCCTCCTGTCCAAATTACCGGCGGCGACCTTTCCGGCGAAACGGACATCACCACTCTACTCCTCTCCTACTTCCGCATCCGACGGTACCACTCTCTAGCCCAACACGTGCACAGACACGGCGGTGCGGCCATGCTACGCCGGCCGGCTCCGGCCATCCCAAGCTAAACCGACTCCCGATTTCTACTCCGGCGACCTTCGCAACCCTAACCCGAGGCTCAGAAGCAAGGGTTCTCACTCCGAGCACCTGGGACCACGACCATGCCGACTCCGGCGACCATGGCGAGCGGCGGACGGCGGCGTACCGTCACTGCCAAACCCTAATCGGGCAAACCGATTTCCCCTTCTATTTCCGCAGACCTCACCGACTCTAGAACGGGGGCTAGGGCAACACGAAACCACGCGAAGGAGGCCGGCCATGGCGAACCGAGCTCGGCGGTCATGGCAGCCATGGCGGCGGCTCATCCCGGGGCCTGCCTAGGGTTTCCTACGGGGCGCTAAGGGTAGCAAGAGGTGCGGGGGCTCACGGCGAAGCCTTGTGGGTGGTTGGGCTTGCGGCGAGGCGGCCGGACGGCGGTGAACGGCGGCGACGCTTGCTTTTCCTCCCCTTTCCGCCCGAGCGCCGGCGAGAGCGAGAGAGACAGAATGGATGGAAGTGGAGCGGCTTGGCTGTGCAAATGCAGGCGGGCGGGCCTTGTGCTCGCCACGCCGCGCGCGGACGCGGGCTCGCCAGGCGTCGGACGCCACGCGGCGGCCAAGCTCTGGCGCGGTCGGCCACGACCACGGCCGATTCAAACTAAATCACCGGATTCAGGCACTGATGGCCGACTGACGGCTGATTTTTGGACGCGATTATCTCCTAATCCAGTCGATGAAACGCTAAAACCACTTGCTCATTGATTAGAGCTACTTGCCGACTACAACTTTGGTTACAAGTTCCAGCTTTGGTTCGGCCTGGATTGCTCTCACGAAAGCCCCAAAGATCACTTAGCGAAACTGATTCGGCAGTTAGGACTTAGAAGAATTTTTCTAAGTCAAATCTCCCCCATTTCTGCCTTGTGGGTCCTAAAACACCTTGTTAAACCCATTTTCATGAGTTGGCCCTTAAACAACTTTTGTTCTACTCTAAAATCTACACACTTTTGGTTAAGGGCCCACAGCCATGCAAAGCATCTATCAAGGAGGTCTTAGTTAGTCAAACAAAAGGACTCCTAGGGCTCTATTAAGGCAACTAGGGTCAGGGACTTGGTTAGCCCTAATGACAACAACACAAACCTAGCTTCATTTGACTCCTCAACAAGGTTCAACTACTTAGGAGACTCAAACACTCTAAAAACAAGTCAAACAAGCAATCACCCAAGCATAACATTACAAGCCAACACATGAAATGACACTTCACAAAAAAGAATGCAACATGTGATGATGATGCTTATGCTCATGAGATGTCAAGTTATGCATTTAGGGTTGCTTAACACCAGGGGTGTTACACAAGCCAAGTGAATCATGAGAAATGCGAAAAACACTAGAAAAGGGGGAAGAACGAAGAACGAACGCGATTTCTGCCCGATCTATGTCTTCGTGAGGTTAGGAGAGAAATCCTTCAGTGGAAAGAAGGTGCTCACGACATAGAACAATCTGATTCAAGTGGAATCAAAAATCATCTCACGGAGAAGGTGAACGAGGCAAATCTCCAGGAGAGGAAAAACCAAAACACGAAGAACACAAGAACTAAATGTGAATCAATCGGGAATTCAACCGTGTCTCGAATCCACGAGACAATTGTAACACCTCTAGTGTTAAGCTAGCATGACATCATCATCTCACTTTGCATAATCATGTCATGAGCATAAAGCATTCACATATGTCTTTCTTTTTCATATAAAGTGTCATTTCATGTGATAGAATGCATATAGACATACAATGATGTGATGCTTGTTTGGCTTGTTTGTTGAGTGGTTTGATCTTCTTAGCAGTCTAACCATGT
Source organism: Coix lacryma-jobi var. lacryma-jobi (assembly GCA_009763385.1). NCBI lineage: Eukaryota > Viridiplantae > Streptophyta > Magnoliopsida > Poales > Poaceae > Coix > Coix lacryma-jobi. Next base: position 112,134,140 of record CM019824.1, read on the forward strand.
TGAGAAGTCAAAATGAAGCCATGTTTATGTTGGTCATTTGGCTAATCAAGTCTCTAAACCCTAGTTGACCAAATGAAGCTCTAGGATTTCTTTTGTTTGACTAACAAAGACCTCCTTGATATAAGCTTTGCATGATTGAGTGCCCTTAACCAAAAGTGTGTAGAATTAGAGTAGAACAAAAGTTATTTTTGGGTCAACTCATGAAAATGGGTCTAACTTGGTGTTTTGAGGCCCACAAGGCAGAAATGGGTGAGTTTAGACTTGGAAAATTTTCCTAAGTCCTAAACTACAAAAACAGTTTCATCTAGTGAAGTTTGGAGCTTTCCCGAGCAATATCAAGGCCGAACCAGTGCTCAAGCTTATAACCAAAGTTGTAGTTTTCACGTAGCTCTTCTCAATGGAACCATCAGTTTAGGGTTTCATCAAGTGATTAAGGAGATAATCACATGCGAAGATGGGCTGTCAGTCGGCTGATAACAGACTGAATCCACCGATTCAGTTCAAACCCGAGTCGGCTTCAGTGGCCGAACGCGCCAGTGTTTGCCCGCCGCATGGCGTGCGACGGCCGGTCGGGGCAGCAATCGCGCGCAGCGTGGCAAGCTTAAGACGTTCGTGCACGCCTTCGCCTGCCAGACCGCTCCTCCCGCTCTGCCTTGCCTTATCCTCGCTCTCGTCGACGCTCGGGCGGAAGAAAGGGGAAGCAGCGTGTTCGCCGCCGTCCCGCCGCGCCATTTTCCAGCCAACCACCCCGCCGACCTCGCCTCGAGCTCTTGCATTGTCTGCTCTAGCCAGCGCCTCCTAAAAAGCCTTAGGTGTGCCACGGGATGAGCTTCCGCCATGGCCGCCGAGCTCGGTCCGCCATCATCGACCTCCTTTCTGTGTGAATCCCTCCGTCCTAGCTCATGTTCGTAGGTCTATGGAGTTCGTGGAAGAAGTAGGAGGTGATGGTTTAGCCGATTAGAGTTCGGTTGTCGCGGTACGTCGTCATCCGCCGTCCACCATGCTCATCGGAGTTGGCGTGCCCGTGATTCTGACTATCCGCTGCAGAAGCCCTAGCTTCTTTGCCTCGCGCTAGGTTTATGGAGGTCCGGGGAGTGAAAAACAGGAGATGGTTCACCTTGGCTTGGCCGAAGATGGTCGGCGTGGTGAAGCCACGCCGTCGTGGCCGCCATTTCCGCCGTTGAGCTCCATCCGTTGCAATGCTAGGCTAGTGAGTGGTACCGGTCAACGCGGAAGGTCGAGAGGAGCCCAGTGGTGGAGTTCGTTTCGCCGGAGGAGTCGCCGTCGGCGAGCTCCGGCGAGGTCAACGGCTCCCCTGTTTTCGGGAGTATGGCGAGTGGGGTCGGTTTGACCTAGGGGCCCAGTGGTCAGCCGCTTGGGTGCAGCTGAGTTGGGTTCCCGTAGCATTTAGGGTTTGGTTGTTTTGATTAAATATTTTTCTAGAAATGTGAATAATGTTTGTTTAATTCATATCTAGAGTTTTGTGAGTCTAAATAATGTGAAACAAATTTTGTTAGATTTGTCTTGATGAGCTCTGTACATGAAAAATATGATATGTCCAGTTTGTGATAATTTTATGGGTAGTTATAATTAATTTTTGTTTGGGCTGATATCTTGTTAAATGCCTATGTAGATTATGAGATGTAGAACCAGGGAAAAATGATAAGTAGTGTTTGCCTATGTAGAAATCTGAAGTTAATATTAATATTGCTTAAATGCTGTTTTATTGTATGAGTTTTAGTAAATAATAAGTAGTGTTTTGATGAGTTGATTATGAGATGTAGAACCAGGGAAAAATGATAAGTAGTGTTTGCCTATGTAGAAATCTGAAGTTAATATTAATATTGCTTAAATGCTGTTTTCTTGTATGAGTTTTAGTAAATAAATATAAATGTTATGAGCTTGGTAGTTTTTGTAGACTGCTTTTGTGCTAAGAAGTTCTGAAGAAAAATATGAAATCTGTTGTTTGACACTTTTCACTATGATTTGTAGTTCAAAGCACCTTTTCACCATGTTGTTTGTCTTTTTCATATAGAACAGTGCTTAAGTCCAAATGGCATGAAATTTGTACAGTGAACGTTATTCCATGCTGTTAACCTACAATATTTTTGTAGATTTTTTTGGAGCTATTAGCTATAGGTTGCTGTTGTAAGCTTGTTTAATTGAGTTAACTGGTTTAGGCAAGTAAATGGTGTGCACTTTGTTTATGTGGGACCAGCAGGGGTAAAATGGTCTTTTCAGTGCATTCATAATATCTTTACCTTGCATGTCGAGCATAGCTACTCTCTAAATAGAGTGTTGCACTCTACTGGAGAAGAGATATGCACGTATTTGGTCAAGTTAAATTGTTATGCATCTCTCCAATACGCGTGTTACATTGCTCATCCTAGCATATGCATCATACAGGTTCGGTAGAGGAGCAAGTCGTAGCAGAGGAACCAGAGGAGCAGCAGCCCCAGAGTCAGGAGCCGGAGGCCGCAGGAGAGGAGCCTGAAGAGGACCTTCCTAAGTGCCCGAATCACCAACCCAGCACCATCGAGAAAGGCAAGCCCCGAGTGCCTGAATCACCAACCCAGCACCTTCGAGAAAGGCAAGCCCCGGAGCATTTCTAGCTACCCTTCGGTTTGCAATTAACTTACTCGTATTATGATTGTGGCATTAAGTGTAGGAGTTGCTTGATGTCGTTGATGCATTATTTATCTACCTTGATTACCATTGATATATTATTCTTGTTACCCGATTAGCTATAGGCTCGATCTTTATGCTTAGCCATGCTTAGACCGGTAGAAGTCGGGCAACCTTCATGTTACTCGCGAGTAATAGGTGGTTACTCGACCTTTAACGGAAAATTGCCAGTATGTGAGATAACTTAGTCTTATGGATAACGGAGATCGGCAGATTCCTGTAGTGTTGTGCTACAACATTTCTAGTCGTGTCGTATGGGAAAACAGTATCATGCTAAGACGGCCCTCTTGTCATGTTGAACGCATGCCCCACACTTAGCTGGAAGGATAACTCGTTCTGACCGTGAAGCCGCTCATTGTTCCAGGTCGGCTCTCGAACCCCACGCATCTACCGAAGCCACGAAGGGGGTATTGGGACGCGGGGGCGCGAAAAGTAAGACCCGGGTGATGGTGGTTAAGTCCAACTCCTTGTCAGTCGGGCTTGCCTCCGGGTATGTTTGTGGCAGTCGAGTCCGCGGCTTCCTGGAACAGTGTTGTGGTTATCTATAGCTCACCTGATCTGTGAGTGTGGTTTGTGTGGGAAATAAAATCACCAGCTGGTTAGGAATCGATTATAATCGCCATCGCTCCTGGATAGTGAGCACTTGACTTGAACACTGCTCTGTCTTGATACTGAAGGTATGGAACACGTGACAATTATCATGGAACTATTGACAATTGTTATTTAGTCTGTTTGTTATATTGTGGTGATTGCCTAAATCACTACCATGACTGTTTTTAGTACAGGTGCTAGTCTAGTTAAACAGGTTAATCCCGATTCTAAATTTGCATCTAGTAAGTAAGAGAACATGTTACTTAACTACTTATGCTTTTACACAAAATACTGTATCATACCAGCTCCACACTTATACTAGCCTTGCATATTCCATGGTGTCAATTATTTCTGGTTTATGATGGGTAAGTCTAGCTGAGTACCTTCTCGTACTCAAGGCTTTGTTCCCCTTGTTGTTGCAGATGGTTAGGTTTTCTATGGCTATTGCATCAATTGTCTCTGCCCTGCGTTGGGAGACAACTAGGCTATGGGCGTGGTCAACTCTCTTCGTCCCTTTTGCTTTTGTCAGACATGACTACTGAATGGCACTGTAATAGACTATGTGTGGGTGTTTTAAAACGACGTTTTAAGGTTAAGCTTCCGCAACTAAACCAAAGACTTGGTTTGTAATAACTAATGTTGCTACTTGTTGACACTGGTTATCTATCAAAATTAAAGGATAAATAAATATGAAAAGGGCATGAATTCAATCACCAATAAAGGTTTAGGGTTTTAATTGGTAATATTCCACGAGTTTTGGTGGATTGTGATTCTGCAGGGACTAAACAGGAAAACCAGCACTGATTACTTCTCCTAGAAGGAAACCGACGGAAGATTATGGAACCGGCACGTCAGGAATACACCAGAAGGACCTAGAGGACACCACGGGGTGGGACACCCCGAGAGGCCGCCCGGTGGGACCGACCGGTCCCACCCTATGACCGGTCGGTCACCCCCTAGGCCCGATGGCCTCTGCCTTCCGGAACCTTCTTCCACCGCCTCCTAGGATGCATCTCCACCGTCCCTGAAGTCGGTTTGATCTAACGGCCGCGGTTGATCCCTCAGGGCTATATAAACAGGCCCCCAGGCCCCAGGGTAGATCAAGTCTCTCTTCAGAAAAGTCTACGCCTCATTCAGAAACCCTAGAAGAAGACTTCAAGAGCCAGCTTTCAATTAGAAGACTAGTTACCCCTCTAGTTTAGGTTTAGAACCTAGTCTTATACTAGAACTAGAAGAGATAGAGAGAGAGAGGAAGAGATCAAGAAGGAGCTCCGTCCTGTCGGATCAACTTCTTCATCTTGTACATGCGGATTCAAGTTCATCTTCAACTTGCTTCAGCGATTGTTTCGATAATCAACGTCTATATTTAAGTTTGATCCATTGTTCTTGTTATTCTTAAGGTTTATGACTCTCTTTTGAGTACTTTAATTCTAGTCGCGCTAGAGTTAGAGTAGTTGGATAGTGTAAGCGTGGTGCTTAGACTTGATAGCTCATAGTTGCCTCCTATAATGCCGGTAGTAGTGGTTGTTCGCAAGGGTGACTCTTATAGCCTTGTTGATTCTTCTATAGTCCACTCAACCGTGTGTAGGCTCGGTAGGATTATATATTTGCATAAAAGACACATACTCTGTTTGTGACCTTTTATGGCAACTTCCCCACTAAGAATAATATAAACATATCACTCTTAAGTTGGATTTATATAACCTTAGTTATCCCCTCTATGCTTCTAGATTCTCCGTCCTTGTTAGCTACTCAGGGGTTAGACTTTAAGGCTTAACACTATCCGTTTCTTTGGGTTCGATATTAAAACTGGGTTACTCCGGTGAAGTGCTACATCAATAGATTTTATTTGTGCGCTTGCGGATAATGTAGAGTGTCCGTTAATTTATACCAACAAGCATTTCTGGCGCCGTTGCCGGGGAACGGTCTAGAGTTAATCTTAAGTCTAACCTTGTAATCATACTTTTATCTTTTCCTTTTTTGTCCTAGTCTTTTCATTTTTTTGTGTTCTTTCTTATGAATGTTGTTTTTGAATTCCACTCCTATCTATCACTACCCCATGAGTGCAAGTTATAACCAGTAGAATCCTTACACCCTATCATAACATCTGGTTATTAGCTATGCCTACCTTTCCGTTGTACTTCCTTCTGTAATGAGCATAGAAATATATTTATGAAATTATTCCTTTGGGTATTCTTGTCACTAACCTTTCCAGGTCTAGAGCAAAAAAGAACGAAGGAACAACAAACACAAGGTATGCCCAACCAATCAACATGTAACATTGAATTACATTCATCCAATCTTGATTTGCAAAATCCAAGCTTGGGGAATAGACTTTCTAATAGCATCTCTTGTCGTGTTGCTATGTTGGTTCCCTACCCTTTAAGATATGCTCATATACTAATCATGCTCTTTCATCACCATCTGAATAAATCTCTATAATACTTTCATGCTACCCTCATTCGCTATATTATATGTTTAGGTTTGGAGTACTTTCATACATCTCTTAAATTAAGCATGGTGCTAGTTTAGGAGTGGTGATCTTGCTTTCAAAGGCTTTTAATTTAAGCAATTAAGTTAAAATACCTTCCTAGATCAAATTAGACATGGTGTCTAGGTTGATTTTTGAGCCAATGTACGCTATAGTGGATGTTGGATATTTTGTTGGACTAACCCCTGTAGGGAAACTTTCAATATCAATTTGGAAAGTCCTGAGATGAACTCACACCAGAGATGAAGCAAGGCGTACACATGAACTTCAAACAACTCTTGCACAATGAAGACTCAGCTCATTCATCATGTATGAAAGAACTGTGAGTATCAAAGTTTATTTATTTTGTCTTCTACTGCAAGTTCTCTTTTGCCTTAAATCATGTTAAATGTGTCAGCCAACCATAAAATGCTAGTCTATGCTAAAATAATCCTAAAAACATCTTTTTATTAGCATAGATGCAAAATACATAAGTTGTGGATAATAACTCATGCTTCAAATTCTTGCAATCCTTCGGGTATATGTCCACTAACACTACGCAGGAGAGAGATTTTGTTCATCCATGGTTTGGTCTGAACATTGAAGATCCAAAACTAAAACCATAGACACACAAACCCTCTCAGATCACAAATGGTGCCAGCCTAGCTTTGAGTCTTGCTTGGGCACTAATGACAGACAGGATGCAACTTACCTCGTATGAGACATCCTATGCCTGCAACCATCATTGCCCAAGACATCAAGACAAGAAGTGGGAAGTTATCCTCTTTTCTAATCAAGAGCTAGCTTGGGAGACAAGATGGTACCACTACAACAATAGCAAGATCTACAAATCCAAAACATGAACATGTTGTTTGGGAATCCATCTACATCACAAGCCAGCCTGGGAGAGACAATTCTGTTATCTAGATGTATTTCACAATCAAAGGGGGGAAGGAGAAAACCAGCTTCAAGACATATTGATCTCCTACCTATCACTTTGATCAGTACAAACCACTAGATGTTGTCCTAGTCGAGAAGAAGAATATGATCCATCACTCATTCTTGGAACATCGTTCTTGAACACCATCAATGCTATCATCTTTGCCGAACCTGGAGAAGTCAACTTTTGGATCTTTCGCTGAATCTTCAACATCTACATCACTTATGAGCAGCCAAAGAGAACCAAGAGAAGATGTCAAAGGGAGAACCAACTGCCAAGAATTGAGGAGGGCATCATGAAGGATGAAACCACTGCACCACATGAGTTAGAAGATGGAGAGATAATACCTGAGCCAGCAAATCAGGAAGAATAGCTGATAAGATCTCCATCATCTAGATACTATTGAGAGGACAACTCTCAGTTGTGACACTAAAACACAAAGACTATCATGGAGGCACTCGAATTGCAGCTCTAAATTCAAGTCTCTTGCTAACCTAATGATTAAAGGAAAACAAGAAAGGTTGACAAGAGAAGAATGCGGAATTGTCCCTACATCCTCATAGTACAGAATTAATACAAGAAAGAGAGAGGGTCCTAGTCAGCATACTCGAGGAACAATACGCCTTCACTGATAAGTCGACACAAGAGAAGGAAGGTTGATACCTCTAAAGATGATTCCACTGTGATCTTCCTCCTCTCAATCACACTGTGAGACGAGCAAGAGAAGACAAGCTAGCTAGACAAGAGAAGCTTCCACAAGGTGGTTCGACGCATCACTCTTCAATGACAAATTAACATTTCAAGGTAAGTAACCATCACTTTAAAAGCTTCTTCTTGATTCTAGTATGAACATAAATAAAGAACTAAACATGTTTAAGTTGCACATCACTTGATCCAACTTAATCAACTCAACATGTTCAGTCCTTTCAACTTTGTTCCTAGCTTTACTCTCTTGAATCTTACTGTTTTAACTAAATGAGCTAAAATGTTGTGCATCTAACCTTTGGAAGATGATATATCTCAATCATGAAAAGATTGACACTTTATGCATAGATTATCCTTCCTTGGGTTAAGTAATCTGATCTGTTAAATATTTTAAGATGCTACTTTCATGCTCATCCTCTGATCCTATCACTCATGTTAAGATTCAATAGGACACATAAACAACAAGTTTGTCTTGTGCAATGTGCCTAAGGTTAGAGGGGAATAAACAAAACTTTTGGTTCTGTTGGTGTTTTTCCACCAACAGAGCCCATGCACTTGATCTCTACCTTGTCTTTATGAGCAGGACACACTCTTGAGCAAAACATGGAGAAGTTTGTCACTCCCAAATTCTACAGAGTGAAGGTCCTAGATCTACAAGAACATGCACACTAAGTAAGATGCTGCCAGCTTCCATAATTAACGCTTCATTTCAAACTGCTGGGCAAACGAAGAACAAGAGTGACACCATATCAAGAGGCATAAACAAGAAGGAATGATGGAAGACGTTGTAGTCAGAATTAGAGGTCATGAAGTCCCCACAGACTTCTTGATCCTCGACATGGGAGAAGACGATTATGTCCACCTCATCATAGGAAGACCATTCCTCTATGCTACAAGTGCAATCATCTACAAGAGGAAATCCATTTTCACTTTCCTGGACAAAAGGCACGATGCAACCTCATCAACTACGTGCCCAATGAAGCACCTAAGAAAAATAGAAGTGAAAGAGGCCACTCTCAAAGCCAAAGAAGATAAACTATCAAGAATAGAGAGGCCCATCATGAAGAAGAAGCTATCAACACTATCCCAGAAAAGAAAGGATAGAAACCTCAAGACAGTGAACCACAGGAAGTGAAGACTCAAACCAAGAAAGTATGAAAGAAAATGTTTGCACCTAAGAGATACAATCAATAACAACTTTCCAAACGTCTGACATACCTTGGGAGGTCTGAACCAAGGGAAGGTCCGGTTCGTCAGACCTATATATCCGAACCTTCCCAAAAGGTAAAAATCGGTAGTTATCTTTGCTGCATATTTCTCATATTTAATCCATAACCATTTCTTTCATCATCATATTTAATTCACAACTGTTGGTATAAATTAACGCACACTCTTCTTTATCCGCAAGCGCATAGATAAAATCTACCGATGTAGCACTTCACCGGAGTAACCCAATTTTAATATCAAACCCAAAGGAACGGATAGTGTTAAGTCTTAAAGTCTAACCCCTGAGTAGCTAACAAGGACGAAGAATCTAGAAGTATAGAGGGGATCACTAAGGTTGTCTAATTCCAATTTAAGAGTGCTATGTTTATATTATTCTTAGTGGGGAAGTTGCCATAAAAGGTGACAAACAGAGTATGAGTCTTTTATGCAAATGTATACTCCTACCGAGCCTACACACAGGTAAGTGGACTATAGAAGAATCAACAAGGCTATAAGAGTCACCCTTGCGAACAACCACTACTACCGGCGTTATAGGAGGCATTTATGAGCTATCAAGTCTAAGCACCATGCTTACACTATCCAACCACTCTAACTCTAGAATGACTAGAATTAAAGTACTCAAAAGAGAGTCATAAACCTTAAGAATAATAAGAACAATGGCTCAAACTTAAATATAGACGTTGATTACCGAAACAATCACTGAAGCAAGTTGAAGACAAACTTGAATCCGCAGGTACAAGATGAAGAAGTTGATCTGACAGGCCGGAGCTCCTTCTTGATCTCTTCCTCTCTCTCTCTCTTCTAGTTCTAGTATAAGACTAAGTTCTAAACCTAAACTAGAGGGGTAACTAGTCTTCTACTTGAAAGCTGGCTCTTGAAGTCTCTTCAAGGGTTTCTGAATGAGGCGTAGTCTTTTCTGAAGAGGGGCTTGTTCTCCCCTGGGGCCTGGAGGCCTGTTTATATAGCCCTGAGGGATCAACCGCGACCGTTAGATCAAACCGACTTCATGTAGGGCTGAGATGGATCCTAGGAGGCGGTGGAGGAAGCTTGCAGAAGACGGAGTCCAGCGGGCCCAGGGGCAGACCGATCGGTCCTAGGGTGGGACCGGTCGGTCCCACCTGGAGGCCTCTCGGGGTGTCCTGCCTCGTGGTGTCCTCTGGTGTCCTCTTGGTCCTTCTGGAATATTACTGACGCGCCGGTTCCGTAATCTTCCATCGGTTTCCTTCTAGGAGAAGTAATCTGTGCTGGTGTTGATGGTCCTTAAACACCTGTTTTACCATCAATATTTTACCCTAAAGTTCACCAAAAAGGCATGAAATGTAGTCAAATAGGTTTCAAACTAACCAAATTCCACATGTCCATAGATTTTTATTTGAATGCAGGATTTGGACCAAATTTGGAGAATGGACCCACCAGGAGACGAGCCCACTCACCAGGACCCATTTGGGCCCGAGTGGGGTGGCGCCCGCCAACCAGAGGTGGCGCCCGCCACCCAAATGTGGCGCCCGCCACATGGAGAGGCCCAACTCTCCCCCTTTGCCACGTCACTGATCCGTGTGACCATCCCAAGGCCAAATCTTGGCCCTTGGTCACTAGGTTAGTGGCATCGGACGGCTCAGGAGTGAGTGGCGTGGATCAAGGCCGAATGGCGGTTACTTGGACATGCAACCGACCTACCAATCACCTCTCTGGAGCTCCTGGATGCCGTTGAAGCCAAGGCGGTGCATCCAACGGTGAGGGAGGTGGCGGCCGCCACCTAGGGCTGGCGCCCGCCACTAGGGTTAGCCCTAGGTCGGTTGGCTGCCCCCTATAAGTACCCCCCTCACTCCTCAAGACTATAAATACCCCCCTGGTGGCACCACTTCATTCGTACCATCCCATACCACACCACAAAGCAACACAAGCAAGCAAGAGAAGCAGAGAGCAAGTTAGAAGCTCAGAGAGCTTAGGCAAGTAGGTTAGCTAGTAGAGAGACTATAGCTCTAGTGCCCTCGCTATAGCGCAGCTCTTAGTTTAGCACAGCTCAGCCTAAGTCAGTGGTAAAAGTAGCGTAGAGCTTGCTAAGAGAGAAGCGGGTGCGAGCGACTGGCATCGGAGGTCGGTTGATTTCCCGGCGTCTCTGGTCTGGTTTGCTCTCTTGTATCTCAGGTACATTTATCTTTATCCCAGAATTACTTTAAGCATTACTTTCAGTATTACTTTCAGTATTACTTTATCAAGTACCTTGAGTGTGACCTAGCTATCCTACAGTTCAATTCACTTAGCCATAGTAGTAAATCTCTAGTGTGCTTAGTGATTGATCTTTGCCAATAGGTTGCTTAGTTAGTTTAGTGCTTATCTTATTAAGTCAAGTATTTGCTCTGACGTCCGCAAGGGTGTCTCTATTCAAAGCTAGGGTAGAGATAGTTAGAACATAGTTAAGCGTGGTGCTTAGTTATAGACTTACCTTCAGATACGGCTGGACCCCCGGATAGCTGTGGTAGCAAGCAGGTGGTGACAGCCCTGTGCGCCTTGAATTCCACCACGTAGGTGGCCCAGTTTAACAGTAAGGCTCATTGTGCTAGCGTTCAACCTAAGTCAGTGGTAAAGGCTAGTACGCCTCGGTACTTGACAAGATAGGAATAAAACTATACTTAACTTTGTTGCTTTATTAACTTTTGCCTGTCTTGCTTCGTAAGTTATCTTGCTTCATAGTTATCTTGCTTTGTAGTTATCTAGGAGTAGTTAGTAGTTAATAGTTAGTTATCTTAGTTACCTTTAGTTATCCTATTCCCTTTATCTACCTATCCATCCACCTTACCTTACCATCCATTTCATTCTTACCTATCCATCCATATATTCTTTTTAGCCTTTCATCCCCTCTCTTCCCTTCTCTCCTTTTCACTTTTCTCTTTTCTTCGACTCTCATCCCCTCCTTGACTCGACTCATACACCACCCTAGCCTTCCCTTGGGATCAAATAAATCGACACCTGGTACTCCCAGGCGAAGTGCTACTACGATAGTTCTGTGCGCTTGCAGAATCTCCTCTTGGTAGATTGCAGCCTCTCTAGCTAGCTCCTACTAGTGTCGGGATTGACAACCCCATTTGACATTAGTAGATAGCTGCTTTAGCTTCACTCATCTAGGTATGGTTACCGGACTTGCTACAAGCACTTCTGACGCCGTTGCCAGGAATAGATTCCATAGTCTACTCCTAGTAACGACATTAGCAACTGCCAACAAGCATTTCTGGGCCATTACCAGGGATAGTTGCCTAGCTCTATCTTTAGTGAAGCTAAGAACTACCAACAAGCATTTCTGGCGCTGTTGCCAGGGAAGGCAATCGGTGTATCGGTTGAGTCCGTGTCGAATTTATCTTCGCTTAAGCTCCCACTTAGCGGATCCTATCTTACCCCATTCTTTCTTTCCTTAGCCCTTCTTATCTTTTCCCTTCATCTTCTTCAACTTCTTTCTTTCTTATCTCGTTCTATCTTCACGATGGCCAATAAGACCATTCGTGAGTTTTCTGCTCCTTTTGTCGCTAATGTAGCGAAAGGACCAGACGTGATCGATGCCAACCTCAATTTTGAGTTGAAACCGGCTCTGATCACGATGGTCCAAGCTAGCCCGTTCTGTGGCAAAGCCCATGAGGATGCCAATGCTCACCTCCAACAATTCTTGGAGATTTGCGGCACCTTCACCATTAAGGGGATAACCCAAGAAGTCATCCGTCTTCGTCTCTTTCCTTTCTCTTTGCTAGGAAAAGCAAAGCAATGGTTCTATACCAGTTGCAACGCTGTAGACACATGGGACAAGTGTTCCAATGCTTTTCTCGCCAAATTCTATCTGATGGGCAAGACGAATGCTCTGCGCAACAAAATCTCTAGCTTTACGAAACAAGCCGAGGAATCTATTCCCGAGGCTTGGGAGAGGTTGCAAGAGTATGTCGCTGCTTGTCCGCACCATGGTATGGAGGACTGGCTATTGATCCAGAACTTCTACCATGGCCTAACCCCACTCTCTAGAAGCCATTTGGATGTCGCCGCCGGCGGTGCATTCTTTTCTCTGAATGTTGCAGATGCTAAGGCTCTCATAGAGAAGATGGTGTCGAACCAAGGATGGAATAACGAGAGACTACAGCCCCGTAAGCGAGGTATGCATTCCCTTAAGGAAGCCGACATGATCGTGGCCAAGATGGACCTGCTGGCAAAGAAGCTGGACAGTTGTGAGAAGATGAACCAACAAGAGAGTGTCCAATCTCTGGAATCCTACATGACTTGTGAAGTCTGTGGAGAAACCGGACATTCTGGGAGCCACTGCCCCGAGCTACATGAAGATTTGAACATCATCAACAACAACAACAACGGTTTCCGTCAACAGAATCAAGGATGGAATCAGCCTGCAAATTCTCAAGGTAACAATTCATTCCCCCGCTCTCATTTTCAGAATTATGATGATTTCTCGTTCTTAAAGAATCTAGTCTACTCTCAAGGTACAACTACTGAATTTTTGAATAAGAAATTAATGTCAAATGATAAAACCCTTGAGAATATAAATGCTAAATTGGAAGATTTCTCATCTGCTCTGAAAAATCAATTAAGTTTTAATAAGATGTTAGAAACCCAATTAACTCAACTTGCTGCTATCATACCATCTTTGGAAACTGGCAAAATTCCTGCTAAACTTGACATGGAAACTACAAATATGGTTGAAATAAAATATTTTAACTATTATGAAGATCAAACCATGACTGTTAAAAAGGGTGATCCTGGTAGTCCCATAATTAGATGCTCAATCTTTGGTGAAGTCTTTAAAAATGCCATGTGTGATTTAGGATTGAGTGTGAACATTCTATCTAAAGATTTCTATGAAAACTCGTTCTTTCCACCCATGTCATCCACATCTGCCTATGTTGTGCTAGCTGATCAATCCACTTTCTATGTAGAAGGAATAGTCAATGATTTACCTATTCATATTAGAGGCTCCTATGTTTCTGCTGATTTCATAATACTAGATATGGGAAATAGGAAAGATGTGCCTTTAATTTTGGGTAGACCCTTCTTGAACACTATTGATGCTTGCATATATGTGGGAAGTGGTAAAATGCAAATGACATTAGGAGGGAGGAAGGAAATATTCTCCTTTTCCCGTGGTCCCGCATATGCCGCTAACATGCAGGTAGCAAAACCCGTTCGTACCAAGAAGAGGCGCCCAAGAACAAGGTGGAACATAAAGAAAGAACCACCTCCTCCTGAGTTGTGTAATTCACATAACAAAGGAGAGGTGCCAAAAAAAGAAGAACCTGATGAAGTACTGAGAGAAGAAGTGCCCAAGGAAGAAGAAGATCCACCCGATAAGGATGAAATTCCATGGACCTAAGGTATGGTTTTAATTTTTAATTTCCCTTCAAATTTCCCTTTTTCAAATAAATAATATATGTTACGCATGTAACCAAAAAAAATCAGTTATCATTAGTTATATGCATAGGTATATGTTAACTTAGCTAGAATAATAAAATATCATAATAGGATAGTTTCCCTTTTCACAACATTAGATAGTTTCCCTTTTTAATAAAATGAGAACAAGAGCTCCGACTAAGAAGAAGAAGATCCTTCACCGAGCAAGAAGCCGGCTTGGGGGAGACTCCCGCTCCGATAAGGTATGTCTCAAGCCTACACTTTACATTTAGTTCTTAAATTCTATATCTTTTGAATGTCACATGCTTGCCTAAATAACCATTCCATGAATAAAATTGATAAAATCTGCTTAAACAAGTTGAAACTTGAATAGGATTTGAAATATGTCATGCAAATGCTATTGTTATGGTTTGAATAACTGGTCTTATCTAAGTTATAGCTTTTGTGGGTTGCACATGCTTAAACTGAAATCATGCTTAGTGAGTAAAGTTAGTAAGAAATGGAGTAATTCTTTAAACTTGCTAAGGTGAAATTAGGACCTAATCTGGAGGATTTCTTTTAAAAAATATGAAAACCTTGCTAAAAGTTCCTCCTAGATTTTATCCCATCCCATCACCAGCCAAATATTTGTTAGTCAAAACCATAAAGAGCTTTGTCTGTGTTGAGCTTTGTTAGACCTCATAGATCTTAGTAGAGAAGCTTATCATATCTTTTGAATCAAGATTCACACACCCACCATAAATTGCCTACTCTCCACTTTGGAAGTTTGCAACCACCAAATAAATTGCTCATTCTCTACACTGGAGATATGCAATACCTTGCCAAACGTCCCATTGCTAGCCTTATGCTATTCCTACACTGGGAATAAGCATTTCTCTCCCTTTCCCTACTCATTTCAAAAATCCTTTCCTATAGATATCTGGGGAAATCTAGAGCTAAAAAAGAGAGAGAGAGATACAAAAAAAAGTGAGCAAAGTAGCTCAAGAGAGGACTATGTCCTAAGAAAATGTGAGGACATATCTTTTGTCTACTCACTATGTATTCAAAAAAAAAGAAGAGAGAGAGAGAGAATTATCATTAGCTCTAGACCCCAGAAATTAACTAGGAAGGATTATGAAATATCTCTCTATACACTTCCACATAACCACACATGCACATCTTGATCATTTTTTATGATTTGCTGCTCCTTATGATCTGAGTGTCTAGCTTAGCAATAAACATCAGGCAATTTGCTCATGATTCTTAGTCTTCCTATAACTCCACATATCATTCTTTAGAAGTAGGAGAGGCTACATTTTGGCCTAAGTGAGGATTTAAACACCATTGAGTGATTGAGTGAATCTTGGAGGACTTAAGCAAGTTGTTATCTTTTGAAAACCTTGAAAAACCTCCAGACAAAATCCTAGTCAAACCTAAGCAAGATAAAAGTTTCCTATCTACTAATTTATTTCACTCTTGCATGTTTGAAGTGAAAATCTATACGTCCCACATTGCTATGATTTATGATATATGCTAAGTTATTTCTCACTATACAATATGCACTTTCATACATCTTAAGTTGCTATCTATTTCATGCTCAATGCTTAAACCGCATTGTTGCTCGAGGACGAGCAACAGGTTAGCTTGGAGGAGCTCGTTGATAGTCCTTAAACACCTATTTTACCATCAACATTTTACCCTAAAGTTCACCAAAAAGGCATGAAATGTAGTCAAATAGGTTTCAAACTAACCAAATTCCACATGTCCATAGATTTTTATTTGAATGCAGGATTTGGACCAAATTTGGAGAATGGACCCACCAGGAGACGAGCCCACTCACCAGGACCCATTTGGGCCCGAGTGGGGTGGCGCCCGCCAACCAGAGGTGGCGCCCGCCACCCAAATGTGGCGCCCGCCACATGGAGAGGCCCAACTCTCCCCCTTTGCCACGTCACTGATCCGTGTGACCATCCCAAGGCCAAATCTTGGCCCTTGGTAACTAGGTCAGTGGCATCAGACGGCTCAGGAGTGAGTGGCGTGGATCAAGGCCGAATGGCGGTTACTTGGACATGCAACTGACCTACCAACCGCCTCTCTGGAGCTCCTGGATGCCGTTGAAGCCAAGGCGGTGCATCCAACGGTGAGGGAGGTGGCGGCCGCCACCTAGGGCTGGCGCCCGCCACTAGGGTTAGCCCTAGGTCGGTGGGCTGCCCCCTATAAGTACCCCCTTCACTCCTCAAGACTATAAATACCCCCCCTGGTGGCACCACTTCATTCGTACGATCCCATACCACACCACAAAGCAACACAAGCAAGCAAGAGAAGCAGAGAGCAAGTTAGAAGCTCAGAGAGCTTAAGCAAGTAGGTTAGCTAGTAGAGAGAGTATAGCTCTAGTGCCCTCGCTATAGCGCGGCTCTTAGTTTAGCACAGCTCAGCCTAAGTCAGTGGTAAAAGTAGCATATAGCTTGCTAAGAGAGAAGCGGGTGCGAGCGACTGGCATCAGAGGTCGGTTGATTTCCCGGCGTCTCTGGTCTGGTTTGCTCTCTTGTATCTCAGGTACATTTATCTTTATCCCAGAATTACTTTAAGCATTACTTTCGGTATTACTTTATCAAGTACCTTGAGTGTGACCTAGCTATCCTACAGTTCAATTCACTTAGCCATAGTAGTTAATCTCTAGTGTGCTTAGTGATTGATCTTTGCCAATAGGTTGCTTAGTTAGTTTAGTGCTTATCTTATTAAGTCAAGTATTTGCTCTGACGTCCGCAAGGGTGTCTCTATTCAAAGCTAGGGTAGAGATAGTTAGAATATAGTTAAGCGTGGTGCTTAGTTATAGACTTACCTTCAGATACGGCTGGACCCCCGGATAGCTGTGGTAGCAAGCAGGTGGTGACAGCCCTGTGCGCCTTGAATTCCACCACGTAGTTGGCACAGTTTAACAGTAAGGCTCGTTGTGCTAGCGTTGAACCTAAGTCAGTGGTAAAGGCTAGTACGCCTCGGTACTTGACAAGATAGGAATAAAACTATACTTAACATTGTTGCTTTATTGACTTTTGCCTGTCTTGCTTCGTAAGTTATCTTGCTTCATAGTTTTCTTGTTTTGTAGTTATCTTGGAGTAGTTAGTAGTTAATAGTTAGTTATCTTAGTTACCTTTAGTTATCCTATTCCCTTTGTCTACCTATCCATCCACCTTACCTTACCATCTATTTCATCCTTACCTATCCATCCATATATTCTTTCTAACCTTTCATCCCCTCTCTTCCCTTCTCTCCTTTTCCCTTTTCTCTTTTCTTCGACTCTCATCCCCTCCTTGACTCGACTCATACACCACCCTAGCCTTCCCTTGGGATCAAATAAATCGACACCTGGTACTCCCAGGCGAAGTGCTACTATGATAGTTCTGTGCGCTTGCAGAATCTCCTCTTGGTAGATTGCAACCTCTCTAGCTAGCTCCTACTAGTGTCGGGATTGACAACCCCATTTGACATTAGTAGATAGCTGCTTTAGCTTCACTCCACTAGGTATAGTGACCGGACTTGCTACAAGCACTTCTGACGTCATTGCCAGGAATAGATTCCATAGTCTACTCCTAGTAACGACATTAGCAACTGCCAACAAGCATTTCTGGGCCGTTACCAGGGATAGTTGCCTAGCTCTATCTTTAGTGAAGCTAAGAACTACCAACAGCTGGTTTCCTGGTTTAGTCCCTGCAGAATCACAATTCACCAAAACTCGTGGAATATTGTCAATGAAAACCCTAAACCTTTATTGGTGATTGAGTTCATGCCCTTTTCATATTTATTTATCTTTTAATTTTGATAGATAACTAGTGTCAACAACTCCCCCAAGCTTACCCTTTGCTAGTCCCTTAGCAAAACCAAAAATTAACAATGGATCAGGAGTTGCTACAAAATCTTCACTTCCAATAAGTACACCTGCTGTTAAACAAAAATTCTCCGAAACATATCATGCTATTCTTCATGGGGCTTATTACTTTTACCTTAGATCTTGAATAATCGAGAGATTGAATGATCAAATCAAGCACTATGTCTTTAGTTCTTTCACTTCACTTTTATCTCGGAGTTTTAATTAATTTTTAAAAGCTTTAATACATGTGTTGTCAAATTAAACAATGGATCCAAAGAGAAAGTCAACCAACCATTGAATCAAGAAGTGCATGTGTATGGAAAAATGGAGTCGGATGCTCTTTTGAATATATCACTCTCTTCTGTTTATCAGAGACATATGACTATTAGGCTAATTCTACTGTCGGGCACGTGCCCATTTTTTCTGACACATTTTTTTCTTCGAGGTTCCGGACACTTGTCCCTTTTTATTTTCTCGGGATCTATCTTTTTGAGGTTTCGGACACTTGTCCCTTTTTATTTCCTCAGATTTTTTTTTCTTCTTTTTTTTCTCTTTTTTTTAATAGCCACATGCTTCCAACAAACTTTTGAGAGGGTAGCAACAGATAATTATGAGCATTTATGCGAAAGATGGATGAAATGTGTAAGTGATCTCAATTCAATGGCATGATAACTTCCCACAGGGTCCCAAAGCTTAATTTAACTCAATGCAATTATTAGTCATATTTATATTTAGAAATCTCTGGAACTTTAGTGTTGTTTAGAACAAGATAATAGCAGCTCAGATCATCACATGTCATATCCCAATTACCTAGACCATAGATTAAGTATTTACCATCCATGCATTTAATTTTAAGGCATCATTATTAATTAGGAGAACTCATGCTTTGAAGACTAGGTACTTGAAAGAAATTAGATAGAGCAACTATTCATCATTTCCATGCAAAAGATTAGAGAGAGGGTTCTCTTTTAGTCATCAACTTCTTAAAACACACTATTTTATTTATTTAATCTAACACACTTTAAGATATAATATAAAAGCTAATAATAATAGTGGTAGTAGTAATAATAAAGACATACCTGAATCGCGAAGATAACGGGGATGCGTCTCCCCCAAGCTGGTTCCCTTAATAGCGTCGAGCCTTCATGTGCCCATATATTTTTGTCTCTTTTTTAATTAATGGTGAGCCTTCATGTGCTCATATTTCTTTGTTCTTTTTTTAATTAATGGTGAGCCTTCATGTGCTCACATTTTTTTTGAATTTGTTTATAAAATGAAAAACTTAAGAGGATAAAGATACTTACGTGGATACATGGGGATGCCTTCCCCCAAGCTGAATGTTGACGTAGTCGTTCGATATTGCAATGTAGCAGACTGACAGTGGATATGTCCTTCCTCTATTAGAGCTTTGATTGATATTGATGTTTGTTGAGACAGTGCTCCAACAGTGGATGGAGTATTCACTTGCTCGTCAGCTTTTCTTGGCGTTTCAAATCCTGTGAAACTCAAATAGACAATAAAACTTGTGGAACAGATTAAGCATTAATGGTTGGCCACTTAAGCCTTAGTTGTCTAGAATTTTAGTAAGATCTCTTTTCTCAATATTTTTGTATTTTATATTTTTATGATGCAAGAGAAAATGCACATGATGAATGCATGCATATGTATTTTTATTATTTTTATGCCTCCACGATGAACATTCCCGTGGGTTTTTACACACCATAGAATTATTCACATGGGACTTTATAGTTTATGATGTAGTGTAACAAATGCAATATTTTTATTTTCTTTTCTAATGCAATGCAGAAATTAAAATGTTTGTGAATTAAATATGATGATGCAAGAAATGATTATGAATTAAATATGAGAAATATGTAGGAAAATAAATATGAGGATAACTACGGATTTTTACCTTTTGGCGAAGGTTCGGATATTTAGGTCCGACGAACCGGACCTTCCCTTCGTTCAGACCTCCCAAGGTATGTCAGACGTTTGGAAAGTTGTTATTAATTGTACCTCTTAGGTGCAGACATTTCTTCCATACTTTCTTGGTCTGAGTCTTCACTTCCTGTGGTTCACTGTCTTGAGGTTTCTATCCTTTCATTTCTGGGACAGTGTCGATAGCTTCTTCTTTATGATTGGCCTCTCTATTCTCGATAGCTTGTCTTCTTTAGCTTTGAGAGCGGCGTCTTTCACTTCTATTCTTGTTGGGTGCTTCATTAGGCATTTAGTTGATGAAGTTGCATCGTGCCTTTTCTCTAGGAAAGTGAAAATGGATTTCCTCTTGTAAATGATTGTACTTGTGGCGTAGAGGAATGGTCTTCCTAGGATGAGGTGGACGTCATCGTCTTCTCATGTCGAGGATCAAGAAGTCTGTGGGGACTTCATGACCTCTAATTCTGACTACGACGTCTTCCATCATTCCTTCTTGTTTATGCCTCTTGATATGGTGTCGCTCATGTCATTTGTTCGTCCAGTAGTTTGAAGTGGAGCGTTAATTGTGGACGCTGGCAGCATCTTGCTCAGTGTGCATGTTCTTGTATATCTAGGACCTTCACTCTGTAGAATTTGGGAGTGACTTCTCCATATTTTGCTCAAGAGTGTGTCCTGCTCATAAAGACAAGGTAGAGATCAAGTGCATGGGCTCTGTTGGTGGAAAAACACTAACAGAACCAAAAGTTATGTTTATTCTCCTCTAACCTTAGGCACATTGCACAAGACAAACTTTTTGTTTATGTGTTATATTCAATCTTAATATGAGTGATAGGATCAGAGGATGAGCATGAAGGTAGCATCTTAAAATATTTAACAGATCAGATTACTTAACCCAAGGAAGGATAATGTATGCATAAAGTGTCGATCTTTTCATGATTGAGAAATATCATCTTCCAAAGGTTAGATGCACAACATTTTAGCTCATTTAGTTAAGACAGTGAGATTCAAGAGAGTGAAGCTAAGATCAAAGGACTAAACATGTTAAGTTGATTAGGTTGGATCAAGTGAGGTGCAACTTAAACATGTTTTGTTCTTTATTTATGTTTATACTAGAATCAAGAAGAAGCTTTTAAAGTGATGGTCACTTACCTTGAAATGTTTGTCATTGAAGAGTGATTGTGTCAAACCTCCTTGTGAAAGCTTCTCTTGTCTAGCTGGTTGTTGTTTATGAATGGCTTGTCCTCTCTTGTTTGTCTCACAGTATGCTTGAGAGGAGGAAGATCACAGTGGAATCATCTTTAGAGGTATCGACCTTCCTTCTCTTGTGTCGACTTATCAGTGAAGGCACATTGTTCCTCGAGTATGCTGTCTAGGATCCTTTCTCTTTCTTGTATTAATTCTGTACTATGAGGATGTAGGGACAGTTCCGCATTTTTCTCTTGTCAACCTTTCCTGTTTTTTTTAATTATTGGGTTGGCAAGAGACTTGAATTTAGAACTGCTACTCGAGTGCCTCCATGAGAGTCTTTGTCTTGTAATATCACAACTGAGACTTGTCCTCTCAATAGTGTCTAGATAATGGAGATCTTATCGGCTGTTTTTCTTGATTTGCTGGCTCAAGTACTTTCTCTCCATCTTCTAACTCTTGTGGTGCAGTGGCTTCATCCTTCATGATGCCCTCCTAAATTCTTGGCAGTTGGCTCTCCCTTCGACGTCTTCTCTTGGTTCTCTTTGGCTGCTCATAAGTGATGTAGATGTTGAAGGTGTAGCGAAAGATCCAAAAGTTGACTTCTCCAGGTCCGATAAAGATGATAACATTAATGGTGTTCAAGAACGATCTTCCAAGAATGTATGGTGGATCATATTATTCTTCTCAACTGGGACAACATCTAGTGATTTGTGCTGATCAAAGTGATAGGTAGGAGATCAATATGTCTTGAAGCTGGTTTTCTCCTTCCCCCCTTTGATTGTGAAACACATCTAGACAACGGAATTGTCTGTCCCAGGCTGGCTTGTGATGTAGATAGATTCCCAAACAACATATTCATGTTTTGGATTTGTAGATCTTGCTATTATTGTAGTGGTACCATCTTGTCTCACAAGCTAGCTCTTGATTAGAAAAGAGGATAACTTCCCACTTCTTGTCTTGATGTCTTGGGCAATGATGGTTGCAGGCATAAGTTGTCTCATACGAGGTAAGTTGCATCTTGTTTGTCATCAGCGCCCGAGCAAGACTCAAAGCTAGGCTAGCACCATTTGTGATCTGAGTGTAGATTTATGTGTCTATGGTTTGGGTTTTGGATCTTCAATGTTCAGACCAAACCATGGATGAACAAAGTCTCTCTCCTGCATAACGTTAGTGGATATATATACCCGAAGGATTGCAAGAATTTGAAACATGGGTTGTCATCCATAACTTATGTATTTTGCATCTATGCTAATAAAAAGATGTTTTTAGGATTATTTTAGCATAGAGTAGTATTTTATGTGTTGGTTGCATTTTAACATGATTCAAGGCAAAAGATAACTTGCAGTAGAAGACAAAATAAATAAACTTTGATACTCACAGTTCTTTCATCCATGATGAATGAGCTGAGTCTTCATTGTGCAAGAGTAGTTGAAGTTCATTGTACGCCTTGCTTCATCTCAAGTGTGAGTTCATCTCCTGGACTTTCCCAAATTAATTTTGAAAGTTTTCCTGTAGGGGTTAGTCCAACAAAATATCCAATATCTACTATAGCATACTATCAGTTCAGAAATCAACCTAGACACCACGTCTAATTTGACTTAGGAAGGTATTCTAACCTAAGCACCATGCTCAATTTAAAATCCTTCTGAAGAGAAATCTACACACCTCGTTGTTTAAACTAAACACCATGCCTAATTTAAAGAGATGTATGACTGTACTTCAAACCCATACATATACTATAGCAGGTAAAGGTAACATAAAAGCATTGTAGAGATTTATTCAGATCGAGATGAAAGAGCATGATGAGCATATCTTAAAGGTAGGGTGAACCAACATAGCAACATGGGAAGAGATATTTTTAGAAAGTCTATTCCCCAAGCTTAGATTTTGCACAAATGAAGATTGGATGAATGTAATTGAATGTTACATGTTGATTGGTTGGACATACCTTGTGTTTGTTGTTCCTTCGTTCTTTTCTGCTCCAGACCTAGAAAGGTTAGTGACAAAATACCCGAAGGAATATTTTCACAATTATATTTCTATGCTCAGTGCAGCGGAAAAGTAGGCATAGCTTATAACCAGGTATTATGATGGGATATAAGGATTCTACTGGTTATAGCTTGCTCATGGGGATAAATAAGAGTGGAATTCAAAAACAACATTCATAAGAATGAAAAAATAATAATGAAAAGACTGGGACAAAAAGGAAAAAGATAAAAGTATAATACAAGGTTAAACTTAAGACTAAGATGATCTACCGTTCCCCGGCAATGGCGCCAGAAATGCTTGTTGGTATATAAATTAACGTACACTCTACTTTATCCACAAGCGCACAGATAAAATCTATCGATGTAGCACTTCACCGGAGTAATCCAGTTTTAATATCAAACCCAAAGGAACGGATAGTATTAAGTCTAACCCCTGAGTAGCTAACAAGGACGGAGAATCTAGAAGTATAGAGGGGATCACTAATGATGAGGGACGGCCCGATCTTCCGAGAGGTAGCGATAGGTTCAATTGGTGGAGAACTCGACGTTGGCGATCCGGCTTCAAATCAGACACGATTCGAACCCTGCAACTGTTACACCACTGCTCCGTTGGTTATCAACCAAGCACAACTTGATTGACCTCGCCTAGAAGGCTATTCCTGCAAGCGAATCGAAGAACACAAGCAAGAAGGTAAAAACACGCAATCTGAAATTGCAGATATGAATTGATACAAATTTCAATGGAGGGTTCAAGAACTCGGTTCCAAAGGACTAATCGACACAGTGGAGGAGATCAAGAACGGGGGTCCTGGATCACTGTAAAAGGATTCGACACCACAGTTACAATGAACGATTCAGTTCCTTGATGGAAAACTAAACTCTAAACAAACCCCAAGACCTAACGACGACGGCGGCGGCTAATTATAGGGTTTAGGACGTCATCTATGCTGGACGCGCCCCCTAATGGGCTCTAAGACGATACACGGCCCAACGGACCAAAATACGGTGACGCAGCACCCTGGCAGATTCTGGATGCTGACTTGTTTCAACGATTCCCGTTGACTCCGGATGTATTTTGATGTGATTCCAAAGCCATTGGTTAGCTTATCAAATTATCTTTCCAATCATATCTGGTTCATCAAAAACGGAGTCCGTATGCGTCCGGGGCGTTGATTTTACCCAGGACTGCTCCTGAATTCCGAGAGTGACGTGGAAGCTAAGTTGGAGACGGATTGCAACTTAGGGAAGACCATGGCGTCGTTATGTCCAGCGTGGCGATGTCCTCATCAACTAAGGTTGTCTAATTCCAATTTAAGAGTGATATGTTTATATTATTCTTAGTGGGGAAGTTGCCATAAAAGGTCACAAACAGAGTATGAGTCTTTTATGCAAATGTATACTCCTACCTAGCCTACACACGGGTAAGTGGACTATAGAAGAATCAACAAGGCTATAAGAGTCACCCTTGCGAACAACCACTATTACTGGCGTTATAGGAGGCATTTATGAGCTATCAAGTCTAAGCACCACGCTTACACTATCCAACTACTCTAACTCTAGAATGACTAGAATTAAAGTACTCAAAAGAGAGTCATAAACCTTAAGAGTAATAAGAACAATGGCTCAAACTTAAATATAGACGTTGATTACCGAAACAATCGCTGAAGCAAGTTGAAGAGAAACTTGAATCCGCAGGTACAAGATGAAGAAGTTGATCCGATAGGCCGGAGCTCCTTCTTGATCTCTTCCTCTCTCTCTCTCTTCTAGTTCTAGTATAAGACTAAGTTCTAAACCTAAACTAGAGGGGTAACTAGTCTTCTACTTGAAAGCTGGCTCTTGAAGTCTCTTCTAGGGTTTCTGAATGAGGCGTAGTCTTTTCTGAAGAGGGGCTTGTTCTCCCCTGGGGCCTAGGGGCCTGTTTATATAGCCCTGAGGGATCAACCGCGACCGTTAGATCAAACTGACTTCACGTAGGGCTGAGATGGATCCTAGGAGGAGGTGGAGGAAGCTTGCATAAAACGGAGTCCAGCGAGCCCAGGGGCAGACCGACTGCTCCTAGGGTGGGACCGATTAGTCCCACCTGGAGGCCTCTCGAGGTGTCCTGCCTCGTGGTGTCCTCTGGTGTCCTCTAGGTCTTTCTGGAATATTCCCGACGTGTCGGTTCCGTAATCTTCCGTCGGTTTCCTTCTAGGAGAAGTAATCTGAGCTGGTTTCCTAGTTTAGTCCCTGCAGAATCACAATTCACCAAAACTCGTGGAATATTGTCAATTAAAACCCTAAACCTTTATTGGTGATTGAATTCATGCCCTTTTCATATTTATTTATCCTTTAATTTTGATAGATAACTAGTGTCAACAACAACACATTTTAATTTTTGCATTACATTAGAAAACAAAATAAAAATATTTCACTGCATCATAAAGCCCCATGTGAATAATTCTATGGCGTGTAAAAACCCGCAGGAATGTTCACCGTGGTGGCATAAAAATAAATAATAATAAAAATAAATATGCATGTGTTCATCCTGTTGCATTTTCTCTTGCATCATAAAAATAATAAAATACAAAAATATTGAGAATGAGATCTTACTGAAATTCTAGACAACTAAGGCTTAAGTGTCCAACCACTAACGCTTAATCTGTTCCACAAGTTTTGTTGTCTATTTGAGTTTCATAGGATTTGAAAGGCCAAGAAAAGTTGACGAGCAAGTGAATGCTCCATCCACTGTTGGAGCACTGTATCAACAAACATCAACATCAATCAAAGCTCTGATAGAGGAAGGACATATCCACTGCCAGTCTGCTACATTGCTAGATCGAACGACTATGTCAACATTCAGCCTGGGGGAAGGCACCCCCCATATATTCACGTAAGTATCTTTATCCTCTTAAGTTTTTCATTTTATAAAAAAATTCAAAAAAATGTGAGCACATAAAGGCTCACCCCTAAGAAGAAAAGAACAAAAATATGTGGGCACATGAAGGCTCACCATTAATTAAAAAAGAACAAAAAAAACGTGAGCACATGAAGGCTCACCATTAATTAAAAAAGAGACAAAAATATATGGGCATATGAAGGCTCAACGCTATTAAGGGAACCAGCTTGGGAGAGACGTACCCCTGTTATCTTCATGATTCAGGTATGTGTTTATTATTATTACTAGTACTACTACTATTATTAGCTTTTATTTTATAGTGTGTTAGATTAAATAAATAAAATAGTGTGTCTAGTTTGTTTTAAGAAGTTGATGACCAAAGAAGAACCCGCTCTCTCTAATCTTTTGCATGGAAATGATGAATAGTTGCTCTATCTAATTTCTTTCAAGTACCTAGTCTTCAAAGCATGAGTTCTCCTAATTAATAATGATGCCTTAAAATAAAATTAAATGCATGGTTGGCAAATACTTAATCTAAGGTCTATGTAATTGGGATATGTCATATGATGATCTGAGCTGCTATTATCTTGTTCTAAACAACACTGAAGTTCCGAAGATTTCTCAATATAAACATGACTAATAATTGCATTGAGTTAAATTAAGCTTTGTTGACCCTATGAGTAGTTTATCATGCCATTGAGTTGAGATCACTTACATATTTCATCCATCTTCCGCATAAATGCTCATAATTATCTGTTGCTACCCTCTCAGAAGTTTGTTGGAAGCATGTGGCTATTTAAAAAAAGAGAAAGAAAGGAAGATTCGAGGAAATAAAAAGGGACAAGTGTCCGAAACCTCAAAAAGATAGATCCCGAGGAAATAAAAAGGGACAAGTGTCCGAAACCTCAAAGAAAAAAAATGTCAGAAAAAAATGGGCAAGTGCCCGATAGTAGAATTAGCCTAATAGCCATATGTCTCTGATAAATAGAAGAGAGTGAATACATTCAAAAGAGCATCCGACTCTATTTTTTCATACACATGCACTTCTTTATTCAATGGTTGGTTGACTTTCTCTTTGGATCCATTGTTTAATTTGACAATATATGTATTAAAGCTTTAAAAAAAATACTTAAAACTTCGGGATAAAGGTGAAGTGAAGGAACTAGAGACATAGTGTTTGATTTGATCGTTCAATCATTCAATTACTCAAGATCTAAGGTAAAAGTAATAAGCCCCATGAGGAATAATATAATATATATTGTGGAGAATTTTTGTTTAACAACAGGTATACTTGTTGGAAGTGAAGATATTGTAGCAACTCCTGATCCATTGTTAATTTTTGGTTTTGCTAAGGGACTAGCAAAAGGTAAGCTTGGGGGAGTTGTTGACACAGGTTATCTATCAAAATTAAAGGATAAATAAATATGAAAAGGGCATGAATTCAATCACCAATAAAGGTTTAGGGTTTTAATTGACAATATTCCACAAGTTTTGGTGGATTGTGATTCTGCAGGGACTAAACATGAAAACCAGCACTGATTACTTCTCCTAGAAGGAAACCGATGGAAGATTACGGAACCGGCACGTCAGGAATACTCCAGAAGGACCTAGAGGACACCAGAGGACACCACGGGGCGGGACACCCCGAGAGGCCGCCAGGTGGGACCAACTGGTCCCACCCTATGATCGGTTGGTCACCCCCTGGGCCCGATGGCCTCCGCCTTCTGGAACCTTCTTCCATCGCCTCCTAGGATGCATCTCCACCGTCCCTAAAGTCGGTTTGATCTAACAGCCGTGGTTGATTCCTCAGGGCTATATAAACAGGCCCCCAAGCCCCAGGGTAGATCAAGTCTCTCCTCAGAAAAGTCTACGCCTCATTCAGAAACCCTAGAAGAAGACTTCAAGAGCCAGCTTTCAAGTAGAAGACTAGTTACCCCTCTAGTTTAGGTTTAGAACCTAGTCTTATACTAGAACTAGAAGATAGAGAGAGGAAGAGATCAAGAAGGAGCTCCGACCTGTCGGATCAACTTCTTCATCTTGTACCTGCAGATTCAAGTTCATCTTCAACTTGCTTCAGCGATTGTTTCGGCAATCAACGTCTATATTTAAGTTTGAGCCATTGTTCTTGTTATTCTTAAGGTTTATGACTCTCTTTTGAGTACTTTAATTCTAGTCGCGCTAGAGTTAGAGTAGTTGGATAGTGTAAGCGTGGTGCTTAGACTTGATAACTCATAGTTGCCTCCTATAACGCTAGTAGTAGTGGTTGTTCGCAAGGGTGACTCTTATAGCCTTGTTGATTCTTCTATAGTCCACTCACCCGTGTGTAGGCTCGGTAGGATTATACATTTGCATAAAAGACTCATACTCTGTTTGTGACCTTTTATGGCAACTTCCCCACTAAGAATAATATAAACATATCACTCTTAAGTTGGATTTAGATAACCTTAGTGATCCCCTCTATGCTTCTAGATTCTCCGTTCTTGTTAGCTACTCAGGGGTTAGACTTTAAGGCTTAACACTATCCGTTCATTTGGGTTCGATATTAAAACTGGGTTACTCCGGTGAAGTGCTACATCGGTAGATTTTATCTTTGCGCTTGTGGATAAAGTAGAGTGTGCGTTAATTTATACCAACACTACTTCGATGGATTTATGTAAACGCTGTCGTGTGATCGGTATTCACTGAATTATTACGATCTTATATTGTTGATGTTGGAGTGGTTTGAAATCCTTCGAGATTTCACGGACTACCGGGTTTATATGGGCTCAAGTGTGCAACTTCACTGCTTCAACTGGGAAATTCGTACTTGTGGTCTTATAAATTGGTCGGTTCTGTTACAGCTGGCATCAAAGCATAGTTCAGTGAGTTACTGTTCATATGACAAGATTTTGAAAACAAAAGAAGTGGTGTATAAAATTATTTGCCAAAATTCACCGGATTTTGTGTGAAAACGGTTTTGAAACAAAACTAGATTGTGCCAGTGGTCATATCCTTTATGCCCATAGGATCTTACGTGGCTTATTTAAGTACTGACTTGGGGGCCTTGCATCATATTTTATTTTTTGTCGCTCATACGGCTGATATGTGTGAGTGCCACCCAGTTGGATGGTAATGTATGGATCATTGTGCCTCTATGCCTCGGTAAGTGGGAGCTGTGAGAGCATGACCGAACAATCGTCGGTCTAGGGGAGAGCTAGTTTGGTACTGGAACTTGTACTAGTAAGCACAATTGTGGGTACTTGTAGGAACGGGTAGATTAATGGTAAAGGAGAGCATGATCGGACAACTGCGGATCTAGGGGAGTGCTAGATTGGTATCGGAAGATATATCTGTTTTACACCGGTATATCTGAAGGTATTTAATTGTGGGTAATTCTAGTTTGGGAGTACTTCAGTTCTGCATTTTATCATACTGTGGGGTCAGGGCTGAAATGGATCTTCTGCTGGTACACTAACCACGTATCGTTAAAATGAAGTAGTTAACATTTATGAGAGACGTTGTATGCCACCGTATAGTTCGTATGTAGTGGAAAGGACGTAAGAAATGTTTCATACATACATCATGGCATGTTTTCATTCTTTCCTTTTTACATTACTTCCTCCCTAATTATTGGATTATCTCTCAAGTTAGAAACCTGTGCTTATGTTAAAATGATAAACTTGCTACAGATGGCTCGCACAAAGGAGACTGCACGTAAGTCCACGGTTGGCGGGGTTCCTTGGCATCAGCTAGCGCCTCGGTCGGAAAGGTGCAAGGACAAGTTCTTGGATGTGTTCGGAACTCCAACGCTGCTTTGGAGGGTGTTGCATTCAGTGGGGTATCCGGAAGGCAAAGAGCCTCGTTACTTCTGGACCAAGGAGCCTTTGGGGGACACTACTGATAAGAGTATGGGTGCCCCGATCTTTCGGTGGAGAGGGATAACTTCGATTTGGACTGAAACGACGTTCACGACCCGACTACAACCATCCAAGGATGCTGCGCCTTAGCAATCGATACACCAATTCCAGCGGTTACTCGCGATCTTGTGGATGTACGACCAACCAAACCACTAGGGTTATTCCTGCAAGCAATCGAAGAACAAGCACTCTATTGCAAAATAAGAGATGAAGGTTCAAATCTGATACACATGAAGGTGGGGTTCCGAAATCAAGTAGAACGGATGGTCTAGTCGACACAAACGTCTACCAGGAAGTAGCAATGGCTAAACTTACATCTAAACAAAACCCAATCTGTTTGTGGCGGCTATGGAGGTATATGAGAGGGTAGAGAACGACCTGGACTTGGTGGAGGTCGTCCCCAAACCCTAGGATGCTCCCCTATTGGGCCCTACTTGATACACGGGCCAGCAGCCCAAAATATGGTGACGCAGCACCTGAGGCAGAGAAGATGTCGGCAGTAAAATAGTTCCTGCGCCTGCCTCCGAGCAGATATGGTTATGGAGTTGGATTCATTGGAAAGTAGACTTTATAAGGTTTCCAAAAAGTCCTAGAACGTCCCAATCGGAGTCCGTATGAAGTCGTGGCAGTCGTCGCAAGATGGGACTCTTCTGTAGTCCGAATTCAACCTCAAAACGTATTGGACTTGGACTCTTTATTTGCTTGTGCCAAAACTGATGTGGTGGCTTTGTGGAGAACGTTAAGAACACTTGGACTTGGTCCCCAATCAACTTCATTGATCTTCCAAGCTTTCCTTATGCAATCAAACCTTCCCTGATCCATGCAAGTAATTCTGAAAATGACAATACACATATTTTATGGTGCAGCACCAATTCATCAAATGTATCAATAATAAGTCTCATATAGAATGGTTGCACCTTTGGCTTAAAAATGGATAAGATAGTCATATATGAACCGGTGATGTCCTCATCATTCTCCCCTTCTTGGCTGCAAGTCATCCTCGACTTGCTCCAATGGCATATAAATGTGCTTACTTCGATATCGGAATACCGAAGGACGACCATATTGCATGGCCACAACAAACAATACTCCCCTTCTTTAGGCTGGCCCTGTTGCATGTGAGAAAAACTAGGGATACTTTGTAGGACATTATTAGTGTTAGTGCATCCCTCGATTCGATCATGATATTGTAGCTCCAAAGTAGATTTCATATTAGAGCAAATATAAACTTTATTTACCAAATAATTTTTGTTGCTATCATATTTGCCAATTTCATAAAGTGAACAATGATTAAAGCTTGGCAAAATAGATTTCATAGGTATATCATTCTCCAAACTATTCTGGTCACAAAGAAAATCAAATTCGATATAACCTAAACAATTTAAAGATGATATGATATTCAGCTCCTCTTTCTCACTAGCAATGCAACAAACTCTCCTTACTTCAGCACGCATGTCGTTAAGAATAGATTTATCATGTCTAAGCACTAGTCTTGTTGTAAATATAAGTGAAGCATGATCATACTCACATGGAGTGATTGAAGCATCATATGTGTTGCTTTGCTCGCTCTCCTCTAACATGGTGGGTGTTGCACAATAATTCTTTTCCAACTTTTGCAGTGGGCATAGTTGCTCAAATAGCTCAATGCATTCAATGGTATTGCTCTCATCCTCTTGCAAAATGTTATGGACAGCAAGGGAAAAAAGAGGGTGCTCTATCTCTAGTTGTGGTGATGAAGTTAGAGAAGAAGTATCACACAACTCTTCTTTGTCACAAGGTAAAACAAGCAAATCATGTTGTGACAAAGGCATATCAACAACGAGTTCCACTATATTTTGCTCCCTTTCAGCAATTAAAGTAGATAATTGTTGGCTATAATATGTCACACCATTCTTGCAAGTATTCAAAGATGACAAAATCTGATTTTCAACTTTACAAGCAAGACAAAACAAGCAAGATATATGATTATATGTTTCACTGATGAGCAATGTTTGAATTTCAGAATTGAGCCCTTTCATGAACCTACTCATTATATCTTCCATGCATTCATCCAAGCCACCAAACACGATACAAATTTTAAAATCATGATAGTATTGTCTCACGGTCCTACTACCCTGTTTTAATTCCTCTAGTTTGGTAAGGAAGTAATCACCATAATATGCAGGAACATATACACCTCTAAAATGCATTTTGAAGTCTTTCCATGTTTGTGGAACAATGTCATGCCTACAAAGATATTTCCATTCATACAAAGCATCCTTAGTTAAAGCATTAGAGGCAGCAAAAACCATTTGTTTCTCTGACAAATCATACTCAACAAATTCCTTATCTACCTTCAGCTCCCAATTAATGTATGCATGAGGGTCAAACTTACCAGCAAATGAAGGCAAATGTTCAATGAGATTCTGAATATGGCGGTGTAGTTTCATCAACTCAAAAATCTCAGTATTGCCTGCCATGATGAGTAGAGAACAAGAAACACAAAAATAATATGTCTCCTCCTATCAACAACTAGGATGTGTCTTTTATGATTGTCTCACTCTCTACCTATTCCAACAAGTTCTTACAAGTTCTTACCAAGCAAAACTGGAGGTGGCAGCAACCAACAAGTCGGAAACCTTAGAAAATAGTATATCGATACCGCAGCAACAACACCTTTCAGGTTGTAGTTGGATATGTGGAGCTGTAGGAAGGCTGAAATTAATGTGCAAGGAAGTACTAGCACCACATTAGTCACAAAGCGAGTTGAGAAATCGTTCAACGGTGGTACCGTGCTGGTCCTAGGCTAGACCGTGCTAGAGACGCGAGCCTAGACACAAACAAAGTCACGGTACAAAAGGAAACAAAAAAGAACAAGAACAGCAAGTTATCACTCCATTTTTCTCTTCCTCCTCTCTTTTTTTCTCTTTCTCTTTCTTTTCTTTTCTTTCTGATTTTTCTTCTTCTTTTCTTTTACTTTGCACAATTAGAACAAATCTGAATTTTGACAAATCAGATTTTGAAAGAAACAACTTACAATGTATTTCTCTTTCTTTTCAGGGAGTAAAAAGAATAGAGCTAGCAACTCAAATTTTAATATGTGCCCAAACAAATTTTTTTTATGTCAAACAAATGGTGATGGATATGGTGCAACGAACACGTATATGATAGTAATGATTGCAATGGAGATGTAAAAGGTGTAGTGGATATGTATATGATGGTGGTGATGGTGGCAGCGAAGATGGATATGATTGATAGTGACCGAAACGTGACAAGAACTCGAAACTCTAAAAGTCTAACTCTAAGACCAGCAACTTGACTCAACCGATGTAAACCAAACTCAACAAGCCCTAACTAAAAAGTACCAGCAAAGGCTCAAAAAGATTTATAGGATTATGGAAAAACTAATCTTTTTTTGGCTTTTGTGGACTATAGGAAAAATAAAATAGCGAAGGATTGGAAATCTCTCACCGATAAACCTCGCTCTGAATACCAATTGATGAGAGTATGGGTGCCCCGATCTTTCGGTGGAGAGGGATAACTTCGATTTGGACTGAAACGACGTTCACGACCCGACTACAACCATCCAAGGATGCTGCGCCTTAGCAATCGATACACCAATTCCAGCGGTTGCTCGCGATCTTGTGGATGTACGACCAACCAAACCACTAGGGTTATTCCTGCAAGCAATCGAAGAACAAGCAAGAACAAGTAGAACAAGCACTCTATTGCAAAATAAGAGATGAAGGTTCAAATCTGATACACATGAAGGTGGGGTTCCGAAATCAAGTAGAATGGATGGTCTAGTCGACACAAACGTCTACCAGGAAGTAGCAATGGCTAAACTTACATCTAAACAAAACCCAATCTGTTTGTGGCGGCTATGGAGGTATATGAGAGGGTAGAGGACGACCTGGACATGGTGGAGGTCGTCCCCAAACCCTAGGATGCTCCCCTATTGGGCCCTACTTGATACACGGGCCAGCAGCCCAAAATATGGTGACGCAGCACCTGAGGCAGAGAAGATGTCGGCAGTAAAATAGTTCCTGCGCCTGCCTCCGAGCAGATATGGTTATGGAGTTGGATCCATTGGAAAGTAGACTTTATAAGGTTTCCAAAAATTCCTAGAACGTCCCAATCGGAGTCCGTATGAAGTCGTGGCAGTCGTCGCAAGATGGGACTCTTCTGGAGTCCGAATTCAACCTCAAAACGTATTGGACTTGGACTCTTTATTTGCTTGTGCCAAAACTGACGTGGTGGCTTTGTGGAGAACGTTAAGAACACTTGGACTTGGTCCCCCATCAACTTCATTGATCTTCCAAGCTTTCCTTATGCAATCAAACCTTTCCTGATCCATGCAAGTAATTCTGAAAATGATAATACACACATTTTATGGTGCAGCACCAATTCATCAAATGTATCAATAATAAGTCTCATATAGAATGGTTGCACCTTTGGTTTAAAAATGGATAAGATAGTCATATATGAACCGGTGATGTCCTCATCAACTACCCTGGTGTATATGACGGCTGTTGTGAAGCCTAGGGACGAGGCTTCTGACTGGTCAGGATGGATGTTTGAAGCCAAGGGAAGAGACCCCTGGAGGGTGCTCAATCAAGTGCTTTTCTTATCCTCTGGGATATTATGTAAAGGTTTCCGGAAGATCTTAGCCGAGCTCTTGCTGGAGTCTTTCCAAGGGGCTATCCTTTTCAAGATATATGGGTTTAGACTAAGAAGGAAGCTTTAGAGGGTGGCCCAAGTGAACAACAATTATGGACCGAATTGGCGACCAGAGGGGGGTGAATGAGAGCCTCAAATTTCAACTCGTGAAATCAATAGCCCTTGTCCCAGAGAGTCACCCCAAAAGCAAGACACGGGCTTGCTAGTGTCCACGACCCTAGATGTAGGGTGGATGATTCCGAGAAGCATAGCAGGACACTATACAACCCAAGAAGTCCAACGCAAAAGCTAAAAACCAAAACTAACACCGAACGAACGAACTGCGGATGAGAACGCTCAGATCAACACTGACCGGACTCTGGTGTGCATCCGGTCAGAGGTGATCGGACACGTCTGCTCTGTGCTGAGCTATTCTGGAAGCTCTCTGTGTTGGACCGGACTCACTGAGCCTAAGCATCCGGTCACAACACGGTGCATCCGGTCAGTGACACCAGGCAATAAACAGTGCCAGAGTCGCGTCCGGTCACACTAGAACCCAGCGTCCGGTCTACACAGTGCAAAACGACGCAGCCAAACCTTCAACAACCGGACTCACTGGACAGAGTCCGATCAACCCGATCCCAGCATCCGGACACCCCGAACCAGTGTTGTTCGTCCACCGATTCGACTCGATCTCCCTCAAATCGAAGACTCTTGGTCTCAAACTTCGTGAGGGGAGTCACACGGATGATAGTGAGCTACTCCTAGGAGATCATGGCTAGAACCTATCTCCAAATTGATGAATCAATAGAGTTCGGGGGAAAAGAAGAAGGAACCCGATCCAACGAAAAAACCGACCGATCTGATGATTCAAGGGGCTAGAAATCAATTCCTTCAGTCAAAAGATCGTAATCATAGTCGTGCATAAATGGTTCAAACGAAGTCGCAAACCAACTCACGGAGAAGAAGAACGAGGCAAATCTCCATGAGGGACAAAAATTAGAATGCGAAGAACACTCAAGCAAAACACGAATCGATCATGATTTCAACCGTGTCTCGAACCCACGAGACAAGAGGTGAGATTACAGTCTCACTTCCTCAAAAATCTCCAGTACACAGAGGTATTGTCCACTCTGCGGATCTCGGGCAGCGAGGTATGGTTGAACCTAAGCGGGGGCTAGAGAGAGAGCTCAGGAAACAAATGCTACAAGGATGGAATGAGAGGAGGGTCACCTCTCTTATTTATAGCATAAGTACAATAGTCCCCTTCTACCCCTAGATACAAGAGCGAAGCGGCCAACCCTAGGGGTCTCCCGGTCCAACTCTGCTGATCGTCGATCCGACGGCCACGCGCCTTCCTCATCCTTAGCTTGGCCTCGACGCAAGCCTCAGGATGCCACCATGTGTCATCCCGTCGACCACCGCGCTGTCCTCGTGGATAGCTTCGCCACCGCGCCAGCCTCTCCACGCTGCCACGCATCGACCGTCCTTTTGGACCTCCCCCTGGTTTTGAGGCTGAAACCGGGAAACCTGTCCTCCGGCTGATTTTTGTGGCCCAACCTCAGAAACCCGCTAGCCCAGGTTTTGAGGCCCAAAGCTGGAAACCGTCCTTGCCGAGTATTGAGGCCCAAACTCGGAAACCCGCCACCCCGAGTTTTGTGGCCCAAACTCGGAAACCATCGAGGGTAGTTTTTTGAGGCTCAACTACCAAATCCGCGCCGTAGACGGGATGTGGTTCGCACACCCCGAGTTCCAGCACCGATGCCGGAGCATGTCCTGCCTCCACGCTGGGCACAGTGCATTCGCCTTCCTTCTCGGCCTCCCGCGAAGTGTCACGACGCCATCACCTTCCTCCCGACTCGGCCGATGCACCGCACATTCCCATGTGCTCTTGCTTGTCAATGCCACGTGCCAGCTACCACAACTGGTCCTCAGGTCTCCCGGTCCATCGGTCCAAGCCTCACGTCCGCCCTTCACCGCTCCCGGTCCGTCGACACAATACGTCTCTACTTGACCTTCACCTCACCTTCGACCACTATCTCCGAGCTCCGCGCCTGCACATCAACACAGCCAAGAGACATGTTGCCTCTCACCCCTTCCGGTGAGCCTGTTGACCGATCGCTCATCACTCAGGAAGGGAACCACAAGGGCACATATCAACCTTGTGTTCGCAATCTCCCCCTTGATGAGTGCATCGTCAACACAAAGTAACCATGATCAAAGAAGAAAAGAAAATAGAAGTAGATAGAAGGAGAAACTTACTTGAGATGTCCAAAAGCCAAGTTAAAAGCCGAAGAGGGACAAATCGAGATAAGCAAAGCTTGGTCCCCAAAGACATGGGCAACGGTTCGACACAACCAAGCAAAGGATCAGAGCAACAACTCATCAAGGAGCAAAACTCGATCAAAATCGGAGCACAAGACTTGGTTCCCAAAGACATGGGCAACAGCTTGACGCAACCAAGTCAAAATCAAGCTAGTCCTCAAGAAGAGGCAGAAAGGGCTCAACACCAATAGCTGAAAGCTCGATACCAATCAAGAATCACCAAAACAGAATAGTGAAAATAGCTAGTCCCTCAAGACAGAGGCATAGAGGCTCGACACAACTAGCTGAAAAGATCGATATCACATGAAAGCTGACTCGGAGCAAAGCAGAAATGCTAATGCCCCCCCCCCCCTCACTCAAAGAACTCCCCCTCAACAGGTGAAACTCAGAATTGCAAATTGTCACCATATCATAAAATGTTCCTCCCCTTGGAAAAATTCTCCCCCTTGGTGGCAATTTGCAATCAAAACAGAAGGGAAAAGAGCTCGATCAAGCGAAAACGGAGCTAGGCCATGCCTATCGGAGTCAAGTAAATGCACATGAGTTCAAAAATGCATGTTAGCAGCTTCAGGTATATAATCGATAGAGTAAAAGAATGCTCTAAAGAGTGCTGATCCGACTACAAAGCAACAAGCAAAAGTGCTAGCACAGACTCAAACTCATCACCAAATACGAAATATGAAAGCATAAGCCAAGTGAGCAGTTTTAAGATGTTCAGAAAGGAGTTTCACCATCAAAATAGCACTGAACATGTATAGACAGGAAGTCAACCAAATGGTAAACATGTATACAAGGTGAACTACCCCTAGCAAAGTTCAATCATCATGCTATAGAATGAAACATAGACTTGTGTTTTCAGATTTTATCGGAGAATTTGCAGCGGTTATTAACACAAGTTTAAATTCAGCATGTGATTGCGAGAGGTTGAAAGCTTGCCATTGCGTAACTTTTCAACCGAGCTAAGCCTATGCATATGCAATCAGGAGCATGAAGTATCAGTTTCGGTCTTACACTACACGGCTCAAGTTTAACTCAAAGTGCAATGAGAAACAGTCTCGATATCGTGATGTGCTGACAAAGCAATCTCATCTCAATCTTTTCAATTCACAAATACTTGGTTCATTTTAAGCAGAGTATGAGCAGTCCAAGCAAGTGAAAGACTCACAATTAGAGACATAGCAACCTAGCATATATGTATAGCATAGTAACCTCAACACATTCTACACATGCTAGTTGTCAATCTTAATGGTGAACATGTATCCAGTTTTAAGTTTATTAAGCATGTTCATCATTCTAAAAAATAGCTTAGCTCACAACATGTATCAGTGATCAAAGAGAGCCTAAGCTACAAGCATCATCATATATCATCGAAGCATAGACTAAACAGAGCATAAGTTCATTCTAAGGAAAATAGACATGAAGCTCGAAAATGCAAGATGTATACATGATGAAATGCATGCAGAAGTCAGTATCGGAGTAAAAACCAGGCTAAAAACAGACTCAAAGACCCAAAACAAAAGGAAATAAAAAAGTCAGTCTATGATACATCAAACAACATGCTTCCCCCATCTAAAAGGGGAAACACACACCAAGCACACCTCTCAACCTAGCAAAGGTTGAGAGATCCAAAGGCATGGTGAAAATATCCGCAACCTGGTTATGGGTGTCTACATGCCTAAGATCTTTGTCGCCTTTCTCGTAGTGATCACGAAGAAAGTGAAAGTGAACATCGATGTGTTTGGTCTTGGAGTGAAGAACAGGGTTCTTTGCTACACTAATGGTAGAAGTGCTGTCACAAAGCAAAGGGACCCGACTGAAATCTAGACCATAATCATGCAAAGTAGCAACCATCCATAAAAGCTACGAAGCATAAGAAGCAGCGGCAACATACTCGGCTTCCGTAGTAGATGAGGCTACGTTCTACTATTTGCGAGAGGACAACGAAACTAGTGAAGAGCCAAGAAACTGACAAGTCCCAGAAGTAGACTTGCGCTCAAGCCGACAGCTGGCAAAATCCGCATCGGAGTAACCACAAAGCGAAAGAGTCGAAGAAGAAGAGTACCAAAGTCCAAACTTAGGAGTGTATCGGAGGTACCTCATGATGCGCTTGACCGTTTGCTTGTGGGAAGTTCGAGGGGATGCCTGAAAATGAGCTCACAGGCACACAGAATACTGTATGTCTGGCCTCGTCGCCATCAGGTACAGGAGCGAGCCGATAATGCTCCTGTACTCCTTCTGGTGAACTGGCTCTCCATCCTCGTCCGCGTCCATCGCAGCAGTCGTTGCCATGGGCGTCGTAAGAGGCTTGGCCTCGCCCATGTCGAACTTCTTCAGGATGTCCTTCGTGTACTTGCCTTGATGCACGAACGTCCCATCTCGGGTTTGCTTGATTTGCAACCCGAGGAAGAAGGTCAACTCACCCATCACACTCATCTCAAACTCCCTACTCATAGTATATGCAAACTTGGCAACAAGTGCGTGAGAGGAGCCACCAAAAATGATATCATCCACGTAAATCTGGACTAAAAGGGTGTCATTGCCTTGCTTGAGGAGAAAAAGAGTCTTATCTACAAGTCCCATTTTGAAACCCTTGGAGAGCAAATTTTTTTTCAAACGCTCATACCACGCTCTCGGGGCTTGTTTCAAACCATACAAAGCTTTTGAAAGTTTCAAAACATGGTTTGGAAACTTGGGTTCCTCAAAACCAGGGGGTTGCCTAACATAAACCTCTTCCTCTATATACCCGTTTAAGAAGGCACTCTTGACATCCATTTGGTAAAGCTTAAAACCCTTCGAAGCAGCAAAAGCTAGAAGGATCCTAATGGCTTCTAGACGGGCTACAGGGGCAAAGGTTTCCTCATAGTTTATCCCCTCTTTCCGGCAAAAACCCTAGGCTACTAGCCTAGCCTTGTTCCTCACTACCATCTCATCCTCACCCTGTTTGTTTTTGAAAACCGATTTGGTACCTATAGGGTGGCATTCTGGTGGAGGTGGAACTAGGGTCCAAACTTGATTTCGGTCAAAGTTCTCTAACTCCTCATGCATGGCATTAACCCAGTTAGGATCAGAAAGAGTGTGTCCAACATCTTTGGGCTCAAAAGAAGCAACAAATGCAGAATGAGCAAAGTGTGAGATCTCATACGCTCGCGACCCTGCGGGGGGTGTGCTTGCTGAACGCTTCGGGGCGCTTGCCTTGCCGAAGTAGGCTCCCCCTCGCTAGATGCTGTCGCTCCCTCAGGTGCAGCCGGTGCTCGATGGAGAGGTGGCTCAAGAGGACCCCAGGAAGAAGTTGTGGGATTAGGTCCTCGAGCTGAAGTAGTCGTCGTAGGGTCGACGGGGGAAGCCAATGGAGTTGGCTCGGGATCACCCCAATCGGCATCTTCCTGCTCCTCCACCACAAAGATGGTCTCTACCAGCTCCTGTTCCCCTACAACATCAAAAGCAGAAGAAACACAAGGCATAGTCTCGTCGAATGTGACCTCGCAGGTCTCCACTATCCGGTTAGTCTCAAGGTTAAGAACTCGATAAGCACGCGAATGCGAAGCATAACCAAGAAACACGCCATCAGCAGAGCGAGATTCAAATTTGTCCAAATTGCCTTGCTTCAGAATAAGCACTTGCACCCAAACACCCGAAAATGAGACACCTATGGTACCCGTCCAAAACGCAACTCATAGGAAGTCTTCTTCATGAAAGCTCGAAGAAAGATGCGATTTGAAACATGGCAAGCGGTGTTGATCACCTCGGCCCAAAAATGCCGAGGAGTCCTATGCTCATTGAGCATCATCCTGGCCATCTCAACAAGGGTCCGGTTCTTGCGCTCAACAACACCGTTCTGCTGGGGGACATAAGGAGAAGACAGCTGATGTTCGATTCCATGTGAAGAACAAAAAGAGGTAAAATGGGAGTTAACAAACTCAGTACCATTGTCGCTATGAATAACTCTAATGGTATCAGGGGGAAACTCAGTTTTTAACCTCAAAATCAAATCACGAGCAAAAGAAAAAGCTTCGTCCTTAGCCTCCATAAAGAATACCCAAGAGTACCTCAAAAAATCATCAATGATCACCAGAACGTACCACTTCCCACCCGCTGAGCAAACCCGAGCTGGACCAACAGTGTCTATGTGTAAAATCTCACCGGGTCACTTTGTCATCACCTGATTAACAGGTGGGTGAGAAGCAGCAACCATCTTCCCGTGACGACAAGGATGGCAAACAAGGTCCTTCTGAAACTTAAGCTTGGGCAATCCTTGGATTAGGCCAAGTGAGCTATGTCTTGCAAGCAAGTCGAAGCTTAAGTGACCAAGTCTCCTATGCCACTTCCACAAATTAGAAGAAGAACCAGCCATCAAACATCTAGCAGAGCCGAAAGAACGAGAAAAATCAGCTCTGAAAACACGACCAAAAGGAATGATCCAACAAACAAGATCTCCTTGAGGGTCTAAAACATGACTCAAACCTTTCTTAAAACGCACTTCAAAATCATCCTCAAGGAGTTGCGAAACAAAAAGCAAGTTAAAATGCAAGTTAGAAACCAAGGCAACATCCTTAAGAACAAAGTTCTCATTGAGCCGAATAGCTCCATGAGAAACAACCTTACCTCTACTATTATCACCAAAGGTGATGTACTCTTTGTGCACCACGGGGTCTAGGCTGGAGAACCATTCCTTCTTTCCGGTCATGTGGCGTGAACACCCAGAATCCATGAGCCACATGTTCTCCAACTGAAGTTCGTGCATCAATAGAAGGGCAGGAAATGAGCATATGGCACAACATTGGGGTTAGTATACTGAGAAGGATACCAGTGTTGTGTCATAGGCCTAGAAAAAGTGTTAGAAGCAACAACAAACTGTCCTTGTCCCATGGGTGAATAGCGATCACCACTAAACTAAACCGGTGGTCCGCTATGGAACGGAAAACCTCCAAACTCACCAACATGTCCCATTTGAGCAAAGCGATCACCACCATGCTGAAAAAATGGTCTGCTATGGGACGGTGTAGCAAACCCTCTTACACCCAGCTCATGATCGTATTGAGGACGACCGGAACTGCGACGGGCACGACCACCACCCCATGGTCTAGCTGCCTGGGGCCTAGCCACCTGAGGGGGTGCACCTCCAGGTCTAGCGCCCTGCCTCTGAACTCCCCGACCTTGCACACCATGGAGAAGGTCATGTCTGGCCTGGTTGTTCAGCTCTAACTCCTTCCTAGCGTTTCTCTTCCTCTGAAAGCAAAACTCAGCTAGGTGACCCTCACGGTGACAGTACTCGCACTCGAACCTCACCACTCTCTTGGGTTGTTGGTTCTTATGGTTGCGAGGGTTGTGCACTCTAGCGGGCTGCTTGCCTCTCGGAAGGGAATGACTAGAGACATCAAGAAGGGTGTCAAGTGTGTTCCAAAGATGGTTAGGTTTAGGTACCCACACTTGCTTTCGAGGTGGAGCCTTGGGAGGTTCATCAAGGATGCCATCCTTGGTGATAGGCTTGGGAGGCTCAGGTGGGGTGATCTTAGTAAGCTTAGGGATAGCAAATGGGTTCTCACTAGGGTTCACTCCGCTAAACTCACTGATCTTGGCAAAGACGTTAGCACCCTTCCCACCTGAAGCAAAGCCTACTCCTGAGCAGTCAGTTCCCCTCTTGAACTGACTGATCATCATGCCCAACTGCGGCTCACTGCATGACACCCAACTCAGGATGGACCTAAGGTATGTGTTTTCCTCCTTGGTTTGCATCCTGTCATGCCGACAGTTGGCAATCTCAAGCTCCATCCCCACGCATTGCTCACAAGGAGCGGACAAGGTGCTAACTGAGCTGGCCTTCACGGCTTCAGCAAGCTTGGCATTAACTTCTGCCAACTCAGTTCGCAAGCCTGGACAGGACTTGCACGCACCCAGCAAAGAAGGCATCGCCTTCACTTCCTCTAGCTCCTTCTTTAGGAGGGGACACTGTGACACCTTAGTGTCAAGCACTGCATTAGGAACTACACTTAGCTACTAAAACTCATAAGCAATGCATTGCATCATTTCATGTGCATGAAAGTGCTTTTTGTCCTTGGTTTTATTAATTGGATTATTGATTTCTGTTGGACTTGATGGTTTAAATGGATTTCTGATTTGACAAATAATTTTATAAAGTAGAGAATAATGAATCTAATACTTTTTATATTGATACCTTGGCCTAGTTTAAAAATGGTTTAACAAATAAAAATGGGAGAACTAATGATTTATGTCTCAAAAACTGACTTTATTTATATGGAGGCTGTAAAAATGATTTTCAGAAAAAGTGTCTTATATGAAAGTTGTAGAGAAAATTATTTTGAGCAACTTTTATTTTTGAGTCAAAGCCTGGTTTGAAGTTTTCGAAACTGTTTTTGATTGGTCAAAGTTTGAAAAGATTTTGGAAAAAGAAAAAGGAAAATGTTTTTCTCCCGGCGCCACCCTTTCGGCCCAGTCCCGCCCGCGCCGGCCCACGCCGCTCCCACGCTCGCCCGTGCTGTGCGCGCGCGCTGCAGCGCCGGTCAACCGACTGCGCCGCGCCGTACGCCGGCCAGCCTGCCACGTGGCGGCTTGTCCCTGCCGCAAATCCGCCTCCGCCACTCTCCGCGCGATCCTTTTTCTCCCGATCACGCAACGATCTCCACCGGCCACTCCCGTGCTGCCTCGCCTGCCGCGCTGCCTCGCTGCTCGCGCCGCTCTGCCGCGACGTCGCGTCGGCCGTGGCCCCCGCCACGACCATCGCTCGCCGCCGGCCGGGCAAAGACCCCACGCACCACACCCCTCTCCCTCCCACTCTTCTTTCGCACGCACCGCACCCCCAGCTCTTCTAGTCTCCGCAAACGAACGCGAGCGCGAACGCTTGTGCTCGCCGCCGTTCGGCACCAAAAGCCCGCACCACCGTTCCGACCTCACCCAACCACCACCATCCGATTCCTCTCGCCAACCTCTCCGCCTTCACCGTGCACACGCCGTGCGCGCGCCATCTTCCCCGACCAAGCCCCACCGTCACCAGAAGACGAGGTGCCCCCTTCGGTCCCCGTTCGCCGCCGAAAGGAGCTCGAGCCCGTTCCGCACCACCCCGAGCTTCGCCACCTTCCTCCTTCACCCTCAAGCTTCATCAGGCCAAGGCAAGGTGAGAACACGCCTCCGCGAGGTCTCT
This sequence comes from Coix lacryma-jobi var. lacryma-jobi, assembly GCA_009763385.1. Taxonomy (NCBI): domain Eukaryota; kingdom Viridiplantae; phylum Streptophyta; class Magnoliopsida; order Poales; family Poaceae; genus Coix; species Coix lacryma-jobi. Next base: position 112,178,003 of record CM019824.1, read on the forward strand.
ACCGCCCTCTAGCCCCCCTCTTCTTCCCCGACCGAGCGCCATGGACGCCGCCATGGCCGCGCACGTGGTCAAGCTCCACCGGAGCTTCACCGGCCGAACCAACCACCTAGTTCCACTTCCTAGGGTACGCATAAGCTTACGCCCTCGTTAATTTGGCCGGCGACCGCCGGAAACGGCGTAGCCGCGTGTCACCGCCGCCGGCGAGCTTCGGCCAAGCGCTAGCCCAACCATCACCACCACTCGGTTCGCCTCGTCGTGGGGATCACGCCGAGCACCACCTCACCGCCGGCGACCTCGCCGCCGGCGAGAAACCCCCGGTCAAACCCTTCCCCTGCTCCACCCTCACTGACTGCTGGGCCCCCATTGACCATGTGGCCCCACGCATCAGCCACCCATGGTCCATAGACCGAGTCTGCGCAGTATGGGCCGGGAGTTTTCAAATGTTTTTCCTTTTTATTTTAATTTTTAGAAAAGCTTGTTATTTTTGTGTAGCACGATTTCAAATTCCAAATGAAGTGCTTTCAGTTTTGGTAGTTTGCTCATGAGTAGATCTATCATGGAAAAATATGAAAGTATTTTTGGTAAAAGTTTTTATTACTGTTTTTATTTAATTCAATTTATGTGCTTTTATTGAGATAAATGGATTTATATGTTTTCTGGTTGAGTTAATTCAGGATAAAATTTGTGAAGGCTTTTTATCATGTTAAGTACCTGTTAAAAATGTATGAGGCACTGTTTATATAGAAAAAGTGTCTGTTAGGGTTTAAAGTTCTTTTTGGCCGTTTTCTTGGAATAAGTGTTAAGGTGTTTTATATGTGAAAATAAATAATGGGAAAATTTGTGCAGTCTCTATGTGTAATGTTCCAGCTAGGAAAAATGTTAAACATAGGTTGTTACATGGAAAAATGTGAAGTTGCTGTACAAATATGCTTTTCTATGTTTTCATTAGGAAATTCATGTAGGAAATAATATAATGTTTCTGTTCAAGAAACATTCTTGATAAATATGAAATGTGGAGTAGAATCTGGGAAAAATATGAAAATGAGTTTATCACCCTTTTCCAGTAGGGTTGCAGTTCAAGTGGTTTGTTTTGGCATAAAATTGTTTATTTTGTGTAGGTTGATATATTCATGCTTACGCAGTGAGTTTTCTACAGTAGACTGGTTATGAATAGGTGAAGCTAGAAAAAATATGAAACCTGTTGTTTGACACTTTTCATGAAAAGAGTTAGTTCAAAGCATCTTTTGAGCAGTTTATTTCATCTTTTTGTACCTGCTGTTCTGTATTTTATCTCTTGCTGGGATTTGGACAGTGAAGTCCAGTTAGTGTCAGTTACCTTCTGGAATTTTTGTGGATTTTTCTGAGTTCAGAAAAATACACTTGCAGTTCAAACCTGAGTCTCTTTTGATTTAATAAATGAAAAATGGTTAAATTAATAGTTTCTTTTATGTAGTAATTAAGTGTTTTTCTTCAATGTCAAAAGTGGTTCAACAAGTTGGCTTTGTTGGTTTGCAAGAAACATCTGCATTCATACCACCACATCCCGCACCCTGCATTATTTACTTAATTATTATTCACCGCATGCAATAGGATCGACAGTCCCGGAGACCGACCAGGAGCCGGAAACAAATAACGAGCAGGAGATACCGGAGCTGCCCAGGACCGAGGAAGTCGACACTGCGCCGGAAGCTAACCTGCCTGAGTGCCCTGCTCACGAGGCCTCAGTCTTTTCCCAAGGCAAGCCCCGGAGCATTCTAAGTCTCCCAGTTTTCTAATTAATATAATTGGGTATTTTATATTGTGATGCATGAGGTACAGGAGTTGATTGAATCCTACCTGCTGCATTACCCTTCCTTGAATATTGTTTATACCTGCCTTGTTATCCTGTTCCTTATTTATAATGTAGAATTGCTTAGTCTGCTTAATAAAAGTAGTAGTTAAGGATGTTTCCGTAATACCCCTGGTGGGCATTTACCGGATCACGGTTGGCTATATTTGCTATCGTGGAAAAGAACCTGAGTAGTAATGAAATACGGTCAACTGGAAGGCAAGGCACAAGTTTGGAAACTTGGGGCAGTTCGTCCGTTGTATCGTGTAGGTTTGTATCGATGTTGGCCCTCGTTCATTTTTGAACGCGCCCTTTTACTTAGGGATATGTCGGTGCCGTAATCATCGACCGCAAAGCCGGTTAGACGCTGTTCAGGCCGGAATCAACCCGAGTCGCGCCCTCTAGTATGGAAATGCGATCTGCCTCGGGATGGCCATCGCCAGGTTCCAATTGGGCGGTTCGTGCTTGAACCGCGACGATTACCACCACGAACAAGCATCGAGCGGTTACCCAATGCATGGACCCGACGGGGAAAGTGTGGGTTGGTATTAAAGGTCTTTCACCAGCTGGTTTGGAATTCCATTTGAGTCGCCGTCTCCCCCGGTTAGTGAGAAACTATGGCGAGCTTCACCACGATACAACTCCATGTGATGTTTAAAGGTTCAACTAAAATATGGATAAGTCAACTAGATATGGTTATATTATTGCTTGCTAGACTCAACTGGATGTATTAGTTTAGGTGCAAAACCTAGATAAAGAGGTAGGTATAAAATTGATAGCTCATCAATATTATTAATTAATCCTTCTCTTAATACTGAGCTTTTCGCAACTAAGGATCCCAGCTCCACCCAAAAGCCTTGCATACCCTTGGTGTCTTTATTTTCAGTTGGACGGGTAAGTCTAGCTGAGTACATTTCCGTACTCAGGGTTTATCCCGTTTGTTGCAGATGGCCAAGTGTATTATGGCTATTGTAAGCACTGCCTCTACTCGGTGGAGGGCGATGAGGAGTAGGCCCAGGGCAGGGTCGTCAAGAAGCTTCCCCTTCTCTTTTGCCGGACTGAGACTCCTAGTGGCACATTATCTGAAAAAGGAGTGAGTTGTGTTGGGTGAAGTTATCAAACAATGTTTTATTTGGACCACATGTGTGGTGCTCGTGTTTCAAAACTGCTTTAAGCTTCCGCACTTTTAAAATTCGGTATTGTAATAACTCTATTTTAATTTCGCACTCTGATGTTAAATTTGGTTTCGTTTATCTGTGTTGTATCCTTTCGAATGTAATACTTGAACGATGTGATCCTGTATGATGTACGATGTTTGAAATCCTTCGAGATTTCTGGACTACCGGGTTTATATGGGTTCAAGTGCGAGTCGATGTCAGACGGATTTGACTAAGATGGTACTTGAGCTCTTATAATCAGGGCGGTTCCGCGACAGCTGGTATCGGAGCATGGTTCAAGTTGTTGCATCCGACAGGAGCTATTTTCGAACTAAAATGGGTATTTCAAAACTATTTTCAATTACTAAGTGTGCCCAGTCTCGTCCTTAAGCCCTATACTAGGATTCAGGTGGTTTAACTGCTAACAGGGTTCAGGGTTTTGCTTCATGCTGGATCTTTATTTGCTGGTCCATTCTCGAGGGAAAAGAGAATGCGTCGATCGCGAAAACATGCATAAATGATTTTGTAAGATATGAGAGCATGACCGTCCAACCGCCGGTCTAGGTGAGAGTTCTTATACCATGTATGCGCGAGCTCCACGCAAACACATACGAGGGTATCAATGTTTTGGGGTATGTTTTCTGGATTGCTGCATGGTGTTTAGTGTTGGCTTCTATTTATTCGTGCATAAGAGCCAATACTCCGATATTTTTACCATTGGGATTTGCTTCGGGCTGAAATGGGTCTTCTGCAGGTACACTAACTACGTGATCGAGTAGAACGAGTAGATAACACATGAGAGATCGTTCTTGCCACCGACTAGAACGTTAGGACTTACGAGTCACTATTAGTGAGTGAGAATGTAAGTACGATCATGCATCATGTTTACATTCTTGCATTTACATTACCTCCCCTTATTTAAAAGTTGTCCCTTTTCTATAAAATTTGCCAACTTAATATGCGTCTCACGCGAGTTCGAAACCCTTTTGTTTCTACAGATGGCCCAGACTAAGTTGACTGCTCGCAAGGCCATCGGAGGCAGAGGAGTTCCACGTCACCGTTTGGCCACCAAGTTGACCAGGAAGACATTTTTGACCTACTTCGGGTTGCAGACTATCCTTTGGAGGATCCTACAGGCAGTGGGCTATGAGGAAGGATAGGAGCCCAGGTACTCGTGGCAAAAGGAGATCTATGGGCAGGATTCATTGGTAATGGTGCAGATCAAGGTCAAGGCCTTGCCTGCCAAGCCCCACTGGACCGGATGGACGGAAACCACCAGGGGTAGTTGTGCCAAGGATGGAGCTAACAGGGCAGCATATCTAGTGCTCAAGGACAACATCGCCCGCTTTCCCGCCGACCTAGCTAGTGCGATGGCTGGAGTGTTCCCTCGTGGATCACCTTTTCCATTGCGCTGGGGGCAGACTTTGGAGTCAGTCTTGACAGGGAGTCCCGAGGAGAGGTTCTACTGTGAGACATCTGCAATGAGCGCCACCGGAGCTTTGGTTGGTGTATGCGAGAGTTTGGAGCGCAACCTTGAGAGCGTGTCCTTCACCCTCACCACCACCTAACAGAGCAAGAGGAAGCTGCAGGAAGAGTTTGATACCGAGGTAGCCCGTCTTCAGGAGAAGATTCACCAGATCACTCTCGAGCGTGACGATGCACGTGCCGCCGTAGGTGCAGAGACCACCGCCAGGACCCTCGCTGAGCAGATGTACCTGACAGCATCCCTGCAGCGAGACAAGGCCCGTACAATGCTTGATTAGCTCAGAGAAGGCGCCCATCAACTGATACAGCAGATACATCACCAGCAGGCCTACATCGACCAGCTCCATGAGGTAGTTCACCAGATGCATCATGCCGCACAGGAGTCCGCTGCCCCCGCAGCTGACAAGGCCCCTGCAGATGAAGCCCAGGAGCCCCAGGATGGGGTAGTGCTTGGTCCAGAGCCTTCTTCAGACGACGAGGACCATGCCGACGAGCCAATGATGGACGCCGATGAGGAGGACGCCGCATCCGCCGCTGGAGACGCCTGAGCGTTAGTTTCGCTAGGATTCGTTTTCTTTTGTATAGCTTGAGCATGCTCGCTGATGATGTAACACCCAAACATGTGTTGGTTTTGCGTTTAAGATGTATCATGTTATGTTTGTCTTTTGGACAAAGCCCAGACTTCGATCTGGCACCTTTTATGGGAATTCGTCGTTTGCATGTCTAATTTCGAGCGATTATTCTGTGATGTTGTATGGAAATGAGTACTTATACTTGGTCGTGTGCTAAATTTTCGAATTATGTACAACGCAGTATTTATTCATGATCAATGTGACATCACCTAATGATTGCTTATTAATGGGATATGCAGATGCCGGCACACACTCGCAGCCAACGTGGACAGGGGTCTGGACAAGAGGAGAATCTGCCACCACCCCCACAGGCACCAATGACGCCGGAAGCATTTTTCGGTCAGTTTCTGGGTAGTCAGAGGAACATGGAAGCAATGCAGAGGCACATGGAGGCCACCCTCCACAACATCGCTAACAACACTGCGCAGCAGCATCAGCAGCGCCAAGGACCAGAACCCAACCAGTACAGCTCCTACCGTGACTTCTTGGACACTCGTCCCTCTGTGTTCAAGGAAGTCACCGAGCCGCTTGAAGCAGATGAGTGGCTCAACTCCATTATTCAGAAGTTCCGCCTGCTCCGCTTGACCGAAGAGCTCAAGGCAGAATATGTCGCGCACATGTTGGAAGGACCTGCAGGTCTATGGTGGTCCCAGTACCGCGCATCCCTGCCAGCTAATGCACCGGTCACTTGGGAACAGTTCTCTACTGCTATGCGCAACCACTACATCCCTAGTGGTTTGATGGAAATGAAGGTCACAGAGTTTATGAGGTTATCCCAAGGAACCAGGTCCATGTCAGAATATCTCCACAGCTTCAATAACCTGTCTCGCTATGCTCCAGATTTCGTCAACCCAAAATCCAAGAAGATCGCAAGTTTCAAGCGTGGCATGAGTGCCACCATGCTTTCCAAGATGGGAAACAGCCACCGCACCACCTTCAGTGACTTTGTCAGTGATTGTCTAAACCAAGAGGCGAATGACAGCAGGCTGGCGACAGAAAACCGCCGTCGTGCAAACGAAGGAGGTTCGTCTCAACAGAGGACCCCTTTCGGAGCATGCACCCCGTATCGCCCGCCAGTTGCAGGAGCAAGGTTCCATCCGCCACAAAGGAAGATAACAAACAACCGCTCCCGTCCGAGTTTCTAGAAGCCCTACACCGCTCCCATGATGCAGAACAAAGCAAAGGCAGGAGGTTCAGGAGGTGCCAAGACCCCGTACGTGATCGGACCGTGCTACAACTGTGGTCAGACCGGACACCTGTCATGCCAGTGCCCTCGACCAAAGAAGCAGTACACCCAACCTCAACCTCGCGCAGGTCATGTGCATTACACCACCGTGGAAGAAGTGCCAGAAGGAGAACCTATCACTGCTGGTACGTTTCTTGTCAACCAAAACCCTGCAGTTGTGTTGTTTGATTCCGGAGCATCGCATTCTTTCATAAGTGAGAATTTTGTTATGAGAAGTAACCCTAAGTTGGTAGAATTGGATAGGGGTTATCAGATAAGTTCAGCAGGGGCTGTTCTTTCTACCCGTATAATGGCTAAGGAAATGGAAATCACTTTTGGGGATAAAAAGGTATCTGTGGATCTTATCGTAATTCCCGGGTTAGGTTTGGATGTAATCTTGGGGATGGGATGGATGAAGCGTTGGTAGGTTAATCTGGATATTGCAGAACGAGTGGTTTCCCTAGTAAGCCCTTGGAATGAGTCTTCTTTCCGGTTTAAGTTACTCGGAAATCCCCATGAGATCGGAGTGCTATTCAATATCACGGCGAAACAGATAGCTGAGATCCCAGTAGTGTGTGAGTTTCCAGATGTCTTTCCTGATGAGTTGCCGGGGTTACCACCAGATAGGGATGTGGAGTTTGCTATAGAGTTAATCCCTGGAACGGCACCCATTTCTCGGAGGCCGTATAGGATGCCAGCTAACGAGCTAGCAGAGCTCAAGGCTCAGTTGCAAGAACTCTTGGATAAGGGTTTGATACGTCCTAGTTCGTCACCTTGGGGATGTCCCGCCATCTTTGTGAAGAAGAAGGACAAAACTTTACGGATGTGTGTGGACTACAGACCGCTAAATGCAGTAACTATAAAGAACAAATATCCCTTACCCCGAATTGACGTCTTGTTTGATCAGTTATCAAAGGCAAAAGTGTTCTCCAAGATCGACTTGAGATCAGGTTACCATCAGATCAAGATTAGAAGAGAGGATATACCAAAAACAGCTTTCTCCACCAGATATGGACTCTATGAGTATCTAGTTATGTCTTTTGGACTGACAAATGCGTCGGCTCATTTCATGTACTTGATGAATTCGGTTTTTATGCCCGAGTTGGACAAGTTTGTTGTGGTGTTTATCGATGACATCTTGGTATACTCTGAAAATGAGAAGGATCATGCTGAGCATCTACGAGTCGTCTTAGCTCGACTTCGAGAGCACAAGTTGTACGCTAAGTTTAGCAAGTGTGAGTTTTGGTTAAAGAAAGTACCCTTTCTTGGACACGTCCTTTCAGAAGAAGGAATTTCTGTGGATCCCATGAAGGTACAGGAAGTTATGGATTGGCAAGCGCCCACTAACGTACATGAGGTACGTAGCTTTCTAGGATTGGCCGGATACTACCGTCGGTTCATTCCGGATTTCTCAAGGATCGCAAAACCGATGACTCGCCTAACTCAGAAAAACAAGAAGTTTGAATGGACTCTAGAGTGTGAGGCAACATTTCGCACTCTGCGAACCTTGTTAACTTCGGCGCCAGTTTTGGCTCAACCAGATTTGGAGGAACCTTTTGATGTGTTTTGTGACGCATACAAGATTGGACTCGGATGTGTGCTTATGCAGAACGGAAGAGTTATAGCATATGCTTTGCGCCAGTTGCGACCACATGAAGAGAATTACCCGACTCATGATTTGGAGTTGGCAGTCGTAGTTCATGCACTCAAGATATGGAGGCATTATCTTATGGGTAACCTATGTCATGTGTACACAGATCATAAAAGTTTGAAGTATATCTTCACCCAGCCAGAGTTGAATATGAGGCAGAGGAGATGGTTAGAGTTGATTAAGGATTACAACCTAGAAGTGCATTACCATCCTAGAAAAGCGAATGTAGTAGCAGATGCCTTGAGTCGCAAGACTCATTGCAACTCCCTACAACCATTGTTGGAAGATGGATTCAACCTTATGCACCCCGTTATGCTGAATAATATCACCTTACAGTGTACTCTAGAAAGTGACATCATTGAAGGACAAAAGACCGATGAAGAGATCTGCCAAATTAAGAAGAGGTTAGAAACCAGTAGTTCTTTGAACTTCAGAACGAATGAACAAGGAATTTTATGGTATAATCAAAGGTTGGTTGTTCCCGAGAACACGGAGCTGAAAGAAAGAATTTTGAACGAAGCCCACAATTCAAAGTTGTCTATCCATCCAAGAAGCAGTAAGATGTACCAAGATCTGAGAACAAGGTATTGGTGGTCAAAGATGAAGAAAGAAGTTGCAGCTTATGTCACAAAGTGCGATACTTGCTGTAGGATAAAAGCTATACACTTGAGACCTGCCGGATTGTTACAAGCCTTGTCAATCCCAGAATGGAAATGGGAAGAAATTAGTATGGATTTCATCACGGGTCTTCCAACCACTCAAAAAGGACATGATTCTATCTGGGTTATCATGGATCGGTTATCCAAAGTGGCTCACTTCATACCAGTCAAGACTACACATCGACCACACCAGTACGCAGACTTGTACATTCAGAACATCTTGAGGTTACATGGAGTTCCAAAAAGGATTGTTTCTGATAGAGGACCCCAGTTCATAGCGCGTTTTTGGGAACAGTTGCACAAGGAGCTAGGGACTAAGTTAGTAAGAAGTTCCGCTTATCACCCACAAACCACTGGACAAACAGAAAGAGTGAACCAAAATTTGGAAGATATCCTCAGAGCTTGTGTTTTATCCTCGGGAGAATCATGGGAAAAGTGGTTACCCCTCGCAGAGTTCTCATATAACAATAGCTACCAAGAAAGCATAAAGATGGCCCCATTTGAAGTTTTATAGGACGAAGATGCAGAACCCCAGTAAATTGGGTTGAATCAGGAGATCGAGGATTTTATGGGTCAGATTATGTAAAGGATGCCGAGGAGATTGTGTAAACAGTGCAACAACATATTAAGGCAGCACAGTCACAACAGAAAAGTTATGCTGATACACGAAGGAGACCCTTGGAGTTCCAAGTAGGAGAATATGTTTACCTTAAGGTCTCACCCATGAGAAAAGTCCAACGTTTTGGAATTAAGAAAAAGCTAGCACCCCGATATGTGGGGCCATATCAGATCATCGCCAAAAAGGGAGAAGTAGCCTATGAAGTGCAGTTACCCCCAGAGATGAGTGCAGTCTTTCCCGTGTTTCATGTATTCCAGTTGAAAAAGTGTCTTCGAGTCCCGGAACAAGAAGAAGTTCAAATCCCAGATGTTGCGATTAGATCAGACCTGGAATACTATGAACAACCTCAGGAGATATTGGACACCAAGACTCGAGAGACTCAAAACCGAACAGTGAAGACCCACAAGATTCTTTGGAGCAACCACGGACCCAACGATGCAACTTGGGAAACAGAGGAGTACTTACGTGTGAATTATCCCGCTTTTTATAAGGATTGGTACGTAACCCAAATCTCGGGACGAGATTTCTTTAAGGGGGGAAGGGCTGTGACACCTTAGTGTCAAGCACTGCATTAGGAACTACACTTAGCTACTAAAACTCATAAGCAATGCATTGCATCATTTCATGTGCATGAAAGTGCTTTTTGTCCTTGGTTTCATTAATTGGATTATTGATTTCTGTTGGACTTGATGGTTTAAATGGATTTCTGATTTGACAAATAATTTTATAAAGTAGAGAATAATGAATCTAATACTTTTTATATTGATACCTTGACCTAGTTTAAAAATGGTTTGACAAATAAAAATGGGAGAACGAATGATTTATGTCTCAAAAACTGACTTTATTTATATGGAGGCTGTAAAAATGATTTTCAAAAAAAGTGTCTTATTTGAAAGTTGTAGAGAAAATTATTTTGAGCAACTTTTATTTTTGGGTCAAAGCCTGGTTTGAAGTTTTCGAAACTGTTTTTGATTGGTCAAAGTTTGAAAAGATTTTGGAAAAAGAAAAAGGAAAATGTTTTTCTCCCGGCGCCACCCTTTCGGCCCAGCCGGCCTTTCGGCCTAGTCCCGCCCGCGCCGGCCCACGCCGCTCCCACGCTCGCCCGTGCTGTGCGCGCGCGCTGCAGCGCCGGTCAGCCGACCGCACCGCGCCGTACGCCGGCCGGCCTGCCACGTGGCGGCTTGACCCTGCCGCAAATCCGCCTCCGCCACTCTCCGCGCGATCCTTTTTCTCCCGATCACGCAACGATCTCCACCGGCCACTCCTGCGCTGCCTCGCCTGCCGCGCTGCCTCGCTGCTCGCGCCGCTCTGCCGTGACGTCGCGTCGGCCGTGGCCCCCGCCATGACTATCGCTCGCCGCCGGCCGGGCAAAGACCCCACACACCGCACCCCTCTCCCTCCCACTCTTCTTTCGCACGTGCCGCACCCCCAGCTCTTCTACTCTCTGCAAACTAACGTGAGCGCGAACGCTTGTGCTCGCCGCCGTTCGGCACCAAAAGCCCGCACCACCGTTCTGACCTCACCCAACCACCACCATCCGATTCCTCTCGCCAACCTCTCCGCCTTCACCGTGCACACGCCGTGCGCGCGCCATCTTCCCCGACCAAGCCCCACTGTCACCAGAAGACGAGGTGCCCCCTTCGGTCCCCGTTCACCGCCGAAAGAAGCTCGAGCCCGTTCCGCACCACCCCGAGCTTCGCCACCTTCCTCCTTCACCCTCAAGCTTCATCAGGCCAAGGCAAGGTGAGAACACACCTCCGCGAGGTCTCTACCGCCCTCTAGCCCCCCTCTTCTTCCCCGACCGAGCGCCATGGACACCGCCATGGCCGCGCACGTGGTCAAGCTCCACTGGAGCTTCACCGGCCGAACCAACCACCTAGTTCCACTTCCTAGGGTTCGCATAAGCTTACGCCCCTGTTAATTTGGCCGGCGATCGCCGGAAACGGCTTAGCCGCGCGTCACCGCCGCCGCCGTCCCCCATCGCTCGCCGCCGGCGAGCTTTGGCCATGCGCTAGCCCAACCATCACCACCACTCGGTTCGCCATGTCGTGGGGATCACGCCGAGCACCACCTCACCGGCGACGACCTCGCCGCCGGCGAGAAACCCCCGGTCAAACCCTTCCCCTGCTCCGCCCTCACTGACTGCTGGGCCCCCGTTGACCATGTGGCCCCACGCGTTAGCCACCCATGGTCCATAGACCGAGTCTGCGCAGTATGGGCCGGGAGTTTTCAAATGTTTTTCCTTTTTGTTTTAATTTCCAGAAAAGCTTGTTATTTTTGTGTAGCACGATTTAAAAAGTCCAAATGAAGTGCTTTTAGTTTTGGTAGTTTGCTCATGAGTAGATCTATCATGGAAAAATATGAAAGTATTTTTGGTAAAAGTTTTTATTACTGTTTTTATTTAATTCAGTTTATGTGCTTTTATTGAGATAAATGGATTTATATATTTTCTGGTCGAGTTAATTCAGGATAAAATTTGTGAAGGCTTCTTATCATGTTAAGTACTTGTGAAAAATGTATGAGGCACTATTTATATAGAAAAAGTGTCTGTTAGGGTTTAAAGTCCTTTTTGGTCGTTTTCTTGGAATAAGTGTTAACGTGTTTTATATGTGAAAATAAAATATGGGAAAATTTGTGCAGTCTCTGCGTGTAATGTTCCAGCTAGGAAAAATGTTAAGCATAGGTTATTACATGGAAAAATGTGAAGTTGCTGTACAAATGTGCTTTTCTGTGTTTTCATTAGGAAATTCATGTAGGAAATAATATAATGTTTCTGTTCAAGGAACTTTCTTGATAAATATGAAACGTGAAGTAGAATCTGGGAAAAATATGAAAATGAGTTTATCACCCTTTTCCAGTAGGGTTGCAGTTCAAGTGGTTTGTTTTGGCATAAACTTGTTTATTTTGTGTAGGTTGATATATTCATGCTTAGGCAGTGAGTTTTCTACAGTAAAGTGGTTATGAATAGGTGAAGCTAGGAAAAATATGAAACCTGCTGTTTGACACTTTTCATGAAAAGAGTTAGTTCAAAGCATCTTTTGAGCAGTTTATTTCATCTTTTTGTACCTGTTGTTCTGTATATTGTTCTGTATTTTATCTCTTGCTGGGATTTGGACAGTGAAGTCCAGTTAGTGTCAGTTACCTTCTGGAATTTTGGTGGATTTTTCTGAGTTCAGAAAAATGCACTTGCAGTTCAAACCTGAGTCTCTTTTGATTTAATAAATGAAAAATGGTTAAATTAATAGTTTCTTTTATGTAGTAATTAAGTGTTTTTCTTCAATGTCAAAAGTGGTTCAACAAGTTAGCTTTGTTGGTTTGCAAGAAACATCTGCATTCATACCACCACATCCCGCACCCCGCATTATTTACTTAATTATTATTCACCGCGTGGAATGGGATAGACAGTCCCGGAGACCGACCAGGAGTCGGAAGCAAACGACGAGCAGGAGATACCGGAGCTGCCCAGGACCGAGGAAGTCGACACCGCGCCGGAAGCTAACCTGCCTGAGTGCCCCGCTCACGAGGGCTCAGTCTTTTCCCAAGGCAAGCCCCGGAGCATTCTAAGTCTCCCAGTTTTCTAATTAATTTAATTGGGTATTTTATATTGTGATGCATTAGGTACAGGAGTTGATTGAATCCTACCTGCTGCATTACCCTTCCTTGAATATTGTTTATACCTGCCTTGTTATCCTGTTCCTTATTTATAATGTAGAATTGCTTAGTCTGCTTAATAAAAGTAGTAGTTAAGGATGTTTCCGTAATACCCCTGGTGGGTATTTACCGGATCACGGTTGGCTATATTTGCTATCGTGGAAAAGAACCTGAGTAGTAATGAAATACGGTCAACTGGAAGGCAAGGCACAAGTTTGGAAACTTAGGGCAGTTCGTTCGTTGGATCGTGTAGGTTTGTATCGATGTTGGCCTTCGTTCATTTTTGAACGCGCCCTTTTACTTAGGGATATGTCGGTGCCGTAATCATCAACCCCAAAGCCGGTTAGACGCTGTTCGGGCCGGAATCAACCTGAGTCGCGCCCTCTAGTATGGAAATGCGATCTGCCTCGGGATGGCCATCGCCAGGTTCCAATTGGGCGGTTCGTGCTTGAACCGCGACGATTACCACCACGAACAAGCATCGAGCGGTTACCCAATGCATGGACCCGACGGGGAAAGTGTGGGTTGGTATTAAAGGTCTCCCCCAGTTAGTGGGAAACTATGGCGAGCTTCACCACGATACAACTCCATGTGATATTTAAAGGTTCAACTAAAATATGGATAAGTCAACTGGATATGGTTATATTATTGCTTGTTACACTCAATTGGATGTATTAGTTCAGGTGCAAAACCTAGATAAAGAGGTAGGTCTAAAATTGATAGCTCATCAATATTATTAATTAATCCTTTTCTTAATACTGAGCTTTTCGCAACTAAGGATCCCAGCTCCACCCAAAAGCCTTGCATACCATTGGTGTCTTTATTTTCAGTTGGACAGGTAAGTCTAGCTAAGTACATTTCCGTACTCAGGGTTTATCCCGTTTATTGCAGATGGCCAAGTGTATTATGGCTATTGTAAGCACTGCCTCTACCCGGTGGAGGGTGATGAGGAGTAGGCCCAGGGCAGGGTCGTCAAGAAGCTTCCCCTTCTCTTTTGCCGGACTGAGACTCCTAGTGGCACATTATCTGAAAAAAGGAGGAGTGAGTTGTGTTGGGTGAAGTTATCAAACAATGTTTTATTTGGACCACATGTGTGGTGGTTGTGTTTCAAAACTGCTTTAAGCTTCCGCACTTTTAAAATTCGGTATTGTAATAACTCTATTTTAATTTCGCACTCTGATGTTAAATTCGGTTTCGTTTATCTGTGTTGTATCCTTTCGAATGTAATACTTGAACGATGCGATCCTGTATGATGTACGATGTTTGAAATCCTTCAAGATTTTCAGACTACCGGGGTTATATGGGTTCAAGTGCGAGTCGATGTCAGACGGATTTGACTAAGATGGTACTTGAGCTCTTATAATCAGGGCGGTTCCGCAACAGACACTCTTTGCAATCACCAACCAAGTCTAGCCTACTCTTCAGCTTATCATACACTTCAATCAAAGAGGCATACTTGGTTTGTATGGTGGCAAAGTTTGTCATATGCATCGTGCACTCCTCACACTCCTCATCAGTCACCCTCACCTCGGACTTAGCGAACTCAAGCTCCTTAAGCGCCTCGTTCATATTAGCCTTAAACTCATTGTGCTCACAGATGGCACGGTTGAGTTGCTTGTCCTGACCGAGAACTATATCAACCAGAGAATCGCGTTCACTAGTAAGACGATCGACAAGAGAGGAGGTTGATACCTCGGAAGCATCGTCGTTGTCGTCGTCGGTGGTGTCGGCATTCTTTGCTTGGCACTTGCGGTCCTCTTCATCCAAGGCCATGGTGCAGAAGCCCTTGGAGGAGTTGCCGAAGAAGCAGAGTCCGTTGAAGCGTTCTTCCATCTTGTGCTCGGACCTGTCATCGCTGGAGTCACCATCGGAGGTCTTCTCTCCATCGCTGATGGTGGCGAGGAAGGCACGCCGCCCGACGTCGAAAGCCTTCTCCACATCCTCCCGGCGGTAGCTGCACTTCTTCTTCCCGGCCTTGTTCTCCGGCTTGGCCTTGCGCCTGGAGTTGCGGTTCTTGCCGGGGAAGCTCTTGTCACGCTTGGGGCAGTTTGCGACGAAGTGATCTGGATCTCCACATCCGTAGCGGCCCTCACGTGCGCTACCACGTCGGCGATTCAGACGGTTGTTGTGAAACCGCGAGAACTGGGTGATGATGAGGGTGAGCTCGTCATCGTCCAACGCCTCCACCTGCTCCTCTGTCACTGAAAGCAAAGAAGACAAAGCAAAGAGAGGTGGTGAAGCATCAGCGGAAAGAGTCAATCCACCCTTCCCTAAGACCAAAGCAATAGATTGAGAAGATGGGTTCTTCAGCTTGGCATGAGTCAAGTGATCGATTTTGGTGGACTTGAGTTTGCTGAATAGCTTGTCCACGGTGAGGGTGTCGTAAGAAGGAGACTCAATGATGGTTGACACCTTCGCCTCCCATACTTCCGATCTAGGGCATATAGAAGCTTAAGTGCCCTCTCATGATCATCATAAGGTAGGTTGGCCCGATTGGCACGCATCTTGTTCACAATCATCTGAAACCGAGCGAACATAGCATCAATCGTCTCTCCGTCCAACTGAACAAAGTTCTTATATTCCCGATTGTAAGTCTCAAAGAGTCTGGTCTTGACTTGAACGGTCCCCTCGTGATAGCTCTGAAGCTTCACCCAGATCTCTCGAGCAGTCTGAAGCTCGGAAACACACTCGAACTCAGGAAGGGATATGTTGGCCAAAAGTGCATTTTGGGCCTTAGAGTTGGCCTCGTGTTGGTCAATTTGGAGCTAACCAACTCGAGCCGCAACGACCACGTAATCAACATTCTCACATATCTCCCAAACAGAAGAACTGATGCTACCCTCGAAGTAGGGAGCCTTGCCATTCCCTCGATCCATGTCGCCCTTAGGATCCGAAACAGATTAAGGTAGAGAAGATCCTTAACCGGCTCCGATACCAATTGAAGGACCAAATTGGCGACCAGAGGGGGGTGAATCGGAGCCTCAAATTTCAACTCGTGAAATCAATAGCCCTTGTCCTAGAGAGTCACCCCAAAAGCAAGACATGGGCTTGCTAGTGTCCACGACCCTAGATGTAGGGTGGATGCTTCCGAGAAGCACAGCGGGACACTATACAACCCAAGAAGTCCAACGCAAAAGCCGAAAACCAAAACTGACACCGAACGAACGAACTGCGGATGAGAACGCTCAGATCAGCACTGACCGGACTCTGGTGTGCGTCCGGTCTGTGCTGAGCTGTTCTGGAAGCTCTCTGTGCTGGACCGGACTCACTGAGCCTGAGCGTCCGGTCACAACACGGTGCGTCCAGTCAGTGACACCAGGCAATAAACAGTGTCAGAGTCGCGTGCGGTCACACTAGAACCCAGTGTCCGGTCAACACAGTGCAAAACGACGCAGCCAAACCTTCAACAACCGGACTCACTGGACAGAGTCCGGTTAACCCGATCCCAGCGTCCGGACACCCCGAACCAGTGTTGTTCGTCCACCGATTCGACTCGATCTCCCTCAAATCGAAGACTCTTGGTCTCAAACTTCGTGAGGGGAGTCACACGGATGATAGTGAGCTACTCCTAGGAGATCATGGCTAGAACCTATCTCCAAATTGATGAATCAATAGAGTTCGGGGGAAAAGAAGAAGGAGCCCGATCCAACGAAAAAACCGACCGATCTGATGATTCAAGGGGCTAGAAATCAATTCCTTCAGTCAAAAGATCGTAATCATAGTCGTGCATAAATGGTTCAAACGAAGTCGCAAACCAACTCACGGAGAAGAAGAACGAGGCAAATCTCCATGAGGGACAAAAATTAGAATGCGAAGAACACTCAAGCAAAACACGAATCGATCATGATTTCAACCGTGTCTTGAACCCACGAGACAAGAGGTGAGATTACAGTCTCACTTCCTAAAAAATCTCCAGTACACAGAGGTATTGTCCACTCTGCGGATCACAGGCAGCGAGGTATGGTTGAACCTAAGCGGGGGCTAGAGAGAGAGCTCAGGAAACAAATGCTGCAAGGATGGAATGAAAGGAGGGGCACCTCTCTTATTTATAGCCTAAGTACAATAGTCCCCTTCTACCCCTAGATACAAGAGCGAAGCGGCCAACCCTAGGGGTATCCCGGTCCAACTCTGCTGATCGTCGATCCGACGGCCACGCGCCTTCCTATCCTTAGCTTCGCCTCGACGCAAGCCTCAGGATGCTGCCACATGTCGTCCTGTCGACCGCCGCGCCTTCCTCGTGCATAGCTTCGCCGCCGCGCCAGCCTCTCCACGCCGCCACGCGTCGACCGTACTTTTGGACCTCCCCCCGGGTTTGAGGCTGAAACTGGGAAACCTGTCCTCCGGCTGAGTTTTGTGACCAAACTCAGAAACCCGCCAGCCTAGGTTTTGAGGCCCAAACCTGGAAATCGTCCTTGCCGAGTTTTGAGGCCCAAACTCGGAAACCTGCCACCCCGAGTTTTGTGGCCCAAACTCGGAAACCGTCGAGGGTAGTTTTTTGAGGCTCAACTACCAAACCCGCGCCGTAGACGGTATGTGGTTCGCACACCCCGAGTTCCAGCACCGATGCTGGAGCATGTCCAGCCTCCACGCCGGGCACAGTGCATTCGCCTGCCTTCTCGGCCTCCCGCCAAGTGTCACGACGCCATCACCTTCCTCCTGACTCGGCCGATGCACCGCGCATCCCCATGTGCTCTTGCTTGTCGATGCCACGTGCCAGCGACCACAGCTGGTCCTCAGGTCTCCCGGTCTATCGGTCCAAGCCTCACGTCCGCCCTTCACCGCTGCCGGTCCATCGGCATGACACATCTCTACTTGACCTTCACCTCACCTTCGACCACTATCTCCGAGCTCCGCGCCTGCACATCAACACAGACAAGAGACATGTTGCCTCTCACCCCTTCCAGTGAGCCTGTTGACCGATCCCTCATCACTCAGGAAGGGAACCATAAGGGCACATATCAACCTTGTGTTCGCAAACAAGCTTGTGACGGACCGGCTATGAGTGCCACGTTTGCCATCATAAAGGGGTATGCGGTGATGCAGCGCAGTTTGGGAAGCATGACCGAATCGTTTCATCATGTCCGAAAAGAGAAGAGACAGGCTCAAAGAGAGTTTGATGAGGAGATGGAAAATCTGCAAGAGGAACTTGGCCAAAGGACCTTGGAAAGGGATCAAACTATCCAAAGGAATGTGATAGCGGCCCAGGAGATCATCAGGCTGGAGGAGCAGCTTCGGCGTGCAAAACACGCTAACCAGAGCGCTGAGAACATGATGGTGAGACTTCTTCAACAGCGGAATGAAGCTTAGGAAGGGGAAAATGCCCTAAGGAATCGTAATATGGATTTGGAGCAGCAGTTGATGGCAGTTGAAGCCTACAACGACAACCTTCATGAAGAAGTGCGTCACCTCAACAACCAGCTCTATCCATATCATCCTCCAGGCGCAGCCGAGATGGAGGTTGGCATCGTTCTTGCAGATGATGGAGCTGAAGAGGGTGGAGCACCCATCGTCAACCAAGATGGAGACGAAGAAGAAGAAGCTGATGGAGCCGAAGATGCAGAGAGTCACGTGTCTGATGCGGGAAGCGGCTAGAGCATAGGCTTAGTTGTCTTTCTTTCGTTATCGTTTATGTATTGAATGTAACGTCCCGCCTCCACGAGGCCGGGCCGAGTTACATCTGGCAGCTTTTATAGGACATAGACTGCCCTCACAGACCAATACTAGTCTTTTCAGCACACTTTGTCCTCACTCATGCACACCCGGGAAGGACTTCCCGGTCGATCACCCATCCCTGTCTCCACGAGGAGGGGCCCACTTACATCTAGCAGCTTTTATAGGACATAGACTACCCTCACAGACCAACACTAGTATTTTCTACGCACTTTGTCCTCACTCATGCACACCCGGGAAGGACTTCCGGTCGGTCACCCATCCCTAAATTTCTCCAGTTCAAGCACGCTTAACTTTAGAGTTCTTTAGAGATGGGCTTCCGGAAAAGATGTTGCAACTTGTTGGTATGAGTATCCTATTATTCCTATTAAGCCCTGGGCTGAGATGTTACATCCTCACCCCCTTAAGAGATCGACGTCCTCGTCGATCAACCCCAAGCCAGGAACGTCCTCTCATGGCCACGTCCATGTGTTGCCAGCACATGTGCCATGTTGTGTGACCACTCTGGGTCCACACCAGCCATGACACCATGCCTGAGCCACTACGACACACACGCCCGTGAAACCGCGAGGGTTGGCTCCGATACCATTCTGTAATGCCTCGCCTCCACGAGGTCGGGCCCACTTACATCTGGCAGCTTTTATAGGACATAGACTGCCCTCACAGACCAACACCAGTCTTTTCTGTGCACTTTTTCCTCACTCATGCGCACCCGGGAAGAACTCCTCAGTCGGTCACCCTCTCATGGCCACGTCCATGTGTTGCCAGCACATGTGCCATGTTGTGTGACCACTCTGGGTCCACACCAGCCATGACACCATGCCTGAGCCACTACGACACACACGCCCGTGAAACCGCGAGGGTCGGCTCTGATACCATTCTGTAATGCCTCGCCTCCACGAGGTCGGGCCCACTTACATCTGGCAGCTTTTATAGGACATAGACTGCCCTCACAGACCAACACCAGTCTTTTCTGTGTACTTTTTCCTCACTCATGCGCACCCGGGAAGAACTCCTCAGTCGGTCACCCATCCCTAAATTTCTCCAGGCCAAGCACGCTTAACTTTAGAGTTCTTTAGAGATGGGCTTCTGGAAAAGAAGTTGTAACTTGTTGGTATGAGTATCCTATTATTTCTATTAAGCCCTGGGCTAGGATGTTACATCAAACAAGTTATGTTGGGTTGTAAACCTTAAGACCTCGTTGCTACCTTTGGAACCGTTTGGAAGTATCGAACCTTGGTTGCGTTTTATCGCTTTTGCATTTATGCGAGTATCAAGCGCTTTTCGTATATCCATTTTTGATGTTATTTATGTGGAACGACTTGTGTATGTGCCTTATTGATGAGGACATCACTCCTTTGGATACACACAATGATCCTCTGGTGAGTTATCATGGTCCAATGACACGAGCTCGCGCGCGTCAACTAAATTTAGAGGTGAATTCGTTCCTATGTAACACTTTAAATGTTTTTGAGAATAGATTGCTTCCTAATGATTATGTGTTGATTAGGAAACATGGAGAGTACCCAAAGATGCATAGAGGAAGGCTTGGAGGCGTGGAGGACCAGCAAGGGCGCCTGATTCAAGTTGGAGATCAAAACCAAGTTGATTTCGAGTCAGTTTCGGAGTCCAGGAGCAGTCAGCACTAAACTGGTCACGCAGGTTGCGTACGGACTCCATTTTTGACGAACCAGATATCGTTGGAAAGCTATTTCGATAAGCTAACCAATGGATCTGGTCTCATACCGAAATTCATCATGAGCAAACGGGAATCGTCGAAACAATCCAGCGCACAGAAACTGTCCCGGTGCTGCGTCGCCGTTTTTGGTCCGTTAGGCCGTGTATCGTCCGTGAGCCCATTAGAGGGGCGCGTCCAGGGGGGTGACGACCCTTAGGGGCTATAAACAGTAGCCGTCACCTTTGTTAGGCTTCTGGTTTTGCTTAGATTTTTCTGTTCGTAACAGTTTTGCCATTTCATCAGTTTGTGAGACCCCAACTCATGAGATTAATCATACATCTACAATTTGGTTGCATTCTTCCTTGTTCTTGCTCGTGTTCTTCGATTCGCAGGAAAGGACTTTAGCATTCTTGGCGAGGTCAACCGTGCAACACCGGTTGATAACCAAAGGAGATGTGGTTGTTGGTATAAATTAACACACACTCTACTTTATCCGCAAGCGCACAGATAAGATCTACCGATGTAGCACTTCACCAGAGTAACCCAGTTTTAATATCGAGCCCAAAGGAACAGATAGTGTTAAGTCTTAAAGTCTATCCCCTGAGTAGCTAACAAGGACGGAGAATCTAGAAGTATAGAGGGGATCACTAAGGCTGTATAATTCCAATTTAAGAGTGATATGTTTATATTATTCTTAGTGGGGAAGTTGCCATAAAAGGTCACAAACAGAGTATGAATCTTTTATGCAAATGTATAATCCTACCGAGCCTACACACGGGTAAGTGGACTATAGAAGAATCAACAAGGCTATAAGAGTCACCCTTGCGAACAACCACTACTACCGGCATTATAGGAGACATATATGAGCTATCAAGTCTAAGCACCACGCTTACACTATCCAACTACTCTAACTCTAGAGCAACTTCGAATTAAAGTACTCAAAAGAGAGTCATAAATTTTAAGAATAATAAGAACAATGGCTCAAACTTAAATATAGACGTTGATTACCGAAACAATCGCTGAAGCAAGTTGACGATGAACTTGAATCCGCAGGTACAAGATGAAGAAGTTGATCCGACAGGCCGGAGCTCCTTCTTGATCTCTTCCTCTCTTTCTCTCTCTTCTCATTCTAGTATAACACTAGGTTGTAAACCTAACTAGAGGGGTAACTAGTCTTCTACTTGATAGCTGGCTCTTGATTACAACTAGATGAACTAGATCTAATTCTAGATGAACTAGAAGAGATTCATCTAGAGGGACCTCTACTTCTAATTGAAACCCTAGTTTCTAATGTGGAGATGAATAATAAAGATGGAGATGCCTGGAGAGGGGGGTCTGGGGTTGCTTATATAGCCCGAGGTGGAGTAGGGGGCAAGGAATCGCCATGTCATCGATCAGCGTCACGTTTATCGCCCACCGTTGGATCAAACCGACTTCAGGGACGGTGGAGATGCATCCTAGGAGGCGGTGGAGGAAGCTTGCAGAAGACGGAAGCCAGCGGGCCCGGGGGGAGACCGGTCGGTCTCTTGGTCGGACCGGTCGGTCCCACCTGGCAGGGTCCCGCGGTGCCCGACCTCCTGGTGTCTTCTGGTGTCCTCTGGAGTCTTCTAGAATATTCCTGACATGCCGATTGCGTTATCTCACGTCGGTTTCCTTCTAGGGGAAGCAATCAGTGCTGGTTTCCTGGTTTAGTCCGTGCAGAATCATAATTCACCAAAACTCGTGGAATATTGTCAATTAAAACCCTAAACCTTTGTTGGTGATTGAATTCATGTCCTTTTCATATTTATTTATCCTTTAATTTTGATAGATAACCAGTGTCAACAATTCCCCCAAGCTTACCCTTTGCTAGTCCCTTAGTAAAACCAACAATTAACAATGGATCAGGAGTTGCTACAATATCTTCATTTCCAACAAGTACACCTGCTGTTAAACAAAAATTCTCTGAAACATATCAATGTTATTCTTCATGGGGCTTATTACTTTTACCTTAGATCTTGAATAATTGAGAGATTGAATGATCAAATCAAGCACTATGTTTCTAGTTCTTCCACTTCACCTTTATCCCAGAGTTTTAATTGATTTTTCAAAAGCTTTAATACATGTGTTGTCAAATTAAACAATGGATCCAAAGATAAAGTCAACCAACCATTGAATCAAGAAGTGCATGTGTATGGAAAAATGGAGTTGGATGCTTTTGAATGTACTCACTCTCTTCTATTTGTCAGAGACATATGGCTATTAGGCTAATTCTACTGTCGGGCACGTGCCCATTTTTTCTGACTTTTTTTTCTTTTTCTTTTTTTTTATTTCGAGGTTCCGGACACTTGTCCCTTTTTATTTCCTCAGGCTCTATCTTTTTGAGGTTCCGGACACTTGTCCCTTTTTATTTCCTCGGATCTCTCTCTCTTTTTTTTTCTTTTCTCTCTCTTTTTTTTAATAGCCAAATGCTTCCAACAAACTTCTGAGAGGGTAGCAACAGATAATTATGAGAATTTATGCGCTAGATGGATGAAATGTGCAAGTGCTCTCAATTCAATGGTATGATAACTTCCCACAGGGTCACAAAGCTTAATCTAACTCAATGCAATTATTAGTCATGATTATATTTAGAAATCTTCGGAACTTTAGTGTTGTTTAGAACAAGATAATAGCAGCTCAGATTATCACATGTCATATCCCAATTATCTAGACCTTAGATTAAGTATTTGCCATCCATGTATTTAATTTTATTTTAAGGCATCATTATTAATGAGGAGAACTCATGCTTTGAAGGCTAGGTACTTGAAAGAAAATAGAGCAACTATTCATCATTTCCATGCAAAAGATTAGAGAGAGCAGGTTCTTCTTTGGTCATCAACTTCTTAAAACAAACTAGACACACTATTTTATTTATTTAATCTAACACACTTTAAGATAAAAGCTAATAATAGTAGTAGTAGTAATGATAAAGACATACCTGAATCGCGAAGATAACGGGGGTGCGTCTCCCCCAAGCTGGTTCCCTTAATAGCGTTGAGCCTTCATGTGCCCATATATTTTTGTCTTTTTTAATTAATGGTGAGCCTTCATGTGCTCACATATTTTTTTTGTTCTTTTCTTTTTAAGGGTGAGCCTTCATGTGCTCACATATTTTTGGTGTTTTGAATTTATTTATAGAATAAAAAACTTAAGAGGATAAAGATACTTACGTGGATACATGGGGTGCCTTCCCCCAAGCTGAATGTTGATGTAGTCGTTCGATCTTGCAATGTAGTAGACTGGCAGTGGATATGTCCTTCCTCTATTAGAGCTTTAATTGATGTTGATGTTTGTCGAGACAATGCTCCAACAGTGGATGGAGCATTCACTTGCTCATAAGCTATTTTTGGCCTTTCAAATCCTATGAAACTCAAATAGACAACAAAACTTGTGGAACAGATTAAGCATTAGTGGTTGGCCACTCAAGCCTTAGTTGTTTAGAATTTCACTAAGATCTGTTTCTTAATATTTTTATATTTTTATATTTTTATGAAGCAAGAGAAAATACAACAGGATGAATGCATGCATTTTTATTATTCTTATGCCACCACGGTGAACATTCCTACGAGTTTTTACACACCACAGAATTATTCACATGGGGCTTTATGGTTTATGATGTAGTGTAACAGATGCAATATTTTTCTTTTCTTTTCTAATGCAATGCAGAAATTAAAATGCTTGTGAATTGAATATGATGATGCAATAAATGACTAACAATTAAACATGAGAAATATACAGAAAAGTAAATATGATGATAACTACCGGTTTTTACCTTTTGGCAAAGGTTCGGATATTTAGGTCCGACGAATCGGACCTTCCCTTGGTTCAGACCTCCCAAGGTATATCAGACATTTGGAAAGTTGTTATTGATTGTACCTCTGAGGTGCAGACTTTTTCTTTCATACTTTCTTGGCCTGAGTCTTCACCTCCTGTGGTTCACTGTCTTGAGGTTTCTCTTCCTTCTTTTCTTGGGACAGTGGCGAGAGCTTCTTCGTCATGATTGGCCTCTCTATTCTTGATAGTTTGTCTTCTTTTGCGTTGAGAGCAGCGTCTTTCACTTTTGTTCTTCTTGGGTGCTTTATTGGGCATGTAGTTGGTGAAGTTGCATCATGCCTTTTCTCCAGGAAAGTGAAAAATGGATTTCCTCTTGTAGATGATTGCACTTGTAGCGCAGAGGAATGGTCTTCCTAGGATGAGGTGGACATCATTGTCTTCTCCCATGTCGATGATCAAGAAGTCCGTGGGGACTTTATGACCTCTAATTCTGACTACGATATCTTCCATCATTCCTTCTTGTTTATGCCTCTTGATATGTTGTCACTCATGTCATTTGTTCGTCCAGCAGTTTGAAGTTAATTATGGATGCTGGCATCATCTTTCTCAGTGTGCATGTTCTTGCAGATCTAGGACCTTCACTCTGTAGAATTTGGGAGTGATAAACTTCTCCATGTTTGCTCAAGAGTGTGTCCTGCTCATAAAGACAAGGTAGAGATCAAGTGCATGGGCTCTGTTTGGTGGAAAAACACCAACAAAACCAAAAGTTTTGTTTATTCCCCTTTAACCTTAGGCACATTGCACAAGACAAACTTGTTGTTTATATGTTATATTCAATCTTTATATGAGTGAGCATAAAAGTAGCATCTTAAAATATTTAACAGATCAAATTACTTAACCCAAGGAAAGATAATTTATGCATAAAGTGTCAATCTTTTCATAACTGAGATATATCATCTTCCAAAGGTTAGATGCACAACATTTTGGCTCATTTAGTTAAGACAGTGAGATTCAAGAGAGTAAAGCTAGGAACAAAGATCAAAGGACTGAATATGTAGAGTTGATTAGGTTGGATCAAGTGAGGTGCAACTTAAACATGTTTAGTTCTTTATTTATGTTCATACTAGAATCAAGAAGAAGCTTTTTAAAGTGATGGTTACTTACCTTGAAATGTTACATTGTGATTAAAGCGTGATGTGTTGAACCACCTTGTGGAAGCTTCTCTTGTCTAGCTGGTTGTTGTTTATGAATGGCTTGTCTTCTCTTGTTTTTCTCACAGTGTGCTTGAGAGGAGGAAGATCACAGTGGAATCATCTTTAGAGGTATTGACCTTCCTTCTCTTGTGTCAACTTATCAGTGAAGGTGCATTGTTCTTCAAGTGTGCTGACTAGGATCCCCTCTCTTTCTTGTATTAACTCTGTACTATGAGGATGTAGGGACAGTTCCGCATTCTTCTCTTGTCAACCTTTCTTGTTTTCCTTTAATCAGTGGGTTGACAAGAGACTTGAAATTAGAGATGCTACTCGAGTGCCTTTATGATAGTCTTTTGTCTTGTAATGTCACAACTGAGACTTGTCCTCTCAACAGTGTCTAGATGATGGAGATCTTATCGACTGTTCTTCTTGATTTGCTAACTTAGGTAATCTCTTCATCTTCTAACTCTTGTGGTGCAGTGGCTTCATCCTTCATAATGCCCTCCTCAATTCTTGGCAGTTGGTTCTCCCTTCGACGTCTTCTCTTGGTTCTCTTTGGCTGCTCATAAGTGATGTAGATGTTGAAGATGCAGTGAAAGATCCAAAAGTTGACTTCTCCAGGTCCAGCAAAGATGATAACATTGATGGTGTTCAAGAACGATCTTCCAAGAATTAGTGGTGGATCATATCCTTCTTCTCGACTGGATAGCATCTAGAGGTTTGTATTGATCAAAGTAGTGGGTAGGAGATTAATATGAGTGGTTTTTCTCCTTCCTCCCTTTGATTGTGAAACACATCTAGAAAACAGAATTGTCTCTCCTAGGCTGGCTTGGGATGTAGATGGACTCCCAACAATATGTTCATGTGTTTGACTTGTAGATCTTGCTATTGTTGTAGTGGTACCATCTTGTCTCCCAAGCTAGCTCTTGATGAGAAAAGAGGATAACTTCCCACTTCTTGTCTTGATATCTTGGGCGATGATGATTGCAGGCATAAGTTGTCTCATACGAGGTAAGTTGCATCCTGTTTGTCATCAGCGCCCAAGCAAGATTCAAAGCTAGGCTAGCACCATTTGTGATCTGAGAGTAGGTTTGTGTGTCTATGGTTTGGGTTTTGGATCTCCAATGTTCAGACCAAACCATGGATGAACGAAATCTCTCTCCTGCATAACGTTAGTGGATATATACCCAAAGGATTGCAAGAATTTGAAGCATGGGTTGTTGTCCACAACATATGTATTTTGCATCTATGCTAATAAGGAGATGTTTTTAGGATTATTTTAGCATAGACTATTATGTGTAGGCTGCACATTAACATGATTCAAGGCAAAAGATAACTCGCAGTAGAAGACAAAATAAATAAACTTTGATACTCACAGTTCTTTCATCCATGATGAATGAGCTGAGTCTTCATTGTGCAAAGTTGTTGAAGTTCATGTGTCTCTTCATCTCCAGTGTGAGTTCATCTCCGGACTTTCCCAAATTGATATTGAAAGTTTCCCTGCAGGGGTTAGTCCAACAAAATATCCAGCATCCACTATAGCATACTATTGGCTCAAAGATCAACCTAGACACCACGTCTAATTTGATCTAGGAAGGCATTTTAACTTAATTGCTAAAATTAAAAGCCTTTGAAAGCAAGATCACCACTCCTAAACTAGGCACCATGCTTAATTTAAGAGATGTATGAAAGTACTCCAAACCTAAACATATAATATAGCGAATGAGGGTAGCATGAAAGTATTATAGAGATTTATTCAAATGGTGATGAAAGAGCATGATGAGCATATCCTAAAGGTAGGGACAACCAACATAGCAACACGACAAGAAATATTCTTAGAAAGTCTATTCCCCAAGCTTGGATTTTGCACAAATTAAGATTGGATGAATGTAATTCAATGTTACATGATGATTGGTTGGACATACCTTGCGTTTGTTGTTCCTTCGTTCTTTTCTGCTCCAGACCTGGGAAGGTTAGTGACAAAAATACCCGAAGGAATATTTTCACAATTATATTTCTATGCTCAATGCAGCGGAAAGGTAGGCATAGCTAATAACCAGATGTTATGATAGGGTGTAAGGATTCTACTGGTTATAGCTTGTGCTCATGGGGTAGTGATAGATAAGAGTGGAATTCTAAAACAACATTCATAAGAATGAAAACAACAATAATGAAAAGACTGGGACAAAAAAAGGAAAAGATAAAAGTATGATTACAAGGTTAAACTAAGACTTAAGTTGATCTACCGTTCCCCGGCAACGGCGCCAGAAATGCTTGTTGGTATAAATTAATGCACACTCTACTTTATCCGCAAGCGCACACATAAGATCTACCGATGTAGCACTTCACCGGAGTAACCCAGTTTTAATATCGAACCCAAAGGAACGGATAGTGTTAAGTCTTAAAGTCTATCCCCTGAGTAGCTAACAAGGACGGAGAATCTAGAAGTATAGAGGGGATCACTAAGGCTGTCTAATTCCAATTTAAGAGTGATATGTTTATATTATTCTTAGTGGGGAAGTTGCCATAAAAGGTCACAAACAGAGTATGAATCTTTTATGCAAATGTATAATCCTACCGAGCCTACACACGGGTAAGTGGACTATAGAAGAATCAACAAGGCTATAAGAGTCACCCTTGCGAACAACCACTACTACCGGCGTTATAGGAGGCATATATGAGCTATCAAGTCTAAGCACCACGCTTACACTATCCAACTACTCTAACTCTAGAGCAACTTAGAATTAAAGTACTCAAAAGAGAGTCATAAATCTTAAGAATAATAAGAACAATGGCTCAAACTTAAATATAGACGTTGATTACCGAAACAATCGCTGAAGCAAGTTGATGATGAACTTGAATCCGCAGGTACAAGATGAAGAAGTTGATCCGACAGGCCGGAGCTCCTTTCTTATCACTTCCTCTCTCTCTCTCTTCTCGTTCTAGTATAAGACTAGGTTCTAAACCTAACTAGAGGGGTAACTAGTCTTCTACTTGATATCTGGCTCTTGATTACAACTAGATGAACTAGATCTAATTCTAGATGAACTAAAAGAGATTCATCTAGAGGGACCTCTACTTCTAATTGAAACCCTAGTTTCTGATGTGGAGATGAATAATGAAGATGGAGATGCCTGGAGAGGGGGGTCTGGGGTTGCTTATATAGCCCGAGGTGGAGTAGGGGGCAAGGAATCGCCATGTCATCGATTCGCGTCATGTTTATCGCCCACCGTTGGATCAAACCGACTTCAGGGACGGTGGAGATGCATCCTAGGATGCGGTGGAGGAAGCTTGCAGAAGACGGAAGCCAGCGGGCCCAGGGGGAGACCGGTCGGTCTCCTCGTGGGACCGGTCGGTCCCACCTGGCAGGGTCCCGCGGTGCCCGACCTCCTGGTGTCTTCTGGTGTCCTCTGGAGTCTTCTAGAATATTCCTGACGTGCCGGTTGCGTTATCTCGCGTCGGTTTCCTTCTAGGGGAAGCAATCAGTGCTGGTTTCCTGGTTTAGTCCCTGTAGAATCACAATTCACCAAAACTCGTGGAATATTGTCAATTAAAACCCTAAACCTTTCTTGGTGATTGAATTCATGCCCTTTTCATATTTATTTATCCTTTAATTTTGATAGATAACCAGTGTCAATAGTGGAGCTGCGATTGCGGGGTTTCAGATCGTGTTGTTCGGAAGCCAGATCGACTTGTGTCTCGTTTCCACCAAATCGAGAGTTACCAGAAGCTTTCGGAAGATCGGGCACCCTTGTTCACATCAAGTGGTAATCAAAGCTTCAGGTATACCGTCAGGTTCATATCTATCATTTGTTTCGAGTGTTTTCGGCTTCGTCCCATAGTCCAGTGCCATATTTTGTTCCGTCCTACAACCCTTCCGCGCCATAGCCTTTGCATATTTTGGTTGCAGAGTCCGTTGTGTTGATTTTGTGTTCGAGTCAAGGTCTTGTTGCTGGTTAGGTCCACATATTCTTTTGGACAACACTGGTTTTGCATCCCTGCAATCACGTGCACGCCTTCCTGGTACCTTTGCTTTGCGGGTAAGAACACTGGTAAGAGCTTGGTATGGTGTTTACCTTTTGCTGCTCTTGATTGAGAGGCACCACTCCACCTGAGTAGTAGGATTATTAGGGATAACTTTCACTGTTTTGCTGCTTGTGTTTTGTGTCCACAATGACAGGTGACGACGAAGACGTTAATTCACCAAAAGAGTTTTCAGAGTGTGTCAGCCAAGACCAACTACAATCGGTTTTAACTAATGCTCAAAAAGATATGAACAAGACCGTGACCAAGGCTATAACCAAAGCACTCGTTGACCTCAAGATCGGCAACGCCCTTGAGAGATTGGACAAACGACTGTCCACTCTAACTGATAGGGTAACTGCCTTAGAAGCCAGGCCGCAACCCGATGAAGATATTGATAGCAGCGACGCCGGTGATGAGGTATATGATGCCGATGGGAAGATTGATCGTGCAGCGACAATGAGAAACAAATTACGTCAGCGTCTTAACAAAAACACCACAGGTATGGGTGGCGCTCGATGTTTCAACCGCCAGCGAGGTAATCATACTCATACTCCCGAAGATCCTTATGCTAAAGTTAAATTTACACTACCTTCTTTTTTGGGACATTATGATGCTGAGGAATACCTTGATTGGGAGATGACAGTAGAGCAAAAATTTAGTGCCCACCTTGTGCCTGAGCAATATCACATTAGACAAGCCACTAGTGAATTTAAAGATTTTGCTACGACTAACATTCAAATAATAAATCTTCACATAATATTTAAGTGAAAATAGTAAATTGGCCATAAGTAATAACAATCTGCATACCTCCACGTGTTTCATCAATTTTATATTTCTAGTGCCGTGTCATCTTTACGCTTATTGTCTGCATAAATATCATCAAAGGATAAACATATTAAGCATTCATCTCGCAAAAGTGGTGTTATCAGTAAAGGTGAAAAGACCATGACGCCTAAGAGGGGAGGTGAATTAGGCAACTAAAAACTCTACTCTAACTATGGCCTCTAATTACCACCTAGTCAAAACCTATGCAAAAAAGTAAATTATCTACAACTATGGTTTTGCTAGGTTTGTTGCTATCTCTACCGCAAAAAAAGTTATGCGGCCTACATTCCATTCCTATCAACTAGCCTATCAACAAAGCTAGGAAAGTTAAAGCACATAATTAAGGTAGCAAGGTAAATGCAGAAGCTAAAGAGCAAGGTAGAGATACAAACTCCCATCGATGACTTCGGTATTTTTACCGAGGTATCGAGAAGCACGCAAGCTTCCCCCTAGTCCTCGTTGGAGCCCCTCGCAAGGAATCCCTCGCAAGGACCAAGCTCCCGGTCGGGTAACTCCGTGGATAGCTCCGGATCTTCCCCACGCGCAAGTGGGATTCCGGTTAAGCCACTCGTGGCAAAGCATCTCCCGGGCCGCTCCCCGCCGTTTTCACTATCAAGCTTTCGGCTGGACTGTCGCGGGCCTTGTTCCCTTCGGTACACGGTGGCGGCCACACCACAAACACGGTTGGTGTGGTCTCGCAAGACTCTGAGCCCCTCCGATGTACAACAATGTTGTGCGCAAGCACCGGGTAGCAAGAGGTATGCAAACCTCACTAAACACTAGGCCTAAACCTAGAGCAAGCGCATGAGCGGTGGTCTAACTAGCCTAAGCACTTCGCAAAGCACCTACACTAATCACCATGTGAATCACTAAGCACTATGCATATGGAGGCACTAATATGATGTAGCAACACCCTTGGTATGTTTCCTCACTCCTCCACACCTCTTTTGGCCGGTTAGAGGTAGTATATATAGGCCCCCAATCAAATAGAGCCGTTGGAGGGGCTAAAAATAGCTTTCTGTAGAGCATCAGATGCTACAGTAACGGCATCAGACGCGTCCTGTTGGAAAACTAGCCGTTGGACCTCTTTTTTGGGGGCATTGGATGCTCCGGTGCAGGCATCGAACGCTGCATCGGACTCTACTACAACATTGTTCATTCTGGGCCGATTTTAGAGGGCGTAGGCCGCTGGCATCGGACACTTGTCGATGAAATATGGTTGATAGCCCACCTAGGGGTATGCCCAAGGTGGTGGATTAGCAGGGAAGGCGCGTAGGACGACGATCCAAATGTGACGCAAGGAAGAACTAGATGAACACCAGGGTTTATCCAGGTTCGGGCCGCTAGCTTTAGCGTAATACCCTACATCCTGCGTCGAGTTATCTATTCTGTATGTAGATGAATTGTGTTTTTGAGGGGGGATCCCTGCTCACCTTATATAGCCACGAGGAGTAGGGTTACAGATCTTAGAAGATTGGATCTACGAATAGGATAAGGAAACCTAACCGATTACAACAACATATCATGGAGGACATGATATCCTTCCTAACCGACTATGTTTCCTTCCTTTTCAATCCTGAGAAGGCTTCTGCGCCGTCGTCTGACCAGCTGAACCGCCTGTCCGACCAGCTGGGCCTTGACGCCACGATCCTTCACAGCGAGTTCGGTCGGCTTCTATGAAGCAGCCCAAGTCTAGCCGTGAGGGTACCTAGGTTTATACCGCCACAGCTAGTCCCCGAGCACATTGAATCTTGGAGCGGTGTAAAAGATTTGGCAGCATCCCCGAGCAGTTTGGTCCCAAACTTCAAACCCAGTCTCCGACCAGGTTTTAATATATCATTTGCCATTTCATGAAACCCAAAAGATGAAATGTGCTCTTTGATAAAAAAAAGAAAAAATGACTCTGCTATGCTGGTGAAGTGTGCCCACTTTATACTGAAAAGTACAGTTAGCGATCCCTTCAAAACTTTGACTATCTCCGTTAGGTCAGCATACTCACCGACCAGGTGAAGTGTGCCCACTTAGTCCCCGATCTTGGCAATAGATGACTCTGTCATGTGATGCCAAGGTCAAATAATTTCAAGAATAAGAGAAAAAACATATACATGCATGACCAAGGGCCATGTATACATGGTAGTCCCCGAGCTTGGCAATAGATGACCCCGTCATGTGATGCCAAGGTCAAAAAATTCAACTGTGAGTCTATGATAAAGTGACACCGCAATGTCTGGCCATTTGTGAGCAAAGAATCTACTTTTTGCCGTCCTTTTTCACTTTGAAGTGTACCCTATCCTTCCTGCGGGCCACTTTTACTCTGTATGCAGTTGTCTTCTCTTGAAAAGTGACTTTATATCTGTTGAGCCCGTGACTCAGTAGGGCTTCTTTTTGCAGGTGAACATGGTCTATGAGCCAATATAACGCGGCTATAAATACACCACATTGATACCCATGTATGGCCAGCATCCATGGTGCCGAAGTCTCAAACTCCCAACATTTTAAAGATGAGTGTCATCGAGTTAGCCAATCCTCCTGGTATAAATTTACTTGTAGCGTGTAAATAGCGGTGTTCCTAGAAGAATTCTTATGAGGGGATCGTTCGTTACGATGTTTCCCAACTGGTTTAGAGCGGGCAAAGATAGCGGGGCTCCTAGGAGAATTCTTGTGACGCCGACAATAATCCTAAGCCATGTACACACATATCGGTTCTTCCAGGATCCACCATTTCAGGGCATTTGCCCGAAGAACATCCCTGGTTCTCCAGGGAAGTTTAAAATCGTGAGGGTGATAGTGTTGCCGGTGTCGAGCCATATAATAATGCCCATATTGGGTTGTAGGTTCTTTATCATCTTTTAAAGCCTTGTTAGCGACATTTTCCCATTGTATGTCCATAGACCAAAAGAGGCGACCAGTCCCCAGTATGACTGGTGGAGCTGGTCCAGAAGCCAACGCAGCTCTGCCATGTGTGTGCCTTTAACTAGTTGTCTGACTAGTCCCCAGCTTTGCTGAGAAGGCTGGCGAAGAAGTTGACTAGTCCCCAGTATGACTGGTGGAACTGGTGCAGAAGCCAACGCATCTTGGCTACGTGTGTGCTTGTAACTGGTCGTCTGACCAATCCCTAGCTTTGTTGAGAAGGCTGGCGAAGAAGCCGACCAGTCCCCAGTATGACTGGTGGAGCTGGTCCAGAAGCCAACGCAGCTCTACCACGTGTGTGCCTGTAACTGGTCATCTGACAAGTCCCCAGCTTTGCTGAGAAGGCTGGCGAAGAAGCTGACCATTCCCACGTATGACTCGTGGAGTTGGTCCAGAAGCCAACGCAGCTCTGCCATGTGTGTGCCTGTAACTGGTCGTCTGACCAGTCCCTAACTTTGCTGAGAAGGCTGGCGAAGAAGCCGACCAGTCCCCAGTCCCCAGTATGACTGGTGGAGCTGGTCTAGAAGCCAACGCAGCTCTGCCACGTGTGTGCCTGTAACTGGTCGTCTGACCAGTCCCTAGCTTTGCTGAGAAGGCTGGCGAAGAAGCCGACTAGTCCCTAGTATGACTGGTGGAACTGGTTCCGAAGCCAACGCAGCTTTGCTACGTGTCTGCCTGTAACTGGTCATCTGACCAATCCCCAGCTTTGTTGAGAAGGCTGGCGAAGAAGCCGACCAGTCCCCAGTATGACTGGTAGAGCTGGTCCAGAAGCCAACGCAGCTCTGCCACGTGTGTGCCTGTAACTGGTCGTCTAACCAGTCCCCCCCAGCTTTGCTGAGAAGGCTGGCAAAGAAGCCGACCATTCCCCAGTATGACTGGTGGAGCTGGTCCAGAAGCCAACGCAGCTCTGCCATGTGCGTGCCTGTAACGGGTCATCTGACCAGTCCCTAGTTTTGCTGAGAAGGCTGGCAAAGAAGCCGAGCAGTCCCCAGTATGACTGGTGGAGCTGGTCTAGAAGCCAACGCAGCTCTGCCACGTGTGTGCCTGTAACTGGTCGTCCGACCAGTCCCCAACTTTATTGAGAAGGCTGGCGAAGAAGCCGACCAGTCCCCAGTATGACTGGCGGAGCTGGTCCAGAAGCCAACGCAGCTCTTCCACGTGTGTGCTTGTAACTGGTCGTCTGACCAGTCCGCAGCTTTGCTAAGAAGGTTGGTGAAGAATTTATATGATTTTAATTTACTGAAGAAAAAATGCTTTATTTGCCTACCGTGGGCTTTGCATTTGGGCTTTGGAGTGGGCCATATCGACTGTTGTACGATTCGCCGTAATACAAACGGTCGAGGCGCGGTTCCCAAAAAACCCTGGGCCCGAAGGGTTGCGCCGTCTTTATAAAGGCAAACATTGTCGAAGTCATCCCTTACTCCGCCCATTGCCATTCCTCATTTCTTCGCCCTTGCTGTCTCGTACTGTAGCCCTAGATCCCGAAGAGCTTTTGTGCACCCCGTTCCCATTTTCTCCACTAAATCTGATGGCGCGGAAGGCGAAGAAGTCGGCGGCGGCTCCTGCCATTAGGTTGGATCAGGAATGGCTGCCGTCGTAGAGCACGGTGGAGCAGCATCAACCGCCTCGTCTCCGGCGGCCTTCTTACGGATAAGGTGACCGGCGGCTGGAGGGCGCCAACCGGTGAGCTTTATCCCCACCCCAATGTTTATGAAATAGTCGTCTTTGAAGATTATTTTATTAGGGGATTTGGTCTTCCTTTCCATTCTTTTCTTTGAAAACTCCTTGATTTCTGGGGAATCAGGCTCTGCAATCTCGGCCCGAACTCCATCCTCTCCATTTCTGTCTTCATCCACCTATGCGAAGCGTATCTTGGGGTACAACCCATTTCAATCTCTTCCGCTACTTTTTCCAATTAAAGAAGAATAATCGCATGTCCCGTATTGCGGGGAGCGCATATGTGTTGCTACGGGAGGGGATGGCTTCCGAATAC
Organism: Coix lacryma-jobi var. lacryma-jobi; assembly: GCA_009763385.1. NCBI lineage: Eukaryota > Viridiplantae > Streptophyta > Magnoliopsida > Poales > Poaceae > Coix > Coix lacryma-jobi. The sequence continues at coordinate 112,213,000 of CM019824.1, forward strand.
ATCACGGTCCCTCTTCAAAGTAACGTGAGTGGATGGCAAGAGAAGTGGTTCTACATGACTCAGTGCCAGACTCCTCCTGTGAGTTGTGATGTTGGTAAGAGCATTGAGTCGAGCTGCACTTGGTCAGCGAAACCCTCCGCGAGTGAGATGCAACAAGTCCAGGAGCTGTTTCGTTTGGTGAAGGGGATTACGGCCGATGGGATCCAGGTTACAGCCAACTTTATGTACTGTCAGGTGCAACCGTGCAAGGAGAGGGAGCGACCTAGTTATGAGTACGCAGGGCGCCCCGACCCGACCCGTGAGAGCGCGGAAGACCTGGATGTGAAGGAGCTGGAGAGGCGTGTGCACGTGGTGCTCCAATTCTCAGATTGGAAGCAACCAAAGAATGTAACACAACCATTTAGTCTGGCGCGGCCCGTCCGAGATGTGAGTTCTCGTTTTTCTTGTATGATGCCTTCCATTGTTATCAATAGATTGCTGGAGTGATTGAGGAGCCGGATTTCAAGTATTGCAAGTTCGCTTCAGCGTTTATATCTCCGATGTGTCGTCGACCGACTGGTCGGAGGGGATTGACCCTCGTCCAGAAGGTGGTCGACCTCCTCTCCCACAGGTAGGAGAGGGGACGACCGAAGAATCAAAGAAGAACAAAGCAGCCCAGAAAGCTGCCGATCCGCAAGCTGTCAAAGTTGTGGGTAAACGCCCGATTGGCTGCCGCGGGGCCACCACGAGGCCTTCGGCGAGGGCGGCGCGAGTCGACGGCTCTTTGAGCATCTCTGGCGACGCTCGCCAAAATATATCCGGGTCGGTTCGTGACTGGGATGATGACGACGACGATGACGAGCCGCTTACATTCAAGCGTCCTCGGGTTGAAGAGCCAGCGAGGTCAGCATGTCAGGTCCCACCGCTCTTGTCGGCACAGAAAACCAAAGGCCCCAAACTGAGGGGTGGTCTGCGCGTCAGACACCTGTAAGTGTTCAGTTTCTGACTGTTCAACTTTGCGTTTGTAGGAATAACTTGACTTAACTAAACTTTTGTCAGGGATCCTGTGCCTGAGGTTGAACCTGCCATCAGCGACGAAGACCCTGGACTGGTCAGGACACCTGTTGTCGAGCCCAACCAGTCTAGAGGTGGGACGGTCGAAGAGCAGGAATCAAAGGCGGGGGGTGGTGCAGGTTTTGAAGGCGACAGACACCCGACCTCTACCGAAGCTGGTCCTGGAGAGGGTGACGCTGGGTATGGTGAGGGGGAAGCCTCCGACTAGTGTCTGCCCAAGGAGCCACGCCCTGATTCTCTTGGGTCGGCTGGCTCCACCCATGCGTTGCCGGACGCGATGCTGTCCCCTTAGGAGGCTGCTTCAGGTGGGCATTATCGGGCATGTCGTGGAACAAGCTAAACCTAAAGTGGTCCAGGCGGCCCCCGAAGAGGAGATCATGGAGATCCCTCGGCCACCGAGGTCTCCCGAGCGAGCAGTGCACGTGGCGCGCTAGTGGGCTGGTGAGTGGGTTTTCCATGAGGAGAACGCAGACAGCGGCCCGATGAAGAACTTTGATCGGATGTTGAACCAGATCCGGAAATATGCACAGGTAGCTTGTCCGGACATTTTGCATGGAACTGTGGTGCTTAGTGACCGAGCTTGATGACGTTGCTAACTTCGCAGGGGTTATCAGATGTGTCGGAAGAACGTCGCAAAAGCTACGAATCCATTGTCCCCTTGGCGGATGCGAAGGAAAAACTTGAAGAAGCGTGCGGGCATTACTGAGCTGATCTGGACGACGCCCAACGAGTCGAGGTTGAACTCTATGAGGCCACTCGAGAATAGGCCTCGGAAATCAACCGGTTGCTTCGCGAAAAAGAAGGTACAATTTACTGCCTTTAGCAGTTTATAAGCTGAATTCCGTGCTGACCTTTCTCCTTTGAAAATAGAACTGGCTTCGCAAGTTGCCATCGAAAAGCTGAAAGTGCAAGACAACGAGGCCGCAGCGATGAGGGAGAAGACCCGAGCTGATGATCTCGAGAAAGAGCTTGAAGGTTACCTGATGGGCTGTTAATACTGTGTGTTTGACCTGACAAGATTATACCAAATTTAGTCCTTAAGGTAAAATACGTGCATGCTATGCACCAAATAAGTATCTACGGTATAAATGAATCAAATCCTTTGATCCATGTGTATACTCGTTGCACCATATATAGAGTATGAACCAAATATATGTACGTCTTGGCTTGCCAAAAGGTTCTAACAAGCTAGCAGCCACGTGTATCCACATAGAATGCACCTGAGCTTACCATGAAGACCAATTCACGTCATGCTTAGATAGGTCATATTTACCAAACATGCATATTCATTGGTCCTCTGCACCTACGAGTTGAAGACTTTATTTTCTTTTGTAGTTTGTAATAGAAAGCCATATGATGTAATCTTATTTTTCATGTACTCATGTTGGAACTCTTAATTAAGGGTGTTCTCTACGGAGATGTAATTAACATAATTTTTATGCAAATATAAGAATTATGGAAGTATGGACTCGCAATACCTGTTCTTTTACTTTTGTCCCAATTAAATTTAATCAAAATTAAATTTGTCTCTGCTGACGCGGAGGCGGGTCATAGTCGCCCGTTTTCCCGCCATCAGATGGCTTATTCCCCTTCTTCTGAAGCTCCATGGCAGCAACAGTATTGTCTCCTGTTCTCTTGCGGGTGTTTTGCTGTGGTGCCTGGTTGCCTCTCTGATTGTTCCCTCGATCGCCCTGTGTGTTCCTCTCGGGGAAGCGTTCCTGAGTGCATTCTTCAGTTGCTATCATGGAATTTACGGCCCGATGGAACTCGTCAGCGGTGGTCGGGTCCTAATGAAATCTTTGTAATTGTACCTTTCACAAATTCCGTTGCCAAAAAGGTCAATTACTTCTTTGTCTGTAATGTCAGATACTGTGGAGCGGATCTCTGAGAAGCACCTATAATACTCCCGTATTGACTCATTTTTCTGTTGCTTGCAAGTTCTGAGCTTAGTCCAGGGATCTGATCTCTCGGGGATACCCGCAAAGTTCTGTATGAAGATACGGTGGAGTTGTTCCCAGGAGTCAATGGACTCGAGCTTAAGCCTGTCGAACCAAGCGAGTGGCATTGTCTCTAAAGCCATTGGGAGAAAGAGTGCTTTGACGTCGTTGCTTCCTCCTGCTAACTCAACTGCTTGAGCGTACAACCGGAGCCACCGTTTAGGTTCTGTCTTCCCATCGTACTTTGAGTAGTTCCCGGGTTTGAATTTTTGTGGAAACGGGACTGCGTCAGATGCTGCAATTGCGACTTCGCGGTATGAAGATTCAGCTCCTCCTTTGGCTTGATCAGGTCCTCGGTTGCCCAGGCGGCTCCTTACTGGTGCCCTGTCGAGTCGTTCATGAACAGGCTGCCTCTGGCTGGGATGGGATGACGCTTGCTCATCGGCTAAGGACTCAAGGTTCCGGCCCTTGAGTTGTAGCGCGGTAGTCTGAAGCATAACCAATCGTCGTTCTTCATCGGGGGTGCAGTTGTCTTTGGCTCCCATCTCCGTGGCCAGAGCAATGATGGTCTGGTAGGGTGTCTGGTAGACTTTGTGGCCAAAAAACCCTCATAAATTCGGGCTCAATGTTGCGAGAGCAATCATCTCGTCGGCGATTGTGATCATCCTGGGATTGTCCCTCCTGGTGACGTTGAGAAGGAGCTTGACGCTCTGCGTCTTCTTCCAGGCACCTCCGAGTATTGTATTGCTCAAGTCGTACATTGTAGCTCTCTATGGCTTCCTTTCGATGATTTGCTCGCCTTCTACGAGCGTCTTTTGCTTGATTCCACCTTATCCTCTCTACCTTTGAGGACTCGGTTTCATCAGGCCCTTCTAGGTCATTGTCGGATATCATGCTCAAGGTTTCGTCATCGCGAAGGACATCCGGAGGTGTTGGAGGTCATAGAGATGATTGATGTCCTGCCATGAATACTTCGTGAGTGAAGCCTTGGTTTGTTGATCCTGGTGTAGTCGACTCTAAAGTAGAGGCACTGGAGTTTAGCTCTGTTGAGGTCTCATGTTCCTCAAAGGGGAGCTGATGTCTGTATTGGTATGGAAGTTGCTGGTCAATTGTGCCAACCAGCCTAGCCGGGGCTAGCTGTATTGGCCAATGGACAATGTTACCCTCCTTGGTAGACCTAAAAATGAGTCCTTGTTGAGCTCCGGTCAAAGGTATCTGTTGATACTCTTTGAATTTTGCGTCAATCAGGTCTTGGAAGTTTTCAGCCGAGTTCCGAAGTTCGAAGGTGATGCCATGTTTGGTCTCCGAGTCCTTTTCGTTCTCAGAATTTGAGTTCGAGTAGGAGTCGGGTGCTTCCGGTTGGTCTCCAGAATCTTGCGGATCTTGGATAGCAAGGTTTGCTAGGTTCTGAGTGAGATCACTCATCTTTAGTGTGGCTTGCGCTTTCAAATCAGTGTGAAGTTGTCGATGCAGCTTTCCTTGATCATCTGCGATGCAAGTCCATGATCCAAAAACGAAAATTGATCCCGCCGAGAACATGTTGTCGTGGTTCGCCGGGCTCTTGGTCGTCGAATCACCGAAAGCCCCTACCTGGCGCGCCAACTGTCGGTGTTTGTTAACCGGCAACTCATCTTGAGTAATCTCAGATGATTTGTTCGGTGGGGATTGGCGTTCGTAGGACTCGGCGAGTACACAGAGACAGCGATTTATACTAGTTCAGGCCGCTAAATAGCGTAATACCTTACGTCCAGTGCAGCGTATGCCTTGTGTACGATTATCATTCAATTGTCTGGAGCCTGCGCCTGCTTCCCCTTATATATCCAGGTGAAGCATAGCACAGACCGAGTCCTAGTCGGTTACAACAGAGGATTCTTAATCTAATTACAGGACTTCCTTTAAGAACTCGACTAAGTTCTAGTGAGAATCCTAATCTAAGTATGCTTTGTATCAAGTCTTCGGATCTCCCGTGCCATCCGGGATTAGTCGGAGTAATCATCTTCTGATGATATCTCTGACATCAGAGTCAGTCATCATCTTGACACATGACGCAATTGTATCCATCCTCAAGAAATTGCCCCCTCCTTCTCAACATGTTTCTTGTATTCAATCTATCATTCAGAAGAAGCCAAGTGAAAAATTTGATTTTAGGAATACATTTAGATTTCCAGAGCCAAGCAATGATTCTAGGAGGCTGCAGAGAGGAGAACTGGTACTGATAAAACCTGCTTGAAGAGTAGCTAGCCTGCCCCCAAATAAATCCCTAGGAGTCATTTTCCTCAGAGCTAACAAGATTAAGCTGGGCCAACTCAGCATGTAAATCCAGGAACTCATTATATGCTTGTCTAGTCATGGGGATTCTGAAGCAGTCAAGAAGTGGCTCAGCATTTCTAAGCTTCCAAAGGGAAATTTTAGGATCTTTAGCAAAGCTTAGGAGGTTAGGGTACTGTACTGAGTATAAATTTCCATTAATCAAATCTTCCCAAAAGCCAACCGTGTCACCTTTGTGTGGGGTATAGAAGGCAACTCCCCTATACTGAACATTAAGCTTTAGGATATCTTTCCACCAAAAGGATCCTTTTTCTTTGACCAAATGTGGAACTCCTTCAGCATAATACTTTTTTCCAGGTAAGAGTAACCCACTGAATGTTTTGCTTTCTGTAAAATTTGTCCAGATGTTTAAGGAGAAGAGCATCATTTTGTAAGCTTGGATTAATAACTCCCATACCACCCTTGCTCTTGGGCAATCTGACCAGATCCCAAGCAGCAAGATTATAACCTTTCCATAGAAAATTCTTTCGATGTTTATCTATTATTTCAATCACTGACACAGGGAGCTTTAAAGAACACATATAATAGGTTGGAAGCGAAGAATTCACTGAATTAATCAGCTGGAGCCTACCAGCATAGGAGAGCCACTGAGAACTAGCAGAGAGTCTCCTTTCAATCCTGCAAATCAAAGGGGCATAATCCTTAACTTGGGGCTTCGTTAATCCCATGGGCAGACCCAGATATGTGAAGGGGAAAGAACCCACTATGCAGCCAAAGGTATTTCCTAGAGAGACCAATTTATCATGATCCACATTGATTGGAACCATACAAGACTTATGATAATTAAATTTCAGCCCACTGGACAGGAAAATATCATGGAGGATCCCCTTGAGATGCATTAACTGAACTTCACAAGCTTGCATGACCAGAATTGTGTCATCAACATATTGGACTACAGGAAAGGGGTTATCCATACACCGAGGAAATGGGGGAAGGAGGTTCCCAAGAGCATATTCATGATTAATTACCACCTGAAGAATCCAATGGCAAACAATAGAGGGGAGAGAGGGTCCCCTTGCCTAACCCCCCTTTTACATTTGAAATCCTTACCTGCCACCCCATTCAGAAGAACATAAGAGGTGGCACTGGATAGTAAAATAGCATTCCAGTCATCCCATCTAGAAGGGAACCCCTTGGCTCTAAGCATTTCTAGAATTGCCTCGTGCTCCACTAAATCAAATGCCTTTTAGAAATCAAGCTTTAAGATGATTATCTCTCTTTTGGATTGATGGCATTGATGCAGAAATTCAAAACTCCATCCTAAGCAGTCTTGAATGGATCTGCCTTTTATAAATCCATATTGGTTTTCATGAACTACATGTAAAGCAAGTCTCTGGAGCCTGTTTGCAAGAATCTTTGTGATCGCCTTTAGGGAAGAATTCAGCAGAGAGATTGGTCTGAAGTCATTAACTCCTTCTAGGTTATCCTTTTTGGGGACAAGAGTGATATAAGAATAATTAATACTTTTTAGATCTGCCTGATGGAAGTAGAAGTCATTACATAGCTTGTACATATCTTCCCTTATGATTGGCCAAGCTTTTTTAAAAAATAAGCTATTAAAGCCATCCGGACCAGGGGCCTTGTCATTTGGGAGCTCCAAGATGACAACATCAATTTCCTCCTTACTGAAAGGCTGATAGAGCTCCTCTAGGCCATCATACTGCTGCACCAACTGCTACAAATCAAACTGCATTGAGATGCCAACAGAATTACCCAACCTTCTTTTGAATTCCTGATAGAATAGTGCACTTTTCCCATTATGGTCAGACACCATTCTTCCATTACCGTCATCAATCTGGCAAATAATGTTCTTCTTATACCTCTCAGTAGCCATCGCATGGAAGAACTTTGAATTTTCATCCCCAAATTGAACCAATCTTTGTGTGAATCTTTGCCTCCAGTAAGCATTTTGCATTGCCAACAGATTACTGTAATGTGACTTGAGGATGTTCCTGAAAGCAGTCTCCTGAGAGTGCAAGCATCTAATCTCTTCAAGTTTGTCGAAGAAAGCAATGGTGGCATTACAATTGCTAATAAGCTTACTGAGATTAGAGAAATTTTTTGCCTACTTCTTCAGGATTCTTCTAAGCACTTTAAATTTAGCACTAATCACATGAGCACTATTAGAGCATCTGGGAGGGATCTGCCAGGCACTATTGATCTGATCATAGCAACCAGAGTGATTGAACCAGAAATTCTCAAATCTGAAAATATTAGACTTGGGAATATTCGTTCCAATTTGAATGTTACATGGGAGGTGATCGGAGGTGGTTCTGGCAAGAGGGAGGACTAGAGTGTGGGGGTATTGGCTGGTCCAAGCAACAGAAGTAAAAAACCAATCCACTTGCTCCAAGAGGGGAGAGTCCTGCATGTTTCTCCAAGTATAACATCTGCCTTTAATGGGAAGCTCAATGAGGCCCAGCTGACTAATGAGATTATTGACAATAGCACAGTCATTGAAATTACCCCCCCCGGTTTATTCCCGTTTTAAGCATATCTAAAGAAATTGAAGTCACCAATAAGAAGCAAAAGATCATCATCTTCAATAACCAGGTGAGAGAGCCAATTAACAAACTCATCCCTACCAAGCTGTCTGCAAGGCCCATAGACCACCACAAGTGACCAAGCCTCCAGGTTGTGAGAAGAGGAAACATTCATGCAAATTGCAAAAAGTTGTTTTTCAACTGTGACAATATTGAAATAGGAAGAGGACCAACAAACCAAAATACCTCCAGAAGCACCCACCGAAGGACAATAATAAAATCTATCAAATCTTTTTGGAGCAAAATTTCTAATATATGTCAGGTCAAAATCTTCCCTCTTGGTTTCTTGTAAACAGAATATATTTGCATTACTTTCATTAACCTTGTTTCTAATAGGATTCCACTTGTCACTATCATTGAGACCACAAACATTCCAACACAAAATATTCCAAGACCTACTATTCATTGCAACACGACAGAAAGTTCAACAAAAAAAATGGAGGTACAACCCCCATAACAGTATTTCACATAGAAACATAGTAATAAGATAAAATAAAGCCACACAGATTGGCTGACAGACAAAAGAAGTTCAAAGCACCAACTCCATGAATACCAACTATAGTGGAAATAGGTCTTCATGGATCACTCTTTTGGGTGGGAGTACAGAGATGCATCAGTAAGCTCCGAAGGAGGGATGCCACAAAAAGAGGTGCCAAGGCCAACAAGAATAGAAGCCTGAATTGGCTCAACCTCTTCCACTTCCATGTCACTATCTAAGCTTCTATTGATGATAGCTGTTTTCAGATCTTCAACAGTGGAAAAGAAGACTGTTTTCTTTGCTTCACCCTTCTTCCTTCTCGACTCTCTATCAAGCTGCACATGTTTCTCATTCTAGTTCCTCTTGAACCTAGAGCATCTCCTGGCTTCATCATCAACTATGGGAGTTGGAGCCTTGCTTTTCCTCCTCTTCCTGCTAGCGCTTGGGGTGATATTTCCTTCTATAGGAGTAGCCTCGACTTGATTTCCTTCAAAACTCATTGGCTCCTGCCCAATCTCCTCAACATGCACAAAATTAGAGCTGTTCTGGTACACTTCAAGGATAGGAGGGTGCAGGCTACTTAGGATTTGATTGAGAGCAAAAGCACGGTTGTAAGGGACTAGGGCGCCTGTGTATCCAGCAGCAACTTCATAGTCAATACCATCATGATCTTCTGGCTCTAGCATGCTTGTAGGAGCCAAGACATTCTCCTCAATGGCCATTGGTTGAAATCTAGGCACTCTATATCCAGATGAGGTGCAAGCCTCAGCATTATTTTTCCATAGAGGGCTATCCATTTGAAGCAACAAAGTATCCATGACTAGACTTGTTGGCCAGAAGTTCCAACTCTCCACAGGCAGGGGTTTTTTCATAGACAGGAACCTTGAGGTAAACTGAACTATCTGAGCCAGCTCTTCAACAAGCATCTGAACTAATGGAGCAGGGCCTATAACATCGTGTAGGTTGAGCCTGTTAGCCATCTCCCTGATCTGGTAATCACTTTCAAAATTTTGCTCACAGTTTCCTGACACAATAAGAGTCCTATCAGCTGAGATTCTATTGGTAAACTTCACAACACATCCTTTGGAGCTTACTGATGCATCTCTGTACTCCCACCCAGAAGAGTGATCCATGAAGACATATTTCCACTATAGCTTGGGAGATGTTTGCCTCCTTGCCTGTGGTATGACTCGTTCTTCTCCTCGAGTTGTCCTTTTGAGGAAAGGATATTTCAAAATTGGATTTGAACCAACATTTGCATCATGCTAACCTACATGATAAGTTGAGTGCTCCTTTGAGTTGTGTGACCAAGTCTTGGGTTCCCAAGTACATGCTTGCTAACCCTTCGGGATCCAAGACTCGGGTTGCTTTGTCCTCTTGTGTGTAGATATGAGGACGCGGGGTGGAGAACATGCGCTTGATGGAACTTGATCTTTTAGATGTGATCATGATTTGTTAGTTCTCTACATCCCATTTGGAATTGCCTCCAAAGAGGCTTTTGCAGTTGGGTGAGCTTTCATATACACTCATACCTTGTACATCTACATCCACGATCTATTTCTTGTGGTATGAGATGGTCTGTCATGTGCTCATTTGTATAGTTCTTGCATGTACATTTTCTTTTTTATCATGTTTTGTTTTTGTCTCGCATGTGTTACCTTGTATATCATATGTCATGCTAGCTTTGTGTATAGCTTTTGTGGATTAACCACCTTTCATGCTAGTTTGTGATCCTCCTGAACATTGTGCCATGTTTTACTATACTTCTCCATGAGCTTTATTTGTAGAGGTATGATGTTCATTAGGTATCATTTTCAGGTGCTAGTTTTGGTTAGCTACATGTACCCTGTTGATATGTTTAGTTCGAGCACTAGCCTTTCCACACTTTTATCATGTTACATGCTTTTGGATCTATTGCTATCATTATATTGCATTGTAGCATGTGTTGAGGTTTAGGCTGTGTTTGGGTTGATCATGTCTCTAGGTTGCATTTTGCTCTATAGTGCTTTATCCTGTTGCATGGTAGTCTTGACTAGTTTGAATTCAGATCTCCTTGCGGTATCATTCATAGGTAGGCCTCTTTTTGTCGAGAGTTCACCTCATGCTTCTTATGTGACTAACCATTTTGTGGAGACCTTAAGGTCACACTGGACGAGACGATGCCTTGTATTTCTTCTGCTTTTGAGCTTGCAGGAGAACATGAGCTTGGAGAGAGCTTTTCGACTCATGGACCCGATCCCACTTCTTCCATGACTTGGGGTTCCATTCGAGCAGCATCTCCAGCGAGCACTAGCTGCACTTGTGGGAGAGACAGCATCTGGCGAGGGGGAGACGACTTCAGCGTTGCAGGCGCCCTGGAGCTTTTAGCAGATTCACCCCTCTGTAGATGGACGATGACATTGACCAGCACGAGATGCGGTCCAGGTCTTTTTGTGTCTCATTCCGCTCATTCTGCTTTGGTTGCCCCTTTTGAGCCTAGAGATGTTGGACACATACTTTCTAACCAGTTTCAGATGGATGTGGATGATATTACCTTTGGTGGCTCCTCTCATGGTATTGTTGGCAAGTTTTAGATTTTATGAGGAGGAAGGTCTAGATGTGGATGATGGGTTCGACATGGGTGAGGCCAAGCCTCTTTTGACACCCATGGCAATGATGATTGCGATGGACGCAGATAAGGACGGAGAGCCCATGGACTAGATTCAGGCGTCCCTTTGGGAATCACACAAGCAGGTGGTCAAGCGCATCATGAGGTACCTCTGATACACTCCTGAGTTTGGGTTTTGTTACTCTTCTTCTTCGACCCCTGTGCTTTGTGGTTTTTCCGATGTGGATTTTGCTGGCTGTCAGCTTGAGCGTCTCTTGGCTCTTCTCTTGTGTCTTGGTTCTCCTGCAAGCAGTCTAGCTAGCCCAATCCACCACCGAGGCCGAGTTTGTTGTTGCCGTGTCCTGTTTTTCACCGAGCCTTTGGATCTATCAACTTTTGCTAGGTTGAGATGTGAGTTTGGTGGGTGTTTCCCTTTTTGTTTAAGGGAAGCACAGTTTGATGTACATAGGTTTGCTCTGATACTTGTAGGCTTGCTCCGATAGATTAGCTTTAACATGCATTTCATCATGTATTTCAGTGCATTTTAGAGCTTCATGTATATAGTAATGAGAATGAGACTATGCTCTGTTTGGTATGCCCTGTTAATTCATGATGATGCTTGTAGCTTAGGCTCTTTTTGATCACTTGATACATGTTATGAGCTAAGCTATTTTTGCAAATGGCTTGATTAATCAACTATGAAACCTTTAATTTGTTCACCATTGAGATTGACAACTAGCATGGGTAGGATGTGTTGAGATCACTTGAGCTATCTTTTGTATGCTAGGTTGCTATGTCTCTTGTACTGAGTCATTCACTTGCTTGGATTGTTCATATTTACCTTGTGCTTAAAATTTGATCCAAGTCTAGTGAAATGAAAAGATCGAGATGGGATTGCATGTGTCAGCACATCATGGTATCGAGACTGTTTCTCATTGCACAATTGAGTTAAACTTGAGCCGTGTAGTGTAAGACCGAAACCGGTGCTTTAAGCTTCCGATTGCTTTTCTTGCATAGGCTTAGCCCAGTTGAAAAGTTAGGCAATGACCATGCTCTCAACCTCTTGCAATCACATGCTTAAATTTGAACTTGTGTTTTTACCGCTGCAAATTCCGATTAAAATTGATAATGACACAAGTCTATGCTTCCTTCTATGGCATGATGATTGAACTTTGCTAGGGGTAGTTCACCTTTCATACATGAGTTAGCACTTGTTTGATTTCCTGTCTATTCATGTTTAGTGCTATTTTATTGGTGAACTCCTTTTCAAATGGCTTAAAACTGCTCACTAGCTTATTTTGTTCATATTTTGTATTCTGTGATCAGTTTGAGCCTTTGCTAGCACTTATGCTTGTTGCTTAGTTGTCGGATCAGCACTCTTTAGAGCATTCTTTCACTCTAACGACTATATACCTGAAGCTACTGACATGCATTTCATACTCATGTGCATATGTCTTGCTCCGATAGGCATGGCCTAGCTCCGTCTAGCTTGTTTGAGCTCGTTTTCCCTTAATGATCGATTGCAATTGTCCCCAACGGGGAGAATTTTTGGTGTATGGTGACAATTTGCAAATTGTGTGCCTCACTTGTCGAGGGGGAGTTCTTTTAGCAAGGGGAGCTGACTGGCACATGTTTAGGGGGAGTTTGCTGCTTGCTCTTTTGTGTGTTTGAGTTTTGATTTCTTTTGTGTGTTTGAGTTTCAGTTGGTATGGAGCTTTCTACTAGTTGTGTTGAGCCTTTGTGCCTCTATCTTGAGGGACTAGCAACTTCGCATTCTTATGCGCTCTCAGTTTCAGTTGGTATCGAGCTTTCAGCTAGTGGTGTTGGGCCCTTTCTGCCTCTTCTTGAGGACTAGCTTTTTCTTGACTTGATTGCGTCGAGCCGTTGCCCATGTCTTTGGGAACCAAGTCTTTCGCTCTTTATGGTCAAGTTTTGCTCTATGATGAGTTGTTGCTACGATCCTTTGCTTGGTTCTGTAGAACCATTACCCATGTCTTTGGGGACAAAGCTTTGCTTATCTCAATTTGTCCTTCTTCGGCTTTTATCTTGGTTTTTGGACATCTTGAGTGAGCTTCTTCTTCTATCTACTTCTATTTTCTTTTTGTCTTTGATTATGGATACTCTGTGTTGATGATGCACTCATCAAGGGGGAGATTGCGAACACAAGGTTGATATGTGCCCTTGTGGTTCCTTTCCTGAGTGATGAGCGATCGGTCAACAGGCTCACCGGTAGGGGTGAGTGGCAACATGTGTCTCTTGGCTGTGTTTATGTGCAGGTGTGGAGCTCAGAGACAGTGGTCGATGGCGAGGTGAAGGTCAAGTAGAGACATGTCGTGCCGATGGACCGGGAGCGGTGAAGGGCAGACATGAGGCTTGGACCGACGGACCGGGAGACCGGAGGACCAGTTGTGGTAGCCGGCACGTGGCATCAGCGAGCAAGAGCGCATGGGGATGTGCAGTGCATCGGTCAAGTCAGGAGGAATACGATGGCATCATGGCACTTGGCAGGAGGTCGGACACGGGCTTGCGTGCGGCGCAAGTGCCGTCGGCCGAGTCAAGATGGAAGACGAAGGCATTGTGCCCGGCGTGGAGGCTGGACATGCATCGGCATCGGTGCTGGTGGTCGGGGTGTGCAAACCACATCCCGTCTACGGCGCGGGTTTGGTAGTTGAGCCTCGAAAAACTACCCTAGACAGTTTCCGAGTTTGGGCCTCAAAACTTGGGGTGGCCGGTTTTCGAGTTTGGGCCTCAAAACTTGGGGTGGACGGTTTTCCATGTTTGGGCCTCAAAACCTGGGCTGGTGGGTTTTTGAGTTTGGGCCACAAAACTCAGCCGAGGACACTGGTTTCTCGGTTTCAGCCTCAAAACCGGGGGAGGTTCCAAAAGGAACGGTCAACGCGTGGCGGTTCCGAGAGGCTTGCGTTGCGGCAAAGCTATCGGTGAGGAAGGCGCGACGGTCGACGGGACGACACGTGGCGGCATTCTGAGGCTTGCGTCGAGGCGAAGCTAAGGATGTGGACGGCGCTTGGCCGTTAGATCAAGACTTGGTAGAGTTGGACCAGAATACCCCTAGGGTTAGCCTGTTCGCTCTTTGTATCTAGGAGTAGAAGGGGAATAAGTGTATTAGGCGATAAATAGAGAGGCAGCCCCTCCTCTCATTACATCCTTGCAGCATTTCATTCTCTTAGCCCTCGCTAGGTTTTCTTTCACCTGCTGCCTATGATCTGCAGAGAGCAAGACAATACCTCTGTGTACTTGTGATTTTGAGGAAACGAGACCGTAATCTCGTTGTTGTCTCGTGGGTTCGAGACACGGCTGAAATCATGATCAATTCGTGTTTTGGTGTAGTGTTCTTCGCGTTTCGGTTTTTGCCTTCTCGGAGATTTGCCCCGTTCTTCCTCTCTGAGAGATGGTTTTCGATTTCGCTTGAACCAGCTTGTGCTAGATCGTGAGACCCTTCTTTCCACTGAAGGAATCCCTCTCTAACCTCATGAGCTAGTATATCGAATTGTTTACATTTTGGATCGTGTTCTTCTCCCTTTGCCCCGGATTTCTTCGATTCACCATTTGGAGTTAGGTTTGAGCCATGATCTCCTAGGAGTAGCTCAGTAACATCCTTGTGACCCCTCATACCAAGTCTAAGTCTTCGAGCTTTTGATTTGAGGGAGATCGGATTGAATCGCCGAATAACTGCACTATTTTCGAGGCCATTGGACGCTGGGCACGGGAGCATCGGACACTCCTGTTCCACGTGTCGAAGAACTGACTTTTTGTGTGGGCATCGGATGCAGGACATCAGACACTTCCACGTCTTTGCATCGGATGCTGACCTATCACTGTAGCAGCGTTCGATGGTCGAACAGTAAGGTTCCAGAACTGCTGGTTTTACATCGGACGCGTCCACCAGGTAGGCGGTGAATTGTTCACTGTTTCGTCCATAGTTCGTTCGTCCGACTTCGGATTTGGTTTCTGGCTTTTGCGTTGGGTTTCTTGGATTGTGTAGAGTCCCGCTGTGCTTCTCGGAAGCATCCACCCTACATTTAGGGTCGTGGACACTACCAAGTCCGTGTCTTGCTTTTGGGGTGACTTTCTGGGACAAGGACCATCTATTTCTCGAGAAGAAATTTGAGGCTCTCATTCACCCGCCCTCTGGTCACCAATTTGGTCCTTCAGGGTCCCATGACAATGTACCTAGTTTTGCCACTAATGGGATCAGAGGGCAGGGTGCGGCACGTAGCGGCGACCACAAGTGTCAATAGGAGACAACATAGTACGACCAAGGCCGTCCCATGGAGGGGCCAGCCGGTGCGTCGCCCAAGGGCCCATGAGGTCGGGGCCCATGACCCATGTGTAGTATACCACATAGCAGATCGCGTGATGTTCAGCCAATCAGCTTCCGTCGGTCAGGCTTCCATCGTCCCTCGATCAGGCTTCTATCGCTAGATCATTCGGCCGTGCGACTCTATTCTTGTCACGATTCGTGAACTCGCGTACGGAGTAATCGCGTCTCGCAACTGCCGACTGGATCGCGTGCGGAGGCTGGAGGCTGGACGTGCAGTGCAGGAGCGCCGGAGGCCAGAGCGGCGAGTGGGGCTACGACTACGACGTGCCGCATGCCGCGTGGAAAATTGAAGCTATTGAAAAATTGTTTGTGGTCAACTATGCTACAAGAAAGATTAAATGGCTTGGCTATGTGCAACATTGAGAAGGATAATTTAGATACAATTGATCTTGAAGGTGTTCTTGAAGATTTTCCATCAAGAAATGCCCGAAAATGCTTTTTTTAAAAAGCACTAAAGCACCATAATTTATTCGAGGTAACTATCATAGTTATTTTGTCATTTTAATCTTCTTTGATGTATTGTTAGCTTATCAAGAAGAATTAAATACATGGTACAATCTATCTCTTATCAATAGTATTATATACTTTAATCATTCTTGAAAGGATCAAATCAGACTAGAGGGGGGTGAATAGGTGATTTTCTGCTAACTGAAACTTCACAAACTAAAACTTGTAGTTAGATAACAACCGGTATTACCGGTTTGTTTGTGTAGGTACTACCGGGTATGAGACACCGGTAGTACCGACACAAACAAACGACACTACCGGAACCCTAAAGAGAAACAACAAATCCAATGTATGTGAGCTATGAATGTAAATCAAAGGAATGCCCCACTTCCCTAAGTGTTGTAGACGAAGATTCTATCCTCTCCAAGCCTTGGTCACTTCCCCCGGTGTAGATCGAGCCTTCCCAACCTAAGAAAGAGATAGGGAGAGGAAGAACACGAAGAACACAAGTACAAGCACAATATCCAAAGTAGATATAACAACAAGCACAAGGGACACAGCGATTTATCCCGAGGTTCGGCCAAACCACTAAGGAGTGCTTACGTCCTCGTTGTTGAGGTGACAACCAAGGTCGGAGTCTTTTTCACCTCCTTGCCTCACCCAAGCAACCACAAAGGCTACTCGAGTTTCTCCACTAGAAATCACAGGGGGTAATACAAACGCTTCGGGGAGCCCTCACAAATGAATCAACACGGGCTACCACGAAGAACACCTAACTGGCTAGGGTTCAAAGAACCCAGGAGTAATAGACACAAACCAAGCCGGCTAGATGTGGAACCAAGTGCTCCAGTCGTAGATCAAAGCTTCCCACTCTCTAATCTCACTTCCCTAGCTCAAATCTTGCAATGGAATGAATTTTGGAGCAAAGGGGGAGAGAGAGGGGAGGAGTCTATGCTTGGAGAGTGTTTTGTCAGCTGGTAGGTCGCAATGAATGAGTAGAGTGAGTGGGTGACGGTTAGAAATGAAGTGGAGGGCTATTTATAGTCCCCCAGTCCCGAGGCTTGTCGGTAGTACCGACCACCCATGGTCGGTAGTACCGACCAACCAAAAACCGTTGCGCTAGATCTGAGTTGACTTAGATCCAGCCACCGACCAAAGGTCGGTACCACCGAGGGTCGGTAGTACCGACCTTATGGCAGTAGCTACCGCCAGGCCAAAATGTCCGCGAACAGAGAGCTCCGCAGAAAGATACTCGGACGCTCGGTAGCTACCGACCAGGGTCGGTACCACCGAGGGTCGGTAGTACCGACCTTATGGCGGTACTACCGCCAAGTCAATTAGCGCACCAACAGAGAGCTTCGCAGATCGGCCTCGGGGGCTCGGTACCTACCGACCAGGTTCGGTACTACCGGGCTTGATAGTACCAGCTTTTATAGCGGTACTACTGCCAAGCCATTTTGAGCACGAACAGAGAGGTCTGCAAAAAACGGTCTCTCTACCGGCCAAGGTCGGTACCACCGAGGGTCGGTAGTACCGGCCTTCTGGCGGTACTACCGCCAAGTCATTTTTGAGCCAACACAGAGAAGGTGTTAGAATGGTCTAGATGGTTGTTAGTACCGACCTTATGGCGGTACTACCTCTAGTTCAAAAAGAACTCCATCACAGAGCATTGCGCGCTGCTTCCCTGGTCGGTACTACCGACCCCCATGGTCGGTACTATCGACTTCATAGAAAAACGTCTACGTGTTCGTGATCGTGCGGTGACTCTCAAGCAAACTTTAGTTAGTCGATTTGAGCACTTTTCTCCACCCCTAGTCAACCTAATTTGTACCCCTCTTGATAGTCCGGCTTACCTATAACTCAAGTTTAAAATCAAACTTTCAACCCACCACTTGAGCTAGGCAACTTTTGTCCAACTATACTCAACGTGCTTTGTTCACGAGATTTCAACATTTCAAATCTTTCTAAGGACTAACACCTGCATACATGCTTTTATAAATCCATTAGTCCCTAATTTGATTGTCATTAATTATCCAAAACCCACATTGGGGGCGAATGCACTTACAAACTCCCCCTTTTTGGTAATTGATGACAACCAACTTAGGCTTACAAAGAGGATAGAAAGAATTGAAGCTTTTGAATTCCAAAATTTAGATCAAGCTCCCCCTTAGTGTATGCTATGGATTTTGAATTTCAATCCTTGTTTAGAAACAAGGTTACATACACAAGGACAAAAGCTGCCCCTAAATTTTGCAATCCGTGGGGTGCCTAATTGTGTGACAACACAGTATACAATAATTTGTGATGCATGAACATTATGACATGGTGATTCACATAACAATAAGATAAGCGAAATCGAATGGCTATGGAAGAAAGAAAAGGACTCAAATCACATAGCTATATCGAAAACAACATACACCAATCTTGACATGAGCAACATATAGAGAATTAACCATAAATAGATATTACAATAAGCCCAAATGTATGAAATCCTCTAACACACATAGTTCATCACAAATTTAAACAAAGTAGTCACCACACTTAGTTCTCTTAGCTCAACTCTCTCAAAAGCTACCTATTACATCATTAATAAACCCTAACACTCCCCCTTTGGCATCAAATGCCAAAAAGGGTAGGCCACGATAAGCAAAGGATCTAATAGTATCCACCAGAAGAACCACCATAGCCACCAGGATAAGGACCTCCAAAGAGAGATGAAAAAGCACTAGCACCAACATCACCTCCTGGAAACGACGAAGGAACCGACGAAGGATCCTGCAGAGGCGAAGAAGCA
Organism: Coix lacryma-jobi var. lacryma-jobi; assembly: GCA_009763385.1. Classification (NCBI taxonomy): domain Eukaryota; kingdom Viridiplantae; phylum Streptophyta; class Magnoliopsida; order Poales; family Poaceae; genus Coix; species Coix lacryma-jobi. The sequence goes on from CM019824.1 coordinate 112,231,509, forward strand.
TGGAAACCACCACTACCAGCGGGGTTAGCATCTGGAGCAGCAAAGCCCATGTAGGAGCCACCCCCTCCACCCTGGTATGAAGAAGACCCGCCACCATGTGACAGACCCTCACCATAGTCAGGATAGAAGGGAGGAGGCTGATACGCAGGCGGAGGCTAGAGAGGCTGAAGCATAGCTGAACTGAAGACGCCGACCTCATAATCACCACTCTGCTGCTGCTCATCATCATCAACATCTCGACCATGTTGGGCATCATACTCTGCAAACGGATCCGGGAAGGGTTGAAGAGGATATTGTTGTGGAAGGCCAAGATGCTCATTTACTTGCCTCTGATGCCGCTCGTCGCGCTCAGCCTTGTAAGAAAACCATTGGAAGAACTTGCTGAGAGCGAAACAAATAGCCCCACTGCCCCCACTCCTATGACGCTCATGACACGGAGGAGGAGCAGCAAGCACATCCTCACGACCCTGCTCCTGGCCATGAGCCCCTCCAGGAGCAGCTGCAGCAGCTGGAGCACCATCACCTTCTTCATCTTTGTCCTTGCCTGTGGAGGAGAACTGTCGGACATTGTATTTCTTGACAACCCGATCGTAATCAAAAGTAGCTCCAACCACATGCTCAATGATATGCATCAGATACGGAGCATAGGGAAAGTCCTTGTGGGGATCATTGTACGCTTCTGAGATCTTTTGCCACATAAAATGGGAAATGCTGAAACGCCCATCTGGCATAGCAAACCGACAAAGGACTTTTGGAGCATCATTTCTCAGATTGGTGTTGTCTCTGCTCTTTGGGTCCAAGGTGAGCCTCATCAAATTGTTCAGAACAAAGTAATAAGACTTCAGGTCATTCACCTGAAAGTTGGCCACCTTGCTGGGCAGATAGATACCAGAATCCTGCAGATCAGAAGGAAACATCCCCTCACCATACATCTCAGACAGTCTGGTGGCATTGCGATCCTCACTGTTAAAACCCAGCAACCTAGCAAAGGTGACAAAGTCACACCTGTAGTGAACCCCTTGGGTCATCCAATGAAGCACCTTGCTAGGCTGATCAATATATAAAGTAGCCCAAAACTATGATATGATCTCTTGGTTCCAGTTGCGCTCTCCTGAGATTAGCCCAAGAATCCTCCATTCCTCAAGCTTCTGCACCAAAGCATCCATTTCCTCTGAACCCTTGTCAGACAAAGACCGGATCCCCAGATGCTTATGCTCAAATAGCGGAGGACGCCCCTTTGCATAGAAACCCTTCCAGAGGATAGACACATAGTAGTCCTGCTGAAAGCGGGAGCAAAAGCGTCTATCCACAGAAGCATCTCTGACATAGAGGTAGGGGTTCTCCAACCGCTGCTCCCCTAGCAAGTTCGCCTTCTTCCTATCTGAATAGTCCAAGACATTTCCTGGGAATGCTGGACCAGCCATCAGCGCTCCTGTCTAACCATGAGGATGAAAGGCATGGTTGATCAACATAAGGCCAGATACCTGAGGAGATCTGGGCCCAATGCGCCGATCGATGGCTTGACCCTCCCTTTCGGGACCAACTGGCAGGGTGTGGCCACCAACCAGCACGCTACGCAGCCGACCAGGGGGACTAGCAGTAGGAGGCGGCGGCAGCGGAGGTGGAACATGTCCACTACCACTACCACCGTCATGACCCACACTCCATTGGCCCGTGGACGAACGCCCACGAACAGACGGAGTGGGGTCCTCGCTACTCCCACCGGCAGGACTAGCATGACGCGAGGGATTGCGCCGCTGCTAATCACCTTGCTCCAAAGTGACATATTCTTCTTCTTCTTCCTCCCTTGTCTCCCTAGCAAGCCTTGCGTCACGTGAAGCCCTTCGGTCATGCGACATCTAGAATATAATTCATGGACCAATATGAGTCACAAGTAACCACAAGACTACTTCAAAGGATGTAACAAAGATAGGCGACAATACGCAGAATGGGAAGAAAAACCGTTCACTACACGCGGTCAGTACTACCGCCTGCACAACAGTGCGCCGGTTATCCTCAATCCATCCATACAAATCACCAACAAACTTGCGAAATATACATCCTAGAAGTATCTATACACTAGAGAGAACAATCCTACCAAAGGAATCAGCCTAGAACAAGGTACATTGAGAGATCGGGCAAGAACACCCTAGTACCTTGCTACTCGAAGTGAAGAGGCTGAAATCCAAGAGGAGGTGAGCTTCCGGTCTTCAAGAACACCACCACAACGATCTCCCTGCTCCAACACACCTTCTCACCGGAGGGATTTGAGTTTGAGTGGAGGAGGCTGATCGAGAGGAGGAGGCGTGGCGGCGGCTGGACGGGCTCGGGTCAAAGGCGGCGGCGCACGGTGAAAACAACTGTTTGGATAAGAAGAAACCCTTTCACCGTGCCTTTTATACCAGGGTAAAGCCCCGGTCGGTACTACCGCCCAGAGGGGTCGGTACTACCGACGGTCGGTACTACCGGCCCTGATGGCGGTACTACCGACCGTTCACTTCCAGAACTGACAGAGAGCTTTCATAGGAGAACTTTGTGTGGTATAGTACACACACTACAATCACGTCCAGATTTCATACATGCAGTACATAACTATGGACACAATTGAAGTATGCAAAATAGATTTTGAAATCAAACACAAATTTTGTCAAAACATTTGTTTGTCTCTAGGTGAAAACAAATATGTGCAAGACATCATGCCACATTACGAGAATCAATGATATTTAGCTCAATCCTCAAAGCACAAAATCTTGACTCATCTAATGGCTTTGTGAAGATATCGGCTAGTTGCTTTTCGGTGCTCACATGGCGTAAAGCGATATCTCCTTTGGCTTCGTGATCTCTCAAGAAATGATGTCGGATGTCTATGTGTTTTGTGTGAGAATGGTTTACGGGGTTGTTTGCTAGTTTGATAGCACTCTCATTGTCACACAAAAGTGGAATTTTGGTTTCCTCACATCCAAAGTCTTTTAGTGTTTGCTTCATCCAAAGTAGTTGGGCACAGCATGCGTCGGCCGCCACATACTCGGCTTCAGCAGTAGATAGGGCAACACTATTTTGTTTCTTGGAACTCCAAGACACCAAAGACCTCCCAATAAATTGGCAAGTCCCGGTAGTGCTCTTCCGATCTACCTTGCAACCGGCATAGTCCGAATCCGAATAGCCAAGTAGATCGAAAGTGGAGCCCTTATGGTACCACAAGCCAAGATTAGAGTGTGCACTAAGTATCGAAAGATTCTCTTAACGGCCATGATATGACATTCTTTCGGATTAGCTTGAAACCTTGCACACATGCACACGGTAAGCATAATATGAAGCCTAGATGCACAAAGGTAAAGCAATGAACAGATCGTAGAGCGATATACCTTTTGGCCCACCGACTTACCATTCTCATTTAGATCAAGATGTCCATTGGTTGGCATAGGACCCTTGATGGGCTTGGCCTTGTCCTGAAGGACCGAGAAAGCTACCAGAAAGCGACCAGAGGGGGGGGGTGAATGGGAGCCTAAAAATTTCTTTCAAAACTTCGGCCTTTGTCCCAACAAATCAACTCCCAAAAGCTTCAAGTGCAAACGTGATGCCCACAACCCATGGAAGAGGGTGGATGATCCCTAGGATCACAGCGAGGCACCGCCAAACGAGAGCAATCCAAACACCGAAAACTCTGACTCAAGTTCAACACTAAAAACTGACTTCTGAACGTAGATGGAAGGCTACGTCAAGAAATCTCCAAATACCTATGCTAACAAGTAGCAAATATACCTAAAGAGGTTCCTAGGTGAACTCTAGGAGCAAACGAGAAGTCCGAAAACCAAATGGCAAAACTGGGACAGCAAACGCACTAAACAATGCTTGACTGCGGATTCGCGGACTGTCCAGACTCCCAGTCCCGGACTGTCCGCACCAGGGGCGGACTGTCCGCGGTCCCCTGGCGGACTGTCCGCCGGCCAAAAACGAAGAACAGCACAGCTGCTGAAAGCCCCCTGCTCGGGCCCGGACAGTCGGAGCCTGTCAACGGCAGACTGTCCGCCGGTCACCCGAGGCAAGAGTGCAGAGAACCACGACCACTGCTCCGGCTGCCTCCCTGATGCGCGGACTGTCCGCAGCCTCACTGGCGGACTGTCCGCCAACACCCAGAGAGGGCGATTTTGACTGCCCCTCTCACAAATCTTCCAAAATCCGATCCAAAACAAAATCCCTTGATCCCAAAATTGGAGAAGATGATCATGAGGTAGTTGGGAGACTATCCCCAAGAAATCATCCGCTCAAATCAACTCAAACTCCGAGAAATCGAAAGGGTAGGTGTAGGAACGAAAAAGTTCCCACGAAACTTGAATCGACCCGATCTACTTGTTCGTGAGGGTAGAGATGAATTCCTTCGGTGGAAATGTTCTCCTCACATCAAAGAACAAGTTGATTCCAGTGGATTCGAAAAATACGCAGCGAGGAGGGAGATCGAGTGATGGGAAAATCATGAAGAAAAGAAGAACGCGAAGAACAAGTTCAAAACGCGAATCACAATCATGATTGCCAACCGAAATTCATCACCATGAGGAGACAACGGGAATCCGCTCCTGTTTTCGCAAAATCCAAATACACAGAGGTATTGTTCACCATCTCTGTCGATCTCAGTAGCTACAGCAGGGATTGGGAGAGCAGGAAACCCTAGAATGAAAATAGCAATGGCTGAGATGGATTGGAGGGAGGGGTTGCCTCTCCTAATATAGCATAATACAATTATTCCCCTTCTACCCCTACTGCTAATGAGCGAGCAGGCTAACCCTAAAGGTATTCCTGACCAACTCGAAGTGTAGTCGATCCAACGGCCACGCAAGCTCATCAGGTAGCTTCGCCTCGACGCGACCTCACCGGATTCCGCCACGTGCCACCAAGCGCCGCTCGTCCGTTTCACGGACCTCCCCCCGGTTTTGAGGCCGAAACCGGGAAACCTGAGCCATCCCCCGGTTTTGAGGCTGAAACCGGGAAACCTGTCGCCCATCACTTGAGTTTTATGGCCCAAACTCAGAAACCCGCTAGCGCCCAGGTTTTGAGGCCCAAACCTGGAAACCGTCCTCAGCCCGAGTTTTGTGGCCCAAACTCGGAAACCGGCCGCACCCAAGTTTTGGGGCCCAAACCTGGAAACTGTCCACTCGGTGGTTTTTCTGTGGCTCAACCACCAAACTAACGCCGAGGAGGGATGCACCGCCCATGCATCTCGTCCACCCGCAAGTCTTCACTTGTCGCTGTCCCAGGCTGTCAGCCACCACGTCCGATCCTCAGGCCACCAGTCCGTCAGTCCAATTCTCACGTCCGCCCTTCACCGCTCCAGGTCCATTGGCACGACACGTCTCTACTTGACCTTCACCTTGCCTTTGATCACCGTCTCTGTGCTCAACACCTACACAACACAAGCCAAAGAACATGCGCATCATAATAGTTGACAATCACTCATCATCTCAAGATCCGTCATACACCCATGTATCCGCAATCTCCCCCTTGATGAGTGCATTGTCAACTACCAACACAAATCATATGGAGTAGAAAGAAGAAGGAAGCGAACTCAGCCAATGGACCAGAAGCAAACCAAAACCAAGAGCAGTCGAATGGAGTGAGTGAGACAACTTGGTTCTCAAAGACATGGGCAATGACTCGACGCAACCAAGCAAAGCAAAGCTAGCCCTCAAGAAGAGGCAGAACGGGCTCAACACCGCTAGCGAGAAAGTCATAGCAAGGAAGACAAAGACAAGCTAGTCCCTCCAGAAAGAGGCAACGGCTCAACACAACTATCAAAACTGCTCCGAACTAATTGAAAAACGCTCTGAGCCAATTGACCAACAAAACTTGTCAAATAAAACAAGTGAGAAAGCTCCCCCTTCAATAGTGCACACAACTTGGGACATGATTTATCAAATTTCTCCCCCTTAGTTGAAAATGCACACAACACGGCAAAATGCATATGAGTCACAAATGCAGGTTAGCAGCTTTAGGTATATAGTCGATAGAAAGAATAGATGCTCTAAAGAGTGCTGAACCAACGACTCAACAACAAGCATAAATGCCAGCAAAGGCTCAAACTGATCACAAAATATGAAATATGAACATATGAGCAAAGTGAGTAGTTTTAAGCCATTCAGAAAGGGTTTCACCATCAAAATAGTACCAAACATGTATAGACAGGAAGTCAAACAAGTGCTAAACATGTATAAAAGTTGAACTACCCCTAGCAAAGTTCAATCATCATGCTGTAGAATGAAACATAGACTTGTGCTTTCAAAATTTTATCGGAGTTGCAGCGGTGATTACACAAGTTTGAAATCTTAGCATGTGATTGCGAGAGGTTGAAAACTTGACATTGCCTAACTTTTCAATTGAGCTAATCCTATGCATAAGCAATCAGAAGCTTGAAGTAACGGTTTAGGTCTTACACAACATGGCTCAAGTTTGACTCAATGTGTAATGAGAAACAGTTTCGATACCGTGATGTGCTGTCAAGTAATCCCATCTTGATCTTTTCAATTCACTTAGACTTGGTTCAAATTTTAACAGAATATGAACACACCAAGTGAAAGACTCAGAACTAGAGACATAACAACCTAGCATATATGAAAAGCACAAGTGACTTCAACACCTTCTACACATGCTAGTTGCCAAACTCAATGGTGAACATGTTTTAATTTTTATGTTTAATCATGCATATTCACAGTTCTGAAAAGTAGCTCAGCTCACAACATGTATCAGTGATCAAAAAGAGCCTAAGCTACAAGCATCATCATATATCATTAGAGCATACACTAATCAGAGCATAGATTCATTCTACAGATTATAGACATGAAGCTCGAGAAGATAAAGATGCAAAAATGATGAAAAGCAAAAGCTAAGCAAGAAGAAAATAAAAGAAATCAGTCTATGATACAATAACCAAAATGTTTCCCCCAACTAAAAGGGTAAACACACACCAAGCTCACCTCTCAACCTAGCAAAGGTTGATTGGTCCAAAGGCTTGGTGAAAATATCTGCCAACTGAAGATGAGTATCGACATGGTGAAGGTTGATATCACCCTTCTCATAGTGGTCTCGCAAGAAATGAAAGCGCACATCAATGTGTTTGGTCTTAGAATGCAGCACGGGGTTCTTAGCAACGCTAATCGCACTCGTGCTGTCACAAAGCAATGGAACTCGAGAAAAGCTCAGACCAAAATCACGCAAAGTGGCCATCATCCACAAGAACTGGGAACAGCAGCTAGCCGCAGCAACATATTCAGCCACTGTGGTAGACTGTGCGACACTAGACTGCTTGCGAGAAGACCAAGATACAAGAGAAGAACCCAAAAACTGACAAGTCCCAGAAGTGGACTTGCGCTCAAGTCGGCAACCAGCAAAATCAGCATCAGAGTAACCACAAAGGGAGAGGGTGGAAGAAGCAGAATACCAAATCCCAAATGCAGGTGTGAAACATAAGGACCTCATAGTGCGCTTGACCGCCTGACGGTGAGAAGTGCGTGGCGATGCCTAAAAGCGCGCGCAGAGGCACACCGCGAAGTGAATGTCCGGGCGTGTCGCCGTCAGGTACAACGGCGACCCGATCATACTCCGGTACTCCTTCTGGTCTACAGCTTCTCCACCCTTGTCCACAACCAGGGCTGTCGTTATCGACATGGGTGTTGGAAGAGGCTTGGCCTCACCCATATCGAACTTCTTCAATATGTCCTTGGTGTACATGCCCTGGTGCACAAACGTCCCTTCTCGGGATTGCTTGATTTGCAACCCGAGGAAAAACGTCAACTCGCCCATCATGCTCATCTCAAATTCCCTGCTCATAGTATCTGCAAACTTGGCAACCAAAGTATGAGAAGAACCACCAAAAATGATATAATCCACGTAAATCTGAACCAAAAGAGTATCATTGCCTTGCTTGAGGAGAAAGAGAGTTTTATCAACACATCCCATTTTAAAACCCTTAGCGAGCAAAAAGGTTTTCAACCTATCATACCAGGCTCTAGGGGCTTGTTTCAAACCATACAAAGCTTTGTGAAGTTTAAAAACATGGTTTGGAAACTTAGGATTTTCAAAACCGAGGGGTTGTTTCACATACACCTCTTCTTCTATGTAGCCGTTTAGGAAGGCACTCTTGATATCCATTTGAAAAAAGTTTGAAACCCTTGGATGCAGCAAAAGCCAAGAGAATCCTAATTGCCTCCAAACGAGCTATAGGAGCAAAAGTCTCCTCATAATCTATCCCCTCCTTCTGACTATACCCCTGGGCAACAAGTCTGGCCTTGTTTCTCACAATGTGGCCATCCTCTCCTTGTTCATTTTTGAAAACCCATTTTGTACCAATAGGGTGACACTCAGGAGGAGGTAGAACAAGAACACAAACCCAATTTCTCTCAAAGTTTTCTAACTCCTCATGCATGGCATTAACCCAGTTCGGATAAGATAAAGCGTGTCCAACATCTCGGGGGTCAAAATCAGCAACAAATGCAGAATGAGCAAAGTGAGAGATTTGTTGTGACCTTGACCGAGTGACGCGTTCGTGGATGTCGCCGATCATCTGTTGAGGTGGGTGTTGGCGCTGAATGTGTCATGGCGCCTCCCTTGCTGAAGTAACCTCCCCCTCAACAGTAGCTGGTGCCTCCTCGGGTACAAGTGGTACAGCCCGAGGTGGTGGATCACACGGCCCCCATGTAGTGGAAGAAGACGGGTCGGGGCCGCGAGCAGTAGTGGTCGAAGTCGACCCAATCGGCACAGCAGGTGGAGGTAGTGTTGGATCATTAATTCCTTCAGCACCCACTTCCTCATCATCAAAAAGAGGTTCTCCAACCTCATGATCACCTGCATGCTCAAATCTAGAAGAAGGACAATGCATGGTCTCGTCGAAGGTGACATCGGATGTCTCCATGACTCGGTTAGTATCAAGGTTAAGTACACGATATGCACGAGTATGATTACCATAACCCAAAAATACACCATCAGTAGAACGAGACTCAAACTTGTCCGAGTTGCCTTTCTTGAGTATAAAACAGTGGCAACCAAAAACTCTAAAATAACTTACTTTGGGTTGCTTCCCAAATCGCAACTCATAAGAAGTCTTCTTCAAGAAAGCACGGAGAAAAATGTGATTGGAAATATAGCATGCAGTGTTAATAGCCTTGGCCCAATACCGCCTAGGAGTCCTATAGCCTTGGTCCGATTTTTCCTCTCTACAACACCATTTTGTGGCGGTGTGTAGGGGGAAGAAAACTGATGCTCCAAACCCAAAGAGTTACCAAACTTCTCAAAATCCGAGTTTTTAAACTCAGAACCATTATCGCTACGAATAGCTCTCATCGAGTTCTTAGGGAACTCATTCTAAAGTCGCAAGATCAAATTGCAAACAAACGTGAAAGTCTCAGTTTTCTCAGCTAAAAAGAAAACTCACAAATATCTCAATAAGTCATCAACAACAACAAGCACATACCACTTCCCACCAACCGAGCTCACCCGAGCCGGACCGACAAGGTCCATGTGTAAAAGCTCTCCAGGGCGCTTAGCCATAACCTGATTCACTGGATTATTGGGAGCGGCTACCATTTTCCCATGTCTACAAGAATGGCAAACAAGATCCTTCTCCATGCACAACTTGTGCAATCCTTGGATTAAGCCAAGTGAACTAAGCCTTGCAAGCAAGTCGAAGCTCAGATGATCTAGTCTCATATGCCATTTCCAAAGATCAGAGGAGGAAGGTCCAGCCAAAAGACAACGAGAAATTCCAAATGATTCTGAGAAATTTGCATGAAAGACTTTTCCAAAGGGCGAAATCAAACATACAAGATTGCCCTGAGGATCCAAAATACGACTGTGATTCGGCTTAAAACGAATCTCATAAGCATCATCAAAGAGTTGCGTAACAGAAAGAAGGTTAAAATGCAAGTTAGGAACAAGAGCAACATCACGCAACACAAAGTGCTCATTAACTCGCACCGACCCACGATTGTCGGTGTTTATTAACCGACAACTCGTCTTGGGGATTCCCAGACGATTTGTTCGGTGGGGATCGACGTATGTAGAACTCGATGGTAAACGCAGAGACAATGATTTATACTGGTTCGGACTGCTGAATAGCATCCCTACGTCCAGTTTGTGGGGAATAATATTTGGCGCCCTGCGCTTATGGGTGTCTGGTTGTGTACCATGACCCCTTGTGTCTGTCTTATGTCCCGATCTAGGGAACTCTGCCTCTCTTTATATAGTCCCGAAGGCTAGAGTCCTAGTCGGTTACATCTTAGGAGTCCTAGTAGGATTACAAGGTAGCAATACTACTAGGATTACATGGAGAGTCCTAGTTGGACTATGTCTTCGCCCTTCCTTGCGGAGTACCCGGGGACTCTGTCCCACAAGCCCCCGAGCTCTTCATGGTTTATTGGTGAAGTCATCTTGAGAGACCTTGGCCTTGATCAAGTGTCATCCGAGTACCTTCTGAGAGAAACCATAAAGTGCTCTTGAAGTCTCCTAATGGTGTGCGCTTTCTGAAAAGCGCACCCATTGGGTGTAGCCCCCGAGCCTCTTGCTGTTTAGCATAAAGAGCTGGATGGTCTTGTCTGAAATTGCTCCAATTCCTTTTGAAGAAATTTGGATGCATCATTTGAGGATATGTATCCCGCAGCCCCCGAGCCTAAAATTGACTAGTCGGAGTCGATTGTAGGATCTTGTAGACATCCTTCAGGGTGCAACCGAGTAATCTCCCGAAGACAAGGATCAAAATCTGCTTGTCGCCGAGTGGTTGAATGCTTGTAAATTTGATCTTTCATCCTTGAATCCCAGCCCCCGAGCATAGTCGAAGTGAAGTCGATTAAGCTGAGGCAGCGACCGAGCCCCCGAGCTTAATGTCGACTAAGCCATGGAGGAGAAGGAGCTTGATCGAAGCAGTGGAAGTAGAATATTGGTGAGCTCAAGGCTTCGGGTGGGTAGTCTCCTCACCGGAGACCCCGTATCACCCCCACCTCGAGACTCCCAAATCATCATAACCATGTTTGAAGGCTCATCGCAACAACATGGTGTCCTAGTGAGGCAGCCCTCAGGGGCGTACGTAACCCAGCAGTGTGGTGTCTGAGTGAGGCAACCCTCAGGGGCGTACCTCACCCAGCGGCTTGGTGTCCGTGTAGAGCAGCCCTCAGGGGCGTACCTCAACCGGTGTTGTAGTCCATATCTTTTTCCCTGCGAAGTAGACATACAAAAACTTGTAGTAACAGATATTCATGATATCAAGTCGGGAGCATGTCCCAGCATTAACAAATGCATATGAATTTTTTCGCATCTTGCTCTTGCTAGGTTGTTTAAATCACCTGAGTAGTGGGCCTATGACGTTTAAGCACCTATCCTGCATGTTGAGCTTTGTCGAGCGTGAGGTACAGGCTTCATGGATTAAGGCTTGCACTTACTCAAGTAATTTAACAACTTGCTAAGAGAAGATTATAGCAGTCATGCTACGCGAAAAAGAGCAATCTTCGAGTGTACATTGTACACCCATGAGGTGTTGTCCCGACTACAAGCTCAGAGCTATATGAGTAGACGGGAATGCAATTGTAATGTGGCCGTAGCGGCTCACATTAATATTTGGAAATATTAAAAATATTAAAGCATGACTTAGCTTGGTTGATGCCGAGTCGAGTGATCAGCACCGCCGAGTAGAGTAGTCGACACCGTCGAGATATCCGAGTAATGGATGACTTCGTACTCGGATGGCTCGCTTATTACTCGGACGACTTGTTTGCAGCTCGATGACGGCTTGATTCTTCAAAGCTTGCTCGACAACTCGCTTGTGGCTCGACGGTTCGCTCGTGGCTTAACGACAACTTGATGGATTGCTCGCGGTTCAACTGTAGCTCGAGGGCTTGCTTGCTTGCGGCTCAACAACGGCTTGATGGTTCGCTTACAGCTCAACAGCAGCTTGAAGGCTCGCTTTTGCGGCTCAACGGCAGCTTGATGGCTTGCTTGCGGCTCAACGGCAGCTTGAGGGCTCGCTTACTTGCTGTCTCAATGACAACTTGATGGTTCGCTCGCAGCTTAACAGTAGCTCGAGGGCTCACATGCGGCTCATGGCACACTTGTGGCTTTATGGCAGCAAGATGGCTCGACGACTCGGTACCCAGATGTTTGTGGATATATGAGTAGTTGGTCATTGATGAAGTCGATTAGTCGGAACAACTCCTCAGCAGATTCTTGGTCGAGCCGGGTTGTTGCCGAGTAATTCTTGATCATCTGGATCTTGTTCCCGACTAATACGTTGGATCCGAGTGGAGTAGTCGGTCGAGTCCGGGTAGTCGGGAGTACGCGTGGAGTCTTGTTGTCTGCAGCTCGGCTTGCTTGCAGCTTGGATGATTCGCTTGCAGGTGTCTTGGCGTGAGAACTTTTATGCCGCTCGTACTGAGTAGTCATGTCGTGTGCAGGTTGGACTTCTAGCGCTCCTCATATTGCTCGTTCATGGCTTGATCAACTCGCTCATGGGAATAAACTAGAATTTTCTTTGTACGTGTATGGTCTCCTTATCCACATATGCATATCTATGTTTGATGGGCTGATCCGAGTAGATGTATTAATTTGCTTGCTCTTTGAAAGCTATCGGCTTGCTTGGAGTAGCAACGGAGTCAGACCTTGGCGGGACTTGGAGTCAAAATTGAACTCGACAGAGACGGAATCGGCCTCGATTAGGAGTCGGAGCCCAACTCGGTCGAGGCAGAGTCGACAGAGAACAATGTTGCTGCAACGTACGTCACCGCCGACGGAAGGATCTGGTCGAGTCAGAAATGAAAGTGCCAAAAACCCACCAAACATATGTTTTGGGTCAAATAGAGATGATTGGGTGCGTCCGTTGCAAAAAATTCAACTGCGAGTTTTCTGGTGAATCAGTGGGAAAAATGGCCACACCGAGCCAGTTTTACGGCACCGTTCCGTCGAAAATGAAATAGCCAAAAACCCACCAAACATGAGTTTTAGGTCAAACGAAGATGATTGGGTGTGTCCGTTCTGAAAAATTCAACTGCGAGTTTTTTTGGTGAATCAGTGAAAAAAATGGCAATACCAAGAGAGTTTTGCGGCACCATTCCGTCGGAAATGAAACTACCAAAAACCCCCCAAACATGAGTTTTGGGTCAAACGGAGATGATTGGGTGCTTCCATTGCGAAAAATTCAACTACGGGGTTTTTTGGTGAATCAGTGGGAAAAACGGCCATCCCGCACGAGTTTTGCGGCACCATTTCGTCAGAAATGAAAGTGCCAAAAACCCACCAAACATGAGTTTTGGGTCAAACAAAGATGATTGGATGCCTCCGTTGCGAAAAATTCAACTGCGAGTTTTTTTAGTGAATCAGTGGAAAAAACGGTCATCCCGCTCGATTTTTGCGGCACCGTTCCGTCGGAAATGAAAGTGCCAAAAACCCACCAAACATGAGTTTTGGGTCAAACGGAGATGATTGGGTGATCCCGTTGCGAAAAATTCAACTGCGAGTTTTTTGGTGAATCAGTGGGAAAACCTCCATCCCGAGCGAGTTATGCGGCACCGTTCCGTCAGAAATGAAAGTGCCAAAAACCCACCAAACATGAGTTTTGGGACAAACGGAGATGATTGGGTGCGTCCGTTGCGAAAAATTCAACTGCGAGTTTTCTGGTGAAATAGTGGGAAAACGGCCATACTGAGCAAGTTTTGGGGCACTGTTCCGTCAAAAATGAAAGTGCCAAAAACCCACCAACTTGAGTTTTGGGTCAAACGGAGATGATTGGGTGCGTCCGTTGCGAAAAATTCATCTGCGAGTTTTTTTGGTGAATCAGTTTGAAAACGACCTTCTCGCTCGATTTTTGCGGCACTGTTCTGTCAGAAATGAAAGTGCCAAAAACCCACCAAACATGAGTTTTGGGTCAAACGGAGATGATTCGGTGCGTCCGCTACGAAAAATTCATCTGTGAGTTTTTTGGTGAATCAGTGGGAAAACGGCCATCCCGAGCGAGTTTTGCGGCACGGTTCCATCGGAAATGAAAGTGCCAAATACCCACCAAATATGAATTTTGGGTCAAACGGAGATGATTGGGTGCATCCGTTGCGAAAAATTCAATTGCGAGTTGTCTCGTGATACAGTGGGGAAAATGGCCAAACCGAGCGAGTTTTGCGGCACCGTTCCGTCGAAAATGAAAGTGCCAAAATGAGAACACAAGGTTGATATGTGCCCATGTGGTTCCCTTCCTGAGTGATGAGTGATCGATCAATGAGCAACATGTCTCTTGGCTGTGTTGATGTGCAGGTGCAGAGCTCGGACAGTGGTCGAAGGTGAGGTGAAGGTCAAGTAGGGACGTGCCGTGATGACGGACCGAGAGCGGTGAAGGGCCGACGTGGAGCTTGGACCGACGGACCGGGAGACCTGAGGACCAGCTATGGTAGCTAGCATGTGGCGTCGACAAGCGAGAGCACATGGGGATGTGCGGTGCATCGGCCGAGTCGGGAGGAAGGTGATGGTGTCGTGACACTTGGTGGGAGGCCGAGAAGGATGGCGAATGCACTGTGCCCGGCGTGGAGGCTGGACATGCTCCGGCATCGGTGCTGGAACTCGGGGTGCGCGAACCACATCCCGTCGACGGCGCGGGTTCGGTAGCTGACCCTTGAAAAGCTACCCTCGACGGTTTCCAAGTTTGGGCCTCAAAACTCGGGGTGGCCGGTTTCCGAGTTTGTGCCTCAAAACTCGGCATGGACGGTTTCCAGGTTTGGGCCTCAAAACCTGGGCTCGCGGTTTCTGAGTTTGGGCCACAAAACTCAGCCTGAGGACAGGTTTCCCGGTTTCAGCCTCAAAACCGGGGGAAAGCCCAGGTTTCCCGGTTTCGGCCTCAAAACCGGCGGAGGTCCGCAAAAAGGACGGTCGACGCGTGGCGGCGTGGAGAGGCTGGCGCAGAGGCGAGGCTACCCACGAAGAAGGCGCGACGGTCGACTGGGCGGCACGTGGCGGCATCCTGAGGCTTGCGTCGAGGCGAAGCTAAGGGTGAGGAAGGCACGTGGCCGTCATATCAACTATCAGCAGAGTTGGATCGGGATACCCCTAGGGTTGGCCGCTTCGCTCTTGTATCTAGGGGTAGAAAGGGGATTATTGTATTAGGCTATAAATAAGAGAGGCACCCCTCCTCTCTCCCGATCTTAGCAGTCATTTGTTCCTGAGCTCTCTCTCTCTCTAGCCCTCGCTTAGGTTCTAATCATTCCTCGCTGCTAGCGATCCACAGAGACGGGAATCATACCTCTGTGTATTTGGATCTTTTGAGGAAACGAGACCGTATTCTCGTTGTCTCCTCGTGTGGAGGAATTTCGGCTGAAATCGAATTGAATCGTGTCTTGTGTTTTGTGTTCTTCATGTTTTGGTTTTTATCTCCCGGGGATTTGTCTCGTTCTCCCTCTTCGTGAGATGATTTTCGATTCCACTTGAATCAATTTGTTCTTGGTCGTGAGCTCCTTCCTTCTACCGAAGGAATTCTCTCCTAACCTCACCAATCCATAGATCGGGTTGATTTCGCGTTCGTTCTTCGTTCTTTCCCCCTTTCCGGTGATCCTCGGATTTCTCTTGATAGACTTGGTTTGGTGCGATGATTTCTTAGGATTAGCACCCCAATACGTAGAGGAACACTTGGGAAGAGTTTGATCGAAGTCTCTTTTGATTTGGTGAAGTTTTGATCGAATTGCCTTTTGTCCTGAGCAGTTTTTCTGCTCTCTGTTCATCCGCGGACAGTCCGCGCCCCCAGCGGCGGACAGTCCGGGAATCGGGACTCAGTAGGATCAGAATAGCCCAGCGCAACACTGTTCTCTGTTTTGTGAACGGCGGACAGTCCGCAGTCAAACTCGCGGACAGTCCGGGACTAGTCCAGAACTGTTTCAGAACAGTCTGTTTTGGACTTGGTTGCCAGCGGACAGTCCGGACTTCCAGTCGCGGACAGTCCGGCGTTCACCGGACAGTCCGCGAATCTACAGCTTGTGTAGTTTTGCTCTAAGGCTTTGGCAGTTGGTTTTGAGGTTTCTCCAGGGGTTCCGCTCTACCACTAGGACATCTCCTAGGGTATCCACCTACTCGTAGGTCGTGAACTCTTCGGTCGTTTCGAGTCTTAGCTTTTGGGGCGATTTTCTGGGACAAGGGTCATTCTATTCACGGGTTGAATTTGAGGCTCCCATTGACCCCCCCCCTCTGGTCGCTAATCCGGTCCTTCAATTGGTATCGGTGCCGGTTAAGGATCTTCTCTACCTTAATCGGTTTCGGATCCTAAGGGCGACATGGATCGAGGGAACGGCAAGGCTCCTTGGTTCGATGGAACGAACTACTCCTATTGGAAGATTCGGATGCGTGCTTACCTCAACAGCATCGGATCTTCTGTCTGGGAGATATGCGAGAATGCTGAGTACGTAGTCCTTGCGGCTCATGTGGGTCAGGTCCAGATTGACCAGCACGAGGCCAACTCGAAGGCTCGTAATGCTCTTTTGGCCAGTATTTCCCTTCCTGAGTTTGAGCGTGTCTCTGAGCTTGAGACGACACGAGAGATCTGGGTGAAGCTTCAAAGCTATCACGAGGGAACCGCTTAGGTCAAGACCAGACTCTTCGAGACGTACAAGCACGAGTACGAGAACTTTGTTCAGTTGGAGGGAGAGACGATTGACGCTATGTTCGCTCGTTTCCAAACAATTGTGAACAAGATGCGTGCCAATTGGGCCAACCTACCCTATGACGATCATGAGTGGGCTCTCAAGTTGCTATACGCCCTGGATCAGAGGGTATGGGAGGTGAAGGTGTCGACTATCATAGAGTCTCCATCCTATGACACCCTCACCGTGGACGAGCTGTTCAGCAAGCTCAAGTCCACCGAGATCGATCACCTGACTCAGGCCAAGCTGAAGAACCCATCTTCACATTCCATGGCTTTGGTGTCAGGCATGGGTGGATCGACTTTCTCTGCTAACGCTTCACCTCCTCTGTTTTCTTTGTCTTCTTTGCTTACAGTCACGAAGGAGCAGTTGGAGGCGTTTGGAGACGACGAGCTCGCCCTCGTCATCACTCGGTTCTCGCGGTTTCAGAACAACCGCCTGAATCACCGGTGTGGTGGCGCACGCAAGGGCTGCTACAAGTGTGGTGATCTAGACTACTTCATGGCGAACTGTCCCAAGAACAACAAGAAGTCTTCCAGCAAGAATCGCAACTCCAGGCGCAAGGGCAAGCCGGAGTACAAGACCGAGAAGAAGAAGAACAAGGACGGTTTTCGTCGGGAGGACTTGGAGAGGGCTTTCGACGCCGGTCGGCGTGTCATCTTCGCTTCCAAAGGCGAGGAAGACAAGACCTCCGACAGCGACTCCAGCGATGACGGGTCCGAGCACAAGATGGAAGATCGCTTCAACGGACTCTGCTTCTTCGGCAACTCCTCCAAGGGCTTATGCACCATGGCCCTGGACGAAGAGGACAGCAAGTGCCAAGCGAAGGGCGCCGACGATGCCAACAGCGACGACGACGACGACAACACTTCTGAGGTATCAAATTTCTGTCTTGTCGATCGTCTCACTGATGAGCGCGATAGCTTTGCGGAGTTAGTTCTTGCTTTGGAGAAGAGACTCACGTAAGTTAACCAAGAGCGCGGTGAGTTTAAGACAAAGATGAAGAAGGCGCTTAAGGAGCTTGAGTTTGCTAAGTCCGAAGTGAGGGTGACTGATGAGGAGGAGTGCGATGAGTGCACCACACACATGGCAAACTTTTCCACCCTACAAACCAAGTATGTCTCTCTGATCGAGGTGTATGATGAGCTGAAGAGTAGGCTAGACTTGGTGGGTGAGTGTCGTGAGTGTGCCTCCATGAAGAAGGAGCTGGAGGAAGTGAAGGCGAGGCCTTGTTTGCTGGGTGCGTGCAAGCTTTGTCCTAGCTTGCGAACTGAGTTGGCAGAAGTTAATGCCAAGTTTGCTGAAGCCATGAAGGCCAGCTCAGTTAGCACCTTGTCCGCTCCATGTGAGCGATGCGTGGGGATGGAGCTTGAGATTGCCAACTATCGGCATGACAGGATGCAAACCGAGGAGGAAAACACATACCTTTGGTCCATTCTGAGTTGGGTGTCATGCAGTGAGCCGCAGTTGGGCATGATGATCAGTCAGTTCAAGAGGGGAACTGATTGCTCGGGAGTATGCTTTGCTTCAGGTGGGAAGGGCGCTAGCATCTTTGGCAAGATCAGTGAGTTTAGTGGAGTGAGCCCTAGTGAGAAGCCATCTACTATCCCTAAGCTTACCAGGATCACCCCACCTGAGTCTCCCAAGCCTATCACCAAGGATGGCATCCTTCATGAACCTCCCAAGGCTCCACCTCGCAAGCAAGTGTGGGTTCCCAAACCTAACCATCTTAGGAACACACTTGACACCCTTCCTGACATCTCTAGTGATCCCCTTCCGAGAGGCAAGCAACCAGCCAGAGTGAACAACCCTCGTAACCGTAGGAACCAACAACCCAAGAGAGTGATGAGGTTCGAGTGCGAGTATTGTCACCGTGAGGGTCACCTAGCTGAGTTTTGCTTTCGGAGGAAGAGAGATGCTAGGAAGGAGTTGGAGCTGAACAACCAGGCCAGGCACCACCCTCTCCATTGTGTGCAAGGTCGGGGAGTTCAGAGGCAGGGCGCTAGACCTGGAGGTGCACCCCCTCAGGTTGCTAGGCCTCAGGCAGCTAGACCACAGGGTGGTGGTCATGCCCGTCGCGGTTCCGGTCATTCTCAATATGATCATGAGCCGGGTGTAAGAGGCTTTGCTGCTCAGTTCCATAGCGGACCTGCGGATACATGGGTGTATGCCGAGTCTCTGAGTGATGAGTGATTGTCAACGGGTTTGATCGCATGTTCTTTGGCTTGTGTTGTGCAGGTGTCGAGCACGGAGACAGTGATCGAGGGCAAGGTGAAGGTCAAGTTGAGACGTGCCGTGCCGATGGACTGGGTGCGATGAAGGATGGGCGTGCCGTGCGGCGAACGTGCCATGCCGATGTATCGAGCAGTGAAGGGCGGACGTGAGGCTTGGACTGAGGGACCGGAGTGCCTGAGGATCAGCTGTGGTGGCTGGCAGCCTGGGACAGCGACGAGCGGAGACTTGCGGGGCACGGTGTTGCTCGGGTCGAGGACCTGGGGACACGTGTCAGTGGACGGGGTGCACGGGCGGTGCATCCCCTCTACAGCTCCGGTTTGGTGGTTGAGCCAGGGAAAAACCACCGGGTGGACGGTTTCCGAGTTTGGGCCTCAAAACTCGGGTGCTCGGTTTCCAGGTTGAGCCACAAAACCTGGGCGCGGACGGTTTCCGAGTTTGGCCACAAAACTCGGGCGATGGGCCGGTTTCCGAGTTTGGGCCTCAAAACTCGGGCGCTGCGGGTTTCTGAGTTTGGGCCACAAAACTCAGGCTGGTGGGCTGGTTTCCTGGTTTGGGCCTCAAAACCGGGGGTTGCTGGAAAAGGCTGGTTTCCCGGTTTGGGCCACAAAACCGGGGGTGCAGAGCGAGGACGGCACGTGGCGGCAATCGGAAGGTTGCGTGGAGGCAACGCGGACGAGTTGTGCGGGCGTGGCCGTTGGATCTACCTACCACATGAGTTGGTCCAGAATAACCTTAGGGTTTAGCTGGTTCGCTCTGTAATTAGAATAGAGAGGGGTAGAGTAGGAAATAGACTTAGACTAGAATAGGATAAGTAGTCAGGGGAGACACCCTCCTCCCCTATCTCAGTTTTAGCCATCTCATTTGCTTCCTGCACTTAGGGTTTCCTGCTCTCCCATCCCCTGCTGTAGCTGAGATCCGCAGAGAGACTTGCAACTCTGTGTACTTGTTGAGTTTGAGGAAAGGAGGCCGTAACCTCCTTGTCGTAGCGGGTGTTTGCGCTTCGGCTTGCAATTCGTGGCTGTGATTTCCGTTGTGTTCGTGTTCTTCGCGGAATCCTTTTTTACCACGATTTTCTCGTCGCTTGATCTCTTTGTTCGATCCATCTTTTGCAAATTCGTTTGAACCAAGTTGTTCTAGATCGTGAGGCACTTCTTTCCACCGAAGGAATCATCCTCAAACCTCACGGTCTAGGAGATCGATCGATTTTAGTTTCGGGTCAAGTTTTCTTCCTTCCCCCGAAATTCTTCGATTCACCGATTTGGAGATAGGTTCGAGCCATGATCTCTTAGAGATAGCTCACTATACTCCTTGTGACTCATCTCACCAAGTTTGATCCCTAGAGGAATTGTTTAGGGTGAGATAGAGGCAAATCGGTGGACGAACAGGGCTGCTGCGAGTCGACCGGACGCTCAGTCGGGGTGACCGGACGCTCGGTCTGTGAGTCCGGTCGATGAACAGCACGTAACCGTGTTCTTCACTTTGACCGGACGCTCCGTTCACTTTTTGACCGGACGCACCGCTTCCACTGTTCATCGTGCTTGTTCGCTTCTGACCGTACGCACTGCTCTCGACCGGACACTCCGTACTCGTCAGTCCGGTCGCGAACAGTAAGGTTCCAGAGCCGATTTTTGTTGACCGGACGCGTCCGGTCCCTGCTGACCGGACGCTGGCCAAAGTCCGGTCGATTCAGTTTCGCGCGTTTTCGTTCGCGGTTCGTTCGTTCTTAATCGGATTCGAGTTCCGTCTTTTGCATTGGCTTTCTAGGGTTGTCTAGTGTCCCGCTGTGCTTCTAGGAGGCATCCACCCTACATCTAGGGTCGTGGACATTAGCAAGCTCTAGGGTTCGCTCTTGGGGTTGATTTTGGGACAGTGGCATCTAGTTTCCGAAAGGAAATTTTGAAGCTCCCATTCACCCCCCCTCTGGTCACTTTCGGTTAGCTTCTCGGTCCTTCAATTGGTATCGGAGCAGGTTAAGGATCTTCCACCTTAGCCGGTTCCAGATCCACAGAAGGCGACATGGATCGTGGCGTGGGCAAACCGCCGTTTTTCGATGGGACGAACTATGCGTATTGGAAGATACGCATGTCGGCCTATCTGCAGAGTTTGGGTGCTTCCATCTGGGATATTTGCAACTCTGCCGATTACGTGGTCTTGGCTGCTCGTGTGACTCAGCATCAGATCGATGAGCACGAAGCCAATAGCCGAGCCCGTAATGCTCTCTTTTTGTGTTTGAGCATGGGAGAGTTTGATCACGTTTCTCACCTCTCTACGGCTCGGGAGATTTGGGCCACCCTCATGCGTTTTCATGAGGGCACCTCTCAAGTCAAAACCCGACTCTACGAGTCGTTCAAGAGAGAGTATGAGAACTTTAGACATCAACCTGGCGAGAGCATAGAGAGTTTATTCGCTCGCTTTCAGGTGATTGTCAACAGGATGAGGGCTAACAAGGAGCAGTTGCCTTTCGACGATCATGAGAGAGCCTTGAAGCTTTTGCATACTCTTGATCGGTCGATGTGGGATTCCAAAGTTCAGGCGATCATCGAATCGCCTAACTATGAGACCCTCACGTGCGACGAGCTCTTTAGTAAGCTCAAGTCCAGTGAGATTGATGCCATGTCGAGGGCTTCTTATGCGAATCCTTCTGGCCCGACTATGGCTTTGGTGTCTGGCTCTTCTGCTAATCCCTCTGCTGGCTTTGCACTTTCTTCACTCTTTTCTGTCACAGAGGACCAGCTTGAGTTGTTGGGGGATGACGAGTTGGCAATGCTCGCCAACCGGTTCACGCGGTTCCACAACAACCGCATGAACCGTCGCCGCGGTGGAGGACGCTCAGGATGCTATGAGTGCGGCGACCCCGACCATTTCATCGCCAACTGCCCTAAGAAGAAGCATTCATCTGGGAAGGGCGATCATGGGCACAAGTACGACTCCGGCAAGCGCAAGGAGAAGTACGTCCCCGCGAGGCACAAGCGGAGGGGCGGCTTCGACAAGGAGTACATCAAGAAGAAGTACTTGGAGAAGGCCCAGGCTGAGCAGCGTGCGTTCTTCGCCACGCTCAGCGATGTCGACGGCTCGGATAACGACTCCGCTTGCTCAAGCGATGACGAGTCCGAGAAGAAGAAGAGGATCGAGGACAAGCTGAACGGTCTCTGCTTCTTCGCCGACGACGATGGCTTCTGCACCATGGCGCTTGGGGATGAGGTCGATGGCAAGCTAAAGCACACCCCTCGGGACGACGACGACGACGACACCTCCCAGGTATCCCTCACCCACGACGAGCTTTCTGCTGAGGTTGAGAAGCTTACTGCTGCGCTCCTTAGTCAGGACAAGTTGCTTAGGCGTGTCGCTAGAGATCGCAAGGAGTTTAGGCAGAAGTGGGAGGACACGGTGAGAGAACTTGAGTTTGCCAAGTCCACCGTGGTCGTGTCGGAGGAAGTTGAGTGTGAGATGTGCACCACGCACATGACTGACCTTCTCACTTTGAGAGGTAAGTATGCTGCGTTGGTAGGAGAGGTGGATGAGCTGAAAGCTAGACCTTCTCTGTTGGGTGCGTGCAAGACTTGTCCTGTCTTGCAATCTGAGTTGGCAGAGAAGAATGCCAAGATTGTGTCTCTTGAGGAGGCCAACTCAGGTAGCACGAGTGTGGCTAGGTGTGCTTTGTGTGAGGGTTTGGAGATGGAGATTGCGAATGTCAAGCTTGGCAAGATGCAAACCGAGGAAGAAAACACATACCTTCGGACCATCTTGTCATGGGTCTCTTGTAGTGAGCCGCAGCTCGGGATGATGATCTCCCAATTTAAGCGAGCTGCTGGAGGTCCTGGTGTAGGTTTTGCTCCGGGTGTTGATCTTTCTGCTTTTGGGAAGATTGGAGAGTCGAGTGGTCTGAACCCTAGTGAGAAGCCCAACTCCACCACTACTCCCAAACTTGCCAAGCTTCCACCCAAAGAGCCCGTCAAACCTACCACCAAGGATAGGGTGTTTGAGGAACCTCCGAGAGCTCCACCCAAGAACCAAGTGTGGCATCCCAAACCCAACCACCTAAAGAACAAGCTGGATACAATGCCACCTATCCAGGAGGAGTTGCCACAGAAGGGCAAAGTGACCCATACCCACAGTCCTGCGTACCAACAACCCCCTGTGCGTGCGGTGAGGTACCAGTGTGACTTCTGTGGGAGAGATGGTCACTTGAGCGAGTTCTGCTTTCGGCGCAAGAGAGAGGCGCGCCGTGCTCGGGAGATGGACAACCCGGACTCATACCACCCCTTCCATGGTGAGCATGGGCCGAATGTCCAGAGGAGAGCTCCGAGGAGAGAGGCCAGGCCTAGAGGTCCAGAGCCTCAAGTGCCAAGGCGTAGGCCTCACAGAGAGCGTGCCCGGCGGGAGCCTGCAGTTGCAGGTTTTGGACCCCGTGAGGGAGGCTTTGTAGTTGAGCGCTATCCCCCACCGCAGTGTGAGTATCGCGGTGAGTGCTTCTTCCCCAGTGGACCACGTTTTCCTGTGCGTGGTGATCGCTACCCTCGTAGACGTACTAGGAATGGTTTTTCTGCTAACCGTTCTTTTGAGCAGCCGGCCCAACACTGGTATTCTTCCTACTTCACTAACCCCAGTGTTGGACCGTATGCTCACCCTATGTCTTTTTATTGATGTAGGTAAAACGGTTGGAGGACATTTGGTTGGTGGATTCCGGTTGCTCGAGGCACATGACCGGAAACGCCAAGTGGTTCTCCAGCCTTAGCCCGGTCGCCGGAAAGGAGTACATAACCTTCGGCGACAATAGTAAAGGTAAGGTGTTATCCCGTGGGACGGTGCGGGTTAATGAGCACTTTGTGTTGCGCGATGTTGCTCTTGTTTCTAACCTGCATTTTAACTTGCTTTCTGTTTCGCAACTTTTTGATGATGACTACGAGATTCGTTTTAAACCGAACCTTAGTCGCATCTTAGATCCTCAGGGCGATCTTGTATGTCTGATTTCGCCCTTTGGGAAAGTCTTTCGCGCGAATTTCTCGGAGTCGTTTGGTTCTTCTCGCTGTCTTTTGGCTAGTCCTTCTTCCTCCGATCTTTGGAAGTGGCATAGGAGGCTCGGTCATTTAAGCTTCGACTTACTTGCAAGACTTAGCTCACTTGGCCTAATCCGAGGATTGCCCAAGCTTTCGATGGAGAAGGATCTAGTTTGCCATTCTTGCAGACATGGGAAGATGGTTGCCGCTCCCCACCATCCAGTGACTAAGGTCATGACCTCGCACCCCGGAGAGCTTTTACACATGGACCTTGTTGGTCCGGCTCGGGTGAGCTCAGTTGGTGGCAAGTGGTATGTTTTGGTTGTTGTTGACGACTTTTCGAGATATTCGTGGGTCTTCTTTTTGACTGAGAAGACTGAGACTTTCTCCTTCGCTCGCAATCTGATTTTGCGTCTTCAGAACGAGTTCCCTTTGAACTCGATGCGAGCTATTAGAAGTGATAATGGTTCCGAATTCAAAAATTCGGATTTTGAGAAGTTTTGTGACCGCCTTGGTTTGGAGCATCAGTTTTCTTCCCCCTACACACCGCCCCAAAATGGTGTCGTAGAGAGGAAGAATCGGACCCTTGTTGAGATGGCCAGGACAATGCTCGATGAGCATAGGACTCCTAGGCGCTATTGGGCCGAAGCTATGAACACTGCATGCTACATTTCAAATCGCATTTTTCTGAGAGCCTTTTTGAAGAAGACCTCTTATGAGTTGCGTTTTGGTCGCCAACCCAAGGTGAGTTATTTTAGAGTCTTCGGTTGTCACTGTTTTATATTGAAGAAAGGCAACCTGGACAAGTTTGAGTCTCGTTCTTCTGACGGGGTATTTTTGGGTTATGGCACTCACACTAGAGCATATCGTGTACTTAACCTTGACACTAACCGAGTCATGGAGACATCAGATGTCACCTTCGACGAGACTTTTGTTTCTCCTTCTTCTCGTTTTGAGCGTGCAGGTGATCATGAGGTTGGAGAGCCTCTTTTCGATGACGAGGAAGAGGGTGCTGAAGGGATGGATGATTCAGCACCCCCTCCACCTACCGTGCTGCAAGGAGCGGCCTCGACGACGACTCACGGCCCTGACACCTCCTCTTCCTGGGGGCCGTGGGATCCTCCACCTCGCGCGGTGCCTTTTGTACCCGGGGTGGAATCAGCTGCTGTTGAGGAGGAGGTCACATCTTCCCGGGAGGCGCCACGACACATCCAGCGCCAGCACCCCCCTCAGCAGATGATCGGCGACATCGGCGAGCGAGTCACTCGCTCCAGGTCACAGCACATCTCTCACTTCGCTCACTCTGCTTTTGTTGCTAATTTTCGGCCCCGAGATGTTGGACACGCATTGACGGATCCGGATTGGGTTAATGCCATGCATGAGGAGTTAGAAAACTTTGAGCGAAATCAGGTTTGGGTTCTAGTTCCACCTCCACCTGACTGTAAGCCTATTGGGACAAAATGGGTTTTCAAAAACAAGCAAGGAGAGGATGGCCACGTTGTGAGAAACAAGGCCAGGCTTGTAGCGAAAGGTTATAGTCAGAAGGAGGGGATATACTATGAGGAGACGTTTGCTCCTGTAGCTCGTTTGGAGGCAATTAGGATACTCTTGGCCTTTGCTACATCCAAAGGTTTCAAACTTTTTCAAATGGATGTCAAGAGTGCCTTCTTAAACGGCTACATAGAAGAAGAAGTTTATGTTGAGCAACCCCCCGGTTTTGAAAATCCCAAGTTTCCAAACCATGTCTTTAAACTTCACAAAGCTTTATATGGTTTGAAACAAGCCCCTAGAGCCTGGTATGATAGGTTAAAAACCTTTTTGCTTGCTAAGGGTTTTAAAATGGGATGTGTAGATAAGACGCTTTTTCTCCTCCGGCAAGGCAGAGACACGCTCTTGGTCCAGATTTACGTGGATGATATCATTTTCGGTGGTTCTTCTCACGCGTTGGTTGCCAAGTTTGCAGATACTATGAGCAGGGAGTTCGAGATGAGCATGATGGGCGAGCTGACATTCTTTCTCGGGTTGCAAATTAAGCAATCCCGAGAGGGGACGTTTGTGCACCAGGGCAAGTACACGAAGGACTTGCTGAAGCGGTTTGATATGGGTGAGGCCAAGCCTCTTCCAACACCCATGTCGACGACGACTGCCCTGGATGCGGATGTGGAGGGAGAAACAGTGGACCAGAAGGAGTACCGCAGCATGATCGGGTCGCTGCTCTACCTGGCGGCGACACGCCCGGACATCCAGTTCGCGGTGTGTCTGTGCGCGCGCTTTCAGGCGTCGCCGCGCACTTCTCACCGTCAGGCGGTGAAGCGCATCTTCAGGTACCTTTGTTTCACTCCTGAGTTTGGGATTTGGTATTCTGCTTCCTCCACCCTCTCGCTTTGCGGTTATTCCGATGCCGATTTTGCTGGTTGTCGCATTGAGCGCAAGTCCACTTCTGGGACTTGCCAATTTATTGGATCTTCTCTTGTATCGTGGTCTTCTCGCAAGCAGTCTAGTGTCGCCCACTCTACCATGGAGGCTGAGTATGTTGCTGCGGCTAGCTGCTGTTCCCAGTTACTCTGGATGATGGCCACTTTGCGTGATTTTGGTTTGAGCTTTTCTCGCGTGCCTTTGCTTTGTGACAACACGAGTGCTATTAGCGTTGCTAAGAACCCCGTGCTTCACTCTAAAACCAAACACATTGATGTGCGCTTTCATTTCTTGCGAGACCACCAGGAGAAGGGTGATATCGACCTTCGCCATGTCGATACTCATCACCAACTGGCTGATATTTTCACCAAGCCTTTAGACGAATCAACCTTTAATCGGTTGAGGGGTGAGCTTGGTGTGTGTTTCCTCTTTTAGATGGGGGAAACCTTTTGGATCTTGTATAGACTGACTCTTTTATTTTGAGTTTCTTTTCTTTGCATTTGTGCATACGCATTTACATTCTGAGCTTCATGTTTATAATCACTAGAATGTAACTATGCTCTGTTTAGTATGCTCCGATGCTTATGTTGATGCATGTAGCTTATGCTCCTTCTGATCACTAGTACATGTTATGAGCTGAGCTATTTCGGAATGGTGAATTTGCCTAATGTATATAAATCTGAAAATGATCACCATTGAGGTATGCAACTAGCATGTGTAGGGTGTGTTGAGTCCATTCCTGCTTTTCATATATGCTAGGTTGCTATGTCTCTAGTTCTGAGTCATTCACTTGCTTAGTTTGTTCATATCATGTTTAAAATTTGAACCAAGTTTTAGTGAATTGAAAAGATCGAGATGGGATTGCTTGTCAACACCTCACGGTATCGAGACTGTTTCTCATTGCACTTTGAGTTAAACTTGAGCCGTGTAGTGTATGACCGAAACCGTAGCTTTAAGCTTCTGATTGTTTCGGCATAGGCTTCGCTCGGTTGAAAAGTTAGGCATTGACAAGCTTTCAACCTCTCGCAATCACATGCTAAATTTGAACTTGTGAAATTTCACCGCTGCAAACTCCGATATAAAACTGAAATCACAAGTATATGCTTCATTCCTATGCATGATGATTGAACTTTGCTAGGGGTGGTTCACCTTGTATACATGTTTAGCACTTGTTTGGATTCCTATCTATACATGTGTAGTGCTATTTTGATGGTGACTACCTTTTTGGCTAGAAACTGCTCACTTGCTCATATGCTTCATATTTCGTATGTGTGATCAGTTTGAGCCTTTGCTATTTGAGTGCTTAGTTGTGCCATTGGAGCTATACCGATTAGAGCATTTTTGCACTCTTTTGATTATATGCCTGAAGCCCCTAACTTGCATTTCTGACTTCATATGCATTTTTGAAAAGGGGGAGATTTTGTTGAGGGGGAGACCTTTGCTCGGTTCCTGGTTCTTGATAAGTGCATTTTCAACTAAGGGGGAGAAATGACAAATCATATGTCTCCTAGGGGGAGTTTTTTGCTAAGGGGCGAATTTTCAAATCCTTGTGCTCTTCTCTTGATTGGACCTAAGGGGGAGTCCCTGGTTGCTTGCACCTGTCGAGGGGGAGTTTGCTAGTTGTGTTGAGCCGTTGCCTCTATCTTGAGGGACTAGCAAACATTTTCCTCATTTGGCATCGAGTTTGATTTCGATTGGTTCGAAGACCTTTCGATTGTTTTTCAATTGGTTCGGAGTGGTTTTCGTGCTAGTTGTGTTGAGCCTCTGTGCCTCTATCTTGAGGGACTAGCAAACATTTTCCTCATTTGGCATCGAGTTTGATTTCGATTGGTTCGAAGACCTTTCGATTGTTTTTCAATTGGTTCGGAGTGGTTTTCGTGCTAGTTGTGTTGAGCCTCTGTGCCTCTATCTTGAGGGACTAGCACTTTGCCATTTTTTAGCTCCGATTTTCAATTGGTTTTCTGCTAGCGGTGTTGAGCCTGTTCTACCTCTTCTTGAGGGCTAGCTTTGCTTTGCTTGGTCGCGTCGAGCCGTTGCCCATGTCTTTGGGGACCAAGTTCTCGCTTCTTCCACTTGACCTTCTTCGGCTTTGCTATGCTTTTGGGTCATTTGGTTGAGTTCTCTCTTCTCCTTCCTCCTACCTTCTTCTTTCATTATGATTTGTGTGTGTAGTTGACAATGCACTCATCAAGGGGGAGATTGCGGATACATGGGTGTATGCCGAGTCTCTGAGTGATGAGTGATTGTCAACGGGTTTGATCGCATGTTCTTTGGCTTGTGTTGTGCAGGTGTCGAGCACGGAGACAGTGATCGAGGGCAAGGTGAAGGTCAAGTTGAGACGTGCCGTGCCGACGGACTGGGTGCGATGAAGGATGGGCGTGCCGTGCGGCGGACGTGCCATGCCGATGTATCGAGCAGTGAAGGGCGGACGTGAGGCTTGGACTGAGGGACCGGAGTGCCTGAGGATCAGCTGTGGTGGCTGGCAGCCTGGGACAGCGACGAGCGGAGACTTGCGGGGCACGGTGTTGCTCGGGTCGAGGACCTGGGGACACGTGTCAGTGGACGGGGTGCACGGGCGGTGCATCCCCTCTACAGCTCCGGTTTGGTGGTTGAGCCAGGGAAAAACCACCGGGTGGACGGTTTCCGAGTTTGGGCCTCAAAACTCGGGTGCTCGGTTTCCAGGTTGAGCCACAAAACCTGGGCGCGGACGGTTTCTGAGTTTGGCCACAAAACTCGGGCGATGGGCCGGTTTCCGAGTTTGGGCCTCAAAACTCGGGCGCTGCGGGTTTCTGAGTTTGGGCCACAAAACTCAGGCTGGTGGGCTGGTTTCCCGGTTTGGGCCTCAAAACCGGGGGTTGCTGGAAAAGGCTGGTTTCCCGGTTTGGGCCACAAAACCGGGGGTGCAGAGCGAGGACGGCACGTGGCGGCAATCGGAAGGTTGCGTGGAGGCAACGCGGACGAGTTGTGCGGGCGTGGCCGTTGGATCTACCTACCACATGAGTTGGTCCAGAATAACCTTAGGGTTTAGCTGGTTCGCTCTGTAATTAGAATAGAGAGGGGTAGAGTAGGAAATAGACTTAGACTAGAATAGGATAAGTAGTCAGGGGAGACACCCTCCTCCCCTATCTCAGTTTTAGCCATCTCATTTGCTTCCTGCACTTAGGGTTTCCTGCTCTCCCATCCCCTGCTGTAGCTGAGATCCGCAGAGAGACTTGCAACTCTGTGTACTTGTTGAGTTTGAGGAAAGGAGGCCGTAACCTCCTTGTCGTAGCGGGTGTTTGCGCTTCGGCTTGCAATTCGTGGCTGTGATTTCCGTTGTGTTCGTGTTCTTCGCGGAATCCTTTTTTACCATGATTTTCTCGTCGCTTGATCTCTTTGTTCGATCCATCTTTTGCAAATTCGTTTGAACCAAGTTGTTCTAGATCGTGAGACACTTCTTTCCACCGAAGGAATCATCCTCAAACCTCACGGTCTAGGAGATCGATCGATTTTAGTTTCGGGTCAAGTTTTCTTCCTTCCCCCGAAATTCTTCGATTCACCGATTTGGAGATAGGTTCGAGCCATGATCTCTTAGAGATAGCTCACTATACTCCTTGTGACTCATCTCACCAAGTTTGATCCCTAGAGGAATTGTTTAGGGTGAGATAGAGGCAAATCGGTGGACGAACAGGGCTGCTGCGAGTCGACCGGACGCTCAGTCGGGGTGACCGGACGCTCGGTCTGTGAGTCCAGTCGATGAACAGCACGTAACCGTGTTCTTCACTTTGACCGGACGCTCCATTCACTTTTTGACCGGACGCACCGCTTCCACTGTTCATCGTGCTTGTTCGCTTCTGACCGGACGCACTGCTCTCGATTGGACGCTCCGTACTCATGAGTCCGGTCGCGAACAGTAAGGTTCCAGAGCCGATTTTTGTTGACCGGACGCGTCCGGTCCCTGCTGACCGGACGCTGGCCAAAGTCCGGTCGATTCAGTTTCGCGCGTTTTCGTTCGCGGTTCGTTCGTTCTTAATCGGATTCGAGTTCCGTCTTTTGCGTTGGCTTTCTAGGGTTGTCTAGTGTCCCGCTGTGCTTCTAGGAAGCATCCACCCTACATCTAGGGTCGTGGACATTAGCAAGCTCTAGGGTTTGCTCTTGGGGTTGATTTTGGGACAGTGGCATCTAGTTTCCGAAAGGAAATTTTGAAGCTCCCATTCACCCCCCCTCTGGTCGCTTTCGGTTAGCTTCTCGGTCCTTCAGGACCACCTTTTCAGTATGGTGGTGATCGCTTTGCTCAGATGGGACATAGTGGTGAGTTTGGAGGTTTTCCATTCCATAGCGGACCACCCTTTCAGGTTGGTGGTGATCGCTATCCATCCATGGGACGAGGACAGTTTGGTGTTTCTACTAACACTTTTTCTGGGCCTATGACACAACACTGGTATCCTTCTCAGTATACTAACCCCGGTGTTGTGCCATATGCTCACTTCCTGCCTTTCTATTGATGCAGGAACTTTGGTTGGAGAACATGTGGCTCATGGATTCCGGGTGTTCGCGCCACATGACCGAAAAGAACGAATGGTTCTCCAGCCTTAGCCCCATGATGCACAAGGAGTACATCACTTTCGGGGACAATAGTAGAGGTAAGGTTGTTTCTCATGGAGCTATTCGGCTCAATGAGAACTTTGTTCTTAAGGATGTTGCTTTGGTTTCTAACTTGCATTACAATTTGCTTTCTGTTTCGCAACTAATTGAGGATGATTGTGAAGTGCGTTTTAAGAAAGGTTGAGTCGTGTTTTAGACCCTCGGGGAGATCTTGTTTGTCGGATCGTCCCTTTTGGCCGTGTTTTCAGAGCCGATTTTTCTCGTTCTTTCGGCTCTGCTAGATGTTTGATGGCTGGTCCTTCTTCTGATTTGTGGAAGTGGCATAGGAGGCTCGGTCACTTGAGTTTTGACTTGCTTGCAAGACTTAGATCACTTGGCCTAATCCAAGGATTGCCCAAGCTTAAGTTTCAGAAGGACCTTGTTTGCCATCCTTGTCATCACGGGAAGATGGTTGCTGCTTCTCACCCACCTGTTAATCAGGTGATGACAAAGTGACCCGGTGAGCTTTTACACATGGACACAGTTGGTCCAGCTCAGGTTTGCTCAACTGGTGGGAAGTGGTACGTTCTAGTGATCGTTGACGATTTTTCGAGGTACTCTTGGGTGTTCTTCATGGAGGGTAAGGATGAAGCTTTTCCTTTTGCCCGTGATTTGATTTTGAGGTTGAAAACTGAGTTTCCCCCTAATACTATTAGAGCTATTCGTAGCGATAATGGTACTGAGTTTGATAACTCACAGTTTGCCTCTTTCTGTTCTTCTAATGGGATCTAGCATCAGTTTTCTTCTCCTTATGTCCCCCAGTAGAACGGTGTTGTTGAGCGCAAGAACCAGACCCTTGTTGAGATGGCCAGGACGATGCTCGATGAGCATAGGACTCCTAGGCGCTTTTGGGTTGAGGCGATCAACACCGCTTGCCATGTTTTGAATCGCATCTTTCTTTGAGCTTTCATGAACTAGACTTCTTATGAGTTGCGTTTTGGACGGATACCCAAGGTGTCTCATTTTTGGGTGTTTGGGTGCAAGTGCTTTATCCTGAAGCAAGGTCATTTGGACAAATTTGAATCTCGCTCTGCTGATGGGGTGTTTCTTGGTTATGCTTCTTATTCACGTGCTTATCGAGTTCTTAACCTGGAGACTAAGCGGATAGTGGAGACCTACGAGGTCACATTCGATGAGACTATGCCTTGTGTTTCTTCTGCTTTTGATGTTGCAGGAGAACAGGAGCTGGGAGAGACCATCTTTGTGGAGGAGGAGCAGGAGAATGCCGATTGGGGTGATCCCGAGTTAACTCCACTGGCTGCCCCCGTCGACCCTGCGACGACTACTTCAGCTCGAGGACCCGATCCCATGACGTCTTCTTCTTGGGCTCCTCTAGAGCCACCTCTCCAGCGAGCACCCGCTGCACCTGAGGGAGCGACAACTTCTGGCGAGGGGGAGGCGACTTCAGTGAGGCAAGCGCCCCAGAGCGTTCAGCAAGTTCACCCTCCGCGTCAGATGATCGGCGGCATCGACCAGCGAGTCACGCGGTCGCGAGCGTATGAAATCTCACACTTTGCTCATTCTGCATTTGTTGCTTCTTTTGAGCCCAAAGATGTTGGACACGCACTTTCTGATCCTAACTGGGTTAATGCCATGCATGAGGAGCTAGAAAACTTTGAGCGAAACCAAGTTTGGACCCTAGTTCCACCTCCACCAGAATGCCACCCTATAGGTACCAAATGGGTTTTCAAAAACAAAGAGGGTGAGGATGGGATGGTAGTGAGGAACAAGGCTAGACTAGTGGCCCAGGGTTTCTGCCAGAAAGAGGGGATAGACTATGAGGAAACCTTTGCCCCTATAGCCCATTTAGAAGCCATTAGAATCCTTCTAGCCTTTGCTGCTTCAAAGTGTTTTAAGCTTTACCAGACGGATGTCAAGAGTGCTTTCTTGAATGGGTATATAGAGGAAGAGGTTTATGTTAGGCAACCACCTGGTTTCGAGGATCCCAAGTTTCCAAACCATGTTTATAAACTTTCAAAAGCTTTGTATGGCTTGAAACAAGCCCGGAGAGCATGGTATGATTGTTTGAAAACCTTTTTACTCTCCAAGGGTTTTAAAATGGGACGGGTCGATAGAACTTTGTTTCTACTCAAGCAAGGCAACGATACCCTGTTAGTCCAGATTTACGTGGATGACATCATCTTTGGTGGCTCCTCTCACGCGCTTGTTGCCAAGTTTGCAGATACTATGAGCAGGGAGTTTGTGCATCAAGGAAACCTGAGATGGGACGTTTGTGCATCAAGGAAAATACACGAAGGACATCCTGAAGAAATTTGACATGGGCGAGGCCAAGCCTCTTACGACGCCCATGCCGACGACTGCGGCGATGGACGCGGACCAGGACGGAGAGCCGGTTGATCAGAAGGAGTACAGAAGTATGATTGGCTCACTTCTGTACCTGACGGCGACGAGGCCGGATATACAGTTTTCTGTGTGTCTGTGCACTCATTTTCAGGCATCCCCTCGGACTTCCCACAAGCAAGCGGTCAAGCGCATCATGAGGTACCTCCGATACACTCCTGAGTTCGGACTTTGGTATTCCTCTTCTTCGAACCTCTCGCTTTGTGGTTATTCCGATGCGGATTTTGCCGGCTGTCGGCTTGAGCGTAAGTCTACTTCTGGGACGTGTCAGTTTCTTGGCTCTTCTTTGGTTTCGTGGTCTTCTCGTAAACAGTCAAACGTAGCCCAGTCTACTACAGAAGCCGAGTACGTTGCCGCTGCTTCTTGTGCTTCGCAGCTTTTATGGATGGTTGCTACTTTGCGTGACTTTGGTCTAGATTTCAGTCGGGTCCCTTTGCTTTGCGACAGCACTTCTTCCATTAGTGTAGCAAAGAACCCTGTTCTTCACTCCAAGACCAAACACATCGATGTTCGCTTTCACTTTCTTCGTGATCATTATGAGAAAGGCGACATTGATCTTAGGCATGTTGACACCCATAACCAGGTTGCGGATATTTTCACCAAGCCTTTGGATCTCTCAACTTTTGCTAGGTTGAGAGGTGAGCTTGGTGTGTGTTTCCCCTTTTAGATGGGGGAAGCATTTTGCTTGTTGTAGAATAGACTGACTTTCTGATCCTTTTTGTTTTTGGGTCTTGAGTCTTTCTGGTTTTGTTTTGGCTCCGATTCTGACTTTATCATGCATTTATCTTGCATTTTCAAGCTTCATGTCTATATTCCTTAGAATGAATTTATGCTCTGATTAGTGTATGCTTCGATGATATATGATGATGCTTGTAGCTTAGGCTCTCTTTGATCACTTCTACATTGTGTGAGCTAAGCTAATTTTTCAGAACGTTGAACATGCTTAATAAACTTAAAATTTGATACATGTTCACCATTGAGAATTGGCAACTAGCATGTGCAGGATTTGTTGAGGTCACTTGAGCTATTTCATATATGCTAGGTTGCTATGTCTCTAGTTCTGAGTTTTTCACTTGCTTGGATTGTTCATATTCTATTTAAAATGAACCAAGTATTAGTGAATTGAGAAGATCGAGATGGGTTTGCTCTGTCAACACATCACGGTATCGAGACTGTTTCTCATAGAACTTTGAGTTAAACTTGAGCCGTGTAGTGTAAGACCGAAACCGATGCTTTAAGCTTCCGATTGCATATGCATAGGCTTAGCACGGTTGAAAAGTTAGGCAATAATAGGCTTTGAACCTCTCGCAATCACATGCTGAATTTAAACTTGTGTTAATAACCGCTGCAAATTCTCCGATAAAATCTGAAAACACAAGTCAATGTTTCATTCTATAGCATGATGATTGAACTTTGCTAGGGGTAGTTCATCTTGTATACATGTTTAAGCACTTGTTTGACTTCCTGTCTATACATGTTTAGTGCTATTTTGATGGTGAAACTACTTTCTGAATGGCTTAAAACTGCTCATTTGGCTTATGCATTCATATCTTGTATTTGGTGATCAGTTTGAGCCTTTGCTAGCACTTTTGCATGTTGCTTTGTAGTCGGATCAGCACTCTTTAGAGCATTCTTTTACTCTTTCGAGTATATACCTGAAGCTGCTAACTTGCATTTTTAACTCATATGCATTTGCATGACTCCGATAGGCATGGCCTAGCTCCGTTTTACTTACTTGAGTCCTTTTCCCCTCTCTTTTGATTGCAAATTGCCCCCAAGGAGGAGAGTGTTTCCAATGATGAGATTTTTTAGACTTTCTGAGGTGACAATTTGCATTTTATGCTTCACTTGCTGAGGGGGAGTTCTTTGAGTGAGGGGGAATTTTTCTGCCTGCTCTGAATCGGCTTTTATTTGATATTGATCTTTTAGCTAGTTGCGTCGAGCCTTTGTGCCTCTGTCTTGAGGGACTAGCTGTCTTCACCATGTTTTGATGGTTTGTGATTGGTTTCGAGCTTTCAGCTAGTGGTGTTGAGCCCCTTCTGCCTCTTCTTGAGGACTAGTTTGTTTCTAACTTGGTTGCGTCAAGCCGTTGCCCATGCCTTTGGGAACCAAGTTTTGTGCTTCGATTTTGATCGAGTTTTGCTCTCTGAAGAGTTGTTGCTCTGATCTCTTGCTTGGTTGTGTCAAACCGTTGCCCATGTCTTTGGGGACCAAGCTTCGCTTATCTTGATTTGTTCTTATTCGGCCTTTTCTCTGGCTTTTGGACATCTCGAGTGAGTTTTCTCCTTCTACCCAATTCTGCTTTCTTTTTCTTTTGATTATGGTTACTATGAGTTGACGATGCACTCATCAAGGGGGAGATTGAGAACACAAAGTTGATATGTGCCCTTGTGGTTCCCTTCCTGAGTGATGAGTGGTCGATCAACGAGCAACATGTCTCTTGGCTGTGTTGATATGCAGGTGCGGAGCTCGGACAGTGGTCGAAGGTGAGGTGAAGGTCAAGTAGGGACGTGCCGTGCCGACGGACCGGGAGCGGTGAAGGGCGGACGTGGAGCTTGGACCGACGGACCGGGAGACATGAGGACCAGCTGTGGTAGCTGGCACGTGGCGTCGACAAGCGAGAGCACATGGGGATGTGCGGTGCATCGGCCGAGTCGGGAGGAAGGTGATGGCGTCGTGACACTTGGCGGGAGGCCGAGAAGGATGGCGAATGCACTGTGCCCGGTGTGGAGGCTGGACATGCTCCGGCATCGGTGCTGGAACTCAGGGTGTGCGAACCACATCCCGTCGACGACGCGGGTTCAGTAGCTGAGCCTCGAAAAGCTACCCTCGACGTTTTCCGAGTTTGGGCCTCAAAACTTGGGGTGGCCGGTTTCCGAGTTTGTGCCTCAAAACTTGGCGTGGACGGTTTCCAAGTTTGGGCCTCAAAACCTGGGCTCGCGGTTTCTGAGTTTGGGCCACAAAACTCACCCTGAGGATAGGTTTCCCGGTTTCAGCCTCAAAACCGGGGGAAGGCCCAGGTGTCCCGGTTTCGGCCTCAAAACCGGGGGAGGTCCGCAAAAAGGACGGTCGACGCCTGGCGGCATGGACACTCTGGCGCAGAGGCGAGGCTATCCACGAAGAAGGCGCGGCGGTCGACTAGGCGGCACGTGGCGGCATCCTGAGGCTTGCGTCGAGGCGAAGCTAAGGGTGAGGAAGGCGTGTGGCCGTCATATCAACTATCAGCAGAGTTGGATCAGGATACCCCTAGGGTTGGCCGCTTCGCTCTTGTACCTAGGGGTAGAAAGGGGATTATTGTATTAGGCTATAAATAAAAGAGGCACCCCTCCTCTCTCCCGATCCTAGCAGTCATTTGTTCCTGAGCTCTCTCTCTCTAGCCCTCGCTTAGGTTCTAATCATTCCTCGCTGCTAGCGATCCACAGAGACGGGAATCATACCTCTATGTATTTGGATCTTTTGAGGAAACGAGACCGTATTCTCGTTGTCTCCTCGTGTGGAGGAATTTCGGCTGAAATCGAATCAAATCGTGTCTTGTGTTTTGTGTTCTTCACGTTTTGGTTTTTCATCTCCCGGGGATTTGTCTCGTTCTCCCTCTTCGTGAGATGATTTTCGATTCCACTTGAATCAATTTGTTCTTGGTCGTGAGCTCCTTCCTTCTACCGAAGGAATTCTCTCCTAACCTCACCAATCCATAGATCGGGTTGATTTCACGTTCGTTCTTCGTTCTTTCCCCCTTTCCGGTGATCCTCGGATTTCTCTTGATAGACTTGGTTTGGTGCGATGATTTCTTGGGATTAGCACCCCAATACGTAGGGGAACACTTGGGAAGAGTTTGATCGAAGTCTCTTTTGATTTGGTGAAGTTTTGATCGAATTGCCTTTTGTCCCGAGCAGTTTTTCTGCTCTCTGTTCATCCGCGGACAGTCCGCGCCCCCAGCGGCGGACAGTCCGGGACTCGGGACTCAGCAGGATCAGGACAGCCCAGCGCAACACTGTTCTCTGTTTTGTGAACGGCGGCCAGTCCGCAGTCAAACTCGCGGACAGTCCGGGACTAGTCCAGAACTGTTTCAGAACAGTCTGTTTTGGACTCGGTTGTCGGCGGACAGTCCGGACTTCCAGTCGCGGACAGTCCGGCGTTCACCGGACAGTCCGGGACTCTGACCCTGGACAGTCCGCGAATCTGCAGCTTGTGCAGTTTTGCTCTGAGGCTTTGGCAGTTGGTTTTGAGGTTTCTCCAGGGGTTCTGCTGTACCACTAGGACATCTCCTAGGGTATCCACCTACTCGTAGGTCGTGAACTCTTCGGTCGTTTCGAGTCTTAGCTTTTGGGGCAATTTTCTGGGACAAGGGCCATTCTATTCACGAGTTGAAATTGAGGCTCCCATTCACCCCCCCCTCTGGTCGCTAATCCGGTCCTTGTCAAAAACCCACCAAACATGAGTTTTGGGTCAAACGGAGATTATTGAGTGCGTTCGTTGCGAAAAATTCAACTGCGAGTTTTCTGGTGAATTAGTGGGAAAAACGGTCATCCCGAGCGAGTTTTGCGGCACCGTTCCGTCAGAAATGAAACTACCCAACACCAAACTTGAGTTTTGGGTCAAACGGAGACGATTGTGTGCGTCCGCTGCGAAAAATTCAACTACGAGTTTTTTAGTGCATCAGTGGGAAAACGACTATCTCGCGCGAGTTTTGTGGCACCGTTCCGTCAGAAATGAAAGTGCCAAAAACCCACCAAACATGTGTTCTGGGTCAAACGGAGATGATTGGGTGCGTCCATTTTGACAAATTCCACTGCGAGTTTTCTGGTGAATCAGTGGAAAAAACGGCCACATCGAGCGAGTTTTGCGGCACCGTTCCGTCAAAAATGAAAGTGCCAAAAACCCACCAAATATGAGTTTAGGTCAAACGAAGATGATTGGGTGTGTCCATTGCGAAAAATTCAACTACGGGGTTTTTTTGGTGAATCAGTGGGAAAAACGGCCATCCCGCGCGAGTTTTGCGGCACCGTTCTGTCAGAAATGAAAGTGCCAAAAACCCACCAAACATGAGTTTTGGGTCAAATGAAGATGATTGGGACCCTCCGTTGCGAAAAATTCAACTGCGAGTTTTTTTAGTGAATCAGTGGAAAAAACGGTCATCCCGCTCGATTTTTGCGGCACCGTTCCGTCGGAAATGAAAGTGCCAAAAACCCACCAAACATGAGTTTTGGGTCAAACGGAGATGATTGGGTGAGTCCGTTGCGAAAAATTCAACTACGAGTTTTTTGGTGAATCAGTGGGAAAACGGCCATCCCGAGTGAGTTTTGCGGCACCGTTCCGTCGGAAATGAAAGTGGCAAAAACCCACCAAACACGAGTTTTGGTTCAAACAGAGATGATTGGGTGCGTCCGTTGTGAAAAATTCAACTGCGAGTTTTCTGGTGAAACAGTGGGAAAACAGCCATACCGAGCGAGTTTTGCGACAAAGTTCCGTTTAAAATGAAAGTGCCAAAACCACCAAACTTGAGTTTTGGGTCAAACGGAGAAGATTGGGTGCGTCCGTTGCAAAAAATTCAATTATGAGTTTCTTGGTGAATCAGTGGGAAAACGGCCATCCCGAGCGAGTTTTGCACTATTCCGTCGAAAATGAAAGTGCCAGAACCCACCAAAAACATGAGTTTTTGGTCAAACGATATCTTTGGGTGCGTCCATTGCGAAAAATTCAACTGCGAGTTTTTTTGGTGAATCAGTGGGGAAAACTGCCATCCCAAGAGAGTTTTACGGCACCATTCCGTCGGAAATCAAACTACCAAAAACCCACCAAACATGAGTTTTGGGTCAAACGGAGATGATTGGATGCATCTGTTGCGAAAAATTCAACTACGGGTTTTTTTGGTGAATCAGTGGGAAAAACGACCATACCGCGCGAGTTTTGCGGTACCGTTCCATCAGAAATGAAAGTGCCAAAAACCCACCATACATGAGTTTTGGGTCAAATGGAGATGATTGAGTGCTTTCGTTGCGAAAAATTCAACTGCGAGTTTTCTGGTGAATCTGAAGGACCGAATTGGCGACCAGAGGGGGGTGAATGGGAGCCCCAAATTTCAACCCGTGAAATAGAATGGCCCTTGTCCCAGAAAGTCACCCCAAAAGCAAGACACGGGCTTGCTAGTATCCACGATCCTAGATGTAGGGTGGATGTTTCCTAGAAGCATAGCGGGATACTACACAACCCTAGAAGTCCAACGCAAAAGCCGGAAACCAAATCCGAAGTCGGGAGAACGAACCACGGATGAAACAGTGCAACTCACTGCATCGGATGCTGGTAGCGTCCGATGCCAACCCAACGGACGCGTCCAATGCAAACAGGTTCTTTCTGGAACCTTACTGCATGACCATCGGACGCTGCTACAGTATCAGTGTCCGATGCTCTAGGTCCGGCGCGTCCAATGATCAACGGACGTGTTAGATGCCCTGCGTCCGATGTCCACTCAAAAACACCAGAACTGACACATGTCACCGGAGCGTCCGATGCTCCCGTGACCAGCGTCTGATGCCCCCGAAAACAGCACAGTTCTTTCGTGATTCAACCCGATCTCCTCTAAATCAAAAGCTCTAGGGCTAAGATTCGATCTGAGAGGTCACAAGGACGTTAGTGAGCTACTCCAAAGAGATCATAGCTCGAACCTAACTCCAAATTGGTGAATCGAAGAAGTTTGGGGGAAATGGGAAGAAAATCGATCAACACAAAAACTGCCTGATCTACTAGCTCGTGAGGTTTGAGATGAATTCCTTCGGTGAAAAGATACGCCTCACGATCTAGAAGAAGTGTGTTCAAGTGGAATCAAAAACCGTTCCTCAGAGAGAGAATCGAACAAAACTCCGGGAAGGCAAAACCGAAAACGCGAAGAACACTAGAATAAAACGCGAATCGATTCAGGATTTCAACCGTGTGTCTACCACACGAGACAAGAGGTGAGATTATGTTCTCACTTCCTCAAAAATCTCCAGTACACAGAGGAATTGTCCACTCTGCGGATCACAGGCAGCGAGGTATGATTGAAACCTAAGCAGGGGGCTAGAGAGAGAGCTTAGGAAACAAATGCTGCAAGGATAGAATGAGAGGAGGGGCGCCTCTCTTATTTATATCCTAAGTACAAAAGTCCCCTTATACCCCTAGATACAAGAGCGAAGCGGCCAACCCTAGGGGTATCCCGGTCCAACTCTGAGAGTTTTGATCCAACGACCACGCGCCTTCCTCATCCTTAGCTTCTCCTCGACGCAAGCCTCAGGATGCCGCCACGTGTCGTCCTGTTGACCGCCGCGCCTTCCTCGTGGATAGCTTCGCCGCCATGCGTCGACCGTCCTTTTTGGACCTCCCCCGATTTTGAGGCTGAAACCGGGAAACCTGTCCTCCGGCTGAGTATTTTGGCCCAAACTCAGAAAACCCGCCAGCCCAGGTTTTGAGGCCCAAACCTGGAAACCGTCCTTGCCGAGTTTTGAGGCCCAAACTCGGAAACCAGCCACCCCGAGTTTTGAGGCCCAAACTCGGAAACCGTCGAGGGTAGTTTTTCGAGGCTCAACTACCAAACCCGCACTATAGACGGGATGTGGTTCGCACACCCCGAGTTCCAGCACCGATGATGGATCATGTCCAGCCTCCACACCGGGCACTGTGCATTCGCCTTCCATCTCGGCCTCCCGCCAAGTGTCACGACGCCATCACCTTCCTTCCGACTCGGCCCATGCACCGCACATCCCCATGTTCTCTTGCTTGCCGATGCCACGTGACAGCTACCACAGCTGGTCCTCAGGTCTCCCGGTCCGTCGGTCCAAGCCTCATATCCGCCCTTCACCGCTCCCGGTTCGTCGGCACGGCACGTCTCTACTTGACCTTCACCTCACCTTCGACCACTGTCTCCGAGCTCCACACCTGCACATCAACATAGCCAAGAGACATGTTGTCCGTTGACCGATCACTCATCACTCAGGAAGGGAACCACAAGGGCACATATCAACCTTGTGTTCGCAATCTCCTCCATGATGAGTGCATCGTCAACTCATAGTAACCGTAATCAAAATAAGAAGAAAGCATAAGTAGATAGAAGGAGAAAGCTCACTCGAGATGTCCAAAAGCCAAGAGAAAGGCCGAAAAGGAACAAATCGAGATAAGCAAAGCTTGGTCCCCAAAGACATGGGCAACGGTTCGACACAACCAAGCAAAGGATCGGAGCAACAACTCATCAAAGAGCAAAACTCGATCACAACAGAGTGAAAAACTTGGTTCCCAAAGACATGGGCAACGGCTCGACGCAACCAAGTCAAGATCAAGCTAGTCCTCAAGAAGAGGCAGAAACGCCTCAACACCACTAGCTGAAAGCTTGATACAAAATGAAGACTACATAAAAGGCAACTACTGCTAGTCCCTCAAGATAGAGGCACAGAGGCTCAACACAACTAGCAGTAAGCTCAACACCAATCAAGAAGCAACAAAAAATGGTGAAAACAGCTAGTCCCTCAAGACAAAGGTACAGAGGCTCGACACAACCACCTGAAAGATCGATACCAAAAGAACACCGACTCAGAGCAGAGCAGAAAAACTCCCCCTCACTCAAAGAACTCCCCCTCAGCAAGTGAAGCATAAATTGCAAATTGTCACCACTTCAAGACACACTCCCGTTGGAAAAATTCTCCCCCTTGGGGGCAATTTGCAATCAAAAGAGAAGGAAAAAGAGCTCCATTAAGCGAAACGGAGCTAGGTCGTGCCTATCGGAGTCAAGCAAATGCACATGAGTTCAAAAATGCATGTTAGCAGCTTCAGGTATATAATCGATAGAGTAAAAGAATGCTCCAAAGAGTGCTGATCCGACTACAAAGCAACAAGCAAAAGTGCTAGCATAGGCTCAAACTGATCACAAAATACGAAATATGAAAGCATAAGCCAAGTGAGCAGTTTTAAGCCATTCAGAAAGGAGTTTCACCATCAAAATAGCACTAAACATGTATAGACAGGAAGTCAAACAAGTGCTAAACATGTATACAAGGTGAACTACCCCTAGCAAAGTTCAATCATCATGCTATATAATGAAACATAGACTTGTGTTTTCAGATTTTATTAGAGAATTTGCAGCGGTTATTAACACAAGTTTAAATTTAGCATGTGATTGCAAGAGGTTGAAGGCTTGTCATTGCCTAACTTTTCAACCGAGCTAAACCTATGCATATGCAATCAGGAGCTTGAAGCATCGGTTTCGGTCTTACACTATGAAGGACCGAGAAATCTGCCAGAAAGCGACCAGAGGGGGGTGAATGGGAGCCTAAAAATTTCTCTCGAAACTTTGGCCTTTGTCCCGAAAATCAACCCCCAAAAGCTTCGACTGAAACATGATGCCCATGAACCTTGGAAGAGGGTGGATGATCCCTAGGATCACAGCGAGGCACCACCAAACAAGAGCAAGCCAAAAGCTCCAGCTCAAGTTCGACCCCAAAAACCGACTCCCGAACGTAGATGGAAGGCTACGTCGGGAAAACTCTAAATACCTATGCTAACAAGTAGCAAAGATATCTAGAGAGGTTCCTTGGTTAGCTCTAGGGCCAAACGAAAAGTCCAAAAACCATACCGTAAAGCCGGGAGAGCAAAC
This sequence comes from Coix lacryma-jobi var. lacryma-jobi, assembly GCA_009763385.1. Classification (NCBI taxonomy): domain Eukaryota; kingdom Viridiplantae; phylum Streptophyta; class Magnoliopsida; order Poales; family Poaceae; genus Coix; species Coix lacryma-jobi. The sequence continues at coordinate 112,274,393 of CM019824.1, forward strand.
GCACTAAAAATCAGCACATAGCCGAGTCCCGGACTGTCCGCGGATACGGCCCCGGACTGTCCGGCCCTACTGCGGACTGTCCGCGAATGGTTGGCTGATAAATGTCTAGGTGCCCCGATCTTTCGGTGGAGAGGGATAACTTTGATTTGGACTGAAACGACGTTCACGACCCGACTACAACCATCCAAGGATGCTGCGCCTTAGCAATCGATACACCAATTCCAACGGTTGCTCGCGATCTTGTGGATGTACGACCAACCAAACCACTAGGGTTATTCCTGCAAGCAATCGAAGAACAAGCAAGAACAAGTAGAACAAGCACTCTATTGCAAAATAAGAGATGAAGGTTCAAATCTGATACACAAGAAGGTGGGGTTCCGAAATCAAGTAGAACGGATGGTCTAGTCGACACAAACGTCTACCAGGAAGTAGCAATGGCTAAACTTACATCTAAACAAAACCCAATCTGTTTGTGGCGACTATGGGGGGTATTAGAGGAGGAGAGGACGACTAGGAGGGTGTTGGGGTCGTCCTCCAACCCTAGGACGCGTCCCAAATGGACCCAACTTGATACATGGGCCAACAGCCCAAGATATGGTGACGCAGCACCCTGGACAGCAAGACCTCTCGGTAGTATTTGGATGATTGCCGCCGCTGTGTAGAAGATATGGACATGGGGCTGGATCCAAATGAAAGTAGACTTATTAAGCTTTCCATCAAGTCCTGAACTGTCCAAATCTGAGTCCGTATGAAGTCGTGGTGACCGTAACAAGTTGGGACTGTTCTGCCGTCCGAATTCAACTTCCAAAACGTGTTGGACTTGGACTCTTTCCTTTCTTGTGCCAAAACTGACGTGGTGACCTGGTGAAGGATATTAGGAACACTTGGATTTGGTCCCCAATCAACTTTATTAACATTCCATACTTTGCATATGCAACCAAACCTTCCCTTGATCCATATAAGTAATTCTGAAAATAAAAATATACACACTTTATGGTGCAACACCAATTCATCAAATATATCAATGATAAACCACAAATAGAATGGTTTCACCTTTGGTTTAGAAGTGGTTAAATTGGGCGTATCTGAGCCGGTCATGTCCTCATCATTCTCCCCTTCTTGACAGCAAACCGTCCTCGGTTTGATATTACGATGGATGTTCGGGAGTAGGTTTTTCTCAAGATCCTCCATATATGCTCCTAAAATTTCTGATGAAGCACATGGCAACAAGAATTTCTCTCGAAAATTGACCTGCAACATGTAATCAAAAGTAGAAAAACTAGATTGGGTGTGGTTAGCTCGGATGCAAGTCATTAGTTGATCACATGGGAAAGCCGATTTCAAATCTGAACAAATATATACTTTATGCACCATGTATTTGTTATCGCTGTCGTATTTGCTAATGAAATGAAAACTAACATCAAAAGGACTTGGCATATCAGATTGTCCAAATAACTTATTCTCTAAACAGCTAACCTCATAAAGATCATTGAACTCTATACATCCTACTATATGTAAGGATGACAACAAATGAGCTTCTTCAATCTCACTAGCAATGTGAAAGGAATGCTTAAAACCAGCGCCCATTGTTACAAAATTATTGTTTTCATTCACCAGTTGTGTTGTCAATATAAATGAAGCATGATCACACAACTCTCCTTTGTCACAAGGAATAATGTTGTTACCATCTTGTAACAAAGGAAATTCAGCAAATGTGTCCACTAAACTAGTAGCTGTAGTGGATAAATTAAGCACCAAAGGAACAGGTTCATACGGAGGAACAATTAGAGTATGTGCATCTTCATTAGCATGTGGAGTGGAAGAAACAACATTAGCATGGAGCACATTGTTATGGCAAGTATTCTGTGACAATAACATCTGGTTTTCAGTAATGCAAGGAAGCAAAAACAAGTGCGAGATGTGGCTATATGTTTCATGTATGAGTGTGGTTCGAATTTCAGAATTGAGCCCTTTTAAGAACATGTTCATTACATCTTCCATGCAAGCATCTAAACCACCAAACAACCGACAAATGTTAAAAACCCGATAGTAAGCCTTGACAGTCCTACTACCTTGTTTCAATTTCTCTAGTTTGGTAAGCAAATCATTAGAATAGTAGGCAGGAATATAGATATTTCTGAAAATAACTTTGAAACCATGCCACGATTGAGGAATTTTATTGTGCCTACAAATGTGTTCCCATTCAATCAAAGCATATTTGGTTAAAGCACTAGAAGCAACATAAATCATTTGTTCTTCAGGCAAGTCATGCTTATCAAATTCTTTATCTACAGCTAGCTCTCATTCAATATATGCATGAGGATCGTAGTTTCCTTCAAAGTAAGGTATTGCAAATTTTATTGTATCAAGAAAAACATTGCAAACCTCATGAGTGTCATGCTTGTCACCATCCATTTGTTGAGAAAATTGCGAATACACAACCTGAGTAAGTCCATGCTTGTTTTCCATGTGAATCCCTGCCATGATTAGAAGAAAACCAAAAACATCCACAAGAATATCTATGCTCCAATCAACTACTAGGATGTGGTTTTTGTAATTATAATTCTCTCACTCTCAACCTGTTCAAACGAGCTCTTACCAGTTCTTACCAAGCCAAACAAGAGGTGGCAGCAACCAACAAGTCAGAAACCTTAGAAAATAGTATATCGATACCGCAGCAACAACACCTTTGAAGTTGTAGTTGGATATGTGGAGCTGTAGGAAGGCTGAAATTAATGTGCAAGGAAGTACTAGCACCACATTAGTCACAAAGCGAGTTGAGAAATCGTTCAGCGGTGGTACCGTGCTGGTCCTAGGCTAGACCGTGCTAGAGACGCGAGCCTAGACACAAACAAAGTCACGGTACAATAGGAAACAAAAAAGAACAAGAACAGCAAGTTATCACTCCCTTTTTCTCTTCCTCCTCTGTTTTTTTTCCTCTTTCTCTTTCTCTTTCTTTTCTTTTCTTTCTGATTTTTCTTCTTCTTTTCTTTTACTTTGCACAACTAGAACAAATCTGAATTTTGACAAATCAGATTTTGAAAGAAACAACTTACAATGTATTTCTCTTTCTTTTCAGGAAGTAACAAGAATAGAGCTAGCAACTCAAATTTTAATATGTGCCCAAACAGATTTTTTTGATGTAAAAAAATGGTGATGGATATGGTGCAGCGAACACGTATATGATAGTAATGATTGCAATGGAGATGTAAAAGGTGTAGTGGATATGTATATGATGGTGGTGATGGTGGCAGCGAAGATGGATATGATTGATAGTGACCGAAACGTGACAAGAACTCGAAACTCTAAAAGCCTAACTCTAAGACCAGCAACTTGACTCAACCGATGTAAACCAAACTCAACAAGCCCTAACTAAGAAGTACCAGCAAAGGCTCAAAAAGATTTATAGGATTATGGAAAAAACTAATCTACTATTTTTTGGCTTTTTTGGACTATAGGAAAAATAAAACAGCGAAGGATTGGAAATCTCTCACCGATAAACCTCGCTCTGATACCAATTGATAAATGTCTAGGTGCCCTGATCTTTCGGTGGAGAGGGATAACTTCGATTTGGACTGAAACGACGTTCACGACCCGACTACAACCATCCAAGGATGCTGCGCCTTAGCAATCGATACACCAATTCCAGCGGTTGCTCGCGATCTTGTGGATGTACGACCAACCAAACCACTAGGGTTATTCCTGCAAGCAATCAAAGAACAAGCAAGAACAAGTAGAACAAGCACTCTATTGCAAAATAAGAGATGAAGGTTCAAATCTGATACACATGGAGGTGGGGTTCCGAAATCAAGTAGAACGGATGGTCTAGTCGACACAAACGTCTACCAGGAAGTAGCAATGGCTAAACTTACATCTAAACAAAACCCAATCTGTTTGTGGCGGCTATGGGGGGTATTAGAGGAGGAGAGGACGACTAGGAGGGTGTTGGGGTCGTCCTCCAACCCTAGGACGCATCCCAAATGGACCCAACTTGATACATGGGCCAACAACCCAAGATATGGTGACGCAGCACCCTGGACAGCAAGACCTCTCGGTAGTATTTGGATGATTGCCGCCGCTGTGTAGAAGATATGGACATGGGGCTCGATCCAAATGAAAGTAGACTTATTAAGCTTTCCATCAAGTCCTGAACCGTCCAAATCCGAGTCCGTATGAAGTCGTGGTGATCGTAACAAGTTGGGACTGTTCTGCCGTCCGAATTCAACTTCCAAAACGTGTTGGACTTGGACTCTTTCCTTTCTTGTGCCAAAACTGACGTGGTGACCTGGTGAAGGATATTAGGAACACTTGGATTTGGTCCCCAATCAACTTTATTAACATTCCATACTTTGCATATGCAACCAAACCTTCCCTTGATCCATATAAGTAATTCTGAAAATAAAAATATACACACTTTATGGTGCAGCACCAATTCATCAAATATATCAATGATAACCCACAAATAGAATGGTTTCACCTTTGGTTTAGAAGTGGTTAAATTGGGCGTATCTGAGCCGGTCATGTCCTCATCATTGGCGGACTGTCCGCCGGGCAAATGTGCAAAACAGCACTGCTGCTGAAACCTCCCTGGGTGATCCCGGACTGTCCGCGGATCACAATGGCGGACTGTCCGGCGGTCAAATTTCGGCACTGTTCACCGAGACACACAGCCACTGAACAGGCTCGGTCCCAATGCGCGGACTGTCCGCGCCCTGGGTGGTGGACTGTCCGCCAACACCCAGAGAGGGCAATTTCGGTCGCCCTCCTCCCAAATCTTCCCAAAATTGATCCAAATCAAAATCCCTTGATCCCAAACTTGGAGAAGATGATCACACGATAGTTAGGAGACTATCCCTAGAAATCATTCGCTCAAATCAACTCAATCCACGGGAAATTGAAAGGGAAGGTGTACGAACGAAAAAGTTGTCACGAAACTTGAATCGACCTGATCTACTTGTTCGTGAGGGTAGAGTTAAATTCCTTCGGTGGAAATGTTCTCCTCACATCAAAGAACAAGTTGATTCAAGTGGATTCAAAAAAGACGCAGCGAGGAGGGAGATTGAGTGACGAGAAAATCGTGGAGAAATGAAGAACGCAAAGCACAAGTTCAAAACGCGAATCAAGACCACAAATTTCCAGCCGAAATTCGTCCCCACGATGAGACAACGGGAATCCAGTCCCGTTTCCACAAAATCCAAATAGACAGAGGTATTGTTCACCGTCTCTGCGGATCTCAGTAGCTACAGCAGGGAACGGGAGAGAGGAAACCCTAGAAAGAAAATAGCAATGGCTGAGATAGTCTGGAGGGCAGGGTTGCCTCTCCTTATATAGCCTAATACAATTATTCCCCTTCTACCACTACTTCTAATGAGCGAGCAGGCTAACCCTAAGGGTATTCCTGACCAACTCAAAGTTGGTGGTGATCCGATGGCCATGCCTGCACAACTGGTAGCTTCGCCTCGACGCGACCTCACCGATTGCCGCCACCGCTCTGCTCGTCGTTTTCACGGACCTCCCCCAGTTTTGAGGCCGAAACCGGGAAACCTAGGCCATCCCCCGGTTTTGAGGCCGAAACCGGGAAACCTGTCATCCGTCGCCTGAGTTTTGTCGTCCAAACTCAGAAACCCGCCAGCACCCAGGTTTTGAGGCCCAAACCTGGAAACCATCCTCAGCCCGAGTTTTGTGGACCAAACTCGAAAACCGACCGCACCCAGGTTTTGAGGCCCAAACCTGGAAACCGTTCACTCGGTGGTTTTTCTGTGGCTCAACCACCAAACCGAACCGTAGAGGGTATGCACCGCCCGCGCACCCCGTCCACACACAAGTCTTCACTCGTCGCTGTCCCAGGCTGTCAGCCACCACGACCGATCCTCAGGCCACCGGTCCGTCAGTCCAAGCCTCACGTTCGCCCTTCACCGCTTCGGGTCCATCGGCACGACACGTCTATACTTGACCTTCACCTTGCCTTTGATCACTGTATCCGTGCTCAACACCTGCACAACACAAGCCAAAGAACATGCGCATCATCCCAGTTGACAATCACTCATCATCTCAAGATCCGGCATACACCCATGTATCCGCAATCTCCCCATTGATGAGTACATTGTCAACTACCAACACAAATCATATGAAGGTAGAAGAAGAAGGAAGAAGTAAGCGAACTCAACTAGTCGACTAAAAGCGAAGGAAAGCTAGGAAAAGTCGAATGGAATGAGCGAGACAACTTGGTTCCCAAAGACATGGGCAATGGCTCGACGCAACCAAGCAAAGCAAAGCTAGCCCTCAAGAAGAGGTAGAACAGGCTCAACACCGCTAGCAAGAAGGTAGTCGGAGCAAAAGAGACACAACTAGCAGAACCGCTCCAAACCAATTGAAAATCCTCACAAGCTAAAAATTGCTCCAAACCAATTGAAAAACTGCTTTGAACCAATTGAAAAACCATATAGGCTGAAAGTCGCTCTAAACCAATTGAACAGCTCGTCAAAGCAAAAATCGAGCAAAACTTCCCCTTCAATAGCGAGCAAAACTTCCCCTTCAATAGTGCACACAACTAGGGACAACTAGGGACATGATTTGTCAAATTTTTCCCCCTTAGTTGAAAATGCACACAACAAGGCAAATGCATATAAGTTACAAATGCAGGTTAGTAGCTTCAGGTATAGAAACTATAGAGTGAATTGATGCTCTAAAGAGTGTTGATCCAATGATTCAACAACGCCAAATGCCAGCAAAGGCTCAACCTGATCACAGAATATGAAATATGAACATATGAGCAAAGTGAGCAGTTTTAAGCCATTCAGAAAGGGTTTCACCATCAAAATAGCACCAAACATGTATAGACGGGAAGTTACACAAGTGCTAAACATGTATCCAAGGTGAACTACTCCTAGCAAGGTTCAATCATCATGCTATAGAATGAAACATAGACTTGTGTTTTCAACATTTATCGGAGTTGCAACGGTTTTTACACAAGTTTAAAATTTTAGCATGGGATTGTGAGGACATCGCCTAACTTTTCAACCGAGCTAAGCCTATGCATAAGCAATCAGAAGCATGAAGCAACGGTTTCAGTCTTATACTACACGGCTCAAGTTAACTCAAAGTGCAATGAGAAACAGTCTTGATACCGTGATGTGTTGTCAAGTAATCCCATCTCGATCTTTTCAATTCACTTAGACTTGGTTCAAATTTTAACAGAATATGAACAAACCAAGCAAGTGAAGGACTCAGAACTCAAGACATAGCAACCTAGCATATATGAAAAGCACAAGTGACTTCAACACATTCTACACAAGCTAGTTGCCAAAGTCAATGGTGAACATGTTTCAAATTTTAAGTTGAATTAAGCATGTTCACAGTTCTGAAAAGTAGCTCAGCTCACAACATGTATCAGTGATCAAAAAGAGCCTAAGCTACAAGCATCATCATGTATCATCGAAGCATACATTAATCAGAGCATAGATTCATTCTACAGATTATAGACATGAAGCTCGAAAAAGATAAAGATGCAAATATGATGAAACGCAAGAGTCAAAACAAGAACAAAATAAAAGAAGTCGGACTATGATACAATAGCCAAAATGTTTCCCCCAACTAAAAGGGGAAACACACACCAAGCTCACCTCTCAACCTGGCAAAGGTTGATTGGTCCAAAGGCTTGGTGAAAATATCTGCCAACTGAAGATGAGTATCGACATGGTGAAGGTCGATATCACCCTTCTCATAGTGGTCTCGCCAGAAATGAAAGCGCACATCAATGTGTTTGGTCTTAGAATGCAACACAGGGTTCTTAGCAACGCTAATCACACTCGTGCTATCACAAAGCAATGGAACTCGAGAAAAACTCACACCAAAATCACGCAAAGTGGACATCATCCACAACAACTGAGAACAGCAGCTAGCCACAGCAACATATTCAGCCTTTGTGGTAGACTGTGCGACACTAGACTGCTTGCAAGAAGACCAATATACAAGGGAAGAACCCAAAAACTGACAAGTCCCAGAAGTGGACTTGCGCTCAAGTCGGCAACCAACAAAATCAGCATCCGAGTAACCGCAAAGGGAGAGGGTGGAAGAAGCAGAATACCAAATCCCAAACTCGGGTGTGAAGCATAAGTACCACATAATGCGTTTGACCGCCTGACGGTGAGAGGTGTGCGGCGACAACTGAAATCGCGCGCAAAGACACACCGCGACCTGGATGTCCGGGCGTGTCGCCGTCAGGTACAACAGCGACCCTATCATACTCTGGTACTCCTTCTGATCCATAGCTTCTCCATCCTTGTCCGCATCAAGGGCCGTCGTGGTTGACATGGGTGTTGGATGAGGCTTGGCCTCACCCATATCGAACTTCTTCAATATGTCCTGATGAGGGCATCACCGGTTCAAATATGACCATCTTATCCACTTCTAAACCAAAGGTGCAACCATTCTATATGAGACTTATTATTGATACATTTGATGAATTGGTGCTGCACCATAAAATGTGTATATTGTCCTTTTCAGAATTACTTGCATGGATGAAGGGAAGGTTTGATTGCATAAGGAAAGTTTGGAAGATCAATGAAGTTGATTGGGGACCATGTCCAAGTGTTCTTAACGTTCTCCATCAGACTACCACGTTGGTTCTAGCTCAAGAAAATAAAGAGTCCAAGTCCAACACGATCTGAGAGTTGGATTCGGACTGCAGAAAAGGCCCAACTTGATCTGGTCACCACGGCGTCATATGGAGTCCAATTGGGACGTTCTAGTACTTCATGGAAAGCTTATAAACTCTACTTTCCAACGGATCCAATCTCAAGTCCATATCACGTCTGAGTCAGGCGCAGTCGTTGTTTTATTGTCGAGACCTTTTCTGTTTACGGTGCTGCATCACCCTATTTTGGTCCGATGGCCCATGTATCAAGTTGAGTCCAATAGGGGGCTATCCTAGGGTTGTAGCACGACCCCAAGACCCTTATGGTCGTCTTCCTATCCTCTTATATGTCTTTAGAGCCGCCACAAACAGATTGGGTTTTGTTTAGATGTAAGTTTAGCCATTGCTACTTCCTGGAAGACGTTTGTGTCGACTAGACCATCCGTTCTACTTGATTTCGGAACCCCACCTTCATGTGTATCAGATTTGAACCTTCATCTCTTATGTTGCAATAGAGTGCTTGTTCTACTTGTTCTTGCTTGTTCTTCGATTGCTTGCAGGAATAACCCTAGTGGTTTGGTTGGTCGTGCATCCACAAGATCGCGAGCAACCGCTGGAATTGGTGTATCGATTGCTAAGGCGCAGCATCCTTGGATGGTTGTAGTCGGGTCGTGAACGTCATTTCAGTCCAAATCGAAGTTATCCCCCGCTTCTCATCGAAAGATCGGGCAAAAACCCTAGCGGGTTCGCATCAATTGGTATTCAGAGCAAGGTTTATCGGTGAGAGATTTCCAATCCTTCGTTGTTTTATTTTTCCTATAGTCCAAAAAAGCCAAAAAATAGTAGATTAGTTTTTCCATAATCCTATAAATCTTTTGAGCCTTTGCTGGTACTTCTTAGTTAGGGCTTATTGAGTTTGGTTTACATCGGTTGAGTCAAGTTGCTGGTCTTAGGTTTAGACTTTTAGAGTTTCGAGTTCTCGTCACGTTTCGGTCATTGTCAATCATACCCATCTCCGCTGCCATCACCACCACCATATTAATATCCACTACAGCATATACATCTCCGTTGTAATCACCATCTTTGCTGCACATATCTATCCCTGCTTTTTTTAACACTAGCAAATCTGTTTTGGGCACATTTAAAAATCTGAGTTGCTAGCTCTATTCTTGTTACTACCTGAAAAGAAAGAGAAATAGATTGTAAGTCGTTTCTTTTAAAATCTGATTTGTCAAAATTCAGATTTGTTCTAGTTGTGCAAAGTAAAAGAAAAGAAGAAGAAAAATCAGAAAGAAAAGAAAAGAAAAAAGAAAGAGAAAGAGGCAAAAAAAAAGTGAGGAGGAAGAGAAAAAGGGAGTGATAACTTGCTGTTCTTGTTCTTTTTTGTTTCCTATTGTACCGTGACTTTGTTTGTGTCTAGGCTCGCGTCTCTAGCACGGTCTAGCCTAGGACCAGCACGGTACCACCGTTGAACGATTTCTCAACTTGCTTTGTGACTAATGTGGTGCTAGTACTTCCTTGCACATTAATTTCAGCCTTCCTACAGCTCCACATATCCAACTACAACTTGAAAGGAATTGTTGCTGTGGCACCGATACACTTTTTCCAGGGTTTCCAACTTGTTGGTTGCTGCCACCTCTTGTTTGGCTTGGTAAGAATTGGTAAGAGCTCGTTTGAACAGGTTGAGAGTGAGAGAATTATATTTACAACAACCACATCCTAGTAGTTGATTGGAGCATAGATATTATTGTGGATGTTTTTGGTTTTCTTCTAATCATGGCAGGGATTCACATGGAAAATAAGCATGGCCTTACTCAGGTTGTGTATTCGCAATTTGCTCAACAAATGGATGGTAACAAGCTTGGCACTCATGAGGTTTGCAATGTTTTACTTGATACAATAAAATCTGCAATACCTTACTTTGAAGGAAACTACGATCCTCATGCATATATTGAATGGGAGCTAGCTGTAGATAAGGAATTTGTTGAGTATGATTTGTCAGAGAAACAAATGGTTTTTGCTGCCTCTAATGCTTTAACTAAGGATGCTTTGTATGAATGGAAATATCTTTGTAGGCATGACATTGTTCCGCAAACATGGAAAGACTTCAAAATGCATTTTAGAGGTGTATATGTTCCTGCATATTATGCTGATTACTTGCTTACCAAACTAGAGGAATTAAAACAGGGTAGTAGGACCGTGAGACAATACTATCATGATTTTAAAATTTGTATCCTGTTTGGTGGCCTGGATGAATGCATGGAAGATATTATGAGTAGGTTCATGAAAGGGCTCAATTCCGAAATTCAAACTTTGCTCATCAGTGAAACATATAATCATATATCTTGCTTGTTTTGTCTTGCTTGTAAAGTTGAAAATCAGATTCTTTCATCTTTGAATACTTGCAAGAATGGTATGACACATTATAGCCAGCAATTATCTACATTAAATGTTGAAAGGGAGCAAAATATAGTGGAACTTGTTGATGATATGCCTTTGTCACAACATGATTTGCTTGTTGTACCTTGTGACAAAGAAGAGTTGTGTGATACTTCTTCTCTAACTTCATCACCACGACTAGAGATAGAGCACCCTCTTTTTCCCCTTGCTGTCCATAACATTTTGCAGGAGGATGAGAGCAATACTATTGAATGCATTGAGCCATTTGAGCAGCTACACCCACTACAAAAGTTGGAAAAGACTTTTTGTGCAACACCCACCATGTCAGAGGAGAGCGAGAAAAGCAACACATATGATGCTGCAATCACTCCATGTGAGTATGACCATGCTTCACTTATATCTACAACACGTCTAGTGCTTGGACATGATAATTCTATTCTTAACGACATGCATGCTAAAGTAAGGAGAGTTTGTCGCATTGCTAGTGAGAAAGAGGAGCTGAATATCATATCATCTTTAAATTGCTTAGGTTATATCGAATTTGATTTTCTTTGTGACCTGAATAGTTTGGAGAATGATATATCTATGAAATCTGTTTTGCCAAGCTTTATTCAATGTTCACTTTATGCAATTGGCAAATATGATAGCAAAGGAAATTATTTGGTGCATAAAGTTTATATTTGCTCGAATATGAAATCTACTTTGGAGCTACAATACCATGATCAAATCAAGGGATGCACTAACACTAATAATGTCCAACAAAGTATCCCTAGTTTTTCTTATATGCAACAGGGCCATCCTAAAGAAGGGGAGTATTGTTTGTTGTGGCCATGCAATATGGTCGTCCTTCGGTATTCCGATATCAAAGTAAGCACATTTGTATGCCATTGGAGCAAGTCGAGGACGACTTGCAGACAAGAAGGGGAGAATGATGAGGGCATCACCGGTTCAAATATGACCATCTTATCCACTTCTAAACCAAAGGTGCAACCATTCTATATGAGACTTATTATTGATACATTTGATGAATTGGTGCTGCACCATAAAATGTGTATATTGTCCTTTTCAGAATTACTTGCATGGATGAAGGGAAGGTTTGATTGCATAAGGAAAGTTTGGAAGATCAATGAAGTTGATTGGGGACCATGTCCAAGTGTTCTTAACGTTCTCCATCAGACTACCACGTTGGTTCTAGCTCAAGAAAATAAAGAGTCCAAGTCCAACACGATCTGAGAGTTGGATTCGGACTGCAGAAAAGGCCCAACTTGATCTGGTCACCACGGCGTCATATGGAGTCCAATTGGGACGTTCTAGTACTTCATGGAAAGCTTATAAACTCTACTTTCCAACGGATCCAATCTCAAGTCCATATCACGTCTGAGTCAGGCGCAGTCGTTGTTTTATTGTCGAGACCTTTTCTGTTTACGGTGCTGCATCACCCTATTTTGGTCCGATGGCCCATGTATCAAGTTGAGTCCAATAGGGGGCTATCCTAGGGTTGTAGCACGACCCCAAGACCCTTATGGTCGTCTTCCTATCCTCTTATATGTCTTTAGAGCCGCCACAAACAGATTGGGTTTTGTTTAGATGTAAGTTTAGCCATTGCTACTTCCTGGTAGACGTTTGTGTCGACTAGACCATCCGTTCTACTTGATTTCGGAACCCCACCTTCATGTGTATCAGATTTGAACCTTCATCTCTTATGTTGCAATAGAGTGCTTGTTCTACTTGTTCTTGCTTGTTCTTCGATTGCTTGCAGGAATAACCCTAGTGGTTTGGTTGGTCGTGCATCCACAAGATCGCGAGCAACCGCTGGAATTGGTGTATCGATTGCTAAGGCGCAGCATCCTTGGATGGTTGTAGTCGGGTCGTGAACGTCATTTCAGTCCAAATCGAAGTTATCCCCCGCTTCTCATCGAAAGATCGGGCAAAAACCCTAGCGGGTTCGCATCATGTCCTTGGTGTACTTGCCCTGGTGCACGAACGTCCCCTCTCGGGATTGCTTGATTTGCAACCCGAGGAAAAACATCAACTCGCCCATCATGCTCATCTCAAATTCCCTGCTCATAGTATCTGCAAACTTGGCAACCAAAGCATGAGAAGAACCACCAAAGATGATATCATCCACATAAATCTAAACCAACAAAGTGTCATTGCCTTGCTTGAGGAGAAAAAGCGTTTTATCCACACATCCCATTTTAAAACCCTTAGCAAGCAAAAAGGTTTTCAATCTATCATACTAGGCTCTAGGGGCTTGTTTCAAACCATACAATGCTTTGTGAAGTTTAAAAACATGGTTTGGAAACTTGGGATTTTCAAAACCCTCCTCTTCTATGTAGCCGTTTAGGAAAGCACTCTTGACATCCATTTGAAAAAGTTTGAAACCTTTGGATGCAGCAAAAGCCAAGAGGATCCTAATTGCCTCCAAACGAGCTACATGAGCAAAAGTCTCCTCATAGTCTATCCCCTCCTTCTGACTATACCCCTGGGCTACAAGTCTGGCCTTGTTTCTCACAACATGGCCATCCTCTCCTTGTTTGTTTTTGAAAACCCATTTCGTCCCAATAGGGTGACACTCAGAAGGAAGAGGAACAAGAAACCAAACCCGATTTCTTTCAAAATTTTCAAGCTTCTCATGCATGGCATTGACCCAATCCGGATCAGATAAGGCGTGTCTAACATCTCGGGGTTCAAAATCAGCAACAAATGCAGAATGAGCAAAGTGAGAGATTTGTTGTGACCTAGACCGAGTAACGCGTTCGTGGATGTCGCCGATCATCTGTTGAGGAGGATGTTGGCGCTGAATGTGTCGTGGCGCGTCCCTTGCTGAAGTTACCTCCTCCTCAACAACAGCTGGTGCCTCCTCGGGTACAAGTGGTACAATCTGAGGTGGTGGATCACACGGCCCCCATGTAGTAGAGGAAGAAGGGTCGGGGCCGCGTGCAGTCATGGTCGAAGTCGACCCAATCGGCACCGCAGGTGGAGGAAGTGCTGGATCATCAATCCTTTCAGCACCTTCTTCCTCATGATCAAAAAGAGGTTCGCCCTCGTGATCACCTACACGCTCAAATCTAGAAGAAGGACAATGCATGGTCTCATCGAAGGTGACATCAGATGTCTCCATGACTCGGTTAGTGTCAAGGTTAAGTACACGATATGCACGAGTATGATTACCATAACCCAAAAATACACAGTCAGAAAAACGAGACTCAAACTTGTCCAAGTTGCCTTTCTTGAGTATAAAACAGTGGCAACCAAAAACTCTAAAATAACTTACTTTGGGTTGCTTCCCAAATCGCAACTCGTAAGAAGTTTTCTTCAAGAAAGCATGGAGAAAAATGCGATTGGAAATGTAGCATGCAGTGTTAATAGCCTCGGCCCAATACCGCCTAGGAGTCCTATGTTCATCGAGCATCGTCCTGGCCATCTCTACAAGTGTCCGATTTTTCCTCTCGACAACACCATTTTGTGTCGGTGTGTAGGGGAAGAAAACTGATGCTCTAAACCCAAAGCGTTACAAAACTTCTCAAAATCCGAGTTCTTAAACTCGGAACCATTATCGCTACGAATAGCTCTCATCGAGTTCTTAGGGAACTCGTTCTGAAGTCGCAAGATCAAATTGCGAACAAAAGTGAAAGTCTTAGTTTTCTCAGCTAAAAAAAAACCCACAAATATCTCGAAAAATCATCAACAACAACAAGCACATACCACTTCCCCCCAACCGAGCTCACCCAAGCCGGACCGACAAGGTCCATAAGCAAAAGCTCTCTAGGGTGCTTAGTCATGACCTGATTCACCGGATGGTGGGGAGCGGCTACCATTTTCCCATGTCTACAAGAATGGCAAACAAGATCCTTCTCCATGCACAACTTGGGCAATCGTCGGATTAAGCCAAGTGAACTAAGCCTTGCAAGCAAGTCAAAGCTCAGGTGACCTAGTCTCCTATGCCACTTCCAAAGATCAGAGGAGGAAGGTCCAGCCAAAAGACATCGAGAAATTCCAAATGACTCCGAGAAATTCGCTCGAAAGACTTTCCCAAAGGGCGAAATCAAACACACAAGATTGCCCTCAGGATCCAAAATACGACTGAGATTCGGTTTAAAATGAATCTCATAGTCATCTTCAAAGAGTTTTGAAACAGAAAGAAGTTTAAAATGCAAGTTAGAAACAAGAGCAACATCACGCAACACAAAGTGCTCATTAACTCGCACAAACCCACGAGACAACAATTTACCTTTGCTATTGTCGCCGAAGGTGATAAACTCCTTTCCGGCAACTGGACAAGACTGGAGAACCACTTGGCATTTCCGGTCATATGCCTTGAGCACCCGGAATCCACCAACCAAATGTCCTCCAATTGGTTTACCTACATCAATAAAAAGACATAAGGTGAGCATACGGTCCAACACTGGGTGAGTAAAATGGGAAGTGTACCAGTGTTGGGCCGGCTGCTCAAAAGAACGGTTAGTAGCAAAACCATTCCTAGCATGCCTATGGTGAAAGCGATCACCACGTACAGGAAAACGTGGTCCGCTAAGGGAAGAGCGTCCATCGCGATACTCAAAACGCGGTGTGAAGGACCGAAAGTGTCAACAGAAAGCGACCAGAGGGGGGTGAATGGGAGCTTCAAAATTTCTTTTCAGAATCCTGTTGCCACTGTCCCGAGAATCACCCCAAGAGCAAAACTAGAGCTTGCGAGTGTCCACGACCCTAGATGTAGGGTGGATGCTTCCAAGAAGCACAGCGGGACACTACACGACTCTTGAAACCCAACACAAAAACCCAAAACCAAATCCGAAGTAAAACGAACAAACTACGGACGAAACCATGCAGAAGAACCTGCATCGGACGCTGACGTCGGACGCGTCCGATGCAAAATTAGCTGATCTGGGACCTTACTGCATGGTCATCGGACGCTGGCTACAGTGAAGCCCTAGCGTCCGATGCTCTACCCTCGGATGCGTCCGATGCAACAGACGCGCCGATGGTCAGCGTCCGATGCTCCTTAGAAAACACTGTCAGATGACACGTGGCATCGGACGCGTCCGATGTGATGAACACAGCGTCCGATGCTCCCGACGTCAGCGTCCGATGGTCCCGAAACTGCACTGTTCTTCCGTGGATTCAACCCGATCTCCTCTGAATCAAAAGCTCTAAGGCTTAGACTTGGTATGAGGAGTTCCAAGGAGGTTAGTGAGCTATCCCAAAGAGATCATGGCTCGAACCTAACTCCAAAATGGTGAATCGGAAGAATTTGGGGCAAAGGAGATAAAACTCGATTCGAAACAAAAATCGATCGATCTACTAGCTCATGAGGTTAGAGACGAATTCCTCTGGTGGAAAGATGCGCCTCACGATCTAGAACAACTCAGTTCAAACGGAATTGCAAAAGACGCAGCGAGTAGAGAGATCGATCGACGGGAAAAAACGTGGAGAAAAGCAACCCGCGAAGAACAACTCCAAAAAGCGAATCACAACCACGAATTTGCAACCGTGTGGCTGCCACATGCTACAACAGTGAGATTATGGTCTCACTTCGTCAAAGTCTCACGAACACAAAGGTATGATTGTCTTCTCTATGGATCTCAGTTCGCTACAGCAGGGATTGGGAGAGCAGGAAAACCTAGAAGGCAAAATAGCAAATGACTGAGATAGGATGGGAGGTGGGTGTCTCCCTCTACTTATCCTAATTCTAGTTCCCACTCTACCCCTAACTAATTACAGAGCGAACCAGCTAAACCCTAGGGTTATTCTTGACCAACTCAAGGTAGATGCTGATCCGACGGCCACGCCCGCACAACTGGTAGCGTTGCCTTGGCGCAACCTCACCGATTGCCGCCACGTGCCGCCACCGCTCTGCTCGTCCTTTTCGTGGACTCCGCCCCCGGTTTTGAGGCCCAAACCGGGAAACCAGCCTTCACGACCAACCCCCGGTTTTGAGGCCCAAACCGGGAAACCAGTCGTCCATCGCCTGAGTTTTGTGGCCCAAACTCAGAAACCCGCAGAGCCTAGGTTTTGAGGCCCAAACCTAGAAACCGTCGTCGGCCCGAGTTTTGTGGCCCAAACTCGGAAACCATCAGCGCCCAGGTTTTGAGGCCCAAACCTGGAAACCGTCCACCGGTGGTTTTTCTGTGGCTCAACCACCAAACTGAGCCGTAGAGGGGATGCACCGCCCCTGCATCCCGTCCACCGACACATGTCCCCAGGTCCTTGACCCGAGCAACACTGTGCCCCGCAAGTCTCCGCTCGTCGCTGTCCCAGGCTGTCAGCCACCACAGCTAATCCTTAGGCCACCGGTCCCTCAGTCCAAGCCTCACGTCCGTCCTTCACCACTCTCGGTCCATCGGCACGGCACATCTCTACTTGACCTTCACCTTGTCTTCGATCACTGTATCCGTGCTCGACAACTGCACAACACAAGCCAAAGAACATGCACATTATCCCAGTTGACAATCACTCATCACTCGAGACTCGGCATACACCCATGTATCCGCAATCTCCCCCTTGATGAGTGCATTATCAACTACCAACACAAATCATAATGAAGTAGAAGAAGGAAGGAGGAGTAGAGAACTCGACCAAATGACCCAAAAGCATATCAAAGCCAGAAGAAGGTCAAGTGAAAGAGCAAAACAACTTGGTTCCCAAAGACATGGGCAACGGCTCGACGCAACCAAGCAAAACAAAGCAGAGCTAGCCCTCAAGAAGAGGTAGAACAGGCTCAACACTGCTAGCCGGAAAGCTCGATACCAATCGAAAAATCAATTGAAATCCAAGCAAAGATAGAGCTAGCCCTCAAGAAAAGGCAGAACGGGCTCAACACCGCTAGCAAGAACGCTCGATATCAACTGAAGAAATGCCAACTGAAAAGCAAAAGAGCTTGATACCTAATGAAGAGCACATAGGCAAAGTCGCTAGTCCCTCAAGAAAGAGGCAAAGGCTCAACACAACTAGCTACCAAAAATGCTCCGAACCAATTGGAAGATTCAAAATCCTCAAAATCCGAGCCAACTCAAACTCCCCCTCCAATAGTGCACACAACCAACCAAGATAAGGTTTCTCCCCCTGATGATTTGCCCCCTTATGATTTGCAAGAATCTCTCCCCTTAGTTGAAAATGCACTATCAGAAATTTCCCCTCCAAATGCATATGAGTTAAAATGCAAGTTAGCAGCTTTAGGAATATAGTCTAGAGAACGAACAGATGCTCTACAAAGTATTACTCCGATGACTCAATAATAGGCACACATGCCAGCAAAGGCTCAAACTGATCATCAAATACGAAATATGAGCATATAAGCAGAGTGAGCAGTTTTAGCCAAAAAGGTATTCACCATCAAGATAGCACTAAACATGTATAGACAGGAAGTCAAACAAGTGCTAAGCATGTATACAACATGAACTACCCCTAGCAAAGTTCAATCATCATGCTTTAGAAAGAAACATAGACTTGTGATTTCAAATTTTAATCGGAGTTGCAGCGGTGAAGTTACACAAGTTCAAAATTCAGCATGTGATTGCGAGAGGTTGAAGGCCTGTCATTGCCTAACTTTTCAACCAAGCTAAGCCTATGCATAAGCAATTAGAAGCTTAAAGCATCGATTTCGGTCATACACTACACGGCTCAAGCTTAACTCAAAGTGCAATGAAAAACTGTCTCGATACCGTGATGTGCTGACAAGCAATCCCATCTCGATCTTTCCAATTCACTTAAAACTTGGTTCAATTTTTTGACAGAATATGAACATACCAAGCAAGTGAATGACTCAGAACTAGAGACATAGCAACCTAGCATATATGAGAAGCACAAGTGAATTCAACACATTCTACACATGCTAGTTGCAGATCTCAATGGTGAACAATTTTCAAATTTTATGTTCATTAAGCAAGTTCACCAAAAATAGCTCAGCTCACAACATATATCAGTGATCAGAAAGAGCATAAGCTACAAGCATCATCATATAGCATTGGAGTACACTAGACAGAGCATAGTTTCATTCTAAAGATTATACACATGAAGCTTAGAAAGTAAAGATGCATGATAACCCGAGAACGAAAACAAACAGAAAGAAAACAAAGTCAGTCAAAGATACAACATCCAAAATGTTTCCCCCATCTAAAAGGGGAACACACATCAACCTCACCTCTCAACCTAGCAAAAGTTGATTGGTCCAAAGGCTTGGTGAAAATATCAGCCAAATGATGATGAGTATCGACATGACGAAGGTCGATATCACCCTTCTCATAATGGTCTCGCAGAAAATGGAAGCACACATCAATGTGTTTGGTCTTAGAATGCAGCACGGGATTCTTAGAAACGCTAATAGCACTCGTGCTGACACAAAGCAAGGGAACACGAGAAAAGCTCAGACCAAAATCACGCAAAGTGGCCATCATCCAAAGCAATTGAGAACAGCAGCTAGCCGCAGCAACATACTCAACCTCTATGGTAGACTGGGCGACGCTAGACTGTTTGCGAGAAGACCACGAAACAAGAGAAGAACCAATAAACTGACAAGTCCCAGAAGTGGACTTGCGATCAAGTCAGCAACCAGCAAAATCGGCATCAGAATAACCGCAAAGGGAGAGGGTGGAGGAAGCAGAATACCAAATCCCAAATTCTGGAGTGAAGCATAAGTACCTCATAATGCACTTGACCGCCTGACAGTGGAAAGTGCGCGGCGATGACTGAAATCGTGCGCAAAGACACACCGCGAACTGAATGTCAGGGCGTGTCGCCGTCAGGTACAACAGCGACCCGATCATACTCCGGTACTCCTTCTGGTCCATAGCTTCTCCATCCACATCCGCATCCAGGGCCATCGTAGTCGACATGGGTGTTGGTAGAGGCTTGGCCTCACCCATATCAAACTTCTTCAGGATATCCTTGGTATACTTACCCTGGTGCACAAACGTTCCCTCTCGAGATTGCTTGATTTGCAACCCAAGGAAAAACGTCAACTCGCCCATCATGCTCATCTCAAACTCCCTGCTCATAGTGTCTGCAAACTTGGCAACCAAAGCGTGAGAAGAACCACCGAAAATGATATCATCCACGTAAATCTGGACCAAGAGAGTGTCATTGCCTTGCTTGAGGAGAAAAAGCGTTTTATCCACACATCCCATTTTAAAACCCTTATCAAGCAAAAAGGTTTTCAACCTATCATACCAGGCTCTAGGGGCTTGTTTCAAACCATACAAAGCTTTGTGAAGTTTAAAAAGATGGTTTGGAAACTTGGGATTTTCAAAACCGGGGGGTTATTTCACATAAAACCTCTTTCTTTATGTAGCCGTTTAAGAAGGCACTCTTGGCATCCATTTGAAAAAGTTTAAACCCATTGGATGCAGCAAAAGCCAAGAGTATCCTAATTGCCTCCAAACGAGCTATGGGAGCAAAAGTCTCCTCATAGTCTATCCCCTCCTTCTGACTATACCCCTGGGCTACAAGTCTGGCCTTGTTTCTCACAACATGGCCATCGTCACCTTGTTTGTTTTTGAAAACCCATTTTGTGCCAATAGGGTGACACTCAGGAGGAGGTGGAACCAAAACCCAAACCCGATTTCTTTCAAAATTTTCTAACTCCTCATGCATGGCATTGACCCAACCCGGATCATATAAAGTGTGTCCAACATCTCGGGGTTCAAAATCAGCAACAAATGCAGAATGAGCAAAGTGAGAGATTTGTTGTGACCTTGACCGAGTGACACATTCGCCGATGCTGCCGATCATCTGTTGAGGCGGGTGTTGGCGCTGAATGTGTCGTGGCGCCTCCCGAACTGAAGAAACCTCCCTCTCAACAGCAGCTGGTGCCTCCTTGGGTACAAAAGGTACAGCCCGAGGTGGCGGATCCCATGGCCCCCATGTAGTCGACGAAGAGGGGTTGGGACCGTGAGTCTTCGTAGTAGAAGCTGACGCTTGCGGCACAACAGGTGGAGGTGGTGCTGGATCATCCATCCCTTCAGCACCCTCGTCCTCATCATTAAAAAGAGGCTCACCAACCTCATGATCACCTGCACTCTCAAAACGAGAAGAAGGACAAACCATGGTCTCGTCGAAGGTGACATCGGATGTCTCCATGACTCGGTTAGTACCAAGGTTAAGTACACGATATGCGCGAGTATGAGTGTCATAACCCAAAAATACACCGTCTGAAGAACGAGACTCAAATTTGTCCAGGTTGCCTTTCTTGAGTATAAAACAGTGGCAACCAAAAACTCTAAAATAATTCACCTTGGGCAGTTTTCCAAAACGCAACTCATAAGAAGTCTTTTTCAAGAAAGCTCAGAGAAAAATGCGATTGGAAATATAGCATGCAGTGTTCATAGCTTCGACCCAATACCGCCTAGGAGTCCTGTGCTCATCGAGCATCGTCCTGACCATCTCTACAAGGGTCCGATTCTTCCTTTCTACAACACCATTTTGTGGCGGTGTGTAGGGGGAAGAAAACGGATGCTCTAAACCCAAAGAGTTACAAAACTTCTCAAAATCTGAATTCTTAAATTCGGAACCATTATCACTCCGAATTGCTCGCATTGAGTTCATAGGGAACTCATTCTTAAGACGCAAAATCAGATTGCAAGCAAAGGAGAAAGTCTCGGTCTTCTCAGCTCAAAAGAAGACCCACGAATATCTCAAAAAATCATCAACAACAACAAGCACGTACCACTTCCCCCCAACTGAGCTCACCCGAGCCGGACCAACGAGGTCCATGTGCAAAAGCTCTCTAGGGCGCTTAGTCATGACCTGAGTCACTGGATGGTGGGGAGCGGCTACCATCTTCCCATGTCTACAAGAGTGGCAAACAAGATCCTTCTCCATGGACAACTTGGGCAATCCTCGGATTAGGCCAAGTGAGCTAAGTCTTGCAAGCAAGTCGAAGCTCAGGTGACCGAGTCTCCTATGCCACTTCCAAAGAATAGAGGAGGAAGATCCAGCCAAAAGACAACGAGAAATTCCAAACGATTCCAAGAAATTCGCACGAAAGACTTTTCCAAAGGGCGAAATCAAACATACAAGATTGCCCTAAGGATCCAAAATGCGACTGAGATTTGGTTTAAAACGAATCTCATAGTCATCATCAAAAAGTTGCGAAACAGAAAGAAGGTTAAAATGCAAGTTAGAAACAAGAGCAACATCACGCAAAACAAAGTGCTCATTAACTCGCACAGACCCTCGAGATAACACCTTACCTTTGCTATTGTCACCTAAGGTGATAAACTCCTTTCCGGCAACACGACTAAGACTGGAGAACCACTTGGCGTTTCGAGTCATGTGCCTCGAACACCCGGAATCCACCAACCAAACGTTCTCCAATCGTCTTACCTACATCAATAAAAAGACATAGGGTAAGCAAACGGTCCAACACTGGGTTGAGTAAAATGGGAATTATACTAGTGTTGGGCTGGCTGCTCAAAAGAACGGTTAGTAGAAAAACCATTCCTAGCACGCCTACGGGGAAAGCGATCACCACGCTGAGGAAAACGTGGTCCGCTAGAGAAGGAGCGCTCACCGCGGTAGTCAAAACGCGGTGTGGGGGTAACTCTCAACAGCAAAGCCACCGCCACGGGGTCCATAGCCCACAACTGCAGGCTCCCGCCGGGTACATCCTCCTCGAGGCCTAGGCCTAGGAACCTGAGGCATTGGACCTCTAGGCCTAGCAGTACGCCTCTGAACATTAGGCACATGTACATCATGGAAAGGATGGTACATGTCCGTGTTGTTCATCTCCTTTGCACGGCGCGCCTCTCTCTTGCGCCGAAAGCAAAACTTACTCAAGTGTCCATCTCTCCCACAATGCTCACAATGGTACCTCACCGCTCTCATATGGGGTTGTTGGTACTCACGGTAGTGGGTATGGATCACTTTGCCCTTCTGTGGCATGAGCTCCTCCTAGATAGGTGGCATTGTGTCCAGCTTGTTTTTGAGGTGGTTTGGTTTTGGAGCCCATGATTGTTTCTTGGGTGGAGCTCTTGGAGGTTCCACAAACACCCCATCCTTGGTGTTAGGCTCTAGAGGCTCTTTGGGTGGAATCTTGGTAAGCTTGGGAGTAGTGGTGGAGTTGGGCTTCTCACTCGGCTTAAGACCACTAAACTCTCCAACCCTGGCAAAAGACGAAGCACACTCAACACCCTGAGCAAAGCCTACACCTGGACCTCCAGCAGCACGCTTGAATTGGGAGATCATCATCCCAAGCTGCGGCTCACCACAAGACACCCATGACAAGATGGTCCGAAGTTATGTGTTTTCTTCCTCGGTTTGCATCTTGTCATGCTGCACATTCGCAATATCCATCTCCAAACCCTCACACAAAGCGCATCTAGACACACAAGTGCTACCCGAGCTGGCCTTCTCAAGAGACACAATCTTGGCATTTTTCTCTGCTAACTCGGAATGCAATCCTGCACAGGACTTGCATGCACCCAACAGCGAGGATCTAGCCTTTAGCTCATCCACCTCTCCAACCAAAGCAACATACTTCCCCCTCAAAGTGAGTAGGTCAGTCATGTGCTTGGTGCACATCTCGCACTCCTCCTCCTCGGTGACAACAACGGTGGACTTGACAGTTTCAAGCTCCTTCACCGTATCCTCCCACTTCTGCCTAAACTCCTTCCGCTCTCTAGCAGCACACCTAAGCATCTTGTCTTGACTAAGAAGGGCGACAGTAAGTTTCTCGACCTCAGCAAAAAGCTCATCGGGGGTCTGAGATACCTGGGAGGTGTCATCGTCGTCATCGCCGTCGTTCCGAGGGGTCTCCTCCAGCTCGCCGCCGACCTCCTTGCCGAGGGCCATGGTGCAGAAACCCTCGTTGTCGGCGAAGAAGCAGAGGCCATTCAGCTTGTCCTCGATGCTCTTCTTCTTCTCGGACTCGTCGTCGCTTGAGGAAGTGGAGTCGTCATTCGAATCATCGACATCGCTGAGCGTGGCGAAGAAAGCATGCTGCTCAGCCTGGGCCTTCTCCAAATACTTCGTCTTGATGTACTCCTTATTGAAGCCGCCCTTCCCCTTGTGCTTCGCGGGGACGTACTTCTCCTTGCGCTTGCCGGAGTCGTACTTGTGCCCATGATCCGCCTTGCCGAAGACTTGCTTGTTCTTCTTCAGGCAATTGGCAATGAAGTGATTGGGGTCGCCACACTCGAAACAACCCGAGCGTCCTCCTCCGCGGCGACGGTTCATGCAGTTGTTGTGGAACCGTGAGAACCGGTTGACGAGCAAAGCCAACTCGTCATCCCCCATGAACTCCAGCTGCTCCTCTATGACAGAAAGAAGAGAAGAAAGTGCAAATCCTCCTGAGGGGTTAGCAGAAGAGCCAGAAAGCAAAGCCATCAACGGGCCTGAAGGATTTTCATAAGAAGCCCTCGCCATGGCATCAATCTCACTGGACTTGAGCTTACTGAAGAGCTCGTCACATGTGAGGGTCTCGTAGTTAGGTGATTCGATGATCACCTGAACCTTTGAGTCCCACACCGACCGATCGAGAGTATGCAAAAGCTTCAAAGCTCTCTCATGATCGTCGAAAGGCAATAGCTCCTTGTTAGCTCTCATCCTGTTGACAATCACCTGAAAGCGAGTGAATAAACTTTCTATGCTCTCGCCAGGCATGTGTCGAAAGTTCTCATACTCTCGCTTGTGCGACTCGTAGAGGCGGGTTTTGACTTGAGTGGTTCCCTCATGGAAACGGATGAGGGTAGCCCAAATCTCCCAAGACGTAGAGAGGTGAGAAACGCGATCAAACTCCGTCATGCTCAAACATGAGAAAAGAGCATTACGAGCTCGGCTATGGCATTGTGCTCATCGATCTGATGCTGAGTCGCACGAGCAGCCAAGACCACGTAATCAGCAGAGTTGCAGATATCCCAAATGGAAGCACCAATACTCTGAAGATAGGCCGACATACGTATCTTCCAATACGCATAGTTCGTCCCATCGAAAAACGGCGGTTTGCCTACGTCGCGATCCATGTCGCCTTCTGTGGATCTGGAACCGGCTAAGGTGGAAGATCTTTAACCAGCTCTGATACCAATTGAAGGACTGAAAGTGTTAATAGAAAGCGACCAGAGGGGGGGGGGGTGAATGGGAGCTTCAAAATTTCTTTTCAGAATCTTGTTGCCACTGTCCCGAGAATCACCCCAAGAGCAAAACTGGAGCTTGCGAGTGTCCACGACCCTAGATGTAGGGTGGATGCTTCCAAGAAGCACAGCGGGACACTACACGACTCTTGAAACCCAACACAAAAACCCAAAACCAAATCCGAAGTCAGATGAACAAACTACGGATGAAACCGTGCAGAAGAACCTGCATCGGACACGTCCAATGCAAAATCAGCCGATCTGGGACCTTACTGCATGGTCATCGGACGCTGGCTACAGTGAAGCCCTAGCGTCTGATGCTCTACCCTCGGACGCGTCCGATGCAACGGATGCGCCGATGGTCAGCGTCTGATGCTCCTTAGAAAACACTGTCAGATGACACGTGGCATCGGACGCGTCCGATGTGATGAACACAGCGTCCGATGCTCCCGACGTCAGCGTCCGATGCTCCCGAAACTGCACTGTTCTTCCATGGATTGATCTCCTCCGAATCAAAAGCTCTAAGGCTTACACTTGGTATGAGGAGTTCCAAGGAGGTTAGTGAGCTATCCCAAAGAGATCATGGCTCAAACCTAACTCTAAAACGGTGAATCGGAAGAATTCAGGGCAAAGGAGATAAAACTCGATTCGAAATGAAAATCGATTGATCTACTAGCTCGTGAGGTTAGAGACGAATTCCTCTGGTGGAAAGATGCGCCTCACGATCTAGAACAATTCAGTTCAAACGGAGTTGCAAAAGACGCAGCTAGTAAAGAGATCGATCGACGGGAAAAAACGTGGAGAAAAGCAACCCACGAAGAACAACTCCAAAAAGCGGATCACAGCCACGAATTTGCAACCGTGTGGCTACCATACGCTACAATAGTGAGATTACGGTCTCACTTCCTCAAAATCTCACGAACACAGAGGTATGATTGTCTTCTCTGTGGATCTCAGTTCGCTACAGCAGGGATTGGGAGAGCAAGAAAACCTAGAAGCCAAAATAGCAAATGACTGAGATAGGATGGGAGGTGGGTGTCTCCCTCTACTTATCCTAATTCTAGTTCCCACTCTACCCCTAACTAATTATAGAGCGAACCAGCTAAACCCTAGGGTTATTCTGGACCAACTCAAGGTAGATGCTGATCCGATGGCCACGCCCGCACAACTGGTAGCGTTGCCTCGACGCAACCACACGATTGCCGCCACGTGCCACCACCGCTCTGCTCGTCCTTTTCGCGGACTCCGCCCCCGGTTTTGAGGCCCAAATCGGGAAACCAACCTTCATGACCAACCCCCGGTTTTGAGGCCCAAACCGGGAAACCAGCCGTCCATCACCTGAGTTTTGTGGCCCAAACTCAGAAACCCGCAGCGCCTAGGTTTTGAGGCCCAAACCTGGAAACCGTCCTTAGCCCGAGTTTTGTGGCCCAAACTCGGAAACCATCAGCGCCCAGGTTTGGAGGCCCAAACCTGGAAATCGTCCACCGGTGGTTTTTCTGTGGCTCAACCACAAAACCGAGCCGTAGAGGTGATGCACCGCCCGTGTATCCTGTCCACCGACACATGTCCCCAGGTCCTCGACCCGAGCAACACTGTGCCCCGCAAGTCTCCGCCCGTCGCTGTCCCATGCTGCCAGCCACCACAACTGATCCTCAGGCCACCGGTCCCTCAGTCCAAGCCTCACGTCCGTCCTTCGCCACTCTCGGTCCATCAGCACGACACGTCTCTACTTGACCTTCACCTTGCCTTCGATCACTGTATCCGTGCTCGACACCTGCACAACACAAGCCAAAGAACATGCGCATTATCCCAGTTTACAATCACTCATCACTCGAGACTCGGCATACACCCATGTTTCTGCACGGTGGGGGGTAACGCTCAACAGTAAAGCCACCGCCACGGGGTCCAAAACCTACAAAAGCAGGCTCCCGCCGGGCACGACCTCCTTGCGGCCTAGGACCTTGAGGCATTGGACCTCTGGGCCTAGCAGCTCTCCTCTGAACCTTCGGCACATGTACATCATGAAAAGGATGGTACATGTCCGAGTTGTTCATCTCCTTTGCACGGCGCTCCTCTCACTTGCGCTGAAAGCAAAACTCCCTCAAGTGTCCATCTCTCCCACAATGCTCACAGGGGTACCTCACCGCTCTCATAGGGGGTTGTTGGTACTCACGATACTAGGTGTGATCACTTGTTTCTTTTGTGGCATGAGCTCCTCATGGATTGGTGGCGTAGTGTCCAGCTTGTTCCTGAGGTGGTTTGGTTTTGGAGCCGATGTCTGTTTCTTGGGTGGAGCTCTTGGAGGTTCCACAAACACTCCATCCTTGGTGTTAGGCTTGAGAGGCTTTTTGGGTGGTATCTTGGTTAGCTTGGTAGTAGTGGTGGAGTTGGGCTTCTCACCCAGATTAAGACCACTCGACTCTCCAATCTTACCAAAAGAGGCAGCACTCACCATACCTTGAGCAAAACCTACACTTGGACCTCCAGCAGCACGCTTGAATTGGGCAATCATCATCCCAAGTTGCGGCTCACCACAAGACACCCAGGACAAGATGGTCCGAAGGTATGTGTTTTCTTCCTCGGGTTGCATCTTGTCATGCTGCACATTGGCAATCTCCATCTCCAAACCCTCACACAAAGCACACCTAGACACACAAGTGCTACCCGAGCTGGCCTTCTCAAGAGACACAATCTTGGCATTCTTCTCTGCCAACTCAGATTGCAAACCTGCACAAGACTTGCACGCACCAAGCACTGAGGATCTAGCCCTAAGCTCATCCACCTCTCCAACAAAGCAACATACTTCCCCCTCAAGGTGAGAAGGTCAGTCATGTGCTTGGAGCACATCACACACTCATCCTCCTCGGTGACAACAACAGTGGACTTGACAGACTCAAGTTCCTTCACCGCATCCTCCCATTTCTTCCTAAACTCCTTTCTCTTCCTAGCGGGAAGCCTAAGCAGTTTATCTTGACTAAGGAGAGCAGCAGTAAGCTTGTCAACCTCAGCAGAGAGTTTGTCAGGAGTTTGAGATACCTAGGAAGTGTCTTCGTCGTTTTGAGAGATCTCCTCCAGCTCGCCATTGATCTCATCGCCGAGGGCCATGGTGCAGAAGCCATCGTTGTTGGCGAAGAATCAAAGGCCGTTTAGCTTGTCCTCGATCTTCTTCTTCTTCTTCTCGGACTCGTCGTCGCTTGATGCAGCGGAGTCATCATCCGAGTCATCGATGTCGCTGAGACTGGCGAAGAAGGCACACTGCTCGGCCTGGGCCTTCTCCAAGTACTTCTCCTTGATGTACTCCTTGTTGAAGCCGCCCCTCCGCTTGTGCTTTGCAGGACGTACTTCTCCTTGCGCTTGCCGGAGTCATACTTGTGGCCGTGATCCGCCTTGCCAAAGACTTGCTTGTTCTTCTTCGGGCAATTAACGATGAAGTGGTCCGAGCCTCCACACTCGTAGTAGCCACCATGTCCTCATCCGCGGCGACAGTTCATGCGCTTGTTGTGGAACCGCGAGAACCGGTTGGCAAGTAGGGCCAACTCATCGTCCGTCATGAACTCCAGCTGCTCCTCTGTGTCAGAAAGAAGAGATGACAAGGCAAAGCCTCCAGAGGTCTTAGCAGAAGAGCCAGAAACCAAAGCCATCGACGAGCCAGAAGAATTTTCATAAGAAGCCCTCGCCATGGCGTCAATCTCACTGGACTTGAGCTTACTAAAGAGCTCGTCGCATGTGAGAGTCTCATAGTTAGGCGATTCGATGATCGCTTGAACCTTAGAGTCCCACACCGACCGATCAGGAGTGTGTAAAAGCTTGAGAGCCCTCTCATGATCATCGAAAGGCAACAACTCCTTGTAAGCCCTCATCCTGTTGACAATGACCTGAAAGCGAGCGAATAAACTTTCTATGCTCTCGCCAGGCATGTGTCGAAAGTTCTCATACTCCCGCTTGCGACTCATAGAGATGGGATTTGACTTGAGTGGTTCCCTCATGGAAATGCATGAGGGTCGCCCAAATCTCCTGAGCCATGGGGAGGTGAGAAACGCGATCGAACTCAGACATGCTCAAACATGAGAAAAGAGCATTACGGGCTCGGCTATTGGCATCGTGCTCGTCGATCTACAGCTGAGTCACACGAGCAGTCAAGACCACGTAATCAGCCTTGTTGCAAATCTCCCATACAGAAGCACCCATACTCTGAAGATAGGCCGACATGCGTATCTTCCAATACGCATAGTTCGTCCCATCGAAAAACGGCGGTTTGCCCACGCCACGATCCATGTCACCTTCTGTGGATCTGGAACTGGCTAAGGTGGAAGATCCTTAACCTGCTCCGATACCAATTGAAGGACCGAGAATTCTACCAGAAAGCGACCAGATGGGGGGGGGGTTAATGGGAGCCTAAAAATTTCTCTCGAAACTTTGGCCTTTGTCCCGAAAATCAACCCTCAAAAGCTTCGACGGAAACATGATTCCCACGACCCTTGGAAGAGGGTGGATGATCCCTAGGATCACAGCGAGGCAGCACCAAACAAGAGCAAGCCAAATGCCAATAGCTCCGGCTCAAGTTCGACCCCAAAAACCGATTGCCGAACGTAGATGGAAGGCTACATCGGGAAAACTCTAAATACCTATGCTAACAAATAGCAAAGATATCTAGAGAGGTTCCTTCGTTAGCTCTAGGGCCAAACAAGAAGTCCGAAAACCAAACCGTAAAGCCGGGAGAGCAAACGCACTAAAAATCAGCACACAGCCGAGTCCCGGACTATCCGCGGATACGGCCTCAGACTGTCCGGCCCTATCGCGGACTGTCCGTGAATGGTTGGTGGACTGTCCGCCGGCCAAATGTGCAAAACAACACTGCTGCTGAAACCTCCCTGGGTGATCCCGGACTGTCCGCGGATCACAACGGTGGACTGTCCGCCGGTCAAATTTCAGCACTATTCACCGAGACATGCAGGCACTGAACAGGCTCGGCCCCGATGCATGGACTATCCGCGCCCTGGGTGGCGGACTATCCGCCAACACCTAGAGAGGGCGATTTTGGTCGCCCTCCTCCCTAATCTTCCCAAAATTGATCCAAATCAAAATCCCTTGAACCCAAACATGGAGAAGATGATCACACGATTGTTAGGAGACTATTCCCAAGAAATCATCCGCTCAAATCAACTCAATCCACGGGAAATCGAAAGGGAAGGTGTAGAAACGAAAAAGTTGCCACGAAACTTGAATCGACCCGATCTACTTGTTCGTGAGGGTAGACTTAAATTCCTTCGGTGGAAATGTTCTCCTCACATCAAAGAACAAGTTGATTCAAGTGGATTCGAAAAAGACGCAGCGAGGAGGGAGATCGAGTGACGGGAAAATCGTGGAGAAACGAAGAACGCGAAGCACAAGTTCAAAACGCGAATCAAGACCACGAATTTCCAGCCGAAATTCGTCCCCACGAGGAGACAACGAGAATCTGGTCCCGTTTCCGCAAAATCCAAATACACAGACGTATTCTTCACCATCTCTGCGGATCTAAGTAGCTACAACAGGGAATGGGAGAAAGGAAACCCTAGAATAAAAATAGCAATGGCTGAGATAGTCTGGAGGGAGGGGTTGCCTCTCCTTATATAGCCTAATACAATTATTCCCCTTCTACCCCTACTTCTAATGAGCGAGCAGGCTAACCCTAAGGGTATTCCTGACCAACTCGAAGTTGATGGTGATCCGACGGCCATGCCTGCACAAATGGTAGCTTCGCCTCGACGCGACCTCACCGATTGCTGCCACGTGCCGCCACCACTTTGCTAGTCCTTTTCATGGACCTCCCCCTGGTTTTGAGGCCGAAACCGAGAAACCTGGGCCATCCCCCGGTTTTGAGGCCGAAACTGGGAAACCTGTCGTTCGTCACCTGAGTTTTGTGGCCCAAACTCAGAAACCCGCCAGCACCCAGGTTTTGAGGCCCAAACCTGGAAACTGTCCTCAGCCCGAGTTTTGTGGCCCAAACTCGGAAACTGGCCGCACCCAGGTTTTGAGGCCCAAACCTGGAAACCGTTCACTCGGTGGTTTTTTTGTGGCTCAACCACCAAAACAAACCGTAGAGGGGATGCACTGCCCGTGCACCCCGTCCACACATAAGTCTTCACTTGTCGCTGTCCCAGACTGTCAGCCACCACGGCCGATCCTCAGGCCACCGGTCCGTCAGTCCAAGCCTCACGTTCGCCCTTCACCGCTCCGGGTCCATCGGCACGACACGTCTCTACTTGACCTTCACCTCGCCTTTGATCACCGTATCCATGCTCAACACCTGCACAACACAAGACAAATAACATGTGCATCATCCCAGTGGACAATCACTCATCATCTCAAGATCCGGCATACACCCATGTATCAGTGATCAAGGAGAGTCTAAGCTACAAGCATCATCATATATCATCGAAGCATACACTAATCAGAGCATAAGTTCATTCTAAGGAATATAGACATGAAGCTCGAAAATGCAAGATGTATACATGATGAAATGCATGCAAAAGTCAGTATCGGAGCAAAACAAGACTAAACAAACTCAAGAACAAAAGAGTAAGAAAAAGTCAGTCTATGGTACATCAAACAAAATGCTTCCCACATCTAAAAGGGGAAACACACACCAAGCTCACCTCTCAACCTAGCAAAAGTTGAGAGATCCAAAGGCTTGGTGAAAATATCCGCAACCTGGTTATTGGTGTCTACATGCCTAAGATCAATGTCGCCTTTCTCGTAGTGATCACGAAGAAAGTGAAAGCGAACATCGATGTGTTTGGTCTTGGAGTGAAGAACATGGTTCTTTGCTACACTAATGACAGAAGTGCTGTAGCAAAGCAAAGGGACCCGACTGAAATCTAGACCATAATCATGCAATGTAGCAACCATCCATAAAAGCTGCGAAGCACAAGAAGCAGCGGCAACTGTTGATGGTCCTTAAACACTTATTTTACAATCAACATTTTACCCAAAAATTCAACAAAAAGGCATGAAAAGTAGTCAAATAGGTTTCAAACTAACCAAATTACACATGTCCATAGATTTTTATTTGAATGCAGGATTTGGACCAAATTTGGAGAATGGACCCACCAGGGGCCGAGCCCACTCACTAGGGCCCATTTGGGCCCTGGTAGGGTGGCGCCCGCCACCCCTAGGTGGCGCCCGCCACCAAGGAGAGGCCCAAACTCTCCCCTGCCACGTCACTGATCCGTGTGACCACCCCAGGGACAAATCTTATCCCTTGGTCACTAGGTCGGTAGAATCAGAGGGCTAAGAAGAGATGTCACGTGGATCATGACCTAATTGCCCATGTGACGGTTATTTGGACATGCAACCGACCTTGGAACCGCCTTGGAGGAGTCCCTGGAGACCGTAGGATCAATGACGGTGCATCCAAGGGCCAGGGGGTGGCGGCCGCCACCTAGGGCTGGCGCACGCCACTAGGGTTTGCCCTAGGTCAGTTGGCTGCCCCCTATAAGTACCCCCCCCTCACTCACTTGGGCTATAAATACCCCCCTGGAGGTGTCACTTCACTTGAAGCAAGGAAAGGAAGGAAGAAGCAAAGAGGAAAGCAAGGCTAAAGCTAGAGAGCTAATAGCTTAGGATTTAGCCAAGCTTAGGCAAGTAGGTAGCTAGTAGAGCAAGGCCTCCTTGCCTCATTGCCCTCGCGGAAGCGCTGCTCAAGGCTTAGCTCAAGAGTGGAAGCGTGCGAGTAATCGGTCCTGGAGTTGGGAAGAGTCTTCCTTCATATCTAGTTTAGGTTTTGCTCTTGTAACTCAAGCACTTTACTATATTCTAGTTCATCATTTCAAGTATTACTTTATTCTACTTACCAGTATTGAGTAGTATACTTGATTGATTGCTTGAGTACCTAGCTATCCTACATTTCAATTCACTTAGCCATAGTAGTTAATCTCTACTGTGCTTAGTGTTTGATCTTTGCCAATAGGTTGCTTAGTTAGTTTAGTGTTTATCTTATTAAGTCAAGTATTTGCTCTGACGTCTGCAAGGGTGTCTCTATTCTAGGCCAGGATGATGGAAATATGCCCTAGAGGTAATCATAGAGATGATGATATTTCTATTGTATCCATGATTTATTATATGTTCATTGAATATCCATTAAAGACAATTTGTATTGATTAGCAATTATGTGAATTGTCTGTGAAACTCTTTTACTTGTATGGTTATTCGATAGTTGTCCCTGATCAGAGTTCATGTGAGGACACACATGAATATTAGATCAGCACATGTATTAGTTGATGACTATGTTTCACAAGTCATAGACATGGAGATGTCAAACTAATAATGTGGGCACATGTATGACATGGGGTTGGACTGACCCAGCGTGAGATGTTCTTATTATCTCTTTACACATCATGTATGTTATGTCCTTCGACCTGAGATTGTGGTGTGTTCTCAAGATGTGAATCGACTTACTTAGGGATTATCAAACGCTACTTCGTAACAGGGTAGTCATAAAGATAGTCTTCAAGTTTATCAGGAAACATGTTGTGAGACATAGACGATCAAGATGGGATTTGCCCCTCTCCATGCGAGAGAGATATCACTGGACCACTCATATGATTGGATCATAAAATGCATGGCCATGCTTAGGTTAAATGTTAACCTATGAGTTGGACCAAATATTGTGTGGCAAGGGAATTATGTATATGTGATCGTGGTGGTTCGTCAGATATGATCTTTGCGTATACATAGGAGTTGACACGTCTTGCTAGAGACCGCTGTCAACTATCGGGCAAGTAGGAGTACTTGGGCCGTGTCTATGTGTGCGTGAACCCATAGGGTCGCACGCTTAAGGGGTTGGAAGCTTGATTCGAGTTGGACTCGAGTCAGACCGGGATTAGGGTTTGCTAATGGGCCTCCAGGTCGGTGGGCTCATTAGGGACGCCTATATAAAGAGGGGTGGGGCGACCAGAGCTTGGACCGACGTTGTTAGACAGCCGTCGCCCACCCCATGCCCGCGCCTATTGCTCCTCGCAGACCTAGCAGTCTGGAGGCGTGACGCTTCCTCCTTGTATGTGTGGGATACCTCGGAGGTGCTGCATCTGGAGCACAAGGATGAACCGCACGTGGAGACGTGAAGGTCAGACATGGACATCTACACGGCATCGCTGCGACGCGCACGTCTACACCAAGACGTCTTCCGCCGCACCTGCGCGTCTAGTGGTAATCCCGTGATCTATAACTAGCAGTAGTTCCTGGTTTATGGGGTCGAAAATTTTTGTTTTCGGCTAGCGTAGCATCCCCATTCGGCTAGTGTAGCATCCTCGTAATCACTACACAGGATAGAGATAGTTAGAATATTAATTAGGTGTGGTGCTTAGTTATAGACTTACCTTCAGATACGGCTAGACCCCCGAATAGCTGTGGTAGCAAGCAGGTGGTGACAGCCCTGTGCGCCTTGAATTCCACCACGTAGTTGGTCTAGTTTAACAGTAAGGCTCGTTGTGCTAGCGTTCAACCTAAGTCAGTGGTAAAGGCTAGTACGCCTCGGTACTTGACAAGATAGGAATAAAACTATACTTAACTTGGTTGGTTATTTGGCATTTGCTATCTTGCTTCGTAGTTATCTAGGAGTAGTTATTAGTTATTAGTTAGTTATCCTTAGTTATCTTTTCCCCTATCTACCTATCCATCCACTTTACCTTAACCATTCATTTCATCCTTACCTATCCACTCATAAATTCTTTCTAGCCTTTCATCTCCTCTCTTCTCTTCTCTCCTTTTCCCTTTCTTATTCTTCGACTCTCATCCCCTCCTTGACTCGACTCATACACCACCCTAGCCTTCCTTTGGGATCAAATAAATCGACACCTGGTACTCCCAGGCGAAGTGCTACTACGATAGTTCTGTGCGCTTGCAGAATCTCCTCTAAGTAGATTGCAATCTCTCTAGCTAGCTCCTACTAGTGTCGGGATTGACAACCCCATTTGACATTAGTAGATAGTTGCTTTAGCTTCACTCCTTTAGGTATAGTGACTGGACTTGCTACAAGCATTTCTAGCGCCGTTGCCAGGGATAGATTCCATAGTCTACTCCTAGTAACAACGTTAGCAAGTGTCAACAAGCATTTCTGGGCCGTTACCGGGGATAGTTGCCTAGCTCTATCTTTAGTGAAGTTAAGAACTACCAACAACAACATACTCGGCTTCCACAGTAGACTGGGCTATGTTCGACTGTTTGTGAGAAGACCACGAAACCAGTGAAGAGCCAAGAAACTGACAAGTCCCAGAAGTAGACTTGCGCTCAAGCCGACAGCCGGCAAAGTCCACATCAGAATAACCACAAAGAGAAAAGGTCGAGGAAGAGGAGTACCAAAGTCCGAACTCAGGAGTGTATCGAAGGTACCTCATGATGCGCTTGACCGCCTGCTTGTGGGAAGTCTGAGGAGACGCCTGAAAACGAGCGCACAGGCACATAGAGAACTGTATGTCTGGCCTCGTCGCCGTCAGGTACAGGAGCGAGCCGATCTGCTCCTGTACTCCTTCTGGTCAACTGCCTCTCCGTCCTGGTCCGCGTCCATTGCAGCAGTCATCGCCATGGGCGTCGTAAGAGGCTTGGCCTCGCCCATGTCGAACTTCTTCAGGATGTCCTTCGTGTATTTGCCTTGATGCACGAACGTCCTCTCTCGGGTTTTCTTGATTTGCAACCCGAGGAAGAAGGTCAACTCACCCATCATACTCATCTCAAACTCCCTGCTCATAGTATCTGCAAACTTGGCAACAAGTGCGTGAGAGGAGCCACCAAAGATGATATCATCCACGTAAATCTGACTAACAGGGTGTCATTGCCTTGCTGGAGGAGAAATAGAGTCTTATGTACCCGTCGCATTTTGAAACCCTTGGAGAGCAAAAAGGTTTTCAAACGCTCATACCAGGCTCTTAGGGCTTGTTTCAAACCATACAAGGCTTTTGAAAGTTTAAATACATGGTTTGGAAACTTGGGATCCTCGAAACCAGGGGGTTGACTCACAAAAACCTCTTCCTCTATATACCCATTCAAGAAAGCACACTTGACATCCATTTGGTAAAGCTTAAAACCCTTCCAAGCTGCAAAAGCTAGAAGAATCCTAATGGCTTCTAAACGGGCTACAGGGGCAAAGGTTTCCTCATAGTCTATCCCCTCTTTCTGGCAAAAACCCTGGGCTACTAGCCTAGCCTTGTTCCTCACTACCATCCCATCCTCACCCTATTTGTTTTTTAAAACCCATTTGGTACCTATAGGGTGGCATTCTGGTGGAGGTGGAACTAGGGTCTAAACTCGGTTTCGCTCAAAGTTCTCTAACTCCTCATGCATGGCATTAACCCAATTAGGATCAGAAAGAGCATGCCCAACATCTTTGGGCTCAAAAGAAGCAACAAATGCAGAATGAGCAAAGTGTGAGATCTCATACGCTCGCGACCGCGTGACTCGCTGGTCGATGCCGCCGATCATCTGCTGCAGGGGATGGGCCTGCTGAATGCTTCGGGGCGCCTGCCTCGCCGAAGTAGTCTCCCCCTCGCCAGATGCTGTCGCTCCCTCAGGTGCAGCTGGTGCTCGCTGGAGAGGTGGCTCAAGAGGACCCCAAGAAGACGAAGTAGTGGGATCGGGTCCTCGAGCTGAAGTAGTCGTCGCAGGGTTGACGGGGGGTTCCAGTGGAGTTGGCTCGGGATCACCCCAATCGGCATCTTCCTCCTCCTCCTCCACAAAGATTGTCTCTCCCAGCTCCTGTTCCCCTGCAACATCAAAAGCAGAAGAAACACAAGGCATAGTCTCGTCGAATGTGACCTCGCAGGTCTCCACTATCCGGTTAGTCTCAAAGTTAAGAACTCGATAAGCACACGAATGTAAAGCATAACCAAGAAACACACCATCAGCAGAGCGGGATTCAAATTTATCCAAATTGCCTTGCTTCAGAATAAAGCACTTGCACCCAAACACCCTAAAGTGAGACACCTTGGGTACCCGTCCAAAACGCAACTCATAAGAAGTCTTCTTCATGAAAGCTCGAAGAAAGATGCGATTTGAAACATGGCAAGCGGTGTTGATCACCTTGGCCCAAAAATTCCTAGGAGTCCTATGCTCGTCGCATCGTCCTGGCCATTTCAACAAGGGTTCGGTTCTTGCGCTCAACAACACCGTTCTGTTGGGGGACATAAGGAGAAGACAATGGATGCTCGATTCCATTAGAAGAACAGAAGGTGGCAAACTGGGAGTTAACAAACTCAGTACCATTATCGCTATGAATAGCTCTAATGGTATCAGGGGGAAACTCAGTTTTCAACCTCAAGATCAAATCATGAGCAAAAGAAAAAGCTTTGTCCTTAGCCTCCATAAAGAACACCCAAGAGTACCTCAAAAAATCATCAACGATCACTAGAACGTACCACTTCCCACCCGCTGAGAAAACCTGAGCTAGACCAACAGTGTCCATGTGTAAAATCTCTCCGGGTCGCTTTGTCATCACCTGATTAACAGGTGGGTGAGAAGCAGCAACCATCTTCCCATGACGACAAGGATGGCAAACAAGGTCCTTCTGAAACTTAAGCTTGGGCAATCCTTGGATTAGGCCAAGTGAGCTAAGTTTTGCAAGCAAGTCGAAGCTCAAGTGACCAAGCCTCCTATGCCACTTCCACAAATCGGAAGAAGGACCAGCCATCAAACATCTAGAAGAGCCGAAAGAACGAGAAAAATCGGCTCTAAAAACACGACCAAAAGGAATGATCCAACAAACAAGATCTCCCCGAGGGTCCAAAACATGACTCAAACCCTTCTTAAAATGCACTTCAAAATCGTCCTCAAGAAGTTGCGAAACATAAAGCAAATTGAAATGCAATTTAGAAACCAAAGCAACATCTTTGAGAACGAAGTTCTCATTGAGCCGAATAGCTCCATGAGAAACAACCTTACCTCGACTATTATCCCCGAAAGTGATGTACTCCTTGTGCACCACGAGGTCTAGGCTGGAGAACCATTCCTTCTTTCCGGTCATGTGATGCGAACACCCGGAATCCATAAGCCACATGTTCTCCAACCGAAGTTCCTGCATCAATAGAAAGGTAGGAAATGAGCATATGGCACAACACTGGGGTTAGTATACTGAGAAGGATACCAGTGTTGTGTCATAGGCCCAGAAAAAGTGTTAGAAGCAACACC
This sequence comes from Coix lacryma-jobi var. lacryma-jobi, assembly GCA_009763385.1. Taxonomy (NCBI): domain Eukaryota; kingdom Viridiplantae; phylum Streptophyta; class Magnoliopsida; order Poales; family Poaceae; genus Coix; species Coix lacryma-jobi. The sequence goes on from CM019824.1 coordinate 112,312,652, forward strand.
AAACTGACCTCGTATCATGGGTGGATAGCGATCACCACCAAACTGAAAGGGTGGTCCGCTATGGAACGGAAAACCTCCAAACTCACCAACATGTCCCATTTGAGCAAAGCGATCACCACCATGCTGAAAAGGTGGTCCGCTATTGGACTGTGCAGCAAAACCTCTTACACTCGGCTCGCGATCGTATTGAGGACAACCGGAACCGCGACAGGCACGACCACCACCCTGTGGTCTAGCTACTTCGGGCCTAGCCGCCTGAGGGGGTGCACCTCTAGGCCTAGCGCCCTGCCTCTGAACTCCCCGACCTTGCACACCATGGAGAGGGTGGTGCCTGGCCTGGTTGTTCAGCTCCAACTCCTTCCTAACGTCTCTCTTCCTCCGAAAGCAAAACTTAGCTAGGTGACCCTCACGGTGACAGTACTCACACTCAAACCTCACCACTCTCTTGGGTTGTTGGTTCCTATGGTTGCGAGGGTTGTGCACCCTAGCCGACTGCTTGCCTTTGGAAGGGGATCACTAGACACGTCAGGAAGTGTCTCAAGTGTGTTCCTAAGATGGTTAGGTTTAGGTACCAACACTTACTTGCGAGGTGGAGCCTTGGGAGGTTCATCAAGGATACCATCCTTGGTGATAGGCTTGGGAGGCTCAGGTGGGGTGATCTTAGTGAGCTTAGGGATAGCGGATGGCTTCTCACTTGGGTTCACTCCGCTAAACTCACCGATCTTTCCAAAGATGCTAGCCCCCTTCGCACCTATAGCAAAGCCTACTCCTGAGCAATCAGTTCCCCTCTTGAACTGACTGATCATCATGCCCAACTGAGGCTCACCGCATGACACCCAACTCAGGATGGACCAAAGGTATGTGTTTTCCTCCTCGGTTTGCATCCTGTCATGCCGACAGTTGGCAATCTCAAGCTCCATCGCCGCGCATCGCTCACAAGGAGTGGACAAGGTGCTAACTGAGCTAGCCTTCATGGCTTCAGCAAGCTTGGCATTAACTTCTGTCAACTCAGTTTGCAAGCCTAGACAGGTCTTGCACGCACCCAACAAAGAAGGCCTCGCCTTCACCTCCTCCAACTCCTTCTTCAGGGAGGGACACTCTTTGCAATCACCCACCAAGTCAAGCCTACTCTTCAGCTCATCATACACCTCAATCAAAGAGGCATACTTGGTTTGCAGGGTGGCAAAGTTTGTCATATGCATCGTGCACTCCTCACACTCCTCCTCATCGGTCACCTTCACCTTGGACCTAGCGAACTCAAGCTCCTTAAGCGCCTCATTCATCTTGTCCTTAAACTCGTTGCGCTCTCGGATAGCACGCTTGAGTTGCTTGTCCTGACCGAGAACTATGTCGACAAGGGAATCGCGCTCATCGGTAAGACGATCGACAAGAGAAGAGGTTGATACCTTGGAAGCGTTGTCGTCATGGTCGGCGGCACTGGCGTCGGCGTCCTTTGCCTGGCACTTGCGGTCCTCTTCATCCAAGGCCATGGTGCAGAAGCCCTTGGAGGAGTTGCCGAAGAAGCAGAGTCCGTTGAAGCTTTCTTCCATCTTGTGCTCGGACCCATCATCACTGGAGTTGCCATCGGAGGTCTTCTCTCCGTCGCTGATGGTGGCGAGGAAGGCATGCCGACCGGCTTCGAAAGCCTTCTCCACGTCCTCCCATCGGTAGCTGCCCTTCTTCTTCTTCCTGGCCTTGTTCTCCAGCTTGGGCTTGTGCTTGGAGTTGTGGATCTTGCCGGCAAAGTTCTTGTCGCGCTTGGGGCAGCTCGCAACGAAGTGATCGAGGTCTCCACACCCATAGCAGCCCTCACGTGCTCCACCACGCCGGCGATTCAGGAGGTTGTTGTGAAACCGCAACCGGGTGATAATGAGGGCGAGCTCGTCATCGTCCAACACCTCCACCTGCTCCTTTGTCACTGAAAGCAAAGAAAACAAAGCAAAGGGAGGTGGTGAAGCGTCAGCGAAAAGAGTCGATCCACCCTTGCCTGAGACCAAAGCCATGGAATGAGAAGATGGGTTCTTCAGCTTGACCTGAATCAAGTGATTGATCTCGGTGTACTTGAGCTTGCTGAATAGCTCGTCCACGGTGAGGGTGTCGTAAGAAGGAGACTCAATGATGGTCGACACATTCACCTCCCATACCTTCCGATCTAGGGCATATAGAAGCTTAAGTGCCCTCTCATGATCATCATAAGGTAGGTTGGCCTGATTGGCATGCATCTTGTTCACAATCGTCTGAAACCGAGCGAACATAGCGTCAATCTTCTCTCCCTCCAACTGAATAAAGTTCTCGTATTCCCGCTTGTAAGTCTAAAAGAGTTTGGTCTTGACCTGAACGCTCCCCTCGTGATAGCTCTAAAGCTTCACCCAGATCTCTCGAGCAGTCTGAAGCTCGGAAACATGCTCGAACTCAGGAAGGGAGATGTTGGCCAAAAGCGCATTACGGGCCTTAGAGTTGGCCTCGTGTTGGTCAATTTGTAGCTGACCAACTCGAGCCGCAAGGACCACGTAATTGGCATTCTCACATATCTCCCAAACAGAAGAACTGAAGCTGCTAAGATAGGCATGCATCTGAATCTTCCAATAGGGATAGTTCGTCCCATCGAAGTAGGGAGCCTTGCCATTCCCTCGATCCATGTCGCCCTTAGGATCCAAAACCGATTAAGGTAGAGAAGATCCTTAACTGGCTCCGATACCAATTGAAGGACCGAATTGGTGACCAGAGGGGGGGGGGGGTGAATGGGAACCTCAAATTTCAACCCGTGAAATAGAATGGCCCTTGTCCCAGAAAGTCACCCCAAAAGCAAGACACGTGCTTGCTAGTATCCACGACCCTAGATGTAGGGTGGATGCTTCCTAGAAGCATAGCGGGATACTACACAACCCTAGAAGTCCAATGCAAAAGCTGGAAACCAAATCCGAAGTACGGAGAATGAACCACGTTCGAAACAGTGAACAACTCACTGCATCGGACGCTGGTAGCATCCGATGCCAACCTAATGGACGCGTCCGATGCAAATAGGTTCTTTCTGGAACCTTACTGCATGACCATCGGACGCTGCTACAGTAACAGCTCAGCGTCCGATGCTCTGGTCCGGCGCGTCCGATGATCAACGGACGTGTCCGATGCCCTGCGTTCGATGTCCACTCAAAATCACTAGAACTGACACATGTCACCGGAGCGTCCGATGCTATGTACAACAGCGTCCGATGCTCCCAAGACCAGCATCCGATGCCCCCGAAAACAACACAGTTCTTTGGTGATTCAACCCGATCTCCACCGAATGAAAAGCTCTATGGCTAAGATTCGATCTGAGAGGTCACAAGGACGTTAGTGAGCTACTCCAAAGAGATCATGGCTCGAACCTAACTCCAAATCTGTGAATCGAAGAAGTTTGGGGGAAATGTGAAGAAAATTGATCCAACACAAAAACTGCCCGATCTACTAGCTAGTGAGGTTTGATACGAATTCCATCGGTGAAAAGATGCACCTCATGATCTAGAAGAAGTGTGTTCAAGTCGAATCGAAAAACGTTCCTCGGAGAGAGAGAATTGAACAAAACCTCGGGAAGGCAAAACCAAAAACGCGAAGAACACTAGAACAAAATGTGAATCGATTCAGGATTTCAACCGTGTGTCTACCACATGAGACAAGAGGTGAGATTACAGTCTCACTTCCTCAAAATCTTCAGTACACAGAGGAATTGTCCACTCTGCGGATCACAGGCAGCGAGGTATGATTGAAATCTAAGCAAGGGGCTAGAGAGAGAGAGAGCTCAGGAAACAAATGCTGCAAGGATAGAATGAGAGGGGGGTGCCTCTCTTATTTATAGCCTAAGTACAATAGTCCCCTTCTACCCCTAGATACAAGAGCGAAGCGGCCAACCCAGGGGTATCCCGGTCCAACTCTGAGAGTTTTGATCCGACGGCCACACTCCCTCCTCATCCTTAGCTTTGCCTCGACGCAAGCCTCAGGATGCCGCCACGTACCGTCCTATCAACCGCCGCGCCTTCCTCGTGGATAGCTTCGCCGCCGCGCCAGCCTCTCCACGCCGCCACGCGTCGACCGTCCGTTTTGGACCTCCCCCGGTTTTGAGGCTGAAACCGGGAAACCTGTCCTCCGGCTGAGTTTTGTGGCCCAAACTCAGAAAACCCACCAGCCTAGGTTTTGAGGCCCAAACCTGGAAACCGTCCTCGTCGAGTTTTGAGGCCCAAACTTGGAAACCAGCCACCCCGAGTTTTGAGGCCCAAACTCGGAAACCGTCGAGGGTAGTTTTTCGAGGCTCAACTACCAAACCCGCGCCGTAGACGGGATGTGGTTCGCACACCCTGAGTTCCAGCACCGATGCCGGAGCATGTCCAGCCTCCACACCGGGCATAGTGCATTCGCCTTCCTTCTCGGCCTCCCGCCAAGTGTCACGACGCCATCACCTTCCTCCCGACTCGACCGATGCACCGCACATCCCCATGTGCTCTTTCTTGCCGATGCCACGTGCCAGCTACCACAGCTGGTCCTCTGGTCTCCTGGTCCATCGGTCCAAGCCTCACGTCCGCCCTTCACCGCTCCCAGTCCGTCGGCATGACACGTCTCTACTTGACCTTCACCTCACCTTCGACCACTGTCTCCGAGCTCCACACCTGCACATCAACACAACCAAGAGACATGTTGTCCATTGACCGATCACTCATCACTCAGGAAGGGAACCACAAGGGCACATATCAACCTTGTGTTCGCAGAATCAGTGGGAAAAACGGCCATCCCGAGCGAGTTATCGGCACCGTTCCGTCGAAAATCAAAGTGCCATAAACCCACCAAACATGAGTTTTAGGTCAAACGAAGATGATTGGCTGCGTCCGCTGCGAAAAATTCAACTGTGAGTTTTTTTGGTGAATCAGTGGAAAAAACGGACATCCTGCTCGATTTTCGCGGCACCGTTTCATCGGAAATGAAAGTGCCAAAAACCCACCAAACATGAGTTTTGGGTCAAACGGAGATGATTGGGTGAGCCCGTTGCGAATAATTCAACTGCAATTTTTTGGTGAATCAGTGGGAAAAAAGCCATCCCGAGCGAGTTTTGCGGCACCGTTTCGTCGGAAATGAAAGTGCCAAAAACCCAACAAACATGAGTTTTGGGTCAACCAGAGATGATTTGGTGCGTCCGTTGCTCAAAATTTGACTGTGAGTTTACTCATGAATAGTGGGAAAAACGGCCATATCAAGCGAGTTTTGCGGCACCGTTCCGTCGAAAATGAAAGTGCCAAAAACCAAGCAAACTTGAGTTTTGGGTCAAACAGAGATGATTGGGTGCGTCCGTCGCGAAAAATTCAACTGCGAGTTTTTTGGTGAATCAGTGGGAAAAACGAACATCCCGAGCGAGTTTTGCGGCACCGTTTCATCAGAAATGAAAGTGCCAAAAAGCCACCAAACATGAGTTTTGGGTCAAACGGAGATGATTGGGTGCGTCCATTGCGAAAAATTCAACTACGAGTTTTCTGGTGAAACAGTGGGAAAAACGGCCATACAGAGCGAGTTTTGCGGCACCATTCCGTCAGAAATGAAAATGTCAAAAACCCACCAAACTTGAGTTTTGGGTCAAACGGAGATGATTGGGTGCGTCCGTTGCGAAAAATTCAAGTGCATGTTTTTTGGTGAATCAGTGGAAAAAACGACCATCCCGAGCGAGTTTTGCGGCACCGTTCCATAAGAAATAAAAGTGCCAAAACCCCACTAAACATGAGTTTTGGATCAAACGGAGATGATTGGGTGCGTCCTTTGCAAAAAATTCAACTGCAAGTTTTCTACTGAATCAGTCGGAAAAACGGCCATATCGAGCGAGTTTTGCGGCATCGTTGCGTCGGAAATGAAAGTACCAAAAACCCACCAAACTTTGGTTTGGGTCAAACGGAGATGATTGGGTGCGTCCGTTGCGAAAAATTCAACTGTGAGTTTTTTTGGTGAATCTGTGGGAAAAACGGCAATCCCGAGCGAGTTTTGCGGCACCGTTCTGTCGGAAATGAAAGTGCCAAAAACCCACCAAACATGAGTTTTGGGTCAAACGGAGATGATTGAGTGCGTTCGTTGCGAAAAATTCAACTGCGAGTTTTCTGGTGAATCAGTGGGAAAAACGAACATCCCGAGCGAGTTTTGCGGCACCGTTTCATCAGAAATGAAAGTGCCAAAAAGCCACCAAACATGAGTTTTGGGTCAAACGGAGATGATTGGGTGCGTCCATTGCGAAAAATTCAACTACGAGTTTTCTGGTGAAACAGTGGGAAAAACGGCCATACAGAGCGAGTTTTGCGGCACCATTCCGTCAGAAATGAAAATGTCAAAAACCCACCAAACTTGAGTTTTGGGTCAAACGGAGATGATTGGGTGCGTCCGTTGCGAAAAATTCAAGTGCATGTTTTTTGGTGAATCAGTGGAAAAAACGACCATCCCGAGCGAGTTTTGCGGCACCGTTCCATAAGAAATAAAAGTGCCAAAACCCCACTAAACATGAGTTTTGGATCAAACGGAGATGATTGGGTGCGTCCTTTGCAAAAAATTCAACTGCAAGTTTTCTACTGAATCAGTCGGAAAAACGGCCATATCGAGCGAGTTTTGCAGCATCGTTGCGTCGGAAATGAAAGTACCAAAAACCCACCAAACTTTTGTTTTGGGTCAAACGGAGATGATTGGGTGCGTCCGTTGCGAAAAATTCAACTGTGAGTTTTTTGGGTGAATCTGTGGGAAAAACGGCAATCCCGAGCGAGTTTTGCGGCACCGTTCCGTCGGAAATGAAAGTGCCAAAAACCCACCAAACATGAGTTTTGGGTGAAATGAAGATGATTGGCTGCGTCCATTGCAAAAAATTCAACTGCGAGTTTTCTGGTGAATCAGTGGGAAAAAAGGCCATACCGAGCGAGTTTTGCGGCCCCGTTTCGTCGAAAATGAAAGTGCCAAAAACCCACCAAACATGAGTTTTGGGTCAAACGAATATCTTTGGGTGTGTCCATTGCCAAAAATTTAACTGCGAGTTTTTTTGGTGAATCAGTGGGAAAAACGGCCATACCGAGAGAGTTTTGTGGCACCATTCCGTCGGAAATGAAACTACCAAAACCCACCAAACATGCGTTCTGGGTCAAACGGAGATTATTGGGTGCGTCAGTTGCGAAAAACTGAACTACGGGTTTTTTGGTGAATTAGTGGGAAAAACGGTCATCCTGCGTGAGTTTTGCGGTACCGTTCCGTCAGAAATGAAAGTGCCAAAAACCCACCAAACATGAGTTTTGGGTCAAACGGAGATGATTGAGTGCGTTCGTTGCGAAAAATTCAACTGCGAGTTTTCTGGTGAATCAGTGCGAAAACGGCCATCCCAAGCGAGTTTTGCGGCATCGTTCCGTCGGAAATGAAAGTGCCAAAAACCCACCAAACATGAGTTTTGGGTCAAACGGAGATGATTGAGTGCGTTCGTTGCGAAAAATTCTACTGCGAGTTTTCTGGTGAATCAGTGGGAAAATGGCCATCCCAAGCGAGTTTTGCGGCACCGTTCCGTCGGAAATGAAAGTGCCAAAAACCCACCAAACATGAGTTTTGGGTCAAACGGATTTCTTTGGGTGCGTCCATTGCCAAAAATTCAACTGCGAGTTTTTTTGGTGAATCAGTTGGAAAAACGACCATACCGAGAAAGTTTTGTGGCATCATTCCGTCGGAAATGAAACTACCAAAAACCCACCAAACATGAGTTTTGGGTCAAACGGAGATGATTGGGTGCGTCCGTTGCGAAAAAGTCAACTACGGGTTTTTTTGGTGAATCAGTGGGAAAAAAGGGTCATCTCGCGTGAGTTTTGCGGTACCGTTTCGTCAGAAATGAAAGTGCCAAAAACCCACCAAACATGAGTTTTGGGTCAAACGGAGATGATTGAGTGCGTTCGTTGCGAAAAATTCAACTGCGAGTTTTCTGGTGAATCAGTGGGAAAACGGCCATCCCAAGCGAGTTTTGCGGCACCGTTCCGTCGGAAATGAAAGTGCCAAAAACCCACCAAACATGAGTTTTGGGTCAAACGGAGATGATTGAGTGCGTTCGTTGTGAAAAATTCAACTGCGAGTTTTCTGGTGAATCAGTGGGAAAACAACCATACGGAGCGAGTCTTGCAGCACCGTTTCGTCGAAAATGAAAGTGCCCAAAACCCACCAAACAAGAGTTTTAGGTCAAACGAAGATGATTGGGTGCGTCCGTTGCGAAAAAATCAACTGCGAGTTTGTTTGGTGAATCAGTGGAAAGAACGGCCATACCGCTCGATTTTTGCGGCACCGTTCCATCGGAAATGAAAGTGCCAAAAACCCACCAAACATGAGTTTTGGGTCAAACGGATATCTTTTGGTGCGTCCATTGCCAAAAATTCAATTGCGAGTTTTTTTGGTGAATCAGTGGGAAAAATGGCCATACCGAGAGAGTTTTGTGGCACCATTTCGTCGGAAATGAAACTACCAAAAACCCACCAAACATGAGTTTTGGGTCAAACGAAGATGATTGGGTGCGTCCGTTGCCAAAAATTCAACTACGGGTTTTTTTGGTGAATCAGTGGGAAAAACGGTCGTCCCGCGTGAGTTTTGCGGCACCGTTCCGTCGGAAATGAAAGTGCCAAAAACCCACCAAACATGAGTTTTGGAGATTATTGAGTGCGTTCGTTGCTAAAAAGCCAACTGCAAGTTTCCTAGTGAATTAGTGAGAACAAACGGTCATCCGGAGCGAGTTTTGCGGCACCGTTCTGTCGGAAATGAAAGTGCCAAAAACCCACCAAACATGAGTTTTGGGTCAAATGGACATGATTGAGTGCGTTCGTTGCGAAAAATTCAACTATGAGTTTTCTGGTGAATCAGTGGGAAAACGGCCATCCCTTGCGAGTTTTGCGGCATCGTTCCGTCGGAAATAAAAGTGCCAAAAACCCACCAAACATGAGTTTTGGGTCAAACGGAGATGATTGAGTGCGTTCGTTGTAAAAAATTCAACTGCGAGTTTTCTGGTGAATCAGTGGGAGAACAGCCATACCGAGCGAGTCCTGCGGCACCGTTTCGTCGAAAATGAAAGTGCCAAAAACCCACCAAACAAAGAGTTTTAGGTCAATCGAAGATGATTGGGTGCGTCTGTTGCGAAAAATTCAACTGCGAGTTTTTTTGGTGAATCACTGGAAAAAACGGCAAGCCCGCTCGATTTTTGCGGCACCGTTCCGTCAGAAATGAAAGTGCCAAAAACCCAACAAACATGAGTTTTGGGTCAAACGGAGATGATTGGGTGAGTCTGTTCCGAAAAATTCAACTGCGAGTCTTTTAGTGAATCAGTGGGAAAACGGTCATCCCGAGCGAGTTTTGCGACACCGTTCCGTCGGAAATGGAAGTGGAAAAAACCCACGAAACATGAGTTTTGGGTCAAACGGAGATGATTGAGTGCGTTCGCTGTGAAAAATTCAACTGAGTTTTTTGGTGAATCAGTGGGAAACACGGCCATCCGGAGCGAGTTTTGCGGCACCGTTCCGTCGAAAATGAAAGTGCCAAAAACCCACCAAATATGAGTTTTAGGTAAAACGTAGATGATTGGGTGCGTCCATTGGGAAAAAATCAACTGCGAGTTTTTTTGGTGAATCAGTGGGAAAAACGGCCTTCCCGCTCGATTTTTGCGGCACCGTTCTGTCGGAAATGAAAGTGCCAAAAACCCACCAAACATGAGTTTTGGGTCAAACGGAGATGATTGTGTGCGTTCACCGCGAAAAATTCAACTACGAGTTTTTTAGTGCATCAGTGGGAAAACGGCCATCCCGAGCGAGTTTTGTGGCACCGTTCCGTCGGAAATTAAAGTGTCAAAAACCCACCAAAAATGAGTTTTGGGTCAAACGAAGATGATTGGGTTTGTCCGTTGCCAAAAATTCAACTACGGGTGTTTTTGGTGAATCAGTGGGAAAAACGGTCATCCCGCGTGTGTTTTGCGGCACCGTTCCGTCGGAAATGAAAGTGCCAAAAACCCACCAAACATGAGTTTTGGAGATTATTGATTGCGTTCGTTGCTAAAAAGCCAACTGCAAGTTTCCTAGTGAATTAGTGAGAACAAACGGTCATCCCGAGAGAGTTTTGCGGCACCGTTCTGTCGGAAATGAAAGTGCCAAAAACCCACCAAACATGAGTTTTGGGTCAAACGGAGATGATTGAGTGCGTTCATTGCGAAAAATTCAACTGCGAGTTTTCTGGTGAATCAGTGGGAAAATGGCCATCCCTTGCGAGATTTGCGGCATCGTTCCGTCGGAAATGAAAGTGCCAAAAACCCACCAAACATGAGTTTTGGGTCAAACCGAGATGATTGAGTGTGTTCGTTGCGAAAAATTCAACTGCGAGTTTTCTGGTGAATCAGTGGGAAAACGGCCATCCCTTGCGAGTTTTGCGGCATCGTTCCGTCGGAAATGAAAGTGCCAAAAACCCACCAAACATGAGTTTTGGGTCAAACGGAGATGATTGAGTGCGTTCGTTGCCAAAAATTCAACTACGGGTGTTTTTGGTGAATCAGTGGGAAAAACGATCATCCCGCGTGAGTTTTGCGGCACCGTTCCGTCGGAAATGAAAGTGCCAAAAACCCACCAAACATGAGTTTTGGAGATTATTGAGTGTGTTAGTTGCTAAAAAGCCAACTGCAAGTTTCCTAGTGAATTAGTCAGAACAAACGGTCATCCCGAGAGAGTTTTCGGCACCGTTCTGTCGGAAATGAAAGTGCCAAAAACCCACCAAACATGAGTTTTGGGTCAAACGGAGATAATTGAGTGCGTTCGTTGCGAAAAATTCAACTGCGAGTTTTCTGGTGAATCAGTGGGAAAACGGCCATCCCTTGCGAGTTTTGCGGCATCGTTCCGTCGGAAATGAAAGTGCCAAAAACCCACCAAACATGAGTTTTGGGTCAAACGGAGATGATTGAGTGCGTTCGTTGTAAAAAATTCAACTGCGAGTTTTCTGGTGAATCAGTGAGAAAACAGCCATACCGAGCGAGTCTTGCGGCACCGTTTCGTCGAAAATGAAAGTGCCAAAAACCCACCAAACAAGAGTTTTAGGTCAAACGAAGATGATTGGGTGCGTCTGTTGCGAAAAATTCAACTGCGAGTTTTTTTGGTGAATCAGTGGAAAAAAACGGCCATCCCGCTCGATTTTTGCGGCACCGTTCCGTCAGAAATGAAAGTGCCAAAAACCCAACAAACATGAGTTTTGGGTCAAACGGAGATGATTGGGTGAGTCTGTTCCGAAAAATTCAACTGCGAGTTTTTTAGTGAATCAGTGGGAAAACGGCCATCCCGAGCGAGTTTTGCGACACCGTTCTGTCGGAAATGGAAGTGGAAAAAACACACCAAACATGAGTTTTGGGTCAAACGGAGATGATTGAGTGCGTTCGCTGTGAAAAATTCAACTGTGAGTTTTTTGGTGAATCAGTGGGAAACACGGCCATCCGGAGCGAGTTTTGCGGCACCGTTCCGTCGAAAATGAAAGTGCCAAAAACCAACCAAATATGAGTTTTAGGTCAAACGTAGATGATTGGGTGCGTCCATTGGAAAAAATCAACTGCGAGTTTTTTTGGTGAATCAGTGGGAAAAACGGCCTTCCCGCTCGATTTTTGCGGCACCGTTCTGTCAGAAATGAAAGTGCCAAAAACCCACCAAACATGAGTATAGGGTCAAACGGATGATTGTGTGCGTCCACCGCGAAAAATTCAACTATGAGTTTTTTGGTGCATCAGTGGGAAAACGGCCATCCCGAGCGAGTTTTGTGGCACCGTTCCGTCGGAAATTAAAGTGTCAAAAACCCACCAAACATGAGTTTTGGGTCAAACGGAGAATACTGAGTGCGTTCGTTGGGAAAAATTCAACTGCGAGTTTTCTAGTGAATTAGTGGGAAAAACGGCCATACCGAGCGAGTTTTGCGGCCCCGTTTTGTCGAAAATGAAAGTGCCCAAAACCCACCAAACATGAGTTTTAGGTCAAACGGAGATGATTGGGTGCGTCTGTTGCAAAAAATTCAACTGCGAGTTTTCTGGTGAATCAGTTGGAGAAACGGCCATACCGAGCGAGTTTTGCGGTCCCGTTTCGTCGAAAATGAAAGTGCCAAAATGATGCAAACCCGCTAGGGTTTTTGCCCGATCTTTCGATGAGGAACGGGGATAACTCGATTGGTGGATGGAGATGACGTTCACGGCCTGACTACAGCCCTCAAGACCGCGCCTTAGCAACCGATACACCACGTCCAATAGCCGTCACGATCTTGTGGGAGCGCGACAACCAGCCCCTAGGGCTCCCGTCCTGCAAGCAATCGAAGAACTAGCAAGAACGAGGAAACAAGCACTGAATTTGCAAGATGAAATTGAAGGTTTCAAACTGAATCTTAATCCACAATGGGGTTCCGAAGACAAGGAGACGGGCGGCTGATCCTGCACGCGCGCCTACAAGCAAGTAGCTAAGGCTAAACTTGATCTAAACAAAACCCAAACCGACCATGGCGGCTATAGAGGGATATAAGTAGATGGATTGACGACCAAAAGAGTGTTGGGGTCGTCCTCCAACCCTAGGGCGCGTCCCTAATGGACCCAACTTGATACATGGGCCATAAGCTCAAAATGAGGTGACGCAGCACCTTGGACAGCAAGACCTGTCGACGGTAATTGGATCATTGCCGCTGCTGCCGAACAGATATTGACGTGGGACTTGATTCATATGAAAGTAAACTTGATAAGCTTTCCAACAAGTCCTGAAGCGCCTGAATCCGAATCCGTATGCAACCGTGGTGGCGGTCACAAGTTGGCGCTTTGCTGCAGTCCGAATCCAGCTACCGCGAATCCTTCTCCCTTTCGGTCTTCTCCTCGGTTCCTAATCAAAACAAGAGTGCACGCGTTTCAATTGTCTAAACAAGATGGACAAGAGCTTATCATGGAACTCACTTGATGATTAAGTTGACGAGCACGAGCACGAGTAAGAGGGCCAGCTATAGGTTGTGCCGGAGAGGATGTATCGCTGGTGTTAATGTCCTCATCATCCTCCCTTTCTTGCATTTGAGTCGTCCTCGACTCAGGCTCATCTTCCTCACCCAAATAAGGCTTCAAATCTGCAATGTTAAATGTGGGACTAACCCCAAAATCTGCAGGAAGATCAAGCTTATATGCATTCTCATTAATTCGTTGCAGCACTTTAAAAGGACCATCAGCTCTAGGCATCAATTTGGATTTTCTCAGTTCTGGAAATCTATCTTTTCACAAATGCAACCAAACCAAATCCCCAGGTTCCAGAATCAATTGCTTTCTACCTTTATCTCCAGTGCATTTGTACTTAGCATTCATGCGCTCTATGTTTTCTTTAGTGGCCTCATGCAATTTTAACATTAATTCAGCACGTTGCTTAGCATCAAAATTCATTTTTTCAGAACTTGGCAAAGGCATTAAATCAATAGGAGCACGTGGCAAGAAGCCATAGACAATCTCAAAAGGACACATTTTTGTAGTAGAATGCAATGAACGATTATAAGCGAACTCAATATGAGGTAAACATTCTTCCCACATCTTAATATTCTTCTTTAAAACAGCCCTTAACATAGTGGATAAAGTTCTATTCACAACTTCAGTTTGACCATCAGTTTGGGGATGACAAGTGGTGGAAAATAAAAGCTTAGTCCCCAATTTAAACCACAAAGTCTTCCAAAAATGACTAAAAAATTTAGCATCACGATCACAAACAATTGTGTTGGGCACACCATGTAAGCGAACAATTTCTCGAAAGAACAAATCAGCAATATTTGTAGCATCATCAGTTTTATGACATGGTATGAAATGTGCCATCTTAGAAAATCTATCAACAACCACAAACACACTATCACGTCCCCTCTTAGTCCTTGGTAATCCCAACACAAAATCCATAGATATATCCTCCCAAGGAGCATTAGGAACAGGAAGAGGTAGATACAAACCGTGGGGATTTAACCGTGACTTTGCCTTTTGACATGTTGTGCAACGAGCAACAAACCTCTCCACATCTCTCTTCATCCTTGGCCAAAAGAAATGACCAGCAAGTATGTCCTCGGTCTTCTTTGCTCCAAAATGTCCCATCAAGCCACCTCCATGTGCTTCCTGCAACAACAACAAACGAACAGAGCTAGCTGGAATGCATAGCTTGTTAGCTCTAAACACAAACCCATCACTAACGATGAATTTGTTCCATCCTTTTCCATCTTTACAATGCAGCAACACGTCTCTAAAATCAGCATCGTGAACATATTGGTCCTTAATTGTTTCTAACCCAAAGATCTTATAATCAAGTTGATTCAGCAAAGTATATCTCCGTGACAGAGCATCAGCAATAATATTCTCCTTCCCTTTCTTGTGTTTAATAATATAAGGAAAAGATTCAATAAATTCAACCCATTTTGCATGCCTACGATTCAGTTTTCCTTGACTACGAATATGTTTTAAAGATTCATGATCAGAATGGATAACAAATTGTTTGGGCCACAAATAATGCTGCCATGTCTCTAATGTTCGAACAAGAGCATAGAGTTCTTTATCATAAGTAGAATAATTGAGAACAGGCCCACTCAATTTCTCACTAAAATATGCAATAGGTTTTCCCTCTTGTAACAAAACACCTCCCAGACCAATTCCACTAGCATCACATTCAAGCTCAAAAGTCTTATTAAAATCAGGAAGTTGTAGGAGAGGCGCATGAGTTAACTTATCTTTCAACATGTCGAATGAATTCTCTTGTGTTTTGCCCCACTCAAAAGGCACCCCCTTTTTGGTAAGCTCATTCAATGGTGCAGCAATGGTGCTGAAATCCTTCACAAAACGGCGATAGAATCCAGCAAGTCCTAGGAAACTCCGCACCTGGGTGATAGTCTTTGGGACAGGCCATCCCTGTATAGCTTCCACCTTGGCTTGATCAACCTCAATTCCCTGTGGAGTTACAACATAACCAAGAAAACACACTCGATCGGTGCAAAAGGTGCACTTCTCAAGGTTACCAAATAAACGTGCCTCGCGTAGCGCATTAAAAACAGCACGTAAATGATCAAGATGTTCATCCAATGATTTGCTGTAAATTAATATATCATCAAAATATACGACAACAAATTTCCTAATGAAAGCACGCAAAACCTCGTTCATTAATCTCATGAAAGTACTAGGTGCATTAGTTAACCCAGAAGGCATGACTAACCACTCATATAAACCGAACTTAGTTTTGAAAGCAGTTTTCCATTCATCTCCCAATTTCATACGAATCTGGTGGTACCCACTACGTAAATCAACTTTTGAAAACACAACAGCACCACTCAGTTCATCTAGCATATCATCTAATCGTGGAATAGGGTGTCGATATCGAATGGTGATATTATTAATAGCTCTACAATCAACACACATACGCCATGTTCCATCTTTCTTAGGCACTAAAATTACTGGAACAGCACAAGGGCTAAGGGATTCTCGCACATAACCTTTGTCCAGTAGTTCTTGCACTTGTCGCTGAATTTCCTTTGTTTCTTCCTGGTTTGTCCTGTATGGCGCACGGTTTGGCAAAGATGCACCAGGAATAAGATCAATTTGGTGCTCAATCCCGCGTAATGGTGGCAACCCCGCTGGTACCGCACTTGGAAACACATCGGAATACTCCTGCAAAACGTTAGCAACAGCAGGGGGCAAAGAACATTGCATATCCTCAATTGAAATCAAAGCATCCTTGCATATCAAAGCATAAGCAACAGAAGTGGATGCATTGAACTCATTAATATCTGATTTGGTAGCTATCATACAACGTCCTTTCAGTTTTATCTCATCTTTGTTACCAATTACAGATTTATCATTTTTATTGCTCTCGCTCTTTGCTTTAGTAGCCCTTGCAACATCAGTTTGCATAATAGTTTCAGGGGACATAGGATGCAACACAATTTTTCGATCATGGTATAGAAAAGAATACTGATTTGATCTACCATGATGCATAGAATCTCTATCAAATTGCCAAGGTCTACCTAGCAGAATGTTACAAGCTTGCATAGGCACAACATCACATTCAACAATATCTTTGTATGATCCGATAGAAAAATTGATTCTCACAAGTCTAGTTACCTTTGCCTTACCACTGTTGTTCAGCCATTGGATGTAGTAGGGATGCGGGTGTGGTTTGCTGTTGAGGGCAAGTTTCTGCACCATATCGCTGCTTGCCAAGTTGTTGCAGCTACCTCCATCAATGATCATGCGGCAAGAACGCTCTTTGATGACACACTTGGTTTGGAATAAAATATGTCGCTGATTTTGCTCCGCCTTCTCCATTTGTGCACTAAGCACTCACTGCACGATCAAGCTTTCATAGTGGTCCGCTTCACCTGCATTAATATGTTCTTCTATTTGTTCTTCATTACCTGCATGGTCAGTCACAAGCAGTGCAAGCGTGTCTTCATCAAAATCACTAGCAGATGAGCACTCACCATCATCTTTGACAATCATAACTCGCTTGTTTGGACAGTCACGCATCATGTGTCCATATCCCTTGCACCGGTGACATTGTATGTTGCTTGTTCTACCCGTCGATGCCACGGATGAAGTACTCGCAGCAGACTTTTGCATCGTCTTTGCAACTGAATTTGTGGGAGCAGCTCGAGACTTGTCACTAGATGATGGAGTAGACATACGTGTAGATGGAGTTGTCGTCATGCGTTGCTGCCATGAATTAGCCTTCCCTGCAGAAATATTAGTCCTTGCGCTAGCACGTCGTCCCTGCACTTCCCTTTCAGCTTTACAAGCAAGATGAAACAAACGGGTTACACTATTGTATTCTTTGTAAGCGAGGATGTCCTGAATTTCCCGATTTAACCCACCCAAAAATCTAGCCATAGCCGGTTCCTCATCCTCCTCTAGGTTACAACGCAACATACCCGTTTGTAATTCCTGATAATATTCTTCTACACTTTTAGCACCTTGTCTCAATTGCTGCATCTTATTTATCATATCACGGGCATAGTAAGATGGAACAAATCTAGCTCTCATGGCTCGTTTCAGCGCATCCCAAGTTCTAGGTAAGTTATTAGGATTTTTCTTTCCACATTCTATCCACCAAACAGAAGCAAAATCTGTAAACTCACTAGTAGCAGCCCTAACACGTG
Organism: Coix lacryma-jobi var. lacryma-jobi; assembly: GCA_009763385.1. Lineage (NCBI taxonomy): Eukaryota > Viridiplantae > Streptophyta > Magnoliopsida > Poales > Poaceae > Coix > Coix lacryma-jobi. The sequence goes on from CM019824.1 coordinate 112,329,800, forward strand.
TAGTCTCAGGAAATTCATGACATGCAAACTTTTGATCAGCAGCAATCTCCCAAGTAATGTAGGCATCAGGGTCATATTTACCATCAAAAGGAGGTATCTTAAATTTAATCTTACTGAAAGCATCATCATTATTGTGTACCTCGCGTCGGCGGTTGCCACCCATACCTCTACGGTTGTGATGTAGGCGTCGTCGATCACGAGCGTCTTGATCATCATGCTCAGTATCAGCAGTGTAGTCATCTTCATGACTATCGTGCTCTCGATCTCCCTCCTTTTCTTCTTTATGCTTCTCTTTATCTTCGGTGTGGAAGTCATCAAATCGCCTTAGGAGAGCAGCAAGGCTTTTGTCCACACTAGCAACGGATTCCTCCAAACTTGTAAGCTTGTTGTTTGTGGCAATCTGCGTAGCCTCCAACTGCCCCAGCTTTTCATTTGTCACCTGCAAGTCATTATCAAGTCCCTCTGTGTGCAGCTTCACCTTCCTTTCAAAATGTTGTATGATGCCCTTAGTGCGAGGTGTATGTAGTGTTTCGTTATCATCATCTCCCCCTGTCATGGTTCAAAAACAAAGACAACAAGAAAGGCAAGTGAAGAAATAAAAGCCGTACAACTACTAGGATGTAGCTACAGCAAGTCTCTCACACTCAACTTGTTACACAAGTTCTTACCAATTCTTACCTTGCTTGACAGGAGGGGTCGTCTACCAACAAGTCTTCAGCAATGGATGAAGTGTATCGGTGCTGCGGCACAAGACCTGTCAAGCTGTAGAGTATGTGGAGCTATAGGTGGGCTGAAACAAGGATCGAACTAGCACCACGTTAGTTATAAAGGCGAGCTGAATAAACGTTCGACGACGGTACTGTGCTGGTCCTAGGCTAGACCGTGCTAGAGACGCGAGCCTGGACACAAAGGAAAACCACAGCACACCCCTGAAAACAAGGTGGAACAAACCTAAAATCGATATGAAAAACAGCCCCTTTTCTTTTGAATCTTTTCTCTTTTTTTCCCTTTTTTTTGGGCAACCTCAAAAACTGATTATATGAACAAAAGAATACAAAGGAGCAATTCGCTACACACACTTTTTCCGAAAGTACAGGGGTATTCCGGTAAGAAGAAGATACTCTCTCTCTCTCTCTAGAGTAAGGCCGAACAAGTATGGAGTTATCTTTCTTTTGGATCACAGAAAGACTCACGTAGACGGAGTTCAGGATATATTAACAAGCGGACTCCAAGTTCTACTCGGTTTCCACTCAGAACCAACCACAAACGGATTCCACCTATTGCCGATTTCTACTCGGTTTCCTTTTTTTATCACGTTGGTGGAACTCAGATTGGAACTCACTCGATCCGGACCAAGACCACAGTTCAATTCGGACTTCACAACAGATTCGACAGAGAGAAGATATGGTAATACTCGGCTGTGTATAGATGGTGACAAGAACTCGAAACTCTAAAGGACTAGACACTAAGACCAGCAACTCGACACAAACCGAAGCAACGCAAATTCAACAAGCCCTAACTAAACGGTACTAGCCAAGGCACAAAGGTTTAATAGGATTATGGAAAAAACTAATCTACTATATTTTTTTTGGCTTTTCTGGACTATAGGAAATTAATTAAAAACCGCAATGGATTAGAAGTCTCTCACCGAAGAACCTTGCTCTGATTACCAACTGATGCGAACCCGCTAGGGTTTTTGCCCGATCTTTCGATGAGGAACGGGGATAACTCGATTGGTGGATGGAGATGACGTTCACGGCCCGACTACAGCCCTCAAGACCGCGCCTTAGCAACCGATACACCACGTCCAATAGCCGTCACGATCTTGTGGGAGCGCGACAACCAGCCCCTAGGGCTCCCGTCCTGCAAGCAATCGAAGAACTAGCAAGAACGAGGAAACAAGCACTGAATTTGCAAGATGAAATTGAAGGTTTCAAACTGAATCTTAATCCACAATGGGGTTCCGAAGACAAGGAGACGGGCGGCTGATCCTGCACGCGCGCCTACAAGCAAGTAGCTAAGGCTAAACTTGATCTAAACAAAACCCAAACCGACCATGGCGGCTATAGAGGGATATAAGTAGATGGATTGACGACCAAAAGAGTGTTGGGGTCGTCCTCCAACCCTAGGGCGCGTCCCTAATGGACCCAACTTGATACATGGGCCATAAGCTCAAAATGAGGTGACGCAGCACCTTGGACAGCAAGACTTGTCGACGGTAATTGGATCATTGCCGCTGCTGCCGAACAGATATTGACGTGGGACTTGATTCATATGAAAGTAAACTTGATAAGCTTTCCAACAAGTCCTGAAGCGCCTGAATCCGAATCCGTATGCAACCGTGGTGGCGGTCACAAGTTGGCGCTTTGCTGCAGTCCGAATCCAGCTACCGCGAATCCTTCTCCCTTTCGGTCTTCTCCTCGGTTCCTAATCAAAACAAGAGTGCACGCGTTTCCATTGTCTAAACAAGATGGACAAGAGCTTATCATGGAACTCACTTGATGATTAAGTTGACGAGCACGAGCACGAGTAAGAGGGCCAGCTATAGGTTGTGCCGGAGAGGATGTATCGCTGGTGTTAATGTCCTCATCACAAAAACCCACCAAACATGAGTTTTAGGTCAAACGGATATGATTGGGTGCGTCCGTTGCGAAAAATTCAATTATGAGATTGTTTGGTGAATCAGTGGGAAAAACGGCCGTCCCACGCGATTTTAGCGGCACCGTTTCGTCAGAAATGAAAGTGCCAAAAACCCACCAAACATGAGTTTTGTGTCAAACGGATATCTTTGGGTGCGTCCATTGCCAAAAATTCAACTGCGAGTTTTTTTGGTGAATCAGTGGGAAAAACGGCCATACCGAGAGAGTTTTGTGGCACCATTCCGCCGGAAAAGAAACTACCAAAAACCCACCAAACATGAGTTTTGGGTCAAACGCAGATGATTGGGTGCGTCCGTTGCGAAAAAGTCAACTACGGGTTTTTTGGTGAATCAGTGGGAAAAACGGTCATCCCGCGTGAGTTTTGCGGTACCGTTCCGTCAGAAATGAAAGTGCCAAAAACCCACCAAACATGAGTTTTGGGTCAAACGGAGATGATTGAGTGCGTTCGTTGCGAAAAATTCAACTGCGAGTTTTCTGGTGAATCAGTGGGAAAACGGCCATCCCTTGCGAGTTTTGCGGCATCGTTCCGTCGGAAATGAAAGTGCCAAAAACCCACCAAACATGAGTTTTGGGTCAAACGGAGATGATTGAGTGCGTTCGTTGTAAAAAATTCAACTGCGAGTTTTCTGGTGAATCAGTGGGAGAACAGCCATACCGAGCGAGTCTTGCGGCACCGTTTCGTCGAAAATGAATGTGCCAAAAACTCACCAAACAAAGAGGTTTAGGTCAAACGAAGATGATTGGGTGCGTCTGTTGCGAAAAATTCAACTGCGAGTTTTTTTTGTGAATCAGTGGAAAAAACGGCCATCCCGCTCGATTTTTGCGGCACCGTTCCGTCAGAAATGAAAGTGCCAAAAACCCAACAAACATGAGTTTTGGGTCAAACGGAGATGATTGGGTGAGTCTGTTCCGAAAAATTCAACTGCGAGTTTTTTAGTGAATCAGTGGGAAAACGGCCATCCCGAGCGAGTTTTGCGACACCGTTCCGTCGGAAATGGAAGTGGAAAAAAACCCACCAAACATGAGTTTTGGGTCAAACGGAGATGATTTAGTGCGTTCGTTGTGAAAAATTCAACTGCGAGTTTTCTGGTGAATCAGTGGGAAAACAGCCATACCGAGCGAGTCTTGCAGCACCGTTTCGTCGAAAATGAAAGTGCCCAAAACCCACCAAACAAGAGTTTTACGTCAAACGAAGATGATTGGGTGCGTCCGTTGCGAAAAAATCAACTGCGAGTTTGTTTGGCGAATCAGTGGAAAAAAACGGCCATACCGCTCGATTTTTGCGGCACCGTTCCGTCGGAAATGAAAGTGCCAAAAACCCACCAAACATGAGTTTTGGGTCAAACGGATATCTTTTGGTGCGCCCATTGCCAAAAATTCAATTGCGAGTTTTTTTGGTGAATCAGTGGGAAAAATGTCCATACCGAGAGAGTTTTGTGGCACCATTTCATCGGAAATGAAACTACCAAAAACCCACCAAACATGAGTTTTGGGTCAAACAAAGATGATTGGGTGCGTCCGTTGCCAAAAATTCAACTACGGGTGTTTTTGGTGAATCAGTGGGAAAAACGGTCATCCCGCGTGAGTTTTGTGGCACCGTTCCGTCGGAAATGAAAGTGCCAAAAACCCACCAAACATGAGTTTTGGAGATTATTGAGTGCGTTCGTTGCTAAAAAGCCAACTGCAAGTTTCCTAGTGAATTAGTGAGAACAAACGGTCATCCCGAGAGAGTTTTGCGGCACCGTTCTGTCGGAAATGAAAGTGCCAAAAACCCACCAAACATGAGTTTTGGGTCAAACGGAGATGATTGAGTGCGTTCATTGCGAAAAATTCAACTGCGAGTTTTCTGGTGAATCAGTGGGAAAATGGCCATCCCTTGCGAGTTTTGCGGCATCGTTCCGTCGGAAATGAAAGTGCCAAAAACCCACCAAACATGAGTTTTGGGTCAAACCGAGATGATTGAGTGCGTTCGTTGCGAAAAATTCAACTGCGAGTTTTCTCGTGAATCAGTGGGAAAACGGCCATCCCTTGCGAGTTTTGCGGCATCGTTCCGTCGGAAATGAAAGTGCCAAAAACCCACCAAACATGAGTTTTGGGTCAAACGGAGATGATTGAGTGCATTCGTTGCGAAAAATTCAACTGCGAGTTTTATGGTGAATCAGTGGGAAAACAGCCATACCGAGCGAGTCTTGCGGCACCGTTTCGTCAAAAATAAAAGTGCCAAAAACCCACCAAACAAGAGTTTTAGGTCAAACAAAGATGATTGGGTGCGTCTGTTGCGAAAAATTCAACTGCGAGTTTTTTTGGTGAATCAGTGGAAAAAACGGTCATCCCGCTCGATTTTTGCAGCACCGTTCCGTCAGAAATGAAAGTGCCAAAAACCCAACAAACATGAGTTTTGGGTCAAACAAAGATGATTGGGTGAGTCTGTTCCGAAAAATTCAACGACTAGTTTTTTAGTGAATCAGTGGGAAAACGGCCATCCCGAGCGAGTTTTGCGACACCGTTCCGTCGGAAATGGAAGTGGAAAAAACCCACCAAACATGAGTTTTGGGTCAAACGGAGATGATTGAGTGCGTTCGTTGTGAAAAATGCAACTGTGAGTTTTTTTGGTGAATCAGTGGGAAACACGGCCATCCGGAGCGAGTTTTCCGGCATCGTTCCGTCGAAAATAAAAGTGCCAAAAACCCACCAAATATGAGTTTTAGGTGAAACGTAGATGATTGGGTGCGTCCATTGGGAAAAATTCAACTGCGAGTTTTTTTGGTGAATCTGTGGGAAAAACGGCCTTCCCGCTCGATTTTTGCGGCACCGTTCTGTCGGAAATGAAAGTGCCAAAAACCCACCAAACATGAGTTTAGGGTCAAACGGAGATGATTGTGTGCGTCCGCTGCGAAAAATTAAACTACGAGTTTTTTAGTTCATCAGTGGGAAAACGGCCATCCCGAGCGAGTTTTGTGGCACCGTTCCGTCGGAAATTAAAGTGTCAAAAACCCACCAAACATGAGTTTTGGGTCAAACGGAGATTACTGAGTGCGTTCATTGGGAAAAATTCAACTGCGAGTTTTCTAGTGAATTAGTGGGAAAAACGGCCATACCGAGCGAGTTTTGCGGCCCCGTTTCGTCGAAAATAAAAGTGCCCAAAACCCACCAAACATGAGTTTAGGTCAAACGGAGATGATTGGGTGCATCCGTTACGAAAAATTCAACTGCGAGTTTTCTGGTGAATCAGTGGGAAAAACGGCCATACCGAGCGAGTTTTGCGGCCCCGTTTCGTCGAAAATGAAAGTGCCAAAAACCCACCAAACATGAGTTTTAGGTCAAACGGAGATGATTGGGTGCGTCCGTTGCGAAAAATTCAATTATGAGATTGTTTGGTGAATCAGTGGGAAAAACGGCCATCCCACGCGATTTTAGCGGCACCGTTTCGTCAGAAATGAAAGTGCCAAAAACCCACCAAACATGAGTTTTATGTCAAACGGAGATGATTGTGTGCGTCCATTGCCAAAAATTCAACTGCGAGTTTTTTTGGTGAATCAGTGGGAAAAACGGCCATACCGAGAGAGTTTTGTGGCACCATTCCGCCGGAAATTGAACTACCAAAAACCCACCAAACTTGAGTTTTGGGTCAAACGAAGATGATTGGGTGCGTCCGTTGCGGAAAAGTCAACTACGGGTTTTTTGGTGAATCAGTTGATGCGAACCCATTAGGGTTTTTGCCCGATCTTTCGATGAGAAACGGGGATAACTCGATTGGTGGATGGAGTTGACGTTCACGGCCCGACTACAGCCCTCAAGACCGCGCCTTAGCAACCGATACACCACGTCCAATAGCCGTCACGATCTTGTGGAGCGCGACAACCAGCCCCTAGGGCTCCCGTCCTGCAAGCAATCGAAGAACTAGCAAGAACGAGGAAACAAGCACTGAATTTGCAAGATGAAATTGAAGGCTTCAAACTGAATTTTAATCAACAATGGGGTTTCAAAGACAAGGAGACGGGCGGCAGATCCTGCACGCGCGCCTACAAGCAAGTAGCTAAGGCTAAACTTGATCTAAACAAAACCCAACCCGACCATGGCGGCTAAAGAGGGATATAAGTAGATGGATTGACGACCAAAAGAGTGTTGGGGTCGTCCTCCAACCCTAGGACGCGTCCCTAATGGACCCAACATGATACATGGGCCATCAGCCCAAAATGAGGTGACGCAGCACCCTGGACAGCAAGACCTGTCGACGGTAATTGGATCATTGCCGCTGCTGCCTAACAGGTATTGACGTGGGACTTGATTCATATGAAAGTAGACTTGATAAGCTTTCCAACAAGTCCTGAAGCGCCTGAATCCGAATCCGTATGCAACCGTGGTGACGGTCACAAGTTGGTGCTTTGCTGCAGTCCGAATCCAGCTAGCGCGAGTCCTTCTCCCTTTCGGTCTTCTCCTCGGTTCCTAATCAAAACAAGAGTGCACGCGTTTCCATTGTCTAAACAAGATGGACAAGAGCTTATCATGGAACTCACTTGATGATTAAGTTGACGAGCACGAGCACGAGTAAGAGGACCAGCTATAGGTTGTGTCGGAGAGGATGTATCGCTGGTGTTGATGTCCTCATCATCCTCCCTTTCTTGCATTTGAGTCGTCCTCGACTCTAGCTCATCTTCCTCACCCAAATAAGGCTTCAAATCTGCAATGTTAAATGTGGGACTAACCCCAAAATCTGCAGGAAGATCAAGCTTATATGCATTCTCATTAATTCGTTGCAACACTTTAAAAGGACCATCAGCTCTAGGCATCAATTTGGATTTTCTCAGTTCTGGAAATCTATCTTTTCGTAAATGCAACCAAACCAAATCCCCAGGTTCCAGAATCAATTGCTTTCTACCTTTATCTCCAGCGCATTTGTACTTAGCATTCATGCGCTCTATGTTTTCTTTAGTGGCTTCATGCAATTTTAACATCAATTCAGCACGTTGCTTAGCATCAAAATTCATTTTTTCAGAACTTGGCAAAGGCATTAAATCAATAGGAGCACGTGGCAAGAAGCCATAGACAATCTCGAAAGGACACATTTTTGTAGTAGAATGCAATGAACGATTATAAGCGAACTCAATATGAGGCAAACATTCTTCCCACATCTTAATATTCTTCTTTAAAACAGCCCTTAACATAGTGGATAAAGTTCTATTCACAACTTCAGTTTGACCATCAGTTTGGGGATGACAAGTGGTGGAAAATAAAAGCTTAGTCCCCAATTTAAACCACAAAGTCTTCCAAAAATGACTAAGAAATTTAGCATCACGATCAGAAACAATTGTGTTGGGCACACCATGTAGGCGAACAATTTCTCGAAAGAACAAATCAGCAATATTTGTAGCATCATCAGTTTTATGACATGGTATGAAATGTGCCATCTTAGAAAATCTATCAACAACCACAAACACACTATCACGTCCCCTCTTAGTCCTTGGTAATCCCAACACAAAATCCATAGATATATCCTCCCAAGGAGCATTAGGAACAGGAAGAGGTAGATACAAACCGTGGGGATTTAACCGTGACTTTGCCTTTTGACATGTTGTGCAACGAGCAACAAACCTCTCCACATCTCTCTTCATCCTTGGCCAAAAGAAATGACCAGCAAGTATGTCCTCGGTCTTCTTTGCTCCAAAATGTCCCATCAAGCCACCTCCATGTGCTTCCTGCAACAACAACAAACGAACAGAGCTAGCTGGAATGCATAGCTTGTTAGCTCTAAACACAAACCCATCACTAACGATGAATTTGTTCCATCCTTTTCCATCTTTACAATGCAACAACACGTCTCTAAAATCAGCATCGTGAACATATTGGTCCTTAATTGTTTCTAACCCAAAGATCTTATAATCAAGTTGATTCAGCAAAGTATATCTCCGTGACAGAGCATCAGCAATAATATTCTCCTTCCCTTTCTTGTGTTTAATAATATAAGGAAAAGATTCAATAAATTCAACCCATTTTGCATGCCTACGATTCAGTTTTCCTTGACTACGAATATGTTTTAAAGATTCATGATCAGAATGGATAACAAATTGTTTGGGCCACAAATAATGCTGCCATGTCTCTAATGTTCGAACAAGAGCATAGAGTTCTTTATCATAAGTAGAATAATTGAGAACAGGCCCACTCAATTTCTCACTAAAATATGCAATAGGTTTTCCCTCTTGTAACAAAACACCTCCCAGACCAATTCCACTAGCATCACATTCAAGCTCAAAAGTCTTATTAAAATCAGGAAGTTGTAGGAGAGGCGCGTGAGTTAACTTATCTTTCAACATGTCGAATGAATTCTCTTGAGTTTTGCCCCACTCAAAAGGCACCCCCTTCTTGGTAAGCTCATTCAATGGTGCAGCAATGGTGCTGAAATCCTTCACAAAACGGCGATAGAATCCAGCAAGTCCTAGGAAACTCCGCACCTGGGTGATAGTCTTTGGGACAGGCCATCCCTGTATAGCTTCCACCTTGGCTTGATCAACCTCAATTCCCTGTGGAGTCACAACATAACCAAGAAAAGACACTCGATCGGTGCAAAAGGTGCACTTCTCAAGGTTACCAAATAAGCGTGCCTCGCGTAGTGCATTAAAAACAGCACGTAAATGATCAAGATGTTTATCCAATGATTTGCTGTAAATTAATATATCATCAAAATATACGACAACAAATTTCCCAATGAAAGCACGCAAAACCTCGTTCATTAATCTCATTATAGTACTAGGTGCATTAGTTAACCCAAAAGGCAAGACTAACCACTCATATAAACCGAACTTAGTTTTGAAAGCAGTTTTCCATTCATCTCCCAATTTCATACGAATCTGGTGGTACCCACTACGTAAATCAACTTTTGAAAACACAACAGCACCACTCAGTTCATCTAGCATATCATCTATGATGCGAACCCGCTAGGGTTTTTGCCCAATCTTTCGATGAGAAACGGGGATAACTCGATTGGTGGATGGAGATGACGTTCACGGCCCGACTACAGCCCTCAAGACCGCGCCTTAGCAACCGATACACCACGTCCAATAGCCGTCACGATCTTGTGGAGCGCGACAACCAGCCCCTAGGGCTCCCGTCCTGCAAGCAATCGAAGAACTAGCAAGAACGAGGAAACAAGCACTGAATTTGCAAGATGAAATTGAAGGTTTCAAACTGAATCTTAATCTACAATGGGGTTCCGAAGACAAGGAGACGGGCGGCTGATCCTGCACGCGCGCCTACAAGCAAGTAGCTAAGGCTAAACTTGATCTAAACAAAACACAAAATAAGGCTTCAAATCTGCAATGTTAAATGTGGGACTAACCCCAAAATCTGCAGGAAGATCAAGCTTATATGCATTCTCATTAATTCGTTGCAGCACTTGATGCGAACCCGCTAGGGTTTTTGCCCGATCTTTCGATGAGAAACGGGGATAACTCGATTGGTGGATGGAGATGACGTTCACGGCCCGACTACAGCCCTCAAGACCGCGCCTTAGCAACCGATACACCACGTCCAATAGCCGTCACGATCTTGTGGAGCGCGACAACCAGCCCCTAGGGCTCCCGTCCTGCAAGCAATCGAAGAACTAGCAAGAACGAGGAAACAAGCACTGAATTTGCAAGATGAAATTGAAGGTTTCAAACTGAATCTTAATCTACAATGGGGTTCCGAAGACAAGGAGACGGGCGGCTGATCCTGCACGCGCGCCTACAAGCAAGTAGCTAAGGCTAAACTTGATCTAAACAAAACCCAATCTGTTTGTGGCGGCTATGGGGAGGTATTAGAGGAGGAGAGGACGACCAGGAGGGTGTTGGGGTCGTCCTCCAACCCTAGGACGTGTCCTTAATGGACCCAACTTGATACATGGGCCAATAGCCCAAGATATGGTGACGCAGCACCCTGGACAGCAAGATCTCTCGGTAATATTTGGATAATTGTCGCCGCTGTGTAGAAGATACGGACATGGGGCTGGATCCAAATGAAAGTAGACTTGTTAAGCTTTCCATCAAGTCCTGAACCATCCAAATCCGAGTCCGTATGAAGTCGTGGTGACCGTAACAAGTTGGGACTTTTCTGCAGTCCGAATTCAACTTCCAAAACGTGTTGGACTTGGACTCTTTCCTTTCTTTTGCCAAAACTGACGTGGTGACTTTGTGGAGAACATTAAGAACACTTGGACTTGGTCCCCAATCAACTTCATTGATCTTCCAAACTTTCCTTATGCAATCAAACCTTCCCTTCATCCATGCAAGTAATTCTGAAAAAGACAATATACACATTTTATGGTGCAGCACCAATTCATCCAATGTATCAATAATAAGTCTCATATAGAATGGTTGCACCTTTGGTTTAGAAGTGGATAAGATGGTCATATTTGAACCGGTGATGCCCTCATCAGCACTTTAAAAGGACCATCAGCTCTAGGCATCAATTTGGATTTTCTCAGTTCTGGAAATCTATCTTTTCGCAAATGCAACCAAACCAAATCCCCAGGTTCCAGAATCAATTGCTTTCTACCTTTATCTCCAGCGCATTTGTACTTAGCATTCATGCGCTCTATGTTTTCTTTAGTGGCTTCATGCAATTTTAACATTAATTCAGCACGTTGCTTAGCATCAAAATTCATTTTTTCAGAACTTGGCAAAGGCATTAAATCAATAGGAGCACGTGGCAAGAAGCCATAGACAATCTCAAAAGGACACATTTTTGTAGTATAATGCAATGAACGATTATAAGCGAACTCAATATGAGGCAAACATTCTTCCCACATCTTAATATTCTTCTTTAAAACAGCCCTTAACATAGTGGATAAAGTTCTATTCACAACTTCAGTTTGACCATCAGTTTGGGGATGACAAGTGGTGGAAAATAAAAGCTTAGTCCCCAATTTAAACCACAAAGTCTTCCAAAAATGACTCACAAATTTAGCATCACGATCAGAAACAATTGTGTTGGGCACTCCATGTAAGCGAACAATTTCTCGAAAGAACAAATCAGCAATATTTGTAGCATCATCAGTTTTATGACATGGTATGAAATGTGCCATCTTAGAAAATCTATCAACAACCACAAACACACTATCACGTCCCCTCCTAGTCCTTGGTAAACCCAACACAAAATCCATAGATATATCCTCCCAAGGAACATTAGGAACAGGAAGAGGTAGATACAAACCGTGGGGATTTAACCGTGACCTGGCTCTGATACCAACTGATGCGTACCCGCTAGGGTTTTTGCCCGATCTTTCGATGAGGAACGGGGATAACTCGATTGGTGGATGGAGATGACGTTCACGGCCCGACTACAGCCCTCAAGACCGCGCCTTAGCAACCGATACACCACGTCCAATAGCCGTCACGATCTTGTGGAGCGCGACAACCAGCCCCTAGGGCTCCCGTCCTGCAAGCAATCGAAGAACTAGCAAGAACGAGGAAACAAGCACTGAATTTGCAAGATGAAATTGAAGGTTTCAAACTGAATCTTAATCTACAATGGGGTTCCGAAGACAAGGAGACGGGCGGCTGATCCTGCACGCGCGCCTACAAGCAAGTAGCTAAGGCTAAACTTGATCTAAACAAAACCCAATCTGTTTGTGGCGGCTATGGTGATGAGGGCATCACCGGTTCAAATATGACCATCTTATCCACTTCTAAACCAAAGGTGCAACCATTCTATATGAGACTTATTATTGATACATTTGATGAATTGGTGCTGCACCATAAAATGTGTATATTGTCTTTTTCAGAATTACTTGCATGGATGAAGGGAAGGTTTGATTGCATAAGGAAAGTTTGGAAGATCAATGAAGTTGATTGGGGACCATGTCCAAGTGTTCTTAACGTTCTCCATCAGACTACCACGTTGGTTCTAGCTCAAGAAAATAAAGAGTCCAAGTCCAACACGATCTGAGAGTTGGATTCGGACTGCAGAAAAGACGCAACTTGATCTGGTCACCACGGCGTCATATGGAGTCCAATTGGGACGTTCTAGTACTTCATGGAAAGCTTATAAACTCTACTTTCCAACGGATCCAATCTCAAGTCCATATCACGTCTGAGTCAGGCGCAGTCGTTGTTTTATTGTCGAGACCTTTTCTGTTTACGGTGCTGCATCACCCTATTTTGGTCCGATGGCCCATGTATCAAGTTGAGTCCAATAGGGGGCTATCCTAGGGTTGTAGCACGACCCCAAGACCCTTATGGTCGTCTTCCTATCCTCTTATATGTCTTTAGAGCCGCCACAAACAGATTGGGTTTTGTTTAGATGTAAGTTTAGCCATTGCTACTTCCTGGTAGACGTTTGTGTCGACTAGACCATCCGTTCTACTTGATTTCGGAACCCCACCTTCATGTCTATCAGATTTGAACCTTCATCTCTTATTTTGCAATAGAGTGCTTGTTCTACTTGTTCTTGCTTGTTCTTCGATTGCTTGCAGGAATAACCCTAGTGGTTTGGTTGGTCGTACATCCACAAGATCGCGAGCAACCGCTGGAATTGGTGTATCGATTGCTAAGGTGCAGCATCCTTGGATGGTTGTAGTCGGGTCGTGAACGTCGTTTCAGTCCAAATCGAAGTTATCCCTCTCCACCGAAAGATCGGGGCACCCATACTCTTATCAATTGGTATCAAAGAGCAAGGTTTATCGGTGAGAGATTTCCAATCCTTCGCTGTTTTATTTTTCCTATAGTCCAAAAAAGCCAAAAAATAGTAGATTAGTTTTTCCATAATCCTATAAATCTTTTTGAGCCTTTGCTGGTACTTCTTAGTTAGGGCTTATTGAGTTTGGTTTACATCGGTTGAGTCAAGTTGCTGGTCTTAGGGTTAGACTTTTAGAGTTTCGAGTTCTCGTCACGTTTCGGTCATTGTCAATCATACCCATCTCCGCTGCCATCACCACCACCATATTAATATCCACTACAGCATATACATCTCCGTTGTAATCACCATCTTTGCTGCACATATCTATCCCTGCTTTTTTTTAACACTAGCAAATCTGTTTTGGGCACATTTAAAAATCTGAGTTGCTAGCTCTATTCTTGTTACTACCTGAAAAGAAAGAGAAATAGATTGTAAGTCGTTTCTTTTAAAATCTGATTTGTCAAAATTCAGATTTGTTCTAGTTGTGCAAAGTAAAAGAAAAGAAGAAGAAAAATCAGAAAGAAAAGAAAAGAAAAAAGAAAGAGAAAGAGGCAAAAAAAAGTGAGGAGGAAGAGAAAAAGGGAGTGATAACTTGCTGTTCTTGTTCTTTTTTGTTTCCTATTGTACCGTGACTTTGTTTGTGTCTAGGCTCGCGTCTCTAGCACGGTCTAGCCTAGGACCAGCACGGTACCACCGTTGAACGATTTCTCAACTTGCTTTGTGACTAATGTGGTGCTAGTACTTCCTTGCACATTAATTTCAGCCTTCCTACAGCTCCACATATCCAACTACAACTTGAAAGGAATTGTTGCTGTGGCACCGATACACTTTTTCCAGGGTTTCCAACTTGTTGGTTGCTGCCACCTCTTGTTTGGCTTGGTAAGAATTGGTAAGAGCTCGTTTGAACAGGTTGAGAGTGAGAGAATTATATTTACAACAACCACATCCTAGTAGTTGATTGGAGCATAGATATTATTGTGGATGTTTTTGGTTTTCTTCTAATCATGGCAGGGATTCACGTGGAAAATAAGCATGGCCTTACTCAGGTTGTGTATTCGCAATTTGCTCAACAAATGGATGGTAACAAGCTTGGCACTCATGAGGTTTGCAATGTTTTACTTGATACAATAAAATCTGCAATACCTTACTTTGAAGGAAACTACGATCCTCATGCATATATTGAATGGGAGCTAGCTGTAGATAAGGAATTTGTTGAGTATGATTTGTCAGAGAAACAAATGGTTTTTTGCTGCCTCTAATGCTTTAACTAAGGATGCTTTGTATGAATGGAAATATCTTTGTAGGCATGACATTGTTCCGCAAACATGGAAAGACTTCAAAATGCATTTTAGAGGTGTATATGTTCCTGCATATTATGCTGATTACTTGCTTACCAAACTAGAGGAATTAAAACAGGGTAGTAGGACCGTGAGACAATACTATCATGATTTTAAAATTTGTATCCTGTTTGGTGGCCTGGATGAATGCATGGAAGATATTATGAGTAGGTTCATGAAAGGGCTCAATTCCGAAATTCAAACTTTGCTCATCAGTGAAACATATAATCATATATCTTGCTTGTTTTGTCTTGCTTGTAAAGTTGAAAATCAGATTCTTTCATCTTTGAATACTTGCAAGAATGGTATGACACATTATAGCCAGCAATTATCTACATTAAATGTTGACAGGGAGCAAAATATAGTGAAACTTGTTGATGATATGCCTTTGTCACAACATGATTTGCTTGTTGTACCTTGTGACAAAGAAGAGTTGTGTGATACTTCTTCTCTAACTTCATCACCACGACTAGAGATAGAGCACCCTCTTTTTCCCCTTGCTGTCCATAACATTTTGCAGGAGGATGAGAGCAATACTACTGAATGCTATACACAGCTGTGTATAGATGCTGATGGTCCTTTTAAAGTGCTGCAACGAATTAACGAGAATGCATATAAGCTTGATCTTCCTGCAGATTTTGGGGTTAGTCCCACATTTAACATTGCAGATTTGAAGCCTTATTTGGGTGAGGAAGATGAGCTTGAGTCGAGGACGACTCAAATGCAAGAAAGGGAGAATGATGAGGACATCAACACCAGCGATACATCCTCTCCGACACAACCTATAGCTGGTCCTCTTACTCGTGCTCGTGCTCGTCAACTTAATCATCAAGTGAGTTCCATGATAAGCTCTTGTCCATCTTGTTTAGACAATGGAAACGCGTGCACTCTTGTTTTGATTAGGAACCAAGGAGAAGACCGAAAGGGAGAAGGACTCGCGCTAGCTGGATTCGGACTGCAGCAAAGCACCAACTTGTGACCGCCACCACGGTTGCATACGGATTCGGATTCAGGCGCTTCAGGACTTGTTGGAAAGCTTATCAAGTTTACTTTCATATGAATCAAGTCTCACGTCAATATCTGTTCGGCAGCAGCGGCAATGATCCAATTACCGTCGACAGGTCTTGCTGTCCAGGGTGCTGCGTCACCTCATTTTGGGCTTATGGCCCATGTATCAAGTTGGGTCCATTAGGGACACGTCCTAGGGTTGGAGGACGACCCCAACACTCTTTTGGTCGTCAATCCATCTACTTATATCCCTCTATAGCCGCCATGGTCGGGTTGGGTTTTGTTTAGATCAAGTTTAGCCTTAGCTACTTGCTTGTAGGCGCGCGTGCAGGATCAGCCGCCCGTCTCCCTGTCTTCGGAACCCCATTGTTGATTAAGATTCAGTTTGAAACCTTCAATTTCATCTTGCAAATTCAGTGCTTGTTTCCTCGTTCTTGCTAGTTCTTCGATTGCTTGCAGGACGGGAGCCCTAGGGGCTGGTTGTCGCGCTCCACAAGATCGTGACGGCTATTGGACGTGGTGTATCGGTTGCTAAGGCGCGGTCTTGAGGGCTGTAGTCGGGCCGTGAACGTCATCTCCATCCACCAATCGAGTTATCCCCGTTTCTCATCGAAAGATCGGGCAAAAACCCTAGCGGGTTCGCATCAGTTGGTATCAGAGCAAGGTTCTTCGGTGAGAGGCTTCTAATCCATTGCTGTTTTTAATTAATTTCCTATAGTCCAGAAAAGCCAAAAAAAAATATAGTAGATTAGTTTTTCCATAATCCTATTAAACCTTTGTGCCTTGGCTAGTACCGTTTAGTTAGGGCTTGTTGAATTTGCGTTGCTTCGGTTTGTGTCGAGTTGCTGGTCTTAGTGTCTAGTCCTTTAGAGTTTCGAGTTCTTGTCACCATCTATACACAGCCGAGTATTACCATATCTTCTCTCTGTCGAATCTGTTGTGAAGTCGGAATTGAACTGTCTGTGGTCTTGGTCCGGATCGAGTTGAGTTCCAATCTGAGTTCCACCAACGTGATAAAAAAAAAAGGAAACCGAGTAGAACTCGGCAATAGGTGGAATCCGTTTGTGGTTGGTTCTGAGTGAAAACCGAGTACAACTTGGAGCCCGCTTGTTAATATATCCTGAACTCCATCTACGTGAGTCCTTCTGTGATCCAAAAGAAAGATAACTCCATACTTGTTCGGCCTTACTCTAGAGAGAGAGAGAGAGTATCTTCTTCTTACCGGAATACCCCTGTACTTTCGGAAAAAGTGTGTGTACCGAATTGCTCCTTTGTATTCTTTTGTTCATATAATCAGTTTTTGAGGTTGCCCAAAAAAAAAAAAAGAAAAAAAAAAGAGAAAAGAGTCAAAAGAAAAGGGGCTGTTTTTCATATTGATTTTAGGTTTGTTCCATCTTGTTTTCAGGGGTGTGCTGTGGTTTTCCTTTGTGTCCAGGCTCGCGTCTCTAGCACGGTCTAGCCTAGGACCAGCACAGTACCGTCGTCGAACGTTTATTCAGCTCGCCTTTATAACTAACGTGCTGCTAGTTCGTTCCTTGTTTCAGCCCACCTATAGCTCCACATACTCTACAGCTTGACAGGTCTTGTGCCGCAGCACCGATACACTTCATCCATTGCTGAAGACTTGTTGGTAGACGACCCCTCCTGTCAAGCAAGGTAAGAATTGGTAAGAACTTGTGTAACAAGTTGAGTGTGAGAGACTTGCTGTAGCTACATCCTAGTAGTTGTAGGGCTTTTATTTCTTCACTTGCCTTTCTTGTTGTCTTTGTTTTTGAACCATGACAGGGGGAGATGATGACAACGAAACACTACATACACCTCGCACTAAGGGCATCATACAGCATTTTGAAAGGAAAGTGAAGCTGCACACAGAGGGACTTGATAATGACTTGCAGGTGACAAATGAAAAGCTGGGGCAGTTGGAGGCTACGCAGATGGCCACAAACAACAAGCTTACAAGTTTGGAGGAATCTGTTGCTAGTGTGGACAAAAGCCTTGCTGCTCTCCTAAGGCGATTTGATGACTTCCACACCGAAGATAAAGAGAAGCATAAAGAAGAAAAGGAGGGAGATCGAGAGCACGGTAGTCATGAAGATGACTACACTGCTGATACTGAGCATGATGATCAAGACGCTCGTGATCGACGACGCCTACGTCACAACCGTAGAGGTATGGGTGGCAACCGCCGACGCGAGGTACACAATAATGATGATGCTTTCAGTAAGATTAAATTTAAGATACCTCCTTTTGATGGTAAATATGACCCTGATGCCTACATTACTTGGGAGATTGCTGTTGATCAAAAGTTTGCATGTCATGAATTTCCTGAGACTACACGTGTTAGGGCTGCTACTAGTGAGTTTACAGATTTTGCTTCTGTTTGGTGGATAGAATATGGCAAGAAAAATCCTAATAACTTACCTACAACTTGGGATGCGCTGAAACGAGCCATGAGAGCTAGATTTGTTCCATCTTACTATGCCCGTGATATGATAAATAAGTTGCAGCAATTGAGACAAGGTGCTAAAAGTGTAGAAGAATATTATCAGGAATTACAAACGGGTATGTTGCGTTGTAACCTAGAGGAGGATGAGGAACCGGCTATGGCTAGATTTTTGGGTGGGTTAAATCGGGAAATTCAGGACATCCTCGCTTACAAGGAATACAATAGTGTAACCCGTTTGTTTCATCTTGCTTGTAAAGCTGAAAGGGAAGTGCAGGGACGACGTGCTAGCGCAAGGACTAATATTTCTGCAGGGAAGGCTAATTCATGGCAGCAACGCATGACTACAACTCCATCTACACGTATGTCTACTCCATCATCTAGTGACAAGACTCGAGCTGCTCCCACAAATTCAGTTGCAAAGACGATGCAAAAGTCTGCTGCGAGTACTTCATCCGTGGCATCGACGGGTAGAACAAGCAACATACAATGTCACCGGTGCAAGGGATATGGACACATGATGCGTGACTGTCCAAACAAGCGAGTTATGATTGTCAAAGATGATGGTGAGTGCTCATCTGCTAGTGATTTTGATGAAGACACGCTTGCACTGCTTGCGACTGACCATGCAGGTAATGAAGAACAAATAGAAGAACATATTAATGCAGGTGAAGCGGACCACTATGAAAGCTTGATCGTGCAGCGAGTGCTTAGTGCACAAATGGAGAAGGCGGAGCAAAATCAGCGACATATTTTATTCCAAACAAAGTGTGTCATCAAAGAGCGTTCCTGCCGCATGATCATTGATGGAGGTAGCTGCAACAACTTGGCAAGCAGCGATATGGTGCAGAAACTTGCCCTCAACACCAAACCACACCCGCATCCCTACTACATCCAATGGCTGAACAACAGTGGTAAGGCAAAGGTAACTAGACTTGTGAGAATCAATTTTTCCATCGGATCCTACAAAGATATTGTTGAATGTGATGTTGTGCCTATGCAAGCTTGTAACATTCTGCTAGGTAGACCTTGGCAATTTGATAGAGATTCTATGCATCATGGTAGATCAAATCAGTATTCTTTTCTATACCATGATCGCAAAATTGTGCTGCATCCTATGTCCCCTGAAACTATTATGCAAACTGATGTTGCAAGGGCTACTAAAGCAAAGAGCGAGAGCAATAAAAATGATAAATCTGTAATTGGTAACAAAGATGAGATAAAACTGAAAGGACGTTGTATGATAGCTACCAAATCAGATATTAATGAGTTCAATGCATCCACTTCTGTTGCTTATGCTTTGATATGCAAGGATGCTTTGATTTCAATTGAGGATATGCAATGTTCTTTGCCCCCTGCTGTTGCTAACGTTTTGCAGGAGTATTCCGATGTGTTTCCAAGTGCGGTACCAGCGGGGCTGCCACCACTACGCGGGATTGAGCACCAAATTGATCTTATTCCTGGTGCATCTTTGCCAAACCGTGCGCCATACAGGACAAACCCGGAAGAAACAAAGGAAATTCAGCGACAAGTGCAAGAACTACTGGACAAAGGTTATGTGCGAGAATCCCTTAGCCCTTGTGCTGTTCCAGTAATTTTAGTGCCTAAGAAAGATGGAACATGGCGTATGTGTGTTGATTGTAGAGCTATTAATAATATCACCATTCGATATCGACACCCTATTCCACGATTAGATGATATGCTAGATGAACTGAGTGGTGCTGTTGTGTTTTCAAAAGTTGATTTACGTAGTGGGTACCACCAGATTCGTATGAAATTGGGAGATGAATGGAAAACTGCTTTCAAAACTAAGTTCGGTTTATATGAGTGGTTAGTCATGCCTTTTGGGTTAACTAATGCACCTAGTACTTTCATGAGATTAATGAACGAGGTTTTGCGTGCTTTCATTGGGAAATTCGTTGTCGTATATTTTGATGATATATTAATTTACAGCAAATCATTGGATGAACATCTTGATCATTTACGTGCTGTTTTTAATGCACTACGCGAGGCACGCTTATTTGGTAACCTTGAGAAGTGCACCTTTTGCACCGATCGAGTGTCTTTTCTTGGTTATGTTGTAACTCCACAGGGAATTGAGGTTGATCAAGCCAAGGTGGAAGCTATACAGGGATGGCCTGTTCCAAAGACTATCACCCAGGTGCGGAGTTTCCTAGGACTTGCTGGATTCTATCGCCGTTTTGTGAAGGATTTCAGCACCATTGCTGCACCATTGAATGAGCTTACCAAGAAGGGGGTGCCTTTTGAGTGGGGCAAAACACAAGAGAATTCATTCGACATGTTGAAAGATAAGTTAACTCACGCGCCTCTCCTACAACTTCCTGATTTTAATAAGACTTTTGAGCTTGAATGTGATGCTAGTGGAATTGGTCTGGGAGGTGTTTTGTTACAAGAGGGAAAGCCTATTGCATATTTTAGTGAGAAATTGAGTGGGCCTGTTCTCAATTATTCTACTTATGATAAAGAACTCTATGCTCTTGTTCGAACATTAGAGACAACTCGATTGGTGGATGGAGATGACGTTCACGGCCCGACTACAGCCCTCAAGACCGCGCCTTAGCAACCGATACACCACGTCCAATAGCCGTCACGATCTTGTGGAGCGCGACAACCAGCCCCTAGGGCTCCCGTCCTGCAAGCAATCGAAGAACTAGCAAGAACGAGGAAACAAGCACTGAATTTGCAAGATGAAATTGAAGGTTTCAAACTGAATCTTAATCAACAATGGGGTTCCGAAGACAGGGAGACGGGCGGCTGATCCTGCACGCGCGCCTACAAGCAAGTAGCTAAGGCTAAACTTGATCTAAACAAAACCCAACCCGACCATGGCGGCTATAGAGGGATATAAGTAGATGGATTGACGACCAAAAGAGTGTTGGGGTCGTCCTCCAACCCTAGGACGTGTCCCTAATGGACCCAACTTGATACATGGGCCATAAGCCCAAAATGAGGTGACGCAGCACCCTGGACAGCAAGACCTGTCGACGGTAATTGGATCATTGCCGCTGCTGCCGAACAGATATTGACGTGAGACTTGATTCATATGAAAGTAAACTTGATAAGCTTTCCAACAAGTCCTGAAGCGCCTGAATCCGAATCCGTATGCAACCGTGGTGGCGGTCACAATTTGGTGCTTTGCTGCAGTCCGAATCCAGCTAGCGCGAGTCCTTCTCCCTTTCGGTCTTCTCCTTGGTTCCTAATCAAAACAAGAGTGCACGCGTTTCCATTGTCTAAACAAGATGGACAAGAGCTTATCATGGAACTCACTTGATGATTAAGTTGACGAGCACGAGCACGAGTAAGAGGACCAGCTATAGGTTGTGTCGGAGAGGATGTATCGCTGGTGTTGATGTCCTCATCATTTCATATGGGGAGGTATTAGAGGAGGAGAGGACGACCAGGAGGGTGTTGGGGTCGTCCTCCAACCCTAGGACGTGTCCTTAATGGACCCAACTTGATACATGGGCCATAAGCCCAAAATGAGGTGACGCAGCACCCTGGACAGCAAGACCTGTCGACGGTAATTGGATCATTGCCGCTGCTGCCGAACAGATATTGACGTGGGACTTGATTCATATGAAAGTAAACTTGATAAGCTTCCCAACAAGTCCTGAAGCGCCTGAATCCGAATCCGTATGCAACCGTGGTGGCGGTCACAAGTTGGCGCTTTGCTGCAGTCCGAATCCAGCTACCGCGAGTCCTTCTCCCTTTCGGTCTTCTCCTCGGTTCCTAATCAAAACAAGAGTGCACGCGTTTCCATTGTCTAAACAAGATGGACAAGAGCTTATCATGGAACTCACTTGATGATTAAGTTGACGAGCACGAGCACGAGTAAGAGGGCCAGCTATAGGTTGTGTCGGAGAGGATGTATCGCTGGTGTTAATGTCCTCATCAATCTAATCGTGGAATAGGGTGTCGATATCGAATGGTGATATTATTAATAGCTCTACAATCAACACACATACGCCATGTTCCATCTTTCTTAGGCACCAAAATTACTGGAACAGCACAAGGGCTAAGGGATTCTCGCACATAACCTTTGTCCAGTAGTTCTTGCACTTGTCGCTGAATTTCCTTTGTTTCTTCCGGGTTTGTCTTGTATGGCGCAGGGTTTGGCAAAGATGCACCAGGAATAAGATCAATTTGGTGCTCAATCCCGCGTAATGGTGGCAGCCCCGCTGGTACCGCACTTGGAAACACATCGGAATACTCCTGCAAAACGTTAGCAACTGCAGGGGGCAAAGAACATTGCATATCCTCAATTGAAATCAAAGCATCCTTGCATATCAAAGCATAAGCAACAGAAGTGGATGCATTGAACTCATTAATATCTGATTTGGTAGCTATCATACAATGTCCTTTCAGTTTTATCTCATCTTTGTTACCAATTACAGATTTATCATTTTTATTGCTCTCGCTCTTTGCTTTAGTAGCCCTTGCAACATCAGTTTGCATAATAGTTTCAGGGGACATAGGATGCAGCACAATTTTTCGATCATGGTATAGAAAAGAATACTGATTTGATCTACCATGATGCATAGAATCTCTATCAAATTGCCAAGGTCTACCTAGCAGAATGTTACAAGCTTGCATAGGCACAACATCACATTCAACAATATCTTTGTAGGATCCGATGGAAAAATTGATTCTCACAAGTCTAGTTACCTTTGCCTTACCACTGTTGTTCAGCCATTGGATGTAGTAGGGATGCGGGTGTGGTTTGGTGTTGAGGGCAAGTTTCTGCACCATATCGCTGCTTGCCATGTTGTTGCAGCTACCTCCATCAATGATCATGCGGCAAGAACGCTCTTTGATGACACACTTTGTTTGGAATAAAATATGTTGCTGATTTTGCTCCGCCTTCTCCATTTGTGCACTAAGCACTCGCTGCACGATCAAGCTTTCATAGTGGTCCGCTTCACCTGCATTAATATGTTCTTCTATTTGTTCTTCATTACCTGCATGGTCAGTCGCAAGCAGTGCAAGCGAGTCTTCATCAAAATCACTAGCAGATGAGCACTCACCATCATCTTTGACAATCATAACTCGCTTGTTTGGACAGTCACGCATCATGTGTCCATATCCCTTGCACCGGTGACATTGTATGTTGCTTGTTCTACCCGTCGATGCCACGGATGAAGTACTTGCAGCAGGCTTTTGCATCGTCTTTGCAACTGAATTTGTGGGAGCAGCTCGAGACTTGTCACTAGATGATGGAGTAGACATACGTGTAGATGGAGTTGTAGTCATGCATTGCTGCCATGAATTAGCCTTCCCTGCAGAAATATTAGTCCTTGCGCTAGCACGTCGTCCCTGCACTTCCCTTTCAGCTTTACAAGCAAGATGAAACAAACGGGTTACACTATTGTATTCTTTGTAAGCGAGGATGTCCTGAATTTCCCGATTTAACCCACCCAAAAATCTAGCCATAGCCGGTTCCTCATCCTCCTCTAGGTTACAACGCAACATACCCGTTTGTAATTCCTGATAATATTCTTCTACACTTTTAGCACCTTGTCTCAATTGTTGCAACTTATTTATCATATCACGGGCATAGTAAGATGGAACAAATCTAGCTCTCATGGCTCGTTTCAGCGCATCCCAAGTTCTAGGTAAGTTATTAGGATTTTTCTTTCCATATTCTATCCACCAAACAGAAGCAAAATCTGTAAACTCACTAGTAGCAGCCCTAACACGTGTAGTCTCAGGAAATTCATGACATGCAAACTTTTGATCAACAGCAATCTCCCAAGTAATGTAGGCATCAGGGTCATATTTACCATCAAAAGGAGGTATCTTAAATTTAATCTTACTGAAAGCATCATCATTATTGTGTACCTCGCGTCGGCGGTTGCCACCCATACCTCTACGGTTGTGACGTAGGCGTCGTCGATCACGAGCGTCTTGATCATCATGCTCAGTATCAGCAGTGTAGTCATCTTCATGACTACCGTGCTCTCGATCTCCCTCCTTTTCTTCTTTATGCTTCTCTTTATCTTCGGTGTGGAAGTCATCAAATCACCTTAGGAGAGCAGCAAGGCTTTTGTCCACACTTGCAACGGATTCCTCCAAACTTGTAAGCTTGTTGTTTGTGGCAATCTGCGTAGCCTCCAACTGCCCCAGCTTTTCATTTGTCACCTGCAAGTCATTATCAAGTCCCTCTGTGTGCAGCTTCACTTTCCTTTCAAAATGTTGTATGATGCCCTTAGTGCGAGGTGTATGTAGTGTTTCGTTATCATCAACTCCCCCTGTCGTGGTTCAAAAACAAAGACAACAAGAAAGGCAAGTGAAGAAATAAAAGCCCTACAACTACTAGGATGTAGCTACAGCAAGTCTCTCACACTCAACTTGTTACACAAGTTCTTACCAATTCTTACCTTGCTTGACAGGAGGGGTCGTCTACCAACAAGTCTTCAGCAATGGATGAAGTGTATCGGTGCTGCGGCACAAGACCTGTCAAGCTGTAGAGTATGTGGAGCTATAGGTGGGCTGAAACAAGGATCGAACTAGCACCACGTTAGTTATAAAGGCGAGCTGAATAAACGTTCGACGACGGTACTGTGCTGGTCCTAGGCTAGACCGTGCTAGAGACGCGAGCCTGGACACAAAGGAAAACCACAGCACACCCCTGAAAACAAGGTGGAACAAACCTAAAATCGATATGAAAAACAGCCCCTTTTCTTTTGAATCTTTTCTCTTTTTTTCCCTTTTTTTTGGGCAACCTCAAAAACTGATTATATGAACAAAAGAATACAAAGGAGAAATTCGGTACACACACTTTCTCTCTCTCTCTCTCTCTCTCTCTCTCTAGAGTAAGGCCGAACAAGTATGGAGTTATCTTTCTTTTGGATCACAGAAAGACTCACGTAGACGGAGTTCAGGATATATTAACAAGCGGACTCCAAGTTCTACTCGGTTTCCACTCAGAACCAACCACAAACGGATTCCACCTATTGCCGAGTTCTACTCGGTTTCCTTTTTTTTTATCACGTTGGTGGAACTCAGATTGGAACTCACTCGATCCGGACCAAGACCACAGTTCAATTCGGACTTCACAACAGATTCGACAGAGAGAAGATATGGTAATACTCGGCTGTGTATAGATGGTGACAAGAACTCGAAACTCTAAAGGACTAGACACTAAGACCAGCAACCGATACACCACGTCCAATAGCCGTCACGATCTTGTGGGAGCGGGACAACCTGCCCCTAGGGCTCCCGTCCTGCAAGCAATCGAAGAACTAGCAAGAACGAGGAAACAAGCACTGAATTTGCAAGATGAAATTGAAGGCTTCAAACTGAATCTTAATCAACAATGGGGTTCCGAAGACAAGGAGACGGGCGGCTGATCCTGCACGCGCGCCTACAAGCAAGTAGCTAAGGCTAAACTTGATCTAAACAAAACCCAACCCGACCATGGCGGCTATAGAGAGATATAAGTAGATGGATTGACGACCAAAAGAGTGTTGGGGTCGTCCTCCAACCCTAGGACGCGTCCCTAATGGACCCAACTTGATACATGGGCCATAAGCCCAAAATGAGGTGACGCAGCACCCTGGACAGCAAGACCTGTCGACGGTAATTGGATCATTGCCGCTGCTGCCGAACAGATATTGACGTGGGACTTGATTCATATGAAAGTAAACTTGATAAGCTTTCCAACAAGTCCTGAAGCGCCTGAATCCGAATCCGTATGCAACCGTGGTGGCGGTCACAAGTTGGTGCTTTGCTGCAGTCCAAATCCAGCTAGCGCGAGTCCTTCTCCCTTTCGGTCTTCTCCTCGGTTCCTAATCAAAACAAGAGTGCACGCGTTTCCATTGTCTAAACAAGATGGACAAGAGCTTATTATGGAACTCACTTGATGATTAAGTTGACGAGCACGAGCATGAGTAAGAGGACTAGCTATAGGTTGTGTCGGAGAGGATGTATCGCTGGTGTTGATGTCCTCATCACCTTGCGAGTTTTGCGGCACCGTTCCGTCGGAAATGAAAGTGCCAAAAACCCACCAAATATGAGTTTTATGTCAAACGGAGATGATTGAGTGCGTTCGTTGTAGAAAATTCAATTGCGAGTTTTCTGGTGAATCAGTGGGAAAACGGCCATACCGAGCGAGTCTTGCGGCACCGTTTCGTCGAAAATGAAAGTGCCAAAAACCCACCAAACAAGAGTTTTAGGTCAAACGAAGATGATTGGGTGCGTCTGTTGCGAAAAATTCAACTGCGAGTATTTTTGGTGAATCAGTGGAAAAAACGGCCATCCTGCTCGATTTTTGCGACACCGTTCCGTCAGAAATGAAAGTGCCAAAAACCCAACAAACATGAGTTTTGGGTCAAACGGAGATAACTGGGTGAGTCCGTTGCGAAAAATTCAACTGCGAGTTTTTTAGTGAATCAGTCGGAAAACGGCCATCCCGAGCGAGTTTTGCGACACCGTTCCGTCGGAAATGGAAGTGGAAAAAACCCACCAAACATGAGTTTTGGGTCAAACGGAGATGATTGGATGCGTCCGTTGTGAAAAATTCAACTGTGAGTTTTTTTTTGTGAATCAGTGGTAAAAACGGCCATCCTGAGCGAGTTTTCCAGCACCGTTCCGTCGAAAATTAAAGTGCCAAAAACCCACCAAATATGAGTTTTAGGTCAAACGTAGATGATTGGGTGCGTCCATTGGGAAAAATTCAACTGCGAGTTTTTTTTGGTGAATCAGTGGGAAAAACGGCCTTCCCGCTCGATTTTTGCGGCATCGTTCTGTCAGAAATGAAAGTGCCAAAAACCCACCAAACATGAGTTTAGGGTCAAACGGAGATGATTGTGTGCGTCCGCTGCGAAAAATTAACTACGAGTTTTTTAGCGCATCAGTAGGAAAACGGCCATCCCGAGCGAGTTTTGTGGCACCGTTCAGTCAGAAATTAAAGTGTCAAAAACCCACCAAACATGAGTTTTGGGTCAAACGGAGATTATTGAGTGCGTTCGTTGGGAAAAATTCAACTGCGAGTTTTCTAGTGAATTAGTGGGAAAAACTGCCATCTCGAGCGAGTTTTGCAGCACTGTTCTGTCGGAAATTAAAGTACCAAAAGCCCACCAAACTTTTGGTTTGGGTCAAACGGAGATGATTGGGTGCGTCCGTTGCAAAAAAATTCAACTGCGAGTTTTTTGGTGAATCAGTGGGAAAAACGGCCATCCGGAGCGAGTTTTGCGGCACCGTTCCGTTGGAAATGAATGTGCAAAAAGCCCACCAAACATGAGTTTTGGGTCAAACGGAGATGATTGGGTGCGTCCGTTGTGAAAAATTCAACTGTGAGTTTTTTTGGTGAATCAGTGGAAAAAACGGCCATCCCGAGCAAGTTTTGCGGCACCGTTCCGTCGAAAATGAAAGTGCCAAAAACCCACCAAATATGAGTTTTAGGTCAAACGTAGATGATTGGGTGCGTCCATTGGGAAAAATTCAACTGCGAGTTTTTTTGGTGAATTATTGGGAAAAACGGCCTTCCCGCTCGATTTTTGCGGCACCGTTCTGTCGAAAATGAAAGTGCCAAAAACCATCCAAACATGAGTTTTGGGTCAAACGGAGATGACTGAGTGTGTTCGTTGAGAAAAATTCAACTACGAGTTTTTTCGTGCATCAGTGGGAAAACGGCCATCCCGAGCGAGTTTTGTGGCACCGTTCCGTCGGAAATTAAAGTGTCCAAAACCCACCAAACATGAGTTTAGGGTCAAACGGAGATGATTGTGTGCGTCCGCTGCGAAAAAATCAACTACGAGTTTTTTAGTGCATCAGTGGGAAAACGGCCATCCCGAGCGAGTTTTGTGGCACCGTTCCGTCGGAAATTAAAGTGTCAAAAACCCACCAAACATGAGTTTTGGGTCAAATGGAGATTATTGAGTGCGTTCGTTGGGAAAAATTCAACTGCGAGTTTTCTAGTGAATTAGTGGGAAAAACGGCCATCCCGAGCGAGTTTTGCGGCACTGTTCCGTCGGAAATGAAAGTACCAAAAACCCACCAAACTTTTGGTTTGGGTCAAACGGAGATGATTGGGTGCGTCCGTTGCAAAAAAATTCAACTGCGAGTTTTTTTGGTGAATCAGTGGGAAAAACGGCCATCCAGAGCGAGTTTTGCGGCGCAGTTCCGTCGGAAATGAAAGTGCAAAAAACCCACCAAACATGAGTTTTGGGTCAAATGGAGATGATTGGGTGCGTCCGTTCTGAAAAATTCAACTGTAAGTTTTTTGGTGAATCAGTGGAAAAAACGGCCATCCCGAGCGAGTTTTGCGGCACCGTTCCGTCGAAAATGAAAGTGCCAAAAACCCACCAAATATGAGTTTTAGGTCAAACGTAGATGATTGGGTGCGTCCATTGGGAAAAATTCAACTGCGAGTTTTTTTGGTGAATCAGTGGGAAAAACGGCCTTCCCGCTCGATTTTTGCGGCACCGTTTTATCGGAAATGAAAGTGCCAAAAACCCACCAAACATGAGTTTTGGGTCAAACGGAGATGATTGAGTGCGTTCGTTGCGAAAAATTCAACTGCGAGTTTTCTGGTGAATCAGTGGGAAAACGGCCATCCCTTGCGAGTTTTGCGGCATCGTTCCGTCGGAAATGAAAGTGCCAAAAACCCACCAAACATGAGTTTTGGGTCAAACGGAGATGATTGAGTGCGTTCGTTGTAAAAAATTCAACTGCGAATTTTCTGGTGAATCAGTGGGAAAACAGCCATACCGAGCGAGTCTTGCGGCACCGTTTCGTCGAAAATGAAAGTGCCAAAAACCCACCAAACAAGAGTTTTAGGTCAAACGAAGATGATTGGGTGCGTCTGTTGCGAAAAATTCAACTGCGAGTTTTTTTGGTGAATCAGTGGAAAAAACGGCCATCTCACTCGATTTTTGCGGCACCGTTCCATCAGAAATGAAAGTGCCAAAAACCCAACAAACATGAGTTTGGGGTCAAACGGAGATGATTGGGTGAGTCTGTTCCGAAAAATTCAACTGCGAGTTTTTTAGTGAATCAGTGGGAAAACGGTCATCCCGAGCGAGTTTTGCGACACCGTTACGTCGGAAATGGAAGTGGAAAAAACCCACCAAACATGAGTTTTGGGTCAAACGGAGATGATTGAGTGCGTTCGTTGTGAAAAATTCAACTATGAGTTTTTTGGTGAATCAGTGGGAAACACAGCCATCCGGAGCGAGTTTTGCGGCACCGTTCCGTCGAAAATGAAAGTGCCAAAAACCCACCAAATATGAGTTTTAGGTCAAACGTAGATGATTGGGTGCGTCCATTGGGAAAAATTCAACAGTGAGTTTTTTTGGTGAATCAGTGGGAAAAACGGCCTTCCCGCTCGATTTTTGCGGCATCGTTCTGTCGGAAATGAAAGTGCCAAAAACCCACCAAACATGAGTTTAGGGTCAAACGGAGATGATTGTGTGCGTCCGCTGCGAAAAAATCAACTACGAGTTTTTTAGCGCATCAGTGGGAAAACGGCCATCCCGAGCGAGTTTTGTGGCACCGTTCCGTCGGAAATTAAAGTGTCAAAAACCCACCAAACATGAGTTTAGGGTCAAACGGAGATGATTGTGTGCGTCCGCTGCGAAAAAATCAACTATGAGTTTTTTATTGCATCAGTGGGAAAATGGCCATCCCGAGCGAGTTTTGTGGCACCGTTCCGTCGGAAATTAAAGTGTCAAAAACCCACCAAACATGAGTTTTGGGTCAAACGAAGATTATAGAGTGCGTTCGTTGGGAAAAATTCAACTGCGAGTTTTCTAGTGAATTAGTGGGAAAAACGGCCATCCCGAGCGAGTTTTGCGGCACTGTTCCGTCGGAAATGAAAGTACCAAAAACCCACCAAACTTTTGGATTGGGTCAAACGGAGATGATTGGGTGCGTCCGTTGCAAAAAAATTCAACTGCGAGTTTTTTGGTGAATCAGTGGGAAAAACGGGCCATCCAGAGCGAGTTTTGCGGCACCGTTCCGTCGAAAATGAAAGTTCCAAAAACCCACCAAATATGAGTTTTAGGTCAAACGTAGATGATTGGGTGCGTCCATTGGGAAAAATTCAACTGCGAGTTTTTTTTGTGAATTAGTGGGAAAAACGGCCTTCCCGCTCGATTTTTGCGGCACCGTTCTGTCGAAAATGAAAGTGCCAAAAAACCAACCAAACATGAGTTTAGGGTCAAACGGAGATGATAGTGTGCGTCCGCTGCGAGAAATTCAACTACGAGTTTTTTAGTGCATCAGTGGGAAAACGGCCATCCCGAGCGAGTTTTGTGGCACCGTTCTGTCGGAAATTAAAGTGTCAAAAACCCACCAAACATGAGTTTTGGGTCAAACGGAGATTATTGAGTGTGTTCGTTGGGAAAAATTAAACTGCGAGTTTTCTAGTGAATTAGTGGGAAAAACGGCCATACCGAGCGAGTTTTGCGGCCCCGTTTCATCGAAAATGAAAGTGCCCAGAACCCACCAAACATGAGTTTTATGTCAAACGGAGATGATTGGGTGTGTCCGTTGCGAAAAATTCAACTGCGAGTTTTCTTGGTGAATCAGTGGGAAAAACGGCCTCCCCGCTCGATTTTTGTGGCACCGTTCTGTCGAAAATGAAAGTGCCAAAAACCCACCAAACATGAGTTTTAGGTCAAACGGAGATGATTGGGTGCGTCCGCTGCGAAAAATTCAATTATGAGATTGTTTGGTGAATCAGTGGGAAAAATGGCCATCCCACGCGATTTTAGCGGCACCATTTCGTCAGAAATGAAAGTGCCAAAAACCCACCAAACATGAGTTTTGGGTCAAACGGATATCTTTGGGTGCGTCCATTGCAAAAAATTCAACTGCGAGTTTTTTTTGTGAATCAGTGGGAAAAACGGCCATACCGAGAGAGTTTTGTGGCACCATTCCGTCGGAAATGAAACTACCAAAAACCCACCAAACATGAGTTTTGGGTCAAATGAAGATGATTGGGTGCGTCCGTTGCGAAAAAGTCAACTACGAGTTTTTTTTGGTGAATCAGTGAGAAAAACGGTAATCCCGCGTGATTTTTGCGGCACCGTTTTGTCGGAAATGAAAGTGCCAAAAACCCACCAAACATGTGTTTTGGGTCAAACGGAGATGATTGAGTGCGTTCGTTGCGAAAAATTCAACTGCGAGTTTTCTGGTGAATCAGTGGGAAAACGGCCATCCCAAGCGAGTTTTGCGGCACCGTTCCGTCGGAAATGAAAGTGCCAAAAACCCACCAAACATGAGTTTTGGGTCAAACGGAGATGATTGAGTGCGTTCGTTGTGAAAAATTCAATTGCGAGTTTTCTGGTGAATCAGTAGGAAAACGGCCATACCGAGCGAGTCTTGCAGCACCGTTTCGTCGAAAATGAAAGTGCCCAAAACCCACCAAATAAGAGTTTTAGGTCATAAGAAGATGATTGGGTGCGTCCGTTGCGAAAAAATCAACTGCGAGTTTTTTTGGCGAATCAGTGGAAAAAACGGCCATACCGCTCGATGTTTGCGGCGCCGTTCCGTCAGAAATGAAAGTGCCAAAAACCCACCAAACATGAGTTTTGGGTCAAACGGATATCTTTGGGTGCGTCCATTGCCAAAAATTCAATTGCGAGTTTTTTTGGTGAATCGGTGGGAAAAATGGCCATACCGAGAGAGTTTTGTGGCACCATTTCGTCGGAAATGAAACTACCAAAAACCCACCAAACATGAGTTTTGGGTCAAACGAAGATGAATGGGTGCGTCCGTTGCGAAAAATTCAACTACGGGTTTTTTTGGTGAATCAGTGGGAAAAACGGTCATCCCGCTTGAGTTTTGCGGCACCGTTCCGTCGGAAATGAAAGTGCCAAAAACCCACCAAACATGAGATTTGGAGATTATTGAGTGCGTTCCTTGCTAAAAAATCAACTGCGAGTTTCCTAGTGAATTAGTGAGAACAAACGGCCATCCCGACCGAGTTTTGCGGCACTGTTCCGTCGGAAATGAAAGTGCCAAAAACCCACCAAACATGAGTTTTGGGCAAACGGAGATGACCGAGTGTGTTCGTTGAGAAAAATTCAACTGCGAGTTTTCTAGTGAATCAGTGGGAAAACGGCTATCCCTTGCGATTTTTGCAGCACCGTTCCATCAGAAATTAAAGTGCCAAAAACCCACCAAACATGAGTTTTATGTCAAACGGAGATGATTGAGTGCGTTCGTTGTAGAAAATTCAACTGCGAGTTTTCTGGTGAATCAGTGGGAAAACGGCCATACCGAGCGAGTCTTGCAGGACCGTTTCGTCGAAAATGAAAGTGCCAAAAACCCACCAAACAAGAATTTTAGGTCAAACGAAGCTGATTGGGTGCGTCTGTTGTGAAAAATTCAACTACGAGTATTTTTGGTGAATCAGTGGAAAAAACAGCCGTCCCGCTCGATTTTTGCGGCACCGTTCCGTCAGAAATGAAAGTGCCAAAAACCCAACAAACATGAGTTTTGGGTCTGATGCGAACCCGCTAGGGTTTTTGCCCGATCTTTCGATGAGAAATGGGGATAACTCGATTGGTGGATGGAGATGACGTTCACGGCCCAACTACAGCCCTCAAGACCGCGCCTTAGCAACCGATACACCACATCCAATAGCCGTCACGATCTTGTGGAGCGCGACAACCAGCCCCTAGGGCTCCCGTCCTGCAAGCAATCGAAGAACTAGCAAGAACGAGGAAACAAGCACTGAATTTGCAAGATGAAATTGAAGGGTTCAAACTGAATCTTAATCTACAATGGGGTTCCGAAGACAGGGAGACGGGCGGCTGATCCTGCACGCGCGCCTACAAGCAAGTAGCTAAGGCTAAACTTGATCTAAACAAAACCCAACCCGACCATGGCGGCTATAGAGGGATATAAGTAGATGGATTGACGACCAAAAGAGTGTTGGGGTCGTCCTTCAACCCTAGGACGCGTCCCTAATGGACCCAACTTGATACATGGGCCATAAGCCCAAAATGAGGTGACACAGCACCCTGGACAGCAAGACCTGTCGACGGTAATTGGATCATTGCCGCTGCTGCCGAACAGATATTGACGTGGGACTTGATTCATATGAAAGTAAACTTGATAAGCTTTCCAACAAGTCCTGAAGCGCCTGAATCCGAATCCGTATGCAACCGTGGTGGCGGTCACAAGTTGGCGCTTTGCTGCAGTCCGAATCCAGCTACCGCGAGTCCTTCTCCCTTTCGGTCTTCTCCTCGGTTCCTAATCAAAACAAGAGTGCACGCGTTTCCATTGTCTAAACAAGATGGACAAGAGCTTATCATGGAACTCACTTGATGATTAAGTTGATGAGCACGAGAACGAGTAAGAGGGCCAGCTATAGGTTGTGTCAGAGAGGATGTATCGCTGTTGTTAATGTCCTCATCATCCTCCCTTTCTTGCATTTGAGTCGTCCTCGACTCAAGCTCATCTTCCTCACCCAAATAAGGCTTCAAATCTGCAATGTTAAATGTGGGACTAACCCCGAAATCTGCAGGAAGATCAAGCTTATATGCATTCTCATTAATTCGTTGCAGCACTTTAAAAGGACCATCAGCTCTAGGCATCAATTTGGATTTTCTCAGTTCTGGAAATCTATCTTTTCGCAAATGCAACCAAACCAAATCCCCAGATTCCAGAATCAATTGCTTTCTACCTTTATCTCCAGCGCATTTGTACTTAGCATTCATGCGCTCTATGTTTTCTTTAGTGGCTTCATGCAATTTTAACATTAATTCAGCACGTTGCTTAGCATCAAAATTCATTTTTTCAGAACTTGGCAAAGGCATTAAATCAATAGGAGCACGTGGCAAGAAGCCATAGACAATCTCAAAAGGACACATTTTTGTAGTAGAATGCAATGAATGATTATAAGCGAACTCAATATGAGGTAAACATTCTTCCCACATCTTAATATTCTTCTTTAAAACAGCCCTTAACATAGTGGATAAAGTTCTATTCACAACTTCAGTTTGACCATCAGTTTGGGGATGACAAGTGGTGGAAAATAAAAGCTTAGTCCCCAATTTAAACCACAAAGTTTTCCAAAAATGACTAAGAAATTTAGCATCACGATCAGAAACAATTGTGTTGGGCACACCATGTAGGCGAACAATTTCTCGAAAGAACAAATCAGCAATATTTGTAGCATCATCAGTTTTATGACATGGTATGAAATGTGCCATCTTAGAAAATCTATCAACAACCACAAACACACTATCACATCCCCTCCTAGTCCTTGGTAATCCCAACACAAAATCCATAGATATATCCTCCCAAGGAGCATTAGGAACAGGAAGAGGTAGATACAAACCGTGGGGATTTAACCGTGACTTTGCCTTTTGACATGTTGTGCAACGAGCAACAAACCTCTCCACATCTCTCTTCATCCTTGGCCAAAAGAAATGACCAGCAAGTATGTCCTCGGTCTTCTTTGCTCCAAAATGTCCCATCAAGCCACCTCCATGTGCTTCCTGCAACAACAACAAACGAACAGAGCTAGCTGGAATGCATAGCTTGTTAGCTCTAAACACAAACCCATCACTAACGATGAATTTGTTCCATCCTTTTCCATCTTTACAATGCAGCAACACGTCTCTAAAATCAGCATCGTGAACATATTGGTCCTTAATTGTTTCTAACCCAAAGATCTTATAATCAAGTTGATTCAGCAAAGTATATCTCCGTGACAAAGCATCAGCAATAATATTCTCCTTCCCTTTCTTGTGTTTAATAATATAAGGAAAAGATTCAATAAATTCAACCCATTTTGCATGCCTACGATTCAGTTTTCCTTGACTACGAATATGTTTTAAATATTCATGATCAGAATGGATAACAAACTCTTTGGGCCACAAATAATGCTGCCATGTCTCTAATGTTCGAACAAGAGCATAGAGTTCTTTATCATAAGTAGAATAATTGAGAACAGGCCCACTCAATTTCTCACTAAAATATGCAATAGGTTTTCCCTCTTGTAACAAAACACCTCCCAGACCAATTCCACTAGCATCACATTCAAGCTCAAAAGTCTTATTAAAATCAGGAAGTTGTAGGAGAGGCGCGTGAGTTAACTTATCTTTCAACATGTCGAATGAATTCTCTTGAGTTTTGCCCCACTCAAAAGGCACCCCCTTCTTGGTAAGCTCATTCAATGGTGCAGCAATGGTGCTGAAATCCTTCACAAAACGGCGATAGAATCCAGCAAGTCCTAGGAAACTCCGCACCTGGGTGATAGTCTTTGGGACAGGCCATCCCTGTATAGCTTCCACCTTGGCTTGATCAACCTCAATTCCCTGTGGAGTCACAACATAACCAAGAAAAGACACTCGATCGGTGCAAAAGGTGCACTTCTCAAGGTTACCAAATAAGCGTGCCTCGCGTAGTGCATTAAAAACAGCACGTAAATGATCAAGATGTTTATCCAATGATTTGCTGTAAATTAATATATCATCAAAATATACGACAACAAATTTCCCAATGAAAGCACGCAAAACCTCGTTCATTAATCTCATTATAGTACTAGGTGCATTAGTTAACCCAAAAGGCATGACTAACCACTCATATAAACCGAACTTAGTTTTGAAAGCAGTTTTCCATTCATCTCCCAATTTCATACGAATCTGGTGGTACCCACTACGTAAATCAACTTTTGAAAACACAACAGCACCACTCAGTTCATCTAGCATATCATCTAATCGTGGAATAGGGTGTCGATATCGAATGGTGATATTATTAATAGCTCTACAATCAACACACATACGCCATGTTCCATCTTTCTTAGGCACTAAAATTACTGGAACAGCACAAGGGCTAAGGGATTCTCGCACATAACCTTTGTCCAGTAGTTCTTGCACTTGTCGCTGAATTTCCTTTGTTTCTTCCGGGTTTGTCCTGTATTGCGCACGGTTTGGCAAAGATGCACCAGGAATAAGATCAATTTGGTGCTCAATCCCGCGTAGTGGTGGCAGCCCCGCTGGTACCGCACTTGGAAACACATCGGAATACTCCTGCAAAACGTTAGCAACAGCAGGGGGCAAAGAACATTGCATATCCTCAATTGAAATCAAAGCATCCTTGCATATTAAAGCATAAGCAACAGAAGTGGATGCATTGAACTCATTAATATCTGATTTGGTAGCTATCATACAACGTCCTTTCAGTTTTATCTCATCTTTGTTACCAATTACAGATTTATCATTTTTATTGCTCTCGCTCTTTGCTTTAGTAGCCCTTGCAACATCAGTTTGCATAATAGTTTCAGGGGACATAGGATGCAGCACAATTTTGCGATCATGGTATAGAAAAGAATACTGATTTGATCTACCATGATGCATAGAATCTCTATCAAATTGCCAAGGTCTACCTAGCAGAATGTTACAAGCTTGCATAGGCACAACATCACATTCAACAATATCTTTGTAGGATCCGATGGAAAAATTGATTCTCACAAGTCTAGTTACCTTTGCCTTACCACTGTTGTTCAGCCATTGGATGTAGTAGGGATGCGGGTGTGGTTCGGTGTTGAGGGCAAGTTTCTGCACCATATCGCTGCTTGCCAAGTTGTTGCAGCTACCTCCATCAATGATCATGCGGCAGGAACGCTCTTTGATGACACACTTTGTTTGGAATAAAATATGTCGCTGATTTTGCTCCGCCTTCTCCATTTGTGCACTAAGCACTCGCTGCACGATCAAGCTTTCATAGTGGTCCGCTTCACCTGCATTAATATGTTCTTCTATTTGTTCTTCATTACCTGCATGGTCAGTCGCAAGCAGTGCAAGCGTGTCTTCATCAAAATCACTAGCAGATGAGCACTCACCATCATCTTTGACAATCATAACTTGCTTGTTTGGACAGTCACGCATCATGTGTCCATATCCCTTGCACCGGTGACATTGTATGTTGCTTGTTCTACCCGTCGATGCCACGGATGAAGTACTCGCAGCAGGCTTTTGCATCGTCTTTGCAACTGAACTTGTGGGAGCAGCTCGAGTCTTGTCCCTAGATGATGGAGTAGACATACGTGTAGATGGAGTTGTAGTCATGCGTTGCTGCCATGAATTAACCTTCCCTGCAGAAATATTAGTCCTTGCGCTAGCACGTCGTCCCTGCACTTCCCTTTCAGCTTTACAAGCAAGATGAAACAAACGGGTTACACTATTGTATTCCTTGTAAGTGAGGATGTCCCTAATTTCCCGATTTAACCCACCCAAAAATCTAGCCATAGCCGGTTCCTCATCCTCCTCTAGGTTACAACGCAACATACCCGTTTGTAATTCCTGATAATATTCTTCTACACTTTTAGCACCTTGTCTCAATTGTTGCAACTTATTTATCATATCACGGGCATAGTAAGATGGAACAAATCTAGCTCTCATGGCTCGTTTCAGCGCATCCCAAGTTCTAGGTAAGTTATTAGGATTTTTCTTGCCATATTCTATCCACCAAACAGAAGCAAAATCTGTAAACTCACTAGTAGCAGCCCTAACACGTGTAGTCTCAGGAAATTCATGACATGCAAACTTTTGATCAACAGCAATCTCCCAAGTAATGTAGGCATCAGGGTCATATTTACCATCAAAAGGAGGTATCTTAAATTTAATCTTACTGAAAGCATCATCATTATTGTGTACCTCGCGTCGGCGGTTGCCACCCATACCTCTACGGTTGTGCCGTAGGCGTCGTCGATCACGAGCGTCTTGATCATCATGCTCAGTATCAGCAGTGTAGTCATCTTCATGACTACCGTGCTCTCGATCTCCCTCCTTTTCTTCTTTATGCTTCTCTTTATCTTCGGTGTGGAAGTCATCAAATCGCCTTAGGAGAGCAGCAAGGCTTTTGTCCACACTAGCAATGGATTCCTCCAAACTTGTAAGCTTGTTGTTTGTGGCAATCTGCGTAGCCTCCAACTGCCCCAGCTTTTCATTTGTCACCTGCAAGTCATTATCAAGTCCCTCTGTGTGCAGCTTCACTTTCCTTTCAAAATGCTGTATGATGCCCTTAGTGCGAGGTGTATGTAGTATTTCGTTATCATCATCTCCCCCTGTCATGGTTCAAAAACAAAGACAACAAGAAAGGCAAGTGAAGAAATAAAAGCCCTACAACTACTAGGATGTAGCTACAGCAAGTCTCTCACACTCAACTTGTTACACAAGTTCTTACCAATTCTTACCTTGCTTGACAGGAGGGGTCGTCTACCAACAAGTCTTCAGCAATGGATGAAGTGTATCGGTGCTGCGGCACAAGACCTGTCAAGTTGTAGAGTATGTGGAGCTATAGGTGGGCTGAAACAAGGAACGAACTAGCACCACGTTAGTTATAAAGGCGAGCTGAATAAACGTTCGACGACGGTACTGTGCTGGTCCTAGGCTAGACCGTGCTAGAGACGCGAGCCTGGACACAAAGGAAAACCACAGCACACCCCTGAAAACAAGTTGGAACAAACCTAAAATCAATATGAAAAACAGCCCCTTTTCTTTTGAATCTTTTCTCTTTTCTTTTTTTTCCTTTTTTTTGGGCAACCTCAAAATCTGATTATATGAACAAAAGAATACAAAGGAGCAATTCGGACTTCACAACAGATTCGACAGAGAGAAGATATGGTAATACTTGGCTGTGTATAGATGGTGACAAGAACTCGAAACTCTAAAGGACTAGACACTAAGACCAGCAACTCGACACAAACCGAAGCAACGCAAATTCAACAAGCCCTAACTAAACGGTACTAGCCAAGGCACAAAGGTTTAATAGGATTATGGAAAAAACTAATCTACTATATTTTTTTTTGGCTTTTCTGGACTATAGGAAATTAATTAAAAACAGCAATGGATTAGAAGTCTCTCACCAAAGAACCTTGCTCTGATTACCAACTGATGCGAACCCGCTAGGGTTTTTGCCCGATCTTTCGATGAGAAACGAGGATAACTCGATTGGTGGATGGAGATGACGTTCACGGCCCGACTACAGCCCTCAAGACCGCGCCTTAGCAACCGATACACCACATCCAATAGCCGTCACGATCTTGTGGAGCGCGACAACCAGCCCCTAGGGCTCCCGTCCTGCAAGCAATCGAAGAACTAGCAAGAACGAGGAAACAAGCACTGAATTTGCAAGATGAAATTGAAGGTTGCAAACTGAATCTTAATCTACAATGGGGTTCCGAAGACAGGGAGACGGGCGGCTGATCCTGCACGCGCGCCTACAAGCAAGTAGCTAAGGCTAAACTTGATCTAAACAAAACCCAACCCGACCATGGCGGCTATAGAGGGATATAAGTAGATGGATTGACGACCAAAAGAGTGTTGGGGTCGTCCTCCAACCCTAGGACGCGTCCCTAATGGACCCAACTTGATACATGGGCCATAAGCCCAAAATGAGGTGACGCAGCACCCTGGACAGCAAGACCTGTCGACGGTAATTGGATCATTGCCGCTGCTGCCTAACAGATATTGACGTGGGACTTGATTCATATGAAAGTAAACTTGATAAGCTTTCCAACAAGTCCTGAAGCGCCTGAATCCGAATCCGTATGCAACCGTGGTGGCGGTCACAAGTTGGCGCTTTGCTGCAGTCCGAATCCAGCTACCGCGAGTCCTTCTCCCTTTCGGTCTTCTCCTCGGTTCCTAATCAAAACAAGAGTGCACGCGTTTCCATTGTCTAAACAAGATGGACAAGAGCTTATCATGGAACTCACTTGATGATTAAGTTGACGAACACGAGCACGAGTAAGAGGGCCAGCTATAGGTTGTGTCGGAGAGGATGTATCGCTGGTCCTCTTACTCGTGCTCGTGCTCATCAACTTAATCATCAAGTGAGTTCCATGATAAGCTCTTGTCCATCTTGTTTAGACAATGGAAACGCGTGCACTCTTGTTTTGATTAGGAACTGAGGAGAAGACCGAAAGGGAGAAGGACTCGCGCTAGCTGGATTCGGACTGCAGCAAAGCACCAACTTGTGACCGTCACCACGGTTGCATACGGATTCGGATTCAGGCGCTTCAGGACTTGTTGGAAAGCTTATCAAGTCTACTTTCATATGAATCAAGTCCCACGTCAATACCTGTTAGGCAGCAGCGGCAATGATCCAATTACCGTCGACAGGTCTTGCTGTCCAGGGTGCTGCGTCACCTCATTTTGGGCTGATGCCCATGTATCATGTTGGGTCCATTAGGGACGCGTCCTAGGGTTGGAGGACGACCCCAACACTCTTTTGGTCATCAATCCATCTACTTATATCCCTCTATAGCCGCCATGGTCGGGTTGGGTTTTGTTTAGATCAAGTTTAGCCTTCGCTACTTGCTTGTAGGCGCGCGTGCTGGATCAGCCGCCCGTCTCCCTGTCTTCGGAACCCCATTGTTGATTAAGATTCAGTTTGGAACCTTCAATTTCATCTTGCAATTCAGTGCTTGTTTCCTCGTTCTTCCAAGTTCTTCGATTGCTTGCAGGACGGGAGCCCTAGGGGCTGGTTGTCGCGCTCCACAAGATCGTGACAGCTACTGGACATGGTGTATCGGTTGCTAAGGCGCGGTCTTGAGGGCTGTAGTCGGGCCGTGAACATCATCTCCAACCACCAATCGAGTTATCCCCCGCTTCTCATCGAAAGATCGGGCAAAAACCCTAGCGGGTTCGCATCACGTTCCGTCGGAAATGAATGTGCCAAAAACCCAACAAACATGAGTTTTGGGTCAAACGGAGATTATTGGGTGAGTCTGTTGAGAAAAATTCAACTGCGAGTTTTTTGGTGAATCAGTGGGAAAACGGCCATCCCGAGCGAGTTTTGCGGCACAGTTCCGTCAGAAATGGAAGTGGAAAAAACCCACCAAACACGAGTTTTGGGTCAAACGGAGATGATTGGGTGCGTCCGTTGCAAAAAATTCAACTACGAGTTTTTTGGTGAATCAGTGGCAAAAACGGCAATCGTGAGCGAGTTTTGCGGCACCGTTCCGTCGAAAATGAAAGTGCCAAAAACCCACCAAACATGAGTTTTGGGTCAAACAGAGATGATTGGGTGAGCCCATTGCAAAAAAATTGAACTACGAGTTTTTTGGTGAATTAGTGGGAAAACGGCTAGCCCGAGCGAGTTTTGCGGCACCGTTCCGTCGGAAATGAAAGTGCCAAAAACCCACCAAACATGGGTTTTAGGTCAAACGGAGATGATTGGGTGCGTCCGTTGCGACAAATTCAATTACGAGATTTTTTGGTGAATCAGTGGGAAAAACGGCCATCCCACGCGATTTTAGCGGCACCGTTTCGTCAGAAATGAAAGTGGCAAAAACCCACCAAACATGAGTTTTGGGTCAAAGGGAGATGATTGGGTGCATCCATTGCGAAAAATTCAACTGCGAGTTTTCTGGTGAATTAGTGAGAACAACGGCCATACCGAGCGAGTTTTGCAGCACCGTTTCATCGAAAATGAAAGTGCCAAAAACCCACCAAACATGTGTTTTAGGTCAAACGGAGATGATTGGGTGCGTCCGTTGCGACAAATTCAATTACGAGATTTTTTGCTGAATCAGTGGGAAAAACGGCCATCCCACGCGATTTTGGCGGCACCGTTTCGTCAGAAATGAAAGTGCCAAAATCCCACCAAACATGAGTTTTGTGTCAAACGGATATCTTTGGGTGGGTCCATTGCCAAAAATTCAATTGCGAGTTTTTTTGGTGAATCAGTGGGAAAACGGCCATACCGAGAGAGTTTTGCGGCACCATTCCGTCGGAAATGAAACTACCAAAAACCCACCAAACATCAGTTTTGGGTCAAACGGAGATGATTGGGTGCGTCACGTTGTGAAAAATTCAATTACGAGATTTTTTGGTGAATTAGTGGGAAAAATGGTCATCCCACACGATTTTCGCGGCACCGTTCCGTAAAAAATGAAAGTGCCAAAAACCCACCAAACATGGGTTTTGGGTCAAACGGAGATGATTGTGTGCGTCCGCTGTGAAAAATTCAACTGCGAGTTTTTTAGTGCATCAGTGGGAAAATGGCCATCCCGAGCGATTTTTGCGGCACCGTTCCGTCAGAAATGAAAGTGCCAAAAACCCACCAAACATTGAGTGCGTTCGTTGCGAAAAATTCAACTGCGAGTTTCCTAGTGAATCAGTGGGAAAAACGGCCATACCGAGCGAGTTTTGCGGCACCGTTTCGTCGAAAATAAAAGTGCCAAAAACCCACCAAACATGGGTTTTAGGTCAAACGGAGATGATTGGGTGCGTCCGTTGCGACAAATTCAATTACGAGATTTTTTGGTGAATCAGTGGGAGAAACGGCCATCCCACGCGATTTTGGCGGCACCGTTTCGTCAGAAATGAAAGTGTCAAAAACCCACCAAACATGAGTTTTGGGTCAAAGGGAGATGATTGGGTGCGTCCATTGCGAAAAATTCAACTGCGAGTTTTCTGGTGAATTAGTGAGAACAACGGCCATACCGAGCGAGTTTTGCAGCACCGTTTCGTCAAAAATGAAAGTGCCAAAAACCCACCAAACATGGGTTTTAGGTCAAACGGAGATGATTGGGTGCGTCCGTTGCGACAAATTCAATTACGAGATTTTTTGCTGAATCAGTGGGAAAAACGGCCATCCCACGCGATTTTGGCGGCACCGTTTCGTCAGAAATGAAAGTGCCAAAATCCCACCAAACATGAGTTTTGTGTCAAACGGATATCTTTGGGTGGGTCCATTGCCAAAAATTCAATTGCGAGTTTTTTTGGTGAATCAGTGGGAAAATGGCCATACCGAGAGAGTTTTGCGACACCATTCCGTCGGAAACGAAACTACCAAAAACCCACCAAACATCAGTTTTGGGTCAAACGGAGATGATTGGGTGCGTCATGTTGTGAAAAATTCAATTATGAGATTTTTTGGTGAATCAGTGGGAAAAATGGTCATCCCACACGATTTTCGCGGCACCGTTCCGTCAGAAATGAAAGTGCCAAAAAACCACCAAACATGGGTTTAGGGTCAAACGAAGATGATTGTGTGCGTCCGCTGCGAAAATTCAACTAAGAGTTTTTTAGTGCATCAGTGGGAAAAAGGCCATCCCGAGCGAGTGTTGTGGCACCGTTCCGTCGGAAATGAAAGTGCCAAAAACCCACCAAACATGAGTTTTGGGTCAAACGAAGATTATTGAGTGCGTTCGTTGGGAAAAATTCAACTGTGAGTTTTCTAGTGAATT
The DNA here is from genome assembly GCA_009763385.1 of Coix lacryma-jobi var. lacryma-jobi. Classification (NCBI taxonomy): domain Eukaryota; kingdom Viridiplantae; phylum Streptophyta; class Magnoliopsida; order Poales; family Poaceae; genus Coix; species Coix lacryma-jobi. The sequence goes on from CM019824.1 coordinate 112,373,075, forward strand.
AGTGGGAAAAACGGCCATCCCGAGCGAGTTTTGCGGCACTGTTCCATCGAAAATGAAAGTACCAAAAACCCACCAAACTTTTGTTTTGGGTCAAACGGAGATGATTGGGTGCGTCCGTTGCAAAAAAAATTCAACTGTGAGTTTTTTGGTGAATCAGTGGGAAAAACGGCCATTCGGAGCGAGTTTTGCGGCACCGTTCCGTCGGAAATGAAAGTGCCAAAAACCCACCAAACATGAGTTTTGGGTCAAACGGAGATGATTGGGTGCGTCCGTTGTGAAAAATTCAACTGCGAGGTTTCTGGTGAATCAGTGGGAAAAACGGCAATACCGAGCGAGTCTTGCGGCACCGTTTCGTCGAAAAAGAAACTGCCAAAAACCCACCAAACAAGAGTTTTAGGTCAAACGAAGATGATTGGGTGCGTCCATTGCGAAAAATTCAACAACGAGTTTTTTTGGTGAATCAGTGGAAAAAACGGTCATCCCACTCGATTTTTGAAGCACCGTTCCGTCGGAAATGAATGTGCCAAAAACCCAACAAACACGAGTTTTGGGTCAAACGGAGATGATTGGGTGAGTCCGTTGAGAAAAATTCAACTGCGAGTTTTTTGGTGAATCAGTGGGAAAACGGCCATCCCGAGCGAGTTTTGCGGCACAGTTCCGTCAGAAATGGAAGTGGAAAAAACCACCCAAACACGAGTTTTGGGTCAAACGGAGATGATTGGGTGCGTCCGTTGCCAAAAATTCAACTACGAGTTTTTTGGTGAATCAGTGGGAAAAACGGCAATCGTGAGTGAGTTTTGCGGCACCGTTCCGTCGAAAATGAAAGTGCCAAAAACCCACCAAACATGAGTTTTGGGTCAAACAGAGATGATTGGGTGAGCCCATTGCAAAAAATTGAACTGCGAGTTTTTTGGTGAATTAGTGGGAAAACGGCCAGCCCGAGCGAGTTTTGCGGCACCGTTCTGTCGGAAATGAAAGTGCCAAAAACCCACCAAACAAGAGTTTTGGGTCAAACGGAGATGATTGTGTGCGTCCGCTATGAAAAATTCAACTGCGAGTTTTTTAGTGCATCAGTGGGAAAATGGCCATCCCGAGCGATTTTTTGCGGCACCGTTCCGTCGGAAATGAAAGTGCCAAAAACCTACCAAACATTGAGTGTGTTCGTTACGAAAAATTCAACTGCGAGTTTCCTAGTGAATTAGTCAGAACAAACGACTATCCCGCTCGAGTTTTGCGGCACCGTTCCGTTGGAAATAAAAATGCCAAAAACCCACCAAACATGAGTTTTTGGTCAAACGGAGATGATTGGGTGCGTCCATTGTGAAAAATTCAACTGCGAGTTTTTGGTGAATCGGTGGGAAAACGGCCATACCGAGCGAGTTTTGCGGCACCGTTCCGTCGGAAATGAAAGTGCCAAAAACCCACCAAACTTTTGTTTTGGGTCAAACGGAGATGATTGGGTGCATCCATCACGAAAAATTCAATTGCAACTTTTTTCGTGAATTAGTGGAAAAAACGGCCATCCCGCTGGATTTTTGCGGCACCGTTCCGTCGGAAATGAAAGTGCCAAAACCCCACCAAACATGAGTTTTGGAACAGACGGAGATGATTTGGTGAGTCCATTGCGAAAAATTCAGCTACGAGTTTTCTAGTGAATCAGTTGGAAAAACGGCCATACCGAGCGAGTTTTGCGGCACCATTCTGTCGGAAATGAAAGTGCCAAAAACCCACCAAACATGTGTTTTGGGTCAAACGGAGATGATTGGGTGCGTCCATTGCGAAAAATTCAACTGCGAGTTTTCTAGTGAACCAGTGGGAAAAACGGCCATACCGAGCGAGTTTTGCGGCACCGTTCCGTCGGAAATGAAAGTGCCAAAAACCCAACAAACATGAGTTTTGGGTCAAATGGAGATGATTGGGTGAGTCCGTTGCGAAAAATTCAACTGCGAGTTTTTTGGTGAATCAGTGGGAAACCGGCCATCCCGAGCGAGTTTTGCGGCACCGTTCTGTGCGGATACATGGGTGTGTGCCGAGTCTCTGAGTGATGAGTGATTGTCAACTTGGATAATGCGCATGTTCTTTGGCTTGTGTTGTGCAGGTGTCGAGCACGGATACAGTGATCAAAGGCAAGGTGAAGCTCAAGTAGAGACGTGCCGTGCCGATGGACCGAGAGTGGCGAAGGGCGGACGCGAGGCTTGGACTGAGGGACCGGTGGCCCGAGGATCAGCTGTGGTGGCTGACAGCCTGGGACAGCGACAAGCGAAGACTTGCGGGCATGGTGTGGCCTGAGTCGAGGACTTGGGGACACGTGTCGGTGGACGGGGTGCACGGGCGGTGCATCCCATCTACGGCTCGGTTTGGTGGTTGAGCCACAGAAAAACCACCAAGTGGACGGTTTCCAGGTTTGGGCCTCAAAACCTGGACGAGGACGGTTTCTGAGTTTGGCCACTAAACTCTGGCTAAGGACGGTTTCCAGGTTTGGGCCTCAAAACCTGGGTGCTGCGGGTTTCTGAGTTTCGGCCACAAAACTCAGACGATGTGAAGGTTGGTTTCCCGGTTTGGGCCTCAAAACCGGGGGTTGGTTGTGAAGGCTAGTTTCCCAGTTTGGGCCACAAAACTGGGGGTGCGACGTCCGGAAAAAGGACAAGCAGAGCGGTGGCGGCACGTGACGGCAATCGGTGAGGTTGCGTCGAGGCAACGCTACCAGTTGTGCGGGCGTGGCCATCGGATCACCACCTACCATGAGTTGGTCTAGAATAACCCTAGGGTTTAGCTGGTTTGCTCTGTAATTAGTGAGGGGTAAAGTAGGAATTAGAATTAGGATAAGTAGAGGGAGACACCCTCCTCCCATTCGATCTCAGTCATTTGCTCTTTGCTTCTAGGGTTTCCTGCTCTCCCAATCCCCTGCTGTAGCTAGCTGAGATCCGCAGAGAACCATACCTCTGTGTACTGGAGATTTTGAGGATGTGAGACCGTAATCTCACAGTTGTAGCGTGTGGTAGCCACACGGTTGCAGATCGATGACTTGATTCACTTTTTGTTTGTGTTCTTCGCGTTCTTCGTTTTTCCGTGATTTTTCCGTCACTCGATCTCCCTCTCTACTGCGTCTTTGCGAAATCCGTTTGAATAAACTTGTTCTTTATAGTGAGGAGGTCATTTCGACCAAAGGAATTCATCTAACTCCTCACGAACAAGTAGATCGGGTCAATTTCGTTTTCGTGGAGCCTTTTCGATTCATACACCTTCCCTTTTGATTTCCCGTTGATTGAGTTGATTTGAGCGGATGATTTCTTCGGGATAGTCTCCTAACTACCTCGTGATCATCCTCTCCAAGTTTGGGATCAAGGGATTTTGATTCGGATCGATTTTGGGAGGATTTGGGAGAAGGGCGACTGAAATCGCCCTCTTTGTTCATCCGCAGACAGTCCGCCACTGGGGGCTTGGACAGTCCGCGTGTCGGGCTTCAGCCTGGTCAGTGGCTGCGCGGCTCGGACACTTTGCTGCTGTTAGACCGGCGGACAGTCCACCGTAGTCGATCGCGGACAGTCCGCGAGTCGACCAGGGGACTTCAGCAGCTGTGCAGTTTCGCACTTTCAGCCGGCGGACAGTCCGCCACCTGCTCGCAGACAGTCCGCAGTAGGGCCGGACAGTCCGGGACCATACCGGCGGATAGTCCGGGATCCTGCTGAAGGTTGCATTTTAGTGCGTTTGCTCTCCCGGCTTTTCCACTTGGTTTTCAGACTTCTCGTTTGATCCTATAGTTAACCAAGAAACCTCTCTAGGTATCTTTGCAACTTGTTAGCATCAGTATTTGGAGATTTCTCGACGTAGCCTTCCATCTACGTTCGGGACTCGGTTTTCAAGGGGCAAACTTATGCCGGTGCTTTTGGTGTTTGGATCGCTATCGTTTTGTGGTGCCTCGCTGTGATCCTAGGGATCATCCACCCTCTTCCAAGGGTCGTGGGCATCTCGGTTTCAGTCATAGCTTCTGGGGGTTGATTTTGGGACAATCGGCCAAAGTTTCGAGAGAAATTTTTGTGGCTCCCATTCACCCCCCACCCACTGGTCGCCTTGCTATTGCATTCTCGGTCCTTCAATTGGTATCAGAGCGGGTTAAGGATCTTCCACCTTAGCCGGTTCCAGATCCACAGAAGGCAACATGGATCGCGGCGTGGGCAAACCGCCGTTTTTTGATGGGACGAACTATGCGTATTGGAAGATACGCATGTCGGCCTATCTGCAGAGTATGGGAGCTTCCATCTAGGATATTTGCAACTCTGCTGATTACGTGGTCTTGGCTGCACGTGTGACTCAGCGTCAGATCGATGATCACGATGCCAATAGCCGAGCCCGTAATGCTCTTTTCTCATGCTTGAGCATGACTGAGTTTGATCACGTTTCTCACCTCGCTACGGCTCGGGAGATTTGGGCATCCCTCATGCGTTTCCATGAGGGAGCCTCTCAAGTCAAAACCTGATGAGGACATCAACACCAGCGATACATCCTCTCCGACACAACCTATAGCTGGTCCTCTTACTCGTGCTCGTGCTCGTCAACTTAATCATCAAGTGAGTTCCATGATAAGCTCTTGTCCATCTTGTTTAGACAATGGAAACGCGTGCACTCTTGTTTTGATTAGGAACCAAGGAGAAGACCGAAAGGGAGAAGGACTCGCGCTAGCTGGATTCGGACTGCAGCAAAGCACCAACTTGTGACCGCCACCACGGTTGCATACGGATTCGGATTCAGGCGCTTCAGGACTTGTTGGAAAGCTTATCAAGTTTACTTTCATATGAATCAAGTCTCACGTCAATATCTGTTCGGCAGCAGCGGCAATGATCCAATTACCGTCGACAGGTCTTGCTGTCCAGGGTGCTGCGTCACCTCATTTTGGGCTTATGGCCCATGTATCAAGTTGGGTCCATTAGGGACACGTCCTAGGGTTGGAGGACGACCCCAACACTCTTTTGGTCGTCAATCCATCTACTTATATCCCTCTATAGCCGCCATGGTCGGGTTGGGTTTTGTTTAGATCAAGTTTAGCCTTAGCTACTTGCTTGTAGGCGCGCGTGCAGGATCAGCCGCCCGTCTCCTTGTCTTTGGAACCCCATTGTTGATTAAGATTCAGTTTGAAACCTTCAATTTCATCTTGCAAATTCAGTGCTTGTTTCCTCGTTCTTGCTAGTTCTTCGATTGCTTGCAGGACGGGAGCCCTAGGGGCTGGTTGTCGCGCTCCACAAGATCGTGACGGCTATTGGACGTGGTGTATCGGTTGCTAAGGCGCGGTCTTGAGGGCTGTAGTCGGGCCGTGAACGTCATCTCCATCCACCAATCGAGTTATCCCCGTTTCTCATCGAAAGATCGGGCAAAAACCCTAGCGGGTTCGCATCAGTTGGTAATCAGAGCAAGGTTCTTCGGTGAGAGGCTTCTAATCCATTGCTGTTTTTAATTAATTTCCTATAGTCCAGAAAAGCCAAAAAAAAATATAGTAGATTAGTTTTTCCATAATCCTATTAAACCTTTGTGCCTTGGCTAGTACCGTTTAGTTAGGGCTTGTTGAATTTGCGTTGCTTCGGTTTGTGTCGAGTTGCTGGTCTTAGTGTCTAGTCCTTTAGAGTTTCGAGTTCTTGTCACCATCTATACACAGCCGAGTATTACCATATCTTCTCTCTGTCGAATCTGTTGTGAAGTCGGAATTGAACTGTCTGTGGTCTTGGTCCGGATCGAGTTGAGTTCCAATCTGAGTTCCACCAACGTGATAAAAAAAAAAGGAAACCGAGTAGAACTCGGCAATAGGTGGAATCCGTTTGTGGTTGGTTCTGAGTGAAAACCGAGTAGAACTTGGAGTCCGCTTGTTAATATATCCTGAACTCCATCTACGTGAGTCCTTCTGTGATCCAAAAGAAAGATAACTCCATACTTGTTCGGCCTTACTCTAGAGAGAGAGAGAGAGAGAGAGAGAGAGAAAGTGTGTGTACCGAATTTCTCCTTTGTATTCTTTTGTTCATATAATCAGTTTTTGAGGTTGCCCAAAAAAAAAAGAAAAAAAAAGAGAAAAGAGTCAAAAGAAAAGGGGCTGTTTTTCATATTGATTTTAGGTTTGTTCCATCTTGTTTTCAGGGGTGTGCTGTGGTTTTCCTTTGTGTCCAGGCTCGCGTCTCTAGCACGGTCTAGCCTAGGACCAGCACAGTACCGTCGTCGAACGTTTATTCAGCTCGCCTTTATAACTAACGTGCTGCTAGTTCGTTCCTTGTTTCAGCCCACCTATAGCTCCACATACTCTACAGCTTGACAGGTCTTGTGCCGCAGCACCGATACACTTCATCCATTGCTGAAGACTTGTTGGTAGACGACCCCTCCTGTCAAGCAAGGTAAGAATTGGTAAGAACTTGTGTAACAAGTTGAGTGTGAGAGACTTGCTGTAGCTACATCCTAGTAGTTGTAGGGCTTTTATTTCTTCACTTGCCTTTCTTGTTGTCTTTGTTTTTGAACCATGACAGGGGGAGATGATGACAACGAAACACTACATACACCTCGCACTAAGGGCATCATACAGCATTTTGAAAGGAAAGTGAAGCTGCACACAGAGGGACTTGATAATGACTTGCAGGTGACAAATGAAAAGCTGGGGCAGTTGGAGGCTACGCAGATGGCCACAAACAACAAGCTTACAAGTTTGGAGGAATCCGTTGCTAGTGTGGACAAAAGCCTTGCTGCTCTCCTAAGGCGATTTGATGACTTCCACACCGAAGATAAAGAGAAGCATAAAGAAGAAAAGGAGGGAGATCGAGAGCACGGTAGTCATGAAGATGACTACACTGCTGATACTGAGCATGATGATCAAGACGCTCGTGATCGACGACGCCTACGTCACAACCGTAGAGGTATGGGTGGCAACCGCCGACGCGAGGTACACAATAATGATGATGCTTTCAGTAAGATTAAATTTAAGATACCTCCTTTTGATGGTAAATATGACCCTGATGCCTACATTACTTGGGAGATTGCTGTTGATCAAAAGTTTGCATGTCATGAATTTCCTGAGACTACACGTGTTAGGGCTGCTACTAGTGAGTTTACAGATTTTGCTTCTGTTTGGTGGATAGAATATGGCAAGAAAAATCCTAATAACTTACCTAGAACTTGGGATGCGCTGAAACGAGCCATGAGAGCTAGATTTGTTCCATCTTACTATGCCCGTGATATGATAAATAAGTTGCAGCAATTGAGACAAGGTGCTAAAAGTGTAGAAGAATATTATCAGGAATTACAAACGGGTATGTTGCGTTGTAACCTAGAGGAGGATGAGGAACCGGCTATGGCTAGATTTTTGGGTGGGTTAAATCGGGAAATTCAGGACATCCTCGCTTACAAGGAATACAATAGTGTAACCCGTTTGTTTCATCTTGCTTGTAAAGCTGAAAGGGAAGTGCAGGGACGACGTGCTAGCGCAAGGACTAATATTTCTGCAGGGAAGGCTAATTCATGGCAGCAACGCATGACTACAACTCCATCTACACGTATGTCTACTCCATCATCTAGTGACAAGACTCGAGCTGCTCCCACAAATTCAGTTGCAAAGACGATGCAAAAGCCTGCTGCGAGTACTTCATCCGTGGCATCGACGGGTAGAACAAGCAACATACAATGTCACCGGTGCAAGGGATATGGACACATGATGCGTGACTGTCCAAACAAGCGAGTTATGATTGTCAAAGATGATGGTGAGTGCTCATCTGCTAGTGATTTTGATGAAGACACGCTTGCACTGCTTGCGACTGACCATGCAGGTAATGAAGAACAAATAGAAGAACATATTAATGCAGGTGAAGCGGACCACTATGAAAGCTTGATCGTGCAGCGAGTGCTTAGTGCACAAATGGAGAAGGCGGAGCAAAATCAGCGACATATTTTATTCCAAACAAAGTGTGTCATCAAAGAGCGTTCCTGCCGCATGATCATTGATGGAGGTAGCTGCAACAACTTGGCAAGCAGCGATATGGTGCAGAAACTTGCCCTCAACACCAAACCACACCCGCATCCCTACTACATCCAATGGCTGAACAACAGTGGTAAGGCAAAGGTAACTAGACTTGTGAGAATCAATTTTTCCATCGGATCCTACAAAGATATTGTTGAATGTGATGTTGTGCCTATGCAAGCTTGTAACATTCTGCTAGGTAGACCTTGGCAATTTGATAGAGATTCTATGCATCATGGTAGATCAAATCAGTATTCTTTTCTATACCATGATCGCAAAATTGTGCTGCATCCTATGTCCCCTGAAACTATTATGCAAACTGATGTTGCAAGGGCTACTAAAGCAAAGAGCGAGAGCAATAAAAATGATAAATCTGTAATTGGTAACAAAGATGAGATAAAACTGAAAGGACGTTGTATGATAGCTACCAAATCAGATATTAATGAGTTCAATGCATCCACTTCTGTTGCTTATGCTTTGATATGCAAGGATGCTTTGATTTCAATTGAGGATATGCAATGTTCTTTGCCCCCTGCTGTTGCTAACGTTTTGCAGGAGTATTCCGATGTGTTTCCAAGTGCGGTACCAGCGGGGCTGCCACCACTACGCGGGATTGAGCACCAAATTGATCTTATTCCTGGTGCATCTTTGCCAAACCGTGCGCCATACAGGACAAACCCGGAAGAAACAAAGGAAATTCAGCGACAAGTGCAAGAACTACTGGACAAAGGTTATGTGCGAGAATCCCTTAGCCCTTGTGCTGTTCCAGTAATTTTAGTGCCTAAGAAAGATGGAACATGGCGTATGTGTGTTGATTGTAGAGCTATTAATAATATCACCATTCGATATCGACACCCTATTCCACGATTAGATGATATGCTAGATGAACTGAGTGGTGCTGTTGTGTTTTCAAAAGTTGATTTACGTAGTGGGTACCACCAGATTCGTATGAAATTGGGAGATGAATGGAAAACTGCTTTCAAAACTAAGTTCGGTTTATATGAGTGGTTAGTCATGCCTTTTGGGTTAACTAATGCACCTAGTACTTTCATGAGATTAATGAACGAGGTTTTGCGTGCTTTCATTGGGAAATTCGTCGTCGTATATTTTGATGATATATTAATTTACAGCAAATCATTGGATGAACATCTTGATCATTTACGTGCTGTTTTTAATGCACTACGCGAGGCACGCTTATTTGGTAACCTTGAGAAGTGCACCTTTTGCACCGATCGAGTGTCTTTTCTTGGTTATGTTGTAACTCCACAGGGAATTGAGGTTGATCAAGCCAAGGTGGAAGCTATACAGGGATGGCCTGTTCCAAAGACTATCACCCAGGTGCGGAGTTTCCTAGGACTTGCTGGATTCTATCGCCGTTTTGTGAAGGATTTCAGCACCATTGCTGCACCATTGAATGAGCTTACCAAGAAGGGGGTGCCTTTTGAGTGGGGCAAAACACAAGAGAATTCATTCGACATGTTGAAAGATAAGTTAACTCACGCGCCTCTCCTACAACTTCCTGATTTTAATAAGACTTTTGAGCTTGAATGTGATGCTAGTGGAATTGGTCTGGGAGGTGTTTTGTTACAAGAGGGAAAGCCTATTGCATATTTTAGTGAGAAATTGAGTGGGCCTGTTCTCAATTATTCTACTTATGATAAAGAACTCTATGCTCTTGTTCGAACATTAGAGACATGGCAGCATTATTTGTGGCCCAAAGAGTTTGTTATCCATTCTGATCATGAATCTTTAAAACATATTCGTAGTCAAGGAAAACTGAATCGTAGGCATGCAAAATGGGTTGAATTTATTGAATCTTTTCCTTATATTATTAAACACAAGAAAGGGAAGGAGAATATTATTGCTGATGCTTTGTCACGGAGATATACTTTGCTGAATCAACTTGATTATAAGATCTTTGGGTTAGAAACAATTAAGGACCAATATGTTCACGATGCTGATTTTAGAGACGTGTTGCTGCATTGTAAAGATGGAAAAGGATGGAACAAATTCATCGTTAGTGATGGTTTTGTGTTTAGAGCTAACAAGCTATGCATTCCAGCTAGCTCTGTTCGTTTGTTGTTGTTGCAGGAAGCACATGGAGGTGGCTTGATGGGACATTTTGGAGCAAAGAAGACCGAGGACATACTTGCTGGTCATTTCTTTTGGCCAAGGATGAAGAGAGATGTGGAGAGGTTTGTTGCTCGTTGCACAACATGTCAAAAGGCAAAGTCACGGTTAAATCCCCACGGTTTGTATCTACCTCTTCCTGTTCCTAATGCCCCTTGGGAGGATATATCTATGGATTTTGTGTTGGGATTACCAAGGACTAGGAGGGGACGTGATAGTGTGTTTGTGGTTGTTGATAGATTTTCTAAGATGGCACATTTCATACCATGTCATAAAACTGATGATGCTACAAATATTGCTGATTTGTTCTTTCGAGAAATTGTTCGCTTACATGGTGTGCCCAACACAATTGTTTCTGATCGTGATGCTAAATTTCTTAGTCATTTTTGGAAGACTTTGTGGTTTAAATTGGGGACTAAGCTTTTATTTTCCACCACTTGTCATCCCCAAACTGATGGTCAAACTGAAGTAGTAAATAGAACTTTATCCACTATGTTAAGGGCTGTTATAAAGAAGAATATTAAGATGTGGGAAGAATGTTTGCCTCATATTGAGTTCGCTTATAATCGTTCATTGCATTCTACTACAAAAATGTGTCCTTTCGAGATTGTCTATGGCTTCTTGCCACGTGCTCCTATTGATTTAATGCCTTTGCCAAGTTCTGAAAAAATGAATTTTGATGCTAAGCAACGTGCTGAATTGATGTTAAAATTGCATGAAGCCACTAAAGAAAACATAGAGCGCATGAATGCTAAGTACAAATGTGCTGGAGATAAAGGTAGAAAGCAATTGATTCTGGAACCTGGGGATTTGGTTTGGTTGCATTTGCGAAAAGATAGATTTCCAGAACTGAGAAAATCCAAATTGATGCCTAGAGCTGATGGTCCTTTTAAAGTGCTGCAACGAATTAACGAGAATGCATATAAGCTTGATCTTCCTGCAGATTTTGGGGTTAGTCCCACATTTAACATTGCAGATTTGAAGCCTTATTTGGGTGAGGAAGATGAGCTTGAGTCGAGGACGACTCAAATGCAAGAAAGGGAGAATGATGAGGACATCAACACCAGCGATACATCCTCTCCGACACAACCTATAGCTGGTCCTCTTACTCGTGCTCGTGCTCGTCAACTTAATCATCAAGTGAGTTCCATGATAAGCTCTTGTCCATCTTGTTTAGACAATGGAAACGCGTGCACTCTTGTTTTGATTAGGAACCAAGGAGAAGACCGAAAGGGAGAAGGACTCGCGCTAGCTGGATTCGGACTGCAGCAAAGCACCAACTTGTGACCGCCACCACGGTTGCATACGGATTCGGATTCAGGCGCTTCAGGACTTGTTGGAAAGCTTATCAAGTTTACTTTCATATGAATCAAGTCTCACGTCAATATCTGTTCGGCAGCAGCGGCAATGATCCAATTACCGTCGACAGGTCTTGCTGTCCAGGGTGCTGCGTCACCTCATTTTGGGCTTATGGCCCATGTATCAAGTTGGGTCCATTAGGGACACGTCCTAGGGTTGGAGGACGACCCCAACACTCTTTTGGTCGTCAATCCATCTACTTATATCCCTCTATAGCCGCCATGGTCGGGTTGGGTTTTGTTTAGATCAAGTTTAGCCTTAGCTACTTGCTTGTAGGCGCGCGTGCAGGATCAGCCGCCCGTCTCCTTGTCTTCGGAACCCCATTGTTGATTAAGATTCAGTTTGAAACCTTCAATTTCATCTTGCAAATTCAGTGCTTGTTTCCTCGTTCTTGCTAGTTCTTCGATTGCTTGCAGGACGGGAGCCCTAGGGGCTGGTTGTCGCGCTCCACAAGATCGTGACGGCTATTGGACGTGGTGTATCGGTTGCTAAGGCGCGGTCTTGAGGGCTGTAGTCGGGCCGTGAACGTCATCTCCATCCACCAATCGAGTTATCCCCGTTTCTCATCGAAAGATCGGGCAAAAACCCTAGCGGGTTCGCATCAAAACCCGTCTCTACGAGTCGCACAAGCGAGAGTATGAGAACTTTTGACATATGCCTGGCGAGAGCATAGAGAGTTTATTCGCTCGCTTTCAGGTGATTGTCAACAGGATGAGGGCTAACAAGGAGCTGTTGCCTTTCGACGATCATGAGAGAGCTTTGAAGCTTTTGCACACTCTCGATCGGTCGGTGTGGGATTCCAAGGTTCAGGCGATCATCGAATCGCCTAACTATGAGACCCTCACGTGCGACGAGCTCTTCAGTAAGCTCAAGTCTAGTGAGATCGATGCCATGGCGAGGGCGTCTTATGAAAATCCTTTTGGCCCGTCGATGGCTTTGGTTTCTGGCTCTTCTGCTAACCCCTCTGGAGGCTTTGCACTCTCTTCTCTTCTTTCTGTCACAGAGGAGCAGCTGGAGTTCATGGGGGATGACGAGTTGGCTTTGCTCGCCAACCGGTTCTCGCGGTTCCATTACAACCGCATGAACCGTCACCGCGGAGGAGGACGCTCGGGATGCTTCGAGTGCGGCAACCCCAACCACTTCATCGCCAATTGCCCGAAGAAGAACAAGCAAGTCTTCGACAAGGCAGATCATGGGCACAAGTACGACTCCGACAAGCGCAAGGAGAAGTACGTCCCCGCGAAGCACAAGCGGAAGGGTGGCTTTGACAAGGAGTACATCAAGACAAAGTACTTGGAGAAGGCCCAGGCTGAGCAGCCTGCGTTCTTCGCCATGCTCAGCGACGTCGACGACTCGGATGACGACTCCGCTTCCTCAAGCGACGACGAGTCCAAGAAGAAGAAGAGGATTGAGGACAAGCTGAACGGCCTCTGCTTCTTCGCCGACGACGAGGGCTTCTGCACCATGACCCTCGGCAAGGAGGTCGACGGTGAGCTAGAGGACACCCCTCAGAACGACGACGACGACGACACCTCCCAGGTATCTCAGACCCCCAACAAGCTTTCTGCTGAGGTCGAGAAACTTTCTGCTGCGCTCCTTAGTCAGGATAAGTTGCTTAGGCGTGCTGCTAGAGAGCGCAAGGAGTTTAGGCAGAAGTGGGAGGATACGGTGAAGGAACTTCAATCTGTCAAGTCCACCGTAGTTGTTACCGAGGAGGAGGAGTGTGAGATGTGCACCACACACATGACTGACATCCTCACTTCGAGAGGTAAGTATGCTGTGTTGGTAGGAGAGGTGGATGAGCTGAAGGCTAGATCTTCGCTGTTGGGTGCGTGCAAGTTCTGTGCGGGCTTGCAATCTGAGTTGGCAGAGAAGAATGCCAAGATTGTGTCTCTTGAAGAGGCCAACTCAGGTAGCACATGTGTGGCTAGGTGTATTCTTTGTGAGGGTTTGGAGATGGAGATCGCTAATGTGAAGCATGACAAGATGCAAACCGAGGAGGAAAACACATACCTTCAGACCATCTTGTCATGGGTGTCTAGTGGTGAGCCATAGCTCGGGATGATGATCTCCCAATTCAAGCGAGCTGCTGGAGGTCCAGGTGTAGGCTTTGCTCCGGGTGTTGATGTTTCATCTTTTGGGAAGATTGGAGAGTCGAGTGGTCTTAACCCATGTGAGAAGCCCAACTCCACCACTACTCCCAAGCTTACCAAGATTCCACCCAAAGAGCCTCTCAAGCCTAACACCAAGGATGGGGTCTTTGTTGAACCTCCGAGAGCTCCACCAAAGAAACAATCATGGGCTCCAAAACCAAACCACCTCAAGAACAAGCTTGACAGCATGCCACGCAACCAGGAGGAGCTTATGCCACAGAAGGGAAAAGTGATCCATACCCACTACCGTGAGTACCAACAACCCCCTATGAGAGTGGTGAGGTACCATTGTGAGCATTGTGGGAGAGATGGACACTTGAGTGAGTTTTGCTTTCGGTGCAAGAGAGAGACGCGCCGCGCAAAGGAGATGAACAACACGGACATGTACCATCCTTTCCATGATGTACATGTGCCGAATGTTCAGAGGCGTGCTGTTAGGCCTAGACGTCCAGAACCTCAAGTTCCTAGGCCTAGGCAGCGGAGAGGACGTGCCCGGCGGGAGCCTGCAGTTGTAGGCTATGGACCCCGTGGCGGTGGCTTTGTAGTTGAGCGTTTTCCCCCACCGCGTTTTGAGTATCGCGATGGACGCTCCTCCCTTAGCGGACCACGTTTTCCTCAACGTGGTGATCGCTCTTCCCGTAGGCATGCTAGGAATGGTTTTTCTGCTAACCGTTCTTTTGAGCAGCCGGCCCAACACTGGTATTCCTCCTACTTCACTAACCCCAGTGTTGGACTGTATGCTCACCCTATGTCATTTTATTGATGTAGGTAAAATGATTGGAGAACGTTTGGTTGGTGGATTCTGGGTGTTCGAGGCACATGACCGGAAACTCCAAGTGGTTCTCCAGTCTTAGTCCGGTCACCGAAAAGGAGTTTATCACCTTCGGCGACAATAGCAAAGGTAAGGTATTGTCTCGTGGGTCGGTGCGAGTTAATGAGCACTTTGTGTTGCGCGATGTTGCTCTTGTTTCTAACTTGCATTTTAACCTTCTCTCTGTTTTGCAACTTTTTGATGATGACTATGAGATTCGTTTTAAACTGAATCTCAGTCGCATTTTGGATCCTCAGGGCAATCTTGTATGTTTGATTTCGCCCTTTGGAAAAGTCTTTCGTGCGGATTTCTCGGAGTCGTTTGGAATTTCTCGATGCCTTTTGGCTGGACCTTCCTCCTCTGATCTTTGGAAGTGGCATAGGAGACTCGGTCACCTGAGCTTCGACTTGCTTGCAAGACTTAGCTCACTTGGCTTAATTCGAGGATTGCCCAAGTTGTCCATGGAGAAGGATCTTGTTTGCCATTCTTGTAGACATGGGAAGATGGTAGCCGCTCCCCACCGTCCAGTGACTTAGGTCATGACCAAGCGCCCTGGAGAGCTTTTGCACATGGACCTTGTTGGTCCGGCTCGGGTGAGCTCGGTTGGGGGGAAGTGGTATGTGCTTGTTGTTGTTGTCGATTTTTCGAGATATTCGTGGTTCTTCTTTTTAGCTGAGAAGACCGAGACTTTCTCCTTTGCTCGCAATCTGATTTTGAGTCTTCAGAATGAGTTCCCTTTGAACTCAATGCGAGCAATTCGGAGTGATAATGGTTCCGAATTCAAGAATTCGGATTTTGAGAAGTTTTGTAACTCTTTGGGTTTGGAGCATCAGTTTTCTTCTCCCTACACACCGCCTCAAAATGGTGTTGTAGAAAGGAAGAATCGGACCCTTGTAGAGATGGCCAGGACGATGCTCGATGAGCATAGGACTCCTATGCGATATTGGGCCGAAGCTATGAGCACTGCATGCTATATTTCCAATCGCATTTTTCTCCGAGCTTTCTTGAAAAAGACTTCTTATGAGTTGCGTTTTGGAAAACTCCCCAAGGTGAGTTATTTTAGAGTTTTTGGTTGCCACTGTTTTGTACTCAAGAAAGGCAACCTGGACAAATTTGACTCTCGTTCTTCAGATGGTGTATTTTTGGGTTATGGCACTCACACTCGTGCATATCGTGTACTTAACCTTGATACTAACCGAGTCATGGAGACATCAGATGTCACCTTCGACGAGACCATGGTTTGTCCTTCTTCTCGTTTTGAGCGTTCAAGTGATCATGAGGTTGGAGAACCTCTTTTTGATGATGAGGACGAAGGTGCTGAAGGGACCGATGACCCAGCACCTCCTCCACCTGCCATGCCGCAAGGAGCGGCTTCTACCACGACTCACGGCCCAGACCCTTCTTCCTCTACTACATGGGGGCCGTGGGATCTGCCACCTCGCGCGGTACCTTTTGTACCCGAGGAGGCACCAGTTGCTGTTGAGGGGGAGGCTACATCAGCTCGGGAGGCGCCACGACACATCCAGCGCCAACACCCGCCTCAGCAGATGATCGGCAGCATCGGCGAACGTGTCACTCGGTCAAGGACACAACAAATCTCTCACTTTGCTCATTCTGCATTTGTTGCTGATTTTGAACCTCGAGATGTTGGACACACTTTATCTGATCCAGATTGGGTCAATGCCATGCATGAGGAGCTTGAGAACTTTGAGAGAAATCAGGTTTGGGTTCTTGTTCCTCTTCCTCCTGAGTGTCATCCTATTGGGACAAAATGGGTCTTCAAAAACAAACGAGGAGAAGATGGCCATGTTGTGAGAAACAAGGCCAGACTTGTAGCCCACGAATATAGTCAGAAGGAGGGGATAGACTATGAGGAGACTTTTTGCTCCTGTAGCTCGTTTGGAGGCGATTAGGATACTCTTGGCTTTTGCTACATCCAAAGAGTTTAAACTTTTTCAAATGGATGTCAAGAGCGCCTTCTTAAACGGCTACATAGAAGAGGAGGTGTATGTAAAACAACCCCCCGGTTTCGAAAATCCCAAGTTTCCAAACCATGTTTTTAAACTTCACAAAGCTTTATATGGTTTGTAACAAGCCCCTAGAGCCTGGTATGATAGGTTGAAAACCTTTTTGCTTGCTAAGGGTTTTAAAATGGGATGTGTCGATAAAACGCTCTTTCTCCTCAAGCAAGGCAATGATACTCTCTTGGTCCAGATTTACGTGGATGATATCATTTTCGGTGGTTCTTCTCACGCTTTGGTTGCCATGTTTGCAGACACTATGAGCAGGGAGTTTGAGATGAGCATGATGGGCGAGTTGACGTTTTTCCTTGGGTTGCAAATCAAGCAATCCCGGGAAGGGACGTTCGTGCACCAGGGTAAGTATACCAAGGACATATTGAAGAAGTTCGATATGGGTGAGGCCAAGCCTCTTCCAACACCCATGTCGACCACGACGGCCCTGGATGCGGATGTGGATGGAGAAGCTGTGGACCAGAAGGAGTACCAGAGTATGATCGGGTCGCTGCTGTACCTGACGGCGACACGCCCAGACATTCAGTTCGCGGTGTGTCTTTGCACGCGATTTCAGTCGTCGCCGCGCACCTCGCACCGTCAGGCGGTCAAGCGCATTATGAGGTACTTATCCTTCACTCCAGAATTTGGGATTTGGTATTCTGCTTCCTCCACCCTCTCCCTTTGCGGTTATTCCGATGCCGATTTTGCTGGTTGTCGCATTGATCGCAAGTCCACTTCTGGGACTTGCCAGTTTATTGGTTCTTCTCTTGTATCGTGGTCTTCTCGCAAGCAGTCTAGTGTCAACCAGTCTACCACGGAGGCTGAGTATGTTGCTGCGGCTAGCTGCTGTTCCCAGTTGCTCTGGATGATGGCCACTTTGCGTGATTTTGGTCTAAGCTTTTCTCGTGTTCCTTTGCTTTGTGACAACACGAGTGCGATTAGCGTTGCTAAGAACCCCGTGCTGCACTCAAAGACCAAACACATTGATCTGCGCTTTCATTTTCTGCGAGACCACTATGAGATGGGTGATATCGACCTTCGCCATGTCGATACTCATCATCAGTTGGCTGATATTTTCACCAAGCCTTTGGACCAATCAACTTTTGCTAGGTTGAGAGGTGAGCTTGGTGTGTGTTTCCCCTTTTAGATGGGGGAAACATTTTGACTCTTGTACTATAAACTGACTTTGTGTTTTTCAGTTGGTTTCTTCATGCATCTTTGCATTTCATCTTGCATACTTACATTCAGAGCTTCATGCATATAATCTTTAGAATGTAACTATGCTCTGTATAGTCTTTGCTCCGATGCTTTATGATGATGTTGTAGCTTATGCTCTTTCTGATCACTGATACATGTTGTGAGCTGAGCTATTTTATGAATGGTGAATTTGCTTAATGAACATAAAACTTGCAAATATTCACCATTGAGATATGCATCTGGCATGTGTAGAATGTGTTGAAATCACTTGTGCTCTTCATATATGCTAGGTTGCTATGTCTCTAGTGTTGAGTCATTCACTTGCTTGGTATGTTCATATTCTGTTTTAAAATCTAAACCAAGTTAAGTGAATTCGAAAGATCGAGATGGGATTGCTTGTCAGCACATCACAGTTTCGAGACTGTCTCTCATTGCACTTTGAGTTAAACTTGAGCTGTGTAGTGCATAACCGAAACTGTTGCCTTAAGATTCTGATTGCTTCTGCATAGGCTTCGCACAGTTGAAAAGTTAGGCAATGACAAGCTTTCAACCTCTCGCAATCGCATGCTGAAATTTTAAACTTGTGTAATTTAACCGCTGCAACTCCGATAAAATTTTATACACAAGTCTATGTTTCATTCTATAGCATGATGATTGAACTGTGCTTGGGGTAGTTCACCTTGTATACATGTTTAGCACTTGTCTGACTTCCTGTCTACACATGCTTTGTGCTATTTTGATGGTGAATACCTTTTTCGCTAAAAACTGCTCGTTCTGCTCTCATGTTCACATTTCGTACTTAGTGATTAGTTTGAGCCTTTGCTAGCTTCTTATGGATGCTGTTGAGTCATAGGATCAGAATTGTGTAGAGCATCTTTGCACTCTCTTGATTATATTCCTGAAGCTGCTAACTTGCATTTTTACTCATATGCATTTTTGGAAGGAGATCTTCTGTCAAGAGGGAGAAATTTGAGTGCTTGTGCTCATTTGCTTGATGGTGCATTTTCAACTAAGGGGGAGAAAATTTTGACAAATCATGTGAGTTCCCTGGGTTGTGTGCACTATTTGAGGCGGAGTTTGCTAGTTGTGTTGAGCCTTTGCCTCTTTCTTGAGGAACTAGCAAACACTTTCAGCTCTTTTCAGCTCTTCAATTGGTATTGAACTCTTTTGGTTTTGAGTTGGTAACAGTTGGTATCGAGCTTCCTCGCTAGCGGTGTTGAGCCCGTTCTGCCTCTTCTTAAGGGCTAGCTCTATTTTGCTTGAAATTCGTTTGATCTCTCAATTGGTATCAAATTTTCTTGCTAGCGGTGTTGAGCCTGTTCTACCTCTTCTTGAGGGCGGGCTAGCTTTGCTTTGCTTGGTTGCGTCGAGCCGTTGCCCATGTCTTTGGGAACCAAGTTGTGTTGCTCTTTCCATTTGACCTTCTTCGGCTTTGACATGCTTTTGGGTCATTTGGTCGAGTTCTCTCTCCTTCTTCCTTCCTTCTTCTGTTTCCATTATGATTTGTGTTGGTAGTTGACAATGCACTCATGAAGGGGGAGATTGCGGATACATGGGTGTATGCCGAGTCTTTGAGTGATGAGTGATTGTCAACTGGGATAATGCGCATGTTCTTTGGCTTGTGTTGTGCAGGTGTCGAGCACGGATACAGTGATCAAAGGCAAGCTGAAGGTCAAGTAGAGACGTGTCGTGTCGATGGACCGAGAGTGGCGAAGGGCGGACGTGAGGCTTGGACTGAGGGACCGATGGCCCGAGGATCAGCTGTGGTGGCTGACAGCCTGGGACAGCGACGAGCGAAGACTTGCGGGCATGGTGTTTCCTGAGTCGAGGACTTGGGGACACGTGTCGGTGGATGGGGTGCAGGGGCGGTGCATCCCATCTATGGCTCGGTTTGGTGGTTGAGCCACAGAAAAACCACCGAGTGGACGGTTTCCAGGTTTGGGCCTCAAAACCTGGACGAGGACGGTTTCTGAGATTGGCCACAAAACTCGGGCTGAGGACGGTTTCCAGGTTTGGGCCACAAAACCTGGATGCTGCGGGTTTCTGAGTTTGGGCCACAAAACTCAGGCGATGTGAAGGCTGGTTTCCCGGTTTGGGCCTCAAAACTGGTGGTTGGCTGTGAAGGCTGGTTTCCGGTTTGGGCCACAAAACCGGGGGTGCGACGTCCGAGAAAAGGACAAGCAGAGCGGTGGCGGCACGTGGCGGCAATCGGTGAGGTTGCGTCGAGGCAACGCTACCAGTTGTGCGGGCGTGGCCGTCGGATCACCACCTACCATGAGTTGGTCCAGTATAACCATGGGGTTTAGCTGGTTTTCAACTGCAAGTTTTTTGGTGAATCAGTGGGAAAACGGCCATCCCGAGCGAGTTTTGCGGCACCGTTCAGTCGAAAATGGAAGTGGAAAAAACCCACCAACACGAGTTTTGGGTCAAACGGAGATGATTGGGTGCGTCCGTTGCGAAAAATTCAACTGTGAGTTTTTTTGGTGAATCAGTGGAAAACACTGCCATCCCGAGCGAGTTTTGCGGCACCGTTCCGTCGAAAATGACAGTGCCAAAAACCCACCAAACATGAGTTTTGGGTCAAACGGAGATGATTGGGTGAGCCCGTTGCGAAAAATTCAACTGCGAGTTTTTTGGTGAATCAGTGGGAAAACGGCCATACTGAGCGAGTTTTGCGGCACCGTTCCGTCGGAAATGAAAGTGCCAAAAACCCACCAAACATGAGTTTTTGGTCAAATAGAGATGATTGTGTGCGTCCGCTGCGAAAAATTCAACAACGAGTTTTTTAGTGCATCAGTGGGAAAATGGCCATCCCGAGCGATTTTTGCGGCACCGTTCCGTCGAAAATGAAAGTGTCAAAAACCCACAAACATGAGTTTTGGGTCAAACGGAGATGATTGGGTGAGCCCGTTGCGAAAAATTCAACTGCGAGTTTTTTGGTGAATCAGTGGGAAAACGGCCATACCGAGCGAGTTTTGCAGCACCGTTCCGTCGGAAATGAAAGTGCCAAAAAACCACCAAACATGAGTTTTAGGTCAAATGAAGATGATTGGGTGCGTCCGTTGCGAAAAATTCTTTAACTACGGGATTTTTTGGCGAATCAGTGGGAAAAACGACCATCCTGCTCGAGTTTTGCGGCACCGTTCCGTTGGAAATGAAATTGCCAAAAACCCACCAAACATGAGTTTTTGGTCAAACGGAGATGATTGGGTGCGTCCATTGTGAAAAATTCAACTGTGAGTTTTTGGTGAATCAGTGGGAAAACGGCCATACCGAGCGAGTTTTGCAGCACCGTTCCATCGGAAATGAAAGTGCCAAAAACCCACCAAACTTTTGTTTTGGGTCAAACAGAGATGATTGGGTGCATCCGTTGCGAAAAATTCAACTGCGAGTTTTCTGGGGAATCAGTGGAAAAAACGGCCATACCGAGCGAGTTTTGTGGCACCGTTTCGTCGGAGATGAAAGTGTCAAAAACCCACCAAGCATGAGTTTTAGGTGAAACGAAGATGATTGGTTGCGTCCGATGCGAAAAATTCAACTGCAGGTTTTTTTGGTGGATCAGTGGGAAAAACGACCATCCGGCTCGAGTTTTGCGGCACCGTTCCGTTGGAAATAAAAATGCCAAAAACCCACAAAACATGAGTTTTTGGTCAAACGGAGATGATTGGGTGCGTCCATTGTGAAAAATTCAACTGCGAGTTTTTGGTGAATCCGTGGGAAAACAGCCATACCGAGCGAGTTTTGCGGCACCGTTCCGTTGGAAATGAAAGTGCCAAAAACCCACCTAACTTTTGTTTTGGGTCAAACGGAGATGATTGGGTGCGTCTATCGCGAAAAATTCAACTGCGAGTTTTTTCGTGAATCAGTGGAAAAAATGGCCATCCCGCTTGATTTTTGCGGCACCGTTCCGTCGGAAATGAAAGTGCCAAAACCCCACCAAACATGAGTTTTGGGTCAAACGGAGATGATTAGGTGAGTCCATTGCGAAAAATTCAACTGCGAGTTTTAGGGGGAATCAGTGGAACAACGACCATACCGAGCGAGTTTTGTGGCACCGTTTCGTCGAAAATGAAAGTGCCAAAAACCCACAAAGCATGAGTTTTAGGTCAAACAAAGATGATAGGGTGCGTCCGTTGCGAAAAATTCAACTGCGAGTTTTTTTCGTGAATCAGTGGAAAAAACGGCCATCCCGCTCGATTTTTGCGGCACCGTTCCGTCGGAAATGAAAGTGCCAAAAAACCCACCAAACATGAGTTTTGGGTCAAACAGAGATGATTGGGTGAGTCCATTGCGAAAAATTCAACTGCGAGTTTTCTAGTGAACCAGTGGGAAAAACGGCCATACCGAGCGAGTTTTGCGGCACCGTTCCGTCGGAAATGAAAGTGCCAAAAAACCACCAAACATGAGTTTTAGGTCAAACGAAGATGATTGGGTGCGTCCGATGCGAAAAATTCAACTGCGGGTTTTTTTGGCGAATCAGTGGGAAAAACGACCATCCTGCTCGAGTTTTGCGGCACCGTTCCGTTGGAAATGAAAATGCCAAAAACCCACCAAACATGAGTTTTTGGTCAACCGGAGATGATTGGGTGCGTCCATTGTGAAAAATTCAACTGCGAGTTTTTTGGTGAATCAGTGGAAAACAGCCATCCCGAGCGAGTTTTGCGGCACCGTTCCTTCGAAAATGAAAGTGCCAAAAACCCACCAAATATGAGTTTTAGGTCAAACGAAGATGATTGGGTGCGTCCGTTGCGAAAAATTCAACTGCGAGTTTTTTGGTGAATCGGTGGGAAAAACGGCCTTCCCGCTCGATTTTTGCGGCACCATTCTGTCGGAAATGAAAGTGCAAAAAACCCACCAAACATGAGTTTAGGGTCAAACGAAGATGATTATGTGCGTCCGCTGCGAAAAATTCAACTGCGAGTTTTTTAGTGCATCAGTGGAAAAACGGCCATCCCGAGCGAGTTTTGCGGCACTGTTCCATCGGAAATGAAAGTACCGAAAACCCACCAAACTTTTGTTTTGGGTCAAACGGAGATGATTGGGTGCGTCCGTGGCAAAAAAAATCAACTGCGAGTTTTTTGGTGAATCTGTGGGAAACACGGCCATCCGGAGCGAGTTTTGCGGCACCGTTCCGTCGGAAATGAAAGTGCCAAAAACCCACCAAACATGAGTTTCGGGTCAAACGAAGATGATTGGGTGCGTCCGTTGTGAAAAAATCAACTGCGAGGTTTCTGGTGAATCAGTGCAAAAAAACGGCCATACCGAGCGAGTCTTGCGACACCGTTTCGTCGAAAATGAAAGTGCCAAAAACCCACCAAACAAGAGTTTTAGGTCAAACGAAGATGATTGGGTGCGTCCGTTGCGAAAAATTCAACTGCGAGTTTTCTAGTGAACCAGTGGGAAAAACGGCCATACCGAGCGAGTTTTGCGGCACCGTTTCGTCAGAAATGAAAGTGCCAAAAACCCAACAAACATGAGTTTTGGGTCAAACGGAGATGATTGGGTGAGTTCGCTGCGAAAAATTCAACTACGAGTTCTTTGGTGAATCAGTGGGAAAACGGCCATCCCGAGCGAGTTTTGCGGCACCGTTCCGTCGGAAATGGAAGTGGAAAAAACCCACCAAACACGAGTTTTGGGTCAAACAGAGATGATTGGGTGCGTCCCTTGCGAAAAATTCAACTGTGAGTTTTTTTGGTGAATCAGTGGAAAACACTGCCATCCCTAGCGAGTTTTGCGGCACCGTTCCGTCGAAAATGAAAGTGCCAAAAACCCACCGAACATGAGTTTTGGGTCAAACGGAGATGATTGGGTGATCCTGTTGCGAAAAAATCAACTGCGAGTTTTCTAGTGAACCAGTGGGAAAAACGGCCATACCGAGCGAGTTTTGCGGCACCGTTCCGTCGAAAATGAAAGTGCCAAAAAACCACCAAACATGAGTTTTAGGTCAAACGAAGATGATTGGGTGCGTCCGTTGCGAAAAATTCAACTGCAGGATTTTTTGGCGAATCAGTGGGAAAAACGACCATCCCGCTCGAGCTTTGCGGCACCGTTCCGTTGGAAATGAAACTGCCAAAAACCCACCAAACATGAGTTTTTGGTCAAACGGAGATGATTGGGTGCGTCCATTGTGAAAAATTCAACTGCGAGTTTTTGGTGAATCAGTGGGAAAACGGCCATACCGAGCGAGTTTTGTGGCACCGTTCCGTCGGAAATGAAAGTGCCAAAAACCCACCAAACTTTTGTTTTGGGACAAACAGAGATGATTGGGTGCGTCCATCGCGAAAAATTCAACTGCGAGTTTTTTCTTGAATCAGTGGAAAAAACGGCCATCCCGCTCGATTTTTGCGGCACCGTTCCGTCGGAAATGAAAGTGCCAAAACCCCACCAAACATGAGTTTTGGGTCAAACGGAGATGATTAGGTGAGTCCATTGCGAAAAATTCAACTGCGAGTTTTCTAGTGAATCAGTTGGAAAAACTGCCATACCGAGCGAGTTTTGCGGCACCATTCCGTCTGAAATGAAAGTGCCAAAAACCCACCAAACATGTGTTTTGGGTCAAACAGAGATGATTGGGTGCGTCCATTGCGAAAAATTCAACTACGAGTTTTCTAGTGAACCTGTGGGAAAAACGGCCATACCGAGCGAGTTTTGCGGCACTGTTCCGTCCGAAATGAAAGTGCCAAAAACACAACAAACATGAGTTTTGGGTCAAACGGAGATGATTGGGTGAGTCCGTTGCGAAAAATTCAACTGCAAGTTTTTTGGTGAATCAGTGGGAAAACGGCCATCCCGAACGAGTTTTGCGGCACCGTTCAGTCGAAAATGGAAGTGGAAAAAACCCACCAACACGAGTTTTGGGTCAAACGGAGATGATTGGGTGCGTCCATTGCGAAAAATTCAACTGTGAGTTTTTTTGGTGAATCAGTGGAAAACACTGCCATCCCGAGCGAGTTTTGCGGCACCGTTCCGTCGAAAATGACAGTGCCAAAAACCCACCAAACATGAGTTTTGGGTCAAACGGAGATGATTGGGTGAGCCCGTTGCGAAAAATTCAACTGCGAGTTTTTTGGTCAATCAGTGGGAAAACGGTCATACCGAGCGAGTTTTGCGGCACCGTTCCGTCGGAAATGAAAGTGCCAAAAAACCACCAAACATGAGTTTTAGGTCAAACGAAGATGATTGGGTGCGTCCGTAGCGAAAAATTCAACTACGGGATTTTTTGGCGAGTCAGTGGGAAAAATGACCATCCCGCTCGAGTTTTGCGGCACCGTTCCGTTGGAAATGAAATTGCCAAAAACCCACCAAACATGAGTTTTTGGTCAAACGGAGATGATTGGGTGCGTCCATTGTGAAAAATTCAACTGTGAGTTTTTGGTGAATCAGTGGGAAAACGGCCATACCGAGCGAGTTTTGCAGCACCGTTCCATCGGAAATGAAAGTGCCAAAAACCCACCAAACTTTTGTTTTGGGTCAAACAGAGATGATTGGGTGCATCCGTTGCGAAAAATTCAACTGCGAGTTTTCTGGGGAATCAGTGGAAAAAACGGCCATACCGAGCGAGTTTTGTGGCACCGTTTCGTCGGAGATGAAAGTGCCAAAAACCCACCAAGCATGAGTTTTAGGTGAAACGAAGATGATTGGTTGCGTCCGATGCGAAAAATTCAACTGCAGGTTTTTTTGGCGAATCAGTGGGAAAAACGACCATCCGGCTCGAGTTTTGCGGCACCGTTCCGTTGGAAATGAAACTGCCAAAAACCCACCAAACATGAGTTTTTGGTCAAACGGAGATGATTGGGTGCGTCCATTATGAAAAATTCAACTTCGAGTTTTTGGTGAATCAGTGGGAAAACGGCCATACCGAGCGAGTTTTGCGGCACCGTTCCGTCGGAAATGAAAGTGCCAAAAACCCACCAAACTTTTGTTTTGGGACAAACAGAGATGATTGGGTGCGTCCATCGCGAAAAATTCAACTGTGAGTTTTTTCGTGAATCAGTGGAAAAAACGGCCATCCCGCTCGATTTTTGCGGCACCGTTCCGTTGGAAATGAAACTGCCAAAACCCCACCAAACATGTGTTTTGGGTCAAACGGAGATGATTAGGTGAGTCCATTGCGAAAAATTCAACTGCGAGTTTTCTAGTGAATCAGTTGGAAAAACGGCCATACCGAGCGAGTTTTGCGGCACCATTCCGTCGGAAATGAAAGTGCCAAAAACCCACCAAACATGTGTTTTGGGTCAAACAGAGATGATTGGGTGCGTCCATTGCGAAAAATTCAACTGCGAGTTTTCTAGTGAACCAGTGGGAAAAAGGGCCATACCGAGCGAGTTTTGCGGCACTGTTCCGTCGGAAATGAAAGTGCCAAAAACACAACAAACATGAGTTTTGGGTCAAACGGAGATGATTGGGTGAGTCCGTTGCGAAAAATTCAACTGCAGGTTTTTTTGGCGAATCAGTGGGAAAAACGACCATCCGGCTCGAGTTTTGCGGCACCGTTCCGTTGGAAATGAAACTGCCAAAAACCCACCAAACATGAGTTTTTGGTCAAACAAAGATGATTGGGTGCGTCCATTGTGAAAAATTCAACTGCGAGTTTTTGGTGAATCAGTGGGAAAACGGCCATACCGAGCGAGTTTTGCGGCACCGTTCCGTCGGAAATGAAAGTGCCAAAAACCCACCAAACTTTTGTTTTGGGACAAACAGAGATGATTGGGTGCGTCCATCGCGAAAAATTCAGCTGCGAGTTTTTTCGTGAATCAGTGGAAAAAACGGCCATCCCGCTCGATTTTTGCGGCACCGTTCCGTCGGAAATGAAAGTGCCAAAACCCCACCAAACATGCGTTTTGGGTCAAACGGAGATGATTAGGTGAGTCCATTGCGAAAAATTCAACTGCGAGTTTTCTAGTGAATCAGTTGGAAAAACGGCCATACCGAGCGAGTTTTGCGGCACCATTCCGTCGGAAATGAAAGTGCCAAAAACCCACCAAACATGAGTTTTGGGTCAAACAGAGATGATTGGGTGCGTCCATTGCGAAAAATTCAACTGCGAGTTTTCTAGTGAACCAGTGGGAAAATGGCATACCGAGCGAGTTTTGCGGCACTGTTCCGTCGGAAATGAAAGTGCCAAAAACACAACAAACATGAGTTTTGGGTCAAACGGAGATGATTGGGTGAGTCCGTTGCGAAAAATTCAACTGCAAGTTTTTTGGTGAATCAGTGGGAAAACGGTCATCCCGAGCGAGTTTTGCGGCACCGTTCAGTCGAAAATGGAAGTGGAAAAAACCCACCAACACGAGTTTTGGGTCAAACGGAGATGATTGGGTGCGTCCGTTGCGAAAAATTCAACTGTGAGTTTTTTTGGTGAATCAGTGGAAAACACTGCCATCCCGAGCGAGTTTTGCGGCACCGTTCCGTCGAAAATGACAGTGCCAAAAACCCACCAAACATGAGTTTTGGGTCAAACGGAGATGATTGGGTGAGCCCGTTGCGAAAAATTCAACTGTGAGTTTTCTAGTGAATCAGTGGGAAAACGGCCATACCGAGCGAGTTTTGCGGCACCGTTCCGTCGGAAATGAAAGTGCCAAAAAACCACCAAACATGAGTTTTAGGTCAAACGAAGATGATTGGGTGCGTCCGTTGCGAAAAATTCAACTACGGGATTTTTTGGCGAGTCAGTGGGAAAAACGACCATCCCGCTCGAGTTTTGCGGCACCGTTCCGTTGGAAATGAAATTGCCAAAAACCCACCAAACATGAGTTTTTGGTCAAACGGAGATGATTGGGTGCGTCCATTGTGAAAAATTCAACTGTGAGTTTTTGGTGAATCAGTGGGAAAACGGCCATACCGAGCGAGTTTTGCAGCACCGTTCCATCGGAAATGAAAGTGCCAAAAACCCACCAAACTTTTGTTTTGGGTCAAACAGAGATGATTGGGTGCATCCGTTGCGAAAAATTCAACTGCGAGTTTTCTGGGGAATCAGTGGAAAAAACGGCCATACCGAGCGAGTTTTGTGGCACCGTTTCGTCGGAGATGAAAGTGCCAAAAACCCACCAAGCATGAGTTTTAGGTGAAACAAAGATGATTGGTTGCGTCCGATGCGAAAAATTCAACTGCAGGTTTTTTTGGCGAATCAGTGGGAAAAACGACCATCCGGCTCGAGTTTTGCGGCACCGTTCCGTTGGAAATGAAAATGCCAAAAACCCACCAAACATGAGTTTTTGGTCAAACGGAGATCATTGGGTGCGTCCATTGTGAAAAATTCAACTGCGAGTTTTTGGTGAATCAGTGGGAAAACAGCCATACCGAGCGAGTTTTGCGGCACCGTTCCGTCGGAAATGAAAGTGCCAAAAACCCACCAAACATGAGTTTTTGGTCAAACGGAGATGATTGGGTGCGTCCATTGTGAAAAATTCAACTGCGAGTTTTTGGTGAATCAGTGGGAAAACGGCCATACCGAGCGAGTTTTGCGGCACTGTTCCGTCGGAAATGAAAGTGCCAAAAACCCACCAAACATGAGTTTTGGAGATTATTGAGTGCGTTCGTTGCGAAAAATTCAACTGCGAGTTTCCTAGTGAATTAGTGAGAACAAACGGCCATCCCGAGCGAGTTTTGCGGCACCGTTCCGTCGGAAATGAAAGTACCAAAAACCCACCAAACTTTTGTTTTGGGTCAAACGGAGATGATTGGGTGTGTCCGTTGCGAAAAGTTCAACTGCAAGTTTTTTAGTGCATTAGTGGGAAAATGGCCATCCCGAGCGATTTTTGCGGCACCGTTCCGTTGGAAATGAAAGTGGCAAAAACCCACCAAACATGAGTTTTGGAGATTATTGAGTGCGTTCGTTGCGAAAAATTCAACTGCGAGTTTCCTAGTGAATTAGTGAGAACAAACGGCCATCCCGAGCGAGTTTTGCGGCACCGTTCCGTCGGAAATGAAAGTACCAAAAACCCACCAAACTTTTTTTTGCGTCAAACAGAGATGATTAGGTGCGTCCGTTGCGAAAAATTCAACTGCGAGTTTCCTAGTGAATTAGTGAGAACAAACGGCCATCCCGAGCGAGTTTTGCGGCACCGTTCCGTCGGAAATGAAAGTACCAAAAACCCACCAAACTTTTGTTTCGGGTCAAACGGAGATGATTGGGTGTGTCCGTTGCGAAAAGTTCAACTGCAAGTTTTTTAGTGCATTAGTGGGAAAATGGCCATCCCGAGCGATTTTTGCGGCACCGTTCCGTTGGAAATTTAAGTGGCAAAAACCCACCAAACATGAGTTTTGGAGATTATAGAGTGCGTTCGTTGCGAAAAATTCAACTGCGAGTTTCCTAGTGAATTAGTGAGAACAAACGGCCATCCCGAGCGAGTTTTGCGGCACCGTTCCGTCGGAAATGAAAGTACCAAAAACCCACCAAACTTTTTTTTTGCGTCAAACAGAGATGATTAGGTGCGTCCATTGCGAAAAATTCAACTGCGAGTTTTTTTGTGAATCAATGGAAAAAACGACCATCCCGAGCGAGTTTTGCGGCACCGTTCCATCGGAAATGAATGTGCCAAAAACCCACCAAACATGAGTTTTGGGTCAAACAGAGATGATTGGGTGCGTCCGTTGCGAAAAATTCAACCGCGAGTTTTCTGGGGAATCAGTGGGAAAAACGGCCATACCGAGCTAGTTTTGTGGCACTATTTTGTCAAAAATGAAAGTGCCAAAAACCCACCAAGCATGAGTTTTAGGTCAAACGAAGATGATTCGGTGCGTCCGTCGCGAAAAATTCGACTAAGAGTTTTTTTCGTGAATCAGTGGAAAAAACGGCCATCCCGCTCTATTTTTGCGGCACCGTTCCGTCGGAAATGAAAGTGCCGAAAACCCACCAAACATGTGCTTTGGGTCAAACGGAGATGATTGGGTGCGTCCATTGCGAAAAAATCAACTGCGAGTTTTCTAGTGAACCAGTGGGAAAACGGCCATACCGAGCGAGTTTTGCGGCACCGTTCCGTCGGAAATGAAAGTGCCATAAAAACCACCAAACATGAGTTTTAGGTCAAACGAAGATGATTGGGTGCGTCCGTTGCAAAAAAATTCAACTGCGAGTTTTTTGGTGAATCAGTGGGAAACACGGCCATCCGGAGCGAGTTTTGCAGCACCGTTTCATCGGAAATGAAAGTGCCAAAAACCCACCAAACATGAGTTTTGGGTCAAACGGAGATGATTGGGTGCGTCCGTTGTGAAAAATTCAACTGCGAGGTTTCTGGCGAATCAGTGGAAAAACGGTCATACCGAGCGAGTCTTGCGGCACCGTTTCGTCGAAAATGAAAGTGCCAAAAACCCACCAAACTTTTGTTTTGGGTCAAACGGAGATGATTGGGTGCGTCCATCGCGAAAAATTGAACTGCGAGTTTTTTCGTGAATCAGTGGAAAAAACGACCATCCCGCTCGATTTTTGCGGCACCGTTCCGTCGTAAATGAAAGTGCCAAAAACCCAACAAACATGAGTTTTGGGTCAAACGGAGATGATTGGGTGAGTCCGTTGCGAAAAATTCAACTGCTTGTTTTTTGGTGAATCAGTGGGAAAACGGCCATCCCGAGCGAGTTTTGCGGCACCGTTCCGTCAAAAATGAAGTGGAAAAAACCCACCAAACACGAGTTTTGGGTCAAATGGAGATGATTTGGTGCGTCCGTTTCGAAAAAATCAATTGTGAGTTTTTTGGTGAATCAGTGGAAAACACTGCCATACCGAGCGAGTTTTGCGGCACCGTTCCGTCGAAAATGAAAGTGCCAAAAACCCACCAAACATGAGTTTTGGGTCAAACAGAGATGATTGGGTGAGCTCGTTGCGAAAAATTCAACTGCGAGTTTTTTGGTGAATCAGTGGGAAAACGGCCAGCCCGAGCGAGTTTTGCGGCACCGTTCCGTCGGAAATGAAAGTGCCAAAAACCCACCAAACTTGAGTTTTGGGTCAAACGGAGATGATTGTGTGTGTCCGCTGCGAAAAATTCAACTGCGAGTTTTTTAGTGCATCAGTGGGAAAATGGCCATCCCGAGCGATTTTTGCGGTACCGTTCTATCGTAAATGAAAGTGCCAAAAACCCACCAAACATGAGTTTTGGGTCAAACGGAGATGATTGGGTGCGTCCGTTGTGAAAAATTAAACTGCGAGGTTTCTGGTGAGTCAGTGGAAAAGCGGCCATACCGACCGAGTCTTGCGGCACCGTTTCGTGAAAAATAAAAGTGCCAAAAACCCACCAAACAAGAGTTTTATGTCAAACGAAGATGATTGGGTGCGTCCGTTGCGAAAAATTCAACAACGAGTTCTTTTGGTGAATCAATGGAAAAAGCGGCCATCCCGCTCGATTTTTGCGGCACCGTTCCGTCGGAAATGAAAGTGCCAAAAACCCAACAAACATGAGTTTTGGGTCAAACGGAGATGATTGGGTGAGTCCGTTGCGAAAAATTCAACTGCGAGTTTTTTGGTGAATCAGTGAGAAAACGGCCATCCCGAGCGAGTTTTGCGGCACCGTTCCGTCAGAAATGGAAGTGGAAAAAACCCACCAAACACGAGTTTTGGGTCAAACGGAGATGATTGGGTGCGTCCATTGCGAAAAATTCAACTGCGAGTTTTTTGGTGAATCAATGGAAAAAACGGCCATCCCGAGCGAGTTTTGCGGCACCGTTCCGTCGGAAATGAATGTGCCAAAAACCCACCAAACATGAGTTTTGGGAAAAACAGAGATGATTGGGTGCGTCCGTTGCGAAAAATTCAACTGCGAGTTTTCTGGAGAATCAGTGGGAAAAACGGCCATACCGAGCTAGTTTTGTGGCACTATTTCGTCGAAAATGAAAGTGCCAAAAACCCACCAAGCATGAGTTTTAGGTCAAACGAAGATGATTCGGTGCGTCCGTCGCGAAAAATTCAACTGAGAGTTTTTTTTCGTGAATCAGTGGATAAAATGGTCATCCCGCTCTATTTTTGCGGCACCGTTCCGTCGGAAAAGAAAGCACCGAAAACCCACCAAACATGTGGTTTGGGTCAAACGGAGATGATTGGGTGCGTCCATTGCGAAAAAATCAACTGCGAGTTTTCTAGTGAACCAGAGGGAAAAACGGCCATACCGACCGAGTTTTGCGGCACCGTTCCGTCGGAAATGAAAGTGCCAAAAAACCACCAAACATGAGTTTTAGGTCAAACGAAGATGATTGGGTGTGTCCGTTGCGAAAAAATTCAACTGCGGGTTTTTTTGGCGAATCACTGGGAAAAACGACCATCCCGCTCAAGTTTTGCGGCACCGTTCCGTTGCAAATGAAAATGCCAAAAACCCACCAAACATGAGTTTTTGGTCAAACAGAGATGATTGGGTGCGTCCATTGTGAAAAATTCAACTGCGAGTTTTTTGTGAATCAGTGGGAAAACGGCCATACCGAGCGAGTTTTGCGGCACTGTTCCGTCGGAAATGAAAGTGCCAAAAACCCACCAAACATGAGTTTTTGGTCAAACGGAGATGATTGGGTGCGTCCATTGTGAAAAATTCAACTGCGAGTTTTTGGTGAATCAGTGGGAAAACGGCCATACCGAGCGAGTTTTGCGGCACTGTTCCGTCGGAAATGAAAGTGCCAAAAACCCACCAAACATGAGTTTTGGAGATTATTGAGTGCGTTCGTTGCGAAAAATTCAACTGCGAGTTTCCTAGTGAATTAGTGAGAACAAACGGCCATCCCGAGCGAGTTTTGCGGCACCGTTCCGTCGGAAATGAAAGTACCAAAAACCCACCAAACTTTTGTTTTGGGTCAAATGGAGATGATTGGGTGTGTCCGTTGCGAAAAGTTCAACTGCAAGTTTTTTAATGCATTAGTGGGAAAACGGCCATCCCGCTCTATTTTTGCGGCACCGTTCCGTCGGAAATGAAAGCACCGAAAACCCACCAAACATGTGGTTTGGGTCAAACAGAGATGATTGGGTGCGTCCATTGCGAAAAAATAAACTGCGAGTTTTCTAGTGAACCAGTGGGAAAAACGGCCATACCGAGCGAGTTTTGCGGCACCGTTCCGTCGGAAATGAAAGTGCCAAAAAACCACCAAACATGAGTTTTAGGTCAAACGAAGATGATTGGGTGCATCCGTTGAGAAAAATTCAACTGCGGGTTTTTTTCGTGAATCACTTGGAAAAACGACCATCCCGCTCGAGTTTTGCGGCACCGTTCCGTTGGAAATGAAAATGCCAAAGACCCACCAAACATGAGTTTTTGGTCAAACGGAGATGATTGGGTGCGTCCATTGTGAAAAATTCAACTGCGAGTTTTTCGTCAATCAGTGGGAAAACAGCCATACCGAGCGAGTTTTGCGGCACCATTCCGTCGGAAATGAAAGTGCCAAAAACCCACCAAACATGAGTTTTGGGTCAAACGGAGATGATTGGGTGCGTCCGTTGTGAAAAATTCAACTGCGAGGTTTCTAGTGAATCAGTGGAAAAATTGGCCATACCGAGCGAGTCTTGCGGCACCGTTCCGTCGGAAATGAAAGTGGAAAAAACCCACCAAACACGAGTTTTAGGTAAAACGAAGATGATTGGGTGCGTCCGTTGCGAAAAATTCAACAACGAGTTTTTTTGTGAATCAATTGAAAAAACGGCCATCCCGCTCTATTTTTGCGGCACCATTCCGTTGGAAATGAAAGTGCCAAAAACCCAAGAAACATGAGTTTTGGGTCAAACGGAGATGATTGGGTGAGTCCGTTGCGAAGAATTCAACTGCGAGTTTTCTAGTGAATGAGTGGGAAAAACGGTCATCCCGAGCGAGTTTTGCGACACCGTTCCGTCGGAAATGAATGTACCAAAAACCCACCAAACTTTTGTTTTGGGTCAAACGGAGATGATTTGGTGCGTCCGTTGCAAAAAAAATTAACTGCGAGGTTTCTGGTGAATCAGTGGAAAAGCGGCCATACCGAGCGAGTCTTGCGGCACCGTTTCGTCAAAATAAAAGTGCCAAAAACCCACCAAACAAGAGTTTTAGGTCAAACAAAGATGATTGGGTGCGTCCGTTGCGAAAAATTCAACAGCGAGTTCTTTTGGTGAATCAATGGAAAAAACGGCCATCCCGCTCGATTTTTGCGGCACCGTTCCGTCGTAAATGAATGTGCCAAAAACCCACCAAACATGAGTTTTGGGTCAAACGGAGATGATTGGGTGAGTCCGTTGCGAAAAATTCAACTACGAGTTTTTTGGTGAATCAATGGGAAAACGGCCATCCCGAGCGAGTTCTGCGGCACCTTTCCGTCAGAAATGGAAGTGGAAAAAACCAACCAAACACTAGTTTTGGGTCAAACGGAGATGATTGGGTGAGTCCGTTGCGAAAAATTCAACTGTGAGTTTTTTGGTGAATCAGTGAGAAAACGGCCATCCCGAGCGAGTTTTGCGGCACCGTTCCGTCAGAAATGGAAGTGGAAAAAACCCACCAAACACGAGTTTTGGGTCAAACGGAGATGATTGGGTGCGTCCATTGCGAAAAATTCAACTGCGAGTTTTTTGGTGAATCAATGGAAAAAAAGGCCATCCCGAGCGAGTTTTGCGGCACCGTTCCGTCGGAAATGAATGTGCCAAAAACCCACCAAACATGAGTTTTGGGTCAAACAGAGATGATTGGGTGCGTCCGTTGCGAAAAATTCAACTGCGAGTTTTCTGGGGAATCAGTGGGAAAAACGGCCATACCGAGCTAGTTTTGTGGCACTATTTCGTCGAAAATGAAAGTGCCAAAAACCCACCAAGCATGAGTTTTAGGTCAAACGAAGATGATTCGGTGCGTCCGTCGCGAAAAATTCAACTGAGAGTTTTTTTCGTGAATCAGTGGAAAAAACGGCCATCCCGCTCTATTTTTGCGGCACCGTTCTGTCGGAAATGAAAGTGCCAAAAACCCACCAAACATGAGTTTTGGGTCAAACGGAGATGATTGGGTGCGTCCTTTGTGAAAAATTAAACTGCGAGGTTTCTGGTGAGTCAGTGGAAAAGCGGCCATACCGACCGAGTCTTGCGGCACCGTTTCGTGAAAAATAAAAGTGCCAAAAACCCACCAAACAAGAGTTTTATGTCAAACGAAGATGATTGGGTGCGTCTGTTGCGAAAAATTCAACAACGAGTTCTTTTGGTGAATCAATGGAAAAAACGGCCATCCCGCTCGATTTTTGCGGCATCGTTCCGTCGGAAATGAAAGTGCCAAAAACCCAACAAACATGAGTTTTGGGTCAAACGGAGATGATTGGGTGAGTCCGTTGCGAAAAATTCAACTGCGAGTTTTTTGGTGAATCAGTGAGAAAACGGCCATCCCGAGCGAGTTTTGCGGCACCGTTCCGTCAGAAATGGAAGTGGAAAAAACCCACCAAACACGAGTTTTGGGTCAAACGGAGATGATTGGGTGCGTCCATTGCGAAAAATTCAACTGCGAGTTTTTTGGTGAATCAATGGAAAAAACGGCCATCCCGAGCGAGTTTTGGGGCACCGTTCCGTCGGAAATGAATGTGCCAAAAACCCACCAAACATGAGTTTTGGGTCAAACAGAGATGATTGGGTGCGTCCGTTGCGAAAAATTCAACTGCGAGTTTTCTGGGGAATCAGTGGGAAAAACGGCCATACCGAGCTAGTTTTGTGGCACTATTTCATCGAAAATGAAAGTGCCAAAAACCCACCAAGCATGAGTTTTAGGTCAAACGAAGATGATTCGGTGCGTCCGTCGCGAAAAATTCAACTGAGAGTTTTTTTTCGTGAATCAGTGGATAAAATGGCCATCCCGCTCTATTTTTGCGGCACCGTTCCGTCGGAAAAGAAAGCACCGATAACCCACCAAACATGTGGTTTGGGTCAAACGGAGATGATTGGGTGCGTCCATTGCGAAAAAATCAACTGCGAGTTTTCTAGTGAACCAGAGGGAAAAACGGTCATACCGAGCGAGTTTTGCGGCACCGTTCCGTCGGAAATGAAAGTGCCAAAAAACCACCAAACATGAGTTTTAGGTCAAACGAAGATGATTGGGTGCGTCCGTTGCGAAAAAATTCAACTGCGGGTTTTTTTGGCGAATCACTGGGAAAAACGACCATCCCGCTCAAGTTTTGCGGCACCGTTCCGTTGCAAATGAAAATGCCAAAAACCCACCAAACATGAGTTTTTGGTCAAACAGAGATGATTGGGTGCGTCCATTGTGAAAAATTCAACTGCGAATTTTTTGTGAATCAGTGGGAAAACGGCCATACCGAGCGAGTTTTGCGGCACTGTTCCGTCGGAAATGAAAGTGCCAAAAACCCACCAAACATGAGTTTTTGGTCAAACAGAGATGATTGGGTGCGTCCATTGTGAAAAATTCAACTGCGAGTTTTTGGTGAATCAGTGGGAAAACGGCCATACCGAGCGAGTTTTGCGGCACTGTTCCGTCGGAAATGAAAGTGCCAAAAACCCACCAAACATGAGTTTTGGAGATTATTGAGTGCGTTCGTTGCGAAAAATTCAACTGCGAGTTTCCTAGTGAATTAGTGAGAACAAACGGCCATCCCGAGCGAGTTTTGCGGCACCGTTCCGTCGGAAATGAAAGTACCAAAAACCCACCAAACTTTTTTTTTGCGTCAAACAGAGATGATTAGGTGCGTCCGTTGCGAAAAATTCAACTGCGAGTTTTTTTGTGAATCAAAGGAAAAAACGACCATCCCGAGCGAGTTTTGCGGCACCGTTCCATCGGAAATGAATGTGCCAAAAACCCACCAAACATGAGTTTTGGGTCAAACAGAGATGATTGGGTGCGTCCGTTGCGAAAAATTCAACTGCGAGTTTTCTGGGGAATCAGTGGGAAAAACGGCCATACCGAGCTAGTTTTGTGGCACTATTTTGTCAAAAATGAAAGTGCCAAAAACCCACCAAGCATGAGTTTTAGGTCAAACGAAGATGATTCGGTGCGTCCGTCGCGAAAAATTCAACTGAGAGTTTTTTTTCGTGAATCAGTGGAT
Organism: Coix lacryma-jobi var. lacryma-jobi; assembly: GCA_009763385.1. Classification (NCBI taxonomy): domain Eukaryota; kingdom Viridiplantae; phylum Streptophyta; class Magnoliopsida; order Poales; family Poaceae; genus Coix; species Coix lacryma-jobi. The sequence goes on from CM019824.1 coordinate 112,409,678, forward strand.
AAAATGGCCATCCCGCTCTATTTTTGCGGCACCGTTCCGTCGGAAAAGAAAGCACCGAAAACCCACCAAACATGTGGTTTGGGTCAAACGGAGATGATTGGGTGCGTCCATTGCGAAAAAATCAACTGCGAGTTTTCTAGTGAACCAGAGGGAAAAACGGTCATACCGAGCGAGTTTTGCGGCACCGTTCCGTCGGAAATGAAAGTGCCAAAAAACCACCAAACATGAGTTTTAGGTCAAACGAAGATGATTGGGTGCGTCCGTTGCGAAAAAATTCAACTGCGGGTTTTTTTGGCGAATCACTGGGAAAAACGACCATCCCGCTCAAGTTTTGCGGCACCGTTCCGTTGCAAATGAAAATGCCAAAAACCCACCAAACATGAGTTTTTGGTCAAACAGAGATGATTGGGTGCGTCCATTGTGAAAAATTCAACTGCGAATTTTTTGTGAATCAGTGGGAAAACGGCCATACCGAGCGAGTTTTGCGGCACTGTTCCGTCGGAAATGAAAGTGCCAAAAACCCACCAAACATGAGTTTTTGGTCAAACGGAGATGATTGGGTGCGTCCATTGTGAAAAATTCAACTGCGAGTTTTTGGTGAATCAGTGGGAAAACGGCCATACCGAGCGAGTTTTGCGGCACTGTTCCGTCGGAAATGAAAGTGCCAAAAACCCACCAAACATGAGTTTTGGAGATTATTGAGTGCGTTCGTTGCGAAAAATTCAACTGCGAGTTTCCTAGTGAATTAGTGAGAACAAACGGCCATCCCGAGCGAGTTTTGCGGCACCGTTCCGTCGGAAATGAAAGTACCAAAAACCCACCAAACTTTTGTTTTGGGTCAAACGGAGATGATTGGGTGTGTCCGTTGCGAAAAGTTCAACTGCAAGTTTTTTAGTGCATTAGTGGGAAAATGGCCATCCCGAGCGATTTTTGCGGCACCGTTCCATTGGAAATGAAAGTGGCAAAAACCCAACAAACATGAGTTTTGGAGATTATTGAGTGCGTTCGTTGCGAAAAATTGAACTGCGAGTTTCCTAGTGAATTAGTGAGAACAAACGGCCATCCCGAGCGAGTTTTGCGGCACCGTTCCGTCGGAAATGAAAGTACCAAAAACCCACCAAACTTTTGTTTTGGGTCAAACGGAGATGATTCGGTGTGTCCGTTGCGAAAAGTTCAACTGCAAGTTTTTTAGTGTATTAGTGGGAAAATGGCCATCCCGAGCGATTTTTGCGGCACCGTTCCGTTGGAAATGAAAGTGGCAAAAACCCACCAAACATGAGTTTTGGAGATTATAGAGTGCGTTCGTTGCGAAAAATTCAACTGCGAGTTTCCTAGTGAATTAGTGAGAACAAACGTCCATCCCGAGCGAGTTTTGCGGCACCGTTCCGTCGGAAATGAAAGTACCAAAAACGCACCAAACTTTTGTTTTGGGTCAAACGGAGATGATTGGGTGTGTCCGTTGCGAAAAGTTCAACTGCAAGTTTTTTAGTGCATTAGTGGGAAAATGGCCATCCCGAGCGATTTTTGCGGCACCGTTCCGTTGGAAATGAAAGTGGTAAAAACCCACCAAACATGAGTTTTGGAGATTATAGAGTGCGTTCGTTGCGAAAAATTCAACTGCGAGTTTCCTAGTGAATTAGTGAGAACAAACGGCCATCCCGAGCGAGTTTTGCGGCACCGTTCCGTCGGAAATGAAAGTACCAAAAACCCACCAAACTTTTTTTTGCGTCAAACAGAGATGATTAGGTGCGTCCGTTGCGAAAAATTCAACTGCGAGTTTTTTTGTGAATCAATGGAAAAAACGACCATCCCGAGCGAGTTTTGCGGCACCGTTCCATCGGAAATGAATGTGCCAAAAACCCACCAAACATGAGTTTTGGGTCAAACAGAGATGATTGGGTGCGTCCGTTGCGAAAAATTCAACTGCGAGTTTTCTGGGGAATCAGTGGGAAAAACGGCCATACCGAGCTAGTTTCGTGGCACTATTTCGTCGAAAATGAAAGTGCCAAAAACCCACCAAGCATGAGTTTTAGGTCAAACGAAGATGATTCGGTGCGTCCGTCGCGAAAAATTCGACTAAGAGTTTTTTTCGTGAATCAGTGGAAAAAACGGCCATCCCGCTCTATTTTTGCGGCACCGTTCCGTCGGAAATGAAAGCACCGAAAACCCACCAAACATGTGGTTTGGGTCAAACGGAGATGATTGGGTGCGTCCATTGCGAAAAAATCAACTGCGAGTTTTCTAGTGAACCAGTGGGAAAAACGACCATACCGAGCGAGTTTTGCGGCACCGTTCCGTCGGAAATGAAAGTGCCAAAAAACCACCAAACATGAGTGTTAGGTCAAACGAAGATGATTGGGTGCGTCCATTGCGAAAAAATTCAACTGCGGGTTTTTTTGGCGAATCACTGGGAAAAACGACCATCCCGCTCGAGTTTTGCGGCACCGTTCCGTTGGAAATGAAAATGCCAAAAACCCACCAAACATGAGTTTTTGGTCAAACGGAGATGATTGGGTGCGTCCGTTGTGAAAAATTCAACTGCGAGTTTTTTGGTGAATCAGTGGGAAAACGGCCATACCGAGCGAGTTTTGCGGCACTGTTCCGTCGGAAATGAAAATGCCAAAAACCCACCAAACATGAGTTTTTGGTCAAACGGAGATGATTGGGTGCGTCCATTGTGAAAAATTCAACTGCGAGTTTTTGGTGAATCAGTGGGAAAACGGCCATACCGAGCGAGTTTTGCGGCATTGTTCCGTCGGAAATGAAAGTGCCAAAAACCCACCAAACATGAGTTTTGGAGATTATTGAGTGCGTTCGTTGCGAAAAATTCAACTGCGAGTTTCCTAGTGAATTAGTGAGAACAAACGGCCATCCCGAGCGAGTTTTGCGGCACCGTTCCGTCGGAAATGAAAGTACCAAAAACCAACCAAACTTTTGTTTTGGGTCAAACGGAGATGATTGGGTGCGTCCGTTGCGAAAAATTCAACTGCGAGTTTTTTGGTGAATCAATGGAAAAAACGGCCAGCCCGAGCAAGTTTTGCGGCACCGTTCCGTCGGAAATGAATGTGCCAAAAACCCACCAAACATGAGTTTTGGGTCAAACAGAGATGATTGGGTGCGTCCGTTGTGAAAAATTCAACTGCGAGTTTTCTGGGGAATCAGTGGGAAAAATGGCCATACCGAGCTAGTTTTGTGGCACTATTTCGTCGAAAATGAAAGTGCCAAAAACCCACCAAGCATGAGTCTTAGGTCAAACGAAAATGATTCGGTGCGTCCGTCGCGAAAAATTCAACTAAGAGTTTTTTTCGTGAATCACTGGAAAAAACGGCCGTCCCGCTCTATTTTTGCGGCACCGTTCCGTCAGAAATGAAAGTGCCGAAAACCCACCAAACATTTGGTTTGGGTCAAACGGAGATGATTGGGTGCGTCCATTGCGAAAAAATAAACTGCGAGTTTTCTAGTGAACTAGTGGGAAAAACGGCCATAACGAGCGAGTTTTGCGGCACCGTTCCGTCAGAAATGAAAGTGCCAAAAAACCACCAAACATGAGTTTTAGGTCAAACGAAGATGATTGGGTGCGTCCGTTGAGAAAAATTCAACTGCGGGTTTTTTTCGTGAATCACTTGGAAAAACGACCATCCCGCTCGAGTTTTGCGGCACCGTTCCGTTGGAAATGAAAATGCCAAAGACCCACCAAACATGAGTTTTTGGTCAAACGGAGATGATTGGGTGCGTCCGTTGTGAAAAATTCAACTGCGAGGTTTCTAGTGAATCAGTGGAAAAATTGGCCATACCGAGCGAGTCTTGCGGCACCGTTCCGTCGGAAATGAAAGTGGAAAAAACCCACCAAACACGAGTTTTAGGTAAAACGAAGATGATTGGGTGCGTCCGTTGCGAAAAATTCAACTGCGAGTTTTTTTGTGAATCAATTGAAAAAACGGCCATCCCGCTCTATTTTTGCGGCACCATTCCGTTGGAAATGAAAGTGCCAAAACCCAAGAAACATGAGTTTTGGGTCAAACGGAGATGATTGGGTGAGTCCGTTGCGAAGAATTCAACTGCGAGTTTTCTAGTGAATGAGTGGGAAAAACGGTCATCCCGAGCGAGTTTTGCGACACCGTTCCGTCGGAAATGAATGTACCAAAAACCCACCAAACTTTTGTTTTGGGTCAAACGGAGATGATTTGGTGCGTCCGTTGCAAAAAAAATTAACTGCGAGGTTTCTGGTGAATCAGTGGAAAAGCGGCCATACCGAGCGAGTCTTGCGGCACCGTTTCGTCAAAAATAAAAGTGCCAAAAACCCACCAAACAAGAGTTTTAGGTCAAACAAAGATGATTGGGTGCGTCCGTTGCGAAAAATTCAACAACGAGTTCTTTGGTGAATCAATGGAAAAAACGGCCATCCCGCTCGATTTTTGCGGCACCGTTCCGTCGTAAATGAATGTGCCAAAACCCACCAAACATGAGTTTTGGGTCAAACGGAGATGATTGGGTGAGTCCGTTGCGAAAAATTCAACTGCGAGTTTTTTGGTGAATCAATGGGAAAACGGCGAGTTTTTTGGTGAATCAATGGGAAAACGGCCATCCCGAGCGAGTTCTGCGGCACCTTTCCGTCAGAAATGGAAGTGGAAAAAACCAACCAAACACTAGTTTTGGGTCAAACGGAGATGATTTGGTGCGTCCGTTTCGAAAAAATCAACTGTGAGTTTTTTGGTGAATCAGTGGAAAACACTGCCATACCGAGCGAGTTTTGCGGCACCGTTCCGTCGAAAATGAAAGTGCCGAAAACCCACCAAACATGAGTTTTGGGTCAAACAGAGATGATTGGGTGAGCTCGTTGCGAAAAATTCAACTGCGAGTTTTTTGGTCAATCAGTGGGAAAACGGCCAGCCCGAGCGAGTTTTGCGGCACCGTTCCGTCGGAAATGAAAGTGCCAAAAACCCACCAAACTTGAGTTTTGGGTCAAACGGAGATGATTGTGTGCGTCCGCTTCGAAAAATTCAACTGTGAGTTTTTTAGTGCATCAGTGGGAAAATGGCCATCCCAAGCGATTTTTGCGGCACCGTTCTGTCGGAAATGAAAGTGCCAAAAACCCACCAAACATGAGTTTTGGGTCAAACGGAGATGATTGGGTGCGTCCGTTGTGAAAAATTAAACTGCGAGGTTTCTGGTGAATCAGTGGAAAAGCGGCCATACCGAGCGAGTCTTGCGGCACCGTTTCGTCAAAAATAAAAGTGCCAAAAACCCACCAAACAAGAGTTTTAGGTCAAACGAAGATGATTGGGTGCGTCTGTTGTGAAAAATTCAACAACGAGTTCTTTTGGTGAATCAATGGAAAAAACGGCCATCCCGCTCGATTTTTGCGGCACCGTTCCGTCGGAAATGAAAGTGCCAAAAACCCAACAAACATGAGTTTTGGGTCAAACGGAGATGATTGGGTGAGTCCGTTGCGAAAAATTCAACTGTGAGTTTTTTGGTGAATCAGTGGGAAAACGGCCATCCCGAGCGAGTTCTGCGGCACCGTTCCGTCAGAAATGGAAGTGGAAAAAACTCACCAAACACGAGTTTTGGGTCAAACGGAGATGATTTGGTGCGTCCATTGCGAAAAATTGAACTACGAGTTTTTTGGTGAATCAATGGAAAAAACGGCCATCCCGAGCGAGTTTTGCGGCACCGTTCCATTCGAAATGAAAATGCCAAAAACCCACCAAACATGAGCTTTTGGTCAAACGGAGATGATTGGGTGCATCCATTGTGAAAAATTCAACTGCGAGTTTTAGGTGAATCAGTGGGAAAACGGCCATACCGAGCGAGTTTTGCGGCACTGTTCCGTCGGAAATGAAAGTGCCAAAAACCCACCAAACTTTTGTTTTGGGTCAAACGGAGATGATTGGGTGCGTCCATCGCGAAAAATTCAACTGTGAGTTTTTTCGTGAATCAGTGGAAAAAACGGCCATCCCGCTCGATTTTTGCGGCACCGTTCCGTCGGAAATGAAATTGCCAAAAACCCAACAAACAAGAGTTTTGGGTCAAACGGAGATGATTTGGTGAGTCCGTTGCGAAAAATTCAACTGCGAGTTTTTGGTGAATCAGTGAGAAAACGGCCATCCTGAGCGAGTTTTGCGGCATCGTTCCGTCAGAAATGGAAGTGGAAAAAACCCACCAAACACGAGTTTTGGGTCAAACGGAGATGATTGGGTGCGTCCATTGCGAAAAATTCAACTGTGAGTTTTTTTGGTGAATCAGTGGAAAACACTGCCATCCCGAGCGAGTTTTGCGGCAGCGTTCCGTCGAAAATGAAAGTGCCAAAAACCCACCAAACATGAGTTTTTGGTCAAACGGAGATGATTGGGTGAGCCCGTTGCGAAAAATTCAACTGCGAGTTTTTTGGTGAATCAGTGGGAAAATTGCCAGCTCGCGCGAGTTTTGTGGCACCGTTCCGTCGGAAATAAAAGTGCCAAAAACCCACCAAACATGAGTTTTGGCTCAAACGGAGATGATTGTGTGCGGCCGCTGCGAAAAATTCAACTGCGAGTTTTTTAGTGCACCAGTGGGAAAATGGCCATCCCGAGCGATTTTTGCGGCACCATTCCGTCGGAAATGAAAGTGCCAAAAACCCACCAAACCCTAGTTTTGGAGATTATTGAGTGCGTTCGTTGCAAAAAATTCAACTGCGAGTTTCCTAGTGAATTAGTGAGAACAAACGGCCATCCAGAGCGAGTTTTGCGGCACCGTTCCGTCGGAAATGAAAGTACCAAAAACCAACCAAACTTTTGTTTTGGGTCAAACGGAGATGATTGGGTGCGTTCGTTGCGAAAAATTCAACTGCGAGTTTTTTGGTGAATCAATGGAAAAAACGGCCAGCCCGAGCAAGTTTTGCGGCACCGTTCCGTCGGAAATTAATGTGCCAAAACACCACCAAACATGAGTTTTGGGTCAAACAGAGATGATTGGGTGCGTCCGTTGTGAAAAATTCAACTGCGAGTTTTCTGGGGAATCAGTGGGAAAAACGGCCATACCGAGCTAGTTTTGTGGCACTATTTCGTCGAAAATGAAAGTGCCAAAAACCCACCAAGCATGAGTCTTAGGTCAAACGAAAATGATTCAGTGCGTCCGTCGCGAAAAATTCAACTAAGAGTTTTTTTCGTGAATCACTGGAAAAAACGGCCATCCCGCTCTATTTATGCGGCACCGTTCTGTCAGAAATGAAAGTGCCGAAAACCAACCAAACATTTGGTTTGGGTCAAACGGAGATGATTGGGTGCGTCCATTGCGAAAAAATAAACTGCGAGTTTTCTAGTGAACCAGTGGGAAAAACGGACATACCGAGCGAGTTTTGCGGCACCGTTCCGTCGGAAATGAGAGTGCCAAAAAACCACCAAACATGAGTTTTAGGTCAAACGGAGATGATTGGGTGCGTCCATTGTGAAAAATTCAACTGCGAGTTTTTCGTCAATCAGTGGGAAAACAGCCATACCGAGCGAGTTTTGCGGCACCATTCCGTCGGAAATGAAAGTGCCAAAAACCCACCAAACATGAGTTTTGGGTCAAACGGAGATGATTGGGTGCGTCCGTTGTGAAAAATTCAACTGCGAGGTTTCTAGTGAATCAGTGGAAAAATTGGCCATACCGAGCGAGTCTTGCGGCACCGTTCCGTCGGAAATGAAAGTGGAAAAAACCCACCAAACACGAGTTTTAGGTAAAACGAAGATGATTGGGTGCGTCCGTTGCGAAAAATTCAACAACGAGTTTTTTTGTGAATCAATGGAAAAAACGGCCATCCCGCTCTATTTTTGCGGCACCATTCCGTTGGAAATGAAAGTGCCAAAAACCCAAGAAACATGAGTTTTGGGTCAAACGGAGATGATTGGGTGAGTCCGTTGTGAAGAATTCAACTGCGAGTTTTCTAGTGAATGAGTGGGAAAAACGGTCATCCCGAGCGAGTTTTGCGACACCGTTCCGTCGGAAATGAATGTACCAAAAACCCACCAAACTTTTGTTTTGGGTCAAACGGAGATGATTTGGTGCGTCCGTTGCAAAAAAAATTAACTGCGAGGTTTCTGGTGAATCAGTGGAAAAGCGGCCATACCGAGCGAGTCTTGCGGCACCGTTTCGTCAAAAATAAAAGTGCCAAAAACCCACCAAACAAGAGTTTTAGGTCAAACAAAGATGATTGGGTGCGTCCGTTGCGAAAAATTCAACAACGAGTTCTTTTGGTGAATCAATGGAAAAAACGGCCATCCCGCTCGATTTTTGCGGCACCGTTCCATCGTAAATGAATGTGCCAAAAACCCACCAAACATGAGTTTTGGGTCAAACGGAGATGATTGGGTGAGTCCGTTGCGAAAAATTCAACTGCGAGTTTTTTGGTGAATCAATGGGAAAACGGCGAGTTTTTTGGTGAATCAATGGGAAAACGGCCATCCCGAGCGAGTTCTGCGGCACCTTTCCGTCAGAAATGGAAGTGGAAAAAACCAACCAAACACTAGTTTTGGGTCAAACGGAGATGATTTGGTGCGTCCGTTTCGAAAAAATCAACTGTGAGTTTTTTGGTGAATCAGTGGAAAACACTGCCATACCGAGCGAGTTTTGCGGCACCGTTCCGTCGAAAATGAAAGTGCCAAAAACCCACCAAACATGAGTTTTGGGTCAAACAGAGATGATTGGGTGAGCTCGTTGCGAAAAATTCAACTGCGAGTTTTTTGGTGAATCAGTGGGAAAACGGCCAGCCCGAGCGAGTTTTGCGGCACCGTTCCGTCGGAAATGAAAGTGCCAAAAACCCACCAAACTTGAGTTTTGGGTCAAACGGAGATGATTGTGTGCGTCCGCTTCGAAAAATTCAACTGTGAGTTTTTTAGTGCATCAGTGGGAAAATGGCCATCCCAAGCGATTTTTGCGGCACCGTTCTGTCGGAAATGAAAGTGCCAAAAACCCACCAAACATGAGTTTTGGGTCAAACGGAGATGATTGGGTGCGTCCGTTGTGAAAAATTAAACTGCGAGGTTTCTGGTGAATCAGTGGAAAAGCGGCCATACCGAGCGAGTCTTGCGGCACCGTTTCGTCAAAAATAAAAGTGCCAAAAACCCACCAAACAAGAGTTTTAGGTCAAACGAAGATGATTGGGTGCGTCCGTTGTGAAAAATTCAACAACGAGTTCTTTTGGTGAATCAATGGAAAAAACGGCCATCCCGCTCGATTTTTGCGGCACCGTTCCGTCGGAAATGAAAGTGCCAAAAACCCAACAAACATGAGTTTTGGGTCAAACGGAGATGATTGGGTGAGTCCGTTGCGAAAAATTCAACTGTGACTTTTTTGGTGAATCAGTGGGAAAACGGCCATCCCGAGCGAGTTCTGCGGCACCGTTCCGTCAGAAATGGAAGTGGAAAAAAACCCACCAAACACGAGTTTTGGGTCAAACGGAGATGATTTGGTGCGTCCATTGCGAAAAATTGAACTACGAGTTTTTTGGTGAATCAATGGAAAAAACGGCCATCCCGAGCGAGTTTTGCGGCACCGTTCCGTTCGAAATGAAAATGCCAAAAACCCACCAAACATGAGCTTTTGGTCAAACGGAGATGATTGGGTGCATCCATTGTGAAAAATTCAACTGCGAGTTTTAGGTGAATCAGTGGGAAAACGGCCATACCGAGCGAGTTTTGCGGCACTGTTCCGTCGGAAATGAAAGTGCCAAAAACCCACCAAACTTTTGTTTTGGGTCAAACGGAGATGATTGGGTGCGTCCATCGCGAAAAATTCAACTGTGAGTTTTTTCGTGAATCAGTGGAAAAAACGGCCATCCCGCTCGATTTTTGCGGCACCGTTCCGTCGGAAATGAAATTGCCAAAAACCCAACAAACAAGAGTTTTGGGTCAAACGGAGATGATTGGGTGAGTCCGTTGCGAAAAATTCAACTGCGAGTTTTTTGGTGAATCAGTGAGAAAACGGCCATCCCGAGCGAGTTTTGCGGCATCATTCCGTCAGAAATGGAAGTGGAAAAAACCCACCAAACACGAGTTTTGGGTCAAACGGAGATGATTGGGTGCGTCCATTGCGAAAAATTCAACTGTGAGTTTTTTTGGTGAATCAGTGGAAAACACTGCCATCCCGAGCGAGTTTTGCGGCAGCGTTCCGTCGAAAATGAAAGTGCCAAAAACCCACCAAACATGAGTTTTTGGTCAAACGGAGATGATTGGGTGAGCCCGTTGCGAAAAATTCAACTGCGAGTTTTTTGGTGAATCAGTGGGAAAATTGCCAGCTCGCGCGAGTTTTGTGGCACCGTTCCGTCGGAAATAAAAGTGCCAAAAACCCACCAAACATGAGTTTTGGCTCAAACGGAGATGATTGTGTGCGGCCGCTGCGAAAAATTCAACTGCGAGTTTTTTAGTGCACCAGTGGGAAAATGGCCATCCCGAGCGATTTTTGCGGCACCATTCCGTCGGAAATGAAAGTGCCAAAAACCCACCAAACCCTAGTTTTGGAGATTATTGAGTGCGTTCGTTGCAAAAAATTCAACTGCGAGTTTCCTAGTGAATTAGTGAGAACAAACGGCCATCCCGAGCGAGTTTTGCGGCACCGTTCCGTCGGAAATGAAAGTACCAAAAACCAACCAAACTTTTGTTTTGGGTCAAACGGAGATGATTGGGTGCGTTCGTTGCGAAAAATTCAACTGCGAGTTTTTTGGTGAATCAATGGAAAAAACGGCCAGCCCGAGCAAGTTTTGCGGCACCGTTCCGTCGGAAATTAATGTGCCAAAACACCACCAAACATGAGTTTTGGGTCAAACAGAGATGATTGGGTGCGTCCGTTGTGAAAAATTCAACTGCGAGTTTTCTGGGGAATCAGTGGGAAAAACGGCCATACCGAGCTAGTTTTGTGGCACTATTTCGTCGAAAATGAAAGTGCCAAAAACCCACCAAGCATGAGTCTTAGGTCAAACGAAAATGATTCAGTGCGTCCGTCGCGAAAAATTCAACTAAGAGTTTTTTTCGTGAATCACTGGAAAAAACGGCCATCCCGCTCTATTTATGCGGCACCGTTCTGTCAGAAATGAAAGTGCCGAAAACCCACCAAACATTTGGTTTGGGTCAAACGGAGATGATTGGGTGCGTCCATTGCGAAAAAATAAACTGCGAGTTTTCTAGTGAACCAGTGGGAAAAACGGACATACCGAGCGAGTTTTGCGGCACCGTTCCGTCGGAAATGAGAGTGCCAAAAAACCACCAAACATGAGTTTTAGGTCAAACGGAGATGATTGGGTGCGTCCATTGTGAAAAATTCAACTGCGAGTTTTTCGTCAATCAGTGGGAAAACAGCCATACCGAGCGAGTTTTGCGGCACCATTCCGTCGGAAATGAAAGTGCCAAAAACCCACCAAACATGAGTTTTGGGTCAAACGGAGATGATTGGGTGCGTCCGTTGTGAAAAATTCAACTGCGAGGTTTCTAGTGAATCAGTGGAAAAATTGGCCATACCGAGCGAGTCTTGCGGCACCGTTCCGTCGGAAATGAAAGTGGAAAAAACCCACCAAACACGAGTTTTAGGTAAAACGAAGATGATTGGGTGCGTCCGTTGCGAAAAATTCAACAACGAGTTTTTTTGTGAATCAATGGGAAAAACGGCCATCCCGCTCTATTTTTGCGGCACCATTCCGTTGGAAATGAAAGTGCCAAAAACCCAAGAAACATGAGTTTTGGGTCAAACGGAGATGATTGGGTGAGTCCGTTGTGAAGAATTCAACTGCGAGTTTTCTAGTGAATGAGTGGGAAAAACGGTCATCCCGAGCGAGTTTTGCGACACCGTTCCGTCGGAAATGAATGTACCAAAAACCCACCAAACTTTTGTTTTGGGTCAAACGGAGATGATTTGGTGCGTCCGTTGCAAAAAAAATTAACTGCGAGGTTTCTGGTGAATCAGTGGAAAAGCGGCCATACCGAGCGAGTCTTGCGGCACCGTTTCGTCAAAAATAAAAGTGCCAAAAACCCACCAAACAAGAGTTTTAGGTCAAACAAAGATGATTGGGTGCGTCCGTTGCGAAAAATTCAACAACGAGTTCTTTTGGTGAATCAATGGAAAAAACGACCATCCCGCTCGATTTTTGCGGCACCGTTCCGTCGTAAATGAATGTGCCAAAAACCCACCAAACATGAGTTTTGGGTCAAACGGAGATGATTGGGTGAGTCCGTTGCGAAAAATTCAACTGCGAGTTTTTTGGTGAATCAATGGGAAAACGGCGAGTTTTTTGGTGAATCAATGGGAAAACGGCCATCCCGAGCGAGTTCTGCGGCACCTTTCCGTCAGAAATGGAAGTGGAAAAAACCAACCAAACACTAGTTTTGGGTCAAACGGAGATGATTTGGTGCGTCCGTTTCGAAAAAATCAACTGTGAGTTTTTTGGTGAATCAGTGGAAAACACTGCCATACCGAGCGAGTTTTGCGGCACCGTTCCGTCGAAAATGAAAGTGCCAAAAACCCACCAAACATGAGTTTTGGGTCAAACAGAGATGATTGGGTGAGCTCGTTGCGAAAAATTCAACTGCGAGTTTTTTGGTGAATCAGTGGGAAAACGGCCAGCCCGAGCGAGTTTTGCGGCACCGTTCCGTCGGAAATGAAAGTGCCAAAAACCCACCAAACTTGAGTTTTGGGTCAAACGGAGATGATTGTGTGCGTCCGCTTCGAAAAATTCAACTGTGAGTTTTTTAGTGCATCAGTGGGAAAATGGCCATCCCAAGCGATTTTTGCGGCACCGTTCTGTCGGAAATGAAAGTGCCAAAAACCCACCAAACATGAGTTTTGGGTCAAACGGAGATGATTGGGTGCGTCCGTTGTGAAAAATTAAACTACGAGGTTTCTGGTGAATCAGTGGAAAAGCGGCCATACCGAGTGAGTCTTGCGGCACCGTTTCGTCAAAAATAAAAGTGTCAAAAACCCACCAAACAAGAGTTTTAGGTCAAACGAAGATGATTGGGTGCGTCCGTTGCGAAAAATTCAACAACGAGTTCTTTTGGTGAATCAATGGAAAAAACGGCCATCCCGCTCGATTTTTGCGGCACCGTTCCGTCGGAAATGAAAGTGCCAAAAACCCAACAAACATGAGTTTTGGGTCAAACGAAGATGATTGGGTGAGTCCGTTGCGAAAAATTCAACTGTGAGTTTTTTGGTGAATCAGTGGGAAAACGGCCATCCCGAGCGAGTTCTGCGGCACCGTTCCGTCAGAAATGGAAGTGGAAAAAACCCACCAAACACGAGTTTTGGGTCAAACGGAGATGATTTGGTGCGTCCATTGCGAAAAATTGAACTACGAGTTTTTGGGTGAATCAATGGAAAAAACGGCCATCCCGAGCGAGTTTTGCGGCACCGTTCCGTTCGAAATGAAAATGCCAAAAACCCACCAAACATGAGCTTTTGGTCAAACGGAGATGATTGGGTGCATCCATTGTGAAAAATTCAACTGCGAGTTTTAGGTGAATCAGTGGGAAAACGGCCATACCGAGCGAGTTTTGCGGCACTGTTCCGTCGGAAATGAAAGTGCCAAAAACCCACCAAACTTTTGTTTTGGGTCAAACGGAGATGATTGGGTGCGTCCATCGCGAAAAATTCAACTGTGAGTTTTTTCGTGAATCAGTGGAAAAAACGGCCATCCCGCTCGATTTTTGCGGCACCGTTCCGTCGGAAATGAAATTGCCAAAAACCCAACAAACAAGAGTTTTGGGTCAAACGGAGATGATTGGGTGAGTCCGTTGCGAAAAATTCAACTGCGAGTTTTTTGGTGAATCAGTGAGAAAACGGCCATCCCGAGCGAGTTTTGCGGCATCGTTCCGTCAGAAATGGAAGTGGAAAAAACCCACCAAACACGAGTTTTGGGTCAAACGGAGATGATTGGGTGCGTCCATTGCGAAAAATTCAACTGTGAGTTTTTTTGGTGAATCAGTGGAAAACACTGCCATCCCGAGCGAGTTTTGCGGCAGCGTTCCGTCGAAAATGAAAGTGCCAAAAACCCACCAAACATGAGTTTTTGGTCAAACGGAGATGACTGGGTGCGTCCGTTGCGAAAAATTCAACTGCGAGTTGTCTCGTGAAATAGTGGGGAAAACGGCCATACCGAGTGAGTTTTGCGGCACCGTTCCGTCGAAAATGAAAGTGCCAAAAACCCACCAAACATGAGTTTTAGGTCAAACAAAGATGATTTGGTGCGTCCATTGCGAACAATTCAACTACAAGTTTTTTGGTGAATCAGTGGGAAAAACGACCATCCCGCACGATTTTTGCGGCACCGTTCCGTTGGAAATGAAAGTGCCAAAAACCCACCAAACATGAGTTTTGGGTCAAACGGAGATGATTGGGTGCGTCTGTTGCGAAAAATTCATCGGCGAGTTTTTTGGTGAATCAGTGCGAAAACGGCCATCCCGAGGGAGTTTTGCGGCACCGTTCCGTCGGAAATGAAAGTGCCAAAAACCCACCAAACATGAGTTTTGGGTCGTACAGAGATGATTGGGTGCGTCCGTTCTGAAAAATTCAACTGCGAGTTTTCTGGGGAAATAGTGGGAAAAACGGCCATGCCGAGCGAGTTTTGTGGCACCGTTTCGTCGAAAATGAAAGTGCCAAAAACCCACCAAAAATGAGTTTTAAGTCAAACGAAGATGATTGGGTGCGTCCATTGCGAAAAATTCATCTGCAATTTTTTTTCGTGAATCAATGGGAGAAACGGCCATCTCGCTCAATTTTTGCGGCACTGTTCCGTTGGACATGAAAGTCCCAAAAACCCACCAAAAATGAGTTTTGGGTCAAACTGAGATGATTGGGTGCGTCCGTTGCGAAAAATTCAACTTCGTGTTTTTTGTTGAATCTGTGGGAAAACGGCCATCCCCAGCGAGTTTTGCGTCACCGTCCCGTCGGAAATGGAAGTGCCAAAACCCCATCAAACATGAGTTTTGGGTCAAACGGAGATGATTGGGTGCGTTCATTGCGAAAAATTCAACTACGAGCTGTCTCGTGAAACAGTGGGGAAAACGGCCATACCGAGTGAGTTTTGCGGCACCGTTCCGTCAAAAATTAAAGAGCCAAAAACCAACCAAGCATAAGTTTTAGGTCAAACGAAGACGATTGGGTGCGTCCGTTGTGAAAAAATCAACTACGAGTTTTCTGGTGAAACAGAGGGGAAAACGGCCATGCCGAGCGAGTTTTGCGGCACCGTTTCGTCGAAAATGAAAGTGCCAAAAACCCACCAATTATGAGTCTTGGGTCAAACAGAGATGATTCGGTGCGTTCGTTGCGAAAAATTCATCTGCGAGTTTTCTAGTTAATCAGTGGGAAAACGGCCATACCGAGCGAGTTTTGCGGCACCGTTCCGTCGAAAATGGAAGTGCCAAAAACCCACCAAACATGAGTTTTACGTCAAACGAAGATGATTGGGTGCGTCCATTACGAAAAATTGAACTGCTAGTTTTTTGTTGAATGAGTGGGAAAAATGACCTTCCCGCTTGATTTTGCGGCACCGTTCCATTGGAAATGAAAGTGCCAAAACCCCACCAAACATGAGTTTTGGGTCAAACGGAGATGACTGGGTGCGTCCGTTGCGAAAAATTCAACTGCGAGTTGTCTCGTGAAATAGTGGGGAAAACGGCCATACCGAGTGAGTTTTGCGGCACCGTTCCGTCGAAAATGAAAGTGCCAAAAACCCACCAAACATGAGTTTTAGGTCAAACAAAGATAATTTGGTGCGTCCATTGCGAACAATTCAACTACAAGTTTTTTTGGTGAATCAGTGGGAAAAACGACCATCCCGCACGATTTTTGCGGCACCGTTCCGTTGGAAATGAAAGTGCCAAAAACCCACCAAACATGAGTTTTGGGTCAAACGGAGATGATTGGGTGCGTCTGTTGCAAAAAATTCATCGGCGAGTTTTTTGGTGAATCAGTGCGAAAACGGCCATCCCGAGGGAGTTTTGCGGCACCGTTCCGTCGGAAATGAAAGTGCCAAAAACCCACCAAACATGAGTTTTGGGTCGTACAGAGATGATTGGGTGCGTCCGTTCTGAAAAATTCAACTGCGAGTTTTCTGGGGAAATAGTGGGAAAAACGGCCATGCCGAGCGAGTTTTGCGGCACCGTTTCGTCGAAAATGAAAGTGCCAAAAACCCACCAAAAATGAGTTTTAAGTCAAACGAAGATGATTGGGTGCGTCCATTGCGAAAAATTCATCTGCAATTTTTTTTCGTGAATCAATGGGAGAAACGGCCATCTCGCTCAATTTTTGCGGCACCGTTCTGTTGGACATGAAAGTCCCAAAAACCCACCAAACATGAGTTTTGGGTCAAACTGAGATGATTGGGTGCGTCCGTTGCGAAAAATTCAACTTCGTGTTTTTTGTTGAATCTGTGGGAAAACGGCCATCCCCAGCGAGTTTTGCGTCACCGTCCCGTCGGAAATGGAAGTGCCAAAACCCCATCAAACATGAGTTTTGGGTCAAACGGAGATGATTGGGTGCGTTCATTGCGAAAAATTCAACTACGAGCTGTCTCGTGAAACAGTGGGGAAAACGGCCATACCGAGTGAGTTTTGCGGCACCGTTCCGTCAAAAATGAAAGAGCCAAAAACCAACCAAGCATAAGTTTTAGGTCAAACAAAGACGATTGGGTGCGTCCGTTGTGAAAAATTCAACTACGAGTTTTCTGGTGAAACAGAGGGGAAAACGGCCATGCCGAGCGAGTTTTGCGGCACCGTTTCGTCGAAAATGAAAGTGCCAAAAACCCACCAAATATGAGTCTTGGGTCAAACAGAGATGATTCGGTGCGTTCGTTGCGAAAAATTCATCTGCGAGTTTTCTAGTTAATCAGTGGGAAAACGGCCATACCGAGCGAGTTTTGCGGCACCGTTCCGTCGAAAATGGAAGTGCCAAAAACCCACCAAACATGAGTTTTACGTCAAACGAAGATGATTGGGTGCGTCCATTACGAAAAATTGAACTGCTAGTTTTTTGTTGAATCAGTGGGAAAAATGACCTTCCCGCTTGATTTTGCGGCACCGTTCCATTGGAAATGAAAGTGCCAAAACCCCACCAAACATGAGTTTTGGGTCAAACTGAGATGATTGGGTGCGTCCGTTGCGAAAAATTCAACTTCGTGTTTTTTGTTGAATCTGTGGGAAAACGGCCATCCCCAGCGAGTTTTGCGTCACCGTCCCGTCGGAAATGGAAGTGCCAAAACCCCATCAAACATGAGTTTTGGGTCAAACGGAGATGATTGGGTGCGTTCATTGCGAAAAATTCAACTACGAGCTGTCTCGTGAAACAGTGGGGAAAACGGCCATACCGAGTGAGTTTTGCGGCACCGTTCCGTCAAAAATGAAAGAGCCAAAAACCAACCAAGCATAAGTTTTAGGTCAAACAAAGACGATTGGGTGCGTCCGTTGTGAAAAATTCAACTACGAGTTTTCTGGTGAAACAGAGGGGAAAACGGCCATGCCGAGCGAGTTTTGCGGCACCGTTTCGTCGAAAATGAAAGTGCCAAAAACCCACCAAATATGAGTCTTGGGTCAAACAGAGATGATTCGGTGCGTTCGTTGCGAAAAATTCATCTGCGAGTTTTCTAGTTAATCAGTGGGAAAACGGCCATACCGAGCGAGTTTTGCGGCACCGTTCCGTCGAAAATGGAAGTGCCAAAAACCCACCAAACATGAGTTTTACGTCAAACGAAGATGATTGGGTGCGTCCATTACGAAAAATTGAACTGCTAGTTTTTTGTTGAATCAGTGGGAAAAATGACCTTCCCGCTTGATTTTGCGGCACCGTTCCATTGGAAATGAAAGTGCCAAAACCCCACCAAACATGAGTTTTGGGTCAAACGGAGATGACTGGGTGCGTCCGTTGCGAAAAATTCAACTGCGAGTTTTTTGGTGAATCTGTGGGAAAACAGCCATCCCGAGCGAGTTTTGCGTCACCGTTCCGTCAGAAATGAAAGTGCCAAAAACAGTCATACTGAGCGAGTTTTGCGGCACCGTTTCGTTGGAAATGAAAGTGCCAAAACCCCACCAAACATGAGTTTTGGGTCAAATGGAGATGATTTGGTGCGTCTGTTGCAAAAAATTGAACGGCGAGTTTTTTGGTGAATCAGTGGGCAAACGGCCAAACCGAGCGAGTTTTGTGGCACCGTTCCGTCAAAAATGAAAGTGCCAAAAACCCACCAAACATGAGTTTTAGGTCAAACAAAGATGATTCGGTGCGTCCATTGCGAAAAATTCAACTACGAGTTTTTTTGGTGAATCAGTGGGAAAAACGACCATCCCGCACGATTTTTGCGGCACCGTTCCGTTGGAAATGAAAGTGCCAAAAACCCACCAAACATGAGTTTTGGGACAAACGGAGATGATTGGGTGCGTCTGTTGCGAAAAATTCAACGACGAGTTTTTTAGTGAATCAGTGGGAAAACGGTCATCCCGAGGGAGTTTTGCGGCACCGTTCCGTCGGAAATGAAAGTGCCAAAAACCCACCCAACATGAGTTTTAGGTCAAACGAAGATGATTGGGTGCGTCCGTTGCGAAAAATTCAACTGCAATTTTCTTTGGTGAATCAGTGGGAGAAACGACCATCCCGCTCAATTTTTACGGCACTGTTTCGTCGGAAATGAATGTGCCAAAAACCCACCAAACATGAGTTTTGGGTCAAACTGAGATAATTGGGTGCGTCCGTTGTGAAAAATTCAACTGCGTGTTTTTTGGTGAATCAGTGGGAAAACGGCCATCCCGAGCGTGTTTTGTGGCACCGTCCCGTCGGAAATGGAAGTGCCAAAACCCCATCAAACATGAGTTTTGGGTCAAACGGAGATGATTGGGTGCGTTCGTTGCGAAAAATTGAACTACGAGCTGTCTCATGAAACAGTGGGGAAAACGGCAATACCGAGCGAGTTTTGCGGCACCGTTCCGTCAAAAATGAAAGTGCCAAAAACCAACCAATCATAAGTTTTAGGTCAAACGAAGATGATAGGCTGTGTCCGTTGCGAAAAATTGAACTGCGAGTTTTTTTGGTGAATCAGTGGGAAAAACGGCCTTCCCCCTCGAATTTTGCGGCAACGTTCCGTTAGAAATGAAAGTGCCAAAAACCCACCAAACATGAGTTTTAGGTCAAACGAAGATGATTGGGTGCGTCCGTTGTGAAAAATTCAACTGCGAGTTTTTTTGGTGATACAGTCGAAAAAACGGCCATCCCGCTCGTTTTTTGCGGCACCGTTCCGTCGGAAATGAAAGTGCCAACAACCCACCAAACATGACTTTTATGTCAAACGGAGATGATTGGGTCTGTTGCGAAAAATTCAACTTCGAGTTTTTGGTGAATCTGTGGGAAAACGGTCATCCCGAGCTAGTTTTGTGTCACCGTTCCGTCAGAAATGAAAGTGCCAAAAACTCACCAAACATGAGTTTTGGGTCAAATTGGTGCGTCCGTTGCAAAAAATTCAACTGCGAGTTTTCTAGTGAATCAGTGGGAAAAACGGTCATACTGAGCGAGTTTTGCGGCACCGTTCCGTTGGAAATGAAAGTGCCAAAAACCCATCAAACATGAGTTTTGGGTCAAACGGGGATGATTTGGTGCGTCTGTTGCGAAAAATTCAACGGTGAGTTTTTTGGTAAATTAGTGGGCAAACGGCCATCCCGAGCGAGTTTTGCGGCAACGTTTCGTCGAAATTGAAAGTGTCAAAAACCCACCAAACATGAGTTTTGGGTCAAACGGAGATGATTGGGTGCGTCCCTTGCGAAAAATTCAACTGCGAGTTTTCTAGTTAATCAGTGGAAAAAAACGGCCATACCGATCGAGTTTTGCGGCACCGTTCCGTCGAAAATGAAAGTGCCAAAAAGCCACCAAACATGAGTTTTAGGTCAAACAAAGATGATTTGGTGCGTCCATTGCGAAAAACTCAACTACGAGTTTTTTTGGTGAATCAGTGGGAAAAACGACCATCCCACACGATTTTTGCGGCACCGTTTCGTCGAAAATGAAAGTGCCAGAAACCCACCAAACATGAGTTTTGGGTCAAACAGAGATGATTCGGTGCGTTCGTTGCGAAAAATTCATCTGCGAGTTTTCTAGTTAATCAGTGGGAAAACGGCCATACCGAGCGAGTTTTGCGGCACCGTTCCATTGAAAATGGAAGTGCCAAAAACCCACCAAACATGAGTTTTACGTCAAACAAAGATGATTGGGTGCGTCCGTTGCGAAAAATTCAACTGCTAGTTTTTTGTTGAATCAGTGGGAAAAATGACCATCCCGCTTGATTTTTGCGGCACCGTTCCGTAGGAAATGAAAGTGCCAAAACCCCACCAAACATGAGTTTTGGGTCAAACGGAGATGACTGGGTGCGTCCATTGCGAAAAATTCAATTTCGAGTTTTTTGGTGAATCTGTGGGAAAACGGCCATCCCGAGCGAGTTTTGCGTCACCGTTCCGTCAGAAATGAAAGTGCCAAAAACCCACCAAACATGAGTTTTGTGTCAAATTGGTGCGTCCGTTGCAAAAAATTCAATTGCGAGTTTTCTAGTGAATCAGTGGGAAAAACAGTCATACTAAGCGAGTTTTGCAGCACCGTTCCGTTGGAAATGAAAGTGTCAAAAACCCACCAAACATGAGTTTTGGGTCAAACGGAGATGATTTGGTGCGTCTGTTGCGAAAAATTCAACGGCGAGTTTTTTGGTGAATCAGTGGGCAAACGGCCATCCCGAGCGAGTTTTGCGGCACCGTTTCGTCGAAAATGAAAGTGTCAAAAACCCACCAAACATGAGTTTTGGGTCAAACGGAGATGATTGGGTGCGTCCATTGCGAAAAATTCAACTGCGAGTTTTCTAGTTAATCAGTGGAAAAAACAGCCATACCGAGCGAGTTTTGCGGCCCCGTTCCGTCGAAAATGAAAGTGCCAAAAAGCCACCAAACATGAGTTGTAGGTCAAACAAAGATGATTCGGTGCGTCCATTGCGAAAAACTCAACTACGAGTTTTTTTGGTGAATCAGTGGGAAAAACGACCATCCCGCACGATTTTTGCGGCACCGTTCCGTTGGAAATGAAAGTGCTTCCCACCAAACATGAGTTTTGGGACAAACGGAGATGATTGGGTGCGTCTGTTGCGAAAAATTCAACGACGAGTTTTTTGGTGAATCAGTGGGAAAACGGCCATACCGAGGGAGTTTTGCGGCACCGTTCCGTCGGAAATGAAAGTGCCAAAAACCCACCAAACATGAGTTTTGGGTCAAACGGAGATGATTGGGTGCGTTTGTTGCGAAAAATTGAACTACGAGCTGTCTCATGAAACAGTGGGGAAAACGGCCATACCGAGCGAGTTTTGCGGCACCGTTCCGTCAAAAATGAAAGTGCCAAAAACCAACCAATCATAAGTTTTAGGTCAAACGAAGATGATAGGCTGTGTCCGTTGCGAAAAATTCAACTGCGAGTTTTTTTGGTGAATCAGTGGGAAAAACGGCCTTCCCCCTCGAATTTTGCGGCAACGTTCCGTTAGAAATGAAAGTGCCAAAAACCCACCAAACATGAGTTTTAGGTCAAACGAAGATGATTGGGTGCGTTCGTTGTGAAAAATTCAACTGCGAGTTTTTTTGGTGAATCAGTGGGCAAATGGCCATCCCGAGCGAGTTTTGCGGCACCGTTCCGTTGGAAATGAAAGTGCCAAAAACCCACCAAACATGAGTTTTGGGTCAAACGGAGATGATTGGGTGAGCCCATTGCAAAAAAATTGAACTACGAGTTTTTTGGTGAATTAGTGGGAAAACGGCTAGCCCGAGCGAGTTTTGCGGCACCGTTCCGTCGGAAATGAAAGTGCCAAAAACCCACCAAACATGGGTTTTAGGTCAAACGGAGATGATTGGGTGCGTCCGTTGCGACAAATTCAATTACGAGATTTTTTGGTGAATCAGTGGGAAAAACGGCCATCCCACGCGATTTTAGCGGCACCGTTTCGTCAGAAATGAAAGTGGCAAAAACCCACCAAACATGAGTTTTGGGTCAAAGGGAGATGATTGGGTGCATCCATTGCGAAAAATTCAACTGCGAGTTTTCTGGTGAATTAGTGAGAACAACGGCCATACCGAGCGAGTTTTGCAGCACCGTTTCATCGAAAATGAAAGTGCCAAAAACCCACCAAACATGTGTTTTAGGTCAAACGGAGATGATTGGGTGCGTCCGTTGCGACAAATTCAATTACGAGATTTTTTGCTGAATCAGTGGGAAAAACGGCCATCCCACGCGATTTTGGCGGCACCGTTTCGTCAGAAATGAAAGTGCCAAAATCCCACCAAACATGAGTTTTGTGTCAAACGGATATCTTTGGGTGGGTCCATTGCCAAAAATTCAATTGCGAGTTTTTTTGGTGAATCAGTGGGAAAACGGCCATACCGAGAGAGTTTTGCGGCACCATTCCGTCGGAAATGAAACTACCAAAAACCCACCAAACATCAGTTTTGGGTCAAACGGAGATGATTGGGTGCGTCACGTTGTGAAAAATTCAATTACGAGATTTTTTGGTGAATTAGTGGGAAAAATGGTCATCCCACACGATTTTCGCGGCACCGTTCCGTAAAAAATGAAAGTGCCAAAAACCCACCAAACATGGGTTTTGGGTCAAACGGAGATGATTGTGTGCGTCCGCTGTGAAAAATTCAACTGCGAGTTTTTTAGTGCATCAGTGGGAAAATGGCCATCCCGAGCGATTTTTGCGGCACCGTTCCGTCAGAAATGAAAGTGCCAAAAACCCACCAAACATTGAGTGCGTTCGTTGCGAAAAATTCAACTGCGAGTTTCCTAGTGAATCAGTGGGAAAAACGGCCATACCGAGCGAGTTTTGCGGCACCGTTTTGTCGAAAATGAAAGTGCCAAAAACCCACCAAACATGAGTCTTGGGTCAAACAGAGATGATTCGGTGCGTTCGTTGCGAAAATTTCATCTGCGAGTTTTCTAGTTAATCAGTAGGAAAACGGCCATACCGAGCGAGTTTTGCGGCACCGTTCCGTCGAAAATGGAAGTGCGAAAAACCCACCAAACATGAGTTTTACGTCAAACGAAGATGATTGGGTGCGTCCGGTACGAAAAATTGAACTGCTAGTTTTTTGTTGAATCAGTGGGAAAAATGACCTTCCCGCGTGATTTTTGCGGCACCGTTCCGTTGGAAATGAAAGTGCCAAAACCCCACCAAACATGAGTTTTGGGTCAAACGGAGATGACTGGGTGCGTCCGTTGCGAAAAACTCAACTGCGAGTTTTTTGGTGAATCTGTGGGAAAACAGCCATCCCGAGCGAGTTTTGCATCACCGTTCCGTCAGAAATGAAAGTGCCAAAAACCCACCAAACATGAGTTTTGGCTCAAATTGGTGCGTCCGTTGCAAAAAATTCAACTGTGAGTTTTCTAGTGAATCAGTGGGAAAAACGGTCATACTGAGCGAGTTTTGCGGCACCGTTCCGTTGGAAATGAAAGTGCCAAAAACCCAACAAACATGAGTTTTGGGTCAAACGGAGATGATTTGGTGCGTCTGTTGCGAAAAATTCAACGGCGAGTTTTTTGGTGAATCTGTGGGAAAACGGCCATCCCGAGCGAGTTTTGCGGCACCGTTCCGTCAAAAATGAAAGTGCCAAAAACCCACCAAACATGAGTTTTGGGTCAAATTGGTGCGTCCGTTGCAAAAAATTCAATTGCGAGTTTTCTAGTTAATCAGTGGAAAAAATGGCCATACCGAGCGAGATTTGCGGCACCGTTCTGTCGAAAAGGAAAGTGCCAAAAACCCACCAAACATGAGTTTTGGGTCAAACGGAGATGACTGGGTGCGTCCGTTGAGAAAAATTCAACTGCGAGTTTTTTGGTGAATCAG
The DNA here is from genome assembly GCA_009763385.1 of Coix lacryma-jobi var. lacryma-jobi. Lineage (NCBI taxonomy): Eukaryota > Viridiplantae > Streptophyta > Magnoliopsida > Poales > Poaceae > Coix > Coix lacryma-jobi. The sequence continues at coordinate 112,433,523 of CM019824.1, forward strand.
TGGGAAAACGACCATCCCGAGGGAGTTTTGCGGCACCGTTCCGTCGGAAATGAAAGTGCCAAAAACCCACCAAACATGAGTTTTGGGTCGTACGGAGATGATTGGGTGCGTCCGTTCTGAAAAATTCAACTGCGAGTTTTCTGGGGAAATAGTGGGAAAAACGGCCATGCCGAGCGAGTTTTGCGGCACCGTTTCGTCGAAAATGAAAGTGCCAAAAACCCACCAAACATGAGTTTTGGGTCAAACTGAGATGATTTGGTGCGTCTGTTGCGAAAAATTCAACGGCGAGTTTTTTGGTGAATCAGTGGGAAAACCGCCATCCCGAGCGAGTTTTGCGGCACCGTCCCGTCGGAAATGGAAGTGCCAAAACCCCATCAAAAATGAGTTTTGGGTCAAACGGAGATGATTGGGTGCGTTCGTTGCGAAAAATTCAACAACGAGCTGTCTCCAGAAACAGTGGGAAAAACGGTCATACCGAGCGAGTTTTGCGGCACCGTTCTGTTGGAAATGAAAGTGCCAAAAATCCACCAAACATGAGTTTTGGGTCAAACGGAGATGATTTGGTGCGTCTGTTGCGAAAAATTCAACGGCGAGTTTTTTGGTGAATCAGTGGGCAAACGGCCATCCCGAGCGAGTTTTGCGGCACCGTTTCGTCAAAAATGAAAGTGCCAAAAACCCACCAAACATGAGTTTTGGGTCAAACGGAGATGATTGGGTGCGTCCGTTGCGAAAAATTTAACTACGAGTTTTCTAGTTAATCAGTGGAAAAAACGGCCATACCGAGCGAGTTTTAAGGCACCGTTCCGTCGAAAAGGAAAGTGCCAAAAACCCACCAAACATGAGTTTTAGGTCAAACGAAGATGATTGGGTGCGTCCGTTGTGAAAAATTCAACTACGAGTTTTCTGGTAAAACAGAGGGGAAAACGGCCATGCCGAGCGAGTTTTGCGGCACCGTTTCGTCGAAAATGAAAGTGCCAAAAACCCACCAAACATGAGTCTTGGGTCAAACACAGATGATTCGGTGCGTTCGTTGCGAAAATTTCATTTGCGAGTTTTCTAGTTAATCAGTGGGAAAACGGCCATACCGAGCGAGTTTTGCGGCACCGTTCCGTCGAAAATGGAAGTGCGAAAAACCCACCAAACATGAGTTTTACGTCAAACGAAGATGATTGGGTGCGTCCGTTACGAAAAATTGAACTGCTAGTTTTTTGTTGAATCAGTGGGAAAAATGACCTTCCCGCTTGATTTTTGCGGCACCGTTCCGTTGGAAATGATAGTGCCAAAACCCCACCAAACATGAGTTTTGGGTCAAACGGAGATGACTGGGTGCGTCCGTTGCGAAAAATTCAACTGCGAGTTTTTTTGGTGAATCTGTGGGAAAACAGCCATCCCGAGCGAGTTTTGCGTCACCGTTCCGTCAGAAATGAAAGTGTCAAAAACCCACCAAACATGAGTTTTGGGTCAAATTGGTGCATCCGTTGCAAAAAATTCAACTGTGAGTTTTCTAGTGAATCAGTGGGAAAAACGGTCATACTGAGCGAATTTTGCGGTACCGTTCCGTTGGAAATGAAAGTGCCAAAAACCCACCAAACATGAGTTTTGGGTCAAACAGAGATGATTTGGTGCGTCCGTTGCGAAAAATTCAACGGCGAGTTTTTTGGTGAATCTGTGGGAAAACGGCCATCCCGAGCGAGTTTTGCGTCACCGTTCCGTCAGAAATGAAAGTGCCAAAAACCCACCAAACCTGAGTTTTGGATCAAATTGGTGCGTCCGTTGCAAAAAATTCAATTGCGGGTTTTCTAGTTAATCAGTGGAAAAAATGGCCATACCGAGCGAGATTTGCGGCACCGTTCTGTCGAAAAGGAAAGTGCCAAAAACCCACCAAACATGAGTTTTGGGTCAAACGGAGATGACTGGGTGCGTCCGTTGCGAAAAATTCAACTGCGAGTTTTTTGGTGAATGTGTGGGAAAACGGCCATCCCGAGCGAGTTTTGCGTCACCGTTCCGTCAGAAATGAAAGTGCCAAAAACCCACCAAGCATGAGTTTTGGGTCAAATTGGTGCGTCCGTTGCAAAAAATTCAACTGAGTTTCCTAGTGAATCAGTGGGAAAAACGGTCATACTGAGCGAGTTTTGCGGCACCGTTCCGTTGGAAATGAAAGTGCCAAAAACCCACCAAACATGAGTTTTGGGTCAAACGGAGATGATTTGGTGCGTCTGTTGCGAAAAATTCAACGGCGAGATTTTTGGTGAATCAGTGGGCAAACGGCCATCCCGAGCGAGTTTTGCGGCACCGTTTCGTCAAAAATGAAAGTGCCAAAAACCCACCAAACATGAGTTTTGGGTCAAACGGAGATGATTGGGTGGGTCCGTTGCGAAAAATTCAACTGCAAGTTTTCTAGTTAATCAGTGGAAAAAACGGCCATACCGAGCGAGCTTTGCGGCACCGTTCCGTCGAAAAGGAAAGTGCCAAAAACCCACCAAACATGAGTTTTAGGTCAAACGAAGCTGATTGGGTTCGTCCGTTGAGAAAAATTCAACTGCGAGTTTTTTGGTGAATCAGTGGGAAAAACGACCACCCCGCTTGATTTTTGCGGCACCGTTCCGTTGGAAATGAAAGTGCCAAAACCCCACCAAACATGAGTTTTGGGTCAGATGGAGATGACTGGGTGCGTCCGTTGCGAAAAAATCAACTGCGAGTTTTCTATTGAATCAGTGGGAAAAACGGTCATACCGAGCGTGTTTTGCGGCACCGTTCCGTCGAAAATGAAAGTGCCAAAACCCACCAAACATGAGTTTTAGGTCAAACAAAGATGATTCGGTTCGTCCATTGCGAAAAATTCAACTACGTGTTTTCTGGTGAAATAGTGGGAACAACGGCCATGCCGAGCAAGTTTTGCGGCACTGTTTCGTGGAAAATGAAAGTGCCAAAAACCCACCAAACATGAGTTTTAGGTCAAACGAAGATGATTGGGTGCGTCCGTAGTGAAAAATTCAACTGCGAGTTTTCTGGTGAAACAGTGGGAAAAACGGCCATGCCGAGCAAGTTTTGCGGCACCGTTTCGTGGAAAATAAAAGTGCCAAAAACCCAACAAACATGAGTTTTAGGTCAAACGAAGATGATTGGGTGCGTCCGTTGCGAAAAATTCAACTGCATTTTTTTGGTGAATCAGTGGGAGAAACGGCCATCCCGCTCAATTTTTGCGGCACCGTTCCGTCGGTAATGAAAGTGCCAAAAACCCACCAAACATGAGTTTTGGGTCAAATTGGTGCGTCCGTTGCAAAAAATTCAACTGTGAGTTTTCTAGTGAATCAGTGGGAAAAACGGTCATACTGAGCGAGTTTTGCGGCACCGTTCCGTTGGAAATGAAAGTGCCAAAAACCCACCAAACATGAGTTTTGGGTCAAACGGAGATGATTTGGTGCGTCTGTTGCGAAAAATTCAACGGCGAGTTTTTTGGTGAATCTGTGGGAAAACGGCCATCCCGATCGAGTTTTGCGTCACCATTCCGTCAGAAATGAAAGTGCCAAAAACCCACCAAACATGACTTTTGGGTCAAACGGAGATGATTGGGTGCGTTCGTTGCGAAAAATTCAACTACGAGCTGTCTTCTGAAACAGTGGGGAAAACGGCCATACCGAGCGAGTTTTGCGGCACCGTTCCGTCAAAATTGAAAGTGCCAAAAACCAACCAAACATGAGTTTTGGGTCAAACGGATATGATTGGGTGCGTCCGTTGTGAAAAATTCAACTGCGAGTTTTGTGGTGAAACAGTGGGAAAAACGGCCACGCCGAGCGAGTTTTGCGGCACCATTTCGTCGAAAATGAAAGTGCCAAAAACCCACCAAACATGAGTTTTGGGTCAAACGGAGATGATTGGGTGCGTCCGTTGTGAAAAATTCAACTGCGAGTTTTCTAGTTAATCAGTGTGAAAAACGGCCATACCGAGCGAGTTTTGCGGCACCGTTCCGTCGAAAATGAAAGTGCCAAAAACCCACCAAACATGAGTTTTAGGTCAAACGAAGGTGATTGGGTGCGGCCGTTGCGAAAAATTTAACTGTTAGTTTTTTGGTGAATCAGTGGGAAAACGGCCATCCCTAGCGAGTTTTACGGCACCGTTCCGTCGAAAAATGAAAGTGCCAAAAACCCACCAAACATGTGTTTTGGGTCAAACGGAGATGATTGGGTGCGTCCGTTGCGAAAAATTCAACTGCGAATTTTCTAGTGAAACAGTGGGAAAAACGGCCATACCGAACGAGTTTTGCGGCACCATTCCGTCAAAAATAAAAGTGCCAAAAACCCACCAAACATGAGTTTTTGGTCAAACGAAGATGACTGGGTGCGTCCGTTGCGAAGAATTCAACTGCGAGTTTTTTTGGTGAATCAGTGGGTAAAACGCCATCCCAATCAATTTTTGCGGCACCGTTTCGTCGGAAATGAAAGTGTCAAAAACCCACCAAACATGACTTTTGGGTCAAACTAAGATGATTGGGTACGTCCGTTGCGAAAAATTCAACTGCGAGTTGTCTCGTGAAACAGTGGGGAAAACGGCCATACCGAGCGAGTTTTGCGGCACCGTTCCGTCGAAAATGAAAGTGCCAAAAACCCACCAAACATGAGTTTTAGGTCAAACAAAGATGATTTGGTGCGTCCATTGCGAACAATTCAACTACAAGTTTTTTTGGTGAATCAGTGGGAAAAACGACCATCCCGCACGATTTTTGCGGCACCGTTCCGTTGGAAATCAAAGTGCCAAAAACCCACCAAACATGAGTTTTGGGTCAAACGGAGAGGATTGGGTGCGTCTGTTGCGAAAAATTCAACGGCGAGTTTTTTGGTGAATCAGTGGGAAAACGGCCATCCCGAGGGAGTTTTGCGGCACCGTTCCGTCGGAAATGAAAGTGCCAAAAACCCACCAAACATGAGTTTTGGGTCGTACGGAGATGATTGGGTGCGTCCGTTCTGAAAAATTCAACTGCGAGTTTTCTGGGGAAATAGTGGGAAAACGGCCATGCCGAGCGAGTTTTGCGGCACCGTTTCGTCGAAAATGAAAGTGCCAAAAACCCACCAAACATGAGTATTATGTCAAACGAAGATGATTGGGTGCGTCCATTGCGAAAAATTCATCTGCAATTTTTTTTGGTGAATCAATGGGAGAAACGGCCATCTTGCTCAATTTTTGCGGCACCGTTCCGTTGGAAATGAAAGTCCCAAAAACCCACCAAACATGAGTTTTGTGTCAAACTGAGATGATTGGGTGCGTTGTTTGCGAAAAATTCAACTGCGTGTTTTTTGGTGAATCAGTGGGAAAACCGCCATCCCGAGCGAGTTTTGCGGCACCGTCCCGTCGGAAATGGAAGTGCCAAAACCCCATCAAAAATGAGTTTTGGGTCAAACGGAGATGATTGGGTGCGTTCGTTGCGAAAAATTCAACAACAAGCTGTCTCCTGAAACAGTGGGAAAAACGGTCATACCGAGCGAGTTTTGCGGCACCGTTCCGTTAGAAATGAAAGTGCCAAAAATCCACCAAACATGAGTTTTGGGTCAAACGGAGATGATTTGGTGCGTCTGTTGCGAAAAATTCAACGGCGAGTTTTTTGGTGAATTAGTGGGCAAACGGCCATCCCGAGCGAGTTTTGCGGCACCGTTTCGTCAAAAATGAAAGTGCCAAAAACCCACCAAACATGAGTTTTGGGTCAAACGAAGATGATTGGGTGCGTCCGTTGCGAAAAATTTAACTGCGAGTTTTCTAGTTAATCAGTGGAAAAAACGGCCATACCGAGCGAGCTTTGCGGCACCGTTCCGTCGAAAAGGAAAGTGCCAAAAACCCACCAAACATGAGTTTTAGGTCAAACGAAGATGATTGGGTGCGTCCGTTGTGAAAAATTCAACTACGAGTTTTCTGGTGAAACAGAGGGGAAAACGGCCATGCCGAGCGAGTTTTGCGGCACCGTTTCGTCAAAAATGAAAGTGCCAAAAACCCACCAAACATGAGTCTTGGGTCAAACAGAGATGATTCGGTGCGTTCGTTGCGAAAATTTCATCTGCGAGTTTTCTAGTTAATCAGTGGGAAAACGGCCATACCGAGTGAGTTTTGCGGCACCGTTCCGTCGAAAATGGAAGTGCGAAAAACCCACCAAACATGAGTTTTACGTCAAACGAAGATGATTGGGTGCGTCCGTTACGAAAAATTGAACTGCTAGTTTTTGTTGAATCAGTGGGAAAAATGACCTTCCCGGTTGATTTTTGCGGCACCGTTCCGTTGGAAATGAAAGTGCCAAAACCCCACCAAACATGAGTTTTGGGTCAAACGGAGATGACTGGGTGCGTCCGTTGCGAAAAATTCAACTGCGAGTTTTTTGGTGAATCTGTGGGAAAACAGCCATCCCGAGCGAGTTTTGCGTCACCGTTCCGTCAGAAATGAAAGTGCCAAAAACCGACCAAACATGAGTTTTGGGTCAAATTGGTGCGTCCGTTGCAAAAAATTCAACTGTGAGTTTTCTACTGAATCAGTGGGAAAAACGGTCATACTGAGCGAGTTTTGCGACACCGTTTCGTTGGAAATGAAAGTGCCAAAAACCCAACAAACATGAGTTTCGGGTCAAATGGAGATGATTTGGTGCCTCTGTTGCAAAAAATTGAACGGCGTGTTTTTTGGTAAATCAGTGGGCAAACGGCCGTCCCGAGCGAGTTTTGCGGCACCGTTCCGTCAAAAATGAAAGTGCCAAAAACCCACCAAACATGAGTTTTAGGTCAAACAAAGATGATTCGGTGTGTCCATTGCGAAAAATTCAACTGCGAGTTTTCTAGTTAATCAGTGGGAAAAACAGCCATACCGAGCGAGTTTTGCGGCACCGTTCCGTCGAAAACGAAAGTGCCAAAAACCCACCAAACATGAGTTTTAGGTCAAACGAAGATGATTGGGTGGGTCCGTTGTGAAAAATTCAACTACGAGTTTTCTGGTGAATCAGTGGGAAAAACGGTCATACTGAGCGAGTTTTGCGGAACCATTTCGTTGGAAATGAAAGTGCCAAAAACCCAACAAACATGAGTTTCGGGTCAAATGGAGATGATTTGGTGCGTCTGTTGCAAAAAATTGAACGGCGAGTTTTTTGGTGAATCAGTGGACAAACGGCCATCCCGAGCGAGTTTTGCGGCACCGTTTCGTCAAAAATGAAAGTGCCAAAAACCCACCAAACATGAGTTTTGGGTCAAACGGAGATGATTGGGTGCGTCCGTTGCGAAAAATTTAACTGCGAGTTTTCTAGTTAATCAGTGGAAAAAACGGCCATACGGAGCGAGTTTTGCGGCACCGTTCCGTCGAAAAGGAAAGTGCCAAAAACCCACCAAACATGAGTTTTAGGTCAAACGAAGATGATTGGGTGCGTCCGTTGTGAAAAATTCAACTACGAGTTTTCTGGTGAATCAGTGGGAAAAACGGTCATGCCGAGCGAGTTTTGCGGCACCGTTTCGTCGAAAATGAAAGTGCCAAAACCCCACCAAACATGAGTCTTGGGTCAAACAGAGATGATTCGGTGCGTCCGTTGCGAAAATTTCATCTGCGAGTTTTCTAGTTAATCAGTGGGAAAACGGCCATACCGAGCGAGTTTTGCGGCACCGTTCCATCGAAAATGGAAGTGCGAAAAACCCACCAAACATGAGTTTTACGTCAAACGAAGATGATTGGGTGCGTCCGTTACGACAAATTGAACTGCTAGTTTTTTGTTGAATCAGTGGGAAAAATGTCCTTCCCGCTTGATTTTTGCGGCACCGTTCCGTTGGAAATGAAAGTGCCAAAACCCCACCAAACATGAGTTTTGGGTCAAACGGAGATGACTGGGTGCGTCCATTGCGAAAAATTCAACTGCGAGTTTTTTGGTGAATCTGTGGGAAAACAGCCATGCCGAGCGAGTTTTGCGTCACCGTTCCGTCAGAAATGAAAGTGCCAAAAACCCACCAAACATGAGTTTTGGGTCAAATTGGTGCGTCCGTTGCAAAAAATTCAACTGTGAGTTTTCTAGTGAATCAGTGGGAAAAACGGTCATACTGAGCGAGTTTTGCGGTACCGTTCCGTTGGAAATGAAAGTTCCAAAAACCCACCAAACATGAGTTTTGGGTCAAACGGAGATGATTGGGTGAGTCCATTGCGAAAAATTCAACTACGAGTTTTTTGGTGAATCAGTGGGAAAACGGCCATCCCGAGTGAGTTTTGCGGCACCGTTCCTTCGGAAATGAAAGTGGCAAAAACCCACCAAACACGAGTTTTGGTTCAAACGGAGATGATTGGGTGCGTCCGTTGTGAAAAATTCAACTGCGAGTTTTCTGGTGAAACAGTGGGAAAAACAGCCATACCGAGCGAGTTTTGCGACAAAGTTCCGTTTAAAATGAAAGTGCAAAAACCCACCAAGCATGAGTTTTGGGTCAAATTGGTGCGTCCGTTGCAAAAAATTCAACTGTGAGTTTTCTGGTGAATCAGTGGGAAAAACGGTCATACTGAGCGAGTTTTGCGGCACCGTTCCGTTGGAAATGAAAGTGCCAAAAACCCACCAAACATGAGTTTTGGGTCAAACGGAGATGATTTGGTGCGTCTGTTGCAAAAAATTCAACGGCGAGATTTTTGGTGAATCAGTGGGCAAACGGCCATCCCGAGCGAGTTTTGCGGCACCGTTTCGTCCAAAATGAAAGTGCCAAAAACCCACCAAACATGAGTTTTGGGTCAAACTGAGATAATTGGGTGCGTCCGTTGCGAAAAATTCAACTGCGTGTTTTTTGGTGAATCAGTGGGAAAACCGCCATCCCGAGCGAGTTTTGCGGCACCGTCCCGTCGGAAATGGAAGTGCCAAAACCCCATCAAAAATGAGTTTTGGGTCAAACGGAGATGATTGGGTGCGTTCGTTGCGAAAAATTCAACTACGAGCTGTCTCCTGAAACAGTGGGAAAAACGGCCATACCGAGCGAGTTTTGCGGCACCGTTCCGTCAAAATTGAAAGTGCCAAAAACCAACCAAACATGAGTTTTGGGTCAAACGGATATGATTGGGTGCGTCCATTGTGAAAAATTCAACTGCGAGTTTTGTGGTGAAACAGTGGGAAAAACGGCCACGCCGAGCGAGTTTTGCGGCACCGTTTCGTCAAAAATGAAAGTGCCAAAACCCACCAAACATGAGTTTTGGGTCAAACGAAGATGATTGGGTGCGTCCGTTGTGAAAAAATTCAACTGCGAGTTTTCTAGTTAATCAGTGTGAAAAACGGCCATACCGAGCGAGTTTTGCGGCACCGTTCCGTCGAAAATGAAAGTGCCAAAAACCCACCAAACATGAGTTTTAGGTCAAACGAAGGTGATTGGGTGCGGCCGTTGCGAAAAATTTAACTGCTAGTTTTTTGGTGAATCAGTGGGAAAACGGCCATCCCTAGCGAGTTTTACGGCACCGTTTCGTCGAAAAATGAAAGTGCCAAAAACCCACCAAACATGTGTTTTGGGTCAAATGGAGATGATTGGGTGCGTCCGTTGCGAAAAATTCAACTGCGAATTTTCTGGTGAAACATTGGGAAAAACGGCCATACCGAACGAGTTTTGCGGCACCATTCCGTCGAAAATAAAAGTGTCAAAAACCCACCAAACATGAGTTTTTGGTCAAACGAAGATGACTGGGTGCGTCCGTTGCGAAGAATTCAACTGCGAGTTTTTTTGGTGAATCAGTGGGAAATACGACCATCTCGCACGATTTTTGCGGCACCGTTCCGTTGGAAATGAAAGTGCCAAAAATCCACCAAACATGAGTTTTGGATCAAACGGAGATGATTTGGTGCGTCTGTTGCGAAAAATTCAACGGCGAGTTTTTTGGTGAATTAGTGGGCAAACGGCCATCCCGAGCGAGTTTTGCGGCACCGTTTCGTCAAAAATGAAAGTGCCAAAAACCCACCAAACATGAGTTTTGGGTCAAACGGAGATGATTGGGTGCGTCCGTTGCGAAAAATTTAACTGCGAGTTTTCTAGTTAATCAGTGGAAAAAACGGCCATACCGAGCGAGTTTTGCGGCACCGTTCCGTCAAAAAGGAAACTGCCAAAAACCCACCAAACATGAGTTTTAGGTCAAACGAAGATGATTGGGTGCGTCCGTTGTGAAAAATTCAACTACGAGTTTTCTGGTGAAACAGAGGGGAAAACGGCCATGCCGAGCGAGTTTTGCGGCACCGTTTCGTCGAAAATGAATGTGCCAAAAACCCACCAAACATGAGTCTTGGGTCAAACAGAGATGATTCGGTGCGTTCGTTGCGAAAATTTCATCTGCGAGTTTTCTAGTTAATCAGTGGGAAAACGGCCATACCGAGCAAGTTTTGCGGCACCGTTCCGTCGAAAATGGAAGTGCGAAAAACCCACCAAACATGAGTTTTACGTCAAACGAAGATGATTGGGTGCGTCCGTTACGAAAAATTGAACTGCTAGTTTTTTGTTGAATCAGTGGGAAAAACGACCATCCCGCACGATTTTTGCGGCACCGTTCCGTCGAAAATGAAAGTGCCAAAAACCCACCAAACATGAGTTTTGGGACAAACGGAGATGATTGGGTGCGTCTGTTGCGAAAAATTCAACGACGAGTTTTTTGGTGAATCAATGGGAGAAACGGCCATCTCGCTCAATTTTTGCGTCACCGTTCCGTCAGAAATGAAAGTGCCAAAACCCCACCAAACATGAGTTTTGGGTCAAATTGGTGCGTCTGTTGCAAAAAAATCAACTGTGAGTTTTCTAGTGAATCAGTGGGAAAAACGGTCTTACTGAGCGAGTTTTGCGGCACCATTTCGTTGGAAATGAAAGTGCCAAAAACCCAACAAACATGAGTTTCGGGTCAAATGGAGATGATTTGGTGCGTCTGTTGCAAAAAATTGAACGGCGAGTTTTTTGGTGAATCAGTGGGCAAACGGCCATCCCGAGCGAGTTTTGCGGCACCGTTCCGTCAAAAATGAAAGTGCCAAAAACCCACCAAACATGAGTTTTAGGTCAAACAAAGATGATTCGGTGCGTCCGTTGCGAAAAATTTAACTGCGAGTTTTCTAGTTAATCAGTGGAAAAAATGGCCATACCGAGCGAGTTTTGCGGCACCGTTCCGTCGAAAAGGAAAGTGCCAAAAACCCACCAAACATGAGTTTTAGGTCAAATGAAGATGATTGGGTGCGTCCGTTGTGAAAAATTCAACTACGAGTTTTCTTGTGAAACAGAGGAGAAAACGGCCATGCCGAGCGAGTTTTGCGGCACCGTTTCGTCAAAAATGAAAGTGCCAAAAACCCACCAAACATGAGTCTTGGGTCAAACAGAGATGATTCGGTGCGTTCGTTGCGAAAATTTTATCTGCGAGTTTTCTAGTTAATCAGTGGGAAAACGGCCATACTGAGCGAGTTTTGCGGCACCGTTCCGTCGAAAATGGAAGTGCGAAAAACCCACCAAACATGAGTTTTACGTCAAACGAAGATGATTGGGTGCGTCCGTTACGAAAAATTGAACTGCTAGTTTTTTGTTGAATCAGTGGGAAAAATGACCTTCCCGCTTGATTTTTGCGGCACCGTTCCGTTGGAAATGAAAGTGCCAAAACCCCACCAAACATGAGTTTTGGGTCAAACGGAGATGACTAGGTGCGTCCGTTGCGAAAAATTCAACTGCGAGTTTTTTGGTGAATCTGTGGGAAAACAGCCATCCCGAGCGAGTTTTGCGTCACCGTTCCGTCAGAAATGAAAGTGCCAAAAACCCACCAAACATGAGTTTTGGGTGAAATTGGTGCGTCCGTTGCAAAAAGTTCAACTGTGAGTTTTCTAGTGAATCAGTGGGAAAAACGGTCATACTGAGCGAGTTTTGCGGTACCGTTCCTTTGGAAATGAAAGTGCCAAAAACCCACCAAACATGAGTTTTGGGTCAAACGGAGATGATTTGGTGCGTCTGTTGCGAAAAATTCAACGGCGAGTTTTTTGGTGAATCAGTGGGCAAACGGCCATCCCGAGCGAGTTTTGCGGCACCGTTTCGTCAAAAATGAAAGTGCCAAAAACCCACCAAACATGAGTTTTGGGTCAAACGGAGATGATTGGGTGCGTCCGTTGCGAAAAATTCAACTGCGAGTTTTCTAGTTAATCAGTGGAAAAAACGGCCATACCGAGCGAGTTTTGCGGCACCGTTCTGTCGAAAAGGAAAGTGCCAAAAACCCACCAAACATGAGTTTTAGGTCAAACGAGGCTGATTGGGTGCGTCCGTTGCAAAAAATTCAACTGTGAGTTTTCTAGTGAATCAGTGGGAAAAACGGTCATACTGAGCAAGTTTTGCGGCACCGTTTCGTTGGAAATGAAAGTGCCAAAAACCCAACAAACATGAGTTTCGGGTCAAATGGAGATGATTTGGTGCGTCTATTGCAAAAAATTGAACGGCGAGTTTTTTGGTGAATCAGTGGGCAAACGGCCATACCGAGCGAGTTTTGCGGCACCGTTCCGTCGAAAATGAAAGTGCCAAAAACCCACCAAACATGAGTTTTAGGTCAAACTAAGATGATTCGGTGCGTCCATTGCGAAAAATTCAACTACGAGTTTTTTTGGTGAATCAATGGGAGAAACGGCCATCTCGCTCAATTTTTGCGGCACCGTTCCGTTGGAAATGAAAGTCCCAAAAACCCACCAAACATGAGTTTTGGGTCAAACTGAGATGATTGGGTGCGTCCGTTGCGAACAATTCAACTTCGTGTTTTTTGGTGAATAAGTGGGAAAACGGCCATCCCCAGCGAGTTTTGCGGCACCGTCCCGTCGGAAATGGAAGTGCCAAAACCCCATCAAACATGAGTTTTGGGTCAAACAGAGATGATTGGGTGCGTTCGTTGCGAAAAATTCAACTACGAGCTGTCTCGTGAAACAGTGGGGAAAACGGCCATACCGAGTGAGTTTTGCGGCACAGTTCCATCAAAAATGAAAGTGCCAAAAACCAACCAAGCATAAGTTTTAGGTCAAACGAAGATGATTGGGTGCGTCCGTTGTGAAAAATTCAACTACGAGTTGTCTGGTGAAACAGAGGGAAAAACGGCCATGCCGAGCGAGTTTTGCGGCACCATTTCGTCGAAAATGAAAGTGCCAAAAACCCACCAAACATGAGTTTGGGTCAAACTGAGATGATTGGGTGCGTCCGCTGCGAAAAATTCAACTGCGTGTTTTTTGGTGAATCAGTGGGAAAACCGCCATCCCGAGCGAGTTTTGCGGCACCGTCCCGTCGGAAATGGAAGTGCCAAAACCCCATCAAAAATGAGTTTTGGGTCAAACGGAGATGATTGGGTGCGTTCGTTGCGAAAAATTCAACTACGAGCTGTCTCCTGAAACAGTGGGGAAAACGGCCATACCGAGCGAGTTTTGCGGCACCGTTCCGTCAAAATTGAAAGTGCCAAAAACCAACCAAACATGAGTTTTGGGTCAAACGGATATGATTGGGTGCGTCCATTGTGAAAAATTCAACTGCGAGTTTTGTGGTGAAACAGTGGGAAAAACGGCCACGCCGAGCGAGTTTTGCGGCATCGTTTCGTCGAAAATGAAAGTGCCAAAAACCCACCAAACATGAGTTTTGGGTCAAACGGAGATGATTGGGTGCGTCCGTTGTGAAAAATTCAACTGCGAGTTTTCTAGTTAATCAGTGTGAAAAACGGCCATACCGAGCGAGTTTTGTGGCACCGTTCCGTTAGAAATGAAAGTGCCAAAAACCCACCAAACATGAGCTTTGGGTCAAACGAAGATGATTGGGTGCGTCCGTTGCCAAAAATTCAACTGCGAGTTTTTTGGTGAATCATTGGGGAAAACGGCCATCCCGAGCGAGTCTTGCAGCACCGTTTTGTCGGAAATGGAAATGCAAAAAACCCACCATACATGAGTTTTGGGTCCAACGGAGTTGATTGGGTGCGTCCGTTGTGAAAAATTCAACTGCGAGTTTTTTTTGTGAATCAGTGGGAAAAACGACCACCCCGCACCATTTTTGCAGCAACGTTCCATCAAAAATGGAAGTGGCAAAAACCCACCAAACAAGAGTTTCGGTTCAAACGGAGATGATTGGGTGCGTCTGTTGCAAAAAATTGAACGGCGAGTTTTTTGGTGAATCTGTGGGCAAACGGCCATCCCGAGCGAGTTTTGCGGCACCGTTCCGTCAAAAATGAAAGTGCCAAAAACCCACCAAACATGAGTTTTAGGTCAAACAAAGATGATTCGGTGCGTCCGTTGCGAAAAATTTAACTGCGAGTTTTCTAGTTAATCAGTGGAAAAAATGGCCATACCGAGCGAGTTTTGCGGCACCGTTCCGTCGAAAAGGAAAGTGCCAAAAACCCACCAAACATGAGTTTTAGGTCAAATGAAGATGATTGGGTGCGTCCGTTGTGAAAAATTCAACTACGAGTTTTCTTGTGAAACAGAGGAGAAAACGGCCATGCCGAGCGAGTTTTGCGGCACCGTTTCGTCAAAAATGAAAGTGCCAAAACCCACCAAACATGAGTCTTGGGTCAAACAGAGATGATTCGGTGCGTTCGTTGCGAAAATTTCATCTGCGAGTTTTCTAGTTAATCAGTGGGAAAACGGCCATACTGAGCGAGTTTTGCGGCACCGTTCCGTCGAAAATGGAAGTGCGAAAAACCCACCAAACATGAGTTTTACGTCAAACGAAGATGATTGGGTGCGTCCGTTACGAAAAATTGAACTGCTAGTTTTTTGTTGAATCAGTGGGAAAAATGACCTTCCCGCTTGATTTTTGCGGCACCGTTCCGTTGGAAATGAAAGTGCCAAAACCCCACCAAACATGAGTTTTGGGTCAAACGGAGATGACTAGGTGCGTCCGTTGCGAAAAATTCAACTGCGAGTTTTTTGGTGAATCTGTGGGAAAACAGCCATCCCGAGCGAGTTTTGCGTCACCGTTCCGTCAGAAATGAAAGTGCCAAAAACCCACCAAACATGAGTTTTGGGTGAAATTGGTGCGTCCGTTGCAAAAAGTTCAACTGTGAGTTTTCTAGTGAATCAGTGGGAAAAACGGTCCATACTGAGCGAGTTTTGCGGTACCGTTCCTTTGGAAATGAAAGTGCCAAAAACCCACCAAACATGAGTTTTGGGTCAAACGGAGATGATTTGGTGCGTCTGTTGCGAAAAATTCAACGGCGAGTTTTTTGGTGAATCAGTGGGCAAACGGCCATCCCGAGCGAGTTTTGCGGCACCGTTTCGTCAAAAATGAAAGTGCCAAAAACCCACCAAACATGAGTTTTGGGTCAAACGGAGATGATTGGGTGCGTCCGTTGCGAAAAATTCAACTGCGAGTTTTCTAGTTAATCAGTGGAAAAAACGGCCATACCGAGCGAGTTTTGCGGCACCGTTCTGTCGAAAAGGAAAGTGCCAAAAACCCACCAAACATGAGTTTTAGGTCAAACGAGGCTGATTGGGTGCGTCCGTTGCAAAAAATTCAACTGTGAGTTTTCTAGTGAATCAGTGGGAAAAACGGTCATACTGAGCAAGTTTTGCGGCACCGTTTCGTTGGAAATGAAAGTGCCAAAAACCCAACAAACATGAGTTTCGGGTCAAATGGAGATGATTTGGTGCGTCTATTGCAAAAAATTGAACGGCGAGTTTTTTGGTGAATCAGTGGGCAAACGGCCATACCGAGCGAGTTTTGCGGCACCGTTCCGTCGAAAATGAAAGTGCCAAAAACCCACCAAACATGAGTTTTAGGTCAAACTAAGATGATTCGGTGCGTCCATTGCGAAAAATTCAACTACGAGTTTTTTTGGTGAATCAATGGGAGAAACGGCCATCTCGCTCAATTTTTGCGGCACCGGTCCGTTGGAAATGAAAGTCCCAAAAACCCACCAAACATGAGTTTTGGGTCAAACTGAGATGATTGGGTGCGTCCGTTGCGAACAATTCAACTTCGTGTTTTTTGGTGAATAAGTGGGAAAACGGCCATCCCCAGCGAGTTTTGCGGCACCGTCCCGTCGGAAATGGAAGTGCCAAAACCCCATCAAACATGAGTTTTGGGTCAAACAGAGATGATTGGTGCGTTCGTTGCGAAAAATTCAACTACGAGCTGTCTCGTGAAACAGTGGGGAAACGGCCATACCGAGTGAGTTTTGCGGCACAGTTCCGTCAAAAATGAAAGTGCCAAAAAACCAACCAAGCATAAGTTTTAGGTCAAACGAAGATGATTGGGTGCGTCCGTTGTGAAAAATTCAACTACGAGTTTCTGGTGAAACAGAGGGAAAAAACGGCCATGCCGAGCGAGTTTTGCGGCACCATTTCGTCGAAAATGAAAGTGCCAAAAACCCACCAAACATGAGTTTGGGTCAAACTGAGATGATTGGGTGCTCCGTGCGAAAAATTCAACTGCGTGTTTTTGGTGAATCAGTGGAAAACCGCCATCCCGAGCGAGTTTGCGGCACCGTCCGTCGAAATGGAAGTGCCAAAAACCCCACCAAACATGAGTTTGGGTCAAACGGAGATGATTGGGTGCGTTCGTTGCGAAAAAATTCAACTGCGAGTTGTTTCCTGAAACAGTGGGGAAAACGGCCATACCGAGCGAGTTTTGCGGCAACGTTCCGTCAAAATTGAAAGTGCCAAAAACCAACCAAACATGAGTTTTGGGTCAACGGATATGATTGGGTTCGTCCATTGTGAAAATTCAACTGCGAGTTTTGTGGTGAAACAGTGGGAAAAAAGCCACGCCGAGCGAGTTTTGCGGCATCGTTAGTCGAAAATGAAAGTGCCAAAACCCACCAAACATGAGTTTTGGGTCAAACGGAGATGATTGGGTGCGTCCGTTGTGAAAAATTCAACTGCGAGTTTTCTAGTTAATCAGTGTGAAAAACGGCCATAAGAGCGAGTTTTGTGGCACCGTTCCGTTAGAAATGAAAGTGCCAAAAACCCACCAAACATGAGCTTTGGGTCAAACGAAGATGATGGGTGCGTCCGTTGCCAAAAATTCAACTGCGAGTTTTTGGTGAATCATTGGGGAAAACGGCCATCCCGAGCGAGTTTTGCAGCACCGTTTTGTCGGAAATGGAAATGCAAAAAACCCACCATACATGAGTTTTGGGTCCAACGGAGTTGATGGGTGCGTCCGTTGTGAAAAATTCAACTGCGAGTTTTTTTGTGAATCAGTGGGAAAAACGACCACCCGCACCATTTTTGCAGCAACGTTCCATCAAAAATGGAAGTGGCAAAAACCCACCAAACAAGAGTTTCGGTTCAAACGGAGATGATTGGGTGCGTCTGTTGCGAAAAATTCAACTGTGAGTTTTTTGGTGAATCTGTGGGAAAACGGCCATCCCGAGCAAGTTTTGCGGCACCGTTCCGTCAGAAATGAAAGTGCCAAAAACCCACCAAACATGAGTTTTGGGTCAAACGAAGATGATTGGGTGCGTCCGTTGCGAAAAATTCAACAGCGAGTTTTTTGTTGAATCAGTGGGAAAAACGGCCATCCCGAGTGAGTTTTGCAGCACCGTTTCGTCGAAAATGGAAATGCCAAAAACCCACCAAACATGAGTTTTGGATCAAACGGATATGATTGGGTGCGTCCATTGCGAAAAATTCAACTTCGAGTTTTTTTGGTGAATCAGTGGGAAAACTGACCATCCCGCTCGATTTTTGCGGCACCGTTCCGTCAGAAATGAAAGTGCCAAAAACCCAACAAACATGAGTTTTGGGTCAAACGAAGATGATTAGGTGCGTCCGTTACGAAAAATTCAAATGCGACTTTTTTGGTGAATCAGTGGGAAAAACGACAAACCCGCTCGATTTTTGCGGCACCGTTCCGTCACAAATGAAAGTGCAAAAAACCCACCAAACATGAGTTTTAGGTCAAACGAAGATGATTGGGTGCGTCCGTTGCGAAAAGCTCAACTGCGAGTTTTTTGGTGAATCAGTGGGAAAACGGCCATCCCGAGTGAGTTTTGCCGCACCGTTTCGTCGGAAATGGAAATGCGAAAAGCCCACCATACATGAGTTTTGGATCAAACGAAGATGATTGGGTGCGTCCGTTGCGAAAAATTCAACTGCGAGTTTTTTGGATGAATCAGTGGGAAAAACGACCATCCCGCTCGATTTTTTGCGGCACCGTTCCGTCAGAAATGAAAGTGCCAAAAACCCACCAAACATGAGTTTTGGTTCAAACGGAGATGATTGGGTGCGTCCGTTGCGAAAAATTCAAATGTGAGTTTTTAGGTGAATCAGTGGGAAAACGGTCATCCCGGGCGAGTTTTGTGGCACCGTTCCGTTAGAAATGAAAGTGCCAAAAACCCACCAAACATGAGTTTTGGGTCAAACGAAGATGATTGGGTGCGTCCGTTGCCAAAAATTCAACTGCGAGTTTTTTGGTCAATCATTGGGGAAAACGGCCATCCCGAGCGAGTTTTGCAGCACCGTTTCGTCGGAAATGGAAATGCAAAAAACCCACCATACATGAGTTTTGGGTCAAAACGAGATGATTGGGTGCGTCCGTTGTGAAAAAATTCAACTGCGAGTTTTTTTTGTGAATCAGTGGGAAAAACGACCACCCGCTCGATTTTTGCAGCACCGTTCCATCAAAAATGGAAGTGCAAAAACCACCAAACATGAGTTTTGGTTCAAACGGAGATGATGGGTGCGTCTGTTGCGAAAAATTAAACTGTGAGTTTTTGGTGAATCGTGGGAAAACAGCCATCCCGAGCAAGTTTTGCGGCACGTTCCGTCAGAAATGAAAGTGCCAAAAACCCACCAACATGAGTTTTGGGTCAAAACGAAGATGATTGGGTGCGTCCGTTGCGAAAAATTCAACAGCGAGTTTTTTGGTGAATTAGTGGGAAAAACGGCCATCCCGAGTGAGTTTTGCAGCACCGTTTCGTCGGAATGGAAATGCCAAAAACCACCAAACATGAGTTTTGATCAAACGGATATGATTGGGTGCGTCCGTTGCGAAAAATTAACTTCGAGTTTTTTTTGTGAATCAGTGGGAAAAATGACCATCCCGCTTGATTTTTGCGGCACCGTTCCGTCAGAAATGAAAGTGCCAAAAACCACCAAACATGGGTTTTGGGTCAAACGAAGATGATTAGGTGCGTCCGTTACGAAAAATGCAAATGCGACTTTTTTGGTGAATCAGTGGGAAAAACGACCAACCCGCTCGATTTTTGCGGCACCGTTCCGTCAGAAATGAAAGTGCCAAAAACCCACCAACATGAGTTTGGGTCAAACGAAGATGATTGGGTGTGTCCGTTGCGAAAAATTCAACTGCGAGTTTTTTGGTGAATCAGTGGGAAAACGGCCATCCCGAGCGAGTTTTGCGGCACCGTTCCGTCAGAAATGAAAGTGCCAAAAACCCACCAAACATGAGTTTTAGGTCAAACGGAGATGATTGGGTGCGTCCGTTGTGAAAAATTCAACTGCGAGTTTTTTTGGTGAATCAGTGGGAAAAACGACCATCCCGCTCGATTTTTGCGGCACCGTTCCATTAAAAATGGAAGTGGGAAAAACCCACCAAACATGAGTTTTGGTTCAAACGGAGATGATTGGGTGTGTCTGTTGCGAAAAATTCAACTGCGAGTTTTTCGGTGAATCAGTCGGAAAACGGTTATCCTGAGCGAGTTTTGCGGACCGTTCCGTCGGAAATGAAAGTTCCAAAAACCCACCAAACATGAGTTTTGGGTCAAACGAAGATGATTGGGTGCGTCCGTTGCGAAAAATTCAACAGCGAGTTTTGGTGAATTAGTGGGAAAAACGGCCATCCGAGTGAGTTTTGCAGGCACCGTTTCGTCAGAAATGGAAATGCCAAAAAACCACCAAACATGAGTTTTGGATCAAACGGATATGATTGGGTGCGTCCGTTGCGAAAAATTCAACTTTGAGTTTTTTTTGTGAATCAGTGGGAAAAATGACCATCCCGCTCGATTTTTGCGGCACCGTTCGTCAGAAATGAAAGTGCCAAAAACCCACCAACATGGGTTTTGGGTCAAACGAAGATGATTAGGTGCGTCCGTTGCGAAAAATGCAAATGCGAATTTTTGGTGAATCAGTGGGAAAAACGACCAACCCGCTCGATTTTTGCGGCACCGTTCCGTCAGAAATGAAAGTGCCAAAAACCCACCAAACATGAGTTTTAGGTCAAACGAAGATGATTGGGTGCGTCCATTGCGAAGAATTCAACTTCGAGTTTTTTTGGTGAATCAGTGGGAAAAATGGCCATCCCGCTCATTTTTTGCGGCACCGTCTATCAGAAATGAAAGTGCCAAAAACCCACCAAACATGAGTTTTGGATCAAACGGAAATGATTGGTGCGTCCGTTGCAAAAAATTCAACTGCGAGTTTTCTCGTGAATCAGTGGGAAAAATGTTCATACCGAGCGAGTTTTGCGGCACCGTTTCGTCGAAAATGAAAGTGCCAAAAACCCACCAAACATGAGTTTTAGGTCAAACGAAGATGATTGGGTGCGTCCGTTGCGAAAAATTCAACTGCGAGTTTTTGGTGAATCAGTGGGAAAACGGCCATCCCGAGTGAGTTTTGCGGCATCGTTCCGTCGGAAATGAAAGTGCCAAAAACCCACCAAACATGAGTTTTGGGTCAAACGAAGATGATTGGGTGCGTCTGTTGCGAAAAATTGAACTGCGAGTTTTTTTGGTGAATCAGTGGGAAAACGGCCATCCCGAGCAATTTTGCGGCATCGTTCCGTCGGAAATGAAAGTGCCAAAACCCACCAAACATGAGTTTTGGGTCAAACGAAGATGATTGGGTGCGTCCGTTGCGAAAAATTGAACTGCGAGTTTTTTGGTGAATTAGTGGGAAAACGGCCATCCCGAGTGAGTTTTGTAGCACCGTTTCGTCGGAATGGAAATGCCAAAAACCCACCATACATGAGTTTGGATCAAACGAAGATGATGGTGTGTCCGTTGAGAAAAATCAACTGCGAGCTTTTTGATGAATCAGTGGGAAAAACGACCATCCCGCTCGATTTTTGCGGCACCGTTCCGTCAGAAATGAAAGTGCCAAAAACCCACCAACATGAGTTTTGGTTCAAACGGAGATGATTGGTGCGTCCGTTATGAAAAATCAACTATGAGTTTTTTGGTGAATCATGGGAAAAGGCCATCCGGGCGAGTTTTGTGCACCGTTCCGTTAGAAATGAAAGTGCCAAAAACCCACCAAACATGAGCTTTGGGTCAAACGAAGATGATTGGTTGCGTCCGTTGCCAAAAATTCAACTGCGAGTTTTTGGTGAATCATGGGGAAAACGGCCATCCCGAGCGAGTTTTGCAGCACCGTTTTGTCGAAATGGAAATGCAAAAAACCCACCATACATGAGTTTTGGGTCAAACGGAGTTGATGGGTGCGTCCGTGTGAAAAATTCAATGCGAGATTTTTGTGAATCAGTGGAAAAACGACCACCCCGCTCCATTTTTGCAGCACCGTTCCATAAAAAATGGAAGTGCAAAAAACCCACCAAACAAGAGTTTTGGTTCAAACAGAGCTGATTGGGTGCGTCTGTTGCGAAAAATTAAACTGTGAGTTTTTTGGTGAATCTGTGGGAAAACGGCCATCCCGAGCAAGTTTTGCGGCACCGTTCCGTCAGAAAATGAAAGTGCCAAAACCCACCAAACATGAGTTTTGGGTCAACGAAGATGATTGGGTGCGTCCGTTGCGAAAAATTCAACAGCGAGTTTTTTGGTGAATCAGTGGGAAAAACGGTCATCCCGAGTGAGTTTTGCAGCACCGTTTCGATGGAAATGGAAATGCCAAAAAACAACCAAACATGAGTTTTGGAATCAAGAGATGATTGGGTGCGTCCGTGCGAAAAATTCAACTTCGAGTTTTTTTTGGTGAATCAGTGGGAAAAATGACCATCCCGCTCGATTTTTGCGGCACCGTTCCGTCAGAAATGAAAGTGCCAAAAACCCACCAAACATGAGTTTTGGTTCAAACGGAGATGATTGGGTGCGTCCGTTGTGAAAAATTCAACTGTGAGTTTTTTGGTGAATCTGTGGGAAAACGGCCATCCCGAGCGAGTTTTGCGGCACCGTTCCGTCGGAAATGAAAGTGCCAAAATCCCACCAAACATGAGTTTTGGGTCAAACGGAGATGATTAGGTGCGTCCATTGCAAAAAATTCAACTGCGAGTGTTTTGGATGAATCAGGGGAAAAACGACCATCCCGCTCGATTTTTGCGGCACCGTTCCGTCAGAAATGAAAGTGCCAAAAAACCCACCAAACATGGGTTTTGGGTCAAACGAAGAGATTAGGTGCGTGCGTTACGAAAAATGCAATGCGACTTTTGGTGAATCAGTGGGAAAAAGACAAACCCCGCTCGATTTTCGCGGCACCGTTCCGTCAGAAATGAAAGTGCCAAAAACCCACCAAACATGAGTTTTAGGTCAAACAAAGATGATTCGGTGCATCCATTGCGAAAAATTCAACTACAAGTTTTCTGTGAAACAGTGGAAAACCGCCATGCCGAATCAAGTTTGCGGCACCAATTCATGGAAAATGAAAGTGCCAAAACCCCACCAAACATGAGTTTGAGGTCAAACAAGATGATTCGGTGCGTCCATTGCGAAAAATTCAACTACGAGTTTTTTGGTGAATCAGGGGAAACGACCAACCCGCACGATTTTTGCGGCACCATTCCGTTGGAAATGAAAGTGCCAAAATCCAACCAAACAGAGTTTGGGGTCAAACGGAGATGATTGGGTGCGTCTGTTGTGAAAAATTCAATGGCGAGTTTTTTGGTGAATCAGTGGGAAAACGGCCATACCGAGCGATTTGCGACACCGTTCCGTTGGGATGAAAGTGCCAAAAACCACCAAACATGAGTTTTGGGACAAACGGAGATGATTGGGTGCGTCTGTTGCGAAAAATTCAAACGGCGGGTTTTTTGGTGAATCAGTGAGAAAATGGCCATCCCGAGGCAATTTGCGGGCACCGTTCCTTCGGAAATGAAAGTGCCAAAAAACCCACCAAACATGAGTTTTGGGTCAAACGGAGATGATTGGGTGCGTCCGTTCTGAAAATTCAATGTGAGTTTTTGGTGAAAACAGTGGGAAAAACGGCCATGCCGAGCGAGTTTTTGCGGCACCGTTTCGTCGAAAATGAAAGTGCCAAAACCTACCAAACATGAGTTTTGGGTCAAAGGATGATTGAGTGCGTCCGTTGCGAAAAATTAACTGCGAGTTTTATAGTTATCAGTGGAAAAAACGGCCATACGAGCGAGTTTTGTGGTGAATTCAACGCCATTGTTTTGGTGAATGAAAGAATGGGAGAAACGGCCATCTCACTCATTTTTGCGGCACCGTTCCGTTGAAATGAAGTCCCAAAAACCCACCAACATGAGTTTTGGGGTGCGTCAGTGCGAAAAATTCAACTGCGTGTTTCTTGGGAATCAGTGGGAAAACGACATCCCCAGCGAGTTTTGTGGCACCGTTCCGTCGGAAACGGAAGTGTCAAAACTCATCAAACATGAGTTTTGGGTCAAACGGAGATGGATTGGGCGTTCGTGCTAAAAATTCAATACGAGCTGTCTCGTGAACAGTGGGGAAAACGGCCATACCGAGCGAGTTCTTTGCGGCACCGTTCCATCAAAATGAAAGTGTCAAAAACCCACCAAGCATAAGTTTTAGGTCAAACGAAGATGATTGGGTGCGTCCGTTGTGAAAAATTCAACTAACTACGAGTTTTTCTGGTGCAACAGAGGGAAAAACGGCCATGCCGAGCGAGTTTTGCGGCACACGTTTCGTCGAAATGAAAGTGCAAAAACCCACCAAACTGAGTTTTGGGTCAAAACGAACATGATTGGGTGCGTCCGTTGTGAAAAATTCAACTGCATTTTTTTTGGTGAATCAGTGGGAGAATGGCCTCCGCTCTAATTTTGCGGCACGTTCCATCGGAAATGAAAGTGCCAAAAACCCACCAAACATGAGTTTTGGGTCAAACTGAGATGATTCGGTGCGTCCGTTGCGAAAAATTCAACTACGTGTTTTTTGGTGAATCAGTGGGAAACGGCCATCCCGAACGAGTTTTGCGGCAACCGTCCGGTGGGAAATGGAAGTGCCAAACCCCATCAAACAAGAGTTTTGGGTCAAACGGAGATGATTGGGTGCGTTCGTTGCGAAAAATTCAACTACGAGCTGTCTCGTGATAGTGGGAAAACTGCCATACCGAGCGTGTTTTGCGGCACCGTTCAAAACCGACCAAGCATAAGTTTTAGGTCAAACGAAGATGATTGGGTGCGTCCGTTGTGAAAATTCAACTACGAGTTTTTCTAGTGAAACAGAGGGAAAAACGGCCATGCCGAGCGAGTTTTGCAGCACCGTTTCGTCGAAAATGAAAGTGCCAAAACCCCACCAAACATGAGTTTTGTGATGCGAACCCGCTAGGGTTTTTGCCCGATCTTTCGATGAGAAACGGGGATACTCGATTGGTGGATGGAGATGACGTTCACGGCCCGACTACAGCCCTCAAGACCGCGCCTTAGCAACCGATACACCACGTCCAATAGCCGTCACGATCTGTGGAGCGCGACAACCAGCCCCTAGGGCTCCCGTCCTGCAAGCAATCGAAGAACTAGCAAGAACGAGGAAACAAGCACTGAATTTGCAAGATGAAATTGAAGGTTTCAAACTGAATCTTAATCTACAATGGGGTTCCGAAGACAAGGAGACGGGCGGCTGATCCTGCACGCGCGCCTACAAGCAAGTAGCTAAGGCTAAACTTGATCTAAACAAACCCAACCCGACCATGGGCGGCTATAGAGGGATATAAGTAGATGGATTGACGACCAAAAGAGTGTTGGGGTCGTCCTCCAACCCTAGGACGTGTCCCTAATGGACCCAACTTGATACAGGGCCATAAGCCCAAAATGAGGTGACGCAGCACCCTGGACAGCAAGACCTGTCGACGGTAATTGGATCATTGCCGCTGCTGCCGAACAGATATTGACGTGAGACTTGATTCATATGAAAGTAAACTTGATAAGCTTTCCAACAAGTCCTGAAGCGCCTGAATCCGAATCCGTATGCAACCGTGGTGGCGGTCACAAGTTGGTGCTTTGCTGCTGCAGTCCGAATCCAGCTAGCCGCGAGTCCTTCTCCCTTTCGGTCTTCTCCTTGGTTCCTAATCAAAACAAGAGTGCACGCGTTTCCATTGTCTAAACAAGATGGACAAGAGCTTATCATGGAACTCACTTGATGATTAGTTGACGAGCACGAGCACGAGAGGACCAGCTATAGGTTGTGTCGGAGAGGATGTATCGCTGGTGTTTGATGTCCTCATCATTCCTCCCTTTCTTGCATTTGAGTCGTCCTCGACTCAAGCTCATCTTCCTCACCCAAATAAGGCTTCAAATCTGCAATGTTAAATGTGGGACTAACCCCAAAATCTGCAGGAAGATCAAGCTTATATGCATTCTCGTTTATTTCGTTGCAGCACTTTAAAAGGACCATCAGCTCTAGGCATCAATTTGGATTTTCTCAGTTCTGGAAATCTATCTTTTCGCAAATGCAACCAAACCAAATCCCCAGGTTCCAGAATCAATTGCTTTCTACCTTTATCTCCAGCACATTTGTACTTAGCATTCATGCGCTCTATGTTTTCTTTAGTGGCTTCATGCAATTTTAACATCAATTCAGCACGTTGCTTAGCATCAAAATTCATTTTTTCAGAACTTGGCAAAGGCATTAATCATAGGAGCACGTGGCAAGAAGCCATAGACAATCTCGAAAGGACACATTTTTGTAGTAGAATGCAATGAACGATTATAAGCGAACTCAATATGAGGCAAACATTCTTCCCACATCTTAATATTCTTCTTTAAAACAGCCCTTAACATAGTGGATAAAGTTCTATTTACTACTTCAGTTTGACCATCAGTTTGGGGATGACAAGTGGTGGAAAATAAAAGCTTAGTCCCCAATTTAAACCACAAAGTCTTCCAAAAATGACTAAGAAATTTAGCATCACGATCAGAAACAATTGTGTTGGGCACACCATGTAAGCGAACAATTTCTCGAAAGAACAAATCAGCAATATTTGTAGCATCATCAGTTTTATGACATGGTATGAAATGTGCCATCTTAGAAAATCTATCAACAACCACAACACACTATCAAGTCCCCTCCTAGTCCTTGGTAATCCCAACACAAAATCCATAGATATATCCTCCCAAGGAGCATTAGGAACAGGAAGAGGTAGATACAACCGTGGGGATTTAACCGTGACTTTGCCTTTTGACATGTTGTGCAACGAGCAACAAACCTCTCCACATCTCTCTTCATCCTTGGCCAAAAGAAATGACCAGCAAGTATGTCCTCGGTCTTCTTTGCTCCAAAATGTCCCATCAAGCCACCTCCATGTGCTTCCTGCAACAACAACAACGAACAGAGCTAGCTGGAATGCATAGCTTGTTAGCTCTAAACAACAAACCATCACTAACGATGAATTTGTTCCATCCTTTTCCATCTTTACAATGCAGCAACACGTCTCTAAAATCAGCATCGTGAACATATTGGTCCTTAATTGTTTCTAACCCAAAGATCTTATAATCAAGTTGATTCAGCAAAGTATATCTCCGTGACAAAGCATCAGCAATAATATTCTCCTTCCCTTTCTTGTGTTTAATAATATAAGGAAAAGATTCAATAAATTCAACCCATTTTGCATGCCTACGATTCAGTTTTCCTTGACTACGAATATGTTTTAAAGATTCATGATCAGAATGGATAACAAACTCTTTGGGCCACAAATAATGCTGCCATGTCTCTAATGTTCGAACAAGAGCATAGAGTTCTTTATCATAAGTAGAATAATTGAGAACAGGCCCACTCAATTTCTCACTAAATATGCAATAGGCTTTCCCTCTTGTAACAAAACACCTCCCAGACCAATTCCACTAGCATCACATTCAAGCTCAAAAGTCTTATTAAAATCAGGAAGTTGTAGGAGAGGCGCGTGAGTTAACTTATCTTTCAACATGTCGAATGAATTCTCTTGTGTTTTGCCCCACTCAAAAGGCACCCCCTTCTTGGTAAGCTCATTCAATGGTGCAGCAATGGTGCTGAAATCCTTCACAAAACGGCGATAGAATCCAGCAAGTCCTAGGAAACTCCGCACCTGGGTGATAGTCTTTGGAACAGGCCATCCCTGTATAGCTTCCACCTTGGCTTGATCAACCTCAATTCCCTGTGGAGTTACAACATAACCAAGAAAAGACACTCGATCGGTGCAAAAGGTGCACTTCTCAAGGTTACCAAATAAGCGTGCCTCGCGTAGTGCATTAAAAACAGCACGTAAATGATCAAGATGTTCATCCAATGATTTGCTGTAAATTAATATATCATCAAATATACGACAACGAATTTCCCAATGAAAGCACGCAAAACCTCGTTCATTAATCTCATGAAGTACTAGGTGCATTAGTTAACCCAAAAGGCATGACTAACCACTCATATAAACCGAACTTAGTTTGAAAGCAGTTTTCCATTCATCTCCCATTTCATACATACGAATCTGGTGGTACCCACTACGTAAATCAACTTTTGAAAACACAACAGCACCACTCAGTTCATCTAGCATATCATCTAATCGTGGAATAGGGTGTCGATATCGAATGGTGATATTATTAATAGCTCTACAATCAACACACATACGCCATGTTCCATCTTCTTAGGCACTAAAATTACTGGAACAGCACAAGGGCTAAGGGATTCTCGCACATAACCTTTGTCCAGTAGTTCTTGCACTTGTCGCTGATTTCCTTTGTTTCTTCCGGTTTGTCCTGTATGGCGCACGGTTTGGCAAGATGCACCAGGAATAAGATCAATTTGGTGCTCAATCCCGCGTAGTGGTGGCAGCCCCGCTGGTACCGCACTTGGAAACACATCGGAATACTCCTGCAAAACGTTAGCAACAGCAGGGGGCAAAGAACATTGCATATCCTCAATTGAAATCAAAGCATCCTTGCATATCAAAGCATAAGCAACAGAAGTGGATGCATTGAACTCATTAATATCTGATTTGGTAGCTATCATACAACGTCCTTTCAGTTTTATCTCATCTTTGTTACCAATTACAGATTTATCATTTTATTGCTCTCGCTCTTTGCTTTAGTAGCCCTTGCAACATCAGTTTGCATAATAGTTTCAGGGGACATAGGATGCAGCACAATTTTGCGATCATGGTATAGAAAAGAATACTGATTTGATCTACCATGATGCATAGAATCTCTATCAAATTGCCAAGGTCTACCTAGCAGAATGTTACAAGCTTGCATAGGCACAACATCACATTCAACAATATCTTTGTAGGATCCGATGGAAAAATTGATTCTCACAAGTCTAGTTACCTTTGCCTTACCACTGTTGTTCAGCCATTGGATGTAGTAGGGATGCGGGTGTGGTTTGGTGTTGAGGGCAAGTTTCTGCACCATATCGCTGCTTGCCAAGTTGTTGCAGCTACCTCCATCAATGATCATGCGGCAGGAACGCTCTTTGATGACACACTTTGTTTGGAATAAATATGTCGCTGATTTTGCTCCGCCTTCTCCATTTGTGCACTAAGCACTCGCTGCACGATCAAGCTTTCATAGTGGTCCGCTTCACCTGCATTAATATGTTCTTCTCTATTTGTTCTTCATTACCTGCATGGTCAGTCGCAAGCAGTGCAAGCGTGTCTTCATCAAAATCACTAGCAGATGAGCACTCACCATCATCTTTGACAATCATAACTCGCTTGTTTGGACAGTCACGCATCATGTGTCCATATCCCTTGCACCGGTGACATTGTATGTTGCTTGTTCTACCCGTCGATGCCACGGATGAAGTACTCGCAGCAGGCTTTTGCATCGTCTTTGCAACTGAATTTGTGGGAGCAGCTCGAGTCTTGTCACTAGATGATGGAGTAGACATACGTGTAGATGGAGTTGTAGTCATGCGTTGCTGCCATGAATTAGCCTTCCCTGCAGAAATATTAGTCCTTGCGCTAGCACGTCGTCCCTGCACTTCCCTTTCAGCTTTACAAGCAAGATGAAACAAACGGGTTACACTATTGTATTCCTTGTAAGCGAGGATGTCCTGAATTTCCCGATTTAAACCCACCAAAAATCTAGCCATAGCCGGTTCCTCATCCTCCTCTAGGTTACAACGCAACATACCCGTTTGTAATTCCTGATAATATTCTTCTACACTTTTAGCACCTTGTCTCAATTGCTGCAACTTATTTATCATATCACGGGCATAGTAAGATGGAACAAATCTAGCTCTCATGGCTCGTTTCAGCGCATCCCAAGTTGTAGGTAAGTTATTAGGATTTTTCTTGCCATATTCTATCCACCAAACAGAAGCAAAATCTGTAAACTCACTAGTAGCAGCCCTAACACGTGTAGTCTCAGGAAATTCATGACATGCAAACTTTTGATCAACAGCAATCTCCCAAGTAATGTAGGCATCAGGGTCATATTTACCATCAAAAGGAGGTATCTTAAATTTAATCTTACTGAAAGCATCATCATTATTGTGTACCTCGCGTCGGCGGTTGCCACCCATACCTCTACGGTTGTGACGTAGGCGTCGTCGATCACGAGCGTCTTGATCATCATGCTCAGTATCAGCAGTGTAGTCATCTTCATGACTACCGTGCTCTCGATCTCCCTCCTTTTCTTCTTTATGCTTCTCTTTATCTTCGGTGTGGAAGTCATCAAATCGCCTTAGGAGAGCAGCAAGGCTTTTGTCCACACTAGCAACGGATTCCTCCAAACTTGTAAGCTTGTTGTTTGTGGCCATCTGCGTAGCCTCCAACTGCCCCAGCTTTTCATTTGTCACCTGCAAGTCATTATCAAGTCCCTCTGTGTGCAGCTTCACTTTCCTTTCAAAATGCTGTATGATGCCCTTAGTGCGAGGTGTATAGTGTTTTCGTTGTCATCATCTCCCCCTGTCATGGTTCAAAACAAAGACAACAAGAAAGGCAAGTGAAGAAATAAAAGCCCTACAACTACTAGGATGTAGCTACAGCAAGTCTCTCACACTCAACTTGTTACACAAGTTCTTACCAATTCTTACCTTGCTTGACAGGAGGGGTCGTCTACCAACAAGTCTTCAGCAATGGATGAAGTGTATCGGTGCTGCGGCACAACCTGTCAAGCTGTCAATAGAGTATGTGGAGCTATAGGTGGGCTGAAACAAGGACGAACTAGCAGCACGTTAGTTATAAAGGCGAGCTGAATAAACGTTCGACGACGGTACTGTGCTGGTCCTAGGCTAGACCGTGCTAGAGACGCGAGCCTGGACACAAAGGAAACCACAGCACACCCCTGAAAACAAGATGGAACAAACCTAAAATCAATATGAAAAACAGCCCCTTTTCTTTTGAATCTTTTCTCTTTTTTTTTTTTTTTTTTTTTTTTTTGGGCAACCTCAAAAACTGATTATATGAACAAAAGAATACAAAGGAGCAATTCGGTACACACACCACAACTCTCTCTCTCTCTCTCTCTAGAGTAAGGCCGAACAAGTATGGAGTTATCTTTCTTTTGGATCACAGAAGGACTCACGTAGATGGAGTTCAGGATATATTAACAAGCGGGCTCCAATTTGTACTCGGTTTTCACTCAGAACCACCACAAACGGATTCCACCTATTGCCGAGTTCTACTCGGTTTCCTTCCTTTTTTTTATCACGTTGGTGGAACTCAGATTGGAACTCAACTCGATCCGGACCAAGACCACAGACAGTTCAATTCCGACTTCACAACAGATTCGACAGAGAGAAGATATGGTAATACTCGGCTGTGTATAGATGGTGACAAGAACTCGAAACTCTAAAGGACTAGACACTAAGACCAGCAACTCGACACAAACCGAAGCAACGCAATTCAACAAGCCCTAACTAAACGGTACTAGCCAAGGCACAAAGGTTTAATAGGATTATGGAAAAACTAATCTACTATATTTTTTTTTTTGGCTTTTCTGGACTATAGGAAATTAATTAAAAACAGCAATGGATTAGAAGCCTCTCACCGAAGAACCTTGCTCTGATTACCAACTGATGCGAACCCGCTAGGGTTTTTGCCCGATCTTTCGATGAGAAACGGGGATAACTCGATTGGTGGATGGAGATGACGTTCACGGCCCGACTACAGCCCTCAAGACCGCGCCTTAGCACACCGATACACCACGTCCAATAGCCGTCACGATCTTGTGGAGCGCGACAACCAGCCCCTAGGGCTCCCGTCCTGCAAGCAATCGAAGAACTAGCAAGAACGAGGAAACAAGCACTGAATTTGCAAGATGAAATTGAAGGTTTCAAACTGAATCTTAATCAACAATGGGTTTCCGAAGACAGGGAGACGGGCGGCTGATCCTGCACGCGCGCCTACAAGCAAGTAGCTAAGGCTAAACTTGATCTAAACAAAACCCAACCCGACCATGGCGGCTATAGAGGGATATAAGTAGATGGATTGACGACCAAAAGAGTGTTGGGGTCGTCCTCCAACCCTAGGACGTGTCCCTAATGGACCCAACTTGATACATGGGCCATAAGCCCAAAATGAGGTGACGCAGCACCCTGGACAGCAAGACCTGTCGACGGTAATTGGATCATTGCCGCTGCTGCCGAACAGATATTGACGTGAGACTTGATTCATATGAAAGTAAACTTGATAAGCTTTCCAACAAGTCCTGAAGCGCCTGAATCCGAATCCGTATGCAACCGTGTGGCGGTCACAAGTTGGTGCTTTGCTGCAGTCCGAATCCAGCTAGCGCGAGTCCTTCTCCCTTTCGGTCTTCTCCTTGGTTCCTAATCAAAACAAGAGTGCACGCGTTTCCATTGTCTAAACAAGATGGACAAGAGCTTATCATGGAACTCACTTGATGATTAAGTTGACGAGCACGAGCACGAGTAAGAGGACCAGCTATAGGTTGTGTCGGAGAGGATGTATCGCTGGTGTTGATGTCCTCATCATTTTGGGTCAAACAGAGATGATTGAGTGCGTTCGTTGCGAAAAATTCATCTGCGAGTTTTCTAGTTAATCAATGGGAAAACGGCCATACCGAGCGAGTTTTGCGGCACCGTTACGTCGAAAATGAAAGTGTCAAATACCCACCAAACATGAGTTTTACGTCAAACGAAGATGATTGGGTGCGTCCGTTGCGAAAAATTCAACTGCTAGTTTTTTGGTGAATCAGTGGGAAAAATGACCATCCCGCTTGATTTTTGCGGCACCGTTCCGTTGGAAATGAAAGTGCCAAAACCCACCAAACATGAGTTTTGGGTCAAACGGAGATGACTGGGTGCGTCCGTTGCGAAAAATTCAACTGCGAGTTTTTTGGTGAATCTGTGGGAAAATGGCCATCCCAAGTGAGTTTTGCGTCACCATTCCATCAGAAATGAAAGTGCCAAAAACCCACCAACATGAGTTTGGGCAAATTGGAGCGTCCGTTGCAAAAAATTCACTGTGAGTTTTCTAGTGAATCAGTGGGAAAACGGTCATACTGAGCGAGTTTTGCGGCACCGTTCCGTTGGAAATGAAAGTGCAAAAAACCCACCAAACATGAGTTTTGGGTCAAACGGAGATGATTTGGTGCGTCTGTTTGCGAAAAATTCAACGGCGAGTTTTTTTGGTGAATCAGTGGGCAAACGGCCATCCCGAACGAGTTTATGGGCACCGTTTCGTCAAAAATGAAAGTGCCAAAAACCCACCAAACATGAGTTTTGGGTCAAACAGAGATGATTAGGTGCGTCCGTTGCGAAAAATTCAACTGCGAGTTTTCTAGTTAATCAGTGGAAAAAATGGCCATACCGAGCGAGTTTTGCGGCACCCGTTCCGTCGAAAGGAAAGTGCCAAAACCCACCAAACATGAGTTTTAGGTCAAACGAAGATGATTGGGTGTGTCCGTTGCGAAAAATCAACTGCGAGTTTTTTTGGTGAATCAGTGGGAAACGGCCATCCCGAGCGAGTTTTGCGGCACCGTTCCGTCAGAAATGAAAGTGCCAAAAACCCACCAAACATGAGTTTTAGGTCAAACGAAGATGATTGGGTGTGTCCGTTGCGAAAAATTCAACAGCGAGTTTTTTGGTGAATCAGTGGGAAAACGGCCATCCCGAGCGAGTTTTGCGGCATCGTTCCGTCGGAAATGAAAGTGCCAAAAACCCACCAAACATGAGTTTTGGGTCAAACGAAGATGATTGGGTGCGTCCGTTGCGAAAAATTGAACTGCGAGTTTTTTGGTGAATCAGTGGGAAAACGACCATCCCGAGCGAGTTTTGCGGCATCGTTCCGTCGGAAATGAAAGTGCCAAAAACCCACCAAACATGAGTTTTGGGTCAAACGAAGATGATTGGGTGCGTCCGTTGCGAAAAATTGAACTGCGAGTTTTTTGGTGAATTAGTGGGAAAAACGGCCATCCCGAGTGAGTTTTGCAGCACCGTTTCGTCGGAAATGGAAATGCGAAAAACCCACCATACATGAGTTTTGGATCAAACGAAGATGATTGGGTGCGTCCTTTCGAAAAATTCAACTGCGAGTTTTTTTGATGAATTAGTGGGAAAAACGACCATCCCTCGCGATTTTTTGCGGCACCGTTCCGTCAGAAATGAAAGTGCCAAAAACCCACCAAACATGAGTTTTGGTTCAAACGGAGATGATTGGGTGCGTCCGTTACGAAAAATTCAACTATGAGTTTTTTGGTGAATCAGTGGGAAAACGGCCATCCCGGGCGAGTTTTGTGGCACCGTTCCGTTAGAAATGAAAGTGCCAAAAACCCACCAAACATGAGTTTTGGGTCAAACGAAGATGATTGGGTGCGTCCGTTGCCAAAATTTCAACTGCGAATTTTTTGGTGAATCATTGGGGAAAACGGCTATCCCGAGCGAGTTTTGCAGCACCGTTTTGTCGGAAATGGAAATGCAAAAAACCCACCAAACATGAGTTTTGGGTCAAACGGAGATGATTTGGTGCGTCTGTTGCGAAAAATTCAACGGCGAGTTTTTTGGTGAGTCAGTGGGCAAACGGCCATCCCGAACGAGTTTATGGGCACCGTTTCGTCAAAAATGAAAGTGCCAAAAACCCACCAAACATGAGTTTTGGGTCAAACGAGATGATTGGGTGCGTCCGTTGCGAAAAATTCAACTGCGAGTTTTCTAGTTATCAGTGGAAAAAGGCCATCCGAGCGAGTTTTTGCGGCACCGTTCCGTCGAAAAGGAAAGTGCCAAAAACCCACCAAACATGAGTTTTAGGTCAAACGAAGCTGATTGGGTGCGTTCGTTGAGAAAAATTTAACTACTAGTTTTTTGGTGAATCAGTGGGAAAAACGACCACCCCGCTTGATTTTTGCGGCACCGTTCCGTTGGAAATGAAAGTGCCAAAACCCCACCAAACATGAGTTTTGGGTCAGATGGAGATGACTGTGGGTGTCCGTTGCGAAAAAATCAACTGCGAGTTTTCTATTGAATCAGTGGGAAAAACGGTCATACCGAGCAGTTTTGCGGCCCCGTTCCGTCAAAATGAAAGTGCCAAAACCCACCAACATGAGTTTTAGGGTCAAACAAAGATGATTCGGTTCGTCCATTGCGAAAAATTCAACTAGTGTTTTCTGGTGAAATAGTGGGAAAAACGGCCATGCCGAGCGTTTTGCGGCACCGTTTCGTGGAAATGAAAGTGCCAAAAACACACCAAACATGAGTTTTAGGTCAAACGAAGATGATTGGGTGCGTCTGTTGTGAAAATTCAACTGCGAGTTTTCTGGTGAACAGTGGGAAAAACGGCCATGCCGAGCAAGTTTTGCGGCACCGTTTCGTGGAAAATGAAAGTGCCAAAAACCCAACAATCATGAGTTTTAGGTCAAACGAAGATGATTGGGTGCGTCCGTTGCGAAAAATTCAACTGCATTTTTTTGGTGAATCAGTGGGAGAAACGGCCATCCCGCTCAATTTTTGCGGCACCGTTCCGTTGGCAATGAAAGTGCCAAAAACCCACCAAACATGAGTTTTGGGTCAAACTGAGATGATTGGGTCTGTCCGTTGCGAAAAATTCAACTGCGTGTTTTTTGGTGAATCAGTGTGAAAACCGCCATCCCGAGCGAGTTTTGCGGCACCGTCCCGTCGGAATTGGAAGCGCCAAAAACCCATCAAATATGAGTTTTGGGTCAAACGGAGATGATTGGGTGCATTCGTTGCGAAAAATTCAACTACGAGATGTCTCGTCAAACAGTGGGGAAAACGGCCATACCGAGCGAGTTTTGCGGCACCGTTCCGTCAAAAATGAAAGTGCCAAAAACTAACCAAGCATAAGTTTTAGGTCAAACGAAGATGATTGGCTGTGTCCATTGCGAAAAATTCAACTGCGAGTTTTTTTGGTGAATCAGTGGGAAAAACGGTCTTCCCGCTCGATTTTTATGGCACCGTTCCGTCAGAAATAAAAGTGCCAAAACCCCCCCAAACATGAGTTTTAGGTCAAACGAAGATGATTGGGTGCGTCCATTGCGAAGAATTCAACTTCGAGTTTTTTTGGTGAATCAGTGGGAAAAATGGCCATCCCGCTCATTTTTTGCGGCACCGTCTTATCGGAAATCAAAAGTGCCAAAAACCCACCAAACATGAGTTTTGGATCAAACGGAGATGATTGGGTGCGTCCTTTGCAAAAAATTTCAACTGCGAGTTTCTCGTGAATCAGTGGGAAAATGTTCATACCAGCGAGTTTTGCGGCACCCGTTCCGTCGAAAATGAAAGTGCTGAAACCCACCAAACATGAGTTTTAGGTCAACAAAGATGATTTCGGTGCATCCATTGCGAAAAATTCAACTACGAGTTTTTTTTGGTGAATCAGTGGGAAAAACGACCAACCCGCACGATTTTTGCGGCACGATTCCGTTGGAAATGAAAGTGCCAAAAACCAACCAAACATGAGTTTTGGGTCAAACGGAGATGATTGGGTGCGTCTGTTGTGAAAAATTCAACGGCGAGTTTTTTGGTGAATCAGTGGGAAAACGGCCATACCGAGCGAGTTTTGCGACACCGTTCCGTCGGAAATAAAAGTGCCATAAACTCACCAAACATGAGTTTTGGGTCAAACGGAGATGATTGGGTGCGTCCGTTCTGAAAATTCAACTGCGAGTTTTTTAGTGCATAAGTGGAGAAGCCAACCGCGAGTTTTGCGGCACTATCCGAACGAGTTTTGGGCTCGTTAATTAACCGTTTTCGTCGAAAATTAAACTGCCAAAACCCACAAACATGAGTTTTGGTCAACAAAATGATTCGGTGCGTGCATTGCAAAAAATTCGACTACGAGATTTTTTGGTGAATCAGTGGGAAAAATGACCATCCCGCATGATTTTTGCGACACCGTTCCGTTGGAAATGAAAGTGCCAAAACCCCCCAACATGAGTTTTGGGTCAAACAGAGATGATTGGGTGCGTCTGTTGTGAAAAATTCAACGTCGAGTTTTTTGGTTAATCAGTGGGAAAACGGCCATACCGAGCGAGTTTTGCGGCACCGTTCCGTCGGAAATGAAAGTGCCAAAAACCCACCAAACATGAGTTTTATGTCAAACAAAGATGATTCGGTGCATCCATTGCGAAAAATTCAACTACGAGTTTTTTTGGTGAATCAGTGGGAAACGACCAACCCGCACGATTTTTTGCGGCACCATTCCGTTGGAAATGAAAGTGCCAAAAACCAACCAACATGAGTTTTGGGTCAAACGAGATGATTGGGACGTCTGTTGTGAAAAATTTCAACGCGAGTTTTTTTGGTGAATCAGTGGGAAAACGCCATACCGGCGAGTTTTGCGACACCACCGTTC
This sequence comes from Coix lacryma-jobi var. lacryma-jobi, assembly GCA_009763385.1. Lineage (NCBI taxonomy): Eukaryota > Viridiplantae > Streptophyta > Magnoliopsida > Poales > Poaceae > Coix > Coix lacryma-jobi. The sequence goes on from CM019824.1 coordinate 112,470,301, forward strand.
CGTCGGAAATGAAAGTGCCATAAACTCACCAAACATGAGTTTTGGGTCAAACGGAGATGATTGGGTGCGTCCATTCTGGAAAATTCAACTGCGAGTTTTTTAGTGCATAAGTGGGAAAAACGACCATACCGAACGAGTTTTGCGGCACCGTTCCGTCGAAAATTAAAGTGCCAAAAACCCACCAAACATGAGTTTTAGGTCAAACAAAAATGATTCGGTGCGTGCATTGCGAAAAATTCAACTACGAGATTTTTTGGTGAATCAGTGGGAAAAACGACCATCCCGCACTATTTTTGCGACACCGTTCCGTTGGAAATGAAAGTGCCAAAACCCACCCAAACATGAGTTTTGGGTCAAACGGAGATGATTAGGTGCGTCCATTGCGAAAATTCAACTGCGAGTTTTTTTGATGAATCAGTGGGAAAAACCGACCATCCCGCTCGATTTTTTGCGGCACCGTTCCGTCGAAATGGAAGTGCCAAAAACCCACCAAACATGGGTTTTGGGTCAAACGAAGATGATTAGGTGCGTCCGTTACGAAAAATGCAAATGCGACTTTTTTGGTGAATCATGGGAAAAACGACCAACCCGCTCGATTTTTGCGGCTCCGTTCCGTCAGAAATGAAAGTGCCAAACCCCACCAAACCTGAGTTTTGGTCAAACGAAGATGATTGGGTGTGTCCGTTGCGAAAAATTCATCTGCGAGTTTTTTGGTGAATCAGTGGGAAAACCCATCCCGAGCGAGTTTTGCGGCACCGTTGCGTGAGAAATGAAAGTGCCAAAAACCCACCAAACATGAGTTTTAGGTCAAACGGAGATGATTGGGTGCGTCCGTTGTGAAAAATTCAACAGCGAGTTTTCTAGTTAATCAGTGGAAAAACGGCCATACCCGAGCTTGTTTTGCGGCACCGTTCCGTCGAAAATGAAAGTGCCAAAAACCCCCAAACATGAGTTTTAGGTCAAACGAAGGTGATTGGGTGCGGCCGTTGCGAAATTTAACTGCTAGTTTTTGGGTGAATCAGTGGGAAAACGGCCATCCCTAGCGAGTTTTCGGCACCGTTCCGTCGAAAAATGAAAGTGCCAAAAACCCACCAAACATGTGTTTTGGGTCAAACGAATGATTGGGTGCGTCCGTTGCGAAAAATTCAACAGCGAGTTTTTTGGTGAATTAGTGGGAAAAACGGCCATCCGAGTGAGTTTTGCAGCACCGTTTCGTCAGAAATGGAAATGCCAAAAACCACCAAACATGAGTTTTGGATCAAACAGATATGATTGGGTGCGTCCGTTGCGAAAAATTCAACTTTGAGTTTTTTTGTGAATCAGTGGGGAAAAATGACCATCCCGCTCGATTTTTGCGGCACCGTTCCGTCAGAAATGAAAGTGTCAAAAACCCACCAAACATGGGTTTTGGGTCAAATGAAGATGATTAGGTGTGTCCGTTACGAAAATGCAAATGCGACTTTTTGGTGAATCAGTGGGAAAAATGACCATCCCGCTCGATTTTTGCGGCACCGTTCCGTCAGAAATTAAAGTGCCAAAAACCCACCAAACATGAGTTTTGGTTCAAACGGAGATGATTGGGTGCGTCCGTTGCGAAAAATTCAACTGTGAGTTTTTTGGTGAATCTGTGGGAAAACGGCCATCCCGAGCGAGTTTTGCGGCACCGTTTCATCAGAAATGAAAGTGCCAAAATCCCACCAAACATGAGTTTTGGGTCAAACGGAGATGATTAGGTGCGTCCATTGCGAAAAATTCAACTGCGAGTTTTTTTGATGAATCAGTGGGAAAAACGCCATCCCGCTCGATTTTTTGCGGCACCCGTTCCGTCAAAATGAAAGTGCCAAAAACCGACCAAACATGGGTTTTGGGTCAAACGAAGATGATTAGGTGCGTCCGTTACGAAAAATGCAAATGCGACTTTTTTGGTGAATCAGTGGGAAAACGACCACCCGCTCGATTTTTGCAGCACCGTTCCGTCAGAAATGAAAGTGCCAAAAACCCACCAAACATGAGTTTTAGGTCAAACAAGATGATTCGGTGCATCCATTGCGAAAAATTCAACTACGTGTTTTCTGGTGAAACAGTGGGAAAAACGGCCATGCCGAGCAAGTTTTGCGGCACCATTCATGGAAAATGAAAGTGCCAAAAACCCACCAAACATGAGTTTTGGTCAAACAAAGATGATTCGGTGCGTCCATTGCGAAAAATTCAACTACGAGTTTTTTTGGTGAATCAGTGGGAAAACGACCAACCCGCACGATTTTTGCGGCACCATTCCGTTGAAATGAAAGTGCCAAAAACCAACCAACATGAGTTTTGGGTCAAACGGAGATGATTGGGTGCGTCTGTTGTGAAAAATTCAATGGCGAGTTTTTTGGTGAATTTGTGGGAAAACGGCCATACCGAGCGAGTTTTTGCGACACACTCCGTTCCGTTGGAATGAAAGTGCCAAAACCCACCAAACATGAGTTTTGGGGACCAACGGAGATGATTGGTGCGTCTGTTGCGAAAATTCAACGGTGAGTTTTTTGGTGAATCAGAGAGAAAACGGCCATCCCGAGGCAGTTTTTGCGGCACCGTTCCGTCGAAATGAAAGTGCCAAAAACCCACCAAACATGAGTTTTTGGGTCAAACGGAGATGATTGGGTGCGTCCGTTCTGAAAAATTCAATGTGAGTTTTCTGGTGAAACAGTCGGAAAAACGGCCATGCCGAGAGAGTTTTGCGGCACCCGTTTCACGAAAATGAAAGTGCCAAAAACCCACCAAACATGAGTTTTGGGTCAAACGGAGATGATTGGGTGCGTCCGTTGCGAAAAATTCAACTGCTAGTTTTTTGGTGAACAGTGGGAAAAATGACCACCCGCGCTTGTTTTTTGTGGCACCGTTCCGTTGGAAATGAAAGTGCCAAACCCAACCAAACATGAGTTTTGGGTCAAACAGAGATGATGGGTGCGTCCGTTTGCGAAAAATCAACAGCGAGTTTTCTATTAATCAGTGGAAAAACGGCCATCCGAGCGAGTTTTGCGGCCCCGTTTCCGTCGAAAATGAGTGCAAAAAGCCACCAAACATGAGTTTTTAGGTCAAACAAGATGATTCGGTACGTCCATTGCGAAAAACTCAACTACGAGTTTTTTTGGTGAATCAGTGGGAAAAACGACCATCCCGCACGATTTTTGCGGCACCGTTCCGTTGGAAATGAAAGTGCCAAAACCCCACAAACATGAGTTTTCGGACAAACGGAGATGATTGGTGTGTCTGTTGCGAAAATTCAACATCGAGTTTTTTGGTGGATCAGTTGGAAAACGGCCATCCCGAGGGAGTTTTGCGGCACCGTTCCGTCGGAAATGAAAGTGCCAAAAACCCACCAAACATGAGTTTTGGGTCAAACGGAGATGATTGGGTGCGTCCGTTGCGAAAATTCAACTGCGAGTTTTCTAGTTAATCAAGTGGAAAAAACGGCCATACCGACGAGTTTTGCGGCACCGTTCCATCGAAAAGGAAAGTGCCAAAAACCCACCAAATGAGTTTTAGGTCAAACGAAGATGATTGGGTGCGTCCGTTGCGAAAAATTCACTAACGAGTTTTTTGGTGAATCTGTGGGAAAACGGCCATCACGAGCGAGTTTTGCGTCAAACCGTCCCGTCAGAAATGAAAGTGCCAAAACACCACCAAACATGAGTGTTAGGTCAACGGAGATGATTGCGTGCGTCCGTTGCGAAAATTCAACTGCGAGTTTTCTAGTTAATCCGTGGAAAATGGCCATACCGAGCGAGATTTGCGGCACCGTTCCTCGAAAAGGAAAGTGCCAAAAACCCACCAAACATGAGTTTTTGGTCAAACGAAGATGATTGGGTGCGTCCGTTGCGAAAAATCAACTGCTAGTTTTTTGGTGAAACAGTGGGAAAAATGACCACCCCCGCTTGTTTTTTGCGGCACCGTTCCGTTGGAAATGAAAGTGCCAAAACCCCACCAACATGAGTTTTGGGTCAAACAGAGATGACTAGGGGCGTCCGTTGCGAAAATTCAACAACAGCGAGTTTTCTAGTTAATCAGTGGAAAAAACGGCCATACCGAGCGAGTTTTGCGGCCCCGTTCCGTCGAAAATGAAAGTGCCAAAAGCCACCAAACATGAGTTTTAGGTCAAACAAAGATGATTCGGTGCGTCCATTGCGAAAACTGAACTACGAGTTTTTTTGGTGAATCAGTGGGAAAACGACCATCCCGCACGATTTTTGCGGCACCGTTCCGTTGGAAATGAAAGTGCCAAAAACCCACCAAACATGAGTTTTGGGACAAACAGAGATGATTGGGTGCGTCTGTTGCGAAAAATTCAACAGCGAGTTTTTTGGTGGATCAGTGGGAAAACGGCCATCCCGAGGGAGTTTTTGCGGCACACCGTTCCGTCGGAAATGAAAGTGCCAAAAACCCACCAAACATGAGTTTTGGGTCAAACGGAGATGATTGGGTGCGTCCGTTTGCGAAAAATTCAACTGCGAGTTTTCAAGTTAATCAATGGAAAAAACGGCCATACCGAGCGAGTTTTGCGGCACCGTTCCGTCGAAAAGGAAAGTGCCAAAAACCCACCAAACATGAGTTTTAGGTCAAACGAAGATGATTGGGTGCGTCCGTTGCGAAAAATTCAACTACGAGTTTTTTGGTGAATCTGTGGGAAAACGGCCATCACGAGCGAGTTTTGCGTCACCGTCCCGTCAGAAATGAAAGTGCCAAAAACCCACCAAACATGAGTGTTGGGTCAAACGAGATGATTGCGTGCGTCCATTGCGAAAAATTCAACTGCGAGTTTTCTAGTTAATCAGTGGAAAAAATGGCCATACCGAGCGAGATTTGCGGCACCGTTCCGTCGAAAAGGAAAGTGCCAAAAACCCACCAAACATGAGTTTTTGGTCAAACGAAGATGATTGGGTGCGTCCGTTGCGAAAAATTCAACTGCTAGTTTTTTGGTGAAACAGTGGGAAAAATGACCACCCCGCTTGTTTTTTGCGGCACCGTTCCGTTGGAAATGAAAGTGCCAAAACCCCACCAAACATGAGTTTTGGGTCAAACAGAGATGACTGGGTGCGTCCGTTGCGAAAAATTCAACAGCGAGTTTTCTAGTTAATCAGTGGAAAAAACGGCCATACCGAGCGAGTTTTGCGGCCCCGTTCCGTCGAAAATGAAGTGCCAAAAGCCACCAAACATGAGTTTTAGGTCAAACAAAGATGATTCGGTGCGTCCATTGCGAAAAACTCAACTACGAGTTTTTTGGTGAATCAGTGGGAAAAACGACCATCCCGCACGATTTTTGCGGCACCGTCCGTTGTTTGAAATGAAAGTGCCAAAAACCCACCAAACATGAGTTTTGGGACAAACGGAGATGATTGGGTGCGTCTGTTGCGAAAAATTCAACAGCGAGTTTTTGGTGGATCAGTGGGAAAACGGCCATCCCGAGGGAGTTTTGCGGCACCGTTCCGTCGAAATGAAAGTGCCAAAAACCCACCAAACATGAGTTTTGGGTCAAACGGAGATGATTGGGTGCGTCCGTTGCGAAAAATTCAACTGCGAGTTTTCAAGTTAATCAATGGAAAAAACGGCCATACCGAGCGAGTTTTGCGGCACCGTTCCGTCGAAAAGGAAAGTGCCAAAAACCCACCAAACATGAGTTTTAGGTCAAACGAAGATGATTGGGTGCGTCCGTTGCGAAAAATTCAACTACGATTTTTTTTGGTGAATCTGTGGGAAAACGGCCATCACGAGCGAGTTTTGCGTCACCGTCCCGTCAGAAATGAAAGTGCCAAAAACCCACCAAACATGAGTGTTGGGTCAAACGGAGATGATTGCGTGCGTCCATTGCGAAAAATTCAACTGCGAGTTTTCTAGTTAATCAGTGGAAAAAATGGCCATACCGAGCGAGATTTGCGGCACCGTTCCGTCGAAAAGGAAAGTGCCAAAAACCACCAAACATGAGTTTTTGGTCAAACGAAGATGATTGGGTGCGTCCGTTGCGAAAAATTCAACTGCTAGTTTTTTGGTGAAACAGTGGGAAAATGACCACCCACCCCGCTTGTTTTTTGCGGCACCGTTCCGTTGGAAATGAAAGTGCCAAAACCCCCACCAACATGAGTTTTGGGTCAAACAGAGATGACTGGTGCGTCCGTTGCGAAAAATTCAACAGCGAGTTTTCTAGTTAATCAGTGGAAAAAACGGCCATACCGAGCGAGTTTTGCGGCCCCGTTCCGTCGAAAATGAAAGTGCCAAAAAGCCACCAAACATGAGTTTTAGGTCAAACAAAGATGATTCGGTGCGTCCATTGCGAAAACTCAACTACGAGTTTTTTTGGTGAATCAGTGGGAAAAACGACCATCCCGCACGATTTTTGCGGCACCGTTCCGTTGGAAATGAAAGTGCCAAAACCCCACCAAACATGAGTGTTGGTCAAACGGAGATGATTGCGTGCGTCCGTTGCGAAGAATTCAACTGCGAGTTTTCTAGTTAATCAGTGGAAAAAATGGCCATACCGAGCGAGATTTGCGGCACCGTTCCGTCGAAAAGGAAAGTGCCAAAAACCCACCAAACATGAGTTTTTGGTCAAACGAAGATTGATTGGTGCGTCCGTTGCGAAAAATTCAACTGCTAGTTTTTTGGTGAAACAGTGGGAAAAATGACCACCCCGCTTGTTTTTTGCGGCACCGTTCCGTTGGAAATGAAAGTGCCAAACCCCACCAAACATGAGTTTTGGGTCAAACAGAGATGACTGGGTGCGTCCGTTGCGAAAATTCAACAGCGAGTTTTCTAGTTAATCAGTGGAAAAAACGGCCATACCGAGCGAGTTTTGCGGCCCCGTCCGTTCCGTCGAAAATGAAAGTGCCAAAAAGCCACCAAACATGAGTTTTAGGTCAAACAAAGATGATTCGGTGCGTCCATTGCGAAAAACTCAACTACGAGTTTTTTTTGGTGAATCAGTGGGAAAAACGACCATCCCGCACGATTTTTGGCGGCACCGTTCCGTTGGAAATGAAAGTGCCAAAACCCCACCAAACATGAGTTTTCGGACAAACGGAGATGATTGGGTGCGTCTGTTGCGAAAAATTCAACAGCGAGTTTTTTGGTGGATCAGTGGGAAAACGGCCATCCCGAGGGAGTTTTGCGGCACCGTTCCGTCGGAAATGAAAGTGCCAAAAACCCACCAAACATGAGTTTTGGGTCAAACGGAGATGATTGGGTGCGTCCGTTGCGAAAAATTCAACTGCGAGTTTTCTAGTTAATCAGTGGAAAAAACGGCCATACCGAGCGAGTTTTGCGGCACCGTTCCGTCGAAAAGGAAAGTGCCAAAAACCCCACCAAACATGAGTTTTAGGTCAAACGAAGATGATTGGTGCGTCCGTTGCGAAAAATTCAACTACGTTTTTTTGGTGAATCTGTGGGAAAACGGCCATCACGAGCGAGTTTTGCGTCACCGTCCCGTCAGAAATGAAAGTGCCAAAAACCCACCAAACATGAGTGTTTGGTCAAACGGAGATGATTGCGTGCGTCCGTTGCGAAAAATTCAACTGCGAGTTTTCTAGTTAATTAGTGGAAAAATGGCCATACCGAGCGAGATTTTGCGGCACCGTTCCGTCCGTCGAAAAGGAAAGTGCCAAAAACCCACCAACATGAGTTTTTGGTCAAACGAAGATGATTGGGTGCGTCCGTTGCGAAAAATTCAACTGCTAGTTTTTTGGTGAAACAGTGGGAAAAATGACCACCCCCCCGCTTGTTTTTTGCGGCACCGTTCCGTTGGAAATGAAAGTGCCAAAACCCCACAAACATGAGTTTTGGGTCAAACAGAGATGACTGGGTGCGTCCGTTGCGAAAAATTCAACAGCGAGTTTTCTAGTTAATTAGTGGAAAAACAGCCATACCGAGCGAGTTTTGCGGCCCCGTTCCGTCGAAAATGAAAGTGCCAAAAGCCACCAAACATGAGTTTTAGGACAAACAAAGATGATTCGGTGCGTCCATTGCGAAAAACTCAACTACGAGTTTTTTTGGTGAATCAGTGGGAAAAACGACCATCCCGCACGATTTTTGCGGCACCGTTCCGTTGGAAATGAAAGTGCCAAAACCCCACCAAACATGAGTTTTGGGTCAAACAGAGATGACTGGGTGCGTCCGTTGCGAAAAATTCAACAGCGAGTTTTCTAGTTAATCAGTGGAAAAACGGCCATACCGAGCGAGTTTTGCGGCCCCGTTCCGTCGAAAATGAAAGTGCCAAAAAGCCACCAAACATGAGTTTTAGGACAAACAAAGATGATTCGGTGCGTCCATTGCGAAAAACTCAACTACGAGTTTTTTTGGTGAATCAGTGGGAAAACGACCATCCCGCACGATTTTTGCGGCACCGTTCCGTTGGAAATGAAAGTGCCAAAAACCCACCAAACATGAGTTTTCGGACAAACGGAGATGATTGGGTGCGTCTGTTGCGAAAAATTCAACAGCGAGTTTTTTGGTGGATCAGTGGGAAAACGGCCATCCCGAGGGAGTTTTGCGGCACCGTTCCGTCGGAAATGAAAGTGCCAAAAACCCACCAAACATGAGTTTTGGGTCAAACAAGGATGATTGGGTGCGTCCGTTGCGAAAAATTCAACTGCGAGTTTTCAAGTTAATCAGTGGAAAAACGGCCATACCGAGCGAGTTTTGCGGCACCGTTCCGTCGAAAATGAAAGTGCCAAAACCCCACCAAACATGAGTTTTGGGTCAAACGGAGATGATCGGGTGCGTCCGTTGCGAAAAATTCAACTACGAGTTTTCTAGTTAATCAGTGGGAAAAACGGCCATACCGAGCGAGTTTTGCGGCACCGTTCCGTCGAAAATGAAAGTGCCAAAAACCCACCAAACATGAGTTTTAGATCAAACAAAGATGATTCGGTGCGTCCATTTCGAAAAATTGAACTACTTGTTTTTCTATTTAATCAGTGAAAAAACGGCCATACCGAGCGAGTTTTGTGCACCGTTCCGTCGAAAAGGAAAGTGCCAAAAACCCACCAAACATGAGTTTTTAGGTCAAACGAAGATGATTGGGTGCGTCCGTTGCGAAAAATTCAACTGCTAGTTTTTTGGTGAATCAGTGGGAAAAACGACCACCCCGCTTGATTTTTGCGGCACCGTTTCGTTGGAAATGAAAGTGCCAAAACCCCACCAAACATGAGTTTTGGGTCAAACGGAGATGACTGTGTGCGTCCGTTGCGAAAAAATCAACTTCGAGTTTTCTATTGAATCAGTGGGGAAAACAGTCATACCGAGCGAGTTTTGCGGCACCGTTCCGTCAAAAATGAAAGTGCCAAAACCAACCAAGCATAGTTTTAGGTCAAACAAGAAGATGATTGGGTGCGTCCGTTGTGAAAAATTCAACTACGAGTTTTCTTGTGAAACAGAGGGAAAAACGGCCATGCCGAGCGAGTTTTTGCAGCACTGTTTCGTCGAAAATGAAAGTGCCAAAAACCCACCAAACATGAGTTTTGGGTCAAACGAGATGATTCCGTGCGTTCATTGCGAAAAATTCATCTGCGAGTTTTTAGTAATCAGTGGGAAAACGGCCATACCGAGCGAGTTTTTGCGGCACCGTTCCGTCGAAAATAAAGTGCCAAAAACCCACCAAACATGAGTTTTTAGGTCAAACGAAGATGATTGGTGCGTCCGTTGCGAAAAATTCAACTACGAGTTTTTTGGTGAATCTGTGGGAAAACGGCCATCACGAGCGAGTTTTGCGTCACCGTCCCGTCAAAATGAAAGTGCCAAAAACCCAACCAAACATGAGTTTTGGGTCAAACGGAGATGATTGGTGCGTCCGTTGCAAAAAATTCAACTGCGAGTTGTCTCGTGATCAGTGGGAAAACGGTCATACCGAGCGAGTTTTGCGGCACCGTTCCGTCGAAAATGAAAGTGCCAAAAACCCACCAAACATGAGTTTTAGGTCAAACGAAGGTGATTGGGTGCGTCCGTTGCGAAAAATTCAACTGCTAGTTTTTTGGTGAATCAGTGGGAAAACGGCCATCCCGAGGGAGTTTTGCGGCACCGTTCCGTCGGAAATGAAAGTGCCAAAAACCCACCAAACATGAGTTTTGGGTCAAACGGAGATGATTGGGTGCGTCCGTTGCGAAAAATTCAACTGCGAGTTTTCTAGTTAATCAGTGGAAAAAACGGCCATCACCGAGCGAGTTTTGCGGCACCGTTCCATCGAAAGGAAAGTGCCAAAACCCACCAAACATGAGTTTTAGGTCAAACGAAGATGATTGGGTGCGTCCGTTGCGAAAAATTCAACTACGAGTTTTTTGTGAATCTGGGGGAAAACGGCCATCACGAGCGAGTTTTGCGTCACCGTCCCGTCAGAAATGAAAGTGCCAAAAACCCACCAAACATGAGTGTTAGGTCAAACGGAGATGATTGCGTGCGTCCGTTGCGAAGAATTCAACTGCGAGTTTTCTTTTAATCCGTGGAAAAATGGCCATACCGAGCGAGATTTGCGGCACCGTTCCGTCGAAAAGGAAAGTGCCAAAAACCCCCAACATGAGTTTTTGGTCAAACGAAGATGATTGGGTGCGTCCGTTGCGAAAAATTCAACTGCTAGTTTTTTGTGAATCAGTGGGAAAAACGACCATCCCGCACGATTTTGCGGCACCGTTCCGTTGGAAATGAAAGTGCCAAAAACCCCACCAAACATGAGTTTTGGGACAAACGGAGATGATTGGGTGCGTCTGTTGCGAAAATTCAACAGCGAGTTTTTTGGTGGATCATGGGAAAACGGCCATCCCGAGGGAGTTTTGCGGCACCGTTCCGTCGGAAATGAAAGTGCCAAAAACCCACCAAACATGAGTTTTGGGTCAAACGGAGATGATTGGGTGCGTCCGTTGCGAAAAATTCAACTGCGAGTTTTCTAGTTAATCAGTGGAAAAAACGGCCATACCGAGCGAGTTTGCGGCACCGTTCCATCGAAAGGAAAGTGCCAAAACCCACCAACATGAGTTTTAGGTCAAACGAGATGATTGGGTGCGTCCGTTGCGAAAAATTCAACTACGAGTTTTTTGGTGAATCTGTGGGAAAACGGCCATCACGAGCGAGTTTTGCGTCACCGTCCCGTCAGAAATGAAAGTGCCAAAAACCCACCAAACATGAGTGTTAGGTCAAACGGAGATGATTGCGTGCGTCCGTTGCGAAGAATTCAACTGCGAGTTTTCTAGTTAATTTATCCGTGGAAAAATGGCCATACCGAGCGAGATTTGCGGCACCGTTTCCGTCGAAAAGGAAAGTGCCAAAAACCCACCAAACATGAGTTTTTGGTCAAACGAAGATGATTGGGTGCGTCCGTTGCGAAAAAATTCAACTGCTAGTTTTTTGGTGAAACAGTGGGAAAAATGACCACCCACCCCTGTGTTTTTGCGGCACCGTTCCGTTGGAAATGAAAGTGCCAAAACCCCACCAAACATGAGTTTTTTTGGGTCAAACAGAGATGACTAGGTGCGTCCGTTGCGAAAATTCAACAGCGAGTTTTTTCTAGTTAATCAGTGGAAAAACGGCCATACCGAGCGAGTTTTGCGGCCCCGTTCCGTCGAAATGAAAGTGCCAAAAAGCACCAAACATGAGTTTTAGGTCAAACAAAGATGATTCGGTGCGTCCATTGCGAAACTTAACTACGAGTTTTTTTGGTGAATCAGTGGGAAAAACGACCATCCCGCACGATTTTTGCGGCACACGTTCCGTTGGAAATGAAAGTGCCAAAACCCACCAAACATGAGTTTTGGGACAAACGGAGATGATTGGGTGCGTCTGTTGCGAAAAATTCAACAGCGAGTTTTTTGGTGGATCAGTGGGAAAACGGCCATCCCGAGGGAGTTTGCGGCACCGTTCCGTCGAAATGAAAGTGCCAAAAACCCACCAAACATGAGTTTTGGGTCAAACGGAGATGATTGGGTGCGTCCGTTGCGAAAAATTCAACTGCGAGTTTTCAAGTTAATCAATGGAAAAAACGGAGGCCATACCGAGCGAGTTTTGCGGCACCGTTCCGTCGAAAAGGAAAGTGCCAAAAAACCCACCAAACATGAGTTTTAGGTCAAACGAAGATGATTGGGTGCGTCCGTTGCGAAAAATTCAACTACGAGTTTTTTGGTGAATCTGTGGGAAAACGGCCATCACGAGCGAGTTTTGCGTCACCAGTCCCGTCAGAAATGAAAGTGCCAAAAACCCACCAACATGAGTGTTGGGTCAAACGGAGTGATTGCGTGCGTCCATTGCCGAAAACTTCAACTGCGAGTTTTCTAGTTAATCAGTGGAAAAAATGGCCATAACCGAGCGAGATTTGCGGCACCGTTCCGTCGAAAAGAAAGTGCCAAAAACCCACCAACATGAGTTTTTGGTCAAACGAAGATGATTGGGTGCGTCCGTTGCGAAAAATTCAACTGCTAGTTTTTTTGGTGAAACAGTGGGAAAAATGACCACCCCGCTTGTTTTTTTGTGGCACCGTTCCGTTGGAATGAAATTGCCAAACCCCCCCACCACAAACATGAGTTTTGGGTCAAACAGAGATGACTGGGTGCGTCCGTTGCGAAAATTCAACAGCGAGTTTTCTAGTTAATCAGTGGAAAAACGGCCATACCGAGCGAGTTTGCGGCCCCGTTCCGTCGAAAATGAAAGTGCCAAAAAGCCACCAAACATGAGTTTTAGGTCAAACAAAGATGATTCGGTGCGTCCATTGCGAAAAACTCAACTACGAGTTTTTTTGGTGAATCAGTGGGAAAAACGACCATCCCGCACGATTTTTGCGGCACCGTTCCGTTGGAAATGAAAGTGCAAAACCCACCAAACATGAGTTTTGGGACAAACGGAGATGATTGGTGCGTCTGTTGCGAAAATTCAACAGCGAGTTTTTTGGTGGATCAGTGGGAAAACGGCCATCCCGAGGGAGTTGATGCGAACCCGCTAGGGTTTTTGCCCGATCTTTCGATGAGAAACGGGGATAACTCGATTGGTGGATGGAGATGACGTTCACGGGCCCGACTACAGCCCTCAAGACCGCGCCTTAGCAACCGATACACACACACGTCAATAGCCGTCACGATCTTGTGGAGCGCGACAACAGCCCCCTAGGGCTCCCGTCCTGCAAACAATCGAAGAACTAGCAAGAACGAGGAAACAGCACTGAATTTGCAAGATGAAATTGAAGGTTTCAAACTGAATCTTAATCAACAATGGGGTTCCGAAGACAGGGAGACGGGCGGCTGATCCTGCACGCGCGCCTACAAGCAAGTAGCTAAGGCTAAACTTGATCTAAAACAAAACCCAACCGACCATGGCGGCTATAGAGGGATATAAGTAGATGGATTGACGACCAAAAGAGTGTTGGGGTCGTCCTCCAACCCTAGGACCGCAGATGGCCACAAACAACAAGCTTACAAGTTTGGAGGAATCCGTTGCTAGTGTGGATAAAAGCCTTGCTGCTCTTCTAAGGCGATTTGATGACTTCCACACCGAAGATAAAGAGAAGCATAAAGAAGAAAAGGAGGAGATCGAGAGCACGGTAGTCATGAAGATGACTACACTGCTGATACTGAGCATGATGATCCAGACGCTCGTGATCGACGACGCCTACGTCACAACCGTGAGGTATGGGTGGCAACCGCCGACGCGAGGTACACAATAATGATGATGCTTTCAGTAAGATTAAATTTAAGATACCTCCTTTTGATGGTAAATATGACCCTGATGCCTACATTACTTGGGAGATTGCTGTTGATCAAAAGTTTGCATGTCATGAATTTCCTGAGACTACACGTGTTAGGGCTGCTACTAGTGAGTTTACAGATTTTGCTTCTGTTTGGTGGATAGAATATGGAAAGAAAAATCCTAATAACTTACCTAGAACTTGGGATGCGCTGAAACGAGCCATGAGAGCTAGATTTGTTCCATCTTACTATGCCCGTGATATGATAAATAAGTTGCAGCAATTGAGACAAGGTGCTAAAGTGTAGAAGAATATTATCAGGAATTACAAACGGGTATGTTGCGTTGTAACCTAGAGGAGGATGAGGAACCGGCTATGGCTAGATTTTGGGTGGGTTAAATCGGGAAATTCAGGACATCCTCGCTTACAAAGAATACAATAGTGTAACCCGTTTGTTTCATCTTGCTTGTAAAGCTGAAAGGGAAGTGCAGGGACGACGTGCTAGCGCAAGGACTAATATTTCTGCAGGGAAGGCTAATTCATGGCAGCAACGCATGACTACAACTCCATCTACACGTATGTCTACTCCATCATCTAGTGACAAGACTCGAGCTGCTCCCACAAATTCAGTTGCAAAGACGATGCAAAAGCCTGCTGCGAGTACTTCATCCGTGGCATCGACGGGCAGAACAAGCAACATACAATGTCACCGGTGCAAGGGATATGGACACATGATGCGTGACTGTCCAAACAAGCGAGTTATGATTGTCAAAGATGATGGTGAGTGCTCATCTGCTAGTGATTTTGATGAAGACACGCTTGCACTGCTTGCGTCTGACCATGCAGGTAATGAAGAACAAATAGAAGAACATATTAATGCAGGTGAAGCGGACCACTATGAAAGCTTGATCGTGCAGCGAGTGCTTAGTGCACAAATGGAGAAGGCGGAGCAAAATCAGCGACATATTTTATTCCAAACAAAGTGTGTCATCAAAGAGCGTTCTTGCCGCATGATCATTGATGGAGGTAGCTGCAACAACTTGGCAAGCAGCGATATGGTGCAGAAACTTGCCCTCAACACCAAACCACACCCGCATCCCTACTACATCCAATGGCTGAACAACAGTGGTAAGGCAAAGGTAACTAGACTTGTGAGAATCAATTTTTCCATCGGATCCTACAAAGATATTGTTGAATGTGATGTTGTGCCTATGCAAGCTTGTAACATTCTGCTAGGTAGACCTTGGCAATTTGATAGAGATTCTATGCATCATGGTAGATCAAATCAGTATTCTTTTCTATACCATGATCGAAAAATTGTGCTGCATCCTATGTCCCCTGAACTATTATGCAAACTGATGTTGCAAGGGCTACTAAAGCAAAGAGCGAGAGCAGTAAAAATGATAAATCTGTAATTGGTAACAAAGATGAGATAAAACTGAAAGGACGTTGTATGATAGCTACCAAATCAGATATTAATGAGTTCAATGCATCCACTCTCTGTTGCTTATGCTTTGATATGCAAGGATGCTTTGATTTCAATTGAGATATGCAATGTTCTTTGCCCCCTGCTGTTTGCTAACGTTTTTCAGGAGTATTCCGATGTGTTTCCAAGTGCGGTACCAGCGGGGTTGCCACCATTACGCGGGATTGAGCACCAAATTGATCTTATTCCTGGTGCGTCTTTGCCAAACCGTGCGCCATACAGGACAAACCCGGAAGAAACAAAGGAAATTCAGCGACAAGTGCAAGAACTGCTGGACAAAGGTTATGTGCGAGAATCCCTTAGCCCTTGTGCTGTTCAGTAATTTTAGTGCCTAAGAAAGATGGAACATGGCGTATGTGTGTTGATTGTAGAGCTATTAATAATATCACCATTCGATATCGACACCCTATTCCACGATTAGATGATATGCTAGATGAACTGAGTGGTGCTGTTGTGTTTTCAAAAGTTGATTTACGTAGTGGGTACCACCAGATTCGTATGAAATTGGGAGATGAATGGAAAACTGCTTTCAAAACTAAGTTCGGTTTATATGAGTGGTTAGTCATGCCTTTGGGGTTAACTAATGCACCTAGTACTTTCATGAGATTAATGAACGAGGTTTTGGCGTGCTTCATTGGGAAATTTGTTGTCGTATATTTTGATGATATATTAATTTACAGCAAATCATTGGATGAACATCTTGATCATTTACGTGCTGTTTTTAATGCACTACGCGAGGCACGTTTATTTTGGTAACCTTGAGAAGTGCACCTTTGCACCGATCGAGTGTCTTTTCTTGGTTATGTTGTACTCCACAGGGAATTGAGGTTGATCAAGCCAAGGTGGAAGCTATACAGGGATGGCCTGTCCCAAAGACTATCACCCAGGTGCGGAGTTTCCTAGGACTTGCTGGATTCTATCGCCGTTTTGTGAAGGATTTCAGCACCATTGCTGCACCATTGAATGAGCTTACCAAAAAGGGGGTGCCTTTTGAGTGGGGCAAAACACAAGAGAATTCATTCGACATGTTGAAAGATAAGTTAACTCATGCGCCTCTCCTACAACTTCCTGATTTTAATAAGACTTTTGAGCTTGAATGTGATGCTAGTGGAATTGGTCTGGAGGTGTTTTGTTACAAGAGGGAAACCTATTGCATATTTTAGTGAGAAATTGAGTGGGCCTGTTCTCAATTATTCTACTTATGATAAAGAACTCTATGCTCTTGTTCGAACATTAGAGACATGGCAGCATTATTTGTGGCCCAAGAGTTTGTTATCCATTCTGATCATGAATCTTTAAAACATATTCGTAGTCAAGGAAAACTGAATCGTAGGCATGCAAAATGGGTTGAATTTATTGAATCTTTTCCTTATATTATTAAACACAAGAAAGGGAAGGAGAATATTATTGCTGATGCTTTGTCACGGAGATATACTTTGCTGAATCAACTTGATTATAAGATCTTTGGGTTAGAAACAATTAAGGACCAATATGTTCATGATGCTGATTTTAGAGACGTGTTGCTGCATTGTAAAGATGGAAAGGATGGAACAAATTCATCGTTAGTGATGGGTTTGTGTTTAGAGCTAACAAGCTATGCATTCCAGCTAGCTCTGTTCGTTTGTTGTTGTTGCAGGAAGCACATGGAGGTGGCTTGATGGGACATTTTGGAGCAAAGAAGACCGAGGACATACTTGCTGGTCATTTCTTTTGGCCAAGATGAAGAGAGATGTGGAGAGGTTTGTTGCTCGTTGCACAACATGTCAAAAGGCAAGTCACGGTTAAATCCCCACGGTTTGTATCTACCTCTTCCTGTTCCTAATGCTCCTTGGGAGGATATATCTATGGATTTTGTGTTTGGGATTACCAAGGACTAGGAGGGGACGTGATAGTGTGTTTGTGGTTGTTGATAGATTTTCTAAGATGGCACATTTCATACCATGTCATAAAACTGATGATGCTACAAATATTGCTGATTTGTTCTTTCGAGAAATTGTTCGCTTACATGGTGTGCCCAACCCAATTGTTTCTGATCGTGATGCTAAATTTCTTAGTCATTTTTGGAAGACTTTGTGGTTTAAATTGGGGACTAAGCTTTATTTTCCACCACTTGTCATCCCCAACTGATGGTCAAACTGAAGTAGTAAATAGAACTTTATCCACTATGTTAAGGCTGTTTTAAAGAAGAATATTAAGATGTGGGAAGAATGTTTGCCTCATATTGAGTTCGCTTATAATCGTTCATTGCATTCTACTACAAAAATGTGTCCTTTCGAGATTGTCTATGGCTTCTGCCACGTGCTCCTATTGATTTAATGCCTTTGCCAAGTTCTGAAAAAATGAATTTGATGCTAAGCAACGTGCTGAATTGATGTTAAAATTGCATGAAGCCACTAAAGAAAACATAGAGCGCATGAATGCTAAGTACAAATGTGCTGGAGATAAAGGTAGAAAGCAATTGATTCTGGAACCTGGGGATTTGGTCTGGTTGCATTTGCGAAAAGATAGATTTCCAGAACTGAGAAAATCCAAATTGATGCCTAGAGCTGATGGTCCTTTTAAAGTGCTGCAACGAATTAACGAGAATGCATATAAGCTTGATCTTCCTGCAGATTTTGGGGTTAGTCCCACATTTAACATTGCAGATTTGAAGCCTTATTGGGTGAGGAAGATGAGCTTGAGTCGAGGACGACTCAAATGCAAGAAAGGGAAATGATGAGGACATCAACACCAGCGATACATCCTCTCCGACACAACCTATAGCTGGTCCTCTTACTCGTGCTCGTGCTCGTCAACTTAATCATCAAGTGAGTTCCATGATAAGCTCTTGTCCATCTTGTTTAGACAATGGAAACGCGTGCACTCTTGTTTTGATTAGGAACCAAGGAGAAGACCGAAAGGGAGAAGGACTCGCGCTAGCTGGATTCGGACTGCAGCAAAGCACCAACTTGTGACCGCCACCACGGTTGCATACGGATTCGGATTCAGGCGCTTCAGGACTTGTTGGAAAGCTTATCAAGTTTACTTTCATATGAATCAAGTCCCACGTCAATATCTGTTCGGCAGCAGCGGCAATGATCCAATTACCGTCGACAGGTCTTGCTGTCCAGGGTGCTGCGTCACCTCATTTTGGCTTATGGCCCATGTATCAAGTTGGGTCCATTAGGACGCGTCCTAGGGTTGGAGGACGACCCCAACACTCTTTTGGTCGTCAATCCATCTACTTATATCCCTCTATAGCCGCCATGGTCGGGTTGGGTTTTGTTTAGATCAAGTTTAGCCTTAGCTACTTGCTTGTAGGCGCGCGTGCAGGATCAGCCGCCCGTCTCCTTGTCTTCGGAACCCCATTGTAGATTAAGATTCAGTTTGAAACCTTCAATTTCATCTTGCAATTCAGTGCTTGTTTCCTCGTTCTTGCTAGTTCTTCGATTGCTTGCAGGACGGGAGCCCTAGGGGCTGGTTGTCGCGCTCCACAAGATCGTGACGGCTATTGGACGTGGTGTATCGGTTGCTAAGGAGCGCGGTCTTGAGGGCTGTAGTCGGGCCGTGAACGTCATCTCCATCCACCAATCGAGTTATCCCCGTTTCTCATCGAAAGATCGGGCAAAAACCCTAGCGGGTTCGCATCAGAGATGATTAGGTGCGTCCGTTACGAAAAATGCAAATGCGACTTTTTGGTGAATCAGTGGGAAAAACGACCAACCCGCTCGATTTTTGCGGCTCCGTTCCGTCAGAAATGAAAGTGCCAAAACCCCACCAAACCTGAGTTTTAGGTCAAACGAAGATGATTGGGTGTGTCCGTTGCGAAAAATTCATCTGCGAGTTTTTTGGTGAATCAGTGGGAAAACGGCCATCCCGAGCGAGTTTTGCGGCACCGTTGCGTGAGAAATGAAAGTGCCAAAAACCCACCAAACATGAGTTTTAGGTCAAACGGAGATGATTGGGTGCGTCCGTTGTGAAAAATTCAACAGCGAGTTTTCTAGTTAATCAGTGGAAAAAACGGCCATACCGAGCTTGTTTTGCGGCACCGTTCCGTCGAAAATGAAAGTGCCAAAAACCCACCAAACATGAGTTTTAGGTCAAACGAAGGTGATTGGGTGCGGCCGTTGCGAAAAATTTAACTGCTAGTTTTTGGGTGAATCAGTGGGAAAACGGCCATCCCTAGCGAGTTTTACGGCACCGTTCCGTCGAAAAATGAAAGTGCCAAAAACCCACCAAACATGTGTTTTGGGTCAAACGAAGATGATTGGGTGCGTCCGTTGCGAAAAATTCAACAGCGAGTTTTTTGGTGAATTAGTGGGAAAAACGGCCATCCCGAGTGAGTTTTGCAGCACCGTTTCGTCAGAAATGGAAATGCCAAAAACCACCAAACATGAGTTTTGGATCAAACAGATATGATTGGGTGCGTCCGTTGCGAAAAATTCAACTTTGAGTTTTTTTTGTGAATCAGTGGGGAAAAATGACCATCCCGCTCGATTTTTGCGGCACCGTTCCGTCAGAAATGAAAGTGTCAAAAACCCACCAAACATGGGTTTTGGGTCAAATGAAGATGATTAGGTGTGTCCGTTACGAAAAATGCAAATGCGACTTTTTTGGTGAATCAGTGGGAAAAATGACCATCCCGCTCGATTTTTGCGGCACCGTTCCGTCAGAAATTAAAGTGCCAAAAACCCACCAAACATGAGTTTTGGTTCAAACGGAGATGATTGGGTGCGTCCGTTGCGAAAAATTCAACTGTGAGTTTTTTGGTGAATCTGTGGGAAAACGGCCATCCCGAGCGAGTTTGCGGCACCGTTTCAATCAGAAATGAAAGTGCCAAAATCCCACCAAACATGAGTTTTGGGTCAAACGGAGATGATTAGGTGCGTCCATTGCGAAAAATTCAACTGCGAGTTTTTTTGATGAATCAGTGGGAAAAACGACCATCCCGCTCGATTTTTTGCGGCACCGTTCCGTCAGAAATGAAAGTGCCAAAAACCGACCAAACATGGGTTTTGGGTCAAACGAAGATGATTAGGTGCGTCCGTTACGAAAAATGCAAATGCGACTTTTTTGGTGAATCAGTGGGAAAAACGACCAACCCGCTCGATTTTTGCAGCACCGTTCCGTCAGAAATGAAAGTGCCAAAAACCCACCAAACATGAGTTTTAGGTCAAACAAAGATGATTCGGTGCATCCATTGCGAAAAATTCAACTACGTGTTTTCTGGTGAAACAGTGGGAAAAACGGCCATGCCGAGCAAGTTTTGCGGCACCAATTCATGGAAAATGAAAGTGCCAAAAACCCACCAAACATGAGTTTTAGGTCAAACAAAGATGATTCGGTGCGTCCATTGCGAAAAATTCAACTACGAGTTTTTTTGGTGAATCAGTGGGAAAACGACCAACCCGCACGATTTTTGCGGCACCATTCCGTTGGAAATGAAAGTGCCAAAAACCAACCAAACATGAGTTTTGGGTCAAACGGAGATGATTGGGTGCGTCTGTTGTGAAAAATTCAATGGCGAGTTTTTTGGTGAATTTGTGGGAAAACGGCCATACCGAGCGAGTTTTGCGACACCGTTCCGTTGGAAATGAAAGTGCCAAAAACCCACCAAACATGAGTTTTGGGACCAACGGAGATGATTGGGTGCGTCTGTTGCGAAAAATTCAACGGTGAGTTTTTTGGTGAATCAGAGAGAAAACGGCCATCCCGAGGCAGTTTTGCGGCACCGTTCCGTCGGAAATGAAAGTGCCAAAAACCCACCAAACATGAGTTTTGGGTCAAACGGAGATGATTGGGTGCGTCCGTTCTGAAAAATTCAATGTGAGTTTTCTGGTGAAACAGTCGGAAAAAAGGCCATGCCGAGAGAGTTTTGCGGCACCGTTTCATCGAAAATGAAAGTGCCAAAAACCCACCAAACATGAGTTTTGGGTCAAACGGAGATGATTGGGTGCGTCCGTTGCGAAAAATTCAACTGCTAGTTTTTTGGTGAAACAGTGGGAAAAATGACCACCCCGCTTGTTTTTTGTGGCACCGTTCCGTTGGAAATGAAAGTGCCAAACCCCACCAAACATGAGTTTTGGGTCAAACAGAGATGACTGGGTGCGTCCGTTGCGAAAAATTCAACAGCGAGTTTTCTAGTTAATCAGTGGAAAAAACGGCCATACCGAGCGAGTTTTGCGGCCCCGTTCCGTCGAAAATGAAAGTGCCAAAAAGCCACCAAACATGAGTTTTAGGTCAAACAAAGATGATTCGGTACGTCCATTGCGAAAAACTCAACTACGAGTTTTTTTGGTGAATCAGTGGGAAAAACGACCATCCCGCACGATTTTTGCGGCACCGTTCCGTTGGAAATGAAAGTGCCAAAAACCCACCAAACATGAGTTTTGGGACAAACGGAGATGATTGGGTGCGTCTGTTGCGAAAAATTCAACAGCGAGTTTTTTGGTGGATCAGTGGGAAAACGGCCATCCCGAGGGAGTTTTGCGGCACCGTTCCGTCGGAAATGAAAGTGCCAAAAACCCACCAAACATGAGTTTTGGGTCAAACGGAGATGATTGGGTGCGTCCGTTGCGAAAAATTCAACTGCGAGTTTTCAAGTTAATCAATGGAAAAAACGGCCATACCGAGCGAGTTTTGCGGCACCGTTCCGTCGAAAAGGAAAGTGCCAAAAACCCACCAAACATGAGTTTTAGGTCAAACGAAGATGATTGGGTGCGTCCGTTGCGAAAAATTCAACTACGAGTTTTTTGGTGAATCTGTGGGAAAACGGCCATCACGAGCGAGTTTTGCGTCACCGTCCCGTCAGAAATGAAAGTGCCAAAAACCCACCAAACATGAGTGTTGGGTCAAACGGAGATGATTGCGTGCGTCCATTGCGAAAAATTCAACTGCGAGTTTTCTAGTTAATCAGTGGAAAAAATGGCCATACCGAGCGAGATTTGCGGCACCGTTCCGTCGAAAAGGAAAGTGCCAAAAACCCACCAAACATGAGTTTTTGGTCAAACGAAGATGATTGGGTGCGTCCGTTGCGAAAAATTCAACTGCTAGTTTTTTGGTGAAACAGTGGGAAAAATGACCACCCCGCTTGTTTTTTGCGGCACCGTTCCGTTGGAAATGAAAGTGCCAAAACCCCACCAAACATGAGTTTTGGGTCAAACAGAGATGACTGAGTGCGTCCGTTGCGAAAAATTCAACAGCGAGTTTTCTAGTTAATCAGTGGAAAAAACGGCCATACCGAGCGAGTTTTGCGGCCCCGTTCCGTCGAAAATGAAAGTGCCAAAAAGCCACCAAACATGAGTTTTAGGTCAAACAAAGATGATTCGGTGCGTCCATTGCGAAAAACTCAACTACGAGTTTTTTTGGTGAATCAGTGGGAAAAACGACCATCCCGCACGATTTTTGCGGCACCGTTCCGTTGGAAATGAAAGTGCCAAAACCCCACCAAACATGAGTGTTGGGTCAAACGGAGATGATTGCGTGCGTCCGTTGCGAAGAATTCAACTGCGAGTTTTCTAGTTAATCAGTGGAAAAAATGGCCATACCGAGCGAGATTTGCGGCACCGTTCCGTCGAAAAGGAAAGTGCCAAAAACCCACCAAACATGAGTTTTTGGTCAAACGAAGATGATTGGGTGCGTCCGTTGCGAAAAATTCAACTGCTAGTTTTTTGGTGAAACAGTGGGAAAAATGACCACCCCGCTTGTTTTTTGCGGCACCGTTCCGTTGGAAATGAAAGTGCCAAAACCCCACCAAACATGAGTTTTGGGTCAAACAGAAATGACTGGGTGCGTCCGTTGCGAAAAATTCAACAGCGAGTTTTCTAGTTAATCAGTGGAAAAAACGGCCATACCGAGCGAGTTTTGCGGCCCCGTTCCGTCGAAAATGAAAGTGCCAAAAAGCCACCAAACATGAGTTTTAGGTCAAACAAAGATGATTCGGTGCGTCCATTGCGAAAAACTCAACTACGAGTTTTTTTGGTGAATCAGTGGGAAAAACGACCATCCCGCACGATTTTTGCGGCACCGTTCCGTTGGAAATGAAAGTGCCAAAACCCCACCAAACATGAGTTTTCGGACAAACGGAGATGATTGGGTGCGTCTGTTGCGAAAAATTCAACAGCGAGTTTTTTGGTGGATCAGTGGGAAACGGCCATCCCGAGGGAGTTTTGCGGCACCGTTCCGTCGGAAATGAAAGTGCCAAAAACCCACCAAACATGAGTTTTGGGTCAAACGGAGATGATTGGGTGCGTCCGTTGCGAAAAATTCAACTGCGAGTTTTCTAGTTAATCAGTGGAAAAAACGGCCATACCGAGCGAGTTTTGCGGCACCGTTCCGTCGAAAAGGAAAGTGCCAAAAACCCACCAAACATGAGTTTTAGGTCAAACGAAGATGATTGGGTGCGTCCGTTGCGAAAAATTCAACTACGAGTTTTTTGGTGAATCTGTGGGAAAACGGCCATCACGAGCGAGTTTTGCGTCACCGTCCCGTCAGAAATGAAAGTGCCAAAAACCCACCAAACATGAGTGTTGGGTCAAACGGAGATGATTGCGTGCGTCCGTTGCGAAAAATTCAACTGCGAGTTTTCTAGTTAATTAGTGGAAAAAATGGCCATACCGAGCGAGATTTGCGGCACCGTTCCGTCGAAAAGGAAAAGTGCCAAAAACCCACCAAACATGAGTTTTTGGTCAAACGAAGATGATTGGGTGCGTCCGTTGCGAAAAATTCAACTGCTAGTTTTTTGGTGAAACAGTGGGAAAAATGACCACCCCGCTTGTTTTTTGCGGCACCGTTCCATTGGAAATGAAAGTGCCAAAACCCCACCAAACATGAGTTTTGGGTCAAACAGAGATGACTGGGTGCGTCCGTTGCGAAAAATTCAACAGCGAGTTTTCTAGTTAATTAGTGGAAAAAACAGCCATACCGAGCGAGTTTTGCGGCCCCGTTCCGTCGAAAATGAAAGTGCCAAAAAGCCACCAAACATGAGTTTTAGGACAAACAAAGATGATTCGGTGCGTCCATTGCGAAAAACTCAACTACGAGTTTTTTTGGTGAATCAGTGGGAAAAACGACCATCCCGCACGATTTTTGCGGCACCGTTCCGTTGGAAATGAAAGTGCCAAAACCCCACCAAACATGAGTTTTGGGTCAAACAGAGATGACTGGGTGCGTCCGTTGCGAAAAATTCAACAGCGAGTTTTCTAGTTAATCAGTGGAAAAAACGGCCATACCGAGCGAGTTTTGCGGCCCCGTTCCGTCGAAAATGAAAGTGCCAAAAAGCCACCAAACATGAGTTTTAGGACAAACAAAGATGATTCGGTGCGTCCATTGCGAAAAACTCAACTACGAGTTTTTTTGGTGAATCAGTGGGAAAAACGACCATCCCGCACGATTTTTGCGGCACCGTTCCGTTGGAAATGAAAGTGCCAAAAACCCACCAAACATGAGTTTTCGGACAAACGGAGATGATTGGGTGCGTCTGTTGCGAAAAATTCAACAGCGAGTTTTTTGGTGGATCAGTGGGAAAACGGCCATCCCGAGCGAGTTTTGCGGCACCGTTCCGTCGGAAATGAAAGTGCCAAAAACCCACCAAACATGAGTTTTGGGTCAAACGGAGATGATTGGGTGCGTCCGTTGCGAAAAATTCAACTGCGAGTTTTCAAGTTAATCAGTGGAAAAAACGGCCATACCGAGCGAGTTTTGCGGCATCGTTCCGTCGAAAATGAAAGTGCCAAAACCCCACCAAACATGAGTTTTGGGTCAAACGGAGATGATCGGGTGCGTCCGTTGCGAAAAATTCAACTACGAGTTTTCTAGTTAATCAGTGGGAAAACGGCCATACCGAGCGAGTTTTGCGGCACCGTTCCGTCGAAAATGAAAGTGCCAAAAACCCACCAAACATGAGTTTTAGGTCAAACGAAGGTGATTGGGTGCGGCCGTTGCGAAAAATTCAACTGCTAGTTTTTTGGTGAATCAGTGAGAAAAACGACCATCCCGTTTGATTTTTGCGGCACTGTTCCGTTGGAAATGAAAGTGCCAAAACCCCACCAAACATGAGTTTTGGGTCAAACGGAGATGACTGGGTGCGTCCGTTGCGAAAAATTCAACTACGAGTTTTTTGGTGAATCTGTGGGAAAACGGCCATCCCGAGCGAGTTTTGCGTCACCGTCCCGTCAGAAATGAAAGTGTCAAAAACCCACCAAACAGGAGTTTTGGGTCAAACGGAGATGATTGGTGCGTCCGTTGCAAAAAATTCAACTGCGAGTTGTCTCGTGAATCAGTGGGAAAAACGGTCATACCGAGCGAGTTTTGCGGCACCGTTCCGTCGAAAATGAAAGTGCCAAAAACTCACCAAACATGAGTTTTAGATCAAACAAAGATGATTCGGTGCGTCCATTTCGAAAAATTGAACTACTTGTTTTCTATTTAATCAGTGGAAAAAACGGCCATACCGAGCGAGTTTTGTGGCACCGTTCCGTCGAAAAGGAAAGTGCCAAAAACCCACCAAACATGAGTTTTAGGTCAAACGAAGATGATTGGGTGCGTCCGTTGCGAAAAATTCAACTGCTAGTTTTTTGGTGAATCAGTGGGAAAAACGACCACCCCGCTTGATTTTTGCGGCACCGTTTCGTTGGAAATGAAAGTGCCAAAACCCCACCAAACATGAGTTTTGGGTCAAACGGAGATGACTGTGTGCGTCCGTTGCGAAAAAATCAACTTCGAGTTTTCTATTGAATCAGTGGGGAAAACAGTCATACCGAGCGAGTTTTGCGGCACCGTTCCGTCAAAATGAAAGTGCCAAAAACCAACCAAGCATAAGTTTTAGGTCAAACGAAGATGATTGGGTGCGTCCGTTGTGAAAAATTCAACTACGAGGTTTCTTGTGAAACAGAGGGAAAAACGGCCATGCCGAGCGAGTTTTGCAGCACTGTTTCGTCGAAAATGAAAGTGCCAAAAACCCACCAAACATGAGTTTTGGGTCAAACAGAGATGATTCCGTGCGTTCATTGCGAAAAATTCATCTGCGAGTTTTCTAGTTAATCAGTGGGAAAAACGGCCATACCGAGCGAGTTTTGCGGCACCGTTCCGTCGAAAATAAAAGTGCCAAAAACCCACCAAACATGAGTTTTAGGTCAAACGAAGATGATTGGGTGCGTCCGTTGCGAAAAATTCAACTACGAGTTTTTTGGTGAATCTGTGGGAAAACGGCCATCACGAGCGAGTTTTGCGTCACCGTCCCGTCAGAAATGAAAGTGCCAAAAACCCACCAAACATGAGTTTTGGGTCAAACGGAGATGATTGGTGCGTCCGTTGCAAAAAATTCAACTGCGAGTTGTCTCGTGAATCAGTGGGAAAAACGGTCATACCGAGCGAGTTTTGCGGCACCGTTCCGTCGAAAATGAAAGTGCCAAAAACCCACCAAACATGAGTTTTAGGTCAAACGAAGGTGATTGGGTGCGTCCGTTGCGAAAAATTCAACTGCTAGTTTTTTGGTGAATCAGTGAGAAAAACAACCATCCCGTTTGATTTTTGCGGCACTGTTCCATTGGGAATGAAAGTGCCAAAACCCGGGTCAAACGGAGATGACTGTGTGCGTCCGTTGCGAAAAACTCAACTGCGAGTTTTCTATTGAATCAGTGGGAAAAACGGTCATACCGAGCGAGTTTTGTGGCACCGTTCCGTCGAAAATGAAAGTGCCAAAAACCCACCAAACATGAGTTTTAGGTCAAACGAAGGTGATTGGGTGCGGCCGTTGCGAAAAATTCAACTGCTAGTTTTTTGGTGAATCAGTGAGAAAAACGACCATCCCGTTTGATTTTTGCGGCACTGTTCCGTTGGAAATGAAAGTGCCAAAACCCCACCAAACATGAGTTTTGGGTCAAACGGAGATGACTGGGTGCGTCCGTTGCGAAAAATTCAACTACGAGTTTTTTGGTGAATCTGTGGGAAAACGGCCATCCCGAGCGAGTTTTGCGTCACCGTCCCGTCAGAAATGAAAGTGTCAAAAACCCACCAAACAGGAGTTTTGGGTCAAACGGAGATGATTGGTGCGTCCGTTGCAAAAAATTCAACTGCGAGTTGTCTCGTGAATCAGTAGGAAAAACGGTCATACCGAGCGAGTTTTGCGGCACCGTTCCGTCGAAAATGAAAGTGCCAAAAACTCACCAAACATGAGTTTTAGATCAAACAAAGATGATTCGGTGCGTCCATTTCGAAAAATTGAACTACTTGTTTTCTATTTAATCAGTGGAAAAAACGGCCATACCGAGCGAGTTTTGTGGCACCGTTCCGTCGAAAGGAAAGTGCCAAAAACCCACCAAACATGAGTTTTAGGTCAAACGAAGATGATTGGGTGCGTCCGTTGCGAAAAATTCAACTGCTAGTTTTTTGGTGAATCAGTGGGAAAAACGACCACCCCGCTTGATTTTTGCGGCACCGTTTCGTTGGAAATGAAAGTGCCAAAACCCCACCAAACATGAGTTTTGGGTCAAACGGAGATGACTGTGTGCGTCCGTTGCGAAAAAATCAACTTCGAGTTTTCTATTGAATCAGTGGGGAAAACAGTCATACCGAGCGAGTTTTGCGGCACCGTTCCGTCAAAAATGAAAGTGCCAAAAACCAACCAAGCATAAGTTTTAGGTCAAACGAAGATGATTGGGTGCGTCCGTTGTGAAAAATTCAACTACGAGGTTTCTTGTGAAACAGAGGGAAAAACGGCCATGCCGAGCGAGTTTTGCAGCACTGTTTCGTCGAAAATGAAAGTGCCAAAAACCCACCAAACATGAGTTTTGGGTCAAACAGAGATGATTCCGTGCGTTCATTGCGAAAAATTCATCTGCGAGTTTTCTAGTTAATCAGTGGGAAAAACGGCCATACCGAGCGAGTTTTGCGGCACCGTTCCGTCGAAAATAAAAGTGCCAAAAACCCACCAAACATGAGTTTTAGGTCAAACGAAGATGATTGGGTGCGTCCGTTGCGAAAAATTCAACTACGAGTTTTTTGGTGAATCTGTGGGAAAACGGCCATCACGAGCGAGTTTTGCGTCACCGTCCCGTCAGAAATGAAAGTGCCAAAAACCCACCAAACATGAGTTTTGGGTCAAACGGAGATGATTGGTGCGTCCGTTGCAAAAAATTCAACTGCGAGTTGTCTCGTGAATCAGTGGGAAAAACGGTCATACCGAGCGAGTTTTGCGGCACCGTTCCGTCGAAAATGAAAGTGCCAAAACCCACCAAACATGAGTTTTAGGTCAAACGAAGGTGATTGGGTGCGTCCGTTGCGAAAAATTCAACTGCTAGTTTTTTGGTGAATCAGTGAGAAAAACAACCATCCCGTTTGATTTTTGCGGCACTGTTCCATTGGAAATGAAAGTGCCAAAACCCGGGTCAAACGGAGATGACTGTGTGCGTCCGTTGCGAAAAACTCAACTGCGAGTTTTCTATTGAATCAGTGGGAAAAACGGTCATACCGAGCGAGTTTTGCGGCACCGTTCCGTCGAAAATGAAAGTGCCAAAAACCCACCAAACATGAGTTTTAGGTCAAACGAAGGTGATTGGGTGCGGCCGTTGCGAAAAATTCAACTGCTAGTTTTTTGGTGAATCAGTGAGAAAAACGACCATCCCGCTTGATTTTTGCGGCACCGTTCCGTTTGAAATTAAAGTGCCAAAAACCCACCAAACATGAGTTTTGGGCCAAACGGAGATGATTGAGTGCGTCTGTTGCAAAAAATTCAACGGCTAGTTTTTTGGTGAATCAGTGGGAAAACGGCCATCCCGAGCGAGTTTTGCGGCTCCGTTCCGTCGGAAATGAAAGTGCCAAAACCCCACCAAACATGAGTTTTGGGTCAAACGGAGATGACTGGGTGCGTCCGTTGCGAAAAATTCAACTACGAGTTTTTTGGTGAATCTGTGGGAAAACGGCCATCCCGAGCGAGTTTTGCGTCACCGTACCATCAGAAATGAAAGTGTCAAAAACCCACCAAACATGAGTTTTGGGTCAAACGGAGATGATTGGTGCGTCCGTTGCAAAAAATTCAACTGCGAGTTGTCTCGTGAATCAGTGGGAAAAATGGTCACACCGAGCGAGTTTTGCGGCACCGTTCCGTCGAAAATGAAAGTGCCAAAAACCCACCAAACATGAGTTTTAGGTCAAACGAAGGTGATTGGGTGCGGCCGTTGCGAAAAATTCAACTGCTAGTTTTTTGGTGAATCAGTGAGAAAAACGACCATCCCACTTGATTTTTGCTGCACCGTTCCGTTGGAAATGAAAGTGCCAAAACCCCACCAAACATGAGTTTTGGGTCAAACGGAGATGACTGGGTGCGTCCGTTGCGAAAAATTCAACTATGAGTTTTTTGGTGAATCAGTGGGAAAACGGCCATCCCGAGCGAGTTTTGCGTCACCGTCCCGTCAGAAATGAAAGTGCCAAAAACCCACCAAACATGAGTTTGGGGTCAAACGGAGATGATTGTTGCGTCCGTTGCAAAAAATTCAACTGCGAGTTGTCTCGTGAATCAGTGAGAAAAACGGTCATACCGAGCGAGTTTTGCGGCACCGTTCAGTCGAAAATGAAATTGCCAAAAACCCACCAAATATGAGTTTTAGGTCAAACAAAGATGATTCGGTGCATCCATTGCGAAAAATTCAACTACGAATTTTTTTGGTGAATAAGTGGGAAAAACGACCATCCCGCACGATTTTTGCGGCACCGTTCCGTTGGAAATGAAAGTGCCAAAAACCGACCAACCAAGAGTTTTGGGTCAAACGGAGATGATAGGGTGCGTCTGTTGCGAAAAATTCAACGACGAGTTTTTTGGTGAATCAGTGGGAAAACGGCCATCCCGAGTGAGTTTTGCGGCACCGTTCCGTCGGAAATGAAAGTGCCAAAAACCCACCAAACATGAGTTTTGGGTCAAACGGAGATGATTGGGTGCGTCCGTTGTGAAAAATTCAACTGCGAGTTTTCTGGTGAAACAGTGGGAAAAACGGCCAGGCCGAGCGAGTTTTGTGGCACCGTTTCGTCGAAAATGAAAGTGACAAAAACCCACCCAACATGAGTTTTTGGTCAAACGAAGATGATTGGGTGCGTCCGTTGCAAAAAATTCAACTACAATTTTTTTGGTCATTCAGTGGGAGAAACGGCCATCCCGCTCAATTTTTGCGGCACCGTTCCGTCGGAAATGAAAGTGCCAAAAACCCACCAAACATGAGTTTTGGGTCAAACTGAGATGATTGGGTGCGTCCGTTGCGAAAAATTCAACTGCGTGTTTTTTGGTGAATCAGTGGGAAAACGGCCATCCCGAGCGAGTTTTGCGGCACCGTCCCGTCAGAAATGGAAGTGCCAAAACCCCATCAAAAATGAGTTTTGGGTCAAACGGAGATGATTGGGTTCGTTCGTTGCGAAAAATTCAACTACGAGCTGTCTCCTGAAACAGTGGGGAAAACGGCCATACCGAGCGAGTTTTGCGGCACCGTTCCGTCAAAAATGAAAGTTCCAAAAACCAACCAAACATGAGTTTTGGGTCAAACAGAGATGATTGGGTGCGTCCGTTCTGACAAATTCAACTGCGAGTTTTTTGGTGAATCAGTGGGAAAACGGCCATCCCGACCGAGTTTTGCGGCACCGTTCCACCGGAAATAAAAGTGCCAAAACCCCACCAAACACGAGTTATGGGTCAAACGGAGATGATTGGCTGCATCCGTTGTGAAAAAATCAATTGTGAGTTTTTGGGTGAATCAGTGGGAAAACAGCCATCCCGAGCGAGTTTTGTGGCACCGTTCCGTCGGAAATGAAAGTGCCAAAAACCCACCAAATATGAGTTTTGGGTCAAATGGAGATGATTGGGTGCGTCCGTCGCGACAAATTCAATTACGAGATTTTTTGGTGAATCAGTGGGAAAACAGTCATCCCACACAATTTTTGCGGCACCATTCCGTCAGAAATGAATGTGCCAAAAACCCACCAAACATGAGTTTTGGGACAAATGAGATTTCTTTGGGTGCATCCATTGCGAAAAATTCAACTGCGAGTTTTTTGGTGAATCAGTGGGAAAAACGGCCATCCAGATAGAGTTTTGCGGCACCATTCCGTCAGAAATGAAACTACCAAAAATCCACCAAACATGAGTTTTTGGTCAAATGGAGATGATTTGGTGCGTCTGTTGCGAAAAATTCAAATACGAGTTTTTTGGTGAATCAGTGGGAAAAACGGTCATCCCGAGCGAGTTTTGTGGCACCGTTCCGTCAGAAATGAAAGTGTCAAAAACCCACCAAACATGAGTTTCGGTCAAATGGAGATAATTGGGTGCGTCCGTTGCGAAAAATTCAAGTGCGAGTTTTCTAGTTAATCAGTAGGAAAACGGCCATACCGAGCGAGTTTTGCGGCACCGTTCCGTCGAAAATGAAAGTGCCAAAAACCTACCAAACATGAGTTTTAAGTCAAACGAAGATGATTGGGTGCATCCATTGCGAAAAAATTCAACTGCTAGTTTTTTGGTGAATCAGTGGGAAAAACGACCATCCCGCTTGATTTTTGTGGCACCGTTCCATTGGAAATGAAAGTGCTAAAACCCCAACGAACATGAGTTTTGGGTCAAACGGAGATGACTGGGTGCGTCCGTTGTGAAAAATTCAACTGCGAGTTTTTTGGTGAATCGGTGGGAAAACGGCCATCCCGAGCGAGTTTTGCGTCACCGTTTCGTCAGAAATGAAGGTGCCAAAAACCCGCCAAACATGAGTTTTGGGTCAAACGGAGATGATTGGTGCGTCCATTGCAAAAAATTCAACTATGAGTTTTCTAGTGAATTAGTGGGAAAAACGGTCATACCGAGCGAGTTTTGCGGCACCGTTCTTTCGAAAATGAAAGTGCCAAAACCCCACCAAACATGAGTTTTAGGTCAAACAAAGATGATTCGGTGCATCCATTGCGAAAAATTCAACTACGAGTTTTTTTGGTGAATCAGTGGGAAAAACGACCATCCCGCTCGATTTTTGCGGCACCGTTCCGTTTGAAATTAAAGTGCCAAAAACCCACCAAACATGAGTTTTGGGCCAAACGGAGATGATTGAGTGCGTCTGTTGCAAAAAATTCAACGGCTAGTTTTTTGGTGAATCAGTGGAAAAACGGCCATCCCGAGCGAGTTTTGCGGCTCCGTTCCGTCGGAAATGAAAGTGCCAAAAACCCACCAAACATGAGTTTTGGGTCAAACGGAGATGATTGGGTGCGTTCATTGTGAAAAATTGAACTGCGATTTTTCTGGTGAAACAGTGGTAAAAACGGCCATGCCGAGCGAGTTTTGCAGCACCGTTTCGACGAAAATGAAATTGCCAAAAACCCACCAAACATGAGTTTTGGGTCAAACGAAGATGATTGGGTGCGTCCGTTGCAAAAATTCAACTACGAGTTTTCTAGTTAACCAGTGGGAGAAACGGCCATACCGAGCGAGTTTTGTGGCACCGTTCCGTCAAAAATGAAAGTGCCCAAAACCCACCAAACATGAGTTTTTGGTAAAGCGAAGATGATTGGGTGCGTCCATTGCGAAAAATCAACTGCTAGTTTTTTGGTGATTCAGAGGGAAAAACGACCATCCCGCTTGATTTTTGCGGCACCGTTCTGTTGGAAATGAAAGTGCCAAAACCCCACCAAACATGAGTTTTGGGTCAAACGGAGATGACTGGGTGCGTCTGTTGCGAAAAATTCAACTACGAGTTTTTTGTTGAATCTGTGGGAAAACGGCCATCCCGAGCGAGTTTTGCGTCACCGTTCCGTCAGAAATGAAAGTGCCCAAAACCCACCAAACCTGAGTTTTGGGTCAAACGGAGATGATTGGTGCGTCCGTTGCAAAAAATTCAACTGTGAGTTTTCTAGTGAATCAGTGGGAAAAATGGTAATACCGAGAGAGTTTTGCGGCACCGTTCCGTCGAAAATGAAAGTGCCAAAAACCCACCAAACATGAGTTTTAGCTCAAACAAAGATGATTCAGTGCGTCCATTGCGAAAAATTCAACTATGAGTTTTTTTGGTGAATCAGTGGGAAAAACGACCATCCCGACATGAGTTTTGGGTCAAATAGAGATGATTGGGTGCGTCTGTTGCGAAAAATTCAATGACAAGTTTTTTGGTGAATCAGTGGGAAAAACGGCCATCCCGAGCGAGTTTTGCAGCATCGTTCCGTCGAAAATGAAAGTACCAAAAACCCACCAAACATGAGTTTTGGTTCAAACGGAGATGATTCGGTGCGTCCGTTGTGAAAAATTCAATTGCGAGTTTTCTGGTGAAACAGTGGGAAAACGGCCATGCTGAGCGAGTTTTGCGGCACCGTTTCATCGAAAATGAAAGTGCCAAAAACCCACCAAATATGAGTTTTGGGTCAAACGGAGATGATTGGGTGCGTCTGTTGCGAAAAAATCAACGACGAGTTTTTTGGTGAATCAATGGGAAAATGGCCATCCCGAGCGAGTTTTGCGGCACCGTTCCGTCGAAAATGAAAGTGCCAAAAACGCACCAAACATGAGTTTTGGGTCAAACGGAGATGATCGGTGCGTCCGTTGCAAAAAATTCAACTGCGTGCAAGTCTCCGCTCGTCGCTGTCCCAGGCTGTCAGCCACCACAGCTGATCCTCATGCCACCGCTCCCTCAGTCCAAGCCTCACGTCCACCCTTCACCGCTCCCGGTCCATCGGCACGGCACGTCTCTACTTGACCTTCACCTTGCCTTCGATCACTGTATCCGTGCTCGACACCTGCACAACACAAGCCAAAGAACATGCACATCAAACCAGTTGATAATCACTCATCACTCAAGATCCGGCATACACCCATGTATCCGCAATCTCCCCTTTGATGAGTGCATTGTCAACTACCAACACAAATCATAATGAAGGTAGAAGGAGAAGGAAGAAGGAGAAGTAGAGAGCTCGTCCAAATGACCCAAAAGAATAGCAAAGCCAGAAGAAGGTCAAGTGAAAGAGCAAAACAACTTGGTCCCCAAAGACATGGATAACGGCTCGACGCAACCAAGCAAAGCAAAGCTAGCCCTCAAGAAGAGGTAGAACAGGCTCAATACCGCTAGCAGGAAAGCTCGACACCAATTGAAATATCAGTTGACAATCAAGCAAAATTGAGCTAGCAAAATTGAGCATATAGGCAAAGTCACTAGTCCCTCAAGAAAGAGGCAAAGCCTCAACACAACTAGGTACTAAAAATGCTCCGAACCAATTGGAAAAATGCTCCAAACCAATTGAAGATTCAACAAACACAAGCGAGCAAACTCCCCCTTCAATAGTGCACACAACTAGGATATGATTTTAAGAATTCTCCCCCTTATGACTTGACAAATTTCTCTCTGTTAGTTGATAATGCACTAAGAGGCAAACTTCTTCCTTCCAAATGCATATGAGACAAAAATGCAAGTTAGTAGCTTCAGGAATATATTCAACAGAATGAAAAGATGCTCTACAGAGTATAACTCCAATGACTCAACAATAAGCATACATGCAAGCAAAGGCTCAAACTGATCACCAAATACAAAATATGAACATATGAGCAAAGTGAGCAGTTTTAGCCAAAAAGTATTCACCATCAAAATAGCACTTAACATGTATAGACAGGAAGTCAAACAAGTGCTAAACATGTATACAAGGTGAACTACCCCTAGCAAAGTTCAATCATCATGCTTCAGAATGAAACATATACTTGTGATTTCAGATTTTAATCAGAGTTGCAGCGGTGAAATTACACAAGTTCAAAATTCAGCATGTGATTGCGAGAGGTTGAAAGCTTGTCATTGCCTAACTTTTCAACCGAGCTAAGCCTTATGCAGAAGCAATCAGAAGCTTAAAGCATCAGTTTCGGTCTTACACTACACGGCTCAAGTTTAACTCAAAGTGCAATGAGAGACAGTCTCGAAACCATAATGTGTTGACAAGCAATTCCATCTCGATCTTTTCAATTCACTTAAAACTTGGTTCAATTTAATAACAGAATATGAACATACCAAGAAAGTGAATGACTCAGAACTAGAGACATAGCAACCTAGCATATATGAAAAGCACAAGTGATTTCGACACATTCTACACATGCTAGCTAGGTGCCAATCTCAATGGTGAACAATTTCAAATTTTATGTTCATTAAGCAAGTTCACCATTCATAAAATAGCTCAACTCATATCATGTATCAGTGATCAGAAGGAGCATAAGCTACAAGTATCATCATATAGCATTAGAGCATACTGGATAGAGTATAATCACATTCTAAAGATTATATACATGAAGCTCAAAATGCAAAATGCATGATGAAATGCAAAGACTAACTTATCAGAAACGAAAACAAAATGAAAGAAAAAGAGTCAGTCTATGATACAGTAACCAAAATGTTTCCCCCATCTAAAAGGGGAAACACACACCAAGCTCACCTCTAAACCTAGCAAAAGTTGATTGGTCCAAAGGCTTGGTAAAAATATCTGCCAACTGATGATTAGTATCGACATGGCGAAGGTCGATATCACCCTTCTCATAGTGGTCTCGCAGAAAATGAAAGCGCACATCAATGTGTTTGGTCTTAGAATGCAGCACGGGGTTCTTAGCAACGCTAATAGCACTCGTGCTGTCACAAAGCAAAGGAACGCGAGAAAAGCTTAGACCAAAATAACGCAAATTGGCCATCATCCAAAGCAATTGAGAACAGCGGCTAGCTGCAGCAACATACTCAGCCTCTGTGGTAGACTGGGTGATGCTAGACTGCTTGCGAGAAGACCAAGATATAAGAGAAGAACCAATAAACTGACAAGTCCCAGAAGTGGACTTGCGATCATGTCGGCAACCAGCAAGATCGGCCATCAGAATAACCGTAAAGGGAGAGGGTGGAGGAAGCAGAATACCAAATCTCAAACTCTGGAGTGAAGCATAAGTACCTCATAATGCGCTTGACCGCTTGATGGTGAGAGGTGAGTGGCGACGACTGAAATCGTGCGCAAAGACACCGCAAACTGGATGTCCGGGCGTGTCGCCGTTAAGTACAGCAGCGACCCATTCATACTCTGGTACTCCTTCTGGTCCACAGCTTCTCCATCCTTATTCGCATCCAGGGCCGTTGTGATCAACATGGGTGTTGGAAGAGGCTTGACCTCACCCATATCGAACTTCTTCGGAATGTCCTTGGTATACTTGCCCTGGTGCACAAACGTCCCCTCTCGGGATTGCTTAATTTGTAACCCGAGAAAGAATGTCAACTCGCCCATCATGCTCATCTCAAACTCCCTACTCATAAGATCTACAAACTTGGCAACCAAAGTGTGAGAAGAACCACCGAAAATGATATCATCCACGTAAATCTGGATCAGGAGAGTGTCATTGCCTTGCTTGAGGAGAAAAAGCGTTTTATCCACACATCTCATTTTAAAACCCTTAGCAAGCAAAAAGGTTTTCAACCTATCATTCCAGGCTCTAGAGGCTTGATTCAAACCATATAAAGCTTTGTGAAGTTTAAAAACATGGTTTGGAAACTTGGGATTTTTGAAACCGGGGGGTTTTTTTCACATACACCTCTTCTTCTATGTAGCCGTTTAAGAAGGCACTCTTGACATCCATTTGAAAAAGTTTAAACCTTTTGGATATAGCAAAAGCCAAGAGTATCCTAATAGCCTCCAAAGGAGCTACAGGAGCAAAAGTCTCCTCATAGTCTATCCCCTCCTTCTGACTATATCCCTAGGCTACAAGTCTGGCCTTGTTTCTCACAATGCGGCCATCCTCTCCTTGTTTGTTTTTGAAAACCCATTTTGTACCAATAGGGTGACACTCAGGAGGAGGTGGAACAAAAACCCAAACCCAATTTCTCTAAAAATTTTCTAACTCCTCATGCATGGCATTGACCCAATATGGATCATATAAAGCATGTCCAACAACTCGGGGTTCAAAATCAGCAACAAATGCAGAATGAGCAAAGTGAGA
Source organism: Coix lacryma-jobi var. lacryma-jobi (assembly GCA_009763385.1). Classification (NCBI taxonomy): domain Eukaryota; kingdom Viridiplantae; phylum Streptophyta; class Magnoliopsida; order Poales; family Poaceae; genus Coix; species Coix lacryma-jobi. The sequence continues at coordinate 112,507,396 of CM019824.1, forward strand.
GATTTGTTGTGACCTTAACCGAGTGACACGTTCGTCGATGCTGCCGATCATCTGTTGAGGCGGGTGTTGGCGCTGAATGTGTCGTGGTGCCTCCCGAGCTGAAGAAACCTCCCCCTCAACAGCAGCTCGCGTCTCCTCGGGTACAAAAGGTACAACTCGAGGTGGCGGATCCCACGGCCCCCAAGTATTCGACGAAGAGGGGTTGGGACCATGAGTTGTCGTAGTAGAAGCTGATGCTTGCGGCACAGCAGGTGGAGGTGGTGCTGGATCATCCATCCCTTCAGCACCCTCATCCTCGTCATCAAAAAGAGGTTCGCCAACCTCATGATCACCTGCACGCTCAAATCTAGAAGAAGGACAAACCATGGTCTCGTCGAAGGTGACATCGGATGTCTCCATGACTCGGTTAGTATAAGGTTACGTACACGATATGCGCGAGTATGAGTGCCATAACCCAAAAATACAACGTCAGAAGAACGAAACTCAAACTTGTCCAAGTTGCCTTTCTTGAGTATAAAACAATGGCAACCAAAAACTATAAAATAACTCACTTTGGGTTGTTTTCCAAAACACAACTCATAAGAAGTCTTTTTCAAGAAAGCTCGGAGAAAATTGCGATCGGAAATATAGCATGCAGTGTTCATAGCATCGGCCCAATACCGCCTAGGAGTCCTATGCTCATCGAGCATCGTCCTGGCCATCTCAACAAGGGTCCGATTCTTCCTCTCTACAACACCATTTTGTGGCGGTGTGTAGGGGGAAGAAACTGATGCTCTAAACCCAAAGAATCAAAAAACTTCTCAAAATCCGTGTTCTTTAACTTGGAACCATTATCACTCCTCCGAATAGCCGATCCGATATTGAGTTCATAGGGAACTCATTCTGAAGATGCAAAATCAGTGGACAAGCACGTAGCACTTCCCCCCAACCGAGCTCACCCGAGCCGGACCAACAAGGTCCATGTGCAAAAGCTCTCCAGGGCGCTTAGTCATGACCTGAGTCACTGGATGGTGGGGAGCGGCAACCATCTTCCCATGTCTACTAGAATGGCAAACAAGATCCTTCTCCATGGACAACTTGGGCAATCCTCGGATTAGGCCAAATGAGCTAAGCCTTGAAAGCAAGTCGAAGCTCAGGTGACCGAGTCTCCTATGCCACTTCCAAAGATCAGAGGAGGAAGGTCCAGCCAAAAGACAACGAGAAATCCCAAATGACTCTGAGAAATTCGCACAAAAGACTTTCCCAAAGGGCGAAATCAAACATACAAGATTGCCTGGAGGATCCAAAATACGACTGAGATTCAGTTTAAAACGAATCTCATAGTCATCATCGAAAAGTTGCAAAACAGAAAGAAGGTTAAAATGCAAGTTAGAAACAAGAGCAACATCACGCAACACAAAGTCCTCATTAACTCGCATTGACCCACGAGACAACACTTTACCTTTGCTATTGTCGCCGAAGGTGATAAACTCCTTTTCGGCAACTGGACTAAGACTGGAGAACCACTTGGCGTTTCCGGTCATATGCCTTGAGCACCCGAAATCCACCAACCAAATGTTCTCCAATTGTTTTACCTACATCAATAAAAAGACATAGGGTGAGCATACGGTCCAACACTGGGGTAAGTAAAATGGGAATTATACCAGTGTTGGGCCGGCTGCTCAAAAGAATGGTTAGTAGTAAAACCATTCCTAGCATGCCTATGAGGAAAGCGATCACCACGTATAGGAAAATGTGGTCCGCTAAGGGAAGAGCATCCATCGCGATACTCAAAACGCAGTGGGGGTAACGCTCAACTACAAAGCCACCGTCACGGGGTTCATAGCCCAAAACTGCAGGCTCCCACCGGGCACGTCCTCCTTGCGGCCTAGGCCTAGGACCTTGAGGCATTGGACCTCCTAGGCCTAGCAGCTCTCCTTTGAACATTCGACAACTGTACATCATGGAAAGGATGGTACTTGTCCGTGTTTGTTTCATCTCTTTGCACAGCGCTCCTCTCTCTTGCGCCGAAAGCAAAACTCCCTCAAGTGTCCATCTGTCCCACAGTGCTCACAATGGTACCTCACCACTCTCATAGGGGGTTGTTGGTACTCACGGTAGTGGGTATGGATCACTTTGCCTTTTTGTGGCATGAGCTCCTCTTTGATAGGTGGCATGGTGTCTAGCTTGTTCTTGAGGTGGTTTGGTTTTGGAGCCCATGTCTGTTTCTTGGTGGGAGCTCTCTCGAGGTTCAACAAACACCCCATCCTTAGTGTTATGCTTGAAAGGCTCTTTGGGTGGAATCTTGGTCAGTTTGGGAGTAGTGGTGGAGTTGGGCTTCTCACTTGGGTTAAGACCACTCGACTCTCCAATCTTACCAAAAGACGAAGCACACTCAACACCCTGAGAAAAGCCTATACCTGGACCTCCAGCATCAAGCTTGAATTGGGCAAGCATCATCCCAAGCTGCAGCTCACCACAAGACACCCATGACAAGATGGTCCGAAGGTATGTGTTTTCTTCCTCGGTTTGCATCTTGTCATGCTTCACATTGGCTATCTCCATCTCCAAGCCCTCACACAAAACACACCTAGACACACAAGTGCTACCCGAGCTGGCCGTCTCAAGAGACACAATCTTGGCATTCTCCTCTGCCAACTCGGATTGCAAGCCTGCACAAGACTTGCACGCACCCCACAACACGGGTCTAGCCCGGAGCTCATCCACCTCTCCAACCAAAGCAGCATACTTACTTCTCAAAGTGAGAAGGTCAGTCATGTGCTTGGTGCACATCTCGCACTCACCTCCTCAGAGACAACTACGGTGGACTTGGCAAACTCAAGCTCCTTCACCGTATCCTCCCACTTCTGCCTAACTCCTTCCGCTCTTAGCAGCATGTCTAAGCAGCTTATCTTGACTAAGAAGGGCGGCAGTAAGTTTCTCGACCTCAGCAGAAAGCTCGTCAGGGGTCTGAGATACCTGGGAGGTGTCGTCGTCGTCGTTCTGAGGGATCTCCTCCAGCTGACTGTCGACCTCCTTGCCGAGGGCCATGGTGCAAAAGCCCTCGTTGTCGGCGAAGAAGCAGAGGTCGTTCAGCTTGTCCTCTATCTTCTTCTTCTTCTCGGACTCATCGTCGCTTGAGGAAGCGAAGTCGTCGACGTCGCTGAGCGTAGCGAAGAAAGCACGTTGCTCAGTCTGGGCCTTCTCCAAGTACTTCTTCTTGATGTACTCCTTGTTGAAGACGCCCTTCTGCTTGTGCTTCGCGGGGACGTACTTCTCCTTGCACTTGCCGGAGTCATACTTGTGCCCATGATCGCCCTTCCCAAATTCTTGCTTGTTCTTCTTGGGACAGTTGGCGATGAAGTGTCCGGGTCGCCGCACTCGAAACATCCAGAGCGTCCTCCTCCGCGGCGATGGTTCATGCGGTTGTTGTGGAACCACGAGAACCGGTTGGCAAGCAAAGCCAACTCGTCATCCCCCATGAACTCCAGCTGCTCCTCTATGACAGAGAGAAGAGAAGAAAGTGCAAATCCTCCAGAGGGGTTAGCAGAAGAGCCAGAAAGCAAAGCTATAGATGGGCCAGAAGGATTCTCATAAGAGGCCCTCGTCATGGTGTCAATCTCACTGGACTTGAGCTTACTGAAAAGCTCGTCGCATGCGAGTGTCTCATAGTTAGGCGATTCGATGATCGCCTGAACCTTCGAGTCCCACACCGACCAATCGAGAGTATGTAAAAGCTTCAAAGCCCTCTCATGATCGTCGAAAGGCAACAGCTCCTTGTTAGCCCTCATCCTGTTGACAATCACCTGAAGGCGAGCGAATAAACTCTCTATGGTCTCGCCAGGCATGTGTCGAAAGTACTCATACTCCCGCTTGTGCGACTCGTAGAGATGAGATTTAACTTGAGAGGTTCCCTCATGGAAGCGCATGAGGGTCGCCCAAATCTCACGAGCCGTGGGGAGATGAGAAACGCGATCAAACTCAGACACACTCAAACAGGAGAAAAGAGCATTACGGGCTCGGCTATTGGCATCGTGCTCATCGATCTACAGCTGAGTCACACGAGCAGCCAAGACCACGTAATCATCCTTGTTGCAAATCAACAAGACAGAAGCACCCATGCTCTGAAGATAGGCCGACATACGTATCTTCCAATACACATAGTTCATCCCATCGAAAAATGGCGGTTTGCCCATGCCGCGATCCATGTCGCCTTCTGTGGATCTGGAACCGGCTAAGGTGGAAGATCCTTAACCTGCTCTGATACCAATTGAAGGACCAAGAATGCAAAAGCAAGGCGACCAGAAGGGGGGCGAATGGGAGCCTAAAAAATTTCTCTCGAAACTTCGGCCTTTGTCCCAAAAATCAACCCCCGAAAGCTTTTACCAAACGTGATGCCCACGACCCTTGGAAGAGGGTGGATGATCCCTAGGATCACAGCGAGGCACCACAAAGCAAGAGTGAACCAAACACCAAAAGCTTCGGCTCAAGTTCAACCCCAAAAACAACCCTCGAACGTAGATGAAAGGCTACGTCGAGAAATCTCCAATTACGTATGCTAACAAGTAGCAAAGATACCTAGAGAGGTTCCTTGGTTAACTATAGGGCCAAACGAGAAGTCCGAAAACCAAGCGGAAAAGCTGGGAGACCAAATGCACTGAAAAGCACAAGTCTGCGAGATCCCGGACTATCCGCACGTACGGTCCTAGACTGTCCGCGGTAGTGCTGGACTGTCCGCGAGGAAGGGGCGGACTGTCCACCGGCAAAAACTCCAAAACAGCAAGTCTGCTGAACCTCCCTAGTCGACTCGTGGACTGTCTGCGATCGACTACGGCAGACTGTTTGACGGTCAATGAAAGACCAAACAGCCGAAGGACACAGCCACTGACTCGACTTGCCCCGACGTGCGGACTGTCCGCGGGGTGGACGGCGGACTGTCCGAGACCACCTAGTGAGGGCGATTTCGGTCACCCTCAACTCAAATCCCTCAAAATCCGATCCAAAACGAAATCCCTTGTTCACAAACTTGGAGAAGATGATCACGAGGTAGTTAGGAGACTATCCCCAAGAAATCATTCGCTCAAATCAACTCAATCAACGGGAAATCGAAGGGGAAGGTGTATGAATGAAAAAGCGTCACGAAACTTGAATCGACCCGATCTACTTGTTCGTGAGGAGTTAGATGAATTCCTTAGGTTGAAATGATCTCCTCACATCAAAGAACAAGTTGGTTCAAGTGGATTCGAGAAAGATGCAACGTAGAGGGAGACCGAGTGACGGGAAAATCGTGGAGAAACGAAGAACGCGAAGAACAAATTCAAAACGCGAATCAAACCACGAATTTGCAACCGAGTGGCTACCACATGCTACAACAGTGAGATTACGGTCTCACTTCGTCAAAATCTCATGAACACAGAGGTATGGTTCTCTGCGGATCTCAGTAGCTACAGCAGGGGATTGGGAGCAGGAAAACCCTAAGTGGAGAATAGCAAATGACTGAGATGGTTCGGGAGGTGGGTGTCTCCCCCTACTTATCCTAATTCTAATTTCCACTCTACCCCTAACTAATTACAGAGCGAACCAACTAAACCCTAGGGTTATTCTGGACCAACTCGATGTAGGTGGTTATCCGACGGCCACGCCCGCACAACTGGTAGCGTTGCCTCGACTCAACCTCACCGATTGCCGCCACGTGCCGCCACCGCTCTGCTCGTCCTTTTCACGGACCTCGCCCCTGGTTTTGAGGCCGAAACCGGGAAATCAACCTTCACGACCAACCCCCGGTTTTGAGGCCCAAACCGGGAAACCAGCCGTCCATTGCCTGAGTTTTGTGGCCCAAACTCAGAAACCCCGCCAGTGCCCAGGTTTTGAGGCCCAAACCTGGAAACCGTCCTTAGCCCGAGTTTTGTGGCCCAAACTCGGCAAACCCGCAGCACCCAGGTTTTGTGGCCCAAACCTGGAAACCGTCCACCGGTGGTTTTTCTGTGGCTCAACCACCAAACCGAGGCTGTAGAAAGGATGCACCGCCCGTGCACCCCGTCCACCGACACATGTCCTCAGGTCCTCGACCCGAGCAACACTGTGCCCCGCAAGTCTCCGCTCGTCGCTGTCCCAGGCTGTCAACCACCACAGCTGATCCTCAGGCCACCGGTCCCTCAGTCCAAGCCTCACGTCCGCCCTTCGCCGCTCCCGGTCCATCAACACGACACGTCTCTACTTGACCTTCACCTTGCCTTCGATCACTGTATCCGTGCTCGACACCTGCACAACACAAGCCAAAGAACATGCGCATCAAACCAGTTGACAATCACTCATCACTCAAGATCCGACATACACCCATGTATCCGCACAAGGATAAGTATGTCCCCGCCAAGCACAAGCTGAGAGGCGGCTTCAACAAGGAGTACACCAAGGAGAAGTACTTGGAGAAGGCCCAGGCCGAGCAGCGTGCCTTCTTCGCCACTCTCAGCGACGTCGATGACTCGGATGACCACTCCGCTGCATCAAGCGATGATGAGTCTGAGAAAAAGAAGAAGATCGAGGACAAGCTGAACGACCTCTGTATCTTCGCCGACAACGAGGGTGTTTGCACCATGGCCCTCGGCGATGAGGTCAACGACGAGCTAGAGCAGATCCCTCAGAACGATGACGACGACACCTCTCAGGTATCTCAAACTCCTGACGAACTCTCTGTTGAGGTTGACAAGCTTATTGCTCCTCTCATATGTCAAGATAAACTGCTTAGGCTTGCTGCCAGAGAGAGAGAAAGGGGGTTTAGGAAGAAGTGGGAGGACGCGGTGAAAGAGCTCGAGTCTGTCAAGTCCACCGTTGTAGTGACTGAGGAGGATGAGTGTGAGATGTGCTCCAAGCACATGACTGACCTTCTCACTTTGAGGGGGAAGTGATGAGGACATCAACACCAGCGATACATCCTCTCCGACACAACCTATAGCTGGTCCTCTTACTCGTGCTCGTGCTCGTCAACTTAATCATCAAGTGAGTTCCATGATAAGCTCTTGTCCATCTTGTTTAGACAATGGAAACGCGTGCACTCTTGTTTTTTGATTAGGAACCAAGGAGAAGACCGAAAGGGAGAAGGACTCGCGCTAGCTGGATTCGGACTGCAGCAAAGCACCAACTTGTGACCGCCACCACGGTTGCATACGGATTCGGATTCAGGCGCTTCAGGACTTGTTGGAAAGCTTATCAAGTTTACTTTCATATGAATCAAGTCTCACGTCAATATCTGTTCGGCAGCAGCGGCAATGATCCAATTACCGTCGACAGGTCTTGCTGTCCAGGGTGCTGCGTCACCTCATTTTGGGCTTATGGCCCATGTATCAAGTGGGTCCATTAGGGACACGTCCTAGGGTTGGAGGACGACCCCAACACTCTTTTGGTCGTCAATCCATCTACTTATATCCCTCTATAGCCGCCATGGTCGGGTTGGGTTTTGTTTAGATCAAGTTTAGCCTTAGCTACTTGCTTGTAGGCGCGCGTGCAGGATCAGCCGCCCGTCTCCCTGTCTTCGGAACCCCATTGTTGATTAAGATTCAGTTTGAAACCTTCAATTTCATCTTGCAAATTCAGTGCTTGTTTCCTCGTTCTTGCTAGTTCTTCGATTGCTTGCAGGACGGGAGCCCTAGGGGCTGGTTGTCGCGCTCCACAAGATCGTGACGGCTATTGGACGTGGTGTATCGGTTGCTAAGGCGCGGTCTTGAGGGCTGTAGTCGGGCCGTGAACGTCATCTCCATCCACCAATCGAGTTATCCCCGTTTCTCATCGAAAGATCGGGCAAAAACCCTAGCGGGTTCGCATCAGTTGGTAATCAGAGCAAGGTTCTTCGGTGAGAGGCTTCTAATCCATTGCTGTTTTTAATTAATTTTTCCTATAGTCCAGAAAAGCCAAAAAAAAATATAGTAGATTAGTTTTTCCATAATCCTATTAAACCTTTGTGCCTTGGCTAGTACCGTTTAGTTAGGGCTTGTTGAATTTGCGTTGCTTCGGTTTGTGTCGAGTTGCTGGTCTTAGTGTCTAGTCCTTTAGTTTCGAGTTCTTGTCACCATCTATACACAGCCGAGTATTACCATATCTTCTCTCTGTCGAATCTGTGTGTGAAGTCGGAATTGAACTGTCTGTGGTCTTGGTCCGGATCGAGTTGAGTTCCAATCTGAGTTCCACCAACGTGATAAAAAAAAAAGGAAACCGAGTAGAACTCGGCAATAGGTGGAATCCGTTTGTGGTTGGTTCTGAGTGAAAACCGAGTACAACTTGGAGCCCGCTTGTTATATATCCTGAACTCCATCTACGTGAGTCCTTCTGTGATCCAAAAGAAAGATAACTCCATACTTGTTCGGCCTTACTCTAGAGAGAGAGAGAGAGAGAGTGTGTGTGTACCGAATTGCTCCTTTGTATTCTTTTGTTCATATAATCAGTTTTTGAGGTTGCCCAAAAAAAAAAAAAAAAAAAAAAAAAAAAAGAGAAAAGATTCAAAAGAAAGGGGCTGTTTTTCATATTGATTTTAGGTTTGTTCCATCTTGTTTTCAGGGGTGTGCTGTGGTTTTCCTTTGTGTCCAGGCTCGCGTCTCTAGCACGGTCTAGCCTAGGACCAGCACAGTACCGTCGTCGAACGTTTATTCAGCTCGCCTTTATAACTAACGTGCTGCTAGTTCGTTCCTTGTTTCAGCCCCCACCTATAGCTCCACATACTCTACAGCTTGACAGGTCTTGTGCCGCAGCACCGATACACTTCATCCATTGCTGAAGACTTGTTGGTAGACGACCCCTCCTGTCAAGCAAGGTAAGAATTGGTAAGAACTTGTGTAACAAGTTGAGTGTGAGAGACTTGCTGTAGCTACATCCTAGTAGTTGTAGGGCTTTTATTTCTTCACTTGCCTTTCTTGTTGTCTTTGTTTTTGAACCATGACAGGGGGAGATGATGACAACGAAACACTACATACACCTCGCACTAAGGGCATCATACAGCATTTTGAAAGGAAAGTGAAGCTGCACACAGAGGGACTTGATAATGACTTGCAGGTGACAAATGAAAAGCTGGGGCAGTTGGAGGCTACGCAGATGGCCACAAACAACAAGCTTACAAGTTTGGAGGAATCCGTTGCTAGTGTGGACAAAAGCCTTGCTGCTCTCCTAAGGCGATTTGATGACTTCCACACCGAAGATAAAGAGAAGCATAAAGAAGAAAAGGAGGGAGATCGAGAGCACGGTAGTCATGAAGATGACTACACTGCTGATACTGAGCATGATGATCAAGACGCTCGTGATCGACGACGCCTACGTCACAACCGTAGAGGTATGGGTGGCAACCGCCGACGCGAGGTACACAATAATGATGATGCTTTCAGTAAGATTAAATTTAAGATACCTCCTTTTGATGGTAAATATGACCCTGATGCCTACATTACTTGGGAGATTGCTGTTGATCAAAAGTTTGCATGTCATGAATTTCCTGAGACTACACGTGTTAGGGCTGCTACTAGTGAGTTTACAGATTTTGCTTCTGTTTGGTGGATAGAATATGGCAAGAAAAATCCTAATAACTTACCTACAACTTGGGATGCGCTGAAACGAGCCATGAGAGCTAGATTTGTTCCATCTTACTATGCCCGTGATATGATAAATAAGTTGCAGCAATTGAGACAAGGTGCTAAAAGTGTAGAAGAATATTATCAGGAATTACAAACGGGTATGTTGCGTTGTAACCTAGAGGAGGATGAGGAACCGGCTATGGCTAGATTTTTGGGTGGGTTAAATCGGGAAATTCAGGACATCCTCGCTTACAAGGAATACAATAGTGTAACCCGTTTGTTTCATCTTGCTTGTAAAGCTGAAAGGGAAGTGCAGGGACGACGTGCTAGCGCAAGGACTAATATTTCTGCAGGGAAGGCTAATTCATGGCAGCAACGCATGACTACAACTCCATCTACACGTATGTCTACTCCATCATCTAGTGACAAGACTCGAGCTGCTCCCACAAATTCAGTTGCAAAGACGATGCAAAAGCCTGCTGCGAGTACTTCATCCGTGGCATCGACGGGTAGAACAAGCAACATACAATGTCACCGGTGCAAGGGATATGGACACATGATGCGTGACTGTCCAAACAAGCGAGTTATGATTGTCAAAGATGATGGTGAGTGCTCATCTGCTAGTGATTTTGATGAAGACACGCTTGCACTGCTTGCGACTGACCATGCAGGTAATGAAGAACAAATAGAAGAACATATTAATGCAGGTGAAGCGGACCACTATGAAAGCTTGATCGTGCAGCGAGTGCTTAGTGCACAAATGGAGAAGGCGGAGCAAAATCAGCGACATATTTTATTCCAAACAAAGTGTGTCATCAAAGAGCGTTCCTGCCGCATGATCATTGATGGAGGTAGCTGCAACAACTTGGCAAGCAGCGATATGGTGCAGAAACTTGCCCTCAACACCAACCACACCCGCATCCCTACTACATCCAATGGCTGAACAACAGTGGTAAGGCAAAGGTAACTAGACTTGTGAGAATCAATTTTTCCATCGGATCCTACAAAGATATTGTTGAATGTGATGTTGTGCCTATGCAAGCTTGTAACATTCTGCTAGGTAGACCTTGGCAATTTGATAGAGATTCTATGCATCATGGTAGATCAAATCAGTATTCTTTTCTATACCATGATCGCAAAATTGTGCTGCATCCTATGTCCCCTGAAACTATTATGCAAACTGATGTTGCAAGGGCTACTAAAGCAAAGAGCGAGAGCAATAAAAATGATAAATCTGTAATTGGTAACAAAGATGAGATAAAACTGAAAGGACGTTGTATGATAGCTACCAAATCAGATATTAATGAGTTCAATGCATCCACTTCTGTTGCTTATGCTTTGATATGCAAGGATGCTTTGATTTCAATTGAGGATATGCAATGTTCTTTGCCCCCTGCTGTTGCTAACGTTTTGCAGGAGTATTCCGATGTGTTTCCAAGTGCGGTACCAGCGGGGCTGCCACCACTACGCGGGATTGAGCACCAAATTGATCTTATTCCTGGTGCATCTTTGCCAAACCGTGCGCCATACAGGACAAACCCGGAAGAAACAAAGGAAATTCAGCGACAAGTGCAAGAACTACTGGACAAAGGTTATGTGCGAGAATCCCTTAGCCCTTGTGCTGTTCCAGTAATTTTAGTGCCTAAGAAAGATGGAACATGGCGTATGTGTGTTGATTGTAGAGCTATTAATAATATCACCATTCGATATCGACACCCTATTCCACGATTAGATGATATGCTAGATGAACTGAGTGGTGCTGTTGTGTTTTCAAAAGTTGATTTACGTAGTGGGTACCACCAGATTCGTATGAAATTGGGAGATGAATGGAAAACTGCTTTCAAAACTAAGTTCGGTTTATATGAGTGGTTAGTCATGCCTTTTGGGTTAACTAATGCACCTAGTACTTTCATGAGATTAATGAACGAGGTTTTGCGTGCTTTCATTGGGAAATTCGTTGTCGTATATTTTGATGATATATTAATTTACAGCAAATCATTGGATGAACATCTTGATCATTTACGTGCTGTTTTTAATGCACTACGCGAGGCACGCTTATTTGGTAACCTTGAGAAGTGCACCTTTTGCACCGATCGAGTGTCTTTTCTTGGTTATGTTGTAACTCCACAGGGAATTGAGGTTGATCAAGCCAAGGTGGAAGCTATACAGGGATGGCCTGTTCCAAAGACTATCACCCAGGTGCGGAGTTTCCTAGGACTTGCTGGATTCTATCGCCGTTTTGTGAAGGATTTCAGCACCATTGCTGTACCATTGAATGAGCTTACCAAGAAGGGGGTGCCTTTTGAGTGGGGCAAAACACAAGAGAATTCATTCGACATGTTGAAAGATAAGTTAACTCACGCGCCTCTCCTACAACTTCCTGATTTTAATAAGACTTTTGAGCTTGAATGTGATGCTAGTGGAATTGGTCTGGGAGGTGTTTTGTTACAAGAGGGAAAGCCTATTGCATATTTTAGTGAGAAATTGAGTGGGCCTGTTCTCAATTATTCTACTTATGATAAAGAACTCTATGCTCTTGTTCGAACATTAGAGACATGGCAGCATTATTTGTGGCCCAAAGAGTTTGTTATCCATTCTGATCATGAATCTTTAAAACATATTCGTAGTCAAGGAAAACTGAATCGTAGGCATGCAAAATGGGTTGAATTTATTGAATCTTTTCCTTATATTATTAAACACAAGAAAGGGAAGGAGAATATTATTGCTGATGCTTTGTCACGGAGATATACTTTGCTGAATCAACTTGATTATAAGATCTTTGGTTTAGAAACAATTAAGGACCAATATGTTCACGATGCTGATTTTAGAGACGTGTTGCTGCATTGTAAAGATGGAAAAGGATGGAACAAATTCATCGTTAGTGATGGTTTTGTGTTTAGAGCTAACAAGCTATGCATTCCAGCTAGCTCTGTTCGTTTGTTGTTGTTGCAGGAAGCACATGGAGGTGGCTTGATGGGACATTTTGGAGCAAAGAAGACCGAGGACATACTTGCTGGTCATTTCTTTTGGCCAAGGATGAAGAGAGATGTGGAGAGGTTTGTTGCTCGTTGCACAACATGTCAAAAGGCAAAGTCACGGTTAAATCCCCACGGTTTGTATCTACCTCTTCCTGTTCCTAATGCTCCTTGGGAGGATATATCTATGGATTTTGTGTTGGGTTACCAAGGACTAGGAGGGGACGTGATAGTGTGTTTGTGGTTGTTGATAGATTTTCTAAGATGGCACATTTCATACCATGTCATAAAACTGATGATGCTACAAATATTGCTGATTTGTTCTTTCGAGAAATTGTTCGCTTACATGGTGTGCCCAACACAATTGTTTCTGATCGTGATGCTAAATTTCTTAGTCATTTTTGGAAGACTTTGTGGTTTAAATTGGGGACTAAGCTTTTATTTTCCACCACTTGTCATCCCCAAACTGATGGTCAAACTGAAGTAGTAAATAGAACTTTATCCACTATGTTAAGGGCTGTTTTAAAGAAGAATATTAAGATGTGGGAAGAATGTTTGCCTCATATTGAGTTCGCTTATAATCGTTCATTGCATTCTACTACAAAAATGTGTCCTTTCGAGATTGTCTATGGCTTCTTGCCACGTGCTCCTATTGATTTAATGCCTTTGCCAAGTTCTGAAAAAATGAATTTTGATGCTAAGCAACGTGCTGAATTGATGTTAAAATTGCATGAAGCCACTAAAGAAAACATAGAGCGCATGAATGCTAAGTACAAATGTGCTGGAGATAAAGGTAGAAAGCAATTGATTCTGGAACCTGGGGATTTGGTTTGGTTGCATTTGCGAAAAGATAGATTTCCAGAACTGAGAAAATCCAAATTGATGCCTAGAGCTGATGGTCCTTTTAAAGTGCTGCAACGAATTAACGAGAATGCATATAAGCTTGATCTTCCTGCAGATTTTGGGGTTAGTCCCACATTTAACATTGCAGATTTGAAGCCTTATTTGGGTGAGGAAGATGAGCTTGAGTCGAGGACGACTCAAATGCAAGAAAGGGAGAATGATGAGGACATCAACACCAGCGATACATCCTCTCCGACACAACCTATAGCTGGTCCTCTTACTCGTGCTCGTGCTCGTCAACTTAATCATCAAGTGAGTTCCATGATAAGCTCTTGTCCATCTTGTTTAGACAATGGAAACGCGTGCACTCTTGTTTTGATTAGGAACCAAGGAGAAGACCGAAAGGGAGAAGGACTCGCGCTAGCTGGATTCGGACTGCAGCAAAGCACCCAACTTGTGACCGCCACCACGGTTGCATACGGATTCGATTCAGGCGCTTCAGGACTTGTTGGAAAGCTTATCAAGTTTACTTTCATATGAATCAAGTCTCACGTCAATATCTGTTCGGCAGCAGCGGCAATGATCCAATTACCGTCGACAGGTCTTGCTGTCCAGGGTGCTGCGTCACCTCATTTTGGGCTTATGGCCCATGTATCAAGTTGGGTCCATTAGGGACACGTCCTAGGGTTGGAGGACGACCCCAACACTCTTTTGGTCGTCAATCCATCTACTTATATCCCTCTATAGCCGCCATGGTCGGTTGGGTTTTGTTTAGATCAAGTTTAGCCTTAGCTACTTGCTTGTAGGCGCGCGTGCAGGATCAGCCGCCCGTCTCCCTGTCTTCGGAACCCCATTGTTGATTAAGATTCAGTTTGAAAACTTCAATTTCATCTTGCAAATTCAGTGCTTGTTTCCTCGTTCTTGCTAGTTCTTCGATTGCTTGCAGGACGGGAGCCCTAGGGGCTGGTTGTCGCGCTCCACAAGATCGTGGACGGCTATTGGACGTGGTGTATCGGTTGCTAAGGCGCGGTCTTGAGGGCTGTAGTCGGGCCGTGAACGTCATCTCCATCCACCAATCGAGTTATCCCCGTTTCTCATCGAAAGATCGGGCAAAAACCCTAGCGGGTTCGCATCAGGAAGTATGTTGCTTTGGTTGGAGAGGTGGATGAACTAAGAGCTAGATCCTCCGTGCTTGGTGCGTGCAAGTCTTGCGTAGGCTTGCAATCTGAGTTGGCAGAGAAGAATGCCAAGATTGTGTCCCTTGAGAAGGCCAGCTTGGGTACCACTTGTGTGTCTAGGTGTGCTTTGTGTGAGGGTTTGGAGATGGAGATTGCAAACATGAAGCATGACAAGATGCAAACTGAGGAAGAAAACACATACCTTCAGACCATCTTGTCATGGGTGTCTTGTGGTGAGCCGCAGCTTGGGATGATGATTGCCCAATTCAAGCATGCTGCTGGAGGTCCAGGTGTAGGCTTTGGTCAGGGGATAGAGAGTGCTCCTTCTTTTGGCAAGATTGGAGAGTCTAGTGGTCTTAACCCGAGTGAGAAGCCCACTCCACCACTACTCCCAAACTTACCAAGATACCACCCAAAAGAGCCTCTTAAGCCTAACACAACCAAAGATGGAGTGTATGAGGAACCTCCGAGAGCTCCAACAAAGAAACAAGTGTGGTCTCCTAAACCCAACCACCTAAGGAACAAACTAGACACAATTCCACCTATCCAAGAGGAGCTCATGCCACAAAAAGGCCAAGTGATCCACACCCACTACCATGAGTACCAACAACCCCCTATGAGAGCGGTGAGGTACCATTGTGAGCACTGTGGGAGAGATGGACACTTGAGGGAGTTTTGCTTTTGCTGCAAGAAAGAGCAGCGCTGTGCAAAGGAGATGCACAATACGGACATGTACCATCCTTTCGATGATGTACATGTGTCGAATGTTCAAATGAGAGCTGCTAGGCCTAGAGGTCTAATGCCTCAAGGTCCTAGGCCTAGGCCGCAAGGAGGTTTTGCCCGGCGGGATCCTAACTTTGTAGGATATGGACCCCATGGAGGTGGCTTTGTAGTTGTGCGTTACCCGCCACCGTGTTTTGAGTATCGTGATGGATGCTCTTCCCTTAATGGACCACGTTTTCCTGTGCGTGGTGATCGCTTTCCCCGTAGTCGTGCTTGGAATGGTTTTGCCACTAACCGTTCTTTTGAGCAGCCGGCCCAACACTGGTACACTTCCCATTTTACTCACCCCACTACTGTCTTTTTATTGATGTAGGTAAAACGATTGGAGGACATTTGGTTGGTGGATTCCGTGTGCTCAAGGCATATGACTGGAAACACCAAGTGGTTCTCCAGTCTTAGTCCAGTCGCCGGAAAGGAGTTTATCACCTTCGGCGACAATAGCTAAGGTAAAGTGTTGTCTCGTGGGTCGGTGCGAGTTAATGAGAGCATTTGTGTTGCGTGATGTTGCTCTTGTTTCTAACTTGCATTTTAACTTCTTTCTATTTCACAACTCTTTGATGATGACTATGAGATTCGTTTTAAGCCAATCTCAGTCATATTTAGATCCTCAGGGCAATCTTGTGTGTTTGATTTCTCCCTTTGAAAGTCTTCGTGCGTATTTCTCGGAGTCGTTTGGAATTTCCGATGTCTTTGGCTGGTCCTTCCTCTTTCGATCTTTGGAAGTGTGCATAGGAGACTAGGTCATCTGAGCTTCAACTGCTGCAAGGCTTAGTTCAATTGGTTTAATCCGAGGATTGCCCAAGTTACACATGGAGAAGGATCTTGTTTGCCACTCTTGTAGACATGGGAAAATGGTTGCTACTCCCCATCATCCTTTGAATCAAGTTATGACCAAGCGCCCTGGAGAGCTTTGCATATGGATCTTGTTGGTCCGGCTCGGGTGAGCTCGGTTGGTGGGAAATGGTATGTACTTGTTGTTGTTGATGAATTTTCGAGATATTCGTGGGTTTTCGTTTTAGCTGAGAAAAACTGAGACTTTTCTTTGCTCGCAATCTGATTTGCCGTCTCAGAACGAGTTCCCTAAGAACTCGATGCGAGCTATTAGAAGTGATAATGGTTCCGAGTTTAAGAACTCGGATTTTAAGAAGTTTTGTAACTCTTTGGGTTTTGAGCATCAGTTTACGTCCCCCCCCTGCACACCACCACAAAATGGTTGTTGTAGAGAGGAAAAATCGGACCCTTGCAGAGATGGCCAGGACGATGCTTGATGAGCATAGGACTCCTAGGCAGTATTGGGCTGAGGCTATAAACACTGCATGCTATATTTCCAATCGCATTTTTCTCCCGTGCTTTCTTGAAGAAAACTTCTTATGAGTTGTGATTTGGGAATGTGGCGAACCGTCCTTGATATAAGAACTCAAGTACCGTCTTAGCCAAATTTGTCTGACATCGACTCATATTGAATCCATAATACCCTGGTAGTCAGAAACCTCAAAGGATTTCAACATCATACAACATACAAGATCGCATTGTTCAAGTATCACATTCGTAAGGATACATCATTGATAAATGAAACCAAATTTGAACATCAGAGTGCGGAATAAAAAAGGGGGTATTACAATACTGAGTTTTAAAGTGCAGAAGCTGAAATAAGTTTTGACCAGACCACCACACATGTGGTCCAAATAAACTTGTTTAATAACTCACCTCTCTCCTTTTCAAGTTAATGCCTAGAAGTCTCAGTCCAGCAAAGAAAAGGGGAAGCTTCTGGATGACCCTGCCCTGGGCCTACTCCTCATCAACCTCCACGGGTAGAGGCAAGTGCTTACATAGCCGTAGTACACCTGGCCATCTGCAAACAAACGGGAAAAACCCTGAGTACGGGAGTGTAACTCAGCAAGACTTACCCGTCCAACTGAAAATAAAGACACCAAGGGTATGCGAGGCTTTTTGGGTGGAGCTGGTCATTTTAGTTGCGAAAAGCTCAACTTAAGACAAGGAATATTTAGTGATACTCATGAGCAGTCAAATTTTAGACCTACCTCTTAATCTAGGTTTTGCACCTGAACTATTCATACACTTGAGTCTAATCAATCAATAATATAACCATATCCATTGACTTAAATCACATTTTAGTTGAACCTTAACATCACATGGAGTTGTATCGTGGTGAACTCGCCATAGTTTCCCACTAACCGGGGGAGACGGCGACTCGAATCGATTCCAAACCAGCTGGTGTGAAAGACCTTTAATACCAACCCACACTTTCTCTTTGGTCGGGTCCATGCATTGGGTAACCTCTCGATGCTGTTCGTGGTGGTAATCGTCGCGGCTCACACACAGACCACCCAATTGGAACTATACGATGGCCATTCTGAGGCAGATCGTGTTTCCATCTAGAGGGTGCGACACAGGTTGAGACCGGCCCGAACAGCGTCTAACCGGCTTTGGGGTCGATGATTACGACACCGACATATCCCTAAGTAAAAAGGGCACGTTCAAAAATGACGAGGGCCAACATCGATACAAACCTACACGATCCAAACGGACGGACTGCCCCAAGTTTCCAAACTTGTGCCTTGTCTTCCAGTTGACCGTATCTCATTACTACTCAGGTTCTTTCCACGATAGCTAATATAGCCAACCGTGATCCGTAATACCACCACCAGGGGTATTACGGAACATCCTTAACTACTACTTTTATTAAGCAGACTAGCATTTCTAAGTGTAATTAGATAACAGGATAACAGGAGGTACAACAATAATCAAGGAAGGATAATGCAGCAAGTAGGATTCAATCAACTCCTAACTAATGCATCCAAATATAAAAACTCAATTAATTGATTATAAACAATAGGAGGCTTAGAATGCTCCGGGGCTTGCCTTGAGAAAAGACCGAGGCCTCGTGAGAAGGGCACTCGGGCAAGTTAGTTTTCGGCGCGGGGTCGGCCTCCTCAGTCCTGGGCAGCTCCGGTATCTCCTGCTCGTCGTTTGCTTCCGGCTCCTGGTCGGGCTCCGGGACTGTCTATCCTATTGCAATGCGGTACATAAATAAATAATGTGCGGTGCGAAATGATGGTATGAAAAGTAAACATTCTTGCAAACCAACAAACCAACTTGTTGAACCACTTTGATATTGAGAAAAAACACTTATTTACCACACTGAACAAAACTAATATTTATTTAACTATTTCCTAGTTATTAATTAAAAAAGGAGTCTAGGTTCTAGCAGGGCACAAGTGCATTTTCTGAACTTAGAAAAATCCACAAAAATTCCAGAAGGTAGCTTACACTAACTGAAACCTACTGTACAAATTTCACCATGATATAATTACTGAACAGACCGCAGATACAAAGGTGAAGAAAAAACTGCCAAAAAGGTGCTTTCTACTACTTTTTCTTATGAAACTACTCTACTGCAGAAAAATTTACTGCTATGCATGCACATAAGAGTTACTACAAAATAAACAAGTTTACTCCAAAATAAACCTTTGAACTATAACCCTACTGAAAATGTGACATCCTCATTTTCATATTTTTCCCGGACTCTATTTCATATTGCATATTTATCAAGAAAGTTCCATGAACAGAACATTATATTCTTTTCTGCAAAAAATTTCTAAGGAAAACACAGAAAAGCACACTTGTACAACAACTCCTTATTTTTATATACAACAACCTATGCTTAGCATTTTTCTCAGCATAAACAGAACATACAGAGACTACATAATTTTTCCCAATTTTTACTTTCACATATAAATCTCTTTAACCATTATTTTAAGAAAATAGCTAAAAAGGAAATTAAACCTAAATAGACACTTTTCCTACAGAACAATGCCTCATAAATTTTTCACAGATGTATACCTGACCATTAACCTACGCAAATTTTTCCATGAATTAATTCAACCACGAAACATATAAACTCATTTATTTAAACAAAAGCACATAATCTGGATTAAATCAAAATAGTATAATAACTTTCACCAAAAATACTTTCATATTTTTCCATGACAGATCTATTAATGAGAAAGCTATCAAAACTGAAAACACCTCATTTGGATTATTAAAACGTGCTACACAAAATCAACAACGCGTTTCTGGAAAACAAAAAGAAAAAGAAAAACATTTTCGAATTCCCCGCTGGGCTTGCATGGACTCGGTCCATAGACCGGGTGAGGCTGACGCGTGGGACCCGTGGGTCAACGGTCCACCTGTCGGTGGAAGCCGAACAGGGGACGGCCTTTGACCGCGGCTTACTCGCCGGCGGCGAGGTCTCCGGCGGTGAGGTTAGGCTTGACGTGTTCACCGTGACTAGGCGGATCGAATGGTGTGGTTAGATTGGTCAGCGCACAACCGTAGCTTGCTGGCGGCGAGCCATGGCGGACGACGGCGGCAGAGGTGCTCGGCTACGCCGTATCCTGTAGTCGCCGGCCAAAATAACGAGTGCATCACGACGAGTGAACCCTAGGGAGTGAGACTAGGTGGTTGGTTTGGCTTGGGATGCTCCGGTGGAGCTTGGCCACGTGCGCGGCCATGGCTGACAGTGGCGGCGCTTGGTCGGGAAGAGGAGGGGGTTAGGGAGCGGTAGAGACCTCGCGGAGGTGTGTTCTCATCTTGCCTTGGCCTGAGGAAGCTCGGGGTGGTGCAGAACAGATTCGGGCTCCGGGCGGCGCTGATGGCGACCGTAGCGGGGCTCGTCGGGTTCTGGCGTCGGCGAGGCATGGCTGAGGGTGCGGGCGTGCGCGTCGTGTGTGCCCGGGACGAAGGCGGAGCGTTAGCCGGAGGCAATCGGCCGGCGGTGGCGTGGTTGGGGCTGGAAACGCTGGCGGCGTTGGTGGTATCGAACGGTGGCGAGCAGTGGAGTGCTCGGCTTCGCGTTCGCGGAAGTGGAGAGGGGGAGAGCAGGCGCAAGAGGGTGTGTGTGCGAGCGAGTGAGAGAGCGGAGAGAGGTGCTCGGTTTTTCTTGCGGGCTCGGCCGTGGTCGTGGCGGGGGCCACGGTGTCGCGGCGAGCGAGGCGGTTTGGCAGGCGGTGGCGTGGGCGCAGCGAGCGAGGCGAGCGGGGAGTGGCCGCGCGAGATTGTGGCGTGATCAGGTGGAGAAGGATCGGGCGAGGAGTGGGCGAGGGGATTTAGCGGAGAGAAAGCGGCCACGCGCGCGCGGCTTGGCCGGCGTACGGCGCGGCCGCGGTCAGGGCGACGTCGCGTCGTGCGCGGGCGGAGCAGCGTGCGTTCGCGGGCTGGCGCGGCGGGCGAGCGAGGCGAGCATGGGCCGGCGCGGTGGGCGAGCGGGCCGAAAGGCCAACTGGGCCGGTTGGGAAGCGCCGGGAAGAAAAAATTTTCCTTTTTCTTTTCCAAAACCTTTTCAAAGTTTGACCATTCAAAAACAGTTTCAAAACTCAAAACTAGGCTTTGACCCAAAAATAAAGTTGCTCAAAATATTTTCTCTACAACTTTCACACATAAGACACATTTTCTGAAAATCATTTTCTCATCCTCCACATAAATAAAGCCAATTTTGAGGTATAAAACATTTTGTTCCCATATTTTTAACTATTAAACTAGGCTGAACTAGGTCAAGGTGTCAATAAGAAAGTGTTACACTCAAATTACCTATTTTATAAAATTAATTTCCAAGACAGAAATCCATTCAACAACCAAGTCTTATAGAAACCAAAATCCAAATAAACAAACAAAAGGCAAAAAGCACTTTCGTGCACATAAAATGATGCAATGCATTGCTTATGAAATTTAGTAGCTAAATGTAGTTCCTAATGCAGTGCTTGACACTAGAGTGTCACAGGGAAGCAACCCAAAGTGAGAGTTTTTGGTTGCCACTGTTTTATAGTCAAGAAAGGCAATTTGGACAAGTTTGAGTATCGTTCTTCTGACGGTGTATTTTTGCGTTATGGTAATAATACTTGTGCATATCGTGTACTTAACCTTGATACTAACCAAGTCATGGAGACATCTGATGTCACCTTTGACAAGACTGTGCTTTGTCCTTCTTCTAGTTTTGAGCATGCAGGTGATCATGAGGTTGGAGAACCTCTTTTTGATGATGAGGAAGAAGGTGCTGAAGGGATTGATGATCCAGCACTTCCTCCACCTGCAGTGCTGATTGTTCGACTTGGACCACGACTGCACGCGGCCCCGACCCGTCTTCTTCTACTACATGGGGACCGTGTGATCCCCCACCTCGGGCTGTACCACTTGTACCCGAGGAGGCACCAGCTACTGTTGAGGGGAGGTAACTTCAGCAAGGGAGGCGCCACGAAACATTCAGCGCCAACACCCTCCTCAACAGATGATCGGCAACATCCATGAACGCGTCACTCGGTCTAGGTCACAACAAATTTCTCTCTTTGCTCATTCTGCATTTGTTGCTGATTTTTAACCCCGAGGTGTTGGACACGCTTTATCTGATCCGGATTGGGTCAATGCCATGCATGAGGAGCTTGAAAAGTTTGAGAGAAATCAGGTTTGGGTTCTTCTTCCTCCTCCTAAGTGTCACCCTATTGGGACAAAATGAGTTTTCAAAAAAAAACAAGGAGAAGATGGACATGTTGTGAGAAACAAGGCCAGACTTGTAGCCCAGGGGTACAGTCATAAGGAGGGGATAGACTATGAGGAGACTTTTGCTCCTGTAGCTCGTTTGGAGGCAATTAGGATCCTCTTGGCTTTTGCTGCATCCAAAGGTTTCAAACTTTTTCAAATGGATGTCAAGAGTGCCTTCCTAAACGGCTACATAGAAGAGGAGGTGTATGTGAAACAACCCCCCGGTTTTGAAAATCCCAAGTTTCCAAACCATGTTTTTAAACTTCACAGCTTTGTATGGTTTGAAACAAGCCCCTAGCCTGGTATGATAGGTTGAAACCTTTTTGCTTGCTAAGGGTTTTAAAATGGGATGTGTGGATAAAACTCCTTTTCTCCTCAAGCAAGGCAATGACACTTTGTTGGTTCAGATTTACGTGGATGATATCATTTTCGGTGGTTCTTCTGATGCTTTGGTTGCCAAGTTTGCATATACTATGAGCAGAGAATTTGAGATGAGCATGATGGGTGAGTTGACATTTTTCCTCGGGTTGCAAATCAAGCAATCCCGAGAAGGGACGTTCGTGCATCAGGGCAAGTACACCAAGGACATATTGAAGAAGTTCGATATGGGTGAGGTCAAGCCTCTTCCAACACCCATGTCGTCCACGATGGCCCTGGATGCGGTCAAGGATGGAGAAGTTGTGAACCAGAAGGAGTACCAAAGTATGATCGGGTCGCTGCTGTACCGGACGCGCCCGGACATCCAGTTCGTGGTGTGTCTTTGCGCGTGATTTCAGTCATCGCCGCACACCTCTCACCGTCAGGCAGTCAAGCGCATTATGAGGTATCTCTGTTTCAGACCTGAGTTCGGGATTTGGTATTCTGCTTCTTCCACCCTCTCTCTTTGCGGTTACTCAGATGTTGATTTTGCTGGTTGCCGACTTGAACGCGAGTCCACTTCTGGGACTTGTCAATTTTTGGGCTCTTCTCTTGTATCTTGGTCTTCTCGCAAGCAGTGTAGTGTCACTCAGTCTACCACAGAGGCTGAATATGTTGCTGCGGCTAGCTGTTGTTCCCAGTTGTTGTGGATGATGGCCACTTTGCGTGATTTTGGTCTAAGCTTTTGAAACGTCCTCAATTTTCCGCGAAGGGAAGATCCACAAAACGAGTTATAATATGACAAAACCAGGAACTGATCTTATCATATTATCATATATCAGTCGATATCACAGTCATACATCATAGAATTACATAGTTATAAGCATTACATCATTGAGTATCACCTATTACATAGTCTATTTTAGCGGAAGTCTATCGACTGAAGGCTCCTCCTTCACGGGCATCATCAAAGTTGTTGTAGCGCAGCATCAATCAGATCCTCCAAACCAAACTTGAGCGTAGGCACAAAACCTCCTATTCCTCCTAGAGTCAGTACTTCGGAAGCAGGAAATCTGCACACCGCCAGATGTGTGCACGCCATGGACAGCACCGATGAGCTTTAGTGGAAAAGATAAAACAAGGGATCTGGCGATCCTAAGATTTGGCTGTGGATTTGCATCCTAGCGCATGAGCACTAATCAATATAATAATGTTTATCAAGTTTTCACACATTCCTATACACACACATCCATATCCATCCACCATATCCATATCCATCCCAATCATCACCACACCATCACCTCATCTCATCTCACACACTCAGTCACCAAAGGCTATCTCCCTCCCAGCCTTGTCTCAACGGCCCGTAGCCTCACACCAGGCTCACGGCCGCCACTCACCAACCGTTGGGAGAAAAGAGAACTCTCACTAGTCGGCAAAAGGTCAGGGAAAAGGTCCGCGGCCAACGAATTGGCCAACGTATCGATCGATCAACCATACACTCTGCAGAGGTTCTACAATATCCACAAGATCGCCATCATCGGCACTCATGATATGCCTAGGCGGATATCGGTCGCTTGCCAGCCTAGAGTAATGCCACCCTACCACTTTGCCCTGGAATCACCCCAAGTCCATCTGGGATGGCTAAGTCTGTGAAGTCACGTTCCCTCTCCCAAAGTGGGAGCCGTGATCATCTCGAAAGTGTGTGGGACTCCCATACTCGTACCTTCCTCGCACTCTCTCGCCTAGCAGTAGTGGCATTGCTCTACCAGGTAGTCCGACCGTCCCCGTCCATAAGGAGCGAGTGGCTTGTAAAGGTATTTCCCCGTGGTCCAGATTCCGCTCCACCTATGGTGACTAAGCCGGAATGTCTTCACAAAGGTTTTTATTATCCGTGCCACCACAACACGCTCCTGACCCGGGCTCCACCAACGGCTCACACCCGAGCCCACCCCATGTCACCACTTAACACGCCACAGGTTTCGCATCCACAGGGGCATCCAGATATGCCCCACGGCAAGACTCGCACCAGGCTTGTCGTATATTCTGGCTCGGTCGACACAACCCTCACCCTCCACACACCCAAGTCACACACGCGGCACGCTCACACATCACCAAGTCTGGCATCACCCGTCAAACCATTCCCAAGGGTTCACCACCCGCATCACATCTCAGATATAATACGAAGTGGAGTTTAATAATATAATGGTGAAACATGCAAGCAAGCAGGCGAGTACGCATGAACAAGTGAGCGAATGTGCAAAGCAGGGTGTTATGGTAGAGTGGGTTTCAATTAGGTAATAATGGCTTAGGTAGTATCATGCATCAATATACAGCAAAGGAATAAATATAAAGCGCTAGCAAGTCTACATATTTGCAATGTCTAATAGGATTCTCTAAAAAGACGGTGTTGCCATGACACCTGCGAAGTAGTCGTAGTCGTGGTTAATTATTCCTTGTTGGTGTTCCATTAGCGAGGTCGTCTCCTCCTGAGTTGACTCCATCCCGCAGTCCTTGTCGTCGTTCATGTTCTCTTGGTCCAATCGTATGCTACTCACAAAAATGACACACAAGGCAAGAGAACACTCACACCATAATTGAAAAGACAACGGGACGTAGGAAAATCCTTTAACACCAATGAGACACTAAAATACACAAGGTTTAGCCCTCTCGGCGGTTGTCCGATTTCCTCGAGCTAGGAACAAGGTGGTGGTTTGCAAGTTTAAGTCTTGGCCAAGCCAATACGGCTTTATGTCATAGGGTTCAAACCAAGGCCTAACCTTAGCAAACACCACAGCTCACATCCTTCGATTCGGTCGTCATTTAAAAGGGCGAAAATCCGAGGACGGGCCTAACGAATAAAGAATGACAGGGTTCGGCTCTTGTAGCCTTATTCCAAAGGTCAAGTGATCGTAAAAAGTACCTTGGCTTGCCCGCAACAGGATTAGAGATCTACAATCATCTCGATCCACACGACATAGTATGTCGGGAACCAAGACTCACAGTTACTCACTTATATCTGGAAGAGCGGGGTTAGCTCAGCACATCTATGTCAGGTTCTCAGGCACATCTCTAGAGAAATGTGTTTAGGTGGTCGATCGAGTCGACGCGCAGGGTCCTGAGATACAACATAGACCATAGCTTTGCTAAAAAAAGGAATAGCACGAATACAAATATATATAAGTCAAAGGTGCATTCTTTCCAACGCGCACATCATGGTAGTAGATGGGGTATTGGAACGAGTGATACAATATAAGATGCAAGTGCGCAACTACTTGTACGGTACCCGACCGGGGTGCTCTGGCACTAAGTCATTTCTAGATTCGTAGCGGTGCGGTTGTCACCGAGAGAATCAAGATATGCAGTGGTCAACGGGTACAAGCATACAAGAGGTTGTGCACGAAGAAGCATAAGAGCGTAGCTCCATAGTCATGGCGAGGTGTACTCGCGACCACAAGATACACTAACAAGGGTCGTGTTACATTCGGCATCATGGCCATGGCAAGACGAGTCCTGCGACCATAATGTCCGAACGAGGTACGATCCCTCAGCCAGCTTAAAGGCTCGGCTCACACAGACAAACACACGAACATCCAACAGTACAACGAATAGATCCATAAAGCGACACAAAGACTCATCAAATCAAATAAGTGGAGTTGCACATTCCCATAGCATGAGATTGGATGGATCCTGTATCACATGTGCATATACAAGTGGTCGTAAGAACGAGGTATAGCGCGAGTACAAATAGATAAATAAGAGAATTTCCCTGGGGCTCGGTAAGTCAACGATAAGATGACATGTGTCCTAACAGGTCATGGTGGCAACAGTCACGACGTCGAGGGAGGCTCGTGGTATGGCGTGTTGAGGGAACGTCGAGGGGCGTCGTGGTCAGCATACTACACGGCGCGGTCGATGCCAGAGTTCGGTGTCGCGGTCGAGGGCCACGGGGTCTCCTCATTCGTCAGAAGCTACGGTTTTCATCAGGGGCATCCTACGGTCAAGATGAGAAGAGAATTACCTTGTCGTTCAGCATGTCGACTATGGTTCGTTCCATTTGGTTTAAACACGTCATGGTCATGGTTTCGTCATGTATGTCCTTCCGGGGCGGTCAATATCACGTCGGTGTTCAGGGTTCGATCTAGCTAGGGGTTGGTCTACCGCCAACGACACAGTCACGTCGATGACTACGCACGACTACAACAGAGAGTAACACGTGTCCATTGCGATAACGAACTAGTCCGGCGCGAAGGCTCAACTCAGATAGATACCGTTCGTACGAATGAAAGGGATGTACAACTGAACGAGCGTCGTGCTAACGTCGTGGGTAACGTTTACATGAGTTCACAGATTCGACCTTATCGATGGCACGGAAGGAGGGGTTCTGCGATGTGGCGCCGTCGACCGAACAGGGCGCGCCTTGGGCCGAAGAGCGACTCGGCAAGGGAAGACGCCGGACGAAGCGAAGGGGTTCGGCGTGGCTTCAGCCGAATGACGGGCGCGGTCTGGCCGAACAACTGATGGATCGTGACCAAACCGGTGGGTGCGGTCAGCAGGGCAGCCACAGCGTTCTGTCATCCAGTGATTGGGCACACCATGGTTACTGCCCACCTGCAGGGTATGCAACCCAGCACGATGGCCGGTGTCAGGCAAGATCACCGGCTGGGAAGAAGAAGGTTGAAGGCTCACGACGTTGGTGCTCACCGATGATACAGGGAGGCTCCGGTGAGGCGGCGACAGGACGGCGAGATCGGAGAGGTCAGTGGCGAAGGGGCAGAGCACTGTGGCGGAGACAGGGGCACTCCGGGGCGCTGCAGCTCGTCGGCGTTCACGGACGGTGGTGATGTCGGCGCGGCCACGGCGAGGCTGGCTGCGGCTGTGCTTGGTCGGGGACGTCTGCGCGCGGCTGTCGTGCTCCCGGGCCGGCTGACGCCCTGGTCAGGCCCGTCGTGACCGGCTACGGCGAGGAAGGAGAGGCCGACACCACGAGCGTTCGTTGTGGAAGCGGTCGGGGCGAGGGCGAGGCGCGGCCAGAGCTCGGGTGTCGAGGCGTGGTCGCGTTTGTGGCCTAGGCAGGACATCGGCGGAGGTGTTGTGGACGACCGCGCGGTGGTCAGGGCGTGCCCGCATCTGGTGGAGCGAGCAGGCAACGTCGGAGGAGAGGTGGTGGGCGACGTCACGGGGCGACGTCGTAGCACGGCTTGGAGACGTGCGGCTGCGGCGTAACCATGGTGGGCGTGACGCGGTCGCGCGGTTCGCCGGTGCGACGCAACGGAGCAGCAGCGGTGGCTAGGCGTGGCCGGAGCCGGCAGAAACGGCCAGCTTGACCCGGCGGCTCGGTAGGGGAAGCAGGTAGCGGGAGAGGAGAAGGAGAAAGCGGCGGCGCTGATGGAGGAAGGAGGTGGAGAAGGTGGCGGCCACGGGCTTTATACGTCTATGGCTGGGGCACCCAGGGGACTCCGGTCATCCTCGTCGTCCGTGTCGAGTTGGGGTACGTGTCGAGCATCCACGGGTGGCAGAGGGCAGTGGGGAGGAAACACGGATACTTCCAGGAAGGCACGTATCGCGTATCCGATACGTATCGGATACCGATACGCCTTCGATACGTATCCAAGGAGTATCCGGAAAAAAAGAAAAAAGAAAAATCGGATACGCCATCCAATACGTATCCTAGGATGTATCCTAGGAACAACGGTCGATAGTTAGTGCAGTGGGGAAGGAGCAGTTAGAGTCGGGCGGCGACAGGCACATAAGGGAGAGAAGCATTTGTGGCTGCGTGAAGGGTGTGTGCGGCTGGGAAAGATATGTGGATGTATAAGGATAAGGTGTTGCTGGTTCTTTTTTTTTTGAGAGGAAGGTGTTGTTGATTATGCGTATGGAAGGGTTAGGAGGAGTATTCACTATTGACAAGATGAGTTGGACTCTTTTGATAGGCTTTTCTTCTGACCAGAGGTTCACTAATGTACTGGTTCTCTTTTTATATTATATACATATAAATATACACTATTCTCTAAAAAACATATAAATATACACTATTATTTATTTTATTAAAAAGTATAAAACGTATCGGTGTATTTATTTTTTTTGGAAAAATGACGTATCCACGTATCTGTATCGGTCCGATACCGATACGCGTATCCGTATCTGTGCGCGTGGGAGAGGGGGCGCGGTCAGGCTCGCGGGCGTGACGTGATTTGCGTGGGAATCGCGTGGGCGCACAACGTGCTGGGTGGCGGCGGCTGCTGGGAGCAGGACCTGCTCCCTAGGGTTTCTGATGCGAACCCGCTAGGGTTTTTGCCCGATCTTTCGATGAGAAACGGGGATAACTCGATTGGTGGATGGAGATGACGTTCACGGCCCGACTACAGCCCTCAAGACCGCGCCTTAGCAACCGATACACCCACGTCCAATAGCCGTCACGATCTTGTGGAGCGCGACAACCAGCCCCTAGGGCTCCCGTCCTGCAAGCAATCGAAGAACTAGCAAGAACGAGGAAACAAGCACTGAATTTGCAAGATGAAATTGAAGGTTTCAAACTGAATCTTAATCTACAATGGGGTTCCGAAGACAAGGAGACGGGCGGCTGATCCTGCACGCGCGCCTACAAGCAAGTAGCTAAGGCTAAACTTGATCTAAACAAACCCAAACCGACCATGGCGGCTATAGAGGGATATAAGTAGATGGATTGACGACCAAAAGAGTGTTGGGGTCGTCCTCCAACCCTAGGACGCGTCCCTAATGGACCCAACTTGATACATGGGCCATAAGCCCAAAATGAGGTGACGCAGCACCCTGGACAGCAAGACCTGTCGACGGTAATTGGATCATTGCCGCTGCTGCCGAACAGATATTGACGTGGGACTTGATTCATATGAAAGTAAACTTGATAAGCTTTCCAACAAGTCCTGAAGCGCCTGAATCCGAATCCGTATGCAACCGTGGTGGCGGTCACAAGTTGGCGCTTTGCTGCAGTCCGAATCCGGCTACCGCGAGTCCTTCTCCCTTTCGGTCTTCTCCTCGGTTCCTAATCAAAAGAAGAGTGCACGCGTTTCCATTGTCTAAACAAGATGGACAAGAGCTTATCATGGAACTCACTTGATGATTAAGTTGACGAGCACGAGCACGAGTAAGAGGGCCAGCTATAGGTTGTGTCGGAGAGGATGTATTGCTGGTGTTAATGTCCTCATCATCCTCCCTTTCTTGCATTTGAGTCGTCCTCGACTCAAGCTCATCTTCCTCACCCAAATAAGGCTTCAAATCTGCAATGTTAAATGTGGGACTAACCCCAAAATCTGCAGGAAGATCAAGCTTATATGCATTCTCATTAATTCGTTGCAGCACTTTAAAAGGACCATCAGCTCTAGGCATCAATTTGGATTTTCTCAGTTCTGGAAATCTATCTTTTCGCAAATGCAACCAAACCAAATCCCCAGGTTCCAGAATCAATTGCTTTCTACCTTTATCTCCAGCGCATTTGTACTTAGCATTCATGCGCTCTATGTTTTCTTTAGTGGCTTCATGCAATTTTAACATTAATTCAGCACGTTGCTTAGCATCAAAATTCATTTTTTCAGAACTTGGCAAAGGCATTAAATCAATAGGAGCACGTGGCAAGAAGCCATAGACAATCTCAAAGGACACATTTTTGTAGTAGAATGCAATGAACGATTATAAGCGAACTCAATATGAGGTAAACATTCTTCCCACATCTTAATATTCTTCTTTAAAACAGCCCTTAACATAGTGGATAAAGTTCTATTCACAACTTCAGTTTGACCATCAGTTTGGGGATGACAAGTGGTGGAAAATAAAAGCTTAGTCCCCAATTTAAACCACAAAGTCTTCCAAAAATGACTAAGAAATTTAGCATCACGATCAGAAACAATTGTGTTGGGCACACCATGTAAGCGAACAATTTCTCGAAAGAACAAATCAGCAATATTTGTAGCATCATCAGTTTTATGACATGGTATGAAATGTGCCATCTTAGAAAATCTATCAACAACCACAAACACACTATCACGTCCCCTCCTAGTCCTTGGTAAACCCAACACAAAATCCATAGATATATCCTCCAAGGAGCATTAGGAACAGGAAGAGGTAGATACAAACCGTGGGGATTTAACCGTGACTTTGCCTTTTGACATGTTGTGCAACGAGCAACAAACCTCTCCACATCTCTCTTCATCCTTGGCCAAAAGAAATGACCAGCAAGTATGTCCTCGGTCTTCTTTGCTCCAAAATGTCCCATCAAGCCACCTCCATGTGCTTCCTGCAACAACAACAAACGAACAGAGCTAGCTGGAATGCATAGCTTGTTAGCTCTAAACACAAACCCATCACTAACGATGAATTTGTTCCATCCTTTTCCATCTTTACAATGCAGCAACACATCTCTAAAATCAGCATCGTGAACATATTGGTCCTTAATTGTTTCTAACCCAAAGATCTTATAATCAAGTTGATTCAGCAAAGTATATCTCCGTGACAAAGCATCAGCAATAATATTCTCCTTCCCTTTCTTGTGTTTAATAATATAAGGAAAAGATTCAATAAATTCAACCCATTTTGCATGCCTACGATTCAGTTTTCCTTCGACTACGAATATGTTTTAAAGATTCATGATCAGAATGGATAACAAACTCTTTGGGCCACAATAATGCTGCCATGTCTCTAATGTTCGAACAAGAGCATAGAGTTCTTTATCATAAGTAGAATAATTGAGAACAGGCCCACTCAATTTCTCACTAAAATATGCAATAGGCTTTCCCTCTTGTAACAAAACACCTCCCAGACCAATTCCACTAGCATCACATTCAAGCTCAAAAGTCTTATTAAAATCAGGAAGTTGTAGGAGAGGCGCGTGAGTTAACTTATCTTTCAACATGTCGAATGAATTCTCTTGTGTTTTGCCCCACTCAAAAGGCACCCCCTTCTTGGTAAGCTCATTCAATGGTGCAGCAATGGTGCTGAAATCCTTCACAAAACGGCGATAGAATCCAGCAAGTCCTAGGAAACTCCGCACCTGGGTGATAGTCTTTGGGACAGGCCATCCCTGTATAGCTTCCACCTTGGCTTGATCAACCTCAATTCCCTGTGGAGTTACAACATAACCAAGAAAAGACACTCGATCGGTGCAAAAGGTGCACTTCTCAAGGTTACCAAATAAGCGTGCCTCGCGTAGTGCATTAAAAACAGCACGTAAATGATCAAGATGTTCATCCAATAATTTGCTGTAAATTAATATATCATCAAAATATACGACAACAAATTTCCCAATGAAAGCACGCAAAACCTCGTTCATTAATCTCATGAAAGTACTAGGTGCATTAGTTAACCCAAAAGGCATGACTAACCACTCATATAAACCGAACTTAGTTTTGAAAGCAGTTTTCCATTCATCTCCCAATTTCATACGAATCTGGTGGTAGCCACTACGTAAATCAACTTTTGAAAACACAACAGCACCACTCAGTTCATCTAGCATATCATCTAATCGTGGAATAGGGTGTCGATATCGAATGGTGATATTATTAATAGCTCTACAATCAACACACATACGCCATGTTCCATCTTTCTTAGGCACTAAAATTACTGGAACAGCACAAGGGCTAAGGGATTCTCGCACATAACCTTTGTCCAGTAGTCTTCTTGCACTTGTCGCTGAATTTCCTTTGTTTCTTCCGGGTTTGTCCTGTATGGCGCACGGTTTGGCAAAGATGCACCAGGAATAAGATCAATTTGGTGCTCAATCCCGCGTAGTGGTGGCAGCCCGCTGGTACCCCCGCTCCGCTTGGAAATCTCTCAAACACTCTAATACTCCTGCAAACGTTAGCAACAGCAGGGGGCAAAGAACATTGCATATCCTCAATTGAAATCAAAGCATCCTTGCATATCAAAGCATAAGCAACAGAAGTGGATGCATTGAACTCATTAATATCTGATTTGGTAGCTATCATACAACGTCCTTTCAGTTTTATCTCATCTTTGTTACCAATTACAGACTTTATCATTTTTATTGCTCTCGCTCTTTGCTTTAGTAGCCCTTGCAACATCAGTTTGCATAATAGTTTCAGGGGACATAGGATGCAGCACACATTTTTGCGATCATGGTATAGAAAAGAATACTGATTTGATCTACCATGATGCATAGAATCTCTATCAAATTGCCAAGGTCTACCTAGCAGAATGTTACAAGCTTGCATAGGCACAACATCACATTCAACAATATCTTTGTAGGATCCGATGGAAAAATTGATTCTCACAAGTCTAGTTACCTTTGCCTTACCACTGTTGTTCAGCCATTGGATGTAGTAGGGATGCGGGTGTGGTTTGGTGTTGAGGGCAAGTTTCTGCACCATATCGCTGCTTGCCAAGTTGTTGCAGCTACCTCCATCAATGATCATGCGGCAGGAACGCTCTTTGATGACACACTTTGTTTGGAATAAAATATGTCGCTGATTTTGCTCCGCCTTCTCCATTTGTGCACTAAGCACTCGCTGCACGATCAAGCTTTCATAGTGGTCCGCTTCACCTGCATTAATATGTTCTTCTATTTGTTCTTCATTACCTGCATGGTCAGTCGCAAGCAGTGCAAGCGTGTCTTCATCAAAATCACTAGCAGATGAGCACTCACCATCATCTTTGACAATCATAACTCGCTTGTTTGGACAGTCACGCATCATGTGTCCATATCCCTTGCACCGGTGACATTGTATGTTGCTTGTTCTACCCCTCGATGCCACGGATGAAGTACTCGCAGCAGGCTTTTGCATCGTCTTTGCAACTGAATTTGTGGGAGCAGCTCGAGTCTTGTCACTAGATGATGGAGTAGACATACGTGTAGATGGAGTTGTAGTCATGCGTTGCTGCCATGAATTAGCCTTCCCTGCAGAAATATTAGTCCTTGCGCTAGCACGTCGTCCCTGCACTTCCCTTTCAGCTTTACAAGCAAGATGAAACAAACGGGTTACACTATTGTATTCCTTGTAAGCGAGGATGTCCTGAATTTCCCGATTTAACCCACCCAAAAATCTAGCCATAGCCGGTTCCTCATCCTCCTCTAGGTTACAACGCAACATACCCGTTTGTAATTCCTGATAATATTCTTCTACACTTTTAGCACCTTGTCTCAATTGCTGCAACTTATTTATCATATCACGGGCATAGTAAGATGGAACAAATCTAGCTCTCATGGCTCGTTTCAGCGCATCCCAAGTTCTAGGTAAGTTATTAGGATTTTTCTTGCCATATTCTATCCACCAAACAGAAGCAAAATCTGTAAAACACTACACTAGTAGCAGCCCTAACACGTGTAGTCTCAGGAAATTCATGACATGCAAACTTTTGATCAACAGCAATCTCCCAAGTAATGTAGGCATCAGGGTCATATTTACCATCAAAAGGAGGTATCTTAAATTTAATCTTACTGAAAGCATCATCATTATTGTGTACCTCGCGTCGGCGGTTGCCACCCATACCTCTACGGTTGTGACGTAGGCGTCGTCGATCACGAGCGTCTTGATCATCATGCTCAGTATCAGCAGTGTAGTCATCTTCATGACTACCGTGCTCTCGATCTCCCTCCTTTTCTTCTTTATGCTTCTCTTTATCTTCGGTGTGGAAGTCATCAAATCGCCTTAGGAGAGCAGCAAGGCTTTTGTCCACACTAGCAACGGATTCCTCCAAACTTGTAAGCTTGTTGTTTGTGGCCATCTGCGTAGCCTCCAACTGCCCCAGCTTTTCATTTGTCACCTGCAAGTCATTATCAAGTCCCTCTGTGTGCAGCTTCACTTTCCTTTCAAAATGCTGTATGATGCCCTTAGTGCGAGGTGTATGTAGTGTTTCGTTGTCATCATCTCCCCTGTCATGGTTCAAAAACAAAGACAACAAGAAAGGCAAGTGAAGAAATAAAAGCCCTACAACTACTAGGATGTAGCTACAGCAAGTCTCTCACACTCAACTTGTTACACAAGTTCTTACCAATTCTTACCTTGCTTGACAGGAGGGGTCGTCTACCAACAAGTCTTCAGCAATGGATGAAGTGTATCGGTGCTGCGGCACAAGACCTGTCAAGCTGTAGAGTATGTGGAGCTATAGGTGGGCTGAAACAAGGAACGAACTAGCACCACGTTAGTTATAAAGGCGAGCTGAATAAACGTTCGACGACGGTACTGTGCTGGTCCTAGGCTAGACCGTGCTAGAGACGCAAGCCTGGACACAAAGAAAACCACAGCACACCCCTGAAAACAAGGTGGAACAAACCTAAATCAATATGAAAAACAGCCCATTTTTTTTGAATCTTTTCTCTTTTTTTTTTTCTTTTTTTTTTTCTTTTTTTTTTTTTTTTTTTGGGCAACCTCAAAAACTGATTATATGAACAAAAGAATACAAAGGAGCAATACGGTACACACACTTTTTCCGAAAGTACAGGGGTATTCCGGTAAGAAGAAGATACTCTCTCTCTCTCTCTCTCTCTAGAGTAAGGCCGAACAAGTATGGAGTTATCTTTCTTTTGGAATCACAGAAGGACTCACGTAGACGGAGTTCAGGATATATTAACAAGCGGACTCCAAGTTCTACTCGGTTTCCACTCAGAACCAACCACAAACGGATTCCACCTATTGCCGAGTTCTACTCGGTTTCCTTTTTTTTATCACGTTGGTGGAACTCAGATTGGAACTCAACTCGATCCGGACCAAGACCACAGACAGTTCAATTCCGACTTCACAACAGATTCGACAGAGAGAAGATATGGTAATACTCGGCTGTGTATAGATGGTGCCAAGAACTCGAAACTCTAAAGGACTAGACACTAAGACCAGCAACTCGACACAAACCGAAGCAACGCAAATTCAACAAGCCCTAACTAAACGGTACTAGCCAAGGCACAAAGGTTTAATAGGATTATGGAAAAACTAATCTACTATATTTTTTTTTGGCTTTTCTGGACTATAGGAAATTAATTAAAAACAGCAATGGATTAGAAGTCTCTCACCGAAGAACCTTGCTCTGATTACCAACTGATGCGAACCCGCTAGGGTTTTTGCCCGATCTTTCGATGAGAAACGGGGATAACTCGATTGGTGGATGGAGATGACGTTCACGGCCCGCACTACAGCCCTCAAGACCGCGCCTTAGCAACCGATACACCACGTCCAATAGCCGTCACACGATCTTGTGGAGCGCGACAACCAGCCCCTAGGGCTCCCGTCCTGCAAGCAATCGAAGAACTAGCAAGAACGAGGAAACAAGCACTGAATTTGCAAGATGAAATTGAAGGTTTCAAACTGAATCTTAATCTACAATGGGGTTCCGAAGACAAGGAGACGGGCGGCTGATCCTGCACGCGCGCCTACAAGCAAGTAGCTAAGGCTAAACTTGATCTAAACAAAACCCAAACCGACCATGGCGGCTATAGAGGGATATAAGTAGATGGATTGACGACCAAAAGAGTGTTGGGGTCGTCCTCCAACCCTAGGACGCGTCCCTAATGGACCCAACTTGATACATGGGCCATAAGCCCAAAATGAGGTGACGCAGCACCCTGGACAGCAAGACCTGTCGACGGTAATTGGATCATTGCCGCTGCTGCCGAACAGATATTGACGTGGGACTTGATTCATATGAAAGTAAACTTGATAAGCTTTCCAACAAGTCCTGAAGCGCCTGAATCCGAATCCGTATGCAACCGTGGTGGCGGTCACAAGTTGGCGCTTTGCTGCAGTCCGAATCCGGCTACCGCGAGTCCTTCTCCCTTTCGGTCTTCTCCTCGGTTCCTAATCAAAAGAAGAGTGCACGCGTTTCCATTGTCTAAACAAGATGGACAAGAGCTTATCATGGAACTCACTTGATGATTAAGTTGACGAGCACGAGCACGAGTAAGAGGGCCAGCTATAGGTTGTGTCGGAGAGGATGTATTGCTGGTGTTAATGTCCTCATCAGTTTCAGGGGAGGCGCGCCAGTTGGGCCTGGCGGGCCGCGCGTGTGCGGGCTACTAGGTGGAGAGGAGGTGGCGCAATGGGCCGGGCTGTTGGCGCAACTGGGCCAAGAGAAGGACGGGCGAGCGGTGGAGCAGGCCAAGGGGAAGGAGAGGGTTCAGTTGGGCCAGGGAACTAGAGAAGGGTTGGCCCAGAGAAGGAAGGGTTTTCCCATTTTTGCTCAGGGAAAAGGAGGGGGAGTAAAATAGGAGGTTTGGGTGGATTCATGAAGTGGGGTTGAATAGATTCCGATAAACTTTTGAGGAAAATCTCAGAGAGGTTGGATGAAGTTTAAAGGATTTGTGAGAGAGGCCGGGAGAGTTGGGATGTGGTCTCGATAAAGATTCATAGAGAGTTACATAGTAGGGATATGTCAAGGGTTAGGGTAGGGACCCGAGAGTTCTTAAAGGTAGTATACTAGCCTTATACCACGGTCCTTTATGCATGTATGATTATCATGCTACTCATCGTGGCGGTCCACTAGTGGTCTGTAGGGTTAGGGCAATTCGGTTCGATGATGGTCACAATAGAAGGTCGGGGTCTTTGAGAGAGACTCGAGATAATCCCAAAAGAATACAAGGAGGTTGCTATGTTCATGTGCTCTCCAACATAAGACTTAAGTTGCAAAAGAATCTTCAGCAAACTCCTACAAGCAATACTATATGAATGCAACAATTTATTTATAAATTGTTTCCGGTTCAGCTAGCAACTACGTGCTTCACACAATCACACAAAAATTTTAAAAAGTCCGGATTTTTTGGGTTGTTACAGTCCACCCACCTTACAAGGATCTTGTCCTCGAGATTTAAGAGTTAGTACTAATGAGTCAGGTCTTCGTTGTCAAGTCATATGCATAATGCATTTGATTTTGAACTCTAGCATTTTGAAGAGGGGTTTTGGAAACATTTGTCTTCGGAAGTCCTTTTGAAAAATGGAGAAACCTTGTTTCGCAAAGTAAGGGAAGTTCTTTTTAGGAAACACTTTTGTAAACATTGTTTGGAAAAAACAACTTAAAGGTAAGGTTTGAAAAATTAAACTGGTATTTCATATCCTTTTTTAGGAACTCGGTTTGATTTTGAAATCAAATCTTTTCTCCAAATTGTTTTCAGAACATCCACAAAATAGTCTTGGTAAAAACTATGTTTTTGCAAAGCGTGTCTTTCTAATAGAGAGTTTTTTTTTTGAAAACTGTCGGTGTTTATTAACCGGCAACTCGTCTTGAGGGATCTCAGATGATTTGTTCAGTGGGATCGACGTTCGTAGAACCCGGCGAGTACACAAGGACAGCTGTTTATTCTGGTTCAGGCCGCTTAATAGCGTAATATCTTACGTCCAGTGCGGCGTGTGCCTTGTTGTGACACACTGAAAATCGCTTTTGGGAAATAGAGTTTAATATGACTTTATTTATTTATTTTTCATGAAACATATAGGTCAAATAATAATTTTTGGTGAATTAATAAATTAAGTTAGGGCTTAGAAACATTTTTGTGGCATTCATGCTGGAGCATAATATTTTGTTTGAGTGTAAGAATAGTGATGAGTGGTTTGAATACAAATTAGATTTGAATTTGAACAAGTTTTCAAAAGAAATAAACAGAAAAAGCTTTTTCTTTTCTCTCCCTCCTCCTACACCCTTTTGGCCCAGCCTGGAAGCCGGCCTGGCCCGTGGACGCGCCTCCCTCCCCCTCTCCCCGCTCTCTCGCCGCTCGTCGGCCTCGGCCTGCTCCGACCCGCAAGCCGCGCGACCCAGCATCCTCGCGCCGGTCCAGCTCCCCCCCCCCCCCCCCCGCGCGCTCAACCCGCCCAACTCCGCTCCGCTCCGCGCTCGCGCGCGTCGCCTCGCCGCCGCCCCGCTAATACCCCGGGGCCGCGCGTCAGTCCCTGCCTTCTCCCTCCCCTCGCGGCCCGCTCAGCACTCACCACCGCCGCCCCCTCCCCTTTTGAAACCGCCGCGCGCGAGTGGCATTCAAGGCCACTCGGCTTTCAACTGAGCTCGGTGGAGCTCCCCCGACCCCTCGCCGCCCATCCCGAACCCTATAAAGACAAGGCCAAAGCCCTGGCGCTCTTTCTGACACCCCACTTCTCCTCACACTCCCCCCACCGCCGTCCGCAGCCCCGGCTGCCTATCGCCCTCACCAAGCGTCCCCAGGTGACGCCGCGTCCACCCCGAGCACCCCGTGCTCTCTCTCTTCTCCTATAGGCGTGTATCCGACCTCACCCGAACCTTCTCTCTCCGTGCAGATCCTGTCGCCGCCTCGACGTCGCTGTGGTGGGTCCCTGCTGGAGCCGAGGCCACCATCGAGCTCGCCTTCGACCCGCTTCGCACCGGTGCAACCCGCGTGGCCAAAAACCGAGGCCGGGAGCGCGGACAAGCGAGCTCCCGAGCCGTGTTCATGGCGTGCCGCCGCCTCACGCCGCCGTAGCCACCCCCGCGTCGTCCGATCTGCGCCGAGCGGCTCAGATTAGAGCATGACCCGCGAAGGGTATGCACCGGGTCTATGGACCCGTGCACCCGAGCACCGCACGCGGTCCACCGCCACCTGGTGGGCCGAACCAATCCCATCGCGCCGCATGGCGCCGTGTCGGCGCCCAGCGCGGCAGCCGCGCCGCTTTTGCAGAAAAGCCCTCTGTTTTTTGAAAATCAAACCGCAGTCTAGATCAGTTCAAAAGAGTTTTTTAGGTCTTGTTTCTTATGTTTTAGCCCCTAAACGTTTTGGTTATAGAACCCGCCGTCCAGACCACGCAGAATCACGTGCTAGCCCTGCTGTCTATAGTTAATTGCGTTTAGGTCCTCGGTTTTCGCGAGGTTAACCCCGCAAAATGAGTTTTATTTACAAAAGTGCCCTGAACTGAAATTTTTTCTTTATAACTTTCTCGTTTTAGATCAGATTAGAGTGATCTTTATGTTCCTGTGATTGTATCGACGAGTAGAATAGTTTTTTATATATTTGTCTACCTGTTTTTGATGCTTGGTGTACTGTTCTAATAGAAATGTATTTTATCTGCATGTGATGATTGGAATGGATGATTGTGTGGTGCCTTTGACCCCGTTTAGAGTTCAAGTTGTTCAAGGTTATCGAGAAGAAGATATCTGAAGAAGTGAGGCCATCAATAGAAGTTATTGGAAGGTGTTGACGCAAAATGTGGTACACTGCGCCCTCACACACAGCAAGCCGAAAAGCGTGACTTAAATCGGGTACCGATGGTTTGAAATCCGGAGACGTGCCAGTCGGTTTGACCTAAAAACCAACAAGGGATAGAACTGTGAGAATAAAACTGGAACATACCGGGTGGAAACCAGAGAGTTCCATATTTACGGCCTTGAAGCCAATCACAATGGCCCACAGCTATAGAAGTTGTCTGTCAACAAGTTTAAGGGTCATCGGCTAACTCTGAACATAAACGTCATAAGCAGTTGATTGCCGAACGCACATACATGAAAAAGACATGCTTGGATGAATAAAGATAAATTATGAATTAACGTGTAACCAATCTTGGCAAGCTAGCCGAGTTGGGGTCCATGAGAAAGGAACATACAAACAAGCATGATCAGACCAATCTAAAACCTGCATCTGCCGCACGATACCTAGTTTTATCTAAGCCTAAACATGATTGATATGCAATAAACCCACAACATGTAACAATCTAGATTAGAAATTAATCCGTCCATCATAATTATGTAAAGAAGAACCACAATATTTAAAAGGATATAAATAAACTTGTAAAGCAAGGCCAAACAAAGATCAATCTAGTTTGGGCAAAAAGTGTGTTATATAAATAATTAAAACATATAACACATGATAACTTAATGAATCTATTAGATCTGCCAAATCTAATAGAGCCAATAACTATCTCATTTTTGCTAAACATATGAATAAACGCGTACCGCACGGTATTTACTCATAAGCAAAGCATAAACAAAGACTTCTTGATCATTAACAAAGATCCACCGCACGACCTTTGGGAACAGACAAGACTACTTGCATCATATCTAAATCCACCGCATGATACTAGACATGATAACAAGGTTGCCGGGACTTACGGAGGTCGACGGATCGATGTTTCCTCTCGAAGAACTCGACGACACGACTTAAGGACTCAGGTGGCACGGGGCCGGTTTGTATTGACATGGTTGTGAACAGTTTTACAATGGCCGAGGGTTTATATTTATACCCTGGGCGAAATACGAATCCTGGAAGATTACGATTTACACAATAAAACTTGGAAAATACGAGTCCTATTCCTATTTCTTCTTGGCGTCCTCCATCGCCACATGTCTTCTTGGCAAGTCGGCTCCACCTGCCATATTTGCTTCCTGAATAGAATCACCGCCTTGCAAGATAGCCGACCGCACAGGCACTTGCTGAAACTCCGAGAGCTTGCCGACCGTTGGTTTGCTAGCTCGACTAGTATACCTCTCTCACTGCAGCTGGGTCCTCTTGTCATCTCTATGCATGCGAAATTCTGGTGTTAACACATGCCCCCTAATTTGGGATAAATATTTATTCCAAAATTCATTTCTCCTGTATACTGACGTGGAACCTCGGAAGCATCCACCTTTGTAGAAATCTCGCATGCCATAATCGTCTTACCTGCCGATTCATCTCCCGATGCACTCTTTTGGGTCTTTTTAAGTCAACGTACTTCGTTCGGCTTACTCTCTCAAGCTCCCCCGTTTCAACCTCCAAACCAAGAAAAAACCCTTCTTTCTCCTATCATCGCCAAATCCAATCTAGAAGATGTCTTCTGTGGCGAGCAGACACGTTTCGAGCTTGGCGTTTCCAGCACCTCCGGGAAAAGGTCGCTCTCTTCTATTTTGTTCCTCAATGAAGCAGCTGTTCTCACTTTGTTACTTTTGTTCAAGAGGATTGATGATGATTTCCCCAGAAATCTGACTCAACAGGTCATAGACCTTCAACTTGATTTGGAGGAGAAGGACCAAGAGATCACTCGAGTCTCCCAGGAACGTGACGTCGCTCGAAATCGGGCCGCTGGTGAATATTTTTCATCATTTCTGTCTTTGTTTTCCTCCTCTTGCCTTTCCTTACTCTTCTCCCTTTCAGCTCTGGAGGCCAAACTTGATGCTCTTGAAGCTGTTGTCGCCAATCTCGCCATTACGGCCAATGCACCGGTACGACGGCCCTAAGGCGGGTGAACGAAGTTAAACGAATCCTCCTCGATATCTCCAGAGCTGGCATGGGATACGGCACAGCGCTTGCCTTCAACGCTATACGGATTCACTCCGGCGCCGATTACGCAACTTCGACGTCTGTGAGCGGGGGCTAGAATACAGGGTAGCACACTCTGTAGATGATATGAAGGAAGCTGGAACAGATCTGGCTAATTCCTTTGACTATGATCTCCTGATTTGGAATGGATAGAGTGGACGAACTGATTTTTTCACTGTAACTTTGTAACCTATTCTTGTAAATAAAAGTCTTCCGTTTTACCCTTGAGAATCAATTTGTGACTGATCTTCGAGATCAATGCATGCTCTGTTTTATGCATTAGTCATTGACTTTAACTTTGCTCCAACGGCGATGTGTATCACATCGGCTATCGCTGACAATCATGTCAATCATCTCTGTCCTGTAGGTGATTGCTGTAATCTTTTAAGGGATTTTTTATTTTCAGCTTCTTTGAAGACTTCTCCATTAAAACTTCATTGCCTAGAATAAAATACAGTCTTTCCCAATTCGAAGACCATCTGCCAGACTTACTGTCTTCGGTGTGTCAATTGGTAATATGTTCCCATACAATCAAACGAAACTGAGCTCTTCACGCAGCAACAATCCTTAGCCGAATCCATCGGTTTTCCGACTCTGGAGTCACGATCTCCTTAAATCAACAAAATCCGGCCCGTCCCAACAATGGCCCATAAATTGTGAAAACCCTACTCCGATGCTTAGCTTTACAGTGTGCAAATCATGGTTCCATAAATATGACCCTACACAGGCCAACACCCTCAACTTCCAATTGAACAGTTTGACTTGCAAACTCCCCACCTCTCGGCTCTTAGCTCAAACCAGAGAGAAAGAATCCTCGCCTGTACTTTCATCAATGGCAAGCAATGGTGACCACAACATACGTCCTATCAGAGATGAAGCGGAAGGAAGCCAAGCACCAACTCGTCAATGTTATGGGTAAAAATTGGTCCTTTGCCCCCTTGCGGTAGCTTTCTTGTTCATCCATTCCTGATTAGTATTCACTTTCCTTCCAGGATGAGGGCTTTTCCGGCCAAACCTGGGTTCCTTCCCAGAAACGGCAGATCCAACAGTTTCTCTCAATCCTTTTCCTGGGTCATCAGAATCTCTAAGTCCGATGACTCACCTCGGTACACCCATTTGGATGCTCTCTGGTACCACGAGGAGAGGGATAAGGCCCAGAAGGAGTGGAAGACGACGTATCCAAGAAGCATGGCATCGAGGAAGCCGAATGGAGGACCAGCGGAAGCAGCTCTGCAATGCTATCACAGGTCAATGAAATCCTCGCTCGATTGCCCTTCTCCCAATTGAGCTTGCCCTGTCTGACGCATTTTTTCCTTTTACCAGCTCTTTCTGCAGAGAATGACCGTCTGAGAGTAGTAGCAAACAGAGTTGCTGACAAGGTGAATGCCCACGGGAACTCAGCCGAGGCGCGTCTTGATGCTGCGGATGGCCGCATAGATCAGGCCGTCATCCACGGTGTGCACCTTGGCGTCTCTCTCGGGCTAGCAGCAATGAGCTCTTGGACCAACGAGGATTACTCCTTTCTACCAGCTGGCTTTGCAGGTGGGTTCTTAGATGAAATCAAAGGTATTGAAGTCTATGAAGATCACGCCGATGCTCTCGCCAGAGTCACCAATCCGCAGTCCGTTCTGAATAGATTGTTCCAGGAGTAGTTTGTACTAGGACGGATCTGCAAATGAATAAACAAAGTTGTTTTTTCTCTGAATGATGTCTTATTTGCATTTCCCGATTATCTCAGTGACATCTCTGATTGCAACATTTCTTCAAAAAAGCACTTGCCGAACGCATCATGACGTCATCTTAGCTGACTAGATCTTGTTTCGACATGTCATATCACTCGGCATTATTTACTGTACTTCAGCTTTCTCTCCTCCCGATAAACCTGCTAACTTGAAAAATGCTAGGGTCACCAGGTTTATGAACATTTTTGCACTAAAGGCGATATAAACAATATCGGCTATATTCCAAACTCTTGGAACATTTTCTGAAAGGCGATGCTTTACATCGGCTATACAAATATTCTTGAATCTGCTCATATACCGACTATCTCATCACATCAAAAACTATCATACATTCGACATTAATAAGTAGTGTCGAAGCTAGCACATGACTAATACACATATGAACAAAATTTCTTCGTAGCCGAATACCCCTCTGGGTCTCTAACATCTTTCGGCTATTACTCCGTCCTTTCTCCCGAATCCTTGTATAAGGGCCGATCCTATTGTTAGGCTATCGACCGTCACGTACAACTTGAAAGATTTACCAAGCTGTGAAAGTACAAAACACTGATGGCGCCTTCATATATATATATAATATATATATATATATATATATATTTATTTATTTAACTTCATCAAAAACTTTCTGTTGCACGTCACTCCGTACGAACTTCTTGATCTTCCTTGAGCTTCAGTAACGGAGGAAAAGGTAAAAGTCTTTCAGAAGGTTTATCAACTTCAATCTGCACTCTGGATCCAGATTTGTACTGGCACATATCGGTCTCGTTTTCGGCTTCATTATCAATATTTACCTCTTCTAACTCATCAACCGATACGAAACCTCGTCCCAATTCTCCTCTGTTACCATCAATTGGATTATTCAAAATTGCTCTGAGAGCCGATTGCTTGCTTGAATCAGCTGTTGGTCCTTGTCAAAAACATTCACAGGACCTACTTCCCAAACTCTTCCAGTGAAGCACTCGACACCATCATATTCCCAGTAGATGGGTTCTGCAGTAGCAACACTCACTAAATCATCAGCATGGACAATTTCGACGTCATCTTCAATCCACTGGATGAGTATTTGATGCATAGTTGACGGAACACAGCAGTTTGCATGTATCCAATCCCTTCTAAAAGCAAACTATATGCCCCTTGCCATCGATGATGAAGAAGGTAGTAATCAAAGTTTTTGACCCGATCATCAATTCAACATGAACTGCTCCTCGAGTATCAGAAGTATTGCCAGCAAAAATCCTCAACACCATGTCAGTCTTCAATAAATCCTCACTTGCCATCCCAAGTTCCTGAAGGTAGTATATAGCATGATATTTATGGCAGCTCCTCCATCAATAAACATTTTGGTTAGTGGCTTGCCATTAACATACCCCCTCATATAAAGTAGCTTCAAATGTCGATGCTTAGCCGGTTTATCAAAAACTGCCGTTGAGCCAAAATGAGCTGAGCCATC
This sequence comes from Coix lacryma-jobi var. lacryma-jobi, assembly GCA_009763385.1. Classification (NCBI taxonomy): domain Eukaryota; kingdom Viridiplantae; phylum Streptophyta; class Magnoliopsida; order Poales; family Poaceae; genus Coix; species Coix lacryma-jobi. Next base: position 112,552,013 of record CM019824.1, read on the forward strand.
AGATCATGGAATTCGCTTCGTCAAAATCCGAATACACTTCTTCTTGGACGTTTTGATCTCCGGGAGCTATGAATTGCGATGGGAGAAAGAATGCCATGCACGCATCAGCCGAACGATCATTCATCAGGCTTTTCCTTAGGACGCCAAATTTGTTTTGTTTTGGTGCCTGCTTGCGCTAATTCTCTGTTCCTTAGGCGCTGCACTCTCCTTTTCTGGCTCTTCCTCAATCCTGGTGGACACCACTATCCTC